>JARFIY010000346.1:0-2400000 GCA_036346155.1 Sinelater perroti | reverse complement strand
CACGTTTGGGAATCTACTTTAATACTATTATTAAGAGAAATTAAAGTTAGTTCTTTAATCAGGGCCTGGCCTGCCTACTCCCCAAAGAGATCTATAAAAAAAATTGCATCTCCTAAAATTAACTCACTATCTCATGTAGAAGGTGACATACTCAAATTAACTATTCCCTATCCAAGTTTGTTTATCTGGTTTTATAGCCAAGATACGCTTCTCCAATTTCTTTTTCACATAAAGACACCACATCAAAATTAAGTTTACACTAGAAAAAAAATCTTTTCAACAGTTTCTGTTATATTGTTTATAGAAATCTTACCCATACTAAACCCAAAATTCTAATAGAGAAAGTTTTGAGTAAGCACAAGATAGAAACTAGTCGAATTAACACATACAATTAACACCAAAACAAAAAAAAACATCAACATTTAAGCCTCAACCAAATCAACTGTCGTTCAAGGTATTCTGAAAAAGTCTGATGACTTTTGACAAACACCAGTTTGGTGTAATTCTAGAAACTACCAATCGTGACCTCTTGAGACAGGGGCTTTCAGTGTGTTACAATTCCATAGACTGGCGTTCTTCCCTTGTCTCTTGCCAAAATCATAATTCTTCTGCTGTGACTAATACTTAAACTGCTGAGCTATGACTATATGAGGCACCCATTGTGTATAAAACTCTGGCAACTTTAAATTCTTATTGCTGCTTTTGAACACTAGTTTCCAGCAAAACACAGTTCTGCTATTCTATACTATGTTTCCACACACGAATATTAATTTTATATGAATGTCTGAAGGAGCTCACAATACTCCAGAATGATTTACTATATTTTATCCGTGCGTTGTGGCGATGCCATGTAGTGGCTTTACATTGCACTATACTCTATCTTCACACATATACCGGAACAGTCTTGAATGTCCTAAATATGAATGATTTTAACTAACACTACGACTTCCATTTAGATCTTGATTTGCTACTTTAAAGCCCTATGCAATAGAAAATCAGGTCAGTCAAAGACATTGAAGGAAGAAAAATATCATGGCTCAAAAACTTTTGCCAATAATACGAACACACATTGTAATGTCCAAAATAAATATAAAAATGATAATTTCTAACATTTTACGGGTTATAGTAGAAATGTTATAGCAGAAACAAAAACAAAATTTATATAAAAAACCGTTACTCTCATCACGTTCGTTATGAATTATGTCTTTGACCTATTCTTGTTCCCTTCCATCTTTCTTCGACCTTCCCACATTTCTTTTTAAAATCCTTTCTTTATTCATTCTTTCGAGATGATTTTTTATTTTTTCCTGTATTCTATGACTATCTGTCAGGGAATATATATTCAGGTCTTCTCTGATTTACTCGTTTCGCATTCTGTCTTCTTAACCCTTTGTACGTATATATGAGGGATTTCATTTCTTCTCTTTAAATGTCTTTTTTCATCTTTCTTGTTACGATTCAGGCTACGCTACCATATAAAATTGTAAGCGTAGACACTTTTTTCATCAATTGAGTTGTGTTTCCGTTCTTAATTTGTTTTAGAATTTTTTTATTGCTTCGCGAATAGTTCGAAAATTATTTATTTCATTATTTGTCTTGACTCTTGTCATAAAAGATTTCACAGCCTAGATAATTGAAATGTGACACTTTCTGAATTTTAGACCTTATCAAAGGTCTCATGAAATGTCATCACTTTAGATTTTGACGTATAAATATATATTTTTATGTTATATTCTTTAAATATCATATTTAAGACATATATTTCTTTTTGTAGAATATCTTGTCTCCGCTATAAGCATCTGATTATCACCAAAAAGGAGGGTTTATATCCCTTATTTTTATCCTATCTTTATTCTTCTTGGTGCTTTTGCTTTCTATTAGTGAAAAGTTACACCCCTCTTTAACTCCTTGGTTTGTTATTATAAAGTTTGATTTTCAAATTATTTTTATCGGGATTTTTTATATAGACTTTTGGTGACATCTATTTTTAGCAGATGTCGGTAAGCCCAGGAGAGTCAGTCAGAGGGGAGCAAAAATTCGAATCCAAAGAAACAAGACAATCAAAGAATAAAAAAGCAATAGAAAACAAATTAGGGTAATATAATATCTTTTACTCTTAAACTATAAAATATCAAAGGGCAACCCTCCGAATATTTGCAATTCTTCCGCTGTTTGTCTTTGTATATATTTTAAATAAGGCAAATGTTTTATTGTATTTATGATTCGATTTTTTACTATTAAATAATGTAAAATCTTAGAGAATCTTTATTGCCCGTGTCCTCCTTCCAAATTCACTCATTAGAATACCCCTAAAGACTAAAGACTAAAATGTAGAGTTTAGAGGCAAAACCGATTAAATGTGAGTAATTGAGCACGCCGATCACGAATATGACATCAGCAAACGGATCATTTTGCACCCCTTTCTCTCTACTAACTCCTAAGAGTATTGGTTACACTAAAAATTCGAAGTTAAAACAAAACTCATTGGTATAGAAGTAACCGAGTACGAATATGATAGCACAAATGTAACTTATTTTTATTTACTCAACAGTTGTTACGGTTTATTGTTCTTTATTCCGCGATATCGCACACATATTGTGTTTTAATATAGTAATAAAAGTCAAAGGAAACGCATTCCCTTTCCTATTTTCTATAATTCTTTATATGAAATTTCCCTCCACCAAAAGTAATTTTAAAAACTTACCGTTCTATCCCAGCAAACTTGAAATCGCCAAATTCGTTTGACGCCTCTAGATAGCAGTTTCAATAACCCCTGATTTCACCTTTAACCGCTAAAACCTTCCCAAAATGAGTTTATCACTTTTGCAACCCGACAACAAAACGCAAAAATCGCGACTGGCCGCACCAGTTCCTTGAAAACGCGCTGTTTATCGGCTGCCCAATGAAGCCCGGTGCAAACCATCTGTTTCACTTTGCTGGAAAATAACTGAATAAAGACACATTTGGTTTGTAAGTTCGAAGACTGTTCTGCAAACTTACATTTTATAAAAATGTTACGAGGGATATACAATATTTATTGGTATTTAATAACAGTAGATAATAACCAGCTTATAAAGTCAATCTAAATGTGCTTCTTGAAGTTCTTAGTTAAGAAGTGAAAGTCTTGCTTTCACTTTTTTCTTTATTGTTGTTCCTTATATCTGTACAAGCCCCTTACAGGATAGTTGCTGTATTCTTCTGGATCCATTGTTGGTAAACCTCACACTTGCTCAAGATATAAATGGGTGTTTCTGGTTCCTTGCCACATTGTCTGCAACTTAGGTCTCCATTATACAGCTCTACTTTTGTGAGGTGTTCTCTAAGAAAACAATGTTTTGTGAGGAAATCTATTTAGTTCGTTTATCAGATGGTCCTCTTATAAAAGTTTTTTTATGTCTTTGCCACGGTACATTTTTCCAGTATTTTTTATGTTGTTTTTTGATCCATTCTTTCACCCGGCTTCGTATTATACATTTAGGTATTGCGAAAGCTGGCCCATAGCCTATATATGGAGACGATAATCCTTCTTATGTTACCAGCTTTCACCTTACCTTAAATCCTACATTGCCTTGGTACTGACCACAAAATTAATTTGTTGTGATCTGCCAAAGTACTAAGTTCTTTACGATATTCCTATATTAGCCTAGATATTACCCTCGTACTTTTTAATGCCTTAAGAGTTATCTGACTATCCGTGAATATATTGATTCGCCTATTTTGATAAGCCTTCAAATTATTTTTCCTTTCAGACTGCAGTATACAATATATTTCCGCTTGAAAAACAGATGAATATTTTCCTAGTGAAAAACTTTATTGCAAGTTTCACTTTTTACATTATATGCTTACTTTTGTGGGCAGACTCAGTCTTTGATCCGTCTATATACCAGAGAATTTTTCCTAATCCGTTCCTATTGGTTATTTTGTTTATAAATTTATAATGAATGTGAATTTTGGTCTGTTCTGATACCCATTATGCTTTTACCCACATCTCCAAACTATTTTTGGGATAGATGCGTTGTGTACTATATTAAGGGATAATCCCGCCTCTCCCATTATTTTAAAATAAAGAGGCAATGCAATTTTTTATTAGAGATGTAGTATCTATAACATTAAATCTAATAAAACTTGTCGGTTCTACACAATTTTTGATGCCCAGTAGTAGCAGTTTATATGAACAATAGGAAGACACTCTCTACATAACGAAACCAACGGAAATGGAGAATTTATAATTAACTTAGCCACTAGTAAAAATATGGTTATAAGCTCCACATGCTTTCCCCACCGAAATATTTATAAAATCACATGGACGTCACCAGACAAGAACACAACCAATCAAATAGACCACACCGTGGTAGATAAAAAAGCGGTTAGCAGTATATCGCATCTTAGATCAAGTCGGGGAGGGATCTAGTGCAATTCAAATTCAAATGCAAAATATCTAGAAATAACGAGACTCGAGATAAAATAGAAATAGTGGACATCGAGAAGCTGCAGTCCCATGAACTGAGACCGACCTTCGAATAAGAAATCACGCAAAAGCTAACGCAAGAAAGTTTTTTACACCAATCAATAGAAGACTATTGAAACTACCTTAAAGCCACAATTAACAGTAGTAGGTACCAAAAAGAAAGAAAGAACAACATGGTTTGATAAAGAAATAACAAAAAAAAAAGAATAAAATAAACAAGAATTATATAGAAAGGAGAGTTAGAGAAAGGAGAGCGGAATTCGAAAAAGCCATAAAAAAGCAGATAAGGTATGCAGAAACAAGAAAACTTCATTACAAACATGGAAAGAGCATGGCAATGACCCAAGAGAGGTATATAGATATCTAAAAAACCTAGGACCAGTCTCTGTAAAAACAAAACGGGACAAATAGAAGATGACGCCCAAAACATTAAAAGTATTTGGAAAAAATACTTTCAAATGTACTTGCGGTACAAGAGGAAGATGAAATCAGACAGGATGGAAACCTGCGGACTGAGGTGGAGGAAAGAATAGAACCACCTTCATTAGAAGAAGTCAAAAGGTCAGTTAAGTCCCAGAAAAATAACAAGGCACCAGGAATAGGCGAGATACCTTCCGAAATCTACAAATCATGCGGTGGCCAATTACTGGAACATGTACATACACTGATAATAAAGATTTAGGAAGAAGAGACTATCCCTAATGATTGGAGGAAGAGTATCATATGCCCCATCTACAAAAAGAGAGATAAACTCAAATGCAACAACTAGCGCGCATTTTTTAAAATGTACTGCGTATAACATACTAACGTATATTATCAATCCCTTATACATCCCTTAACAGAAAACATAATAGGTGAATACCAAGCGGGTTTCAAACGCGGTAGATCTACGATAGACCAACTATTTACGACTAAGAATACGAGATACATAACATATTCATAGAATTTAAACAGATGTACGACTCGATTCACAGAAATAAACTTTATTAAATATTACTTGAATTCAAAATACCGTGTAAACTAATAAGACTGGTTAAAACAACAATAGATGACACTGATAATTGATATGTTTAACATCTCGAAAGGCCTATTTCACCTAGCCCTGTATATAATACGGCAAAATAGTATCGGAAGAGAAAACCTACTAACCAACAAAACATTACAGCTGGCCGCCTACGCAGATTATATCAGTATTATAAGCTGAAGGTCAAAGGCGATAAGCCAAGCCTACGCAGAATTAAAAACACAGGCTAAAAATATCGGGCTTAAGATTAGCGCGACAAAAACAAAAACGTTAATGCGAAAAAGAGACAATGGAGCGGTATCATAGTAAAAGGCAATATCGAATCAGTAGATTCGAAATTTGTTTAACTGGGGGTGAAGCTGAACGCAAATGAAATAAATCCTACTTCGCTGTGTCCAATAATAATAAGCTAAGAGTGTACAAGTCAATAATAAAACCTATTGGAAGTTACGGAAATGAAGTGTAGGTCATGACAGAAAGAACAAAAAACGTGATCAATATTTTTGAAAGGAAAATACTGTAGAAGATAATAGAACCAGTTGGGGGACTTTTCAAGGAACTACCACTCTTAGAATTTACTAGACAACAACAGCTACAGTGGGCTGGACTTGTGATCCGAATGGATGATAAAGAACTACAAAAAAAATATTAAGCCGAATGCGCGGCAAAAGGCCAGTGGGGAGACCACGCAAACGATGGGAAAGTAAAGTACCAAAAGACGCACGAGAACTTTTAGGAGTCCAAGTTTGGAAGAAAGAGGCAGGAGACAGATACGCATGGAGGCAACAACTACAGGAGGTCAAGGCCCAATTTGGGTTGTAGCGCCATGGAAAAAGAAGAGAAATAAAGATTTAGTTTACAATATATCTAAGTACAATGGCACTTTTGTATGTATGTCCATAGAAATCATCTTACAATTAGAAAAAAAAATTAACTGAATGTTGGTGGTACCAAGTCTAAGATAAAGAGAGGTAAATTAAGTGAATGCAAAAATACGGTATGTTACTCTAGAAGTAAGAACTAGGCAAATTGCGTGACTATAGATTCAAGATTGTCCTGACTGCTTAACTGATGAAGTAAGCTCGATTCTAGACCTGAATTCACCTCGAGTAAAAATCGATGACTGGAAGAACTCAAAGTTGAGGCCCCGCCTTTAACAGCTCGATGATTCAAGTTAAATGAGATCTAATAAGAGAACGCTTACCTAATTCCACTATTTTAAAATATTCTTGGTAAGTTATGTACTTGTCTTACTCTGATTAGCTATCACTACCAGGCAATTCCTAAAACTTCTTTTACAGAAGAAAACTGGTACCAGTATAAGATTAAATTAGCACTCGTGCTGCAGTAAAGTGTGAATGCGGCTCTTAATGGCTAAAATATAGTTGTGAAGATTATAAAAAATCTGGGACGCAACGAAATGCAACAGAGAGTGTCCGTGTAAAAACTAAGTAAAGCATGGGCTTGACTGCAAAAGGCCATAGACTAGAAATCTATTCAGGTGATAAGCGTAATGTCCATAATACAATAGAAGAAAGTTTAAAATACTTTATTTATAAATTCATTTATGCCAACCGCAAGCACAAAAACTGGTAGACAATATCGTGTTTGAGTAAACCATAGAGAAATAAATGTTAATATTCTATTGTACCTATCTTTTCCTTCGACTATTGTTGATATTTCAGTTTCTAGTTCTTATATTTTTGTTTTGGATCTCTAGCAGCTGAAGAATACTTATTGGACCTTCTTTACTCAATCAGGTTTTTGTTAGTTTCCTCCCAAGAGTAAATGTACAGTATTGTACTGGCAAATTATCAGAGTCTCATTTTTATTTATCTACCCGTTTGCAAACATTTCTAAACACCATCGAGAATTCCTCGTTTTTTTTTTGTCATATTTACCTAAATATAGTTCTTGGTATTACGACCAATTTTTAAGATGGCCAAAACCTTTAAAAATTACCACTTATTCTTTCTTTCACTTCCAAGAGTCGAGAAAGCTATTTATATAACTGGCATCCCGTGGACTTGGTGTTTTCATCCCAACCTGTCCTATTGAAGAAGGCGCCAAAGTTGTTAGTGTCACTGTTACAGTTTTTAAATGTTGCGCCTTCATTTAATAAATTTGACTACCCGAGAATTCGCTTGTAGCGCCTCTGAGCAATTTTCTGTACAGCTGGCAGGTATAGCAAAGGAAAAAGTTAAAGTCTTCATTTTGGACCTTCTCTGTCGCTATTGTCAAGTCTCGTATGTTCATTTCTTTTAAACTACCTCTAATTAAATGTGTAAGTCGTATGTCGTAAGTTTCAAATTGGTTTCTTCTGGTTTAATTCTTTTTAAAGTTTAAGACAAGATTAAATTTTATCCAAAAATCTTAGTTGTATTTTACCTTGTCTCATTTATATTGAATTTTTGTGTAATACGAGGTTTAGCATTCTCTGAACCGTCATCCGCAATTTACATTAGACGCACTCCAATTCGTATTAGTGTACAGACAATTTCTAAACTTGCGTTTGGTACTGTTTAGATAAAATAAAACTTCTTGGGTTTCTCCAAAATTTTCTACGATTATTTACGACTATAACAGTTTTATGTTAAAAGCTTTAAGTACGGTTGCGATGGAGAGCAAAATGAATATCTCAGATTGTCATGGAATTTGTTTAATATATATACAGAATTATCCATACAACAGCCTACTTAAGTACTTGTGCTCTTATCTTATATTTGAAACTTTAAGTGTTGATAGATACTTATTACTTCACGCCAGCCTTGCGTATGTAGGCACCTAAATTTATTTATCGTTTTTTATAACGCATATTAATTGTTTATATAATGATCGATTTATTAATGTTATTTATCGATGTTATTTGTGCCTAGTTTATAATTTGAAGTCAGACCATATTGTACCTTTTAACAATTTTTTTAGAATAGTTGCTCTTTATAGTTATGCTTTGTATGAATTTTAAAAAAGTACAAAACGTAAAAGAGGACCAAAATCAAATTTTGGCTACAGTATTCTGTATTATACGATAATACTATAGACATTTTATAGGAAATCTATAACAACAAGACTTTGCACATTATTATCATTTATTTTAGTCCAATTGACCTATGAAAGACTTCTTAAAAGATCGATACCACAAAAGACCGCTAATGAAAACTTATATTTAAAAAATCCTCATCACCGTCCCTCCTACAAAATATCACACAAAAAAAGACAACACTAAAGGCACAAGCTTTATTTAATTAGTTAGTAAACAACAAATAATTATTTTTGTTATTCTGTTTTGTATAGTTAACAATTCAAAGAATAGATCATTTTCTTTGAAAGAAATAAAAATATTTTTTAGTAAATTTTTTATCAGTTAACCTGTAGCGAGATGATTTTCAATTATTTTATCAACATTGTAACGACCTAAAATTTTGTTTATTAAACAAACATCTACGACAAAGCTTTTAAAAAAGTAAACAATAAGAAAGTACTGTTCCTAACCGACGAAAGTGCTTCCTATATTAATAACAAATTTATTATTATTTATCGCACATTACTTAGTCTTCAAATTTTAAAAATCTGTCTCAAAGCTTTCCGAGCCATTTCTCTTTTATAGCCCTGATATATAGCGCGTGACTTGTAACCCTTATCCCATAAGTCAACCTAATAGCGAAAAGCCACACGTCGGGTTTATGAGCTATGCGGCATTAAAATCTTGACCTCAAACTTCCGGGTTGACACATGCCATCCTGAATTAGAATCAATAATTCTTTATCAGAAAAGAAAATTGCTAAAAACGGGTTTTAGCGTTTGTATTATTTAGAAGAATCATCACTAGAATTCCTTAGGGAATTTTGACACTAAAAGTAAGCTTTAATAGTCAAAAGTCAAAATAATACTCACACTTGGTAACATCAAAATATATCTATCTAACCTTTGCTCATTAATGTTATGCAATTGCTTAATTGCCATTTTTAAGAATAAAGAATGACAAGAAATTGAAGCTTTAAAGCTTATTGTAGTACTCATCAGTTCAATTAGTAAAAAAATCTTTAGTAGCCTTTTTTGCCACATCTTCTCTAGTTAGGGGCTTCTGAAAACTAGTTTCTTTCAGAAGTAAATGTTATTTTCCTCAAAATTCTTTTTAAATAAGTTCTTTATAAGCACCCATTTCGTTTTTATGTAGGTTACAGTGAGCGGAAATCAACTCGGATACTAGCCTGACTTGTGTTTGTTTAATTACAGTATATATTTTTTAATAAAGTTCTAAGAATCTCTTTACTTTAACTTAATTCTTCCACCCAATTTCAGGGTTTTTTCCTTACTCAATAATTTAGTCAACTCAAAACAATTGTTTAGGTATAATAGTTTTTAATTTCTTTTCTGGCACACGTCTTGTGGTTTTCAGGAGTTATAAGATGTTTCAAACATTTTCATATCAGTTTAGAATTAATCTGGTAACCGGCTATAACGTTTATTGCATCTCTACTATCAGTTAAGACATGGATATCTTTACATTAATAATCGTTGCTTGAGTTTTCATGCAGACGTACGTCTATAGTATGAATTTCCACTCTTTAACACTGTAATAAGATGTAACTGAGGAGAGTTTCCAAATACTCTAACTCTAATGCCACTGACGATTTTGATTCACTCTTATATACCAGATAAGGTTCTATGTATAAGTCTTTTATCACAGTCAAGCTCAATTTTAAAAGATTTGTTAAAGTTGTGTCTAGTTAAAATAGTATCACTCCTTATCTCCAGGGTTTATGACAATTGCTGTTATCTTGGTTATCCATTTCAATCTATAGAAAACCATGCTTGCCTGTACTGCTGTCTAAAGAAGACAATTTTATTAAAGCTTTTAGGGTTGCGGTCGAGATACTTTTGACTGTATCCATGATTACTTTCAGGAACTTAGCCTTAAGGCTCACTTGTCCATCGAAAGTATATAATAGTTTTAACTTGCTCAATTTCCCCCTCTTCGTAAACGGCATCGTTGTCGCTTTCTGAAAACCTACACTTAAATTTTTCTCAACATACCATCTCTTTGGAAGATCTAGAGCCTTGTACCTAATTTCTAAGACTGTATTGAGGCATTTCCGTGGTGTGAGTATTACTAGATCGCCAACATACCTCTAACTGTAATAGCCTTGTCTATTTAGATCCATAAAGAATGATAAAACTCTCTTCTACAGAAATCCATTGTTTTATTAGATAATGTTTACTGTATCTTTCAATCATACAACATATTATCTATCAAACTGCAGATCATGTTTCCTATTCATTATCTTTTCAATACGGGTAGCATTAGCTTATAGGTGTGTTCAAAAAATTCTACAATACCAAGAAAAACGGTTGGTATTATTTTTTATAGTTTCGAAAACTTTTATTTTTTTTTAACATTGCCGAGGAACTTTTTTACATGCCTTTTCTGATTAATAGGAGTTGATGCTGAGCTTTTCCTTATACGTCTATCAATACAATTTTTTAAGTTAAGTCGATAGCTCTATATGCCTGGGAGGAATCTCTTTTAGGTTTAGAGATAAAGAATATTCTAGATTACTTCCAAATAGAGAGAATGTATTCTTTTGCTAGACTTACTTTTAAGAGTCTACAAAGCTTTACTTGCTGTAACAGTACAGATGTTTTGTACAGCTTGAAAAAATTAGTGGTTCACTCAATATTATTGTAATTTACTCTTACAATGCAGAAGTTGCTGCGTAAAAGTCTTAAATTTAATTATAAGCTCTGTAACAAAAATTTATTAATTTTAATCCATAAAGTTCTTTCCTGGCGATGATAGAGAATCTAACATTACCAAAGTGATGTTATATATTAAGTCATACTTGACAGTTACAAAACTAAATACATTTTCCTTAAATACCAAGATTTTTGAATGAGAACTGCCCAGAAGGATTACTTAAACAACATTTAGCATCATCTGGTTTGTCCAATTCTTTGAGGCCTTATAAGTAATCTGAGACAGACCTAGATAGGCTTTAAAATGTACCTTGCTCAAGTTCTTCAATAAAGTCTTGTCAATTTCCAGAAGCAGAGTTGTACGTTGCTGCTCACTTCAACTGGAAATGCTTCTCAAGTCGTCCCAAATGTGAAATTTAGTTTCTTACATTTTTCTTACATCCACTTTGACCCCCCATGTAGGCAACTCTTTCTGAACTGTAGTTATGTGACAAGTTTGCATTTCAACATGTTTTATTGGTGACTTGTTACAACCGATTTGCCTTTTTTGGTATTAGTTTTCCCTCAAAATACGTTTGCAAGATAATGACTACTTTTTTGGCTGATACAGTTTGACTGTATCACTACCTTGACATGGTAATAGTTATTTTCTTGATCTTTTCGGATACTTACAAATTTGGGAAAGAGTTACTTCCCACCGTTTAGATTCTCTTTTTTCTGGTCAGGTCTGCATAAGTCTTGAATTGTCTCCAATCTAAAATTTTAAATTATAAAATTCTTTTCCGAAAATAGGCTTCAGTAAACTTATATATGTTAGACTAGTACACAAAACAAAAACTTCTATATTTTCAGCTTCAACAATTTGGTATAAAATTATATAAATATTAATATTCATACGTATTTATATATGTTTGACAATTTCTACAAAATTATAACATTATTTTCTGACAATTAAACAAAGGATAAAACATATAAATAAAAACTTTCCAAATACCTCTTGCAGTACAGGTTAAATAATTGAAACTATGAATAAACAGATAAATGATAAAAAATAAATGTATGGTTACTAACTATTTATTACCTTGAACAAAATTATTAGCGTTTAATTTGTTTAAATAAATGCAGCCACTTAAAATTTGCTTACACTAAGGCTGATTTATTTAGTAATAATTAAGCCTATCATTTTTTATGATTATAATCTCAAAATAATTTTTGTGTAAAATTATGTAGAATTAATGTAAGCAAAAATACCATATGCTTTATTTATTATTACAAAATCTTAGCCGACCCATACAATCGTAACACGCGCAAAAAAGTTCAAAAATTATCTAGCTGACCTCATGCATTTTTTTATTTGTTTAATGATAAGGTATATTGCATTATAATTATATATCACTGTCTTTTTTAAATCTAGCACACATTAAATTAATATTAGTAAAATTATTGCGTAGATACATAAATAACCTTTTGTCTCACTGTGAGTCTGTGGAGTAGTGACGTTTGGATTTTCTAATTGGCAACTCATACTTTACCAAGAGCAAAGTCCTTGTCTAGGATGTAAAATAAAATTATTTGATACCATTCATAAATTTACTCAAAGCTACAAAATTGCTCAAGATAACCTTCTCATAGTCTTGGTCTTTATTAACCAGAAATGGAGCTTCCAAATGTTTTATCAAAACAAACGCTTATTTTGAAGCCTATTTTTATTCTGCCTACCAACTTTATATTAACACTGGTGAGCCCAAAAATATTGCGACTTGAGACAATCGTCTCATCGTCTAAGCACCAGCATAGTTGCTTAGGTTTATCCACAAACAAAGCTTATTAAGAGACTGACTTATCTCAGTGGAGAATTTTCAGTTTGCTCTCTCAAACTTTATTGACTGCGATTTTGACTTTAACAGCAATGTTTCGTGCGTCATTATATCCTAGAATTCCCTATTTTATAGAAAAAAGTATTTTTCTTGTTAAAGAGCAGGAAAAAATCTCACAGAGTTGTTCTTTTTGTGAAACTGCTGCATAGAAATGAGAACTTGCATAACGTATAGCAGGTGGTGCACTTCTTTATCTACAGAAACATAAAAGTTAATATGTTTCAACTTGAAGCTTTGACCGGTAGCTAACAAATGCACAGATTACTTGTAGTTGATGGTCAATCTACTCATCACAGCCTTTTACTTTATAGATACTGGGCAGAAAAAATTTATAAGTCGACTGTGTTCTTATGTTTGCTCCACAACATCAACAACTTTTTTCTCCAGGAAAGGAGCTTATTGAGATTGTTTAACTTTTACTTCCACTATAAATTTAGACTCTTTGGGGGAACAGAATTAGTATTAATAATACCAACATACTAAGGGTTTATAGTTATGAATGCATTTTTTAGTTTTTTTTTATTGAAACTTCTACACATACGCCACGGAAGTGGTCCTCGTCTACGCATACTGCTATAGTTTTTTAGTAAATCAATTATGTTAAGCAATAGACCAAGTGCAAGAAGAAGTTATTAATACAAGTTCTGGAGTTATTTTTAGTATATTCGTAAGTGACTTATCCAAATTAACCATCAGAAAAATTATGGAATAAGTATTGCTTTTGCTTTTGAAGATCTAAAATCAATTCAAATAATTCGCGCTCACAAATAATTGTTGTCAGCTAAATATTGAGATTTTTGAGCTACTAACGCCTGAAAATACCCTGCAGATGCTAATACTACTATTTCTTGTGTGAAAACTGTCATCAACATCTAAAAAAACGCTCATTTGGTTTTCAATTAATAAAACTCTAGATCATACCACATCAAGCTACAGTTTAGTACATTGGAGTTGAAATTGAATTAAAAAAACGCAGGAAAACCTGCTACATAGAACAAAAGTAAGCACATGATAAGAGTAATAAAAAATCAAATAAATAAATTGCTTCTATATTCGGTAGATGGTTAGAAGCCTATGATCAGTTAAAAGCATCTCTGCGTCAGTAGTTCGGCCATAAACAAACTCAAAGTGTAAGTAGCATAATACCCATACAATATAGTTGACAAAAAACTTGCATGTTCCCAAAAGAGCTTTTTTACAATAAAACAGTAGAAACAAAAGAATCATAAAACATTAACTACTAAAGAACATTCAATTACTTAACACTATTTCCAGTTTTAACTAATCTTGATAAGGTTTAATGATTCCCTATGCTTTCTATTGCTATCTTCTGATAACAACTAAAGTTTAAGGAAAGTTGATGCTTGAATTATATTAAATTGTTTTCCTGTTATCGTCTGCAGTTTTTTTGATAACCGAGATAAATTTTATCTTTTCAATATGCTTTCTAATTAGGCGGAATCCTAAAATTTAAAAATATTTTTTATTATATCACCAGTTCTAACAAATGTGTGACTATCAAGATAAGCATATTAAACACAACTGACTGAATAGATAACACGCAATTGATTATACTTCTCTTTCATAAACCTTAATCCTAAACTGTAACTATAGAATAAGTATTTTGAATTTTGCTTTTATCCTACTGAATTTTATTATGGAAATTAAATTTTTCTACCTATGAGATTAAATATTATAGACAATTGAGGCTCCTTTATTTATATTGTGTCTAATACAGTTGAAGCACTATTTTCGGTTATCTTGTAATTTTTACACCAAAAAAGTTGGCTATTCTGTCATTATTGATTGTTCTCTATGTGATCCTAGCAATTAGATAATCAATGATGTTCCCATTAAAATTTAAAGTTAATTTTATATGTTTTTGTGGACAAACAACAAATTGTTTGGACTACAAACGATTTCTTATGCAAAGCCTTCCATCAAAAAAAATTGATGAAAGCATCTTTGGAACAATCAATTATAAAGTCGTTGTATAATCTAAAGTTCGAGGACTGCATGCTACTTTTTAGATCGTTACTTTAAAATAACTACTGACATATTTTATGATTAGGCACATAACTTTGCTGTATCAATCCGTTGGAGCTTACTAAGAGGTGAAAAGGTCCTGTTGATAGCACCATGTAAAGACTATTTATCCAGGATTACGGATAACAACTACAACAGCGATTAAAGCGAAGGAAAGCAACTCCGTGACGGCAAATTCAACGGAAAAGGCTTTAATTCTAGGGTTGCTATAGCATCAATGGTAGCGTCTTATGCAGAGTAAACAACTACATAGTTTCTCCGATTTAGATTTAAAATCCTAATACACATCAATTTTTAAGGAAATGAAAAGCTTAAAAACTGACCTACTGGTAATTATTGTGACAGAACGTTTGGCAAAAGAAATCATAAATGTCAATGAGAAAACTTTAACAAAAATATGCGAACTAAGCAACCTCCATATCACTTAGGGATTTGATAAACACAACCATATATGCATATATATGGATACAAAATGAATCCTCCAAAGAATTATATCAAATAAAACTCGACCAGGCACTAAACGAATTTCAATCTGAAGAAACACGTGAAGAACAGCATAAAACTAGCAGCTAGAAAAATAATAAATAAAGGATATTGGGACAACTATACTAAAGCTATAAGCTATATAAAGCTATAAGCACAAACTCTTGGCGAACAATAAATCCTTAAGAAGAAATAACAAGGGATAAACCCACATAAATTACATATCCAATTACATCATCAAAATATTGTTAAGATGACTACAAAATATTGAACACGGAACATCACCCAATATTCATCAGCACAGACGAGCATAATAATACAAAATAACTCAGAGAAACAGTTAAAAGTCATCATATAAAAAATAAAAGACATTGTGAAAACCCTGGAAAAGAACATATGTTCTGGACCAGAACGTATAACATCAAAATTTCTTAAATACGAATTCTAAAAACTATGTCGTTATTAGTGGAGAGAAGTCCACATAAAATCAATATTTAATATGCAGAAACTACCGAGGCATCAACAATAAGAAGACTTTATGAAAATTTAATCAGAAAAAAAATAGAGGAGAATATAATATATAAAAAAGAAGAAATTAGGCGGAGAAGATTTTATATAAATCACATAAAAAAAGGAAATGTCTAAAAATAAATCAACGTATTTTGCCATTTATTAACTTAAAAATGCATATATAACTTAATACCACGAAAAAATCTTTGAAAATCTGGGAAACAAATTAACATCCCCAAAAAATTAATAGTAGCAACCAAAACCTTATATCAAAAAAATATGCCAACAAGCCTGGCAAGAATTTCTAATGAAGAAATGTGAAGAAGGGTAGTAAAGGAAGACGCATCGAAGAGAAGCACGCACCTATGTCGATAGGATTACATTAGAAGAACACCACCACATCGATGCATAACAGAAATAATGAAATTGAGACGTGTAGGAAAAAAGGGGTCGAGATGATCCTTCAAAGATGAGGCTATGAAACGGAAATATTTTGGGGAGGACATTGGAATAATAAAAAGACCTGGAGAAACGGGAATAGAGGGCAGAGTTTAAAAAATCCGGAAACAAAAAATTTTGTATTACTCTAAAAATATTCCAAAACAAAAATTTGGTAACGATAAAAGCTACTAAATAAGTCAAAACATATTCCACTAAAAAACTCTTGAGTTTTCATCCATCTTTTGAAAACAGAAGTTCTTTAAAACATTTTACATGTGTCAGCTAATTATCTATTATTTATTTAATAATAGTAACGTATTCTTAAGCCTGGAACACACAAATGTCGTGGTGTCTTGTGGTAAATTAATTTAATTGAGAAGACTTGCGCTTTATGTTAACTTTCCAAAAATAGCTGTCGTAGAATTATAACCATAGCAAACACTTGACAGACACACGTGCAAAATCTGCGATAACATTGCTTTTGGATCGTTTTGCCTTTTTGTTTCCAGGAAGTGGTGGTTTATGAATTTGTTTGTATTAATGTGCTAACGTCATTGCACGATTGAAAAGCATAGGCCACCACAGCAATTCTAAGAAATGCACAAAAAGCAGATGCATAATTCCAGAAGCATAAATTATAATTTATTTGCTCGAACGGTTGCAATAAATATAAGATAAATTTTCCAGTACTTTGGCTTGCTTTTGTTCCTTTCAATAATTAAACAAAATTTAG
Source organism: Sinelater perroti (assembly GCA_036346155.1). NCBI lineage: Eukaryota > Metazoa > Arthropoda > Insecta > Coleoptera > Elateridae > Sinelater > Sinelater perroti. The sequence continues at coordinate 2,382,721 of JARFIY010000346.1, read as the reverse complement.
TTTTTATTTAAATAGATATTTTAGATTAATTATTTCAATAGCTCAATAAACAACTTTAACAATATTTTAAAAATTTATTTAAAGATTTGAATTCACCTTATCTTATCAATCTTCCAAAATTTCAGACAATTATGGATTATAAACATTTAATAACGTTTACTGATTTATCACTGCCTATTGAACACCTCTCGTATTTACTATAATTAAATTAAATTATTCTTTATTGTCCAATTAAAAATATATAGAAATATTAGCACGACATCAAAATCCAAGGCCACTAATTTAGATACATATTATAACAAAAAGACGCCTACTGAAAGCAATAACTGTCAATAAAAAAATCGATGTCTCTGTGTAATAATTTTTTTATGATTCATAACAAAGTAAGCACCTATTTTAATAATCGTAAATCGCCATTAAACATTTTGATGCAAGCTGTCAGGTTTTATATGAAACTGATCTAAAAACTAACGCAAATTTAAAATAACACGTAATATACACGGTGCGTCAATATACAACTAAATTATAATTTTAAAGTACATAAAAGTATTTATAAACGTTTACATTATATGGAAGTTATATTGTCTTTTAAAAGGGTTTTGAATAAATTTCTTTATTCGAACAAACTTTTTTAAAAACTCTTGGAAAAGTTGTACTATGGATGAAAAGATAAACTTTATGACTGGTTTATGTTAACGTTTAGAACGTCGTCATACAGCAGTGTTTTTCCATTAATTAATGTATGATAACAGAGATTGTCTTCTTGACATGGTATCAATTGTACTTCTTATCATCAGATCCTCTTTTCAAAACCCAGACATTGGCCAGTTGATTAATAGTCGATGTTTATTGGTTTTGATATTAATTTTACATGTAATACAAAGAATTCTTAAAAAACCTTTTAATAACCTCGTATATCAATTGTAGTTTAATTAGTCATCAGTTTTCACTTTTTAGACTCTTTAATAATACTTTTTCAGAAAACTTCTCACATCATTCTTCTACAGTACCACAAGATAATGGCATAAACTTTTATTCTCGATAGTTACTTTATTAACTCAGTATTGTTTTTCTAACTCAAATAAATGACGAAATACTACCTAAACCAACTTTTTAATTTTTTATCGTTGGTTGTACTAAATAAAGCTTCACGTTGGAGTGAAAACGTATTATCCAGCATATATTGACAAAAGATAGATTTTTTCATGCATAACTTCTAATTCCCTGTGGTATAACTCTGCTGTGATTGTTTCACTAATAAATGACGCCTTCACCAAAATACCCTACAGTCACCATAACCTCCAATAATTAACTTTTCTTTCTTACACGTTATTTGGAGGCTTTCTCACAGTCCAATTATTATCCATTCTGTTTGTGATTGTAATAAATAATTTATTTTTTGTAGACCATACTCCAATTCAAAAAAGGTTTCTTGTTATACCTAAGCAGCAAGAAAAAGGTTACCTCTAGTCTGAGCATTCAGTTACGTTCTCTCAATTCATGCAACACCAAATCTGTCAAATTTTTTAACTTTATCGGTCTTTATCAATATGTTGAATATACTGAATAGTAAAGAGTCGATGTATTTCGGTAAAATTCTGCCCCTAATTCGTCTTCATCAATTATATAAGTTGGTTATCCATTCTAACGCAAAATTTTCTATTCTAAAATCTTAATACCAACCACTCATTCGTCGCAGGTATCTTTGTATAGCACATAATTAATTTTTCTTGTTATTGTTGATTGAATCGAAAAGGAAAAAGCACATTGTATCTCCCGATAAGGAATGTTTTAGTCCTTATCGGGAGATACAATGTGAACTAAAAGTTCCTAGATGGTTTCAGATTACAACTTTTTTATTTATCAACATTATTTAATTTTATTTTTACTGAAATGTAACTCAGTTGATGGATTTTTTGCATTCATTAAAATAATATAACGCAAGTGTCTTCCGGTTTTAGCTTCACCTAAAATTGCTCTTTCTAGGACATTCTTCATAATAGTTCTGCGTGTGATCAGCTCAGATATTGCCCGTCAATTATAGGATTTGAGTTTTTATTCCAGTACACTTTCTCTTTTAATTTATTTTATAAAATTTAATTTATAAAATAGAGTAAGTAAATTAATATACACTTGGTAACATACATATGGTAAATTGTACAAAACAAAACCAATCAGCAGCAATTGAAAGAAAAATACCGCTGGCGTAGTTTGCATTTGGTAGACAAGACAATTTAATGAAGCTAATGAAGAACACATTTAAGAAAAACGATTATAATAACCAATGCGTCATTCCAGTATAAACATATCGAGCACAAACATAACAAGAGATATCATGAACAAGCTAGCTAAAGCACAAAAGGCTGTGGAAAGAAAAATGTCTAACATAAAGCTAAAAAAAGAACTATACTAATAGATGGTTTGGTCACACTCTGTAAGACCGAGATGACAAGTGGAACAAAGAAATACAACAATAAAGACCATGGGCGAAACAGGAGAAAAAGACGCCCACAAGTGAGATGATCGGATGATTTAAGGAAAATTTCCGGATTTGGATGGAAAACCACAAATTGAAATAACTGAAGACAAGTTAGTGAGACCTATATTTGCTCTTGGATGGAAAGGGGCTAACATTGATAGATACAGATTCTCTATTCTCTCTGATAAGTATAATAGAATCTTCCCTTAGCTTAGAAATCAGTATCTTGTAAGCATCAAAGTATTGAGTATTTATTTTAACTGTATCATTGGATAATATTTGGGGTAATATCTCTATTTTTACAGCAAAACAACAAAACATTGATAAACTGACAACTAGCATTTACTCGAAAGTTATCTTTGACGAAATAGGGCATGGTTTTCAAAATTTTTAAGTCTCCAGTACCACAATATAAACTTCCATCGGCTGACTTTAAGTTTAAAAATCCACCGTCTATGGTTTGTTGTTAGATTTAGCTTCGTTGACCTTCGTTAACCTTAGTGTTTTCTACGATTGAATTTACTTTACTCTAAGGTAATAGAAGATTGTAACAATTTTTTGCGTTGTTGGCACTTTGCGTGATCATAACTTCCGTTTTCAATTGTACGTTTGGCCATCTTCCAAATCTTTTTATTTATATTAACAATGTTTTGCGTCTTCAAATGAAAGTAGGTCGGCATTTTTATTTATTTTTCTTTTTGATAAGTTGATCGGTTGAACAAGATAAGTCTTTTCAACTATGTCTAGAAAGATAGTACTATATATACATAGTAATTATAGTAATGTTGTTAACAACATCCATTTTATACGGCAGTTTATTTTATTTTAGTAAATGTCTCGACTTTTCTTAGTGTCCTTTTAAAACCAGCATTATATTAGAGGAAAAATTGGATCACCCTGGATATATATATAGGTGAGTCTACTGTCTTTTGGATTAGTAGTCGATTTTCTGGCACACTCTTGGAATTACCTATAGTAGTTCCTGTTAATTCAAATTTTCTTACAAATACTTTAAAACTACGAGGTACATTCAAGTTCTAATGCTTCCATCTTTTTTCTCAGCAATAAAAGTAAACAGAAAGATGGGGTTAATTTTAAAAGACGCAGGAAATATTTCTGAATTTGTAATATAGATGGCAGCACTATACAATGTACACATCTTAAATAATTATCATTGCGGTGAGTGTCGTTTTGTATACTTCAAATGGCAACGTTTAGTGTAATCATTTGTTTTCTCCTCTTGCATGGTGAAACGTCCATTAAAATTAATATCCAATTGGGTGACATACGTGGCAAAGGCATTATGGATGTTAAAAATGTGCGTTTGTGGGTGCAAAAGTTTAAAGAAGATCGATAGTTGTGTGACAATGAACCGAAGCAGCCTCGGCCACGAACCAGCCAGACCGAAACTTTGATTGCGCGAGTAAAGCAACTTGTTATGGAAGACCGTAGATCAGGTGCACGTGATATCGTCTCTAAACTTGGCATTTCCATATGATCTGTGGAATCAATTTAGCATAATGACTTAAAAATGCGAAGAGTTTCTTCAAGGTGGGTCCCACGACCGACTCGGGACATGTTGACACGTGACGCCCCCATGACTTTCCGACCATGACACTCTCCATGGCCGCTCATTTTCCATTCGGGCCACTGTCGCATCAGCGATTTTCCAATGGGCAAGACACACCCCTAAAGAAGTGTTCTCAGCTACCATGAAATCATGGCAACGGCGGTGTGAAAAATGTGTACGTCTAGACGGAGATTACGTTGAGAAGTAACAGAAGTTTCAACTTTCTAGGTTAAGTACTTTTTTAGAAACAAATTTGGAGTTCTTAGAACTTAAACGTACCTCGTAAATATACAACTTTAACTAGAGGTGATTGTGGTGATATCAACATGAACAACAAATTGTAAATTGTTCACATTTTTATGAATGTAGAGGCAGATATTAATAGTAATTAGAACATTACTGATTGCATGCTAAATATGTGCTATAAAAGCCTTCATAAAAGCCTTCATCAAAAACCTTCATAATAAGATACTGCACAGGAGAAAAGTCACGTACCGATAGATCGCATTATCTTAAAACCAAACTGCTGTGAGATATTAAAAGTAGACAATCAGTGAATACTGTGATAACTAATTACAAACGATTTAGCAATTAATAATTACAATAAGGGCCTCAACCAAGACCAGGTAGTTCATTAGTTAATTTCCCGAGCATTACAGGAAAACAAAAATTTTACTGCCAAACAGCTTGGTAAGCTCGACTCATTGATGTGGGCAAATTTGGACGTGCTAATTACGCAGCACTAGTCTTCGTCGTGCTACTCCCATATTTACATACTTAATGTATCTGGTGCTGAAATCGCAGGTGCCTTGCAGTCATTATATCATTTCATCAACCATAATTTGCATAATGAACACCTGAATCTAGCAGCACACCTTGCTGATTCAAAATTGAAATTGGGCCTCTAGAAGCCATAAAACGATTTTATTATACGAACCAGTAACGCATTAATTAGAGCTACAAAAACAATGGGGATTGTGGAGTAACATTTTCCTGTTACAATAAAAGCAAGGTTACACAAAGGTGGTCGTCTCATATCTGCATATAAATTGTACGCATACAAGATTCGTTAGTGCTGCTACTAATTGATAAATTAAATGTGGAATTAATCAACAGATTAGTACTGGCTTCGGTGGGACGTACACTGAAATTGAAAAGATACAGAAAAGATTACCATAGCCCCTACGGAAGAATAACATATTTTGTCTTTATTTACAAATGTTCAATCAAACCGATACGGACTGTAGCAATTCCAATTAAAGTTCTAACAAATAGTAACAAATACACCCTGATATGTTTCGAACCATACACTCCATACAGAGTAAGGATTCTTCTTGACAACATACCACCAAGACTACTAGATCATAAGAACTAATGCATCACCAAATTAGTCAATCCTCCAAATATAGTGCGAAGATTAAGCAGACCAAGCGACTTACCATAGTTAAACAACAACAACTGAAACTCTCAGTATCACTCCAAGCTCCAAATAGGGAGATCATCAGTGGATGGTTTTCTCCACAAGTGTATCAGTTACATTACATTTACTTATTGCTCTATACAAATAAGTAGATTGTAAATTAGAATTTTAATTAAATAAATATGACGGCTACGGAGATTAAAGTACTAAGGAAAATAGACAACAAAACAAGACTGGATCACATAAGAAATAATGAGATCAGAGCAGGCTTGTAACAAAAGCCTGTCAATAGATAGCTTGTCAAAGAAAATCATGGACGCAAGAAGGATTAGAAAACGGAGAAGAGGAAAACCAAAGAAAACAGAAAATCAAATAGCCGAAATTGAATTACGAAGAGGAAGAACGATCAACGAAATGAAGAACTGCCGTTGAACTTTTCTAAGAGTAAAAAGACTTGTGATGGCTGTACCCTGTCTTTTCAAAACAACCAAAATGCTCCCTGTAAATGTATCAAATACACGATACTCCAACCTTTTTCTGTAAATTACGACTCTGAATATTATAGCCATGTGAGATGTTCAGCAGCTCATACTAAAAGAGTGATGGCAAATCTAAAAATTTGCCCTGCTAGCCATAGATTTTTATATTCGGTTATAGTTTTTCTTCCTTCTGTTCTAGTGTTAACTTTCTACTCAAACTCTACTCAATTTGAAGCTTCCAGAATACATTATATAATGAGGAGAACTCTCTAGTGTATGATACTGCAAATTAAATATTGATCTTTAAAACGGGCGAGAATAATACAACTACCGATATACTGATGACACGTTTGAGATTACATATCTTCTCTTCAAATGCCGTGAAATTCGAAAAAACAACAGTGTACATACATTTGAGTGTTGAAGGCATAAACACTGTTGAAGCTATAGAACTTGAGAGCCGTGACGTTTAAAGAATGTTGTTCTTTATGTTCAACTTCATATATGGTGTAACATTTAACCCCTTACCATATCAGTTGGTCGCACCTTTCTATTCTCTTCATTTTTTAAGTTATAATTTTTAATGTCTTTTAAGAGAAATTAATTTAAGCTCCCGCAACACCTCCTCCTCTTTAATTTTTTTTATCACACACAGAAGGGGGCAAACCATCAAAAAACATCGATGCGATAACGTAGGTGGTTTCTTTGCCGAAGAAGCGCATTTACGCCTGTCAAAGTACATTAATAAACAAAACTGTTGTTATTGGAGTGTTAACAACCCATGAGATGTCTATGAAAAGCCTCTTCGCAGCAAATGTGTCACTATTTGATGTGCGGTGTTATTAGCCCGTACTTTCTTAAAGAGACCAATGCATTATTTTCATTTTCGATCATTTCCAAAAAGAAAACTTTTGGTTCTACCAAGATGGGACCACACTTCACATAATAAGAGCTTCGTTCCAATCCTAATTTCTCAATACGACGACGTCGTCCCGTGTAAGTTCTTCCTATGGGTATATCTCAAAACTGATGTTTACAAACCGCCCTGCAAAATGTAATAGGGCAAAAATTAAATGTATTCCTCAATACATATTCAAATGAAAAATAAAGAATTTTAAAATACGACCATAACAGAGCATCGAAAATAAGAGACACCTTTCTTTAAAACAAATGAAATAAAACTTCTAGTACTCCAGTTTTATTTGTTCATCCTGAAAGAGAGTGGTAGAAAGAGAGGGAGAGGGACACTAAAAAATATCTTTGCACTTTCTGCTTTATAATTATTACTCCTGAATGACTTTTTGTTTATAAAAATTGTTACAGATGTTTCGTGTTCATTCGTACGATCAGCCATATACATGTAGTTAATAACTAACAAAGTAATATTACCTAGTCAATTAAAGATAGCCAATAAACCCTGGTATTCCGTGATAGGTCAGTGTTATCACCACATCCATTTTTTTAGTTCCTTTTTTATCCTATACTACAATCTATCTATATCTATATAATAATCTATCTATAAACTGAAAAAGGCGGAAAGTGTCTGTTGGTGTTTTTTTGATTTTGTTTGTACTAAAACTTTGAAAGCTTTTTATTTCTCTTTTCTAACATTAAGAATTATTTTTCGAAAATAGCTTCTGGTTTTGGACTAAACACTCCTGGATAGCGCAGTTAATAAACTTATCATCTTTTTGGTAGAATTTAAAATGAGTGAACTACAGTTGGCCGATTAACTTGTGATTTGACCTTATAGTGAATTTAGGAAAGTTTTACCCCTCGCCGTCCAGAATCCGTAAAGCTGGCTTAAGAGATAGGGGGGGTTTGGGTTCGATTTAAACCTATTTAGGATACGAATTCGTTTGTTGCTGAATTCACCATTTTATTGGAAGTGAAATAGCCTTAATTTTTCTCGCCAGCGAGACGAGTCAGAAAATTAAAATAAAGAAGAAGAAATTGCATATCCTACGTAATAATTCCTCTTTTGGATAGTGAAAATATGTCATTATCTTGCTACGGTTTATCCTACTCTTCCATTCTAAACTCCTCATGAAGGTTATTCATCCTAACTTTTATTTAAAAAAATATTTTTTTCCTGGCCTTGAAAGACCGTCGTCAAAAAAATTCGTAATTTCCGTCTTTGTTTTCGCCAAAAGAAATTTTTGACTTTTTCTCTCTTATATCTGTTTTGTAGATGTGAGATTAACACATTAATTTTGCTTTTTTTCTAGCCTTAAAAACTTGCCTTTGTTTCGAAGAATGTTTATAAAAGCTTCTAACTGTATAGTGCAATGACCTTTGTCATGTCTGTACCTTCTCCTTCAAGCCTTTCACTTACTTTTTAGAGTTTACAAGAATATTGTTTCAGAAGCATTCCACTGATGCCATTTCAGTACTCTTAAGTTTTTCCAATATTACATTTGCTTCATAATGTACATTCTTAGTCTGGTCACTATCATGGATAATGTGTATTAGAGCACAAAACACCTCCTGGTACGATTTATGCAATACTTAACTGACATCAGCACGGACAAAATAAGAAGTCCTTTTTAAGGTAAGATTGCAAGATATCCCATCTTTTGGTTGAAGAACTAAAGAAGTTAAGTGGTGCGCGCAAAAAATGTATGTGGTCAGAAGATTTGCTCCTTTTCTTTTAGCCTGAAGACCTTTGTAGCACTTAGACGTGTTGCTGGTATTGTCGTAGCACTATCCTCTACAGTTATCTAGATCAAAACCTAGAAAATCTATGATCGATATTATAGCATTCGCCATATCTTCATTTTTATGGCCACAGTTAAGAATAAACGTCCCATAGCTGAAGCATAACGTAGCATAAAAGCTAATTGATCCATGTGAGGCACATCTGGCGATAAGTTTACAATTATGGAGTAATAGTGGACATGTGCAATATTTAGATAGTCCCTGCCTCAACTGAGTAATGAATTTATTGATAGTTTCTTTTATTTCCAAATTTTGCTCCATGTTCGGCCAGGCAAGAAAGTTAATAGTTCTTACATGGTCTAATATTTCATTATTGCCATTAATTGGAAGTCACGGAAAGCCAAAGACTTCACAACTTCAACGCCAGTACAAAGCTTCTTCCTTATTCTGTTCTGCTATTTCACAATCCGCTCTTTGTGAAACTCGACTTCTACTAATAAATTTTTAAAAGCAGTTTCTGTGTTCAGAGTTATCATGATCATTTATTATATGGTTATTTTTTCAATCATCAAATCCCTTAGTTACTAACAACGTTGTTCCTCCACAGTTTGCACGGCGCCCAAAATACCCACCCGGTTGATTTTGAATAAACCAACCAATTTCGTTTGATGCATTTTCCATGCATTAACTTTTTATAAAACAACTAATTCATACAAAATCTTTGAGTGGAATACTGTCTTTCAAATTTTTTTAAGATAAGTGTTATTGCTTTGTTGAATTACCCACCACAATGGTGGATCATCGAGTGATATAACTTAAAGACCTCTGTGAACTCGAAACCTCTTGCAACCATACATTTGATGAACTAAAATTTGGACTTAGTCACTGAAATTAATTGCTACACACTATGAGGGAAAAAGGTGTCTAGTTTTGCAATTTTGTTGTCTGACTTCAAAACTTTTCTGACTTCTTCCCTAATAATCAGTATCTTTTGTTTTCAAAAGTCTTATTGGTGTTAATTTAATCTATGCATTTGTTATATGGTGTAGTGTTGACTCCTGAACTTGAACTGGTAATGGGGTATAAGTTGTTCAAGGAAGGGAATAAACTTTTTCAAAAGAAGGCTTTCAAAAAGTTTAGGATTAGTGGTAATAAGCTGATAGATTTGTAAGACGCAGGATCGTTATGATGATTATTTGGGCAAAACATCCTGTTCTTTGTATACTGTTGAAGATTAACCAAAGTAAGTTGATACCTTTGTGAGAAGAAAATAATTTAATAGACAATGGCAACTGGTGAGGAACTATTAAGAGGTTTGTGACTTCAGCAACTTCCTTTAATTCATCTTCTAGTGCTAATGGTTGGATAGTTGAAAAAATATCAGACGTCTTGGGACTGCCCCAATAACGACAAATTAAAAGCTGACGTCTGTGGTAATAATTAATCCTTTAAATGTTTTTTTTCTGCTATTCAATATCTTTTATAATTGTTGTGTCTCCTAATCAAAAATTGTTTCGTCATTGATAATGTCCGTGGGGTTATGAAACTCTGTATTTGGGTTTTGTACAAGCTGGTACTGGGGGGGCTCATAGTTTTCTCCTTAAATTTCAGCCGAGTTGACAGAGATCAATAAGGTAAGTGCATCGAAATGCACGCACATTTTGAAGTTAACCGCGAACCGAAAAGAAAGGGATCCCACAAGAAAGACCGCGGCCAGATTGCATCATCAAAGCGGCCGGCGCGTCGATAAGTCTGCCGTGAGTAATTTGGAGTGTTTTTGGCGGCGCGCTCGTGTAATTGGCGGATTTCGAGCGCGTGTCTCCCGCTCTAATACGAACCGAACGGTACTTATGGTGTAGTCTCGAGCGCGCCGCAATGTCGTGAAAGATTCGTCGCTGCTTAGTCGTAGTCGTGTTGCATCAGCCATGGAGCAGGCGGCAGCCGCAGCCCCCGTGGTCGAACTCCAAGAAGGCGTCGACGCCAACGAAACCAAGTCACTATGGGTCTTCGGCTACGGGTCGCTGTGCTGGAACCCCGGCTTCGCTTTCAACAAAGCCGTCGCCGGGTACATCCGCGGCTACTCCAGGAAATTCTGGCAAGGGAACACCACCCACAGGGGAACGGAGCAGAAGGTGAGTACCTCCAACAAATTTTGGGTCGCTTAACACTTACGCCGAAGAGCCTTGATTCAACCGTGTAAGCAAGCATTTGTAGGTTACCGATGCTATTTACCTTAATCATTCATCTTTCACCTTGCCTTCAGTTAATTAGAACATATCTGTTGAAGCATCCTCTAAAACATCATTGAGCAGTCAGGATTTTTCTAAACTGATCATAACTGGAATTATCCATCTTATCATGAATCTTCTGGCGCTATTTGCTTTTACGTCCTAATATAAAGAAAGAAAGTGATGCGGACAAAGGAGTGCACTAATCTAGAAATGGAACGCAGTGGCGTAGCTTTCAGAGGAAGACGCCATAAAAATAAACCATTTATTTACCAACAACTTGGCCAGCTTAAGTATACCAAGAAAGTTTTTTTGGGACTTCTAGAGTAAATAAGTTCGCGGAATGCGAATTCAATGAACTCTCATTTCTGAAATTGTTTCCTTAATTACTCTTGGTAAAATTGACCTTTCCGACGACTTTCCATCAATGGTGCAAAAAAGAAAGCACAATTTCTTCTAGTTTATCAGATCAAAATTTGTTTTTGAACAGCCTGGAAGAATGTTTGAGACGGTTTTGTCATTTTATATATCGGTCAATATTTAGTATTTGGTAAAGATCACGGTATGATTGTTTTCTACAGCCTATTTACCACACTTGGTGGTAATGAAGATCTAAGCAAAAATTTGTAAATAAAAGTAATCTTTTTCCTCCTTCAGCTGGGAAAACCCCATACCAATCACTTCAATTTATCTTTTACAGAGTCTGACATTCTACTATTGGTTTTTTTTAATTTTGTAATTATATTCTTTATGTTTTACACCGTTTTTACAACGTTTATCCTCTTCTATTTTTAATTTTTTTAACTTTCATACAATAATACACTTTAGTTTTTTCCTGATGATAACATTCTTTACCGTTTTTGTAGCTTCTAAAAATATACTTTGCAATCAATTTTTCGCCTGCTATATAACATTTGCAGCAACGTCGTTGCTCGAACTATTAAGGTTTTATTTGTTTTATTCGTCCTATAATTTTTTTATAGCAAGATTGGGTAAATTAGTGGGTCAAGATCAAAACTGGGTTTAAGGTCGCTCTTTTTTATTACTTCCTGTTCTAAATGAATGAGCCTTGTTGGTTGCTACAGTTTTCTCCCTCCATTTATTTGAAATGTAGGTGTCTTTTCACTGCGACTTCTTGTGGTGCGTCTTTAATTTGGCCAAATTTGTTGAGTACTCATCTTAGACAGAACAATAACCCAACACTAATTAAAGTACAAACTGGACGATTTAATGCTCATTTGATACAGTTAGCAAGAGCTGTTTACCACTATCAACACCTGTATTTATAGTATTTTTAATTCATACAACTGCAGAGGCATTAAACAAAATTCGGGCGTGGGCATGGAATACAATTAACAAGCAGCAATTTCCTCTGAAGGACTCCACTGTAATTTTGTAACCATTAATTTCGACATTCACAACATAACAGCAATCAAGGGCGCTTGTTCGGAGGATGTGTGGGATATTTTAATTTCAGCCCAGCGACAAATCGCGCACAAACAACGAGGGCGTTAAACGCAACGGCATAAAAAACATTTATAACAGTTTTGTGACAATTGAGTTCGAGGGAACGCGGAAAGGTTATTCGCTGATTAACACGAAAGTGATAATTGGGACAACGTTCGTAAATAAGGAAATAAATAATTTTAATGACTTTCCATTACACGCATTGTTGCTGATCTAATTATGCCTGGGATAGGTTCGTGCCGGAGACTCTCGGCGTCCCGTTTGCAGTTGCCACAAAAATTTTGCTGTCGCCTGCGCGGGCGCCTGCTGATTTGAATATTACGTAAAACTCATTTTTTTGCTTTGGCCTTCATGAAACTGGATTCACATTTTATCTAATTTGTAAATGACATCAAAGACTGTCACAACAGACACTATCCTCATCAAGGATAGGAAATTTTTTACTGAAATAATTATTTTGTTCAGAACTTTTAGAGATTTCTTCCTACAACTTGGAGCGCAGTTTGTTACAAAATCCATCTTGCAGAACATTCTCTATTGTTCAATGAAATCAAAATTTTGAGTAATACCACTCTAAAAAGTTGAAAAATAAATAATAGATATAATTTGAATATAATTTAGACGTTCCAGACATTCTGCATCTAAAACTACCAAATCCCACCTTTGCGAAGCAAATCTGGCGTTCAACTAATCATGTAAAAAACATGATCATGAAAAAAACATAAGAGGCACGTCTTGTCTTGTTATTTAAAGCGGTACGTGTGCATTCTAAACTATAAATTTTATAATTAAATCTCTATTTACACGAACATCATTCGCTTCTAGTATTGCCAGAAGCTATACAAGGTAAACACCAAAAGTTTCCGCCTGACAAAATAGCAAAAGTATCAGATAGCGCCATCTTTTTGGTTGAACGTTCTTAAAAATATCAGCAGCCAATTTGTTTCATTGTCGGTGATTAAATTTCTCCCCAAAAAAGATCCAGTGATATTAAGCAATGTTTAGATGGTGTGTGCGGTGAATCTTCTCCTTTATATTACACTGTAAAAGAACGGGCAAAGCAACAAAGACGGACCACGTGCAGGTCGACCATTGAAGTGCTTTTGGAAGAAAATATCGCTCTCGTCTAACGTGAGATGCTGCACGATAGGCATTTAAAAATAAAAGAGTTATGAGCAAGGTTCGAGCACCTTCATATGAATAAGATTAGTGCCGGATTGGTATCCCAACTAACGTGTGGACCTGTGATGAACAATTTTGAAACCTCTGTCGCAACAAAATATAAGAAGTTGTTCAATCCATGGTTACAGATAATAAAACTGCAATTCCCTAGAATGTCTCAGATCGTACGAAGAACGACCTACCTATGAAAAAGATCATGGTAATGATCTTTTGGGATTCAAAGAAAAATTTGCTAATTGATTTTAAGGAAAGGAACGCAGTGGTAAAGATAACATCCCTATCAATAAGAGGTTGTTACGAAGGACTGTGATTTTGAGGAGCTTCCTGTCAGACCGATCCCCGGTGACCACTACCTATTTCCATAACTGAAAAAAAATTCTATGTAGAAAATTTAACACGATGAAGAAGAGTTGCAAGAGTATCGTGCTGATGAAACTTCAGAATATTTTTCCAAGGACATCGAAATGATAATTCCGAAAAATCTTTTTGCGAGCTTCCACGGAAAACGCGATTATGAGCAAATTCTTCGCGATGCACGCATGACCTTCGTTTCGCCATATGCTGCTTCGCAGAAATTCGGGTTTCAAGTACATATTTTTACGCTTGCTCGGTTTTAAATGGGTCAGCAGATAAAATTGACTTTATCTTTGTAATACAGACGTGTTCTCTTTGTTTCAGCCTGGTCGCGTAGCTACCCTCGTGAAGGACAGTAAGGTAAGTCGAAAACTAATTATCTGCAAGTTTTAATCGATATTGTGTTGATCGAAGTAGTTTCTGTATTTTAATTAATGATAAGGAATACTGGAAGCTGGGCGCGTAATTTATTAGAAATTAATTTTATCAAACAATTCCATATTCTTATCATTTCCTATTAATGGATCATTGCGTATTTGAATCTATTAACTATATTTACTACCATTAATGTACGCTAGCCTTTAAACTTTAAAAAAATATCTGCTTTTTTGGCGGCTTATAACTAAAGAATACTAATATCTATTAGGGCAGCAGAGTTCGAACTCATTCAAACCTCATTGTGTCTATTTAAGTACTTGGATCCTCTCACTATGCTACAAAACCGTCTATAAAAGCAAAACTGGAAGTTTCTTAAAAAATACCATAATAAGAAAAAAGTTACTTTAATGTTTCTCAAACGAATTAATTATCAAAACACTTATTCCACTCAAAGGTGATTGGTTCTTCAGGTCACTGAAACATTTCTCTCGGCCCACATTTCCTGCCCCCATAAGTGATTTGATCTTACACAATCCCGTTTTTGCCCTACAGTCAAATCAGTTGTTCACAATTAAGTTTTCCTGAAAAATTGAGTGCTTACGTTCTCCCAATACTTAGAATCCTCATATATGTCGTTCTTCACAGCACCCATATATTGTGCTACTACAGCCCTAATCAGCCGTATATAATTTATTTTAATGGTACTTTTTCATCGGAAGCAAAAACCATTCGATTAACACAGTGTTGTTGAGTTAAACCACCAAAACCACCCTCACTGTAAGAACAACCTTAGAAATATTTATTTGGTCTGGTTACTAGATCAACTAAACATCAAAGTTTAAGTATATGTACCTTTTGCTCATATGGGATGTTTATAAATACTCGTTTCCTTAAACTTTGTCTCACCCTCGTATCCTCTACTGTCGCCAATGTTATTATTATGTCTTTCGCCCTGTTACATACACTGTAATAGTTGGCACAAGATTATGTTGGAAATCAAAAGGAATAAAGGGTAAAACATCAAAAATGCATTTAAAATAAGCGGACATGTTTTGGGGTAAAATCTGCAAATGTTTGATGCAATAAAAAATTTGCAATGTTGATCAAGAAAAAATAATTTAGTTGGATAAGGTAACCATGTTCAAGAACTTTAAGTTTTCTACTAAAATAGATATCTAAAAGTTCTTGTGGTGGTATAATTACAATTTCATACCACTTTCTTTGACATAAATTGCAGTTATAATAATAATTTGGAAGAGTTGGAGGTTTTTTTCACCTTTTGTATTCCAACATTCCCAAAATTAACTTTTTTCTATTTCTCCTTGTGGAAATTGGCGGAAATTGGCTTTAATCATTTTTTTTTCTATTGTCTTCTGGTTAAACACTGTTGATTTTTCTTTTGAGACATCTTTAGGAAACGTCTAGATTATTCCCTGAAACTTATCTTAACCTTCAGTTGTTATTGTGAATTATAAATAATCATCTGGCGTCATGCAACCATTTTGAATCTGTATAGTGCTGAGTTATCTTGTAATGTCACCATATAATTATTAAAAGGAAAGTCACAGTGAAAAACATAAAGCAAAAACCCCATATTGACAGTTGAGGGTTAACCCACATACAAAACAATGCCCTTGCATGTTGTACTTCTCCAATTTCTGGCCTGGCAGAATTCTTTACGCTAAATTTTTTAGGCCACTTTACCACCAAACTCCATCACTATCTAATTCTACAAGTACAGTTTCAAAAAGGAAATAAATCTACACAATTTAAACATGAATCTTGTACTCAAAAGTGATTTTCCTTTTTTGGGGGGAACCTCCAGCACTACTATAGTGACCAAAAATGAATCCTAAGTTAGTGACTGTTTAAATAAAGTATCATCTTACTGTATGCTACTACAAACACTAGTTCAAATCTAGTAAAAGTGATTGTTGAACTTTTTTAATTTTCATTTTCTGGAATAACCTAGGGCCCCAGCGTTCACCTAAGAGTAAGTCTATTGTAATTCGCAAGGTTTTGGAAATGTTCCCAGGCCAGTTTATAATTAATCTGGTAACCAGCTAGACTTTTACTGCAGTCTAACCATCTATTACGACAAAGATAGCTTTGTGTTTACGAATTCTACTTAAATTTTTACACGAACACATGCCCAGAACGTGGAATTCTTAAACTTAAAAGGTTCTCTATACATTTTGTCGATTTTGAACACGTTCGCGCCTAAATACAAGTCTTGTTAAGTCAAGCTAGATTTAAAAGATTTGTTAAAGTTTTTGCTACTTGGCATACTAGGTTTCTTTATGTTTCTTCTGCTCTCACTAAGATTTCTTTAGGGATGCTTTAGGTCCCCATATTTTGCCCAATGTTCGCTTTGTAGTCTTAAATGTTATCTTTCTTTGTTTACAATTGTTACACGTTACTAACTTTAAATCCCAGATTGCTCGCTTATAGTTGTTAATTAAAGAAATATGATTTTTAGCTCCGTAAATATCCTTCTAAATAGTACCAATTCTGTTTGGCACACTATCTCTTATGATGTCCATATTCTTCTACATCAATTTTGAGACTGTATTGGAAAATTTCCTCGGGATGAGTATTACTATGTTGTAATAGCCTTGTCTGTTTAGACAAGAAGCTTTTCCACTACCAAATTCCACAGCAAGGCCAATAAGACCCTCCCTAGCGTGCATCCTGTGGCAGTAACTATCTCCATTGTTTTACCAATTAGATTTGACTGTATTTTAATTATCTATCCATCTGCAGACTGCGTCTTATGTTCTACAAATTCTCTTGTAGATGTTTCTTGATCTTGATGCTTCTTGTATCATCAAAAAAAAACTGTTGGTGACAGTTTAGGGAGTTTTCTATTCTCCTATGCAACTGGGTAGTTTTATTTCACTTTCAGATTAATAAGCATATTGATGGCAAACTTTCCTTAAGTGTATATCGGCAGTTTTTCTATCGAAGACAATAAATTGATGGTCTTGCTTAAGAACATTTTGCAAAATTAGGAAGAAAGACTATTCTGTCGTTAGGCTTGTTTTAAAAGTCTACAAAACTTTGGTATAATAACGATTTTTCCTTGCTGTAACACCACAAATATAATCCTATCAGAACCAAACACTTCGTATGGTTTGGAAGAATCAATGTCCCACTCAACATCAGAGGAATTGTATTCGAAATTTAGTATCTTTTTTTACTTCTAACGCCGGAACTTATACAAAAAATTAATAAGAATTCAGAGAAACCAATTCTAATGCCAAAGCTTAAAAGATAAGTGTGTGATACTAACAAAATGGAGAAGGGAATTCAGAATCCGAAGAAAAAATATTCGATGCTTGTAGCAACTACACGATTACCAATAATAATTAACAAAACAAAACTCGCGCAACTCTTACAAATTTCAAGATTAAACCAGAGATTAAGAGACGACAGATTTAAGATGCTATAACAAAAAAGGACGAAATAAGCTCAAGATTTAAAAAATATATCTTGCAAAGGAACGCCGGCAAAACAGTGAACTATCTACAGGAATCATATAAAGTTAAAAACAATACGTGGCAGCACCGGTTACGATTGTTTTTGTCTTCCCGCTTTTTTTAATATGTTAATTATTTATATCTGCCACTACATATTTTTTGCGATCTTCTGATAGAAATTATTTATAATTCATTATATCAAATATTTAAATTTAGTACGGAAATAAGAAATGGCTTCTAATAAGAAATATCTTTAACTTATTTTGAATATCACAAAATTATTATTGTATATTATTACATTTTATTTTAATTTTAAATATAAACTTTTCTAAAGTACCAGTAGACGATGACTAAATTTGTTTGATAATGTGCGAATCTGACTTGAAATGATGGCTATAGATGTTACTTTTTAATTATATTTTGACTGTAAGTCTACGAAGAGTATTAATGGGTTTTTTCCATTGTTGACTAACTTAATTTATTTTTGTTATGGGTTTGCTAGTTATTCTGTCATGGTACGGTACTGGCCCAATCGTACCACCAAAATTATGGAAACCTAAACTAAACAACAGCAGTGTGAACCAAATTCTTTAAAAAGGAGCATGAGAAGATTAATAAGCAGATAGAAAAAAAATTAGAAAAAGACAAGTGTTAGTTCTACCATAAATATTTTGTTTTTGAATATCGTATCGAATAAATAAAGTTACGGTATATGTTGTTCTTCATAATACCAATCGATTAATGTTGTTGAATTAAATTACTAAAACCACTGTCACTAAGAAGGGTATTAATGTTGTTTAAAGCTTTCGTCATTATTATTTAATTGGTTTTATTTTTGTTATGTGCCACCAAGATTTTTAAAACGCGGACTAAACAACGACAGTGTGGATCAAGTTTATAAGAAGGAAAATTTCAATTGTTCAATATTTTTTGTCTTGTATTATAGGTGTATAAATAAATTCTCAGCTTTTTTCTGCAAAATTAAAGTTTTATTTAAAAACAAACAAAAAAAGCTTAAGTATCAAAGTATTCTCCGTTGGCATCGATGACCTTTTGCCATCTTTCGGGTAGCTTGCGAATTCCCTGGTGATAGAAGCTCACCGGCTTCGAAACGATAAAGTTATCGATGCATTTTCGGACTTCTTCTTCTGTTTTGAAGTGCGTATCAGCCAAGTGATGCTGTAACGACCGGAATAAATGACAATCCGAAGGGGCCATGCCTGGGCTATACGCCGCAAGTGGGAGAAGTTCCCAGCCTAACGCGAAGATGTGTTCTTGCGTCGCCTTCGCAACATGTGGTCAGGCATTATCATGGAGCAGGATGACTTTGCGACGTCCTTGTCCAGTAAATGGCCTCTTTTCTTCGATTGCGTCGCTCAAATTGATGAGTTGCTGTTGGTAGTGATCCGCCATAACTGTTTCACCTGGTTCCAAGAGTCCATAGTACAGCACACCTTTCCAATCCCACCAGATACAGAGCAAATTCTTTTTGGCGTGGATATTGGGCTTTGGAGTCGATGTCGAAGGTTTGCCAGGATCTACCCATGATTTTTTGCGCTTGGGATTGTCGTACAAGATCCATTTTTCATCGCCCGTAATAATTTTATGCGGAAAATCCTTTTTTCGGTTCCTTGAAAGCAAATGGAGTGCGGTGACACGCCGTCGATTTTTGTTGTCTTCGGACAGTTTATGCGGAACCAATCTGCCTTCCTTTTGTATCTTACCCATTGCATGCAAACGTATGGAAATGGCTGGCTGAGTGACGCCAAGCTGTTCTGCAAGCTCTTTTTCAGTTTGCGCATTATTTTGATCCTGCAATGTCTGCAGCTCATCCGTGAGGGCGTCCAGCGCGTGGTTGATCTTCAAGACTAAACTCTCCTCCGCGAAATCTTTGGTACCACTTTTTGCACGTTACATGACTTGCAGCATTCTTACCATATGCAGCACAAATCATTTCGGTAGCTTCAGCAGCGCGAAGTGGATAGAAAATCGAATGTGCTCTTTTGTGAATATAAACGGTGATTTGCGTCCTGTGAAATCTAAAGCTGAGAACTTATTTATACACCTCTATATTTTTTCTTTTTTTTTTTGCTTTTGCTGCCAATATTTTGTAGTTTTGATTGAAGGTTTATGTAGTGTTTCTTATATTTACCATCCTTTGTAGGTATCCTAACCATCTAACTCTGCCTGTTTCGATTTCACTCAATCTACTACATCTATTGCCAATACCCATACGCCATACCCTCTGTTTTCCAAATATTCGCTGACTGCTTTTGTGTAGTGTTTATTATAGTTTTGATAATTTCTGTGTAGGTAATTAAAGGTTTTCATTCTGGAGTTTTGCAACACTAGTGACGATTGTTTCTCTTTAGATTAATCTTTGAGTGAACTTGAAATGTGAATTTTGTGCAGATAACACTTGTGATATCAACAAAAACGCAAGAATAGCGACGAAAATCATCGGTTAAATTTAAAAAGTAGGAGCAAAACATATTGGTGGTTTCTTCTTCTCCCCGCCCTCCAACAATTAATAATTGCTTTAAATAATGTTATGTGCATAATAATTTGTCTCTTAATTTGTTGTACTTGTGCGATATCTGTCAAAATCATTAGTTTATCCAAACTATGGCGCCTTTATAATTCTCGAAGCAGATTTTCAAATTCGCTGACAAATTGACTTATTGATTCGATAGGCAGATGTATAGATAAATTTCAAATTTCTAGTATGTCCGATTGTCTTTTATTCTGAAAGGAAATACTGATGTTATGTTTGTGAAGGGTTCTAAATGAGAATGTGTGCATTATTTCTTAAATTGCACAAGGTTAAATTACTCTTTAGGTGTATAATTAGTAACTCCAATGCAATATATGCAATATATTTATCATCATTACTATTACTATTAGCATTTTTTTTTGTGGTACTTTAGAGTATTTAAAACGGTAATGTCGTGAAGGTAGCGTCAGATTAATAAAGAAACGTTTAATCTAACAATGTATTTTTGAGTACAAGTACGAATGCGCACATTATATATTGGAAGTTAATCAATATGTTCAGTTATCACTAGATACTATTAATCTGTTTGCCGACTGTCTCTAACAGACCTGTTTCGAGTGGATCACTTCACTTTAATTGGCGTTCATATGTTACTATGGATTTTAATGGACTAAGCGACCATTGCGAGCTGAATTTGAGTTTATGTCGTTACGATTTTTAGCAGTTCCGTTCGGCGTTGCATCTTGTCATCCTTATTTAATAATTATAGCCTCACAGTAATCTAAAGCAAACATAAATTGGCAACAAGTCTTGAACTTTTGATTGAAGGCCCGAGTACTGACCCTATTCATTTGGATTTATTGTAGCGGCATTGTGGTCAGTGGCGCAATTATTTTACACACGATCTTCTTGCCCTTTAACACGTCGGCAGTGTCCGCAGCAGCTAATTGCCTTGATAGGTTAGGTGTGATGTGAATTGGCTAAATTAGAAAATCGCTCCCAGCAGCCGACCCGCTCAATTAGAGCAGCAGCGGGCGCCTCGGCGATCTATTTCGCCCGAAAGGCCGGCCACCATCAGAAAATTTTTAGACGCCGATATTTTCAGAATCCTAAAATTGCCTCGAGTGCCAAGGGCAGATATTTGGGTTAGCGTGACTTCAAACATTGTCAGCAACGCGTATGGCCACACTTCGAAATTGCCGTGTTCACTTTTCAGCACACCACACCGCGACTCGGGCGTGCTCTTTTTCACTTGGGGGCGGAAATGCAATTTTCGATCACCCGAAAACAAATATTAGTGGGAAAATTGGGCTTATGATATGAAATCACCTCATACGTCATTCCACGTTCGTGAGTTTATCGGACAATTAACTGTTATTGCTCTTTTATCTACTTCAAACGAACTTCCAGACGCAATTACATAACGCTGCGGTTTTCATGATTTCGATGTGCGTGCATTGTCGTACGTTCATGGGCGCTTATAAATGCACGTGTACGTAGAAATAGTAACAACCAAACTTAAAATAACGCCATCGCAGAGCAGTCCGCGCGGGTTCATCGGTTCAGCAAGGCGGCCCTGTTCCTGATTAGATTGTTTCTGCACACGAGGCAGCTTCGTGATTAAAATAGATTAGGCATCAAACACATTTGTTAGTAGCCTCTACGCGAATTTTCTTCGCCGAATAGAAATATCTGTCACTTTTGTATAGCCCTAGCCATAATAGAGTTGTGCTGATAGTACAGAGTGTTCCATAAATGATTGTAGACGTTCCATCACTCTACCATACTGAGGGCATTCTACATCTTCCATATTTATTAGTCTGGTTATACATTGTTCTCTATATTTTCTACTACAACTGTCAAACAAAATTTTCAAAAATATTATTTCAACAGCAAAACCTATTTTTGAAAATTATTTTTATGACTTCTAATATCAGAAACCTACGCTACTTCCAGAACAATTATTAAAATACTTCACTATACTAATAGGTGGCGCAAAAATCATTACCCTATCGGAAGATGCTCGCATTTTTTCAAATGGCGTCTCATATCATCGCGACCTTGACATTTGTGAAGTCAACGGAAATAGAATACACGTGACAAGACCGCGGAATAATTGTATTAATGTTTTTGACAAATAATGGGTCGATGATTTTGGCTCAACGTGAATTTCGTCGTCGATTATCTGGTCGTGTGGTATCAAGTGGACAAACTGTGGCGTTTAGCCGCTCACCTCGAGAAGACCGGCTCTACACGGGACAATAGTAGACGTGGCCGGCCCTAGAACAGCCGTTCGGCCGAGAACATCACTGCTGTAGCTGCAGATGTCCAAAAGGACCCTCAAGCATCAACCCGACGACGAGCCGGGCAATTGGGCATCACTAGACAGTCTTTACAGCTAATTTTGGTGGAAAACTTGAAGATGTTCCCGTACAAAGTGCAAACAGAGCATCAGCTATAAATTTCAGCCAAGCTCTTCTAAACCACGACTGCGATGAGGATGATTTTCCATTGAAACTCATCATGAGCGAAGAGGCGCATTTCCACCTATGCGGATACGTGAATGAGCAAAATTATCGCTTCTGGGGCACCGAAAATCCGCGTATAATGCACGAAGAGCCATTATATCCTCTCAAAGTCACTGTTTGGTGCAGCGTTTACGGAGGAAAGGTGATTGGCCCATACTTTTTCGAGAATGCTGTTGCAAATTAACGAATTGGGTTGAGAGATCATTTAGTTCCAGCAAGACGATGCAACCGCACACACTGCACGAGGGACAGTGGGCATTCTAAAGCAAGCGTTGCCCAACCGTTTAATCTCTCGTTTTGGCGATTTGCACTGTCCCGCAAGATCGCCAAATTTGACCGTTCCAGACTTCTCTCTTTGAGATTTTTTAAACTCACGGGTCTGTACGAACAAGCCACGGACCATGGCGGCCCTAAAAAACAACATCCGGCAACCAGTGGGGAATTTATCGCCAAAAGTTTTGAGAAAAGTCATGGAAACTGCTGTCAAACGAGCCCGAATGTGCATCAACTCTGACAGCGGCTACTTAATGGGAAACAATTTAAACGTTTAAATACATAATCAACAAACAGAACCAATTCTTTTTATTTACAAACAAAGTTACTGACTTCGGAAATCGAGTGATGACTTTTGCTCCACCTTGTATATACTTAACTAATCACCCAGACGGTTGATGGCTCATGGAGTTCTTTCGATCTCTCTCGGTAACAAATTCGCTACCAGCGGAGACTGGAACGCCAACCACCCAGTCTGGGGATGTAACCTAATTAATCAGAAAGGGAGAAACATATTGGGCACAATACAAATACATAATTTCAGTTAAGCCGATACGAACAGGATACCTGATCTATTGGATTTCGTAGTCACGAGTGGAATAGCCCAACTAGGCAAAAGTGGATTAAAATCAAGATCTATCCTTCAATCACTCGTCAGTGATTATAACAATCGATACTACAATTATTAGTATGGAGAGCACTGCAAAACTCTACACGAAGCACACTGATTGAAATCTGTTTAAATCCAACCTCAGTATTAGAATAAAAGACAATCATAATCTCGACGAAGCGACCCGCTACCTGACCAAACTAATACAAGACGCAGCCTGCCAAGCCACGCCTACAACCCCAAATGAGCCGTATGAATCAATTAACATACCTCGACATACACGACAAAACTAGTACCTGAAAAATCCAGGACAAGAAGTAGATGGTAAAGAACCAGAAGCAGGCAAGATATAAACGAGCTACAACACACTCAGGCACCAGTGTACAAAATGTACTAAAAGAAAAACGAAACGAAACATTCAGGCATTATATCATAAATTTGTCTAACGAAGACCACACCATATGGAAAGCCACTAAACAATTCAAAAGGCTACAGCAATTTTGCTAATCACAAAAAAAAGATGGGAGTTGGGCCAGATGCGATAAAGAAAAAGTGGGCGTTTTTCCCCCGAAGCAAGTATTTACAATCCGTCAGCCTCATGCCAACTATGATTATAAGGTAGTTGGAGTTTTCATCAACGCACCTTGTAAAAGTACCTCTAAAAACCCTTTTATCAACCGAATTAAAAAAATAAATAAGACTGCCAAATACTTGTGCAGTTAAAATGCTGAACCACCTTGACAAAAACTTGGCAAACCACCAATACTTATTACCATTTATATACTATTAAAATCTTACTTAACAAACTTTTCAAGATTGGCTCCGGAATCCCCAAGGGTAGTGTACTAGCGACTTTTATACCTAATACATAGATCCGATACCCCAATTACATGACGATCTTTGCTGACGACTTCGTCAAGTTGTATATGAATCACCTGAATTAGCATCACAATGTCTTCAAAATCGCCTCGACCCATTACAAGACTGGTTTAGCAAATGAAGAGTGGTAGTAAACCATGATCAATACCCAAACAACTATTAGGTTATAATGTGTTATTGTCCTTCAATCATAATAAACAATGCTCCTACTTCAGTCAAAATTAAAATTAAATACCTTGGATTACTCTTGGATCAAAAAGAAAACAACTGGACCTGAAAGTTGAACAAATTTCTTGGCTCACGGAGTAGATTTTAATATACAAAACCATACCAAAACCCATATGGTTTTACGGATACTACTTTGGGGTTGTACAAAATCATGAAATACTAAAATACTATAAAGATACTTTGAACTTGGGAATAAAACATATAGATACTAAAATTCAAAGAATCGCAACCACATACCACAACAATCTCGTGGAACACCCAAACCATCTGCTAAAACAATTTCAAAACCAGCCAACAGTCGAAAGAAGGTTACAGGACTTACTGCAATACATAATTCTATGGTTTATTTGGGAAAATAGTAATGGCTACATTCCCTTCGTGCCATATATAATATCATCAAATTTACTTATCCACTTTTGTCAAAGTAGATTGTAAATGGACAGTTAAACTAATAATAAAAAAATATTTATGATTTTAGATGGTCTGTCCTTTAACTAATTATCATACATGGTATATGTAGTTATTGACTGACATCACTTTTTCCAAAAAGTTTATGAGAGCCTTTACTATCCTATAGTATCCTTTATGAGTTATGTAATCGGAACATTAGACAATTGTCGGTTTTCCAAATTTGATCAAAGTAAAAATTGGCCAAAAAGTTCGTACTTAATATTAAAAAATAACATTTTTATACAAAAATGTTGTCACTATTCCTCAAATTATCGGATCTCACTCTTTCGAGTCAAAGAATTCTTGACGCACTTCTTTAACTTCATCAAAAGACTCAAAGACCACGCAGGAAGTGTTAAATTGATCGGAAGAGATCATAGTCAAATGAAGCAGCGTTTGGATGGAGAAGTTCAACGCCGTCCAACTCCTGACAATTTTCCCTAGTTGATCAATTGACGGCTGATCTCGAGTCGCGTGTTGGTCTATGGTTCGGTGAGTTCGTGCGGATCCTGTCGAGTTTTTTTATGAACAAAGTCAATTTGATATAACTGGGTGAGCACAGTTTGATGGGACAGAACTCTAAAAACCGATGCCAAATTACAGCTCCTTATGGAGACTCATCTTCCAACGCTGTCAACAAATCTTCGTTGTTCAACTTTAATGGCCGACCAGAGCGAGGTTTGTCTTCCTTGAAGGAACGCTTCCTTCCTCTTCAACTTCGCAAATTGTGGTCAGACTTCGTCCAACAATGTCGTAACAAAACCCGAAGTTTACTGTAATCTAGTAATCAGGTTCAGCCATCCTGTAAAGTGATTGATTATAATTGCCAACAAGAAATAACACCAAAAAATATCATTTTTGATCTTGGACACAAACTTTTAGGCCAACCTTTTAATATGTCAGTTCCTAACAAGATCATTAGAAAGTCTTCTCACTCCTCCATTGCTTATCGCTGACGTAACAAGAGATGTGAAAATCTTTTACTGTTCATTTAAAATGAGGAGTTTTTTTTCAGTTGGGTACTTTCCAACTACACTAAAAAAATCATATCGTCAACTATCTATTGATATTCCTTCCTATAACTTTTTTTTAATTTGAAATTGATTATCAATCAGAACTACACATAACTGTTCTATGAACTAATAGTATGACTATATTTGACAGGTGGAAGGAGACGTCCTCATATTCCCATAACTAAGAAATCCAAAGAACAATGCAGGCTAAATAAAGGAAGGCATTACATTGCTCTAGTTATTTATCTATTTGCCCTAGTTACTTATCAAGCTCAATTACAATAAATGTGCATCACTAATCACTTTTTAGTGCGGGTGATAGTAATCAGCGTAAACAACAAGCAGATGTGAGTTATTGGGAAATCGGTGATAACTGCAGTTGTAATCTCAAACTGCTACTATGTAACATTACAGATATGCAGTTAACCTTATCCAGTTGACTCGAAAGTGAGCCGCTAGCCGAGGAGCAGTTCTCAATTCAGAAAATGCGATTTTGGCAGGACTTCAACGAATCAGCCTTTTTTAGATCCAAAAGAAAACACGGAACGATAACCGCGAATGCCGTCACCTACGCTGCATGCGCACACAAAGAAAGAGACAAAGAGGTAACGTGGAAGAGAGGGAGAGAGAGAGAGGTAGCTGGATAAACTAATATTAATAAATCTGCTCGTTTTATTTGAAATTGTCTTGAAGATTAGATCTACTTTTAGTGTGACTCGAGAGATAAAAAACTAACTTTTATTTGATGTGTGGGGACGTTAAACATGTATTTATGATAAAAAATTATTTATCGATCCTAGAAAATACAAAAGAAGCTACTGAATTAGTAAAGCCTTAAGAAGTGGCTTAGAAATGATCAAGTCTGAGACGGAGAGTGAAATTTTTGCAATATATATATTTAGAACTAAAAAATAAATTAATACTAGTAGTACCCGTAGCATGTTACCTAAATACATAGAACTCGATTAAGTTGCTTCCAAGTAACTGCCACTTATTAAAAAGTCCTGAGAAATGTTTTGAAAGAAGCAACGACCGGAAAGCTTCTTTTTTTACAGTTGTAACCATTGCTGTCTATTCTACTTTACCTCCAGCTGCCATGAAAGGTTTAAAGTCTGATGTTTTCTCAGTCTATTGGCCCAAGTCTGTAACTCTTTTAACTTCTTTTGGTGAATCAGCTTAAGAATTGTATCATTGAAAATATTAACAACGATTTCAAATACTTACACCTGTCTTTTAGTTTTTATAAAGTTTTTTTATCGAAAAACTTTCTTTGATAACTTAATGTACTTAACATTGTGGCTTACCGCTACCATTATTAAAACCTTCTAAATTATTAACGATAGTTACAACTATTCCATTAAAAAAATGCCATTATCCTTAAGTGCTTTTTTGGAAATATATTTCCCAATAGATATTAAAGTTGATCGCATTCCCGAAATTCATTTCTAAAATTCACTTCAGTTTAGCCAATTAATTGTAATTGTATTCGATCGTGGATAACATTTGTTCTTTCATCACAGTCGAATCATGTTGACTCTTTTTGCTATGGGCTTTATATATTCTTTCTCGATTGAAGTTCTTTGTCTTTCACATTAACTTATTTATAGCTATGGGCGGTTCTAGTTGTTTAAAATTCTTGCTTTCGCTTTTTCATTATTTTTTCTTTATTCAATACTTTCTACAATCATATTCGCGTCTTTGTTTTCTATTGCTTCAAGTACCTCCTTCCAGGCTATTGAATTTTAATGTTTTTCTTAATATTAAAGCTGATTTTGCTTCTATGAATTTTTCCCGCGTATCTATTTTTGTTCTAGTTTTTAAGGAATGGTCTATTAAACCTTATTTCATATAAGATTTTTTTCACCTATAAATTTGACAATTTTATTCTCATATTTTGATATATGATTTTTTATCCCTTTGAAACGTCGGCTCTCGTTCGCTCTAGATTCTTGCATATCCTTTTGTATCAAACTTTAACCTTGGAGAGCAATAAAACATGATCTTAATTGAACTTTCTCAAATTAAACATGATAATTGTGTTAGGTGAGAAACAGAAGATCAAGGCGTAAAGAAACATCAAAAACTACGAAGAAACTGGTAGTCAAAAGAAGGAAACAAAAAGAAAACTTAACTCTTGCATTATTACTAAATTAACCAAGCCAAAAAAGGCGAATATGGAGGATAAAATCTGCAAATAAATGTCTGTTCTTCGCGGCATTCCCATACTAGCCTGGATGTTAGCTTCGGGTTGTTTAATGCTTTCAATATGTTGATTCGCCTATTTCGATAAGCCTTCAAATTATTTTGCCTGGTGCACTGCAATATAGCAAATACTTCCGCTGGAAAACGGATATATATTTTTTTAATGAAAGGCTTAACTGCAAGTTTTATTTTTCACAGTAGATGGGTGCTCCCGTTTCAGACCCGGTCTTTGATCCGTCTGTAGATCAGATAGTTTTTCCAAGTGTATTCATGTTGCTTATTTCGGTCCATAAAATTAATTTCGAGATTTTTATTGAATGTAAATTTTGGCATCTTATGATCTGTTCTCAGACCCAGTATGCCTTCACCCATATGCTCAATTTTCAGATGGCCCACTTCCATACACTCTGCGGATGGGTGCGTTGCGCAGTCTATTAAGAGCCACTCCTGCCTCTTCCATGATTTCAAAATAAAGAGGGAGAATGTCTAACAGTGTCTCCGTTGCCGCTCTTGGTTCTTATGGCACCCGTTATTTCCAAAAAACAGGTCTTTGTATTTTACTTAGAACGCTTATAACGGTTTCACCATATCAAAGATCCATATAATATCATGGCTTTGGCCACTGTGGTGTATATCCAATACATCACTCTTGGTTTTAGATCCATTGTTTTTTCACGAGCTCGTCTGGCTAAAACTAGTGTAACCTCCCCCATCGTTTTAATTTTTTGAATTTGTTGAGTTCAGGTGAGTTTTGAGTCTGAAATTACTCCAAGATTCTTTACTAAGAGGTTCAGTCTCTCTAGGTTTTTCCTTATTGTAAACGCTACTATGGTAGATTTTGATGGAATTATGTCTAGTCCTTCTGTATTTGTTCAATTTGTAACCAAATTTAGGGAGCTTTCGCATACGCTCCCTAATTGCATGTTTAAATCTTCCCTGATGTAGTATTACCAAGTCATCTGCATGTCCCAGGACTGTATATCTATTCTCTTCGAATGTCTTTAACAGCTTGTCCATTACAAGGTTTCACAGCAGAGGAGACAGAACTCTTCTCCGCAGATATCCTCTTGCAACCCGAGCCACCATTGTTTCAACCGTCATATAATAATCCTTCTTGAAGTATACAGTCTATCCACCTGCAGCTTGTTTCGTCGAGTGCTTTATTCCTCAACTGTATTATCATACGCTCCCTAAATATCCAAAAATGCAGCTAAAAGTACCTCTTTGTTTTCTATAACATTCTCCACTTTGATAATAAGTCTATGCAATGCTGTTTCTGTGGATACTTCGGCTTTATATGCATATTAGTCTTGATGTAGAGGTCAAGTGACTAATACACTGCATGTCGAATAGTTTTTCTAGATAATTTAGTTTAAAAAACATCAAACTTAGAGGTTTAGCTTCATCTTGCCCTATCATTCTAGGTTTTCGTATAAAACTAACTCTAATTAGTCTCCAGGATTTCGGTATATACCCCAAAGCAAGACTTGTCCTGTAGTAGAGAAGATCACTTCCCTTTCTCAACAAAATAGAGTAAATGCCGTCAGGGCCCCCGCCGGTTGGAATGAGTTAATTGCCTACTTTACTTTGTTTACCCATTAACTCTAGAATAGTTAGTAAAAATATGATTCATGGAAGAAGATAGTTTTTACTGAATCTATACTAAAATTTTCTTGATTACTGAGAAATAATTCTTCTACTTAAATTGATCTTTTTGTCCTTTGTTTATCAAAGGAAATTAATTAGATCCATACAAATATAACCAAGTATTATCAGAATTGTCATTTGGTTCTTCAATTATAATTATGACCTTTAATTTTTACGAGTTGCTTTTAATAATGAACGTTTGGGAAACAAATACACAATACTCTCTAGAGGTCAGCCACCTAAGTAGTGGAATTGGGGAAAGTGGGGTGCCTTTACCATTGTTTCTCATTATTTTTTTAAAATCAATTTTTTATATTTTCAAATAATTCGGAAATATACTGACTCTCTGTAGCCTTCACCACTGGTAGTAATATTGATTTATTATTTATTACCAAAATGTATGAACGTATTAATGTTGCCTTTGTCGTCGAAATTAACCAGCTCGCTGCTCAACTAAGTCAAATTTTTAATCGAAAACCCCTCAAATAGCATAACCCGATAATATTTCTTAACTGCCAAGCTAAATATGTTTGCTTGTTGCAGAGTATAGTCCATGGAGTGGCGTTCCAAGTAACCGGAGAAGACGCTCTGAATTACCTGGCGGAAAGGGAGTGCAAGTTGGGAGGCTACGTGCTGGAATTCACGGTTTTTTACCCCAGTTCGAGCGGAGTTCCATTCACAACAGTGCTGTACATCGCGACTGCCACAAATTCCCTCTGGCTGGGCGACGCACCACTTCCGGAGATTGCGAAGCAAATCGTAGACTGCAGCGGGTCCAGCGGCTACAACGTGGAGTACCTTCTCAGGCTAGCAAACTTCATGCACCACCACTTCCCAGAGGAGATCGACGACCACCTGTTCGACCTAGAGCGGTTGGTGAAAAGGAGGGTCAGAGACCAAAAAATGTGCCTTGTATGCCTCATGGGTGACGACAGCAATGCAGTCACATTCGTCAGGCGCGGCTCTCAGTTGGTGGTTCCCGCGGAAGAGCCTGAGGAGCGAACCGATTCCTTCCAGTTCACCACCAGAGTTCCGGAAAAGACACTACGTTGCCTCAATATTTAACTTGTTTTCATCTTGTAACAATTAATAGTTAATTAGTCGGGGTAATAGTGAAATATTTTAATACCAAATGAGAATTTATCTGAATAACTTCGACACTATTATGTTGGTTTTATGAAATAAATATATATAGTACATCTGACCAGAATAAATAGAGTGCAGATTTTGTAAAACAATTTTTATAATCTGAAAATACTTCTGTATTTATAAAAATACTGTTTTTACTCTATTTTACTCGATCCAAATTGTGCATTATACAAACGTGGAAGGAGAATACTTTGACAGTAATGCTTAACAGTCTTAACCAAATAAAAACAATGCATTTACGTCACGTACCAAGTCGTTCTATTGAAGACCTCTTAAAAATCTACCACTCTTCTTTATTCTAACCACGAACCTAGTGAAAGTTTTCTAGCTAACAAAAAAGGTATATTTATATTTTTTTATCTGTGTAATTTTGTCTGTGATTATATAGTCTGACTGTAATAAAAATATACAACTATTTATCTTATTCTCAATTCTCACGTAACGAACTCCCAATGATAGTTGAAAATGAGTCGGGAACATGATCTTAGCGCCGTAACCAATACGTACAGGGACATCATGTGGCCATCAGGCAGGAAAGGAATCGGCAAAATGACCGTTGAATCTACCAAGATGCCTCTGAAGAATCTACCGTCATGCATACCAAGTTTCCCGTCTTTATGATGGTGTTGGAGCTTGTGAACACCAAATAGGATATCATAGCGCCACACTTATTTGAAGAAGGCCTGAAGGTGACCGTCGACAGCTATATCAACTTGCTGAAAACGGGTGTCAAGCCTTGGATAGAGGAGGAGACCGTTGGGCGAGAGTACGTGTTCCAGAAAAACCACTCCATACAACCAAGCAACCCGACTGCAACCCCCTTGACCACTACGTGTGGGGTATGATTGGGACGAAGGCTAGTGAGAGACATCATAACACCATGACACATGTCGACAAGGAGGAAGTTGTGTTGGTCTCAACATTATTTACTTTAACTGTGCCAAGTTTCACGTAGATAAGTTTAATTTTTCTTGTATTTTAATGTTATTTGCCTCGACGAGTCCGTAATCAGAGTGGAATGGTACCATATGTTCTTGCTGATCACCCAGTTGTAATTTAAGAAATTGCAAGTGAACTGAATTTTCTATATATTCAAATCAGCACTTTGGTTACTACTCGCATACTATGTGAACTACAACACTCCTGCTTGAATAAAGAAAAGACATCATCAAGAAAAAATCATTTACCATATTTGAAACTATACTTACAACAAAAACGTTTCAAGATAATCCCTATATACATCCAATTAATGTTTTTCATCCTCTCCTTCTTGAGCTCTAAACCTATTTCTCTTTGCCCGATACCTAGTTTTATTTCTACCCTGTAGTTGACATTAAAAAGCCAAGTCTTCTTTATTCTTCGTAGATGATTGAGAAATGTACAAAGCTAAACAATTGATTCATGTAATGCCTTGCCACTCTACAGGAAGAGTGTAATAAAGCTTATTATATAAATAATAATTCAAGTCTCTGTTCAACAACATTACAAAAAATTATTACCCCCGTGTGAGACTAAAGAAGCTAAAAGATAACAGAAGGATACATCCTGACGTTGAAAATTTTTGATCAACTACTAGGGCTTTTTTTAAATTAAACCACACGTCACAACAAGCAAATCCTGTACAGCCTCAATCAAACGGCTGAGGTGTAATCAATTTCAATTGAAAAAGTAAAACATTTAGATACGTGGCTTAATGACGCACTTTTCAAAGTTTTCTATCATGAACAAACAGATCAAGTATTCGAGTTGGTAGAACTTCAAATCAATTTGAAGAAATCACGACTTCCTATTGTAAAACTACATTTCTTTATACCGACAAAGTTAAGATTATTTTCAAAAAGGTTAAAGTCAATTCAGAAAGTATTAAAGGATTCAATTCCTAACAATCTTCTACGATAATTTACCATGGGCGTTAATTGACTGATAAAGGTCACTTATGTAAAACGCCTCCATTCGTTTTGAGATGGAATGGATTTTACGACCTTAGACAGTGATGTACAAATTTAAATAAACTTCTAGATGGCTAACTTATTCTTGCAGACAGTCTATCCCAGTGATGGAAGTGCATGGCTGCTTTTGCCTCGTCTACTAACTTATTTAAGTGACAATTTCAAGATTACTCCAAAGTACAGAGTATGTCTTGATTAAAAATAGTAGATTGCACTAAAATATTATTGTTAGAAAGTTTCTTTCTGGAAGCCAACAAAACCACCAGACTCTTCTCGGTGTTCATTCATCCTCTATTTGCTTAAAACCTTCTAAAGTAATAACACTTATGTATCGTTTATTAGTTATGTAATCGTCATTGGCATATATTGGACGTAAATACTAAATAATGTTAAGACAAGCCCAAGGCTTAGGGGACATTGGCTCATAGACACATCGTTAACAAGTTCACGTCTCTAAACTTGATACAGAATCTTCAACCGAGCAGAAAAAACCGCGTGAATTGCGTGTACGGCAAAGCTATCTTAAATATGAGATAGTCGTGGTACATTTTTTGAAGGCAACATTCATTTTAAAAAATTCCACAGCGATAGATCATTTCTTTGGTTTTTCTACTTTCCAGAAGTATAGAGAAGTGACGGAGTAGTCGAGAGAGAAGTATAATTCCCCCTCCCCCCATCAATTTAAGAATATATTGCACGTCAAAACGTTTCATAAAACAAGAACAGTTTGATCAATTTTTCAATACTCTAGAAATATGGTTTATTGCAGCATAAGACTGCAATACCAAGCATCACTATGGGGGCTCCAAGGTGATTAAACCCAGAGGAAAAGAACTACTAAAACAAAGAATAAGAAAAATTTTCATACCCTATTAACTGGTCAAATAACCTACTCGATCCCTTTGACATGTAGTATATTCCAAAAAACTAATCAAGACAAGGTTAAGGTTTTTAGGAAGCATTTACGCCATATGTAGCTAAAATCGCTCCAGAGAAAGAGGATTACCTCTATAAATCCCTCTACACCACCTTTCCAATGACATTCTTTATCAAGATAAATCAATAAAGTAAGAACCGAGTCCAAAAATCCAGGTATAATTCAATAACTTGAAACAACTACTAGAAAACTGATCACATACACATTCAATGACATGTTAAAAGCAAAATTTTTCTCTAACGATCTATCAAACTCCTCGCATTGTCAAGAGTTCGAAAAACTATTCTTAAAAAATGCTACAAGATGTAATAGTATAACATCAGTTTAGATTTATAAAGCATCACACTACTATAGAGTAATTGGGCTAATCCACATTGATCAAGAAAACAAAAGATACTGTAGAACGGCTGTTTTTAGATATCACACAAGCCTTTGACAAGGTCTCGCTCCTTCTACAGTGTCTTACTATCATAAGTGACATACATTTTCTCATAAAGCAAAAAGATAAATCCATGTCACTCTTTCTGCTTAATTCAGAAGTGCATCGGAGAAGTACGTGGAGAACTAAGCCGATCTACTATACTATTCTAATCCTCCAACTATAAGTTTGACAATAACAGCCTCCTTTGCTGATGATGCAGCTATTATGGCATCTTACAACTTGGATGTAGCATCAAGTTACTCATTTGCATAAAATCCAAACGCGGCTTGGAAAATGGCGCATCAGAGCGAATAGAACCAAATCAAAGCAAGTGACCTTTAAACAAGAAGACTTGTCCTTCAATTTACTCGAACAACTTTCATAGATAAAAGATGTGAAGTATCTAGGCATTTACCTTGACCGATGGCTTAAAAAGGGAAAACATTTGGACCCAAAGAAAACAATTTGACACCAAGTTCCACAGGATGTACCGTTTCCTTGGAGGCAATGGTATATTCTCTCTAGAGAGTGATAAAGAGACGCAAGCAACTGCAGCAGTATATTCCACCATTCAAACTGGTAAATGGAACCTGAGAAAAAAGTATTTATATCATACACTAAAAGAAGGGAACTACACCCCCTCCCCCTTGCAGATGGCATTACCTATTAAGATACAAATAAAAAGAATTGAGTACAAAAAAGTCACTAGAATATAATATAATAACTGTAGGGATTTTTAAACAACTGCCAGAAACTTGAATGAAACTGATCATGTTCCCAGCAGGATTTGTTCCTGACCATTGGAAAGTCGCACAGATAATACCACTTCTAAAACCTGAGACACCGACCGAGGAGCCATCTTCTTACCACCTTGTCAGTTTCCTTTCTGCCTTTATAAAAATGTTTGGCAAAATTTTCTTAAAACGACAAATCTCTTCTACATGATTTAATATTAGGACATCAATTTGGATTTAGAGAACAATATATTACTATAGAGCAGACAAGCAGATTAATTGACCTAATCCGTATTGACCAAGAAATTACGCAAGCCTTTGATAAGGTATGGCGCGTGAAACCCTTTTACAAATAGAAATCTGATATGCCCCACTCCACTACATTGTCTTGCAGCTATCTTTTCGTTAAGCTAAAAGAAGACTTCATACAACTCCTTCAGATCAATTCAGAAAGATTTCAGGGAAGCGTGTTGGGACCAACGCTTTGGAATCCCAATTACCAACTTGACAGTAACGGCCACATTTGCCTGTGATACACTTACATGTCTCAACATTATTTAAATAAAAACCAAACATGGCACAAAAATAGCGCGTCAGAACAAATAGAACTAAATCAAGGCATGCAAGTAAACTTGTCCTCCAGTTTTCTTGAGCGCCAATAATTTCTACACACGGAATCTAGGCATTCATCTTGACTGACGACTTACACGGGGAAAACATATCTGGGCCAAAAGAAAACAGGTGGGCACTAAATTCCACAGAATGTACTGGTTAGTGGGTCGTCGTTCCTAAGTAAAGGGTAAAGTACTTCTATATAAAGCCAGTGTGAAACTGTGAGCTGCAGTTGATTCCAGTCAAATGTACTAGGTGTTGTAAATACTCTATGGCATGTAGCAAATGGGTTTATCTAGGAAATTAGTATTACCCACAAAATTACAAAGTTCAGTATACGACATCGAGATACGTTGTCCCTTCACCCTTATATAGCAGCAGCTGAGCTTCTACATAATGAAGAAAAAACACGTAGACTCAAGTGGTTTAAACCAACCAATAGAAATACAAAACAGATTTTCTTAGATGTAATTTAATCTTATCTCTCTTTATTACAATTACAACTTATTGTTGTGTTACCCAAGACGATTATATCACTAGATACTGCCGTCCAAGTTAATTCGTTAATACATAATTTACTGAATGTCTAGTTCCTTAAGACAATGTAAATAAAAATGGAAGTTAACAAAAATCCTAGCTTGTATATTGTTCTTACTTACTGACCACGAATATTAATCATGATTCCATCTTATAAAATTAAAGTGAGAGGATTGAAGCACAAGAGAAGATCAAAACCGAGCGGGGTAGTTGCTCAATAATTTTTTTTCTGACTATAGTTTGTTGAAAGGTAAGAATCTGTACAACAAGAAATGATTTTATCTCCAGTGAAAAAAGTTGAATTCATGGGTTAAACCAAATAAGAAGTGTGAGGTGATCCTAAAGAAGAAAACCTTAAAACGTTTCTCCAGTTGAGTGACATTTTATACATATATCAGTTAGAAATATAAAACGAGATAAAATCATCAAACGTTGATTAGAATTTTAACTACATGTGCAGTTACTTCCAAGAGGTCAAAAATACATACAAGTATCATTTCTCCTTTGTCTTCATTTGTATGGGTGCATACATAAAACATACATAAACATTAACGTTATTCCAATTTCCCAAAGCAAACAAACGAGGCGAAGATGTATTTGTAAAGCCCTTGTGGCATATATAATTTCGTCTAATACAAGCTACAGAGTTTAACGCTAAAGATGAACACCGTTTTGGGTACAAAAAGAAGTTTTAAAGTTCAATGCGTCAACTATCCTTATTTTATGAATTTTAAAACTGATTATAGCTCAATTCATCAACCTTAACACCATACAAATCTTTGCCTTTTTGACAGGATTTATTTGTACAACTCTTTTTGCTAAGTTTTTTAGTTCTTCGCCATTACCATACCTCAGAGCATATAGTCTTTCGATATTATGAACTTACAATTCTGACAAATTTTCTAAATATAAATTACCACAGCCAACAATTCAATGTTATGCGAAATCTGAAACAATTTTTTATTCAGTAACCAGTTAATAACCAACTGCAGTCTATCTTTAGCAGACAAATGTGACCTTTGGGAGTGAATCGATATGTCCAAATTATCTGTATTGCAAAAAAATAAACGCGTCTATACTGATATTGCAAATAAAAGCTGCGTTGTCTTTCTAAATATAAACAAATATGCGGATAACCTGTTAATGGAATGTTTCCAAGCGAGTTTGTGCATCAAATATGCACAATAAATTAAAAACTACACACATCCATTGCACAAGATACGTTGTGTTTATTTAAGTTCAGTTTAAAAGCTACTGAAAGCTTAATACAGATAAAATACACAACTGAAATATTTCATTTTTGCTGTGTCTTATGTGTAGCCGACAATTCAGGTTCATTACGAGATTACGTTACATAGGGGAACAATCTGTGTAAGTTGAAATACTGAGGTGGTGCCGCCGAAAAAAATTACCAATGCTTGTAAACTGTCATGTTCATTTTTTTATTATATTAAATTAAAGAGTAAAAAATAATATAAAACCCTAAATAACAATTTCACTTTACAGACGTGAGTTCTGCGACAAGCGACATGCGAAATGTAGTCTTTAAAAACAATAAAATCTTCCAAAATTTGTAGTAAGTCTTTTATGAATTATGCTCTTACATAGAGTATGCAGCTCAGTCCCTAAGTGCTAGAAGGTTCTGCCGTTGTATTGGGCCGAGTGGGAAGGAGGAAACGCATTCGTTGGCGTTTTGGTTTCCGTAGGGTAAAAGACTTGACTTTCCGGTCGCTGATGGTCGTCTAGAAGGCTGGGCGCTTGCTGCTTGTAGTTTTTGATGACCGTCTGGCGTGTGGGTTGAGCGAGCGGGACTTTAGTGAATATTTCGTCGTACACTTCGTGCGGTTCGTTCAACCTTCCCTCGAAAAGTATGTTGTTGGACTCCACGTTGTAAATGAAGAAAAGGAACGGCCGGTCGGCTATGAAGCGAGGCATGGAGGAGCCCATCAGCGGAATGACGATCACTCCGGTGGCTGCAGCCGCGGTCGTCCCCTTTTCGTTGACTTCAATCTTTGCCTTGTGGACGATGTTGCTCACTTTCACTCTCCCTTGCTCTACGATCCCGCTCAAATTGGCATTTTCATTGAATATCTCGATGATCCCCAGCTGAAAAATTGAAAGTGCTATAAACTACAGCTCAGGAAATTCCTAGATGAAAGGCGTTGGAGTTTCCGGACAAGTTGGTAAATAACCTTTGGCGACTACAAACAAATTACGCAGCAAACCTGCCGATGATTTGCGTAACAAAATGTGTCAGCGCTGCTTTTTATAGTAAAACAAGTAAAAACTTACGTTTTGCAAAACAGGAACGATATCGCCCGAAAAATCGATGTCAAATTTGGGTAAGCTTATCAAAACTTCAGTTGGTTCTAATCTGCTGACGATGGAAGCAAACGTAATGTGTTGCAAATCTCGTATTAAACCATCAACGGAATGCTTTTCGCTTGGAAGAAGAACGAGCATGGCGTACTTCCCGTCCTGCGAGTGTTGGCTTAAATAAACTTAGACCTTTTTGCTAAGAGAGCTACTTACGCCGTAGGGTAGTTGTATGGCTTGCGCGTCCAAATCATCGATGAACTTATAATAGAAATTATCTACGGTCTGCATCATCTTGGTGTTCACGCAACTATTTCTTTTTGAGTGGAAACATTTTATGGACGTGCTTCTTTCATCAAATTCGTTTTTCCAGAGCCCTTTGAAGTAAAGAGCGTTGGTGATGAGGAGAGTAGCATCAGCGTTGAAGTTTTCTGCAAGGAAGCGAGTTAGGGTTGGTAGGGTAAATTTCAAGTCGGTTTTACCAGGCGACACGATGTCTTTGATCCAACCTCGTGTGGCATTCCGCACCCAGTTGTTTATCACTTCAGAGGCAGCCGCGTTATCGGCAAAATTGAGTGAGCGCACTTCGGCACTGTAGTACTTCTGGAGGTTCTTTTGATATTCTGACACAATGTGAAATGCGTCCGACACGAAAACTCCGTTCGCCGACTCTACGAGAGTTGACCCGGTGGTAACCTACAGTTTATGAGTCAGCCAAATGAAATGTCATTTCAGAACCCTTACGTTCAAGTTGTATAACAAGCTCTGTAGTTTATCGCGTGCGTTCGTCGAGTCTGTAGGTATCCGCAGCACTTTGCTAATCTCTTCCGCGCATCGCCCTCTCGCACCTTCCAGTACCATGCCCAAAGTGGTCTTAATACTGGCAGAAGATATGAAATAATTTTGTTTGTCATCTAAAGCCTGAAAAGTTACACATTAGAACGTTGCAAAACTCATGTGGAGCCCGTTACCATTAAAAGTTCTAGGTCGAAGTAATTAAACCTTGATGATATTGTGTTGTCTTGTGGCGTTACTGGATTTAGTTGCAATGGGGCAATATTGTGCTGCGCGTTCGTAACCTGCGACGCTAAAACGAAATAGGTCGCATTAATAACAATTTTAGGGCTTCCCTGCTCGAATTCAATTATTGTGCGCCTCAATTAAGCCGAATGGTATCTACGCCAAGAACGCCCGAATCGAATATCCATGATTAAGTCTGGAATTCCCGACTGCAGCGTTCGTTGTTGAAGTAAATTGGCAAGAGAAGATAACACAACCGGTTCGCGATTATTAAGACTACATAAATATATTAATGGCCCCGTCCTTGATATTTCAAAGCACTTCGGACAAATGGGAATAGCGGGCGCTCGTCTAGATCATGTTACCTGCCAAGACGAAGAAAGCGAGGAAAATCATCGTTGCCGGTTGCAAGCACGGTTTCATCACAGCTGGTTAACTGGCACTAGAAATTATCACTAATAGGTCTGTGAACTAATGACACCGGTTATCTTGAACATTTGTGTAACCAGAACGAGCCGTTTACCATTCGAGGTTTACTGTGCTATGCGGCGCGGCCCCGCTCGGAGTAGTCGCGGTTTTGTCATAAGACCTTGGAAATCCCATACCGGTGGACGGTGGGGACGCGAGTGTCAACAACACATATTGTGTTGCCCAGCCAAGCCAGCTAACTGCTGTCATCCACGCAGCCACGAAGTTTTCGCGGAGAAATTTGCATGATCAAAGATTTTCGCAACTACGCCCGTTCCGCCCGCGCATGCGCGCCGCGCCGCAGGCGGCTCTTCAAATTTCTCTTTCGTACCCAAACACGAATCCCTGTTTTCCGTCAACTTCCACACCTACACGTGACTCAACCCGTCTCGGGACTCCCCAAGTTTGTTTTTGTAACCGCAGCGTCGATTCCCCTGATTTGACATTCAAATGAGCCAGCGAGATTTTTCCATATTGCATCACCATTTTAAAAGCCTGCCGGGTAGTGAATTCTTGTTTGTAATCTACTGACCTTTTACCGATCTTTATTCTAAGTAATCATCTACCTATTAATCTTACCGTCACCAGACCAATAATAGACAAGTTACGCAAACAACTTAAAAATCATCCTCAGGAAGACGAAAAGAAAAAATCAAAAAGACTAGACAGAAGAGTAAATATCACGAAAACAAAGCTAAAACAAGTTGTGCTAGAAGGTATCAAAAGCAAAATCCAAATCGAAAAAAAAGACGTAACAACAAAAAAAATGAAAAGAGAAATACTAGAACGTATACATAGGAAGTCTTAACAACAGCATCATGATATTCGGTTATGGTCGGACTTTCGAAGCTCGACGGACACAAAATTTTCAGAACAAAGAAACCTAAATACATTTAGAAGATTTTCTCCTGAAGATGTCCACCGCTGTTGTGGACTAAACGTCAAGGGTGTCGAAAGTCCGACCACGTCTGAACAACAAGATGCTGTTGTTAAGAATCTTACGCATACATGCTAGTATTTCTCTTAACAGCATCGCGTTGTTCGGACGTGGTCGGACTTTCGACACCCTTGACGTTTCGTCCACAACACCAACGTACGTAAATTTGCAGAAGAAGAAGAAATCTAAATATTTTTAGATCTTCTGAAGAAACACTGTTGTTATTAAGAGAAATACTAGAATGTATGCATAAGAAGTCTTAACAACAGAATCTTGTTGTTTGGTCGTGTCAGAAAATCTTAGAAGATTTTTTCTGAAGATGTTCGCCGCTGTTGTGGACGTAACGTCTAGAGTTGCAAAAGTCTAACCACGGGAAACAACATGATGCTGTTATTAAGACTTCTTCTACATACATTCTAGTATTTCTCTTAACAACATCGCGTTGTTTACCGTGATCAAACTTTCAAAACTCTTGATGTTTCGTCATAACTGCGGCAAACATCTACAGAAAAAAATCTTCTAAAATTTTCAGAAGAAAGAAATCTAAAACTTTTAGATTTACTCTTGCAAATCTCCGCAGCTGTTGTGGACAAAATGTCAATAGTTTCGAAAGTTCAACTAGAGCTAAACAACATGATGCTGTTGTTAAGATTTCTTCTACATACATTCTAGTATTTTTAACAACATCATGTTGTTCAGCCCTAGTTGAACTTTCGAAACTATTGACATTTTGTCCACAACAGGTGCGTACATCTTCAGAAAATTTTTATAAAAAGAAAGAAATTGAAATAATTTTATAAGGTTTCTTCCCGGAGATGTCCACTACAGTTGTGATGGAAACATATATATTTTAGTAAGTCCGACCACGGTCGAACAACATAATGATGTTGTTAAAACTTCTCATGCGAGCATTCTAGTATTTTCTCCAAAGATTTGAAACTCTTGATGTTTCGTCCACAGTAGTGGCGGGGATCTTCAGAAAAAAAAATAAAATTTTCGAAATAGTAAAGAAATTTAAATATTTTTAGAAAATTTCCTCCTGAAGATGTCCATTGCAGTTGTAGACAAAACGTCAAGAGTTTCGAATATCTGACTACAATCGAACAACGTGATGTCTTCTTTAAGATTATACGCTCTAGTATTTCCCTTAACAACATCTTGTTGTTCCCTGTGATCAAACTTTTGACTTTTGACTTTTGACGTTTCTTCCACAATAGCGGCAGACATCTTTAGAAAGATATCTAAAATTTTCGTAATAAAAAAATTTAAATATTTTTAGACTTTCTCTTGAAGATGTCCACTACAGTTGTGAACGAAATGTCAAGATTTTCAAATGTCCAACCACGACCGAACAACATAATGCTGTTGTTAAGGCTTCATATACATAAATTCTAATATTTCTCTTAACAACATTTTTGTTCGTAACAAAGGTGGATATTTTCAAGAGGAAATCTTCTAAATATATTAGATTTCTTTCTTCTGAAAATGTTAGAAGAAGTGAAATACTACAATATATGCATAAGAATCGTAACAACCGCATCATGCTGTTTTGCTGTAGTCGGACTTTCGAAACTCTAGCCGTTTCTTTCGCAACAGCGGCGAACATCTTCAAAAAGAAATCTTTTAAAATTTTCAGCAGTTGTGGACGAAACATTGTTGTTGTTAAAATAAATACTAAAGTGTATGTATAAGCAGTCTTAACAATAACATCGTATTGTTCAGCCGTGCTTTCGACCACAACAGCGCCAGACATCTTCAGAAGAAAATCTTCTACAATTTTCAAAAGAAAGGAATTCGATATTTTTAGAAGATCTCAACAACCTGAGAACCAACCACACGATGCACTAAAACGCCAGCCGTAAAAACCTTCGCATTTATTCTTAAAATAAGCTATCGAGAAATAAAGAAACAGAAAAATACAGATAAAAAATGAAATATCCAATAATTATGAGTATTAACAAAAAAGTGATAGTATGGTAAAAAGTAAAAACAAGTACAAAATAATTCCACAAAAAAATAAAAAAGATAAAAGTTGATGGATTAATATTGGAAAAATAATAACTGACATTGGCATATATGACCTTTACATTGACCTAATAGTCTGAGGTGTGTAAATTAGATTCTGTCACTAGTAGCACAGCTCCCACATAAGCGAACTTTCATCCAAGCATACCACAGGCACGGCTCTTAAACTCGATGGCAGTTTTCATCAAGAAAACATAACAAAGAAACTTTTTGACAAAACTTGAATTGGCACTTAGGGGCATTTTAACATCTAAATCACACCTATAGAAGAATAACGCATCAAGTTATGACCTTCGTCTTACTATCATTTGTTTGGCTGTAACTTACTGTAAGTTTGAGTTTAAATAACTAAGATAAGTATGTTGCAAAAAAGAGTACAAGACCTATAACATCCAAATAACATTTAAGTGCACGTAAAGCAGAAGAAGAAAATTTTGATGACTCAGATAATAAAGAACTTGAAAACGCACACCCATTACAGAATAGGAAATTTACTGAGAACAACAAAAATTATGGCATGAGTGACTCAGAGAAGATCCCAGTTGACTAAATGAAGTTATACTAATGAC
This sequence comes from Sinelater perroti, assembly GCA_036346155.1. Taxonomy (NCBI): domain Eukaryota; kingdom Metazoa; phylum Arthropoda; class Insecta; order Coleoptera; family Elateridae; genus Sinelater; species Sinelater perroti. The sequence goes on along the minus strand of JARFIY010000346.1, from coordinate 2,339,029 downwards.
AGTACCCAAAAACTATTACTGACTTCATTAGTTTTCTCATATTACCGGGAAAACATTCACCTAATATGAAATCATACGTAAAATACATCATTGGACTTCATCAGAGCAAAACTACTGGATGTATTCATCTATTTGATTGATTATAGAGAAGCGTTGACCCTCAAAATGTTAAAACGGCGACCAAGATATGAAAATTAAAAACTTCTGCACCAAATGGAAAATTGCTTGTCGCCTCAAATCTTCATCGGTAAAATAAACAGATAAAGCTTGAAGTACAAACGGACGCAACTACCAATCAGTCATAGGACATAATTGGACATAACGTTTGATGATCCACTTATTTAAATTATTTCTAGTAAAGCCTCATAAACCACCATAAGATTAAACGCTCCACCACAAGTTCCTGGAACAGGTCAAACCGCAGCTTAACCAACAGCAGTTCCTCTTTTAAACGACACACTAAATAAAATGGAAAGATATAACTACCAAGTAATTTCCAACTAGAAAAAGCAATTTCGAGAACTACAAGAACTTCATTCGGCACATTGTTTGGCATTTTCGAAACTAAAAAATTTTCCTTATCTACAGAAAAGTTTTTCTGCTTCAGCTTCGTTTGCCTATTTCCTGGACTTTGTTTCTAGTTCTAATTTTAAACAATTGCTGATGACAGTAACCGTGCAGGAAGCTGAGCCTTTACAACGATGCAGCGTTTCCGGTCCTATGCAAAAGTGAACGAGCTTTATTTAGCACAATCCCAGCACTTTTTAATGTACCAATTCCGGGGTATAAATAAACGCAATTATCGGCTTCGGGGAACTCACGTGTGTACGGTTCAATTTTTATTCTATAACATTGTGCAACATCCCACAAGTAAAAACCTACTAATTGGTTAATTGCGGCCTGCAAGAATTCGATTTAGTCATAAATCCTCCGGTCAGAAAAAGCTGAAACTATAATTATCCAAAGAGGAGTGCTGGAATATATAAGAATTGGTCAGAAGAAGATGATATATTTCTTGTTCAATTGCTTTCACGTTTTAAATAGAATGATACTGTAATTACTGTAGCCCGAAAACTGCAAAGTCGATTTCCTTCAAATTTCTTTCAAACAAAATATTGCAGATTCAAGGAGTGCAAAAAATATAATTTTTAGAAAATATACCAAAATGATCAGAAAAATTAAAGTCACCCTCAAAATAGGTGATTAATCTCAAATTTATAACAATTTCATAAATTGTTACATCAAAATATTAAAGTACATTAAAAAATGTTTCTTTAATCAATAAATATACACGGGGCGTTCAAAATAATTTAAAATAATAAACTGTTGGTTGTATTGAAAAATTTTAACAAACAAACCATCGTGCTATAATTACAGTGTTTACGGTCACAAATGTGGGAAAGGGAATATTTATGTTTGCTGAATTTAAACATGCTGCTTCCGAAATAGCAGATTTTAAAGCCGCCTCGGTGTTTTTAAACGTTAAAATAGTTAACAAAAAGACAAGTAAATCCTCATTTATTTTCAAAAACATCTACAATCTCATGGTGCTTGAATTCAACTACAAACTTCAAAGAAGCGCTACGAATGTTTTGACGGTAATGGCCCCATCCCTGAAGATGACAATAGAAGAAACTAAACTGACCTCACTTTTGTCCGCTTAACTTTCTAAGGCGCATTTCATATCCGCAACCTTTCTGTGCAAGGTTAGAGTTCTTTGCCTGAAATGCCCAGGGACCTTTAGAGATGCTAAAAACTACAAGCGGCTAGGCATCTTTCATAGCACACAAGAAAATTGTTAATCAACTTTTGCGCAGCAAGAGAGAAAGGCAAGCTAAAGAGAAGGAAGGAAGCGAGTACGTTCATGGTTAGCATTTCAAAGTTCAAATTAACCCGTAATTCTGTTTTAGCGTTCCTTGTCCATATAGTTTATCAAGGGACTGGTCGAACTGAAACAATACTGCAGTTATATATTAATAGCGCGGTCAAATTGACTTTTAATGGCAGCAGTGCTGCTGATTACTAAACCGGCTGTAATTTAGAAGTAAAATATTTAAAGCAATCGCCATATTTTCAACAAAACATTACGGACTAGGATGATGGGAACACTAAATAAAAACATAACGTAGTAACACGAATATTTTATTAGTAATTGTTAGCATTACAGATGCTTATAGATATTACTAAATATATACAACTTGTTATTCTATATTTTTGGTTATTCAGTTAGTACTATTATCACTGACAGAAACGTATATGGGTATTGTCATGTATTTTTTCATTCTCTCATATATCACCAATTGCTCTTTCTTCGATTTGAAAGTAGATTTAGTCATATTAGTAAAATCCCAAAACCATTTCTATACAGTATACAACCGAGTAAACACAAAAAGTAAAGCTAAATACACCAGAATTTATTTTACCTGTAACAATGCCTACTTTACATAGAGTGAAGACAATATAGAGGCAATCAAGAAGCGCAGAAAGTTTACAGCAAAGCAACCAAATACTACTAGTTGTGGTCAGTATACAACACAAATCCTGTGCTAGTAAAGTTCACTTTAATGTGTATTGACGGCCTACCTGGTTCTGAAGTTGCTGGAATGCCTTCGCCAAAACGAGAAGGTAGCGACACCGGATCTGTTTGCAGCGGATTCTCTATTTTCCCCGCGAACAGTATCGAGCCTGTGATCTGGTCTTCGATGAAGATCAAGAACGGGTGAGTAGCGTTAAAGCTAATGTCGGCTACGCCGAACTTATTTCCCAACTGTATATCTGACAAATCGCAAAAGATACAGACACGCATCTACAAAAACCACACGAAAGCTTACCTGTCGCTGCGTAAGCCACGCTGCCTTCTTCGTTCAACTCGATCCCCGCTTTCTGCTTGATGTCGTTGACAAATAACCACTTCTTCCCAGAGCCTACTCCTCGCGCTATGCCAGGGAAGCTGGCCGTGTTTGAGAACATCACGTTCAACCCAAACTAAAATTCGCGCCGTTAGTCGAACAAACAACCAGTTCAAAACTTACATCTTGCAAAATCTTGGAGTAACTGGCGGAGAAGTCGAATTTAAACTTGGGAATAACCACATCAACCGTTCTTTCGTCCATAAGATACAGCTGGCGCTTCAGGCTTGCCAAGTTGATGTTTCTGAGAAGCTCCGGCAAGCCGCCTTTAGAATTAGGCAGAACTATGAACATCGAGAATTGCTTTCCCTAAAATTGAGCCCTGGTAGTTTAGGTTGCGTAACTAAATCAATACAGACTTTGTAAGGCAATCTTAATAATTTAGCATCCAGCTCCTTCGATTCGGCATAATAATATTTGTCTGTGTTGGACATGTACGGAACTGTAATTATTTCGGTTGGGGATACGTAAAAGCCGCCGCTGTGAGTGTTGTTTTTGGGAAACTGGTGACGCCATTGCCCTTTGAAGTATACGGCATTCACTACCACCATCAGAACGTCCTCTCTGAGTTCATCTGAAAGGTTGTTGCAATTAGCTGTGAATAAACGCGTACCGGAAGAGAATTACCTGCAGTGGTCAACTCTTTGATATGGCCGCTGGTTAGTTCATCTACCCATGAGTTAATAACCCGGCTGGCTTCGGTCGGATGCGAAAAGTTGGTCGGGTACACATCGGTGTCATAGGCGCTTTTGATGGTAGCAGCGAACTGCTGGTTAGGGTTGATTGAAGCTTCCAAAAACAGTCGCGTCCCTAAATCCAGCTTGTAGTTCTCTTTCTTATTCTGCAATTTTCCGCGCTAATAACGATAGGGGTTCTTTAGGCCACGCGACTCACCCGCAGGATCTGCAAGATCTGCTTGTACTTCTCTCGCAGCTCCGCTTTTTGCACGGGAAATTGCATTATGGACTGGAACTGCTTTTCGGTGGAGCCGGCGCTGCCTTCGTACAGCATAACCAGCGCCAGTTTCAGGCTAAGCGGCGATATCAGGACATTTCTTGGCTCTTTGGCTGAAATCGCCTGCAATGGAAATCATGCAAAAAACGAAATTGATTTTTATGCGACGAAAAGAGAGAAAGAAAAGAGCAAAACGGAGTGTACTGAAAAATAATGTTGCGTCTAATTTAACTTGGGTATTTCTAGTTTTGTGACAAATGAAAACAAGCTTCATGTTTTTCTTTGGTAAGTCCGAGCTGAATCTTTATTTGGTTAACTAACCGCCGTAAGCCAATCATTCTAATCGTGAGATAATGTCACGACTTCGCGATTGCTTATCAAGTTTTACAAGAAAGTACGTCCTTGATAACACATTTACAATTTACACAACAATTGTTCGCTGGCCGGATACATAAGCCAAATTGCCTTAAGGGAAGCCGTATTCTGTCAGCGTGTCATCTCTGCAGAGATGCCAGTGAAATAATTGTTTATTTGTAAACCTCACCTTGAGTAACTGCCAGTCGAACGTGTCTGACCAGTCTATTGAAGGCATATAATCATCACTATCGTCGTTTACGTTGTTGCTTATGGAAGATGAAGGGGTCTGGTCGTTCAAAAGCGCGTTGTCTGCGGGCGCGGCGGGTGCTTTTTCTTGTAGGTAAACCCCGGGGGCTAAACATGCTGCGACTGCGAACCAAGCCAAACAATGCAAAATAATCGGCCATGCTCTGTTCTAATTTTACATTATCTGCTATTGAACAATGTGACATTAGTTATAAATAAAAATATCTCTTTGGTAAATCCTGTTATCTACACCCTGGGGTCAAGATTTCCCTCATGCCGCGCTGCGAAGCCCGACTGCGTAACTACAAATTCACCAAAAAACGCGCAAATCTTAATTTTCAGCATCTTAAAATAGAAAGAACTTCCGCGGCATCAAACGAGTTTTAAGCAAAAAAAAGTTGAATCGTAAACTGGTAGCGGCCGAGCCGAACCCGGCGTTCAGCAGAATCTACAATGCAAATTTATAATCGATAGAGCGGTTAAATGGGCCACTAACACATTTCAATAACACGCAAAAGCAGCGGCGGCAAAAACACTTAAACAAATTCATGACCTTTGAGCAATAAATACGGACAGTGAAGACTCACCGAATATCGTGTGCAGCCACATATTTGTGCGGGCGCTTACTAAATTCGAGTTGTTTGTATCGTACTGACCCTCTCCGATATGCTGTGGTCACACAGATGGTGATGGTGTTTTTGAGATCCCGCTCCGTTATTTGAACTGTCAATTCGGATGGGAAATTCCCTCTACTCATTAATGAACTGTACGATTATTATCGGACAAATAAAGTTACTGTGCGCTATTAGCTGTGGCGCTTGCACAGGCACGATCTCCAGCCCAGTACTTGGAAGGAACAAGCCGAACTACTTGGATTATCGCTCTCCGGCTTATCACTGCTGCAGCAACTCAAAAATCAGAAGAGAGCCATCTTTCAGGGAAAAACAATCGCACGGATTTCGTGAATACCAAGCTGAACATCAAGTTGGCATACCCGTTTCGAGACTACGACTAGCGTCCGTTAACTTAGGAAAATCCTGACCCTATGTGACGCCGCACGACCAGTTTTACTGCTTTATAGCTAAATATTTCAGCTTGAAGAGTTGCATACGTTAGAAGATTCCCAGCGCCCGCCACAACATCAAATGTCAAACCCCCGACTGAAATTTCCAGATGATAAACGCCCGAAACGTAAAGCGCGGCACGTTTCGCAACGTGGAACATTGAATTATTTTGTGGTTTAAATACCCACATCCGCATCGTAGCTATTGATGCGGCACTTCTCGTAAATCGCTTTTTAGCTGATGTTCCCAATACCTATAATTTCTAGTATCTTGGCCGTATGCAATTGTGGGCTCGATCATTGCAAACCAACTTTTAGATCACCACTTTATTTTAATTACGTGCTGTCACCGCAACCGGCAAGAAAGCCTAAACCACATTTTTCAAACATCAAGCAAACAATTTGTCTCGGTTTCGTCTGAAGTTGAATTATACTTAGTAGTGTCCTTCTCTCGGGCGTACTTAACCATCATGTTTACCTTCTGTCTTTCTCTGGATAATTAATTCAAGCAGCTGGTATTTCCTGTCTTACCTAACAAGTCGTAGCTATTTCGCTTATTTTTCGTAGCGAAATTTAAATCGGGGTGCCTCCCTATTCTGCAAAAAAGATTTAGTTTCTCTTCCAACACTACAAATATCAAAAATTTCATTTCGAAGTATTCCCAGTATCACCAGAGCATTTTTTACCATTAGCAAAATGAGTAAAAAAGTGATAAAAATTAAAAGTTAAAAAGACTATAATCGTCTGGACGATAAACTTCTTTAACTGAACAATACTAAATTGTAAAAACACGCAAATTAAGGTCAAAAAGGGCAACTACTCTTTAAATCACGCAGCCCATCATTATCAATGACATTTTTCAACGCTCTGCAAGTTGTCAAGTCGTCCATGGTACCAATATGTCGATTTCGAAACAAACAATGTGTGAGATGCTTCTTCAACTTAATCCAAATTGCAAAAGGTACTGCTCGGGGGTATTTCAAACAAACATTCCACAAAGTTTGGAACGAGAGTCCATACTATAAAATGGAGAAAATTCTACCACATCACTTCTAGGAAATTTAGATGGTTTTTAGTTAAGCAACGAGAAGAATTGATAAAAATTCTCCCTATTCAGTAGTGTTTTGGAACCACCTTCTTTACATAACCGTAGGTGCATTTGCCGACGACATAGCGATCTTGGCATCTGACGCTGATCCTGTCATAGCATCAACAAGCTTGCAGAATCACCCAAACCTCATGGAAAACTGGTTAAAGACATAAAAATCCAAGTTAACAAACCAAAGTCTTCAGGATGAGAAGAGGTACAAACGGAACATGTAAAATATCTTGGAATTCATCTGGACAGAAGGCTCACACTGCGGAAACATATATTCACCAAGAGGAAACAACTCGGGATCAAACTCAGTCAGATGTATTGGTTGGTGAAGCTAGAAAACAAACTCCTAATTTACAAGGCTATTATTAAACCCATGATTCAGCTATGAGGCACTGCTGGTATTTCCAACCTGGATATACTTCAAAGATATCAAAATAAAGTACTAAAATGTATAGTTAACGCTCCCTGGTATGTCGCAAACTACACAATACAACAGCAGTTCAGTGCGGGATAAAATAAAAAAGTATTATGTGAAATACGAAGATAGACTGGCGATACATCCAAATGATTTAGCCACAGAGCTGTTTAAAAATAATGTTTTAAAACCTCAGACCTAACTAGCAGATTTGATTAAACGTATGTATGCAATATTTAACGTATTCCAACGAGTGAAAATAGCGACCACCCAAAATGTGTACCATAAATCGAAATGGGGCATTATCGAACTGTAAGCTACACTAGCGGCCAAAAGTCTATCGACACCCTCTGTTTTTGCCAGTTTAGATAGAAGGCCATTTTATTTCTTCACTACTTGACTCATTCAGTCAATCGTCGGACGTAAGCCTCCCTCAAGTTGTTCCATACTTCTCTGTGTGTTTTCTTCATTCAATCGTACCCTGCCATTCTTTTTATGTGGTTTGTCCACTTGGTCTGCGGTCTTCTTTTACTTCTTTTACTTTCTTGAGGTCTCCATTATATGATCCTACGCGTCTTGCGTTCTTCCAGTTCCATCTTAGAGTACACAGTCCTTCTATTGCATCGGTTACTTGGATCTTCTTCGTATTTTGGTATTCTGTATAAGATCACGTAGCTTAACATTCAGCAGTCTCCATAGATACTTGTGTTACTTGGAGCTTGTGCACGATATTTTGAAATATGTATTGATCAAGTACAGGTTATTTTCCTGAATATAGTTGATTAGTATTTCTTATCTGGAATTCCTCTTTCCTAAACCAAATGCGTCTATTTCTTATTCATTTAGGTCTTGTCGTACTCCTACTTTTGCATTAAAGCCACCCATTATTATTGTATAATTTGTATTGTTGACTTCTATCGCTTTGGCTACTTCATAAAATTTCTTTACTTCTTAGTCTTCGTGGTCAGATGTGGGTGCATATACTTAAACGATCTTACTTTTGTACCTTTTCTTTATATCAATAACTATTGGAATAACCCTTTCTGATATGGCCTATATTGGCTAATCTTGTCTACTATTGTTTTATTGATTAAAAGACCTACTCCGCCTTCCTTCTTGTTTTCTTAATTTTTATTTAGGTTTTTTTAGACATAACCTGCCACGCTAGCCAGGCGGGTTGGCAGGTGGGTAAAGGATTTGGGTTGGATCAGATGTAAAAAGAGTCTAGATTTTAAAGTTAGGACATCACACTCTCAAGCAGCCTTCGAACTTTTTGTCCATATTCGATGCCTGTGGGCCCACCAGACCCCCCCCCCCCAGTTCATTCAACATGTTCTCAGTGATATTGAGATTACAGCTATGGCTCGGCCAGTCCATAAGATCCTCATGACAGTAGTTAAACCAATTCAAGACACTCTTGTTTTGATGCTTGGGGCCATTATCTGCTAGCATATGCAATTTTAATTTATCACTCCAGGTGATCTTTTCCCATTTTAAGCAAGTCCATTCCAAATAGCTATTTTTGAGAGAGGCCCATGATTATTTTGAGGGATGGCGGGGGTGCAACCCGGCAGAGTGTAAGCACCTTCTATTAATGTGGATTAACGGAAGAGTATTATTTCTCTGTCCCAATGCGAAAATTCTCGCAAGACATGCGAACGATGTTTCGATAAGTGAGTCTGGTGGTGATTTTGGCCTTCCTCCATTCTCTCGCGAGTACTTCATGACTTGCGAAATAGCTTACCTGAAAACGTTGAACTGCTTGGAGAGTGTGGTTAGCGACCATCCCTTTCCTTTGCCTCGTATGATAACTTCTTGCCCGTGCACTGTCAGCTTACGGCTTCCGGGGCTTGGGCCCATTTTCTAAAATAATTTTAAGTTTAAAAATGGCAAAACAAGAAAATGAAAAATATAATTCAAAATAACAAGAATATGGTGTACTCAGGCGTCTCATATTTACCAGATAGCACAGATAGTGTCAAAGTACTCCAAAATTGTATGTCAATTTGTTAAGATTGTAGTGAGATACCAAGAAAATGACTGGTGTCAATAGAGTTCTATTGTAAATGCAACAAGATCTCAATCGATTTCAGCAATTTTGCCTGTAGTCTTTGTGGTACAATAAGTACATTGTCTTATTGAAAAGAAGCTCGTTTGTGGTCGATCAAAATCGGATACTTTTGCCTTAACACTTTGTAAACCCATCCTAGTTGCCTGCTGTGCGGCTCTTCATTTACGAATTCACAATTTGGAACCGCATTTTTGTTATAGTTCCCATGTCCAGCAATATCAAGTCACAACTCAGTCTAATTTTATAAATTTTTATCTGAAATCCAAAGATAAACAACTAATTTATACAAATCAAACTTTTTTACAACCTAGTATTGGACATAATATTATTAACTTTGATTATTATTTACAATCTGTCTTAAGTCATTAAAGATTTAGTAAATCATATATCAAAGAATTAACAATAAACGAACAATTAACTTGTACGATAATACTTAGTGTTGCAACCGTCTTGAGTAATAGAACGATAAGTAAATAAGTTATAATTCTAATAAAAAAGACAAGTTTGAACTAAATCTATGTGAATCTGTTTGGCAACTATTGGTTTAAACCTCTTCATCATGTAGAAAGTCCACTTTCATCGTATTAAGGTAAAGATACACAATCTTGATACTGTATGCTAAGATTTGTAATTTTTCAGGTAATGGTAAGTATATGCAGATCTCGATGGACAATCTCGTTTGGTATATACCATGGAGCATTTACAACAGCACCCAGTGCTTTTGGCCGCAAGAACTGCGAAATTAAATTTACTAGCAGATCTATACAACTACAGTCCATAGGTCCACACTGGCTACAATGCTGCTTTATATAGAAGTACTTTGCTCTCTACAAATACACGCAGTTACGTATTAACCGGTACAACCTGTGGAACTTGGTATTTAACTATTTTCCATGTAAATCGTCGATTAAGACGAATACTTATATATTTCACAGCTTCTACCCCTGGAAGTTGCTGATCATTCAAAGAAACCGAAGGGCAAGTTTTCTTACATAAACTAAACGTCACATGTCTTGATTTGCTTCCATTCATAGTGATGCGACATTTTTAAAACAAAGTTTGGATTCTATTTAAATGATATTGTAAGGGGTTGTGGTGAGATGCCACAATAGCTGTATCATTAGCAAAAAAGGTTGCTACTATCAAAGATCAGAACTGTAGGGAGATGCAGCATTGGTCCAAACGTGCTTTCTTGAGACACTCCCGAATTGAGAAAAAAGAGTGCTGTGCATTCCTCTTTCGGCTTTACAAGAAAATGTCTGTTTAACAGATTTGATTCTAAGACACTATAGTAAGAGAAAGACAATTACATTTAATTTTGTACAGGAGTCCCAATTGCTATGCCTTGTCAAAAGCTTGCATAATTTCTAAAAAAACATGTTCTATGGTATTTTTTGTTTTCTTAATCAATTTGGATTGTCAACTAATCTGTCCATCTGTCTTATAGTAGCGTGTTGCTCTCTAAATTCAAATAAGTGTTTTGGCATCAAATTTTGTTCACAAAGACGGGGAGAAGATGCCTCCCGGGTGGTTTTCCAGGTTTTAGAATTGGTATTATTTGTGCGATCTTCCAGTTGTCAGGAAAGAATTCTGCTTTTAATATGGCATTGATTGTGTTATTTTAAGATTCTTCCCATTATTAGATAATAAGAGTGTGACTTTCTGTACTCAACTAGGTGAGTACAGTTTTTCTTATTTTGTTCGTCTTAATAGATAATGTTATTTAGAAGAAACTGCCGAGGTACTTATGGATATAGTTCTCTTCTTCGTGAGTGATTTCGCTGCATATAGTGTAAATACTTCTTTTAAATGATTGGTAAATACAGTCATCTTATCTTGATTCATGTGGTAGTCTGAATGAAAAATTATATTACTGTGGTTGCTTTGGTCGCTTTGTTGCCCTCCAGAGCAAATAATCTGTTGGCTCTGTAGAATGATTCATGTTACCTAAGAATGTTTTGAGGGCGATACTCTTTACATTTAGTCTATTTTTACTATTTGGTCCTCTTGAATTCTATCATATTCTCTTAAATGTATGCTTCTTAGCAATTTTCCGTTTTACTAATATAGAAAGAGCTTGCCACGCAATTTATTAAATGGTTGTAAATAAGCGTTTAAAGTGTAAATATCATCTTCAGTTTGGAGTGGTACATTCGAAATCAAATTTTTCATCTAATGTCCTTCAAAATACTTTCAACTTGGTCTTCTTATTGCGTAGTGTTGGAGGTCTACAGCAAGTTAAGTATTGAGCATAATTGTGATGGGCGAATGGTCTGACAGTAGAGTTAGATGTGAGGTGATTTTGAGATATGCCTTTTACTATGAAGAAGTCGATGAGATCATGTAGTTAATATCGGTGAGCCAATTGATTGGTTGTGCCAAATGATTTTAGTCCGTTGGTTTTAACAGTTCCCTTTCTTTGGATGTAATTATTCTGGATCCTCAGTTGTGATGCTTGGCATTGTAGTTTTCTACTGTAGTACATCGGCGTCCAAGCAATTAAATTATTCTTGTTTTATGATATGCCTAGATAAGCAATGTAACAGAGAATTGTTAAGATTCCTAGCCAGTTTTTTACTTTTACACTTGTCTGCTTATGGTCATTTCTGTATTTAGGTAGTTCCTTGTGTACCCGCATGACAGTCTCATCGAGGTGATGTGTACTGTAGATAGAATAATTATAAATTTTTGAGTAGAAACTTTTAGTTGCAGTTTAAAATAAGTTGTTTTAGTTTCTGCTCATGTTAGCAAAGTCCAATGGTTTTGTTCGGTGATTTTTAATATATATTGAGCCATTATGCACTTTTTGAGACGATTGTGTCTAAAAGATTGAGCATAGTATTCATCTGTACCATAAATCGTGTCAACATGTTTTTCTTTAACTCACCAATACCATCTGTTTGATGTGTAAATGTACTTTTTTGCAACATCTGCGTATTATTAGTAGATTGGTTATTTTCTTTACCCATTTAAGTATAGAATAGTCTTATTCCTTCTGTTCAATTTTGTGAGACAGACTTCTTTAATTGTTGGTTCCTTCTTAACGTAAGATATCTATTACTTTGCAATTACTTATAAACTATAGTCGGCTGAGTAATTCCTACAGAGTTTACACATTTGATTTAGTTAGGGTTAAGAGTTAGATGATTTACGTGCATTGTACACAAGATGGGTTTTGCTAAAAGAACTTTTTGTATGGTCATATCTCTAACATCTTGTGCATTGCTATATCTCCTTTTTAGGATGACAAGGTTTGATGTTTTCATTTCCTAATCGTTTCTAACTATTTGATTTAGCAATCGTATATGGCGTAATATATTTGGGAATACCTCAAATAACCCACAACAAGTTAACTCTGTTATGAGTACCAGGGCACTGTAGAATTACAAACAACGAAAAAGCTGATGAATTAGCACAAAAAGGATTATCAACGCCATATATAGTTCCCGAACCAGTTCTGCGAATACGTAAAGATACAATAAGAAGCTGGGTGAAGGAATGGTTCAGAAAAAACATAAAAAATACTCAAACAATATACCGGGACAAAAACATGACAAAACGTTCACAAAAAGGTCGTCTTGTAAGCGAAGTGAAAACTATTTGTACAAAGCAAGAACCAGCTGCGAATTATTATAGGTCTCCTTATAGGATATTGTTTTCTTAGAAGACACCTCAACAAAATAGAGTTGCACAATGAAGTTGCAGGCAATGTGGTAGAGAACCAGAGACAGGCATCCACAGGAAGGAAGCTATTTATGGAAAACCAATAAAGAATCTAGAAGGATGCAGCAGCTATTCAGTAGTAGCGGTTTGGAAACTTTTTCCATTGGTGGGTTCATATCAGTTTCGTTATCATGTAAAATCTTATATCTATTTGACGTACTCAGTTTTGTTACCAATAGTCATTCATTTTGGCAGTTTTTTAGTTTTGTCTGTTTCTTATTTCTTATTTTCCATCATTTTCCATGACTTTTGTGTTGGACGAGGATTAGCAGCTTTATATTATCAATTCCTTGCAGCGTGTTGTTGAGGCTGTTGGACTTCTAGTAGATGTTTTCGTATCCGAAGTTTGGTTACGCTTGGAATAATAAAATAATGTGTGGAGTCATTTAAGTTATCTGCTGCAGTGGCGCATCTAGTTGAAACATCCATTGAGAGCATCCATCATAATATGGCGGTATAGAAGGTTGTGAGTGGTGGATAGAGTAATCGTTAAGTAAAAACATTTCTTTACCTTTATTCTTTCGTTTGCATCCCTTCTCTCGAACACCCAAGTGTAACACACAGTTCAATGTAAATCGGTTAAGCGAGCTGGTCTTCGAGGATCCGAGCCCAGTCATTAGAGAATTGGCCCAGTATATAGAATGGTATCGTGATACTATCTCCTTTCATCTTCACTTAACGGATAAAATGTATAGGTGCCATACCCTTCACTATTTTTATCATTTTTATTAGTTGGCTTGCTCGACATCAACTTACTAATGGACACAAAGAAAAACCCAAAAAAAGTGCATTTTTACGTCAACGTGAACAGAGGAAGGTATGACTGAGTCCCAGCAAGCAACCAAAAACTAAGGTATACGCTTGATAGGATTGGAAAAGGGTTATTCACTACAAATTGTTTGAACACAATAACTTTATCAATGCAAAACTTACGTTTACGTGGCAATCTATATAATAAAAAAAAAATTAAAAACTAAGAATAACAGACTAGCTGTAAGTGTCTTCTTAATAGATAAGTAATCTATTTGGGTAGAAGAACAGGCATTAAAATTGCCCATTTACAATTTCGTACATATTCTAAAAATGCCTGTCACCTATATTTAAAACAAGGTAGTGGGGTTACCAATATGCAAATCATTTTAGAATTAGTAGAAAACCAGTTTGTAAACATAGAGGAAGTCTATCTTGTCGTATCTAATAACCAACAAAGAGTTATAATTTACTTTGATTGCTTTAGACATTGGTTAAAAATTTAAGATATTGAAAATTCGAAGAAAGGTAAAATTCAAACAAAATTTTATACCCATAAGGTCAATTTGACTCTATTAAGGAACAAAACAACTTTAATGGAAATTTTAATTGCATCTTGATGAAGGATGATATCTGTGTCAAGTCTGACTTTTCAAAAATATTTGATTGATGAAATTTGAAGATAAAAGACAAAAGTGTTCAAGTCCAGTAAACTAGTTTATCAATCAACATACTTTTAAATAACGTTTGTGAAATTCTATAGTCAATTTTGTTTCGTTCATCACGGACACGATTAAATAGATGGATGACAACTTATACTTCGTCCAAATAAATTGAACTCTCCCAACCATTTTAAACCGAACCAAAACGAAGCTTTCTGGTTAGCCATCGAGGTGACCAAGCAAAGATTTTTTGGGAACGTTGTGATCTGACATTAGTTTTTGAAATTTTGCCCCATCAAACAGTTTTCATCCGCTTGCATAACTTGACTTTGTTCGCAAGAAGCACAGATAAGTTAAAATACGTGATCAACCAAGGAGAAGAACTAGACGACATCAAGATTCTTCCTCATCCAACCCACAGTCGAAACGCTGCTTCATTCGACTACGTTTCTTCCAACAGAGCACTTTTTGCGTAGTCAGCGATTTGAGTCTTTTGATGAAGTTGAAGAAGCGTGTCAAAAATTCTTTGATTCGAATAATGGTACTTTAATGAGGCCCGACAACTTGATAAATGGTACCAAAAAGGTTCTTGCCTTTATTCATGGGTAAAGAATGTCATTTTTGATATTAAGTACAAATTTCTTGGTCAAGCTTATATTTATCGCTAACTAAAAGTTTTTTAAATATTGATGTCTTGCTTACAGCTGTCACTGACATCTTCAAAGAAAGAATTTTTAAAACTAAGCTGTTTAACGTCTCTCGTCTCTAACGTTCGCTAGAAGAAAATGATGTTATGCAACTTTAAAACGTTACTTTCCATCTATCCAATATAAATTCTAGTTTGCTGTTTTTACAGGTCAATAAGTCAAAGAACCAGTAAAATTACTAGTAGTAAGTAGACCCCCTCTACCGCCATTTTTAGTATTTCGAGTGTTAAAGAGCTTTGAAAATAATCTAAAACCTTCAAATTGATATCTCAAAGCTTTGATCCAAAAATCCTTCACATTGTATACAATTAGAACTGCCACTAAGTAGCTTTAAAAGACTTAAACTCTTTTTTACTTGCCGACTTACAGTTTCATTTTACTTTATTTTATTAATTTTATTGTTATTATAAAAGCCGTGCAGTTTATATTCCAATCACGTTTATGGTTATTCCCATATCCGTGCACTTGAAACAGAGCAAGACAATTGCTCAGTTATATTTGATCCACAGAGATGTAACAACTGTTAGTTTGCTCTATAAATAACTATATGATGGTAGAGTGTTATGGTCATAAAACGACAAATGCTTATAAATATTCACTACTTTTGTGTTGCTGACTTTTATGTTTACAAAATATATTAATGATCTGTAGCGACTTTGTGGGATAGTTTGAGTGCTATACCGTCAATAATGTTTTCTAAAATACTTTTTGTGCTCTACTGGTGCTTAATTTTAGAAGTAGTTAACAGCAAGCTCAAAGATTTTAGTATCTTCAGTGCTATGTAAATGAGACAGCATGTATATTCCACATTTCAACATAATGAAGGATGGTAATTTAATTTACTTTCTATGAGTAAATCTTTAATTAGATCAAAAATTGTTTTCTTAAATGAATTTGAACTAATCTTCCAACGTCGCCTTATTAAGATCCTTATTTGCATGTTTTGTTCAATAACCTCCCTCTGTAATAAAATTTTTCCATTCCTTAGCAACACTCTTCTGTTTATATATATCGTTTCTTCTTCCATCGGTATAGAATTATATTTTAATCGTCATTAACCAAAAAAGAAATAAATGTTTTAATCCTTTATCCTTCCCTATTTTTAATGATAATTTTTCTTCTAGCTGTGATATTCTAATGTAGTTTTAATTTCTAGATGATGACTGTGCGTTTCAAGCTGTTGAATACCATTAGGACTTCAAAATTCAACGTTTTTCCCACAACTGCAGCATCTTTAAAAAAAACTTAATTGAACTAGATAGAACTACAAGTTAGCGTCCATTCTAGTTCTCTTAAGTCTTGAAAAAATTCTTCAAAGAATTCTTATATTTAATTTTTCGTTTTTTCTACCAATAATTCTGATATTCAGTGGATCAACCGTCATGCCGTACTTATGGTTATCCAATTAGTTTTCTCTTTATAACTACAGGATCTATCCGGATTCAATATCCATACAAGTCACATACATGCATTTGGAGCAAAACGCATGCTTATTATAAGAAGTATTCTAAGAAGTTTATTTTTTTGTTTTCTACTTTTTACCTTTTTTAAAGAAACTAAACAGTTTCTCCTTGTTATTTAACTTACTTAGTTGCTAGTTAGCTTCTTCCCATAAAGTGTTATACCTATATGGGTAACGCAACAATCAAGACAATTCTAAAGACAGATGATATCTTACACCAAACTGGTTGTTTGTAGTAGAGGATATAAACAATACCTTTTATTTTAAGATTTTTGAAGTTATTTTCTCTTATTCTACTTCTTCTTTAGCAATCATTTTTATTTGGGCAACACTTACCAGATCTTCATTTTTGCTTTAATGAACAAGATGCACTTTTGAGTATATTTATTTGAAAAAAATTCTTTATCGACCATCCTAATTTTCATACCAAACAAGAACACTTTCCTATTCAATATTTGATATTTTCCTACATTGTATTTGATGAGTAGCATTGTTTTTCCAATTTGTGGCACGTGTTACGACTTAAAGTAGCCAAAGTTGTTTTGAAATTGAGGCAAAAACTAATGGAGAAATCTTCAAGCGATCCAACTTGGTATTTTATTTGATTGAGCACTTTTAAAACTCCCTCAAAGTGTTAGGACGTAATTCCATTTGTTTTAACTTGAAACCATCTTTGTAAATTTGTATGAAGCACGTAGTATAATTGACACTCTTAAATAATTTAGGGCTTGGTAAATCATTTTTATCTTGAAGCTTTGGTAGTTCCTGAATTGCTACACAACTTTCTTCTAAATAGCTTTCAAGTGTTTATACCTTCTCACATTTGTTTCTGATCCATTCCTTTACCCTATAGGAAGAGCTGTTTACATTTGCTTTGACTATTTGACAAATAGTAAATCTCTTTGAACATCCTCTAGTTTATAAGTTTCTTACTAGGTTTTGTAACTATTCGTATATTTACATTTAATCTTGATATGTTTCAAAAAAGAACCCAAATTTTCTTCCTGCTTTTGGATGAATTATGCGATCTATGTACGTGATTTTTAAAGTTGTTCCAGGCAGTTTTCTTATTGCTTAACGCACAAAGCAGAATTCTGCTTTTAGATCTGTTCATCCCTTCTAATACGCAGGTGTTAATAACACTCCGATCAATACTGTTTCTAACGGCCCATAGTGAGTCTAGAGTCCCACAGCTGGCGCTACTACACATCGCCTTCTAGCATTTTGATCAAATTTGTAATAGATTTCTGTGTTTGTAGCTTTTGGACACCCAAGCTAATGTTTTATCGAGTTATCTTGGTTTATAACATTTTTACAAAAACTTTAATTTGGAATATTTGATTACAAAATATAAAGATGTTCATTCTTACAACGTCTATTACATTTGAGTAGCGTCTTTTGATGATAAACCGTCTATCAAGACCCAAGAACTCTATATTGGAATGTAACATATCTTTATTGAGATTATGAATTTTGCACTATATCATTTTTCTAATTTGATAGTACAAATTTTTTTATCAGTCTTTTTCGCATATCTAAATATTGTTTATTTTTTAAAATAGTGTTGAAACATCATTCCAAGCAGTGTTGTGACTTTTAGGACAATTACTCATTAATAAGTGAGTTTTTTGCTTGGTGTTTGTCATTGTTACTAATTTATTTTTAAATCAGGAGACGTTTAACGTTTAAAAAAATTTTATTGCACTTCTTGTTAGAATATTATTGACTGTAGTAGGTATCTTCACTTATTCTACATTAGAGGCATATAATTTATGTACGTACATTGCAGCAGCTGATTACTACAAGCGTGACTTCTACGGCAAATATTTTATAGTAGTCTTTCAACACACTTGTGTAGCCTTGTGGCTTTACTTTTATTACGTAAACTTAACCTCGCTAAGCGGAACAAACGCGTCTTTATTCCAGGAAACCCAAACGGTCTACTCTGAGAAATCCAAAACTAGAAATATTATTCTGGAAAATACAAGAAACATCAGATGCACATCAAAATAGCCAGAATTAATTATGGTAAAACTCAAAAGACTGAGATTTTAGAAATGAAAGCATTTCAAGTTTTTATTACCATCGATTTATAAACATATACAAAACAAATATGGATATCGGGAAAGGATTAGACCATCTGTTGTCCAAGCAAAATACTGCTTAGAATAGAAAATCATCATCGTAAACCAAGGACAGGAAAACTATTTTTCTGTTTTATGATTCACTCTTAACTAAAAACTATGTTCCAAGATAACATACCAGAAAGAGCACCATAAGTAAACTATATAATAAAGATCAAAAAGCTTCTATATAATATTAGACTATAAGGTAGAGAATGATAAAGATGTGATATCTTTAGCCCAAACATTTTCTTAACCTTCTATCTGACACAAGAAGAACTTACTATAATTACCGTCCAACAAATATTATGTTACAAAAAAAAATGGCTTTTGTCAGTCCTTTGTAAATTGTCGAATCCGTTCACAGTACCAATATGCTCTTCCAACTTGGTCAAAGAAGAAAATGCGCTACAGGTCGATCAATTCCGTCGAATTCAGCAACTTTGTCTGTGGTGCGTGTGGTACAATACGCAATCCATTATTTTGTTGAAGAAGGTTGTTCAGAGTCTGATACTTTTCGTTTAAAACTTCGTAAACTCATCTCAGTTTCTTGCTGTACAGTTCGGCAATTACAACTTTTCCATTTAGAATCAATTTAGAGTGCACAATACCGCCAACTTTCCACCAAACCGAGATCTTGACTTTCTAGCCAAAACCATTCTGGTCAAAAATTGCTGGTGAACTTTGGACCCTAGGAACTCAGCGCTTGAAACAACCACAATTAACAAAATAAACCAATGTTTTATCACATATAGCAGTATGCTTTTAAAATCGGCCACCCAGCAGATTTGCAAGCAGTTGGATAAATATTTCGATTCACTTGTGTGCCAAGAGAAGTCCAGAGTCACGTAATAGATCAGAACAGGCTGTAATCAGAAGTTGTGAGATTGGGAGTGCGGCAAGACCTCCATTTCAACCAATACAACAATTTTATCTGAGGTCTTTGTGGCATTATTCTTGAAAAAGAGCTTATTTACGGTTAATCAAAATTGAATACGCACACATCCCAGTTACTCGCTGTACACCTAGTGCACAATACCATCAACATTCTTCAACCCCTAGAACATGATTTTTTGCCAAAATCGGTCATTCAGTTCGCAACAAATCTCAACTCGTTTGTCGGCTTGTGCTTCAGTGAGTTTGTTGACGCAGAAGATTCTAGAGCAAGTATTTGAAGATTCCAAAGTTCCTTTGCAGCATTCTTGTCGACAGTTTTTAAAACTTGAAATTTATCAGTTGTCATCTAAAATTCAAAGAAAGGTTGTTGCCACCATAAACACAAATATACCAAACAAATGCATAAAAATCAAAATTTTATAAAACTTCTTTACAACGTGGTATTACCAGTTTATCAACCTATAAATTGCGATCTTACAAAAATCCATTTCCACATATTAGTTTATCATTAGATCTTTTCTTCTTTCATCAGCATTATTAAATATCATCATTTGAATTACATTTTGAAATTCGGTGACTCATATCATCGCTGGAAATTTTCCATTTATCTATCTTACTGTACAACTGAGATTCGTCTTCAGTTTTGGATGTATACGTTAAACATTAATCTAATAAACCGTTTGCTTTTTAAGTTTATTTCAGTTGCTTTCTTTTTTTATTTACTCATTTTGTTATTGTTTTAGTTATCAAAAATGCAGAAGCTATACTATCAACTTTTTGAGTTTCATATAGTGACGCTGACTGGATTTCCTTGCCATGCTTGCTTACTTTTGAATACGAAAGTGTGTTTCTATTCATTAGTATCGGTTGCATCTTTATTGGTAGGGCTATTTTTCGGTCACAAATTTCCTTGGTCACCTGAAAATATCAATTTCCATATCGTTGTCGAACGGGATGTATTCACTATGGTATTTGTTGCGTTTGTGATGGATGCTAACTATTCAGGCTTAAAATACTTCTATTTATCCACGTTGTTGTTGTTATTTCAGATGCTAACAATAGCCATTATCAATCACCAGATTATTAAAAAAGGTAAAAGATGCAAAAATTAAAACCACAAAAATAACAAAAAACATGCAGAGCAAGCACGTTAAGATGCAAAAACCAGAAAATTTCACATAAACCCACAATGAATTTCTTTGCAGGTCCATTGGACTCACTTAATTAGATAGAGGGTTAAAGAAATTATGTAAGAATACCGTAACAGATTTCGTATCCACACAAAAGATTTGGACCTCTATATAAAGAATTAATAAAATTATTCTACCTATCAATTCAAATTTTATTATTAATAATTTAATATAGCAAAAAATAACACCATATTGCAAGGTTATTAAGGTACAACAAATTTTTTTTTAACATTAAATATGAAACAAGACAGTCAACGATGTTTTGCAGTCATCTATACAGCATTGTACCGACTTTCAAACGTGACCTTCAAATTATGTTGCAAAGAATAACGTATACAGATTTATTAGCATTCAGAATCTCGTAAATCGATGTACGCATGGTTGGCTAGTAAATATAATCTTTTGTACAAAAATGTTTGTATATCTAATTTAACATTTATATAATTTAAATATTATATCTCTTTCAGTATATTTGCAGTAGTGAAGTAACTAACCAACAAAAACATTAAGGTTATGTTTATGTACGATGGCTGTAATCCTAAGTATTTATTTTATATTCCAAAACTGTCTCCTCATATGCATTTAGAATTTTGATTCGTATTGAAAATTAGCATGAAGTTTCAATTTTTATGACAGTAGCATAGTTTAGAAATGGGCCCCGAGTGGAATCCACTACTCTTTCCAAACCTATTATAGTACGATACTCCAGGTATGAGCATTACTGCTATCTCAATACTGTACTTTCAGTCACTCCGGGAAATCCTTCTGTAGGAAATGTTACATTGCAATTCGTTCACTAACATACAATCACTTTATGGAACAAAGTTATGCTGCCGATGTCTGCATGGAACCTCTTTTTTGGTTTGTCGACAACTTCACCCAAGCAATTGGCCCGGTATGTTGCCATGTGTATACTAAATGTACATGAGAATGTATTGAATGTGTATTTCAGTTGTTTGTTGTCGCAGTAGTCTGTCTAACAGCTTCTGTGGTTTTTATAGCTTATTGGATTGGTCTTCCCTATTGGTGGAATCAATGTCCAGCAATGTGTATACTTTTGGTGGTTTTTGGGCATTGGTTGCTAATTAATATATCGTTTCATTATTATATGGCTGTTGTTACCCCTCCAGGTTACCCCCCACAGGTAAACTTTTTTACATTAACTTATGCATACAAATATCTTGCCATAAAACTTGATTTCTAATGATTGCTGTTTATATATGAATTATTAGTATTACAATTTAAAGGATTACTGTGTTTACCTCAATTGCAAACTTTATTCCTTGGTTATTATCAATAATTTCCTAAATAAAACAATCCTCTCTCTAGTACAAATGGCAACATCCCAGTTGCCTTTTGATGGTTTAACCTTCCTAATTTTCCCTCTTTAGAGGTTCCCAAAAAAAATGCATAGCATTGGTGGTTTGGTTTTAATTCCACAATTATATAAGATAATAAGTATGCTTGAATCTAGTATTTCTAAAGTTATTTTTATATTTTGTATTATATCTTATGTCTAAGAAGTTTGATATTACCATAAATAAGCGTGAGTATTTATGGTTTTTGCTATGGCAAGAATTTTTTTAAGTATTATATATACATTGCTCAAGTTCTTGGTGTTATCAATAACATCATACATTAAATCTGTTAAAAAATACTTTACTAGCAAGATTTCTTTAGAAACTATATCTAGTCATCTTTTAGTACAATTTATTAACTCTAAAATTAGATTTAGAGGCTGTAGATTAGAATTTGTAATAGATTTGTCTTGAGCTACATTTTGCTTATTGTCAAAGTGCTAAGTCGTGTGAAAACAGCCACAACTTGTCATTAGTGAAGCTACACTATGACTGTTTGTATGTTAATTTTTTTCTAATCGTTTTTAATTGTTATTGGCATATTGGAGAAAGTGACTGTTGTATTTTTTTACAAATTTTGTTCAATGCTTTTAATGAATTTCTTTCTGAGGTTTTAAGACAATAATATGAAGATGATCAGTAATAATTCGCTCGACAACCTAGCATTGATTATTGATCAAACCAAAATATTCAATACTTTGAACATCATTAATGTTAATAAACTATTCATAATAAGACTAAAAGGATATCAGTTTGGCAAATTTATTGAAAATGTGACTTTAAACAAAACCTTGATCTAATATGATATTCTTCTATCTTGTAATATCCATTTTTGCATTAAATATCTTGTACAGAAAGGCACAAGTATGTGTTAATGCGTTAAAGATTGCAGACATTAAGGTTGCACACTTTATTACTATGCACATATAGGTAAAGCAATAAATTTATACAACTTAAAAAGGGTGATTGCTCAGACATCAAAAAAATAAATCACAGATGGAGCATATACAACCCACAATACAGAAGTTGGTCGTCTTATCTGCTCATAGGTTACAGAATGTTATAGCACAAATCAAACATAATTTCATTACTAATGATTGTCTTAATTTGGTCATAAATTTTCCTTATTGTTCTCTTCTATTAGAGGTTTTTGATTCTAAAGCAATTTGATTGCCTCCATTAATTACTGTTAGTGTTTAAAGCAAATATTTGTCAACTTCCAATTCTTCATACACCATTTAACCATTAAATATTGAACAAAGAATACAGCCATAGGTTGGACTTGTTATTCTTGAGTGCAATATTGAGAAGAGTTATTTAATCATTGAAGATGAATATATGATCAATATGCCATTTAGCAAGTTAGTATTTCTTGTTACATATTAACACAGAACATGAAAAGATCCAACCTTCAAATTTTAAAAACACAAATTTATATTAAGTCAATCACATTATCTGGCAGTGAAATTAGATCGATTACAGTTTTTAACAGCAATAACAAAAGGAACTATTTCCAATAAAGAGATTGAATTAAGTTTGTATAATTTATCACTATAAATAAGATTAACATTGTGGTACAATGTAAATTAGTTTAGGTAAACTGGAAAATTAAAGGAACAGAAGTACATTACACACTTGATGTATTTTATTGGCTTGTGTGATCTTGTGTAAGCTATATTTATTCACTATAGAGTTGGTTTTGTAATGAAGTACATCTTCGATTGGCTGTATTAACATTGTTTCGCAAATTTTCTATTCGAAGTAAGTCAATTAAATTTTTGACTAACTTAACGCTAAACTTGTAATACACAAAGAAATTTTGAGAAATTTAAATTAGTAACAGAAGCCAAATCACACTGAAATACTATTGTAGTTGAAATAAAATAGCTGCTAGAATGTTAGGACCAACTTTTGAGGCTTTTCTAACTAAGGAGCTGTGATACATCCTCTATAACATTATCTTGAGTGTTTGTGCCTTTATTTAAACTAATATAGACATTGAACTGTATTTGATATATCAATTGAATACATTAAAAGTTAAATTTTTACAAATAGTTTATCATGGTACAATTAACTGCGCATGTTTGTCTAAATTTACATACTTGATAACACGTCAAAAATATTAAACATTGTTTGTGTAAGATATACTTTGTTGCTATGTGCTGCAATACAATATAAGATAAAATGTTTGTTGCTGTCCTACTGTATAACCTGTAGTATGCCCCACATGTTCTACAAATTTTTTACTATTCTTTTGGGGATGGCAAAGTAACTATTATATAGCGACCATATGCCACCCAAGTTCACTGATTAAATGAATGAATCATCATGTACACCAAAAAGATATATACCTGAAGAATTATATCTGGCTGTTTTAAACTAATTGTAGCAAAATATCTACACTTATAGGAAGTCACAATTAACTGAGAAACCACTATAAACACCTACTTTACAAACAGCAATCAAACATCCATAGCCTCACCTTGAATGGGTTGAAGTATTGATGTTCCTTCAATTTTACATTTCTATCCAACATGAAATGAATGATGTACACCAACCCAATACTCAGAAGAAAATTGTTTCAAACTGGCAGACTACTTGTAGATAACTGATACAAATAATTTTTTGAAAATAAAAACTTGATACACTTCCAAAAAAGTTCCAACTTATTGAAACATTCTTGGTCAATTACTTAGGATATTTACAAGAGCACCGGCTTCATTTATATTTATTCATGGATTGTTTCGATGTTAAAGTTACCAAATTTTTCCATACATTTTTAACAATTGGTTTATTGATAGCAAATTAAATATTTTAATAATTCTTTAAGACTAATTTCTGTTAATAGGGAGAATTGATTACCGAAGCTGTAAGTATTTGTAAGAAATGTATATCACCAAAACCGCCAAGAACGCATCACTGTTCAGTGTGTAACCGCTGCATCCTCAAGATGGACCACCATTGCCGTATCCTTGTTAGTAAAAAAGAGTAAATATAGTTTATTTACTAGGTACATAAGATAAAATACAAACATACAAATATCAAGCACATTAAATGTAAATAGGTTCCTTTACAAACGTCCAGCTTGGTTAAACAACTGCGTTGGTTTTAGAAATCACAGGTATTTCTTCCTGTACACTATATATATGGTAGTTGGAGTTACATTCATCATCATTTTCGGTTTTGATATTGCATACACAGCTATTTGGTTGAGTTGTGATGTGGACGAACCCGAATTAGAAGGGCATCCTCTGAAATTAAATAATACAGGCGTTCTTATACCAGTGGTAAACGAACAATACTTAGACTTGAGTTGTTACATTACTTTGTAATATTTTAGATTGATATTTTGTATTTGGATGGAAGTATTCTTATAGAAGATGATTTTGGTTATGGGTATACACCAATTAGTCCATGGCATAAACGTGCAATTGTTTATATGGCCCTAATAAATAGTGGTACAATATTTTTATATCGCAGCATTTGAAAATTGTCATATAAATGTTGATCTTTGTATGATGTGTAGGTGTACTGGTGGCATTAGGAGGGTTAGCATCATGGCACATCAGATTAATCACCAGAGGCGAAACTAGTATAGAAGCAAATATTAACAAAGCTGAAACTACAAGACTATCAAGCCTGGGGAGGATTTACATAAATCCTTATGATTTTGGCCCCCTCAAAAATTGGAAAATATTCTTGGGAATAACTCAAGAGCGGTAAGTTTTTCTGTTTCCTACTGTTCATAATTGTGTGGTTAATGAATTGTTTTAGCTCTTGGTTGAAGAACGTACTGCTACCTTCTTGGCATGAGCCTATTGGTGATGGACTGACTTGGCGTACAATTCATGATGAAGGGGTCGATGATTGGCCGTAATGAATCTAGTCGGTAGCTCTAAGTAAACAATTCTAAAGTAATACATAATCTCCTTTATCTTCATGAAAAATTCTACAAATTAACTGTATATTATATTGCAAACATTGCGTTTGTATGAGGCAGTTATATTAATTGCATAAGATCTTATTTGAAATGATGTAATTTTTTGTACTATAAAACAGTGTAACTTTTTTTACTGCAATGAAAATATACTTACATTTTGAATTAAAAGCTACCATACGATATTCTCGATCCAAGGCACAAATTGGGAGATTTTTGTGTAAACTCCTGGCAAATTGGCTAGTCCACATCTTTTCCCAAACGATGTTATGCCCACTATATGAAACACGCAGCGATTTGTTTTATTAGTTACAAGTAGAGGGCCACCTGAATCGCCCTAAAATTATAATAATGCAGAAACCAAATCACTTGAAAGGGTCACTTATTTTTTGTTGTAGTTGCTAGTAATTTTGAAGTCAAAAATTGAAATTGTTTTATCCGGGTAATTTCGGTAGTTGTAATATATGGTTTTTAATTCTTTCTTCAAAGACAATACAAGATAAATATTTAATAATTAAAATTTTGAGATATTAATTTGGTTGTTTTCAGATTATTCAACTAAAATAGTCACTAAATGAATATTGCAATTTAATAATCATAAGAAAATGTCAAAAAATTTACCTGGCATGTGTCTTTATCACTTCCAAGTTCACCAGCGCACAACATTGTTGGTTTAATACCGTCTGGCATTGTTCTGCTATTTGGTGGATAAGCCTTATTGCATATATCATCATTCATAATGTTGAGTTCTACTTTCAACAACTGATCACTTGGTTCATCATCTGTAATGAATATTCTCAGGTAGATACCTTAATTTTATTATATTAATGATCTCACCTACGCCAGTTTTACCCCATCCAGTGGCAATAGTTTTCGTAGTTTCAAAAGAGAATTTGGTCCATAAGCACGCTGGCCTGATAAATTTGGTGAATTTAACCTTCTCGGTCAGTTTTATTAGTGCAATATCATTATAGAGAATAGGTGGACGATATTCCTCATGGATTTTAATGTCTGCGATGCCGTAATCTACGTATTCGGAGTAGTCATTTTCGCTTTTTAGATCCAAGTCTCCCAAGCGCACTTTAATGGGTGGACCGCTATAATTGTCACCATGAGTATATGATAATTGGGTTTTAGCAACATTTATCTTACTAATACTTCGTTTTAGCACAATGCGCCGCGGTCACGACGTAAAAGTCGCTTATCAAGGTTCCTCCGCAATTCCACGCAATTTCGTTATCATCAGCGTAGCCGAGCGCCGCCTAGAAAACTTCTTTTAGTGCCCAAAGATGCAAGTCGATTTTGTTACCATGAACGGAAACTCCCCAGGTGCTGCAGGTTCTCCATCTAAAATTAAGGATAGCCCAACGTTTTCGCACTTTCCAATGGTTAAGGAGACTATCTGTCGGTCTGGATCGGTTATTAAAGTAGCTGCGTTGACAACTTCCGTCATCGGTTTGCTATACTCCACACACTCTGAAAGGCATACTTTTGATTTAAATGATTCGTATTAAGACCTTACTTACTTTCTTCACTTTTGCGGCCATAGCTATCATGTGAAAGATTATGACTTTCGGGGCTGCTGCCGGTCAGAATCTTATTGTTCGTTTGTGTTAAAGGGTTGACTGCAAAGAAGTAGTCGAAAAGTATTTTTAAGATACCGGCGTTTGACTGCGCTACGCAGCAAACAATTATTTTGTTAGTATGCAATGGAATGCTACAAATCGTTAGATTAACTCCATTATTATTTGCAAGTGCCCTGCACGTTGGTATCTCTAATATAACAAATAGCGTCAATATTACCTACATACTCAACTTTGATAAATAAATAGCGAAATTGAAAATTAAAGAATCAATCGTCACAAATTTGTTACGAATATAAAGATTATTTGGTTAATTTTAGTATATTAATAAATGTTTGCCTGATAAGTGATGCACGTCCACGAAAATACTCTTCGAACTATTAACAACCCATTCGCTGGCCTCTGTTTTTATTTTAGTACCTGGTATTGTATACAAATTAGGTAAATGTGACTGGAAAATTTTTGTACTTTATATAAATATTTGATTATATCGTACATCTAATGAAAACATTGTGATATTACACTTTTTTAAACTTAACTGGAACCTTAAACTTTAGCTCGACAGCAATGGGAATTTTCTGCACGATTACTACCTGCATGCGGTTGAAGATGATTTGTGTTGAACTTACCTTGAGCAGCAACGAGTGTAAAGATTGCTGTTGTTATGAAAAAATACATGGACGTTTCTGCAATCATACCGAAGCACCTTGTTCCTACACTAGATTGACACTCTTGTGTTGAATGATAATACCACTCTGAATCTTTTTCTATCATCTGAATATAAATGAAATATGAGAACGCGGTTTTACCAGGTTCTGTTGATGACTAATTTATTACTTCCAGTTAAAACCTGACTCGCAAACATTGTGAGCAAAATCAGTAGATAAACTATCAACTCTGACCTCTACGTTGCACAAGCTGGAAATCCAAAGTTTTTGCTTGGAATGCCACAACGCTTTCTTTACAAAAATTTCAAAATTATGCAACACCTTGCAAACTTTAACGGGAGTGTCCTGTTAGAATTTGACGGCTCTGGATTAGCACTTGCTTACGTCAATGGAAATATAATGACGTTATCGAAACTGTAAAAAATGTGACCCTCTCTGATGATACAATCACAATGTTAATGGTGGAGGTCATTATAGAAGAGATCTTGTAACTAAAGATTCATTTTACCCGTGCTTATTGTTGCTTTCACTTAAAATATATTTGATTCAGATTGTCTTTCACCTACTATTTTACTGACTACCTAATGTAAGATGCTTTCGCCGCGTAAATTATATAGTTAAGGTTTCAAATTTCCTCATTAAGATTCTGAAATAATTTTTTATTCAAAGTTTTGTAAAAGCAAAATACGAATCCCGTGGTGACAGCACAATTGCCCAATCGCAGGTTTTATTTGCCTTGTAACAACCGTAAGAGAAAAGCGGTTTGTCGAGGTAAGCATAGTAATTATGACGGTGGATGCCTATAACTTAAAAATAATTGTTATGGTCGCTAAAAGTATTCTATTTTATGGGATAATTATCAGAGAAACGGATAATCTACAGGCATAAATAAATGGGTAGCTCAATGACAAATTATCTACATCTACAGGGTGAATGTTAATTATACATACAAACTTCAAGTGGTGATTTCTGAAAGTAACAGAAAGGTTCACATAAACAGGCCTAAAATGTTCCATCAGAGATGTCATTAGTCTTCCATAGAGCACTCGCCTCAGTTGTTGTGTGTTAATGTTTTTTTTACTTGCAAATTTATTCCTAAGTAGTCTACGATTCATACCAAGACAATGGCAATGGTCGGGAGACCACATGGATTTACCAGAAAACTTACCTTCCTAACAACAACAACAACAATAAGTGGCAAAGTTGTTCACCTACCATTATCATCCAGTGTCGCATTGCATGCATTTTGTATGCTGGCGATAGGGTCTATAGAGTAAGGATAGGACAGAAGTCAGTCACTAATTTAAAAAAAAGTTATAGAGCGAAGGATTGTCTAAAGGTAAAAGTGTTTAGAAGGATTTTTAATAAACAACATCTGAACAAAATGACCAAAGAGATTTTGCTGCAGAAGCATATATTCGAAACAATGCGCTTCCAACTCGTAGTTTCAGTCTACATTCCGGATTAAAAACCGATTTTTTTGAGAAAAAAAAACGCTCGGCCAGCGTGATGCAATGCAGATGTCAATCAGCCGAGCCACGGGAGGCGTTCGGAAATTCGCTACACTGCCCGTTTCTCTAAAGGATGATTCGTACCGGATCATTATTTCCCGGCGTTTTGATGGGTCATGAAGGTAGTTACAATCTTGATTTTTGTTGTATTGAAACGTCAGAGAGAAGTAACAATCCACGGTTTTCTGCGGGATCACCTGCTTCTGCGAATGATAGCTGCAAACTAGGATGTCGATGCCAGAACATCGGAACAGCTTTTCTTTCATGATCCTAACTATTCCCCAGTTGAGGCCGTTCAATCCGCATGCAAGCTTTGGTATTGCCAGGTTCCAAATATTTTCATTCAATAGATAAGTGCGTAGCTTTGTCAGTGTTTCCCACAATGAGCGATAAGTCGGTTTATCCTGTGAAAATGCCTTGATTACTTGGTAGTAGATATTCCTGCCGACGTAAAGCATGGGCAGTATCTTTCCGACTTCTGGGCGTTGTTTCCTCAATTCTTCCACCGAACCAAATTTCGCTTGAAATACACTGGCGATCTCTTTGAACATCTTCAGATCACGCGCCACACAATGTGCCAGTGCATATTTTGCTGGTACGTGGAATAAGTCTTGTTATAGTTATCTCGTAACATCATAACGTACACGCCGAGTTCAACTCTCTGAACTCATGAAGACTTCGAACCCCGCTTCACACTTTAAGGACATCAGATCCTCTAAACATGGCGTTTCATCTGCGACACAGTTGATTGAAATGGACGATCCTAGAATTTCCAATAGGTAGTTTCCGAATTCAGTACACAACATCGTTTATTTTCTTCAGCACCTCGTATGGACCTTCGTAGGAACATTGAAGACAACCCTCGTCGCTTTGGGTTATATAATCATACATGTTGTATCATACGTTGTCGTGGACTTATATCATTCTTTTTCTCAGGTGACTGACGTAGTCTTCCCAACTATGTTTTTTTTGGGTTTACTTCCAAAGAGTAATTGACAGGGTAGCTTCAGTTCTCGACCAAAGAGAACATGTATGACAAACGGTATGCAAACAAGAACAGATGGAGATATTGGTCCCAGTCTCCTTGATGATCAGAAAAGACTTTTGAAAGGCACTTCCTCATTGTCCTGTTCATGCGCTCGACCATTCTATCCGACTGACAGTGTATCGGAGTCATTCTGATTTTTCTGATGCTCAGTAGTACACATACTTTCGTGAATACCGTTGATTCAAAATTTCGGAATATAGTTCTAGTGGCACCCCAAATTTGTTGATCAGTTCTTTTACAAACACCTCTGAGATGGTTGTAGCTTCTTAATTTGATAACACATAGACTACCACTTATTTGCTGAAGTAGTTTATTGCCACTAGAATAAATTTATTTTTACTGTTACTTGTGGGGAACGGACCAGCTACGTTAATTGCAATTCTCTCGAAGGAACTCCTGACGTTATATAGTCTCATTGGTGCCTTAGGTTTCTTCTGCAGGCCGTTATTCGGTGCACATACCATACATTTTCAGCGCCAATCTTTAACATCTTCTTTACAATTAACCCAGTAAAACTACTCACAAATATTCACAGTGCATTTTCCATATGGTCATCATGCACACCATCATGGAGTTGTTGCAACACTTCTCGAACCCTCTTCTTTGGGACCAATAGCTGGAATTTTTTCTGAGATTCACCTTCACCTTCTAACACGCGTTGTAGGCCACGTTTTCAAGGTTTATAGAATCTCATTGTGTCCAATACGATTTTACTGCAGGCGAACAAGGAGGCACTTCTGCCCAATTGGGTTTTTTTCCAGCTTTCTTCCATTCCCAGATATACTTCAAAATCGGGTTTTCTTTCTGGTAACGTTTTAACTCACTGGGCTGCCATAAGTTATTAGTCACGATCGTCCGTAGTGTAGTGGCCATTTTCTCTTCTGCATGACTACACTATCTACATTATTCTGGACGCGGTCTCCTCGACAAGATGTCAGCGTTACGATGATTATTTCTAGCTGTATGCTCCGTCTCAAAGTCGTAGTCTTTCGATCCATGTTGCTATTTGGTCTTCCAGATTTTTAAAGTTTAAGAGCCACATCGGCGTAGTAGGATCAGTTCTCAAAAGGAATCTTCTGCCATACAGATATTTATGAAAGTGCTCCACAGATTTGACAACAGCATGGAGCTCTCTCCTAGTTACACAATAGTTGCGTTCAGTCTTTGATATCGATTTACTGAAGTAACCGAGGACTGTCTCTTGACCATTTTATAACTGGGACAACACGCTTCCAAATCCCACATTACTTGCTTCTGGCTACGGGTAACTCAGTATTAGTGCATTTACCAAAGCACACTTAAGGTTCTCGAAAGTGTCTTGACACTCCTCGTTCCATTCAAAACTTCGACCTTCTTCTATTAATCGGGTTAAAGGCTTCACGATGTGGGCAAATCCAAACACATACCGTTGGTAGTAAGTGTACAACCCCAGAAAACTTCTAATCACGTGCTTGTCATTTGGCACTGGCCATTCTTTCACGCTCATAACTTTTTCTGGATCAGCCGCTATACCTTCATCACTCACTACATGTCCAAGACAGTGCACCTTTTTCCTGAAGAAAGAGCACTTTTTCGGATTTAATTTCAGATTGGCGCTTCTCAACCGTTGAAATAGCTGCTCTAAGTTCTTTAAATGCTCTTCAAACGTTTTTCCAGTCACTATTACGTCATCCAGAGACACCAAACATGTTTTCCAGCCCATTAAGCACCGTCTTCCTTAACCTTTCAAATGTAGAAAGGGCGTTGCAAAGCCCAAATGGCATCATTATAAACGGCTATAGTTCAAACCCAATAGAAAAAGCTGCATTTTCTTTGTCTTAGGGATTCATTTTGACTTGACAATATTCGCTCTTTAGATCCAAGGTTGAAAACCATTTGGATCTGACCAGGATGTCCAGCGTGTAATCAATGCGCAGTAGTGGATAACTATCTTTTTTTGTGACGTAGTTGAGCTGACGATAGTCAAGGCAAAATCTGGTGGATTCATCCTTCTTCTTAATTAGCACCATGGGCAAAGTCCACGGGCTTGTCGAAGGTTCATTAACGCCATCTTCTCCCATATCCGAATTTATCTTCTCAGCTTTCTCTCGTTTGGCTAGTAGCAATCGTCTAGCACTCTGTCGTATGGGAGTGGCATCGCCGGAATCTATTGTGTGTCGCACGATATTTGTCCTGCCTTTTAAACCCTTGACGTATTGGAACACGTCTTGATTCCAGTGCAACTTTCTGTTGGTTAAGGTTTAAGTCACTGCAGGATGTGGCAGTCACTATTCTCAAATATTTAGGAACCTTGTCTAATTTTACTTAGATGCTATCGACTTGACAAACCACCGAAAAGGCCGAAATACAATCGCCGAGAATTGTGTCTTCCTTCAACGTCCAAGGATACCCATTCACATTTATTACGCGGACCGGTATCGTGCTCCCAGTTTGAACCAATATTTCCTTTCCGATCTTCTTCTCATCATTACTTGGATAGGATGACTCTTTTTGCCGGGAGATCGCGTTCTAGGAGGATGGTGTCCCGAGCTAATCTCACTCGTGCCAGAACTTTGTCTCGATCATGAAGGACAACTTCTTCTTCTTTTATCTTCAGTACCCTATGCTTCAAGTTCACTTTACATTCATAAGTTTAGAAAATGTCCATTCCGAGGATTACTTTATTTTTAATGTCAGCTATCAATATACGATATTTAAGTGTAACATTTCCGATAGAGCTTTGCCAAAGGCCCAATCGCTATCTGAAGTTTCCAATTGGCTGATAGAAAACGTACTCCTTGTTTTGTTCTTCGGTATCTGCTGTCAATTCTCTAATATTACCACGCACCCTGGACGCCTGTTTGGCAGCTTCAAATTCTAATACGTGTCAATCAATGTTTTTGGTCTGGTCAACATCATTGCTTGTTGGGTGTCCCTGTCGTTAATGCCGTCAATAAATATTCGAACAGCTAGTACCTTCAAGAAGTCATATGATGCTGTTGGATATGAGATACCCATATTGATTGCAGAGTGAAATAAAAAATGTTTCCTCTTTTTCAGGTGGAATAAAGAAAAAAATGATGGAAAATATTTAAAACTTACTTTTACAGGGTAAAACTACAGAGTTAAGTATTGTATTTTGTAAGTCGTAGAGAGATGTTTGTAAATATAATAAAATAATGAAATTGATTGCCTAGAAGAAAAATTTTCCAGAACAATCGACGATAAAATAAGTTAAGTACGAGAGGAAATCAATAGCGAAATTAAAGAGTAAAGCTAGTAATAGATGAGAAGGACGAAAAAATTGACGTCCTTGAAGAGAAAATAAAAGAAATTGAGGGTAATTTGTGTGCACCGATCAAGATCACTTTTATTAGTGTGCACGAAGAGTCTAATGAAGGCAGTCACGAAAGTCGGCACCAAAATCCCAGCCTCCAACTTTTGATGGTAAGTCTTATTAAAAAAATTATCAAAAACAGTTTGAGGGGGCTGCTAGAATTAATGGATGGTCGGAAATTAAAAAGGCGACTGCTTTAATTGTTGCTCTGCGAGGTGATGCTCTTGATATAATACAGACTGTGCCCACTTACGAGCAAGAAAGTTACAGCTAAATTGTCAAAGTAAATAAACTACGGTATCCAAGTATTTTTAACAGTATTTATGTTAAGACTAAATAGGTATTGCAATCTGGAAAATTTATTGAAAAATGTGATTTCAAACACAAAATCTTGATTGAATTTGATATTCTTCTATATTGTAACACATTTTTGCATTAAATTGCTTGTATGGAAAGGCCGAGGTATGTGTTAATAGGGTAAAAACTACTGATATTACAATAAATTTATGCAACTCAAATCATTGGTGATTATTCCTTCATCAAAAAGACAAATCACAGATGGAGCATATACAACCCACAATACAAAAGTTAGTCTTATCTGATCAAAGATTACAGAATGTTATAGCACAAATCAATCATAATTTCATTACTAATGATGGTCTTAATAATGGTCTTTTCATAAATTTTACTTGCTGTTCTACCCAAAATATCCTTTTCTATTAGAGATTTTTAATCCTTAAGCAATTTGATTGCCTTTAATAATTACAGTTAGTATTTAAAGCAAATACAGTAGGCCAGGTGACCTGATTTAATAAGTTCCAATGCTTAATACACTACTAAACTATTAAATACTGACCAAAAAATACAGCTATAGGTTGGACTGCCTATTCTTAAGTGCAACGTTGAGGAGTGTTAGTTATTTAATCATTGAAGATGAATGTAGGACCGACATGCCATTTAACAAGTTAGTATTTCCTGTTACATAGTAAAGGACTAATACACAGAACATGAAAAGATCTAATCTTGCCGATGAAAAACTGATTTTGCAGTGAAATTAGATCGATTATAGTTTTAACAACAATAACAAAAAGAACTATTTTCAATAAGGAGATTGAATTAAGTTTGTACAATTTATCACTATAAATAAGACTAACGTTGTGGTACAGTGTAAAATTAATTTAGTTAAATTGGAAAATTAAAGGAACAAAAGTACATTACACACTTGATGTATTTTATTGGCTTGTGTGATCTTGTGTAAGCTATATTTATTCACTATAGAGTTGGTTTTGTAATGAAGTACATCTTCGATTGGCTGTATTAACATTGTTTCGCAAATTTTCTATTCGAAGTAAGTCAATTAAATTTTTGACTAACTTAACGCTAAACTTGTAATACACAAAGAAATTTTGAGAAATTTAAATTAGTAACAGAAGCCAAAACACACTGACATACTATTGTAGTTGAAATAAAATAGCTGCTAGAATATTAGGACCAACTTTTGAGGCTTTTCTAACTAAGGAGCTGTGATACATCCTCCATAACATTATCTTGAGTGCTTGTGCCTTTATTTAAACTAATATAGACATTTAACTGTATTTGATATATCAACTGACTACATTAAAAGTTAAATTTTTACAAATAGTTTATCATGGTACAGTTGACTGTGCATGTTTGTTTACATTTACATACTTGATAACACGTCAAAGATATTAAACATTGTTTGTGTAAGATATACTTTGTTGCTATGTGCTGCAAGTACAATGTAAGACAAAATGTTTGTTGCTGTCCTACTGTATAACCTGTAGTATGCCCCACATGTTCTACAAATTTTTTACTATCCTTTTGGGGATGACAAAGTAACTATTACATACTGATCATATGCCACCCAAGTTCACTGATTAAATGAATGAATCATCATGTATACCAAAAAGATATATACCTGAAGAATTATATCTGGCTGTTTTAAACTAATTGAAGCTAAATATCTATCATGTAAGCTCTACAATACCAATTTACACCTATAGGAAGTCACAATTAACTGAAAAACACTGTAAACACCTACTTTACAAAACAGCAATGAAACATCCACAGTCCCGCCTTGAATGGGTTGAAGGATTGATGTTCCTTCAATTTTACATTTCTATCCAACATGAAATGAATGATGTACCAACCCAATACTCAGAAGAATGTTATTTCAAACTGGCAGACTACTTGCAGATAACTTGATACAAATAAATTTTTGAAAACAAAAACTTGATGATACACTTCCAAAAAAGCTCCATCTTGTTGAAACATTCTTGGTCAATTACTTAGGATATTTACAAGAGCACCGGCTTTATTTATATTTATTCATAGATTGTTTTGATGTTAAAGTTACCGAATTTTTCCATACATTTTTAATAATTGGTTTATTGATAGAAAATTAAATGTTTCAATAATTCTCTAAGATTAATTTCTGTTAATAGGGAGAATTGATTACCAAAGCTGTAAGTATTTGTAAAAAAATTTTTATCACCAAAACCGCCAAGAACGTATTACTGTTCAGTGTGTAACCGTTGCACCCTCAAGATGGACCACCATTGCCATTAGTAAAAAAAAAGTAAAAATAGTCTTTTTATATATAGTCTATTTATTTACTAGATACATAAGATAAAATACAAACATACAAATATCAAGCACATTAAATGTAAATAGGTTCCTTTACAAACGTCCAGCTTGGTTAAACAACTGCGTTGGTTTTAGAAATCACAGGTATTTCTTCCTGTATACTATATATATGGTAGTTGGAGTTACATTCATCATCGTTTTCGGTTTTGATATTGCATACACAGCTATTTGGTTGAGTTGTGATGTGGACGAACCCGAATTAGAAGGGCATCCTCTGAAATTAAATAATACAGGCGTTCTTATACCAGTGGTAAAATACTTAGACATGAGTAGTTACATTACTTTGTAATATTTCAGATCGATATTTTGTATTTGGATGGAAGTATTCTTATAGAAGATGATTTTGGTTATGGGTATACACCAATTAGTTCATGGCATAAACGTGCAATTGTTTATATGGCCCTAATAAATAGTGGTACAATGTTTTTATATCGCAGCATTTGAAAATTGTCATATAAATGTTGATATTTGTATGATGTGTAGGTGTACTGGTGGCATTAGGAGGGTTAGCATCATGGCACATCAGATTAATCACCAGAGGCGAAACTAGTATAGAAGCAAATATTAACAAAGCTGAAACTACAAGACTATCAAGCCTGGGGAGGATTTACGTAAATCCTTATGATTTTGGCCCCGTCAAAAATTGGAAAATATTCTTGGGAATAACTCAAGAGCGGCAAGTTTTTCTGCTTCCTACTGTTCATAATTGTGTGGTTAATGAATTGTTTTAGCTCTTGGTTGAAGAACGTACTGCTACCTTCTTGGCATGAGCCTATTGGGGATGGACTGACTTGACGTACAATTCATGATGAAGAGGTCGATTGGCTGTAATGAATCTAGTCGGTAGCTCTAGATTCATTCTAAAGTAATACATAATCTTCTTTAATCTTCATGAAAAATTCTACAAATTAACTGTATATTATGCAGCAAACATTACGTTTGTGTGAGGCAGTTATATTAATTGCATAAGATCTTATTTGAAATGATGTAATTTTTTGTACTATAAAACAGTGTAACTTTTTTTACTGCAATGAAAATATACTTACATTTTGAATTAAAAGCTACCATACGATATTCTCGATCCAAGGCACAAATTGGGAGATCTTTGTGTAAACTGCTGGCAAATTGACTCCTCCACATCCTTTCCCGAACGATGTTATACCCACTATATGAAACACGCAGCGATTTGCTTTCCTAGTTACAACTAAGGGGCCACCTGAATCGCCCTAAAATTATAATATTTAATATAGCAACAAAATCACTTGAAAGGAACACTTATTTTTTGTTGTAGTTGCTAGTAATTTTAAAATCAAGAATTGAAAATTTTTTATCCGGGTAATTTTGATACTTCAAATGTAAAATGTACGACGAATATTTAATAATTAAAATTTTTAGATGTTAATTTGGTTAAGAATATATATAACAAAATGTCAAAAAATTTACCTGACATGTGTCTTTACCACCTCTAAGTTCACCAGCGCACAACATTGTCGGTTTAATACCGTCTGGCATTGTTCTGCTATTTGGTGGATAAGTCTTATTGCATATATTATCATCCACAATGTTGAGTTCTACTTTCAACAACTTATCACTTTGTTCATCAGCTGTAATGAATACTTCCAGGTAGATACCTTAATTTTATTATATTAATGATCTCACCTACGCCGGTTTTACCCCATCCAGTAGCAATAGTTTTCGTAGTTTCAAAAGAGAATTTGGCCCATAAGCACGCCGGCCTGATAAATTTGGTGAATATAACCTTTTCAGTCAGTTTTATCAGTGCAATATCATTATAGCGAACAGGTGGACGATATTGCTCATGGATTTTAATGTCTGCTATGCCGTAATCTACGTATTCGGAGTAGTCATTTTCGCTTTTTAGATCCAAGTCTCCCAAGCGGACTTTAATGGGTTGACCGCTATAATTTTCGTCATGAGTATATCGTAATTGGGTTTTAGCAACATTTATCTTACTAATACTTCGTTTTAGCACAATGCGCCGCGGTCACGACGTAAAAGTCGCTTATCAAGGTTCCTCCGCAATTCCACGCAATTTCGTTATCATCAGCGTAGCCGAGCGCCGCCTAGAAAACTTCTTTTAGTGCCCAAAGATGCAAGTCGATTTTGTTACCATGAACGGAAACTCTCCAGGTCCTGCAGGTTCTCCTCCTACAATTAAGGATAGCCCAGCGTTTTCGCACTTTTCAACGTTTAACGAGACTATCTGAGGATCTGGATCGGTTATCAAAGGAGCTGCGCTGACGACCCCCGTCACTGGTTTACTATACTCCACACACTCTGAGAAACATACTTTTGATTTAAATGATTCGTATTAAGACCTTACTTACTTTCTTCACTTTTGTGGCCATAGGTTTCACGAGGAAGATTATCACTTTCGGGAAATATAAAACTATCGGGGCTCCCGCCGGTCAGAAACTTATTGTCCGTTTGTGTTAAAGGGTTGACTGCAAAGAAGTAGTCGAAAAGTGTTTCATCTACATTTCCTGTGTTTAAGGTACCTGCGTTTGACTGCGCTTCGCAGCAAACGATTATTTTGTTAGTATGCAATGGGATGCTACAAATCGTTGGACTAACTCCATTATTAGCTAGTTCTTGTACTCGAGGACAATCGGTTGATAATTTGCAAGTGCCCTGCACGTTGGTATCTCTCATATAACAAATATCGCCAATATTACCTACATAATCAACTTTGATAAGTAAACGGCGCAGTTGAAAATTAATGAATCAATCGTGCATAGCGTTACAAATTTGTTACGAATATAAAGCTTATTTGGTTAATTTTAGTGTATTAATAAATGTTTGGCTGATAGGTAATTACGTCCACGAAAATAGTCTTCGAACTATTAACAACCCATTCGCTGGCCTCTGACAGGTATCAATGTTTTTATTTTAGTGCCTGGTATTGTATGCAAATTAGATAAATGTGACTGGAAAGTTTCTGTACTTTATGTAAATATTCGATTATATCGTACATCTAACGAAAACATTGCGATGTTACACTTTTTTAAACTTAACGGGAGCCTTGAACTTTTGCTCGACAACAGTGGGAATTTTCTGCACGATTAATACCTGCATGCGGTTGAATGGATCATTTTTGTTGAACTTACCTTGAGCAGCAACGAGTGTAAAGATTGCTGTCGTTATAAAAAAATACATGGGCGCTTCTGCAATCATATCGAAGCACTTTGTTCGAACACTAGATGTGACACTCTTGTGTTGAATGATAATGCTATTCTGCATCTTTTTCTATCATCTGAATAGTAATGAGATGTGAGAACGCGGTTTTACCAGTTTCAGAGGCGTCTCGTTAAACACTGTTGTTTAAAGGCGGCCGTGCAAGTTTATATGCGCCAAGCAGCGATTTCCGCGGATCGGCCAAGCATTTTGGCAACATTTACGTGCCCGCTGCCTAATTTTTCCAACCACGCTGCACAATTGAACTGCACGTACAAACGGAATTTTCGGTAATGTCATGTTTCTAAACAAATTGTTACTTCACTAATTTCCGTTTCCAAACGGTGACCCTGATGGTAATAATCGCCGCACGCCATAGGAAGGAGTAGCATCGCCCTAAGCACAACAAACTCGTTCGATATGGAAGCCATCGGGGATTAACCGGACACTCATAGTTAAAATTTAAATCCGGCTAGTGTCTGTCCACAAATTCCTTGATATCCGTTTCATTCAGTTTGTTTGGACTTTTACCTCATCATTAGATTTTGCAATTAGAGGTGTAACTTCACTCTAATAACTCAATCCATACTAGATATGAGTCACGCTTTTTTTTTTGGAAGGACAGGAGACTTCAAAGCTAAGTAATTACTAGGAGCGTTAATTAATTTTTAATAATTATTTAAGTGACATGTTTCTCCAGTGCAATGTATATGGATATCCCTAAGAAACTGTTGAATTTTCACATAACTGTTGAACAGATAAAAAAGAAATAATTGAATTCTGTTCTCTTGTTTTATTGGACACAATTGATATTTTAAAAATTCGCTGTGATACAAATTAAAAAAAAAACTCTTATCTACTACTAAACTACAAAATTATTAAAAAATCTAAATTAAGTTAGACCAACTTAGTCCAACAACGGTCCAGTTTCTTCTTTCGAGATCTTCAAAACAGCTATTCGTAACCCCTACCACTTTTTGAATCAATCTAAATTTTCACGAGAAAACATACTTTCACGTTTATTACCAGACCGTTTTACCAGTGTTTTTAAAACAATGGCAAACTATACGCCATCTGCTTTTCAACAGGTCCACTGTTTTATGTTTCTCTAAACCATATTCTTCACTGTTTTGGATGTATTTTAGTGTGTAGTAGTAAATTTTGACAGTAACAAAACATAAACATTTGTTGTATTTTCAGTATTGACTCGTAAGGATGGCTCCATAAGAATACAAAGAGCAGAGTGTATAAGAACTCTTACTAATACGATACAGGTTCTATTGGTGGCGAATTTATTAAAACCTGGCTCGCAAATAATATTGTTACGTTGCGGGCAAAATCAGTAGATAAACTGTCAACTCTGACCTCTATGTTGCACAAGCTAGAAATCCAAAGTTTTTGTTTGGAATGCCACAACGCTTTCTTTACAAAAATTTTACAGCTATGCAACACTTTGCAAAGTTGAGCGGGAGTGTCCTGTCACATACACTGTGTATTCAGAATTTGAAGGCTTTGGATTAGCGCTTGCTTACGTCAATGGAAACATACTGACGTTTTCGAAGTTGTAAAAAATGTGACTCTCTCTGATGACACAATTACAATGTTAATGGTAAATTCTATGATGTAGAAGAGATTTTGTAGTTAAAGATTCATTTTACCCGTGCTTATTGTTGTTTTCACTTAAACTATATTCATATTGTCTTGCACCTATTATTTTATTGACTTTACCTAATGTAAGATGCTTTCGCCGCGTAAATTGTATAGTTAAGGTTTCAAATTTTCTCATTAAGATTCTGAAATAATTTTTTACTCAAAGTTTTGTAAAAGCAAAATACGAATCCCGTGGTGACAGCACAATTGCCCAATCGCAGCTTTCATTTGCCTTGTAACAACCGTAAGAGAAAAGCGGTTTGTCGAGGTAAGCATAGTAATTATAACGATGGATGCCTATAACTTGAAAATAATTATTATGGTCGCTAAAAGTATTCTATTTTATGGGATATTTATCAGAGAAACGGATAATCTGCAGACACAAATGAATGGGAAGCTCAAAAATCATGAAACGACAAATTATCTACATCTACAGGGTGAATGTTAACTAGAGAAACAAACTTCAAGTGGCGATTTCTGAAAGTAACAGAAAGGTTCACATAAACA
The DNA here is from genome assembly GCA_036346155.1 of Sinelater perroti. Lineage (NCBI taxonomy): Eukaryota > Metazoa > Arthropoda > Insecta > Coleoptera > Elateridae > Sinelater > Sinelater perroti. Next base: position 2,296,961 of record JARFIY010000346.1, on the reverse strand, counting down.
GACCTAAAATGGATGTGTTCCATAAGGGATGCCATTAGTCTTCCATAGAGTACTCGCCTCAGTTGCGGTGTGTTAATGGTTTTTTTACTTGCAAATTTATTTCTAAGTAGTCTATGATTCATAGCAAGACAATGGCAATGGTCGGGAGACCACATGGATTTACCAGGAAACTTACCTTCCTAACAACAACAATAAATGGAAAAGTTGTTCACCTACCATTATCATTCAGTGCCGCATTGCAAGCATTTTACATACTAGTGATAGAGTCTATAGAGTAAGAAGCCGGATCATCTTCTGATACAGGATGGGACAAAACTTCCTCACTAACTAAAAAAAACTTGTGGAGCGAATATAAAAGTGTTTAGAAGAGTTTTTGGTAGGCAACATGTGAACAAACGACCAAAGAGATTTTGCTGTAGAAGCATATATTCGAAACAATGCGCTTCCAACTCCCACTTTAAGCCTACATTCCTGATCAAAAATAGATTTTCTGAGAAAAATGCTCGGCCAACATGATGCAATGCAGCAGATGTCAATCAGTCGCGCCATGGAAGGTGCTCCAAAATTTGCTACACTGCCTCCCTCTTAAGAATAATTCGTCCCGGATCATTATTTATCGGCGTTTGGATGTGTCATGAAGGTAGTTGCAATCTTGACCTTTGTTGCATTGAGACGTCAGATAGAAGCGACAGTCCACGGTCTTCTGCGGGATCACCGGCTTCTGTAAATGGTAGCTGCAAACTAGGACGTCGTTGCCAGAAAACCGGATCAGCTTTTCTATCGTGTTCTTAACTATTCTCCAGTTGAGGCCGTCCAATCCGCACGCAAGCTCCGGTATTGCCAGGTTCTAAATACTTTCATTCAATAGATAAGTGCGTAGCTTTGTCAGTGTTTCCCACAATGAGCGATAAGTCGGTTTGTCCTGTGAAAATTCTTTGGTCATAAGATAATAAATATTCCTGCCCTCGCAAAGCATGCGTTGTTTTCTCAATTCTTCCACCGAACCAAATTTCGCTCGAACTACCATGATCCATTTGGACATCTGCCAGTGCATATTCCGCTGGTACGTGGAATAGGTCTTGTAGTTCTCTGCTAGCATTATATCAATTGACTTATGTTCATCATCGTAGTCGTCTTCGTTGTGAACAGGCTCATAAATCACCTGATTATGAAATCGTAGAGGTTTGGAAATAGAGAGCAAGTATTTTCCTGCACCTAGAAACCCAATAACCATCATTGTATGTGCACAACAACCAACAGTACGTGCAGCATTTGCGCATTGACAGTATTTTCCAACGATAGAATTTTGCAATGTTTTTGTCGAATCTATACGAACGAAAAGATGACACTGTATCTTATTTGAATGACGTGATTGGAAAACAGCACGTATAATGATCGGGGCAGTTACATCGATTTCAAAAGGAGCGAAATCTTTAATTTTGAGGGAAGTTTCGTCAACGATCTTTACAATGAACGACCCTTCATTAGAAACGTGTTTAGCCTAATAATGTGTTACGTGTTTGAGCTGGCACGTGCCATATGCAATTCTTTTCAAAGCATCTTCAGTCAATTCATGCGTTAAGTGTTGTCTAAATTGTCTGTTTCCTGATTAGTTCACAATCTTCAATCATTTTTGAAGTTTATTTTGGGTCATATGTGAATACTTCGTCATCAAAGTCAGTTCACGACTTTTTGCACAGATTGACTGCTCTCGTGGAAAGAAAGCGTTCAGAATTACACAAGTAATTCGCATATCAGTCATCATCTGACTTGTGTGAACACTTTGAAGACATTTTTTAAACGGCCGTTGATGACTTCAACCATATATCGAACTTATGTTGTTTATCGGGAGTCATTTGCCTTAAGCACAGTTAGTTGTTTTCGCTTTCCTTTCATTGCTGGAATTTTCATTGTGAATTTCTTTTGTTTCATCAAAGGAATATATCGATCAAATTCACATTGAACAACTTTGCTTTCGAAAAGATTATTGAAATACCGACAATTTATTATTTCACTCACAAGATTTCTGTTTATAACCGCTGTATGAGTCTTTTTGAAACTGCTGATGGTTGCTCTTCTGAGTGTACACATAAATTGTGTCAATCACTACAACCGACGGTACTTCCTCCATAAAGCTCTTGTGCTATGGATGTCACAGAATTCAATAGATCTACACGAGTAAAGTGTTCCAGACCAAAGTATTTAGGAACGAACTTTTAAGTCAACATTCTGCGAGCATTTGTGATTTAATTATTGACTCTTTGGCAAGATATTTAAAAATAAGCAGCAATCTTTTGGTGAGACAACCCGGTTCGCATCAAATTCAAAAATATACCAACTTCAAAAGAGCCTGGGGACCGTAATGCATTTCTGGCATTAAAGACGATTCAAGTAGCAATCCTATTAAGGATTTCAAGCGTTCGAAAAAGTTTTTAACACTTGTTTTATTATTCAGAACCGCTCGGTATCCTCGTTGAAGATTATCAATAGCGTGAGTGGTATCTTGTGCAATGAATTCATCTTCTTGCCAACACTCAATTAACTGAAACGCTTCTTCATTGAAGTTACCCTCTTCAGTAAAATGATTAGGGCAACAATCTACATTCTTTGTCATAATCACACTTTTGGATGTACCATACATTTGTAGAAGGGTTTCTTAATGCCCTTTAATATAAGATATCACTTCTTATCGTTTTTAAGAAAATGCATTTTTCCCATAGAACCCAATGTTAAAAGTATGGCCATTTTTTTACTTCTTTCCCGATAACTTAAGTTAAAACTTTCGTGGTATGAACATAGTCCCCTAGTATTAGATTATACTGCATGATGTTAAAGTTGACCTCTAGTAAAGAGAGATGGCACCTTCTTTACTAAAAATGATAAGCTATAGTCCACTTAGTTAATTGCTACTTGCATATGTAAAAAATTGTATTAAATTATTTTTAATTTCCTGTCTGTCGCATCGCTTATGGTTTTCCACAAATTCGTGCGTTGGCATGATATTTGTTGTACTCAAGAAGTTTTTGGAATTTTGAATTTTTCTTGAAATGGCATTGTAGTTTGGTAACGGATGAAGAAACTCAACATGTTATTGTATAATTGCGACAGCAACATATGTAGAGGTATTTTGATTTTTAGTTAAAAATCATTTGATGTACTTAATCGCCTATCTCAAATTTCTATTATAATTCACATATTTTTATCCATTCTGTTTTTTTGTTTTTACATTACGGGAACCGAATTATATAGCGCCGATAACTGAATATTATTGTTAACTGCTTTTATCAAAAAAGTCTCTATTAATAGCAATACTGCAATGAACAGCAAATAAAAACAATTTTATCTAGGAGGAGCTAAACAAATATGGTAGTGAACGGAATAAATCAATGGATTTTATCAGCTAATTTGGACTTTAATAGAGCACATATTGAATACCACTGACGTTATGATCAGCATTTGTGCAATAATTAGTTGTAATTGATTTCTTCTAAAACTAACTGTGGGTTAGGCGTCTGGCCGTTTAATATTTATATATTGCTTTGAAACAATATTAATTTGAACGTCTTGGTGATATTGGAATATCTAGAAAAGTACATTGAGCTTTAAAACAACAAAGTTAACTTGCATCTATAGATAACTGGAAAGAATAAACTTTAGCTGTTTGCCTACTTATAGTTCTACTTAATTTAACATATCAAGAGCACATTACTATGGGTCCAATTATTCTTCCACAGATAACATAGGTTATAGATCTTATCATTATATTCTGGGCTCTTATTTTGTCATCATCGTCATTTTAATACTTGTTACGATAAAAAGTTTTCATTTTCGCTTTTCAAAACTTAAAAAGTGTAATAACAAAGGTTATTTTCCGACTTCCAAGTGATACCTGTGTAGATAGGTCATCGCCAAAGAAGTTGTTATTTGATTAATTTTAAAGTTTTTGTCTAAACTTTTTATTCGTTATTGTTTTGCAATTTGAGTTTTAGAAAATGTTATCAGGCATTATGACCACGTGTGATTATTACTTGTTCAACAACAAAAAAAAGGATCTTAGAAATTGATCCAAATCAGGGCTTGTGCAAACTCTTTTCATTGAAAATGAATGAATATTTCATGGAGTATATTTTTAATTTCATAAAAGCTAACTTTTGCATTTCATAATACTCCATAAAAGTCTAATATAAATATAAGTACTGACGTGGATATGGTTATTATTATAAAACATTTCTGATAATCAACTAATCGTATGGAATTATGCACCAACGCTCTGTCTTGTTAAAACCACAATAAAAAAGCACCTTAAAATATATCCTTGGAAAATTTAATTAGTCACGTGAAGTTGGATTTTCTTGGTAAATATCTGAAATTTTTGTGTCATGCAATAGGCCGGTGCGCATATCTAATCTGAAACGCCGTGGGCGATTATTTAGAAACCGCAAATGATAACTACAACGATCAAGTATTCCGCAATTTGCATTTATTAGCTAACTTTGCTATAATTGTTTCGTCAGAAACCACCTGGAAGGCACCAAAACGAAGGAAGTGGGCAATGGTGTGATGTTTCTGGTTTTAACAATTTTTGTAATGGATCTAGCCCAGTCGCTGTTTAATTGTTTGGTTGCTCTCGCTAGCATGTGGGACTCACTAGGATGGGTTATTTCAAAATCACATTTTTATAAGCGCTGCTATGCAGAAGACAGTTAAAAACATTAGTACCGTTGACTTGCTTTGGGGATATGATAGGGAATGAACGACCTGAAGGCCAACCACTTTGTTATTAATCTTGTCCTTACTGAAGACAAAAGAAATTTTCTAATTTTAAAGGTATAATGTTAATTTATAAGAAGAATCCAATGCGAGAGTATTTTACCAATTTCTAATTAACAAAAGGTCAGCAAATCCCTATAGAAACTGGATGAGTTCTGACTTACCGAAATATGTATTAACTAATTTGACCGTGTCAACCTTTACCTGGAACGATGTTTTACAAAAAACTTTTTAAGTCAAGCCAGAGAAGGCCAAGAACCCTGTATCCTTTCCTGTCACCAAAGCTGTTCTCGATCCTTTCTGATAGGGGTCATTCTACACTTTGAATTCAACAAAATCTTACACCTTGTAACATAAAATCATCAAACTGCCATCTCTGAGAAAGCGTATTTTAAGACATTGTTGCTAACATGTATATTGAACATATGTCAACAATAACCACAAAATAATGTCTTCAAAAATGGCCTTATCTCTCTTTTAAGTGGAACCTTAGTTGGCGTAGCATTCTAACTTTTTCCATAATTTTCTTTGTAATAACCCATTTGAGCATTTCATATCACTTGGTGAGGTGAGTTTTTTATTCTTCTCAGCCAAACTATATACACAGACATATTTTAACTTGGGCTGCTATGTGGTTTCAATCCACCCCTTACAAACTTCCTAAAAAAAATTTGATGTGGGGGTAAAAGTATGCACCCCGATCAGAAATATCTATAAGATATTTTTACTTTCTTTTCCTTTTTTTATAAAAAATTTTTAAAGAAAGAGGGAAAATAAAATATCTTGCTCATCAACAAACACTAAGACAAATATTAAATCTATTCTTTCCGGCTCATTAGCGGATTAGTTGTATTCCAGTAACTAGCGATGCGTTACGTAATGAACTGCGATGTAAACAATGCGATCCGCTGACGGACAGAACTGCATTAAATCCGGGTTGAACAAGGAGAAACGCGTGATCGATCGGAGTAATGTAGGAACCCAGATAACTGAGAAACCGACCGTAGGTGGCAGAATGGAATTTCCAAGTTCTGATTATACATCCTGGTAAACCCACCACAATGACAGAAAGGGAAATAGATCATATCACATAAACCACAGGACTAAACAAATCTTGTGGGGGAGAAAGGTACTTGAAAACCTATAATAACAACTATATATATTTTGAAGGTCCTTCACCACATTGAACTATTTGAGCAATAAAAAATTTACGCAGCTATTAATCAAACCATAAAATTGAAAATAACATAAAGCAAACTAAATAACTGCATACAAATTAAAGTAAGAAATAGCAAGTATAAATATCACATTTCAAGATGATATATAATTAAACCTGAATTTAAATAATTGTATACAAGGTATCTATAAAATATATAAAATAAAGACAAGCAATAACATTTAGACTACTAAAATGCAAAAACTAATTATGGACAACGCAAAATATAAATAAAAAAAATTATACTTATGACTCAAAAATTGAAGCTCTGGGCATAGTATATTGAAGATAAAATAGAAGCAAACCTACATGAAATTACCAAAATTTAAAGGGAGTACAAATAAGTTCCCGCCGTTTGACAAAAGCTGGCCCCACCAGTAAGTTATGGTTGAAATTGTCAGATGTAAAACGTCATACCGAAAGGTTAGACACCTAGCAACACAATAACCTTAAAATATTAGCGATTTTGTATCATCATCACATAATTTTTTTCGTGCGAAAATGTCGAGTTTTGAGTCGAATAAGGGTCATTTGTGGGAACTTTTGGTTTACATGGTTAATTTGAAGAAATCTATAGCCAAGGCGGATCGATTGCTTGTAGAAGCATATGGTGAGGCTGCTTTAAGTGAGAGAAGTCGTGAGTGGTCATAAGTTTAAGAACGGTGAGTTTGACGTCGAAGTCAAAGAACGTAGCGGAAGGCCGAAAGTGTACGAAGACCCGGAATTGGAAGCATTATTGGGAGAAGATTCCTGGCAGACGCAAGAAGAACGTGCACTTACATTAGGAGTGACTCAACAAGCAATTTCACATAGTGTAAAATCATTGGGAATGATTCAAAAGCAAGGAAATTGGATTTTATATGAACTGAATCCGAGAAACGTTGAACGCCGTGCAATGTGAAATGCTGCTTGCCAAGCATAAACGAAAGGGATCAGCTTGGTGTCGTGTATTATGAGTTGCTAAAACCGGACGAAACCATTACTGGGGCTCTCTACCGAACACAATTGATGAGACTGAGCCGAGCACTCAAGGAAAATCGCGCCTACTACTACTCCAGACACGACAAAATTATTCTCCTGGCGCCGGTCAAAACCTACTTGAAAACACTCAATTGGAAAGTCCTACCCCACCTGCCGTGTTCACCAGACATATTTAGATTAACACTTGTTCCGATCGATGCCACATGGTCTGTCTGAGCAGCACTTCACATCATATGAAGATACCAAACATTGGGTCGATACGTGGATAGCCTCAGAAGATAAAGCGTTCTTTCGACGCGGTATCCGTATGCTGCCAGAAAGACGGGAAAAAGTAGTGGCTAGCGATGGACAATACTTTGAATAAAACATAATGTCCGTTCTTTCACAATAAATGCCCAGTTTTTGATAAAAAACGGCTGAGACCTATTTGTATCAATACTCAGCTTTTTTCATTGCCGGCTCTTGGTAAGTTAAGGTGATATTTCAGAATTTTCTTTCTGATTCATCTTTGACTGTTTGATCTATTACCTTATGAATAATCTTATAAAAAAATTTTTGTAAATAGTGACTGAAGTTGATTAACACATTGTTTTTCCATAAAACTTCTTTTTCTCGAAGCGCATAAAAAACTCCCATGTATTTAATTCGAAGAATCCTCTGGTACATTTCTATCTCAAAAGTGCATTTTTTCCTATTTCTCTTATATTCTGCGTCTATGAGATGGTTTGAAAAATGAGTAGATAAGTTTGGAACTAGCTCTGGATATCCTTTAATGGTATATAGTCTAAACAATTTTTTTTTATTTAATTATCAATCAGAATATTAATACATTCTATGAGCTAATGTTTCGTACTATAACTAGGCTTGATTAGTACACTCCCAGTAGAGTTATCCCTTATTTAAACAGTTAGGTGATTAAGTCTTTCACATAAAAGATGTCAAAGTCTGCGTGGAGTGTCTGGTTTGTCACATACCAAGATGCGGCTGCCATAATACCGATGCCTTTGGATTGAAAACGGTAAATTACTTCAACATTCGATCGACTTGCGCAACCCCATAGCTGACAGCCATATGTCCAGATTGGTCTAATAATTGACTTGTTTTCCGAGGATACATCTGCTTTATTTTTAAGTCCATTTGCTTTCGTTTCTTATTAATATGGGTCTTTCAAGTCAATCTTTTGTCAATATATAATTCCAGGTACTTGATTTCAGTGAACTGAGGAAGGGTAGTACAATTAAAGGTGACGGCTGGACATTCTTGACGTAGCATGAGTTGATTTAGTCTCATTAACTCTAATCCCCCACTTTAACAGACTTTTTCATCTCTTCAAAATTTAAAGCGGTTTCCATATTTGGGTTTTTTTATGTTATTTCCTATCACCCGAAACGTTTTTCTGATAGTTGATACTTCAGATATGCTTTCTCACTAACAACTAATCAACCATTGTATATTTTTCTTTCTATGTTTACTAATAGTTTTCCTCGGATTTTTAATATTTTTAAATGTCAAGATTTGTAAACACTATACTTTTACCATTTTCGGACAGAGGGTGGTCACAACAAAACCATAGGGTTGTTCGATTCATATTGTTATTGAGAATTATTATATTTGAAGAATTATAATAAGGTAAAAGTTAGGATAGAAAATAAGTTGTCAAGCCATTTGAGTGAAATAAAAATAAATTTTGTGGAGAAAACAATGTCAAAATGTATTTCTGTCTAGAAATTTCAAACCCAACCCATTGGTTCCACTAAACACTAGTGGATGTAGTGTTTCTAGCCAAATAAAACTTTGCTGGCAAAATATGGAAAACTGGAAGAAGGATCCTGGTAGGACCGAGACCGTATACCAAAAGACCCTTTTTTTAGTCTGTTTAACAAACACTTAAACTGAAGAATAAGCGCGTGACAATTTGTTAAAAGAAATTTGAAACTTGTTGCTTGAAAAACACAATGATGCTCAATATGTTGCTGCAGAGATCGATAACAAACGATGCGGTATGATGATGTTACACCAACTCTCTGTATAATCTCGGGTAATCATTTCTACAATTATATAAAATCTATCTCGTGACTAGGATTTTCCAAAACATGTTCAGCAACAACTTATTTTTTTGGATTGGTTGAGGCGTAGGTGCCGTTGGTATTCTTTTACTCTGGTGATAATCGTACGACCTATAGCCTCAATATAGATTTACTCACAGGAACATGGTATGCAGTATACTCCTGATATATCCTGTGGATGTCTTCTACCGTTGGCTGGTCGAAGCAGATCCCGTATCTTAGTGATAGCATAGATAGTATCTACCTTATGCTTGTTAGGTTTCACTGCTCTTTTTATCTCCGTTCTCAAGTAGCCATTCCTTTGTAAGACTTGTATTTATTTTAGTGCTTTAACTAAAAACTGAAGTTGATATATTAGCCATGCCCGATCTACCAATGTTTTTGCAATCGCTCTTTTTTACTTAGATTGTGATTCGACTACTTGTGAAGGTATACAGTATGTTATAAATGTCTATTCGTGTATCTTAAGACTTGTACATCTAGGAAAGCAATCATATTGTTTGATTCCAGTTTCAGAGTAAACTCTATACTCATGTGTATTAAATTCAAATATTTAAGAGCTATGGTAGTCTTCATATCTCAAACTTGTCATCAACGTATCTTAGCTACATTTCGGGTTTTAACGGTGACGTATTGATGGCTATTCGTTCAAATTTCTACACGCAGTAATTGGTGATTATAGGGTCAAATGAGCCTTCCATTGCTACTCATTTTTTTGTTTATAATACACGCCTTATCAAACAAAGTTAAAAAAGTTGCAATATATCATTAGGAAAAACTTGCTTTAGGTGGTTCAGGACATTTTGGATTGGAACTTTGGTAAACAGGTATATCAAAGCTGACTTTAAGTCTTCCTTTCACAAAGTGTGCGAAGTCTTTGATGTAACTACTGGTAAGTCCAATGTGCAGTTGCAGTGAACTAGACTAGTATTTGGACAGTTTGTAGGTAGGTCCGTAGTAGTTCACTGTCCTTGTAGCTTTTGAGGAACTCTTCTCCTTTTATGAGAGCAACAATGGCTTTCCAGCTAAGTAATGTTCGAAAAGACTTATTTATAATTATAATCATTAGCCTTGTGCCCTGTATTGAGCATAGGTCTCCATCTTGTTCCATTATTACTTCCTATTAATGCGGAGAAATAAATATTTAAAAACATTTTCAAATACATGTGTACGTTGTACTCAATCAGAACAAAGATTCTATTGTATCAATAATGTGTCCAGTGACCACCGGCGTTGATAATTGCCTGGCATCTTTGAGGCATGCTTTCGACCAAATTAATAGCTTATTCATCCAACAAAGGCCTCCAAATGCGACGGATTTCTCGTGTTAACTGCTTCCAAGTGAACACTTTTATTCCATGAAGCGTGTGCCTGATGTATGTCCACACATTCTCAATTGAATTTACTGCGGTGTTTGGGGTCGTTGCCTTCCTGTAGGATCCAGTCCTCGTTTTTATTCATGAACCAACGTTTGGTAGCATTTAGGTTGTACGTAAACAGATGCAACGTTTTGAAACCCGGTTTTAAGAAGCAGCACTTTTATTGGGTGTTTAACAGTTTACTGTACTAATCTGTTAGTTGAGGTTAACCAGGTTCGTGGAACAATGGCATATTCCCAAACAGAAGCTTAATCCGTAAAAATTACATTGCTTCAATCTCGGTCGATATTGTCCTTTGCCCAAGCGAGTCGCTTCGTCACATGACTGTCACCTAACAAAGATTTCTGCACTGAACTACGACATTTGATATCATGTGCACGAAAATGGGTTTGCATATCTTTACCATATATATCTACAGCTTCCTGTTTTTATTTTGCTGCTCCTTGACGCAACGTTAAGCCCGGGTTCCACGAAAACAAGTTCATGATCTGTTTTTCGACTTTAGAGAACTCTTAGCCTATTGCACGACGTTTCGACAGTCATCGACCGTTTTGTCTTTTTATATCGCTGCACCCACTTGCTAGCAAATATTTGCGACTTGTTCATGTACTTAGTTGCCGTTACATGAGACATTTTTGGATCTTTCGAGTGGGTACATAGAAACGCAGACGCGTACGTAGAACCTATAGTCCTTTACACATTTCTCTAAAAGAGAAATTTAATGCCAACTGAATCTTTTGTGACAAAGCAACAAGGGCAAAAGTTCTCTCTATTGACTCGCGAGAGAATTAGGGTGATACCTTACGCCAACTGCTAATTATGCCAAACATAGCATCGCCGTTCTCCGTCTTCTTTTCTTTGTCCAAGGTCTCCATCTGATGATGTTACTATTCTACCGATTGCCCTGTTTATTACAGTTTGTTTATGATCCATTTGTGTAAACGCTGAAACTTATCTATTGGTGGCAGCGGCTCCGTGTTTTTCTCTAGAATGGAATGTTCTACGGTATCTCACTCATCTTTCAGATTCTGCTAGCCAAACTGACATACATTTGCATTAGTTCTGATGAGCATAGAGCGAAGGTCCTTCTTGCAGTGTGCACTTCTTTAGCTAAGACAGCTACGTTGTGTTTGAGAGGTGCACAGGTGCTGCTTGACTTTAGAACTATCTTCTGATTTCGGCAACGGATAGTAGCTGAAATTTATTCTTACGTAAGTTCGAATTGTCTTGCCAACTTGTAAACCTCCTCTCCATAGATACGTATCAAATGAATGCAAAGGTTTTCATAGTTGTTTTTTGATACCAAAACGCACGGAACACTAACTTAATTTTCAGAAGATTTTCTTCTAAATATATTCGCCGCAGTTGAACACAACCTAACGATCAGAGCATTAACAAGACGAAAGATCACCAACTGATCCAACGGGACAAATGTAGCTACCTTTTTCTTTATTATGCTCTGACCTGATAAATGAATTAGATGCCAAAGGTATTATAGAGTTATTATTGGAGGATTCTGACTATCTCTTCAAAAAGACTGATTAAGATCCATATTTTAACTCTCAGACTTTTGCAAGCTACTTCCAGCTTTTCGTTGCATTATAAAGGTGGTCCAATTTTCGAATGACTTGTCAGACTTACCTAGTATTTTTTTATTGTACTATCTAGATTTTACAGTAAAAGGCAATGCTATAGATAATAAATAATTTAGTATTAAGCCCATTTTACAGTCCACAAGAAAGTAATAACTTCCACAGTTTTATTTTAATATCTTATTACAGTAAACTCTTACTGATCTAATAAAGAAAAGTTAAAACTCTATTTAGCACCTTAGATATGATCCAAAAACTTTTTTTTTGTAGAGGATCAAAGAAAAAGTATGAAAACTCAATGTGCCTTATACAAATGCTTAATGATTAGGGTCACCAAGCAAAGCTAATTAAGATGTGAAGAGGCGATAACATTTAAACTAAAGTAGGGCAGTAAAGTTTTTTTTTCTAAAGTAGAGCAATACAAAAAGAAACTATCGAATCATTAGATGAAACAGAGAAATTTCATACTGATTATACAGTTCGGAATCGCAAATTATAAAAAAAATGTAAGCGACCGGGGCTCTGTCTTTAAAAAAAAATAGATCTGATGATACCTAAATAAATAATAGGTATCGAAATAACAGCTAGTTTTCCGTTAAATTCCAGTATCATAATAAGGAAGTGTGCTACCATCTATATTATAATAATATTATATAATCACCAGTGATGTTACAGATTTCTGTAATTCACGATCATAAATAGTTATTGAACGCATCTCCTGTTTAAATTACGGAACGCGCCGAAACTGATTTCCACGTTTATCTTGTTGGCATATCCAATCTGTTCGCCACACCAAAAAGTAGGAGGGATATTTCAATAACCGGTGCATCGAGGAAAGCAGTAGTGAGTAGACGTGGCCAATTCGCTTCAAACAATTTGCGTAATCAGACCGCGACTTCAGCCACCATGAGGGTATACGGCCTACACGAGTATGTCTTTTTAGCATTTTTATCAACCGCATTTTGTAATTCTTGCATAAATCCTGAAATAACCTCAAAGTCCTTTACAACTCAGGATGCAACTATAGTTACTAATATTGCGTATATTGCCGAGTTTGATCTGAAGTGTGGCTCTGGAAGCGCGTCGCACTTGTATGCAGACATCGAAGGCACTATTGTTCCCATTGCAGAAATTGCCCCGAGTAAATATCAAGTGAGTATGAGTGTCGATCATCAAACTTGAGGGAACATGTGCTCAAGTACTTTATGTTTTCAGATTAGCTGGACCGAAGACATAAAAACAGCAAAAAGGGGTGATATTACTCTTCGTCTTTTTGATGAAGATGGCTATACAGCAGTAAGGAAAGCTCTTCGTGCTGGTGAGGACACACTAAGTGTACCTCCTTTATTTACGGTGATCATGAACCACCCTGGAGCATTTACTGGTCCTTGGTTAAAGAGCGAATTTTTAGCTGCTGCATTGGCTTTTGTTGTTGCATACTTAGCATTGAGTTCAAGAGCTAAGTTGCTATCATAGGTTTTTATGGTTGCTTAATTGATATCATCATGTCCATGTTTTATAACATCTAATTGTCAGTACACATTGTAAGTTACTTTATTAATAAAGTTATTAAAAAATTTAATTTTGTAATTATTCTGTTGATCTTTTTTTTACATATTTTTCTATTGGATTATTAAATTATTCTTTTACTCTTTTTTTCTTAATTAACAATTTAGTAGACATGATCTAATAATCCAATTTTTTTGCATAATTACTATGCTTTGGTTTTGTGTAGATTACTTTGCAATAATACATTATGTATTTTTTCCTGTATAATTTTCTCATTATTTCAGTATATAGATAGTATTAATAACTGCAGAGATCCTTTTTAGAAGAGATGATTCCTTCACTGCCCCTTTGAGCTATTTTCAAATGACCAATATGGCTAACAATTTGAGAAAGGCAAATCTGACGTTCCAAGATTGTGTTTCAAAAAACTTCACCACATCTAGCCTGTAATTGTATGAAAAAAGGGTTTTGAGCTTTTTTATATTCTATATATAATCATCTCTTTTTCAAATGTATCACTTTACCACTATTTTCACTTGTTCTGTAAATTTTATTAATCCATGCTATGTATTTAGTTTTTCTTGTATACTTCTAGTTTATGCTCAATGCCCTAGGGTCATAAAGGGATAGAGAAAAGTACTTCTAGTATTTAGGTATTTTCGGTTATTTTCCTTGTATCTACTCTTCTTTTACAGCCTTTCTGTACTTTTCTTCCCCAATAGTGATTTGTCTATTTTTTTCATTTTGTACTTAATACATTTTACCATTTTGCATGTTCTTAAATCTTTACTTCTTTTCCTGTTAATTAACGTTTCTTAATCAATTATGCAGTATTTTGATTTTACCTTTTCCCAGTAGCTTCTTTGTTGGTGAGCCTGGAAAGATTTCTGAGGTAAAACTCAGTGATCTTATTACTAATATATATTCTTGCTTTGATTTAAATATTTTTGTTTATTTGTGCACATCATGTGACTTAGGTCACATATTGTTGGTGCTTTCATTATATAATTTTCTTCGTTTGAATTAGTATAGCAGTTTTTTAGTTTGCCTTTATTTCCTGCTACTAACAGTACACTATGGCCCAGAATTGTAATTTTCCATTTGCATTACCTGGTGTTACACATTTTAATGTCTCAATCACAATGATAAAAAAAACGAACTAAAGGTATGTCTGTTATGTGTCGTTTTCCTACTGGAATTGAATTCACGATTTCTTTGTATAGTTATTGGAGATTTTATCTTCTAAACTTCTCTGTCTAACTTTAAGAGTGCCAGCTGTACCTATATTTACAAATTTTAATTGTAAATGATAATAAATCATTATTTTTGGTGTATCCTGTTCAGCTGCATCTTCAAGATATCTAACTTCAATTTATTTTGTTATTTTTGACTTTAATAAGTTCGTCTATCTCTTTGTGCTCTAATTAAGCGCCACGTTTATTTTATAAGTCACTTTCCATTGTTTTGGGTGATGTTTCTCGATTTTAAACTCAATTTACTAATGTTTTGTAACTGTAATAACACAAAATAATAAGAAAATATCGAAAATCAAAGTGAAAATTTAATCGTGTTCTTATAGTACTGTTTTGAGGTGCCAGCTCAACTTTTACTAGTTTGTTTACAAAACACCATACTACTCTAACTTTAAATAGTTTAGACTGTTTAATAGTATTTTTCTTTTTTAGGGGCAATAGGCAAATCACTCAAACAAGTGGTGCATGAGCGGGTACATTGGCAAGAGAACTTTACAAGCACATTGTTGTTTACTTCAAGTTTATTAGAAAATAGAAAAGGCCCCTTATTAGTATAAAATATTCCAAGTGAGTTGGTTGAGCTGGAATTATAATAGGAACAGCGTAACGGGATTTGGAATGGTCATTCCATATGCCCTCTCTATAAGTTTGATCCAAATATAAATGTTTTATTGTCAAGTTCCTCATTAGCATTAATTTTACAAAACATTTTTTGTTTGGATCTCGAATATATATATTCCCATGGTAAAATGAACATTTCGAATATATATGCAATTGTACAAAGAAAATTGAGATGCTCTTTTAGCTTCATCCGAATATGGGATAGTGAGGAATACTCCTATAGCTCAGAAACTACTCTCTCAGCAAGGTTGGTTTATTGTATCCAACAATATCTTCGTAAAATCATTTGTAAAGACTTTGCGGCATTTTCCGCCGGACTGTCATTTTATCCGTGGAAAGGCACAGAAATTAAATACTTTATTTGGTTTTGAGAACAAATCCAGTAAATTGCTTGACCAAAGTAGCCGAAAATTTTGTAAAGCTCGTGGATGTCTTCGGAAATCATTCTAACCATTTGATGAATGAATCAACGAGAATCAAAAACAGATGGACTCGTTTCTGTAGAACTTTAGTATTTGACCATTAGAAAAATGTGCTTTATAAATGCTATAATTTCTAATAGGATTTTCCATTTTTTATTAAGCCATGAAAAATAAGGACCAGCCAAAACTTTCATTTTTGATATGCTAAGATGGCTAGCATTGGCTTTAGCAATGTCTTCATATCAGTGTAGCTTGCTCAACGATGGAAGAAGGGTTTGAGGTTATTAATCACCGCTTTTTGGTTTTAAGTTTGAATGAAATAATGAATTTTACAAAAAAAATGATCTTTGTGCATTCTATGCAAACGTATTATGAATCAACTGGAGCATGACTCATAAAATGTAAATAATCTCATTCAGTTTCAGCCCCTTACTCTGATCCTTCTGACGTGGTATAATTAATGCTTCCCAGGAACCGCATTCAGCGCTGGAGACAAGTGATCCAAAGAAAATGTTTTGAGTGAAAGATTCTGTACCCTTGACAAAGGTCGTTGAAAATTATTGATTTGAGTCAACTTTGCATATGGAACCTTCTGCTTCTAAACGGTCGAGCTCATTCTCAACCTGTTTACGAAGTAAGACCAACTTCTGATCTTTTTCTTCTTCATATCAAGGATTAGACCACATTACCTTTTCTTCGTAAAACCCATATTTCACTGCCATATAGCAACACAACTCCTGATACATTAAGTATAATAAACAAAGTACTAGTCTCAATGATTTCTGTTTGATCTTGGTTTTGCGGACAACAGAACGGCAGATACGTTTTTCAAGGACAAATTATTTAAAAGTCACCTTCATTTTATTGGTGGCTTTAAGGGTACACATAAGAAGTTGTTCTTATAAATGTCCTTTGGAATCATACATACAGAAGTATCTGAATTACATTTTAATATTTAACTCAATATTTGTTATAACGATTGGTAATAAAATAGAACAACCTTTGACACTGTTCTAGTTAAACATATTTACAACCTCTTCAGACGAGCGAGTGATGAGTTTTCACCGTAACCAAATTTAAGGTAATAGCTCTGCCTTGAAAGTTGTCCTCGATTTATGATTAACAGCAAGGGGTCGTTTTTATAACACCTTTTGTACATTTTGAGGAATTGTGATTTTTCTTGCAAACATAGCTAATGCGGAATCCATCACTGCTTTTAAGCCTTTATTGGTTGATAGTTTTTGTTCCGTTACTTTAAGAACATGCCGGATCAAAGACTTCACCACTACAAATTTTTAGTGTTTTGGTCTTTTTCGCATAATCAATCTGATGCACGTTTCAGAATACTGCTTTGCACAGCTCATATAACTTGGCAGCTCTTATATATGCTCTCTTTTTTATGTTTCTCTCTAATATCTTTACAAAAGCAGGCTGGGACTTTGTATTTTATTTTCTTTATCTACGGTTAGGGTACCAAGGATTTTAATTTCTACTTTTTGTAATATTAATTTTCAGTTTCTCATAGTTATTGGAGTCCGTTTCGTGGATAAATTAATAACCTTATTATTGATTGGTTTGTGTTTATTTTTGTGTTTTTGGTTCTCTACTTTTTCTCAGTTTTAACTGTTATAGAATCAAAAACTCACATGGCATGTATTAATAGCATCACTCACAGCCTTCACTAATCTGGATAGGCTTTCCACCAGTTTTAGATATATGTTCGTAGAAACTACATTCCATTTATCCATGAGAGTTACTATGATGAGTGATTTGGGCTGTCGCGTGATCTACGTTTCAATTCTTTCCAGAGGTGTTCAATGAGAGTGAGATTGAAGCTGTGTGAAGACCAGCTCAGATGTTCAACACCCATCTCCTCAAACCGCGGCAGAATAATCTTGGCTGCGTGGGCAGATCCTGTTGATAGAGAGAAGGTCCTTCTCCGAACTGTTGCCAGAAAGTTGAAGCACAGAGTTGTCAAGATTATCAATATATATATATATATATATATATATATATATATATATATATATATATATATATATATATATATATCTTCAGCTCAGGAACTAAAGGACGAATGATGCATCAAACTTGACTGTTGGCATAATACATTTGGATAAGCAACTTTCTTCTCGCATCCGCCAAATCCGGACGTTTCCATCAGATTTCCATCATTCCATAGAATCTCTTTCCGTTGTTCCACAGTGAAATAGCATTGTAAGCGATGTTTGGCGTCAACCATGAACGGCCGTACGACGCCAGAAGCACTTTGAAAATCACGAGTGATCGTTGCTAATGAGTGCAACCCATTTTTTATCACTACGCTCTTTCGAGTTCGACGACTACAGTTACCAGATCGTTTCGAAACTGTTTCACATCCTAGACGTTTCCATTTTATAATGAAATCATTTGGCGTTGATTTAGGCACCTGTAGTAAGGCTGATGTTTCACGAACCGATTTGTTGCAACGAAGTCATTCAATAATACTGTCGCCTTCAAAATCATTCAACTCTACCGACTTACTCATTGCCTGTCTAACGCACGTGTATGACCTACATATACTACTACCTGCATTTTTATTACGTTGTATGACGCTTCAGTATATCGAGTCCATAGGAGTGTCTGGATATTTTTGGACATATAATGTATTAGTTACTATTACAGTTGCTGACCATTGTCAGATTGTGTTTTTTGAAAAGTAAATTAGTAATGTTTTTTGTGATTGAAGTTGATTGTTGATTTTTAATTCATTTAGTTCATGTCTTCAATAAACTTATGTTTGACTTTTATTATTATTTCTTTGTTAATTCGGGTATTAAAATCTCCTATAACTATCATATGTACATCTTGTGATGATAACTAAATTGCATTTTGAAGTTCTCATTTATGTTTTGGTTTGTTGTCTTCTGGTGTGTAGCAGATATGTTTATCTTGTGGTCCCCTATCTGCATTATAACTGAAATGTAACGATACGCTACTTCTTTGGTTCGTTCCTGTTTTGTCACTCTAATGTTATGGTTTTCAGCTCTTTTATGGTTGTTTGTTTCTCGTTGTCGAGTGATTTAACATTTCCACTTGGAAAGTTCTGCATGTTTTTCTTCTTCTGTTTATTTGTCCTTTTCATTGCCCGTGTCCTTATTTTTAAGTCAGTCCAATTCTGTGCAACATTTCGGTACTATAAGCGCATACATGTTAAGTAGAGGGCTAGCCTGACTTAAGAATTCTTTTCTTTTATTTAGGTGTAGTACTGCCAACATGGCTATTAAGCTACTCAATCCACCTAGTCATCATGCAGGTGTAGTTTAAAATCTAATCACAAGGTGTAATTAATTCTGTTTTATGTAGGTATGACTCACTATACTTATGGTAATTAACTAAGGCTATTTGAACAAGAACTGTTGGCCCTGCTTGTTTGAGGTACTTCTAGGAGCTAACAACAAAATTGGTTAAAGCGGGAAAAATTAGGTAGTGGCAGTGTGCGTGGTCGTTAAACTGAATCAACGAAAACAGTATCTGAGTCTCTAGCAACTTTTTCAAATTACAAAGTGTGTTTTTCAATAGTCAAGAACAGCTCTGGATGACTAATTTTTTTTGAAAGAAGGTTAAATCAAAGGTGAAATTTACAAACGATTAGTAGTGGTATGTAGAAAACATATACCGACACGGATAGAACGGGCAGGCTTCTGTTATGATTAAAAACTTTTTTATTGGTGCAAACCAGTAACCGAAACACAATTACTATTTTAGAAACACGGAAGTACTGGAGACGAAAAGCTTTATAAAAATAAATGGCTGAATCGAACATTCATCAGACTCTTTGGCCTAATTTTCTCTATCGTCTTTTCATTAGTTTACATCAACTGTGACAGTAGAAGAAAATGATTCAGAATGATGTAAACATTCAAATGTTTGTGATTTGAGTACAATATAATCTTAATGAAAATTAAAGAATCCAATACATAAGCATATAGTCTCAAATACTTACAGAAATTGAAACTGACTTATGTGTCATGGTGTTTGAAAGTAGTTTCATTTAGGAAATGTCCACTATATTTCGAAAAAGTGTCTCTATGATTAGAAATAATTAGAATCATTTTATCTTGTAGAAAATAGAATAGGGTACAATGGTTATCTATAAAATCTTTAATTTTTTTAGTATAGTACTATCAGTATTGATTCTTTCTTACCAGACTGCAGAAGTTAAACAACCAAAAATGCCACTATACATCTCGTTTAACTAAATATGAACTATAATTTGTCAATTTTCTTTTATTGTAATATAAATAAATGTTTAATGATAAATAGCACATGTATGTAGTGATACCCCTTGTGATCTATTTTCTCGGGGTGGATCAGACTTCATTCTAACTTTGATTCTACTTCTTTAGATAATTTCCCCTATTTCTTCTCATTGATTGCGGCTCCTGCCTCAGCTATTCTTATCTTGTTTCAATCATTTTTTACCCTTTCGATCTACACCATCCTTCTTGCTGGTTCTTACTTCAGTATTATTCAGCTTTATTGTTTCATTGTGCTTTCGCCTTTCAGCTCTTGTAATATTTCTTGGTTGTTCCTGTGTCTATATTCATTTTTGCTTGTTTTAACTTTTTTTTCTTTATTCTTATTTTTTCTTCTTTACTATCGTTTCATTTATTTTTAATTTAATGTACTGGCGTGGTATTATTTTCTTGTTAACCTCATCTGTTCTCTCTCCTTTGTTGGATATTGTAACTCCTAGATATTTGAAGTTGTCCACTTCCTCAAATTCGCTACTTTTAACTCCTACCGTCTGTTTCTTATTTCCTTTCCTATTCTCATCAGTTTTGTTTTGTTCTAAATAGCAAGTTATGAATCAAATTTGAAGAAAGCAACTTCGGTTGCCTAACTCCCACAGGACAATTAATAAAATATATTAAAAACCGCGAGAAAAAATGTCATTTAAAAGTCTTCTACTCTACTACATAAGTAGTTTCTTAATAGTTATCTCGTTTTCCCCAAAACTGCAAGCCTTACATTCTTTCAGAACATATTTATGAAAAAAATTTAGTGCAATTGAAAATTAGACGTGAAAATATTTAATTATTCTCTAGAGCCTGAATGAAGATGGTCTGGAGGGGTAGAATCATACCAAATTGTCTAAAATATTATAATACACTTCTCTGAAATGAGAATTGTTTATTTGGATATTTATCAATGTTACCAAAGAGCTTAATGTTCATTTTGAAACAATTTATTTTGGTAAAAGAAGTACAATAAATGTTTGTCTAGAATCCCCACAACCGAAACATCAGGTTGTGAAAGTGTACCAAAAAAATTGATTTGTAAGCTTTTTTTGTAGTTTTTCATGTCTATGGTCTAGTAACAATCTTTGTCTTTGGATCCCAGGTGCCAATCGCGTTTTCATCTGCTAGTACTGGAAACGGGAACCGTCAACAAGAGACGTGCAGTGCTGAAGGGCAAATAACTGAAACATTTAACTGTTTGGAAATGACTTCAACCTTAATGATGAATCAAATTCATCTCGAACATCTATATGAGCAAAGAAGGTTTTTGAGCTGTTTTAGACGCTGGACTTGACGTCTCGCGCATGATTGTCTGAAATCATTTGCGTCAACTTGGGTTTGTGTATAAGAAAGCAAGACAATATCCTTACAAAGTAACTGAAGTATAAACCGACAAGCGAATCGAGATTTGTTTAAAAATTTGCTGGATAATCGGTCTTGGTGTTGTCATTTGTAACCTTAGGGTTAAAATCCACTGCTAGTTGCTCAATAGGATCGTTTTGGCAGGAAAGTTATTATCGCGGTTTGGTTGAATGTCGATGTTATTGTATATTTTGATTTTGTTCTAAATGGAAAAGTCGTAAATATCGAACTATACAGACACGTGTTTACGAAGTATGAAGTAAAAGTATTCGACCGCAAGTGAGATCTTCAACAGAATATTGCGCTCGCCTATTGCATCACAAAGACCACAGGCAAAATTGCTGTAGTGAATGGACTGGGGGCCTCGTTGTATCCAACTTACAGTCCCAATCTTGCACCTACTGATCAATGTTTCGATCAATTGCGTGATCGTCGTAGGTCTTTGTTTGGAAGTCGACACATCGGTACTTTGGCCAGATTCAACAACTTGTAAAATGTTTTTAAAAAGTCATTAATAACGATGTGCTGTATTTTGAAGAAATGTTGTTGTGTTGTTAACTTTCATTTCTGCATAAAAATCAAATTTTTCGTAAGTAAGAAGGAATTTTTTCTATAACGGAAAAGTAGCATATTGCATTTGAAAATCAATATATTCTATATTATAAATATTAATCGATTTCTATATTTAATTAAGTCTACTGAATAAGAGAGGGCGCTGGTTACTCCTAAATGGAATTTTAGTTCGAACTTTAAGAGATTCATAAATCAAATATATTTAACGATGTACTCACAATAATAAAGTGAATTATGAGTATGTTAATAGAATATTTGTTTTTTAAAGATAGTGGAAGTATAGAAAAATTACAGAATTGAAATAAAACGTCAAAAGCTCACTTTATTTTAAACTAAATGAATACGTAATTGTTTCATAAATATCTCAGAATTATTTATTATGATTAAGGAAGTTAATAATAAATATGGTGCTATGCGCCATTTTGTAGTATAGTAAACAACTTTAGTTATTGTTTTTTAAATAAAAATTGGCTAATGTATTATAAATTTGTCATTCGTGCATTTCATAATAAATGTTTTGATCTTCCCCCAGACCAAAAATGATGTTTTTTTTAAATCCTATATGGATTGGTGGCAACAATATTAAGTATAGGTAGATTATTCTTTAATGGTTATGGTAAAATACACAACTACTGCAAAAGTGCGATTGTACTAAAAAAATAACTAGCACTTCATCTCAAAGCTTCAGTTGTGTTTTAGATTGAAATATGCGCCCAGTGCTGTGGTGAAGATAAGACTATAGCGTCACGTGATGTCATCGCACGGCGTTGCTAAAACAGAAAGAGAGGTAATAAGTCATTTATGCAGTGATTTATAAAAGAGACTGTGTGGTAAGTTCTCTTTCAACGACGAACTTCTGTCGGATGTCCACAAGTGAATGATTTGAAGTAACTGGATAAAAACGGACTATGATGGTTTTTATATGGGTATCACTAGTTTAAAGAAAAGAGCGGGTTGCCACACTAGGAGATCCTTTCATTTTTTAAGCTTGTTTACTAGTCTTTTATTTTTTATGAGCATTAAACCAAAATATCCATTTTAAATTTGCATTCTTTGAGTTTAACTTTTTTCTATGGGTGCTTTTTAATGTTTTTACGTTCGTTAAGTATCCAAATCAATTCTCAGCTCATGTTTTACCGTTACACAAGATGTGTTACGTTACCTTTATTTTCTACAGAAATGATTTTTTTCTTAGTTTTGTTCATTTTTGTTAAAATGGTAGTAACTAGAGAAGAGCTTTATATGTTTTTGATCGTTGGTTTATTGGCAGCAAGATTTGATGTCGTTCGGACTTACTAGTGATGCTGCTCTAAGTATTCTTCAAGAGTTTGTTGGTTTCTAGAAAAACTTTTTGTATCAATAGCTCTAATGTTGGATCTACTAGAGTAGAGAAGCCCGTGGTGATTTTAATTAAAACAAAATATGCGTTCATAAAGTTATTTTTGAATTAATTGCCTGTATTTTGTTATACGATCTTTGTTTTTTTGGAATATAAGATAATAGAGCGAATATGGAATAGAAGAAGGGTATGGGCAGTGATTACGTTCACAAATTGAGGGATGATAGAATAGTGGATATTATTATAATGATCATCCACTATTTCGTAGTTTATTTCTTTGATCAAAGTCCATTTTATTGGTATATTCAGTAAAGCACTATAAGTCAAAGTCCTGTCTCTTAGATTGTTTGTTTCTCATTCAACAAATATTGGAAAATTTGCGCAACCTGAAATTTTACATTTGTCTTTGGTCATCTCGTTTAAAGTCGCCTTATAAATAAGACTATAGTATTATCGTTTTTGAATAAGAGAACAAAAACCAGCAGCTATTTTAAATTCTGTAAATTCTAGCGCTATTGTTGTTTGAATTAATGTGAATGTTAGAAGATCTAAACTGAGAATTTTGACTTCAACTATACAGACAGTTGTAACGTACTTATACTTTTATAAGATCTGAGAGGATTCTAGGACGTCGCTTTAAGAATTTTCATTTCTGTAGTAAGCTATCTATAGAAGCTACACTTATTACTCATATTTCAGGCTCAAAACTAATTTCGTACTCAATTTTCCGTTCTTCTTAAGTTCATATATGCCTGAAGTGTGTAAATCCCAAAGATTTTTTGCAACCAATAAAAAAGCCAGTAAGTGAATAAAATGCATGGTCAGTGTTTACAGGTGAGGCAATAACGGAAAACGAGTATGCGAAAGATATGGGGACGCTACCGGTCCGAAGATAAAGTTTATCGCTGATGTATTCGCATCGGCTCAATTACAGTTCAAAGTCTTACCGTAGAAAGTAGGGCGCCTAATGCTGGAATACACCATTTCAGCGTTACCAGACACCTGGCTGGAGGGGGAGTGGGGCAAGGGCTTCGGGCTTTGGAATCTTACACTAGATTACGTAATAATTTTGATAAATCGCTTAATCTGCCGAGTGACAGTCCTGCTATTTTACTGTTTTACCCATTTTTAGATTTTAATGTCTTCTTATCTTTTGGATTATTACGCCAGTTCTATATATACTTATAGCGACACTAGTTTTTGGTTTGATTTATATAATTTAGAACAAATTTTTTAAATTAATTCTGTAACTACAGGTAAACTGAAAAATTTTATCGAGCAAAAAAATAATTTTCAAAACAGTCCGTTGTAATCTATGGTTTGTATCCATCTTATACCGTACTATATCCTTGTTGGAAGCAACAACTCCAATTTTCAATTTTTCAAAGTTTTTAAATCAATTGCAAAGACAGTGAGTTATTAAGCGGAATAAGTCGTAGGTAATGTACTGGCAAAATATTATGGCTACAGGTACAGTAAAACAAAAATTCAATTTGAGGTAAAAGGACATTAGAACAACACGACGTATTTTCCAGATGAGTAGAGCAACATTTTACAATCATGTCACAACCATCCGAAACAAATTCCAATTTTACGTGCGATTTTGATGTTTGACTTGGATTTAACTGTTGCTTACCTTTCGTCGCATGTAACGAAGTGATTACTATGAGGATTCCTGAGAAGTTGGTAACGAACTCCAATCCTCTTCTTTGCTAGTACTAGAATCACATCTTGTGGTCACAGTTCTTTTTTATCTCTTCAAATTTTCGCTTGGTAACGGAGCTGTATTTTGTGGTCGGATTGACTTGAACAAACTTCTCAATTTACCTTTGCCTTAGTAAGGCTAATTTTGTTAATATTTTGCTACATCGTAATTTTTAAAAGAGATGGTTGACAATGTATCTGATAGAAGCTCTCGAACTAGTGCAAATAAGTGAGTGTTCCTTTAAGTAGCGCAGATGAAAATGCAAATAGCGGGAAATTTATTGGACACCCTTTGTAGATTAACAGATTTGTGTATACAGAATGAGTCGTAACGGGTGAAATTTTATCAAAATATAGAAGAATGTCTTTCAATGTTGTTTTTCTTTGCTTGGTTATAAAACAATTTTTAATCTTTGTCTTTGACAGTTGAAGCTGATTGTTGATCTAAAGTCAAAACATTTGGGGGAAAGCTTATGCTACTATTTATCGTTTTTAGAATTACTTTGACTTTATTTTCCGGACTATTGTGAAGTTTTGACAATGTGAATGTTTACGATCCAAAAAGAGTCAACTTCATTTATATTTTAATTCCCATCAAATTAATTTTTGCGAACCTACAAAATCAAAAAAATTAATTATTCTATTTTATAGCTAATTATTCAAAAAAAAGTTGACGCGTCCCTGAAATCCATGCTTGAAAAATAAATTTATGGTAATAGATGACTTTATTATCCAGAATTACTTTTTTAATAACCCACTATACAACACTTTATGTCGTTGTTGCCGGTTGTTTAAAACGAAGATTCCAAAGCATTTATTTTTAGACCTAATGACGGACGCTATAAGGTTAGCTTTATAAAAATTGATTTATTTATTTTTAGCGGATCTGTTAGACGAATAAATACATAATTTGCAGGAATATTTTAATGCTAAATCACAGAAATTTCCCTTGCCACGTCATAAACATCGTTAAATCAGACAAATTGAAGCTAGAGGTATTTCCAAAGCTTTATTTTATTTGTCCATGTTGTTAAACAAAAAATAACCGGTATGATTGCAAACTAGCAACAATAATCTACAAATTAATAAGCATGCAGCAGACGTCCAAACTATTTTTATGGCTTAAAGCAAAGACTAGAAGGCTTACTGACATTTTGCTTATCAGCTTTTTCCAAAATACTACCAAAAAGTTTTTTAAACGCTATATCTGACATAACAATAATACCAAATTGAATAAGAAGTCCAAAAGTTTTTTGGGGGCAAAGGGGAGAAGGAAAAAATTAAAAAGCACAGTTTTCGATTGAAATCCGATATAATTAATAAGATATAGGGTGTTCATTTCAGTGAATTTTGACCCTTTGGGTAGACTCAAATAGTTGGGCGAAAAATTCTTGTTCCTGAAGTTGTACAAGGAAATTTTGGTGAAAATAACGTTATCTGTGTGAAGTTGCCTGTCTTCCATGATAGTGAAAAAGCGAATGCCTTCTAATTATAGATGCTACCGTGGAAAGGAAATAGTCGGGCTGGACCAAACCAACACCACACGTAGAAGTATCTGCACCCAGATAGTCAGATTTAATCAGTGTCTGTGTATAGGCCAACTCATGTTTCAAATCCTAAGATGCTCTTCAAGAATAATAGAGATCTAACAGAAAAATAAAACTCTCAGTCCGCAACACTTCTGAAACCCTAGATATGGGTAAATAACAGAACAAATCTCAACGTAAAGAAAGGTTACCAAAAAAGAGCAAGTTAAGAGGACGACAATGAAGGCATGCCATAAATGTGAGAGTAATACTATTAGTAGACACACAAAGGACACAATGAGAAAATTAAGTACAACGTAACAAATTATAGGTATCAGATGTTAAACTCAAAGATTGGATAAGAAGTAAACTCATAGGATAGGAAACTAGGTTAGCAAACTTTAACACGTAACAAGCTTAAAATATGAATTACCAAGTCAAACAATAAGACAAGACGATAGATGCAATAAGAATATACAAAAATAGACATCTCGACGAGATGGAACACCAAGAAGGAGACGTCAGACAAGACGGAAAGTTGTCAGTGGAGAAAAATAAATGTTACCAAATAATCAAACTCATATGCACCCTTGCGTTGTGTTTGTAAAAGATAACACCACCTTTCATTGGCAAATTTTAACTTTTGCCTTCGGTCAATAGTAAATACACTTCAAAATTATTTTTTTGGTATAAATGATTAAATATAAACAACACACAATATGATGCAAACACATATTAGTCCTTCAAAGGCACCACTTTTTACTTTCCTTTAAGATTAGGCCAAAGTCGGGTTTTTATGACTTTTGCTACCTTAACACCACACGGCTAGTTTTTAACTGGGAAGATTGTTGTTATCTTTCAATATTCTAAGAAGCTTCTTTGATACCATCAAGTTTTGCACTGCCTTCATAGTGGTTGTTTATAGTTTCCTGCATTTCTACAACGGATATATGTCTTGTTTGATATTTTTATTGTTCTAATAAATAACTTCTGATGTGTTATTAAATAGATTTATACTAAAATCAAACATTATGATACTTTTTTCACACAGAACATAATTATTTATGCTGTCACTTTAGGTTCGATTTGACAAGTTGACCTTCAATATTAGAATAATACCTTGGACATGAAAACATTTTTATTTTTTTATAAGACATGCAAGACCTTCTCGAAATGTTGTACGCACACCTTGCTAGACTACCGAACATATGCATGGTTAGCACTTTTTTAAGTCTTCATACCATATCTACTTTCCACTTTCACCGTTCTTTAGCATTCTCTTCTTTAAATTAATTTGGTAATGGTTTATCACTGCTATTTTTGAAAATGTTTGGTTTTGAGAATTTTTTATTATTCACTTGATTTATTGTATATACCAATCTACTTAAAAAACAAATTTAAGCTTGAGTACAACATGATGTAATTCTATGAGGC
Organism: Sinelater perroti; assembly: GCA_036346155.1. Taxonomy (NCBI): domain Eukaryota; kingdom Metazoa; phylum Arthropoda; class Insecta; order Coleoptera; family Elateridae; genus Sinelater; species Sinelater perroti. Next base: position 2,268,931 of record JARFIY010000346.1, on the reverse strand, counting down.
AAGATTGGAAAAACAATACAGTTGCATGTATAGTTATTTGAAACGATTTGGAAACCTCAAAAAATTGGTTATCCAGGTTATGCAACTTTACATGTCCTTTATAGGATCTGCTTGATAAACGGACAAAAAAAAAACATTTGTCTTCACAGCCCAAGTGAAGGTGGTTAAAGTTATCTTACGGCAACCACAAAAAGTACACATTAGAAATGATTTTTTCTATAAAGAAACCTATGGGCGGTACCATAAACTTTACTAAGGGCAGGTGAGATAAGCATAATAAGCTTGTGTGAAATCAGATATCCTTTTATAAATGGTTTTAATAAGTTGAAACTATTGTGGATTCGCGTAGTATTTTTTCAGTTTGAGTACCCTGTCATAGAATTCCCATTGTGTTGTGCTGTTAGTGCTACTTTTTAATTTTTAAGTTTTGTAAAAGTTAAATAGGAAGCTATAAATGTTATGTGGAGTTAGAACTTATCGGTTTTCAGTAATCAAAAATAAAAATTAATGTGAAACCGATTTTCGTTACATCAGCAAATACGTAACTAGTTACTGTTATCGTTACATTAAAAAAAAACACTGCTGAGTATTTTTTTAGTTGTATTAAATCAGGAAATTATTTCTTTATAGATAGTTTTAATAAGTTAAAAAATATTGTGGTATTTTTCAATTTGAATACTACGTCATAGTATTCATATGTATTGTATTGTGCCGGTACTGCTGCTTTTTAATTTTTAAGTTTTGTAAAGCTTAAATAGGAAATTGTAGATATTAGCTGTAATTTTTCGTTATTAGTTTTCAGTAATTGGAACGTCAAAAATAACTCGTAACCGATTTTCGTTACATCAGCAAATATGTAACCAGTTACCGTTACATTTTTAAAATAACATTCATGTTAAAATTAATTGATTTTCCCAAGATTTGATCTAAAATTTTATTTGCTTTTTATATTTGAAGATAACAATAAGGAGAGTTAATTTTCAACGAGGCTTGTTACCATTATTTGATACATCAATAAAAAAGCAAATTAGTTCTTAATACTATTACATTTTTTTAATTTGGAGTTGCTTTTATGGGAACATTTTGCATGACTGGGGGAGATACATATGATATGGTTCATAACAATTACTATCTACATAAATACTTTTTTATTTTCAAGAATATTTTTTAGTTAAAACGTTTGGTTTTACAAAAATAGCACGTTATTCGAAATTTTGGTATAAAAAATAACTTGTTACTGTTATTGTTGCTAAGAACACTGATGAGTAAATTGCTTCTTTTTACTAGTTGTATGTTACTTTAAGGAAAATGACATTTTCAATACGGCTAGTAGTAGTTTTTATGAGGGTCTCCAGAACCTCGCGTAGCAAATCGTCTCAAAGACGTTCAATGCGGTGAAGCAAGGGAAGGAACATTTAGCCACATGACATAGAGCATTGTCGTGTTGATATATTCATCCATCTAGGACACTTATGTTATCCACAAGATCGATCTGCCGAAATCCTGTGTAGGCTAGGTTACATCTTAGTCATATCTTTGCTACCACCCATGTTCTTTAAGCTGCCAAGAGATGGTCCATCGAATTGCCTACGTACGCTTGGGTTTAAAATTAATTTGGGCCAGGCAAGAAGCAGGCTAAAACTTGTGTTGGTTGGCAACTTGAGCGATCCTCCGGTAATGCTTGGTAGACATTTTCTGGGGATCCAACACGTTTTGAAGCTCCAGCGATTCCCATATATAGTGCCGAGTAGATAACCGGCCTTTTTTTCATTTTTATTTGTTGATGTCCTCATGTTCTTCGTTGAAAAAAATTGATTTTTGAACTTTCCAAGCTTTCTCTATTTTGTAGTCTTGGCGCATTATAAGTTTTTAGATTTTGTAGAATCTTTGGTACATGGAATTCTCGGAAGGGTTCCGTAAGACCTAGTTTGAAGACCGTTGCTGGGAGTAGTAAGACTTTTTAGTTTTTTCGAGTTCACTTCGATGGAGGATAAAAGGAAAATACTATACAGGCATTAAATTTATTTTGAGAACAACCAGAATAAAGACGGAGTTTCCTTCAACATGTTATTAATTTCTGAAAATCTTACGTTCAAGTTATCAAAACTTTACAAAACACCATGAAACCTTTGTCATAATTCTCTTTAAACTGTAGTTTTTCCGTTTGATCTAGTGGTCGAAAAGTTACTGCATGGCGTGTCTTTTAATATCTACATGGGACGTGGAATATATTAGTTAACAATTTTTTAAAATGTTCTATTTTTGCTTGCTCTTTTAATATTCCAGTCTTCTGTTCTTCTATGCGATATGGGTTGGTTTTATTGTTGATTTGTGGCCTTTAAGAGGATAATTTTGGGCAATATTTTTTTTAGTGGTACAAAGAAGTGTGTAAAGTATACAAGGCAGTTTAAAACTTTAAATAACTTAAGGGAGGAAGAGGAGCTAGATTTTCCTTTTTAGAAAAGCGAATTGAAGCGAGACATTTTCTGATACCCTATTAATAATATAAACACTGATTTTTTGTTTAATTGGTAATGTTTTAGATGATATTTGGAAAGAGTGATAAAGGTGGGATTTCTCTACCAAGTTTATTTCTTTATATTTGCTTGTGTTGTTAATGCTTTTTAAAGAAAGCTACCTTGATTTTTGCCCTTCTTTTCATAGATACATAAGTGGCAATAATATTTATTCCTATATCATGGAGTCAAGAAATAACTACTACGGGTATTCTATTACTTCTAAACATATCGGAATGTATCTGTCTATGTTGTTAAGGACTCTGTATCTAACTTTTGATTAGTCGGCGTTGGAAGTCTTACGTTTTATATTATATTTCAATTATACAAAATTATATTAAGGCAGTATTATAAGAATTTCATATGGAGAAACAGTTCTGAAAGTGTAGCGTATGCTATGTTGAAAAATTTTTAGTGAGGTTATGTGCTGTGTACCGTTGACATTTTTAACACTACATGCACCAGGTGCAGGGTTAGTTACTGAATAAAATGTGATTGGTCTCCTTATGTTACTGCCTGTAAAGTTCTTTTGAGATCCTATTTGAAGTATCGTTATTTTGCAAGCATAGTGAGGATCCCAGTTGTCATGAAACAAAACTGGTTCATCCTTAAGACGAGAACTGGAAAAATTTATTGAAGTTGAAACGGCACTTAAAGCTAAATATTAAATGTACTTATTTGCACCACAATACAAATTTGTTAGAACAAAGTATCTACCATGTGTTACGAGGGGTTGTAAAAATGTTTATGCCATTTTTGGAGTAACATAAATTTAAACGTTGTTTGGCAATTTCTGATTTAACATCAGGGCCTAATTATATGTGTATAAAAATCTTCCACATAATTAATTTCCAGAAACTTTGCTTCGTTCCTGTTTAATGTGCGTCGCTAAATTTTCCGCATTTCAGCCTGAAAAGCTTTTTGCTGCCGCGCGTCCAATTTTAGAGTTGTGTGAAAACAAAAAGACCAAGGCTGGCGTTTGTCTCAAAAAATACAAACCTGTTCGTTATAACAATGTGCGCGTAAACACCCGACAATTAAAACTGTACGCCCACATACAACTGTTACATCCCTGTACGTTTCGTCCTACGCTCACCTGACTGGTAAACGGTGAGTGGGTGTGTTCAGCTTTCATTCGCTTCCGTATAGCATTTTTCCGAGAAGAAACGGTAAAAGGCAGTAATGGGTCTAATTACGGCGGCGCGTCTCCTGCGCGCCCGAAATTGCGGATTTGGCTCTCGAAAATCGGCTCGGAATGGTAATCTAAGCTGGAGATACGAGTTTATCCGTCTTCCGAGTGCAATGGCGATCAAGGTCAGCCATCCTTTACATGCATGCAACACTTGTGCACACTGACCTACATAAACCAACAGACTGATACTGAAAAACCCCATCAAATACAATAAAGTAATAAATCTGAGCATGAACGCAGACAGAGCTGCTCCTATTCAATGTCAGCGCAAGGTGATCTGGTAGACGCATTAGTCGACCATGCGTGTTGCACTCGCACTTGTTCACAATATACTTTTTATGGATGTCCATGAGTAGAGTATCCTTTCATATTAGCAAAAACACCATTTTCCGATACGCGTAAGTGCATTTCGCGCTATAAGGTACTGAAAATACATAACAAATAGTTATATCGAACCTCTAACACAGGCTTCTGAAATGCCCTATTGCAGTTGTTGGTCGAACAGGAACATTTACGAAAGACGATAAAGAAGCCGCGCACACTTAATTACTGAACGAAAGCTTCATGGCTGAAATTATGCCTTACGAGAAATATCTGCATAGCAAAAGCAAATGGAGTTCCAAGGAACGTGGAACCTTAGACCGGTGCTTGCATCTGACAGATTTCATTAAGAATCTACAAATTGTATCGCTTAATTCGCGAGTCCTGGCAGTTTTAGTGCTGCCCGGCTGTTATTATTTCAGACTGCAGGAGAGATTAATTCTGAAATGCAGACAAGGAGCCGGCGAATTCGTTTCTTGCGTTTCCGAATTACCTTGCGGTTTGTCGTGTGCATAATGGTATGTTGAATGGCCGAAGTAATTAGAGCAATTGAAGCTTATTTACTTATTCGGGGTTATTAAATTAGCTAACAACAGCATAATAACAAACAATTGGAGCTCTTTGAACCCGCAACCGCCTTCTGAAACGCACTCTCCTACTATTGAGCATCGTGGGCGGCATTTTTGAATTGTGGCGCCGATAAATGATGCAAGTTACACAAGCGGCTAGAAGAATTTGCTCAATACCTTGCCTCTCTTGGTTGCTGGTAGATAAACGGCGCCGACTTGTTGTTGTCATTATTGTTTTACATTTTTGGGTTCTGGTGTTGAATCGAGGCAGCGTGATTAACCTCCACTCAGCGTTGTTGTAGAAGTGCCGATTCTTTGTCACGTTGCGAACTCTCAGATTGTTGAAGGTCTTCACCGCGATTTTAATGAAAACATATGCAGGAAACGTGTAGGTAAATAAAACAAATTCGGCTAATAAAATACATAATTTATTCAGTCTCATAATATTGGACTTAACGCTGAGACACTAAAATTAGAGATAAATTACCAGTATTTTTTTACAACTAATTGCTAATGGAAATATATGAATGATAATAAAAATAACGACGCTAAAATAGATGAGAGGTGCAGGTGAAACGTTGGCTGCAAGTATTGTGTTTACAGCACAGGTACTACATCTAAATTATAGGTATACACCTAGTATATATTTCAAGCCAGCCGAAGAAGTCGTGACGCTGACAGATCCTGCTCCAGTCTAGGACGGAAATGATGTGTAAGAATAACGGTTCGCTGCGCATGCTTAACAATGTTTCCTGGGGGTTAACACGACGCGGAAGCAGTCGGGGGGCACTGCCATACAGGAAGGCTTCAGTTCACATTTGTCTGTTGTACTGACGTTGTAGTTCTGGAGGAGTGTGGACAGGATTACGAAGCTAAAGCACTGGACGAGCCGTTGGCCGATGCATGTGCGTTTGCCTGTGCTGAAAGGAATGAAATGGGAAGGCTTTACGACAGTGCCGCTTGGTGATACGAATCGCTCAGGCATAAATTTTTCCGGCTCTTCCCAGTAGTCGTTCCCTACATTCAGTTCGTAGTTGTTAACAAACACCATCGTGCCGTTTTTTACTGTGTAGCCGTCTATTTCCGTATCCGAAGTGGCGACATGCGGTACGATAGGGGACGACGCAGTTCTCAGAGTTTCCCACAAGGTAGCTTCCGTGTAAGGCATGGCTGTTCTATCGAAAAGATTGGGATAGCGAGTACCAGCGGTAACGGAATCTACCTCGCTTTGAATTCGTTTCCCAACCTCCGGGTACTTTACTATAGCAGCTAGCGTTACCATAACCAAGTTACCAACGGCAGAATGCCCGCCCAAGAAATCTTCCAATTCGAAAATAATGTGTTGCCAATTCATATTGGGGTCTTCTTCTAGATGTAGCAAAAGAGCATCGGTAAAGTTCCTCGGTGGCAAGCCCGGGTCCAACGACGCCCTATGCTGGTCGATGATGCGAGAGAGAATGAACTTGCGGATCTCGCTGGCCCAGTCAGATATCTTCTTCATGTGATTGGAGTAAATGGGCAGCAGCCATGGCAGGAAGTCCACGGCGTAGCCCTGGTTAATCTCCCAGAAGATCTCGTCGAAGTAGCGCACGACTTTCTGAAATTCAGGGTCGTGGTACTCAAAGCTAGTGGAGCACATGTATTGGGTAAACATGTTGGCGCACGCCGCCAGAATCAGGGGCTTGATGTCGCAGAGCTGTCCTACGGGCTCCTTCTTCAGCTCGCCCAGGAGCACATCGACGGCTTCGCAGCCCACCTTGTTGACGTCGTCGTACTGGAGGGAAGTGAATTTAGGCGCGCAGTAGATGCGTGCGATGCTGCGTCTTGTCTTCTGGAGAGAGGACCAGTCGCAGAGGGCAAGTGCTGAAACAAGCACAAGACGTGCACTTTAGAGGGCAAAAAACGCAGTCTCAAGGCCGCACCGTGGTTGGCCTAGCATTCTCTGCACGACTTCGCAGACTACTTCGCGGAACTAATGTGCCCATTGAGGTGCGTAGTCGTGCGACACACATGAATTACTACCACCTTTCCTTTTCGTTTCAACCCTGTCATCATCGGCGACAGCTTTACGAACATGCCTTTAACTAATCCCGCAATTGGCCCCAGCGCGTTGATAAGAGCAATCTCGAAATTAAAGTTTTTCTAAACAACTAAAAGCTCCTAATGAGACTAATGACAGACCATAACTATAACTATGATTTATAGATACTGATTCGAAAATAAAATTAACTCTGATTTATTAGCTCGCTTATCAGCATCGACGTTAAGGTTCAGATAACATTGCCATAAAGCATCGTGCGATAGAAAAAGTCGTTGCCTACGTATGAACGAAGTGTCGATCAGTTTCAGTTTCATTAGAATTCCAAGTTCAAGTTCACGGATATCGAGTGTAAGGTAGTATTTATGAATGAAGCGAGTTCTACGACGAATATAGAAAATAAAACTTAAACTGTCGCAAAAAAGAATATTCCCTAATTACGCTAGATAATTGTTATTAAGTTTGATCGAACCAAAACCGCATAATGCGAAAAGCAAATCTGCAAGTTAATGGCAAATCTACGCCGAATGGTGGTGATTTCAACGCGCGAGTAAGCTAGAAAACGGAGCGGTCCTCGAGCTGATTACGTCTATTTCCGGGTCAAAACGTTTTCAGTTGTGGACGGTTAACGAGGCGCTTTATCTTAAGAAGTTATGAACATATTTATTAACCGTGACGGTGATACTTACAGTTATTACGATCTCCGCCGAAAAGCTTGTGGAACCGCATGAAATTGGGGCGGCCGCCGAATTCGGCTCCCTTGGTGATGAGGACCTCGCGGATGAGTTTGAAGTTGTTGACGACGATGCAGGGGCTCGATCCCAGGGTGATGCTGAAGACATCTCCGTAGACCTTGCTGAGGGCGGTGAAGGCCTGGAAAGGCGACTCATGCTGCCCCAGCAGGTGGAGGCTGCCGATGACGGGCCAGGGCTTGGGACCCGGAGCCGCGAAGGCCGGCTTCTTCGGATGCCAAAGCCACCACACCAGGAGGAGTACCAGCAGCACGGCGAGAGCAAGCATGTCCGCAGCAAGTACACTTAGATCGGTCACTGTGAGCAGCCGGACCTCTACCCTCTATATGACGGGCCGCACTTGACGGAGTTGGTCAGTTGGTGCGCAACCAATGACAAGTCCCCTCCTTTGCCCCACTCGGGGGTGCAGCAGTTATCTGCAGATTGGCTTGGAGATGGCCGCCCCCGCCACACGCGAAATACGAGCCGCTAACTGTCCGACTTCGTCCCGTCTAAGCCGCCGCCACACTTAGACCGAAGGTCATCACTAATTCAATTACAGAGGCAGCACTTACACTGAAAATTGACAATCATTTCCTTTTCTTTCTTCCTTCGTCTGGGTGCTTATCAGGCATTTTTAATGTCATAGGCCGTAATTCGATCCTTTGTCGCTATTAATATCCTGCAGTACCGATTTAATTGGTCGGCACGCGAAACTCCCATTTGGTAACAAAGGGGAATCAATTTTCAATCCCGAAAAATGCAATTAGAGCCATGGTGGTTTTGCATTTCCTTTCTATATCTAGATTTTAAAGAATTTGTTTTTGAAACTTTGATGGTGCTAATTAATATTGCACTATGAATAATAATCGCATTTCAGTTATGTGAAGAATTTGTGAGTTTCCATCCTGCAGCGTTGAGCCTCATGAAATGATCCAAATTCGCTGAAAATTGTTGTAATTTCCAATTAAGCTGTCACGTCTATAGTTACGATTGCACCACCGGTGTCAATTAAGGAACTGATGCAACACGAATTTTATCTTTTTTGCAGTGCTAACGGGCGAAATTTCTCGAAGATACGGATAGCAGCGCTCGCGGTGATAGTGCAATAGCCATTAAGTGTGCCGCCTCTACAATCCCGAATGCTCCATTCATAATTTCTGGAAATGAAAGTTGTGACGCAATGCGTAAAAATCTGGGTTGGCGCTTCTCGAATGGTTGTGCATCTAGAAGTTTCCTGCACACGGAAGTGTGGCCGGATGCCCGTTCGAAGCCGGCCGGGCGGCAGCAGGAGCTAATCAAATTGCGCAGCCAGTGCTCTACTTAGTTTTTATGAAAAGTGGTAAATCAGCACTGAGCTAACTATTAGTTAAAAGCGCTCGACGCTCTTGCAGGTGTCACGTTGCAGGGAATTAATGTAAATCTGTGCATTCCGCTGTGCTATTTTTGCTAAACGTGATGGTTTTCAAAACCCGCGATTTTGCTTTTATTATGTAACGTAAGCGCCTAGAAAAGTTCGACCTTGATCTTGTTATGATTTACTTAATGGCAACAACAGCCTGATAAACGTGAACCCTCCATTCTAAGGTGCTCGAGTGCATCGCGAGAAGGCGCATTTGCATTTTAAAGAGCTCGATGCGGCGTAAATTATAATTAATGCACCAGGTGGGGGAAAATTACTGTAAACACCTCACAAAAAGGGCACTACCAGTAAATATGATAAATCTCACACCTGGCCAGGTTGGGGTGCATCCGTCCGAGATAAGTGGAATGCGCCGCCATTGCTCTTCTGCCAGCGAGGGTAAGCGAATCATTTTTATCGGCAGGCGGCAGTTCGGAACCGTTTTGGTACTCCTGCAACACTTTGATGCGCCCCGTCTTTATCAAATTACCGCGTTCGTTTTTTACGCTTTTGAGTCATTTTTACCTGTTCAAACCACCGATTCGTATAGGAGAGGTAAAAAGCAATACCATCTTAGAAGCGACCGGTTTTTTATCAAAACTGGTCGTTGGTGTCGTAATTGTCCTTTACAGAGCGCTATTCAAATCCTTAATATCACGGATAAGCCGCTGCTAGGCGGCTTTCGTGGCCTAAGCGTTGAAAATATTGCCGGGCTGTTTGTGCCATTTTTGTTATTTTATTGGACACGGGCTTCTAGGATTTTGGCGGCACGAAGCTCAAAAATATAAAAAGTTGAACTACCACAATATTGCAGAAACTACAATAATTCTTTATTTCGAGCTTTGCAACGTGGTCTTAATATATTTATTGCACGCGAGCGACTTTATTTTACAAAATAATAAAACTTTCAATTTTTATGTGTAATTGCAAATTAAAAACCAATAGCCGTGCGCATTTTTCAATTAATACTTCTGATGTAGAAATAATCTGTTCTATTGTCTAATAAGTGGTAATTAACATTACGAGAACGGTGGGGCGAAGCTGACTTTTGGGTTACATCCTTTTTGAGGAGATTTTTAATCAGCCTTCTATCAATCTCAGCGAAATTCAAATTTTTGACTTGCATACCCTTTATGTTGATTTTGAAAAAGTTACTGTAGAAATGGAATCCCTCCTAGAAGGGGCGAATATCAAGACATTTTTTAATATAACAAATTCAAAACGGTAATTTAGGAAAAGGAGGTGGTGATTTTTGATCAGAATTTTTGGTTGCCTAGGCGCTCTTTCAGTTATCCCGCCTCTTTAGTCTCTATGCAAAATATCTACAAGTTTTTGCACTAAAGTTAGTTTTTTTATTAATTGCCGGTTGTTTCTGAGTCTAGACTTGGCAACCGGGCAACCAAATTCCCATTTGCGTGCGCATTTTTTATCGGTGCATCCCGCGTAGTGCCGCAGCAATTTTGGATAGTTACATAAACAAAGGCAGTTTTTGTCGGCCATAATGTTAGTCCAGGAAATTTGAGACCGCAGCGAACATGGCGTTACATAACTCTGAGTCCTTAGCCTGAAAAGCGCTCGCCGCATAAAAAGCTCATCGTGTGATGAATCGCCCGCTGCATCTCAATTCGGAGCTGGTCCGCGCAACCACCGAAACCATAGTGCCACCGCAGGGGCAGGAAGACGCGAAGCTTGGACATCCGCGTGCGAATCGCGCGTTTTTATGCCAGTTCGACGGAAATGTGAATTTTACAACCGACTCGAACTGGTCCCACGGTCCACGGCTCGGTGGTCTACGATTCTACTAGTTTGCCTTTGCGGGATGTGGTCGAAGCCATTTACATTTATGGCCGAAATATCACGATTGAGATGTCCAATTCCGATGCCACAGGTTACTTATATAATCATCAGCTGGTTTCGAATTGATATTCATATAATGCACGATCAGCTGGATTTGAATTAATGTCCATACACGTGTATAGTTTCCTTGCTTAGTGATCTTCGGAAAAAACGACGAAATAATTCCCCGAAGCTCGAGCATACCAATGGCTCGGCTTGTATGCGTGTGTACCCCGACTGCATGTACTGGTACTTCGAAAGGCAAGTTTAACTATTAACATGCTTTTCAAGAATAACTTTCCATAAATGTGTCTCAACGAGTAACACAAATATTAATGAGTGCAGACGCAAAATAAGCATTACGCTCGTTGCTCAATTTGCGTAGTGCTCGAACGGCCGTTTCCCACGCAGTTGTGCAAATTTCAAAAACGTTTCGCGTTGTTTAATAATTGCGACAGCCCGGACTGCACACAGTGCGTTTTCCAATGCTTTCATTCCTGGCGCGTGCACTCCGCACGAATTTATTACCGGCTGGGTTTCTCGGCGAAAAGTATTTTGGCACCTCTCCTGCATGTGTGTATGACTGGGTCACAGGTCGCAAGCACGATTTCATTCACAAGTGGCCGTGCGAACAGACCAAAGATCGAAACACGTAGACACAAAACTCTGGTTATATACGTGAGCCTACAGAATGTAAACAATCACTTTAAAAAGCATGGACGTGAGATAAATTATTTACGGCAATTCAAGAAACATCCGATTGTTTACAGTATGAATAACAAATGGAATAGAACTTCCCATGGAATTATCGGCTTATTACTACTACTGTCCGGCACGCTGACGTATGTCGATCATAATCGAGCACAACCGATTCAAGGCCGAACCTAATGTCTAAGCGGAGAAATACGCATGTTTTGAGAATGTTATGATATATTGTAGTGATCTAAATTGAACTTACATACATCAATATAATTCAAGTTTATTATGAAAACAGGATATTGAACGGCGAAGCTTGCTTTACATCGTCTGGGGTAGTGAAAATCCACGTGTTATTCCCGAAAAACTAATGTATCCACAAAAATTCACTGTTTGGAGAGCACCGCGAGCTGGAGGAATTATTTTTTTGAGGACCAACCTGGCAACGTTATCAAGAGATGCTAAACAACTTGTTTTCAATGAAACTTGAACTCGAATAGCATCTGGTTTCAACAAAATGAAGCAACATGCCACAGAGTACATGAAACATTCACTTTATTCCAAATTAGGTTTTTTCTGGTGGTATTTGAAGGACAGGGTTTATGCCAACAAATCTGCTACAATTCCAGGACTAAAGGAGTGTAATTTCTGAAATACAGCCGCAAAGCTGCGCTAGAAGAATTTGGCCGACATCGTACTTCATACCTAACTGATAAGTCCGCACGTTACACTGATAGCAATCAAATCCGGATTATTCGCATATCTTGTGTTTTATTCGAAGTTCAATTTGGATCACCCTATATATTATCTTGATCATTTCTTCAATTTTTTGGAAGTTTTTAATTCTGAACTTGAACTTGACTATTTCATTCAAGGGCCAATAAGTTATCCAAACGTGCAGCGCTTTAAATTTTTTGATGTTTTGTTGTTACTACAATCACCACTGATGTCAAATTTGCTAGGTTGTTAATAATTGGCAAATTCACGTATTGGTTCGTTGCTTTTGACTCTCAACCACCTTCTATTTTTATCAAAATCGCTTGCGATTTATAAAAACCATGTCTAATTTTATCATCCTCGCACTGACAAAGAGAGCTAATTCTGCGAATGAGAATTTTGTTAATTTCCTTTTTCATGGTATGAAAATACCGTTTGGTATTTTTCTTTTACTTACACTTTATATATATAGTCCTCGATCTTCTGGTTAAAGCACAGAACTTCAATGGGAGCTTTTCAACGGATTCTATTTCCAGGCATGTTTTTTGCCATGTTGTTTCAAATAACCTTGAACTGATCGTTTCGTTTTCTTTACAGATTCCACTCTCGAGCTGTTCTCACTATGTGGTTTTCGCGGTGTATTAGCCCCACTTACAATACACAATATCCTTTCCTGTTTGGCGCTGTTCTTTATGCAGTTTATAATTACTTATTCGCTCTGTCCAATTGATACTTAATACTCACTGCAAGCATTTATTAGCGAAAACTTGAAGTTTTGACGTTATATCCTTCGTTACTCTTCACGCTTCAGACCGGTGTAGCAGTACAGACTTTATATTAGAACTATACAGTGTAACAAATTTCCGAACGCCTTCGTAAAGTGAAGTTTGAACCTAATACCGGAGTCACCGCCGTTGTTGCCGCTCTACCGTCACGGTCGAGAGGTAACCTTTGCAGTGCTTGCAAACGTGCGAGAACTAAAAGGGCGCTGAATATTCTGAAAGAAACGCGAGTGGTCCCCGCCCTACGAGAAAACTCCAGAACGGATGCTGGATGTATAAATAGCACGCAGCGGAACAGCAATCGAAAGCAAAGCCAACTGTTCTAGTGTTGTAAATAAATCAAATACATTTAAATGTTTTAATGTTTTATTCTTCACTTTAGAACGTTACAACATTCTTGGTTTGTTTTTTGTCGATAATTGTCTTGATATCGAGATAGGTTTTAGTTGTCCAAAGGTTCGTTGCGCTTATTTCATTCTATGTTTGGCATCAATGGTCGCACTTCTATTAAATTCTTCAACATTCTCAATGATACGATGATGAACTGGGAAAATTTTGTTTTGCTCGCATTTATTCTTCGGTTTCCTCGACTAGTATGTTTAATTAGTTTTCATGTCTGCTACCAGGCATGCATACATCGCCTACGTAATCAAGATCTGTCAGGAATTACCACTAGGTTCTTTAGATCATCCGTGTTCTGCTACATCCCTATTCGACGACTGTATACAGTGAGATATTAAAAAAAGCGATTAAACATAGCCTTGCCCTACTCCCGTTCTGATGTTTATGGGATCAGCAGTCATATCTTTCGAGGTTACTTAGCCCCTTTGTAGAACTTTTGAATTAATTTGATGATTTTATTTGGCATTTCCTTTGTTCTGAAAGATTGGCATATTGTCGCATGTTTAACACTGTCAAATGCTCTTGTAAAATTTATGAACGATGTATATACAACATGATTATTCTATGAATTGTTCAGTGAGGTTCAAAAATTAGTTTGGTTCCTATGGAACTTTTTTTTAAGTAAATGATCTAGGATCTTGAATATTTTGTGAAACATCTTTTTTTTGGGAGTACTATTGTAAGTCCTTTTGTCTATTCTTCCGAGATGGTGTCTGTTTCTCAAATTGGTAGAACGAAAGAACAGACTGTGGGATTTACCTTAAAGAGTGTACTAAATAGATTTCTTTTGGTGGGTGGGTTAGTGTTAATTGGTAGTTTCTCTGTTTGTTTTTTCTTTCTGCCCAGCATTTTTTTTTTTTGAAGATACTTTTCACTGTTTTATTTGTTGCTCTTGATGTTACTGTGAATTTGTTTTGATGTTTGTTGGTGAGTTGTTTAGTTATGCTGTATAATTATTTCCTGTTGTTTTTGCAGTACTTTCGACTTGGAATGTCACTGTGTAGATTCAGATCCTTCAGTGCAGATTTTAATATTTTATTTAACAATTTAATTGCTGCCAGTTTGGTTTTGTTAACAACATTAGGTGTTAAGATGTAGCCTGCTTGGTTTTCACTTCTTCCATCTGGAAAATTTATGTGTTTGTGCGGGAAAGTTGTGTTTTTGGTCACTAGACGGCGAGTCCTTGCAAAGTTTGATAGCATTTTGTCACTATTATTCATTTTTCCTAACCCGTGTTTTCAATTATACTTTATAGGTTTGTGTTATTCTTATTTAGGTCTCTCATAACAATAGAAAGTATGTAATAATTAGTTATAGAAGTTTGTTGCCACCAGAGGAAGTAACGAGTATAGGATCTCACTGTTATATCTGCGTCTGATATGTCAGCGCCACTTTTATGAGATTACCCAGTTTTTTCAATTAAAAATAAGAATGTTATGGTGACGAACCTTAGAGTACAAATTAGTTAAAATTTATAAATTATTTTAATAAGTTTTGTTTTTAGGAACACTCCGTATATAACATTTTTAATTATAATTAGTGTTATTAAAAAAACATGAGTAACTTACAGTCCTAAAACTGTTCTATATTAAATGTCTGTCACTTGCTTCGATAAACAGAGGCATGAGTCACAAAAATATTTTTTATGGTCGTTTTCTCAGGTTAAATAAAAAAATTGTCAAATGAAACAGAAAATTGATAAGCCCCAGATCCATTGGTACAGTTAAGGTGATGAGACGTTAAATGGTATGAGATTTAACATTATTCCATGGCAAGGAAACGTAGCCGATGGAATTAATGACTTGTTCAGTTCTAGAAAATCCAGAAAGCTTGAATTTTTTTTGTAAAAAAGATTACTTTTAGGGTCATGGGGCTTCATCACCTCTTCAAACACTTAGAACATTTAGGAATATACCTGGCTGATTTATTGAAGATGAGACAATAGAGGTGGCTTTAGCGATCCCTTTTACCACTAATCGTTGTGTCATAGCTATTTTCTTGATTGAAACTGCGTTGTGAGCTAACTGAAACACGCGGAATTATGTTTGGAGCGCCTCGTAACAATTTTAAATTGGATAACGCTGTCGGCGATCTGTACAGGTACATCAAAGCCCAAGGAGCAAATCTTTGACCTCAAAGACATTTCTAGTACACTCGAAATGGGTTGCCAGCTTTTGTAATACCTTAAGCACGGTCAGGTCTGGATCAAGGTTTCGTATGGCATCGAAACGCTTGTTTCTGTCGCAATGCTTATTAATAAAGTGCTGTGAATGATGATCAGCCTTTCCAATAATACGAAGTTATATTTAGAAGGTTAACAATATACAAGGGTTGCACAAGAGGTACGAAGGTATTCCATGTCTTGCGGTCAATTTTATCAGTTTCTTCCTAAAGAAATAAGAAACAATTCTTAGCAGCTTTGCCAACTAGGCGGTAACAAAAGTTTCTTTAGACTGCCTACATGTTTTTAAACCATCCTGTAAGAGTTTTAAAATTATTTTTAATCGTCGCGTATTTCACATAAGTTTGCGCTAGTTATCATTCTTTTTTTCTCTGTTATGATTTTACCCTCACGGGTGTCAGATATTTGTAGGTTCCACCTTCTTGACCCATTTCTTTTATTTTTTTGTCTAACACCATTTTGTTCATATCTTCTATCGTTTTCCTCCTTGCTTTTCCTATCTCTGCAATTTCCTTCGTCCACGCTAGTCTTGGTCTTCCCCTGTTTCGTTTCTTTGCCGTTTTCACTTCCAGTATTCTTTTCGGTAGTTTGTTGCTGTTGAATCTTTGCATATGTCCGTACCATTCTATTGGATTTTCTCATTTTTTGTGCTATATTTTCTTGTTCTAATTTTCCTCTAACTTCTTCGTTTCTGGTGTGGGCTAGCTTGGTCTTCTCTGCTATCTTCCGAAAGTATATTATTTCTGCTGGAATCAGTTTTGGCTTGGGTTTTTGATGCATTGTCCACGTTTCGCTTCCATACAGGATTCGATGGGTTCTTCATTTATTCAGTAGGTAATATATATTATTGGATTTCTTGGTTTTATTGGTTATTTCAAGATTTATCCTTCCATAATTTTCTATCACAGTTCCTAAGTATTCAATTGTGGTTACTGTGGAGTTGATCCTTGTACATTATTTTGGTCCCTTTTTGCTCTTCCTTTTTGTTTATATACATTATTTTGCTTTTTCTCTACAATTATTTCTATTTTCAGGTTTTCTATATCTTCTATCCATATATTTATCAGCTTTTGCATGTTGGACTTTCTTCCATTCTTTTCTGTTTTTTGCTAATGTTGTTGCTTCTCCCCATGTTTTATTATCTCTTCCTTTTAGTATTGTACCTATTACTTGGTTCCACGGTTTTCTTGCTCTTTCTCTTTTCTTTTTTGTCTGTCTCCTCGTTTCATACACTAATTTTACTTGTCTTTCACTATTCATTCGTTGTATGTGGCCCCACCAACTGAGTTGTCGTTGTTCAATGAAGCGCATTATTGGTTGTACTCCTAGTTCTTGTCTTATTTGTGTGTTTCTAATTCTGTCTTTTCTAATCACTCCTAGTACTCGTCTCAAGTATTTCATCTCTGCGGCTTGTATCTTATTTTTTTGCCTTTCTGATACCCAGGTTTCGCATCCGTAGATTAGTACTGGTCTGTATATAGTATAGAAAACTTTAATGTTTGTTTGTTTAGAGATTTCTCTTTTGTTTATAAATTTTTGATCCATTGCGTAGTATAGCTTTGTTGTTTTATTAATTTTTTCATTTACTTCTGCTTCTTGTTTCCTTGTTTTCTCTAACGTTACTCCCAGATATTTATATTCTGCTACTTGTTCTAATTTTACATTATTTATTTCAATACTTTAGGCCTTTGATTATGTTCTATAATTTTCGGCTGTTGTCTTTGTATCTTTTATTTCCGAAATATTCCCATGTTTTTTGTTTGGCATTCTTCACTAATTTTTTTACTTCTCTTCGTTTTTATCATGTTTACTTGTCTTTTAGCTCTTTAGTCTGTATATTTTTCATACTTTTTTATCTTGTGTTGCGTTTTTAACTTTCTTTGTCCCCCATCTTGTTCTTTTTCTTCCATTATTTATCGTCCTGTATTTACATACTTTTTTGCCATGCTAATTAGTGTCTCGTTTAGTGTTTATTGTTGTTTCTATTATCTTTATATACTTGTTCTTGTTTTTATCTTTTATTAATTTATTTATATTTATTCTAGTATAATTTTTTGTCTTCTCTACGTGTGGTTTGAGGTTTTTTAATTTTCCTATCACTAGCCTGTATTGTGTACCCATTTCTGCGTGTGGTTCTACTTTTATTTATTCTACGTCTTCCCCTATTTCCGCTGTGTATACTATGTAGTCTATGATGCTCTTTGTTTGTTTTTCTTGTGCTACGAAAGTATATCTGTCTTCTTGTTTTTGTTTTTAGAAGAAATTTCCGATTTTTAGTTCATTTGGTGCATGCAGAATTGTATCATTTTATTACCATTTCTGTTTATTTTGTTTCTTCTGCATTTTAGTCCTTTATGTATATCTTTACCTAGTCTCCTATTATAATAATTTTGTTTCGTTACTTTCGTAATTTATCTACAGTATTTTATATTTTTGAATGGGTTGTATACTTGTACTATCCTTATTTCTTCTATTATAGCTATTGTTATAGTTATAATTCTTGATGTTATAGGACCACAGCTAATAATTATTTTGTTTATCTCTTCTTTTACTTTCGTTTGGTTTCGCTGCTGGTTCTGTTCCTGAGTGGTTAAGCTATATTTGTTATTTATTATCTTGTGTCATTTACCTTGTTTTACTTAAACCTAGTACGTGTATCTTACATGTACCCGTTTCTTCTATAATTTCTTGTTCTTCGTTACTGAAGTTATATAAAAGTTATAAAAATCAATGTAAGTCGATCATTGTAATGAATAAATGCGTTGGACAAGATGTTCTTTTTGTTAAAAACATTACTGAGGCCGTCGAGGTAGAGAGTTATCTGAAATTTTTAAGACTGACAAAAAAATTTTATTGGGTGTTTGATTTTCATTGAAATTTTGCGACGTCAGAGGGTCTATATCAATTGCTAGAAATAGTTAGTTCTCTTGAAAGTTACGATTTTTCCTATTACTATTCCATTTCTTCTGTTCCTAGCCCGTGCTTCCCAGTTAGTAATTTTTAGCTCTTGTAAGTCTTCTTCCACACACTCCCTCCATGCTCTCTCGGGCCTTTTTGTCTTGTTTTCGAAAGTGACATTTTTTGGTACTTTACTGTCTTCTATTTGTAATACATGACCTAATCACTTGATTATTGGAGCGAAGGAGAGAAGGGTTCTTAGACAGATGTTGGTGGTTGTGGTTTGTTTTTTCATTTTTAGTCTTCTACTACACGTCTGTAAATTATCCTTTCAATTATTTTAAAGATATTTGTTTTCAAAACCCAGGTTTCACATGCATATAAAGGTAATGGTTTTATTGGCTTTTTATATAATCAAATCTTTGCAGCATTAGATAAATGTTTCGCTTTCAAAATCTTTAACATCGAACCTGCTCTTTTGGTCCCTAGCATTAGCTTTATTTCTATTTTTTCTACTCCCAAACATGAATTTGTTCACTTTTTAAAATTATATCTCTCTTTTTTCACTTTAACTTCCAAGTTGTCCCAGGTTTGTATATTTACTGTTCCCATCATCATATATTTTGTTCTCTTTATATTCTTCTTTGTTTTGCTTATGAAATATTTGCTATGGTCCTTTAATTTTCTGATTCTTGCTATGTGAATTTTTAAATATTGTTTCGGTTCTTTTGTGTTGGCATTTTCCTATTACTACTTCCGATACTAGAGTGAAAAGGGTTGTAGGTAGTGGGTCTCAAACTTGTTTTGAATTCTTCTGAAGTAGAGTGGTTAAATGTTACCTGTATGATCGTTTCCCCCTTTATACTAATTTAGTTTATTAGTTTTTCTGGGGATTGTAATGCATCATGTGCCTTAATTACTTCACTTCTTGTTATTCTGTCGTATTTCTGTTGTAAATTTATAAATACTATCTTCAAATATAAGTCTGTAATTATTTTTTTGTAATTGAGGTCCAAAGAATGGCCGTGGATATAAGGTTATTTAAAAGAACAATTCATTTGTTTTAATCCCCTGTTAAGAGCTATTTGATGATTTGACCATCATGACCTTGTACACTTTTTATCCCAGTTCACCAACTGAAGTATTTGTCCTTTCCCGATTTTAGGTTTGTGTATGGGAGATTAAAATCAAAGAGTGGATTTTGCAGTTTTTACTATTGATCATGAAAAGGAAAAATTATAATGGGACATCGAATGTTTGCTTGTTGGACTTAAAAGTTGGTAGTCATTTAAAAAGCGGTAATGTACTGCGCTTTGCAAAAATTACTAAAAATCTGTGTGCAGGTTGGAAAGCTGAAATAAAGTTTTTTTAGGGCAATCATTGCGTTGCTGTTCCTACATCAGGTTTAAATTTCTTTCCGTCTAATTCGCTAGCTTTTAGCCGAAATTTCATACTTTTTTTACCGTAAGGCAGCCTGGCGCAAATGTTAACGACTTCTGGTTTCCTGCCCGAGGACGTCGAAGGATGAGATGCCTAATAAATCGCCCTAGATGTAGTCCATGGTGTCTTCCAGAATGAGGCAACCGGCGAAGCTGCGCTTTCAGATTTCAAAACCGAATTTTCGGAAACGCTCGCGAGCAGGCGTAATGTAAGCTATTTCCGCTTTGCCTCGGCGCATTAATGAATTTACGGCAAAAACCGGCCAAGTATTTTTAGGTGCACCTATCCGGGGATATCGGAGGTAATTCGGAAAGTCCAGGTCTAGCCGTCTTTGTTCGGTGGTTAGTAAACTTCGATGTAGTGAATTGAAAACGTTGAATCGTGTTTTATTTTCAACTAATAAGATGCCGTGGTAGAGAAACTGGTTGTAGGCATTTCTAATGCCTTCTAAGCTCATCAATATACAATCATTTACATAAATATAAGAACACCTGGACCAATTTCTATTACTGATTAGGAAAAAGAAGAACATGTTCTCCGGGAAAAATAAGTACTAGTTGCGAGAGTCGCTTATAGGAAAGGATGTGAATGTATAGGGTGGTTGAATAATCGCGCAGAGCCTCGTGAACACCGTGCCGCGAATTGAGCGGCTATCGGGGCGAAATTTTGTAAATCCAACGAAACGGTTTCTATTCAGAAAAAGGAGGCTTTGTTTACCGGCGGCGTTTTACTCGGTGCGACAAAGAAACCAAAACGCTAAAGCTAAATCGCGAGTCATCTCGATGTGCGTTTAAATGCGCTGGCTGCTGCAAAGTTGTACAGAGTTTACCATCGCAATTGTAAGCGGCCAGACATCTTTTTCGGCTAAATGTTAATAACGAGTCGAATTATCATTGCACTTCCACTTATTGAATGCGTTTTTGGGCAAGATGTACGTGGTTTGACTGGCCATGCCCGGACCCGCGTAATTATCGCGGTCTTGTTTTATTGTCCATACAGGCAATTGCAGACGGCTTATGGAAGCGCACTTTTGCGAATTAAAGCCGTCTTCCATTCGCGCACGTTCACGCTTGGCTAAATAGAGTGATAGCGTCGGATGTTAATATAGAAACCACATTAAACGCTCCCGGCCGAAGTGTATCGGAAAGAAGTGATTAGCTGAAGAAATCAGAGCTGGGAGGCGATTTCGTTGCAATTCCTTATATAACAGTAGAATTTCATACTGATCCTTTCACTTGACCGCGACCTGAAACATCCGGTTTATACTTCTTCATTCTTTCCACTCAAAGTTGGCTTAAGCCTGGTTTACACACGTCGAATGGTGTAACCAAGTACATTAAATAGTGATTTTAACACTTAACCTATTTAAGCACGCAACGTTCGAGCTCGTTTTAGGCACTTGGAGCAAATCGTACAACTGAACATGAATTATGAGCGCCTCTTGCTAATTAAACAAGTTACTTCATCAAAATCGGTAATTAGTCCTTTAAATTATAAAATAACTCTTTAACAATCCATAACACGGATGCCTCATTAACGGATGCAAACCGTCTTTGAGAAATTGAAGTTATTACACGCTCCTAGCCACACTACCATCACTATTACGGAAAGCGAAAATAAGGTTTATCGGTGTAATACAAGGAACGCTCAAAATAATGGAAGTAACCAATATAGATGCAGCCTTCAGAATGGAGACGGGGAAACGATTGTAAAAAGAATTTAAAAAATTGAATCTGGTCAGCAGATTATAAACCAGAAACAATAGTCACATTCAGAAAGGGTAGAAGTATTTAATAAACTATGCTCCACACTTACCAATAAAATATTATATCATTCTAGTTATATAAAAAAATTGCGGTGAGGCTACGCCTCGCGTGGAGACAGGCCTGCGAACTGAGAGTTGTGGCAAGCACCGCGCCTTAAACGACCGCACTATTACCCTTTTTTGAAGTGACAGATGTCAATCTCTCCATTATATTGGTTCTTATGATACCTTTTTTATTTTAATGGCCAGAAAATGTACAAAGCACGATCCAAAGTCAACTTTGGAATTGAATTGCCCGCCCTTTACGTTTTGCTGAACATTTATGAACTGTACTTTCTTGAGTTACTGTCGTTATCGGGAGATGTTAAGCAACTTTTTTAAACGAAACCAACGATTGGAACTTGCAACAAGCTGGAGCCACATGTCACACAGCACGTGAAACACTTACTTTGCTTCAAACCAAATTTCTTGGTCCTGTTATCTCGCAGAGAGGTGATATCGATTGGCCACTGCGGTTTTGCCATCTAACCTCATTAGTATTTTTCCTGTTATGATTTTAGGACTAAAATAGACCATCAGACGTCTGATTGCTCAAACAGAGCTGCTTCTATGGAAAAGTGTTATGGAAAACTTCTCTAAAGGAATGATCACATTTTATATATAACTGCTAGATGTACTTTACACTTTTTGTAAAGCACAACAAACCTAATGGCCCAAGGCTTGTAACACTATTGTCCAAGAGTCTTTTGTATTACTTCTCTCCATTTTTTCTCGTCTTCTGCTACTTTTCTTCTTCCTCTAACTTCCACTGTTTCCAAGTCCACTTAAACTTGTCACTTTTAACTAACCCTAGATCTCCCTTTACTATTTATAGTTTGCGTATTCAGAATTTTTTTACCTGTGAAATATGTCCCATTGTATTGTATTCTCACTTTTGATAGTTTTGGTTTAATATAAAGCTCATACAACTTTTAATTTTTTCTTCTCTTCCACATCTTTTGCACTTTCTTCCCCCCAAATATTCTCCTCGACCTCCTTCTTTCCCATATTTGTTCTAATACGCCCTTAGTAATTGTCCACGTTTCACATGTAAACGTCACTATTGGCTAAGTTTTGTGCTGTTTAATATCGTTAGAGAGCACATGTGTTTTATTTCCACTTTTTTTATTGCCACTTTTTCTTTCTATATCGCCTATCAAATTTCCGTCTTCTTTGATAAAAATTGTTCTCGCACGGTTTTCTTTTCTTAGTTTCCGACTTTCTTATAGAATTTCCTGACATCCTTATTTTTCAGATTTTCATTCTTTCCAGTCTTAATTCCATACATTCTCTTTTCCTTCGTCTACATATTTGCTTAGCCTCTCTGGTTATTATCTGGTACTTCCTTTTATTTTCTTCCAAGTTATCTCTTAACATTTTCAACTTTCACTCTGCTTTTTCTTTCAGAACCACACTTTTCTGTTTTCTGCTATTTTGTTTCCAATTATTTTACCCCGGATAAAATGGCTCCTGTTTTTTTCCATTTTTTATTTAAATTGTTACTCTCATTTTCTTAAGCCAGTTTTGCAACTTTTCAGTATGTCCTCATTTTTAAGCAAGTCTATATTATACCTTGTACCTTATTATTAACATATCCTTCTATATTTTTAGTACTGCTAAAAATGGTCTGCATTAATATCTGCCTTTCTAAAGGCTCTTATACCTATTTTTGTGCTGCGTTTCCACTAAAAGTGATCCATCTGCTTAAATTTCTGCCACCTGGTGATCCCGAGGTGCCTTTATGTATATCTTTATACTCACAAAAGATCTCCATAATTCGTAGTTTGTGTTCAGTGGCAAATCCTTTACACTGATATTAATAAAATTCGGATTGTTCCAAAATTTGCGTTTCATTCAGGAAAAATATCCTGAAGTCCAATTTGGATCACCCTATGTTATCATTAGTAAGTTCGTAGTCGGACCATACAAGATCAACCTTCTATTGCCAAACTTGAAAATAAGAGAAGTAAGACAATTTACTAGAAAGGAGCAGGTACATTTGGACCCCTGCATTTTTCTCTTTCCGTTTCAAACTTAGTAGGCAAACATATAAACAAGATTTAACATTCCGAGCCGCCCATCACACATGATAAAGTTTCAAAAAGAGGCGCAGAAGCGCAGAGCGCCTATTAAGGACTAATTGTTAGGCTGTTCAAAATGTGCAGAGAATCAGCTAATTGTTCACTATTTTATTAATAAGACAAGTAACTTTGTGATTATAAATGGTAGCAAATAGTAACACTAAAAAGACAAGATATGAAAAAAATGAGTAGGGGTGACAAGCTGTCGACATTATGGGATAAGAAACACTACTGGGTGGATCAAATTAGAACGTAAAATTGAAAAACGTATAAATTGGTTTTGTATTTTACTCTACATACGCATATGGTACTGAAAACTACTTTGTGATAGCCGAACGGTACTATATTATAAAGACGGGAGAAAATGCACAAGAAATTAAAAACGGGATGTGTTAGTATCAAAGATAAAAGAAGAACTGAAGAATTATCAAGTGCAGATAAAGGAAAGCGTCAACGACTAACCAGAATTAGAAGATTCTAAAGAAACCAGACATATAATCGAATGGAAGAAAAAGATGGTGCCTGCATCCATCTCAAAAGTTTTAGATTTTTAGTTGTTGATGCCTGAAATTCTTCTTACATCCCTTGACACGCATCGTGTTTGAAGTATAAAAAAATGGATAACTTATTCTAATGTCACAAAAGCTTACAGATTTTTCCATTCCATTTCCATTTTTATTGTGTTGTGATTGTTGGTTGTATATCTTGGTGTGACATCTCTCGAATTACTTTTATTGGTTTTATATTTGATGTACGTTTCAAAATGTATCATACTTTTGTTTTACTATCTTTTTTAACTGTTTTCCAATCTTCATTGGTTGAGTTGAGCAACTGACCATTAAAATGATTACAGCCAGGATTAAAGGTCAATTTGAACACTTTTTACGCTTCCAGGGGTCCTCTTTCGAATGACATCTTTTTGTTGAGATTCATTCCATAGTTTATGGACCGGTCAGCTGACTAACTTACCTTAATTGGTTAACTAAAAGAATGTTGGGAAAATTTTGGAACTGTCAATTCTAGTTATAGTTTTCAATTGGTTTTTTACATTTACCGGCCGGTTAAGCAATTAACCATCAAAATTATTGCAGCCGGGTCAAAGGTCAATCTGGGACATCTTATTTTATGACATTTTTTACACCTTCAGTGGTCCTTTTTCGAATGACATTTTTATCTATGGGCCGACCAGCTAACTAATTGACCATAATTGGGTAACTAATGAAAGTTTGGGGGCAAATATTAGAAATGCCATTTCTAGTCGTGGCTTTGAATTGCTTTATGCGGCATCACCATGCAAATGTGGCTAAAGTTGTCTTTTCTCTTAAGTGTGACTATGGGCCGCGGTTTGGCGTGTTGAGTCTTAGGTTGTCTTAAGGCTAAATCTCCGTAAGGTAAAGTATATACATAGGATATTGGCCTGTTTCTGACCACACATTTCGTGTAGTACTATAAACCATGTTGGGCGTACCCCGGGCAGGTGGCTAGTTTAACCCACTGGAAGAAGGAGAATGTACTTTACGGCCGCCGAAGGTGTTCGTATGACGGCCGGAGAACATTTGATGTTTGTCTTTGCTTTTGACATGGGAGTCGAACCCAGGCTAGCCACGCGCTAGTGTGTCAGGCCAAGTCCTTTACCTCGCGGTGTGGTGGAAAAATAGTGGTCTGGCTTAATCTACTTCTATTTCTATTTTGCGTACGACTAGTTTATATATTACTTTTTTGTTTTTTAATAGCCAAGTTTTAATTTTATCTCATTTACATATTTTTTATTAGGGTCGCAAATGTGTTGTCCTACCTTACCAGCAAAAAGTTTATTTTTTGTTTTAGTTTTTTCTGTTTATTTGCTAGTTTCTACTATTTACATTATTAAGTCTTTGTGCTCTCTATTTACACTTCTTTCTTTATTTTAAAGTTTTTTAACTATGTCTTAATTACACATTTTAATAATCTTCATGGTCCTGAAGTAAAATAAGTTATTTATTTTGTCACGATTTTATAAAAGAATTACAATAATAGCTAGTTAAGGCGCACAGTGTAAGTTGTCCTTGTTTAGATGACTTTTAGCGTTAATAACATTTTTTATTGATTAGCGATTGATTTATTGGCTTGACATTTCATTATTTTCCTTGATACAAATTTAGAATGCATTATGTAAATGATTGCAGCAGTAGACTAGACTGTTTAGCATGATATTTATACCTTACTGATCGGCTATTCATTCATTTTTAAAGTTGCGGCTTGAATGTAGCTATTGCTAGGCAATGTAGTGTTTACAGCGTTTAAAATGCATCGTCATGCTAATATGTTCCGACACGTTTATTTGTTGCTTTCAGAGTTATTTAAGGAATATGGGGGCAGCATTTCAATAAAGTTACAATAAAATATAACCAATGAAGCGGAATAAGACGAAAAAATCGAAAAAAGTGAAAACGTGGAAGAACATTATTTTTCATGCAACTCGCAGATTGCCTTATGTACATACATCCCCTTCCAGCAAAAATTTTAAATTTGTATCTGATATGGATATGCGTACGATGCACAGGAGTGTCGTCAATTTTTTCTATACAAAAATTTGAGGTACATCTGTTTCGTAAGTTTTTATGAGGCAAGATGAAATGGTGGATTGAAGTAGTGACAAGTGTAGTTTAATAGTAGTGGGAAATAAGTTGTGTTCTGAACGGAGAGCACCTCCAAATTTAGGGATTATAATCAGGGATATCTTTGTGAGAGACGACTCTTGCCTTCTATGAACTAAGCAGAAGGCTTCGGTTTTGATGTTAAAGATGCACTATACTCATGGAACTCAGATAGCTGAGAAAAGTCCAGCCTTGAAAAGTATTTAAGTTCAAAGTTTAGATACCACAAGAGCTTAAAGAAATTTCACTAAGCGCTTTGGCATCTGGAATTCTTTCTGAAATGCTTACTAGCAGGTCATAAAAAATTGATCATCTACAACAACGTCGGATGAAAACTACTTTTGGAAAAACGCAATGAATCTGCTCAAACCACTTCAAAGATTATGTTGTCAGTGTGGTAGGATCTCTAAGGCACTGTATTTTTTGAATTGCTTCCAAGCAACTAAACAGTTAATTCGGATTGGTACAGTCGTGATTCTGTCAATCATAAACGTCCACAACTGGCGAGGTGTTATTTTATCTTGATAACGTTAAACCACATACAGGTTTGGTCACTTATTAAAAATGTCAGCACACCCACTATATTTGCCAAATTTGGCACTGCCAGACTACCATCTATTTTATTGTTTGCAAAACAACTGGAATGATAAAACCTATACTGATGATATCAATGGCAAAGAATGATCGAATAAAATGGACTTTAATTTACCCAAGTACAATTTTTAACAAAAAAAAACAACTTTAAATTTCAATTTCAATTTCCACATTCGTGCCGTTTGTTGTTAAGGAGTTCCGTCGTGCCTTCGCAGTCCAAGTCTAGTCCAGAATGTCCTTGACCATAGTTAGTTACCTACCTTGTTTTTGGATTGTTATAAATCTACCAATATCTCAATCACTATACATTTCCTATTTGATTTTGAAGAGTTCCCTGATGTATCTTTGATACAAGGTCCAATGTCAATGAAATTAAAATGGGACCACCCTTGAGGTATCCCCTTTCCAACGAAAAAAAAAGAATCATCTAAATCGGTTCATAAACAAAGAACATCCGAACATCCGTAAAAAGAAATTGAGAACCTTCTCCTTTTTTGAAATCGGTTAAAAAGAAACGCAATTACTTTTCGACTCAACGATAGATTTTGGTTTTCTTTTTCTATCTTTGTAAACATTTTTGATGTGATTATGTGATGATTTAATTACTGTTAGTCACCATAGATATCAGTTTGCAGTTGTTACATGTTTTATTGTATGTTGGATGAGCAATTTTTGATGAGTCTTCTTTATACAATTTTATTGTAAATTTGAATACCAGTTTTGTGTTGTTAAACACTTGAGAATAAAATTTTCTAGTTCTTTAACACACAATGGCAATATTTACACAGTACTTCCCTCTTTAAGATAATGATATTGGTTGGCTGTGGATGTGGGAATATTTTGCTGAAGAACTCAGTTGGGAACGTATCTCACATCAGTTGTTATCGTAAGGATGATAAGTCTTTCCAGCTCTCCAAATCTGGATTCCATAAATACATATTGTTTTTAGGATTGCTTTTTAAAGTAAATTATGTTCTCCAGAGTTAAATGTGTCTTTTTCCTATTAACTAATGCATTTGGGAAAGTTCTGTTCAAGTTCTATTCTCTTTTTCATTATACAGATCCATCAGGACGTCTATTTAAGTGAATCTCTTGATACTTCGCACTATACTACTGTGAGAATGGTGTTTTGTTTAGCATTACTAATGGGCAAACTAAAAGTTACTTGGATCGTTTCGTTTCATTGACATGTGTGTACCATGGTTTTAACCAACCCTCGGTTTCCTTCAGGTTTCTTTGTATTATTATGGTTGGTGACCGCGGATTATTATATGATGCTAACACTGCAGAAGATATTAACAAATTTCCTTTAGTACCTTCAGTATAATCGCCATTTTTTACAACAACTTTTGGTGACGTCCATAAGGCTTTTGAAAACTCTCAGCAATCAATCGCAGAACCTCCGTCACACGTTGCTACATCCACAAAATTTGCACCTCTTTAGGCGGAGAAACGGAAGAAAGCCCACGGGCATCAGATCAGGGAAGTAGGGTAGATGATCAAGAACGGGTACATCATGATGGTTCCACATCGCGTTGGTTGCAGCAGGCCTCTATGCTGATGGTTTGTAAAAAGGATGGATCGTGGTCACCAATGGTAATGAAATCTCTAGAAGTTTTCTTTTTATTCGGCATAGAACGGGAACAAATCTACAGCCTGCTTAAATCTTCTAGGACAATAGTGTTCATCGTGTCTTTGCTAAAGTCCAATTCTTTCGTCATCAATTCATCGTAGATTTTTCCAATTTGTAACAGATGTTCACTTGTTATTTTGAACTTTGATCCTATCTCACACACTGATTACGTTTGACATACCTCAGTGTGTTTATTCCGACGGTCATGCTAGGTGGCGCTTCTTGAAATGGTTTTGGATAATCGTGCTTGTACATACACCTGGCCTATGTTAGCGTTGCGTTGATTATTTTACGAACTATTTAGATGCATCATGTATATATTTACTAATGTTTGTGGTGTTGTAGGTAGATCCGCTGTATACAAAAGATAGTACAAGTTTTGAAATGCTTCCCTGGAGCACTCCAGTTTGTATGAATTGAATATTTGACTCTGCGTCTTTAAATTCAACTTAAAAAATCCTATTACACTATTGGTAGTCTTTTTAGTCTTATGTAGCAGATTAGTATCCCAAACTCCTCAAATTCCTGACATATATTAAAAAATACAGGCGAGCAATACTTTTTTAAATGCAGATTGTGGCTGATTGTCATAATTACCTTATATACTTGTTCTATAATGTCATGGCCTTTTTGAATACCAAATTAGCGGTTTGGTATGATATTTTGTTCTTTAAGAATTGCTTTGAGTTTTTTCGGTAATATCTTTTCAAAAATTTTGGCTATGATAAAAATAATAAGCTAATAGGTTGATATAAGGTTATTTCTTTTGGAAGTTTGTCATGTTTTGCTTCATATTTGCGTCACTTTACACGGTTCAAGGAATATTTGCATTTAAAAACTGCATTGACCATATAGGTTATCAGTTTTATTGCCTCTTCTGATAGCTCTTTGAGGTTATTAAGTAGTAATCTAAGTCCTTTTTTGAGATTAGATCTTTTATATCAATATGAACTTGACTAACTTTATTAGTTTTATAGATTAAGCGATTTCTTCAGCTTCTTCGAGTAGCACAGAATTATTTATGCGGTTAATTTAAATGGTTTTATTCAGTTTTTCTTGATTTGTTCTTGCTCGTGTCCTGCCAGCTTTTCTAATAGGCAGAACAGATGAGTTTGGCTTTTTAGTTTTTTGGTTGAAGAGAAGATTTGGGTTGGATAGGTATTTTTGCACTTCCTGATTTCTATAATTTGTTATAGATTTTTTAATTCTCAGGCAGCTTGATCTTAAAATTTCTAGCGGTTTGACGTGTTCTTCTTAATCCATGTTATTCACTCATTTTTTGCATGATTACTACAGGACAATAGTCTATAAGTTTTTAATTTTCATAGGCTGGCGTAGCATCATATGTCAATTGTTGTATGGATTGATTAAGATGTTCAACAGTATTAAGTAAATCTTTTTTTTAGAAGAATAAATAATTATATTCTTTCTGTAACAAATTCTCGAAAGTAGTCCCAGTTCGTGTATTTTGTTGTTTTTGATACAAGAAAGGTTCAACTTTCAAATAGTTTAATGAAACCCTTTGGTGACAGAAGTCTAACAGATCTGGGATCTTATTAAGGTCTGAGGGTTGGTATGTAGGTTCAATTGTGGATAAATACTATAGACTTTCTTATTCTGGTGCACTGACTAGTTTTCTAGTCCGAATTAGTGCTATTTTCGAGCCCCCTATTTGATATTTGGCAATCTCTGCAGTGAAACAAGATTTAAAGATACCGAAGAAAATTACAAACTTTTCCTTTTTAATGGTCTGCCGTAGAGGACAGTAGATGGCAGAAAATACAATTTTTCTGTTGTTTGAAGATAATTTAGTCATGTTTGATTGCTTCTTTACTATGAGGGTAGTCGATGCATGAGCAGTACCGTCAAGATGAAGCGTGGTATATTTAAATAAGTTTTTGATTATTAACAATATCTATATCGCGTGTAGATAGGAATATTTTAATCTCTTGGTTATTTTGAGCTGGGCCATTACTGCTCTAAAGTGCATTTTTTGAAATGCTGGGCATTATGATTAATTTTACTGATCATGAGTGTTAGTAGCTTAAACATCATGTCCATTTTCCCATAAAATTTGTTAATAATGCTTTCAACTTGTTATCCGCCAAGGTACATTTTGTGTCAATTACTGATTTAGATATAAACTACGACCCCCTGTTTTTTTGGTATATGAAACTTCTGGTTTAGAAAACTGAGAATTTGAATTTGCTTGAATTGCTTTAGACTTAACTATAGATATTTTATTTTCTGTATTTCATTGTCTATTATACGATTTCTATAATTTGTTGGATAGTTATCTTGACAATTGATATATTTCGTATCTTTGACAGACTTGACACTGTTTGTTTAATGGTGAAGGTCCAAATCTTATTAAAAATTTGACGTTGGTGATCTCTTTGTTATTATTAGTTCTTATCTTCACAAAGAACATTGATAGTTGGATTTGGAAACTCTCTTCTTGTACCTAACTATTTCTGTGGTTAATTGTTTGAGGTCAGTTGTTGGATACATAACGACTTCTGACTTTAGTGATTGCAGTACGTAATATTTCTTGTAGAGTGATTCATTTTACTCGAATTATTGTTCTTGAGAGTTTTGATCAAACAATTGTTCTTCCAGAAAATTGGGTGGTTTTGAGGAGACTTGGGATCTCGTTTCCTCTTTAAAAAAATGTAAATTCTTCGTGATGTTTTTCTTTACTTCTATAGATAGGCTAGTACAAATTTTACCAGTTGTATTGCAGTTCTTTGCTAGTAAATGTTTTTGCTGTTATAAGAACAGTAAATATTATGGTAATTTTATTAAAAAAAAATAGCAATGATATAGGAGTTGTGTTATATATAAATTAAGTTGTAGGGTGATACTCAGTGGTACAATCTGGTGTACTAACATACGTTTGAAACGGATTGGATCTTTCTCTTAGATCTATTAAATTGAACCTTTGAGTCTATGAGTTTCATATAGATCTGTCGTCAGAGTTTTGGGTAATTTTGTAGCCTAACTCGTCAGTTAGTGCTGAGCTTCTTAATCTTTTCGTTATGGTAGGTATATCATTTTATTCGTTATATACCATGGTGTATTGTGAGATAATTTTTAAATTTGATTTACTTGCTGATCCCCACAATTGTAATTCACACCACACGACCCGTTTCTGTAGTGCTTTCTACAGTAGGACTTCTTTGATCACTGAGAGCAGCGACTGTTAAGCCAATACATTTTTCTAATTTTTTTAAATCATCGTTTGGTCCAGATGTGTTTCCCCCATGTGAGGTGACAATCAATGTGGATCCCAAATACTCGACATCTTTGTTTGCAATATCTGTCAATGGTTTAGGAAGGCTGGAAGATATGTTTCATTGCGTAGAGTGAAAGTTGTCCTATCCGCTGGGATATGCCACTTTTTAACTTTGGATTCTATTTGAATGATTTTGCTACTTAGGGACTGTTGTGAGATGTCATTATAGCTGTAGTGTCGGCAAAAGATCGTCATTTCTGTTAGGTTTGTAGTTAGGAAATCTATAGTATATAGTAAATACGGCCTTGGTCCCAGCACACTTTTCTGAGGAACCCCAAAGTTGATAGGAGAAAGTGGCGTATATTTATCTTTATATTTGAGAAGAAAGTGTCTGACTTATAGAACAGTAGGAAGTTGTCTATTTTGGAAGGTTTTCGATTTTTCAATGGTCAGGGAAGAATCCATTTCTTGTCTGATTAGGTTCATACATTAATCTGGTGGTTGTTTCAGAATGGCCTCCGTTATTCATTATAACTTGGTGCTTTTTTAGCGTTTAACTCAATAATAGCTTGCTTTAATTGTTCCACTCTGAACTTCTCGATAGAAAAGTCCACCTGAAATGGTGTTTTTAAATATTCATGACTATATTGTTGGTCTCCATGTGGGATATGAAGTAAAAACTTCCGTAATGTGGTTGGCAAATTCGAAGACCTTTGGTTGCTTGAGTGGAGGGGTATATGGTGGTTGTTCTAAGTTATTAGTTGATTTCCATAGCGAATAGTTTATAGTTTTATTTTTGCTTGAAGATCATTTAAGGTGAGACAAAACATTATTTTGATCTAAACTCTTAATGCTGACGAATTCATTTTCTTTCAAAGTGAAACTTTGAGACACAAAAATAAACTTACAATCGCTAGCATCTTATGGTAAGATTAGATACCTGGCGGGTAATATATAACTGACCGATTTATAAAATATTTTTTGTTTGCAATAAAAGGCTGGATGTTTTGAATATCTAATAAATGTCTACCTTTGGAAACATGCAGCATTGTAGAGCTGGTTTGGGGTAAATCTGTTGTATAAAGGGAGTATAATGTGGGTCCTAAAATACTTCCTTGTGGGACTCCGGATTGCACTGGATAGAGATTGGTGTGGGTTTCTTGGTATTTAACTTGAAATGTTCTGTTCCAGAGGTAGGATTTCAGGAGTGAATAGAATGGATGAGCGAGTAAGAGCTCAAGTTTGTGCCTCAGTCCGAGATGGCAGATTTTATCGGATGCTTGACTTATACTAACGAAGACAGCCGAGCAGTATCGTCTTTCTTCCATATCGTTTGTTTAACGATGTGGTGGATTGGTTCTGTGGTTCCATGCTCTTTCTAGTACTGAGGTATAAGTCAATTTTTATCTTTTAAATATTAAGAACCTTTGATAGAACTGGGAGGAGACTTATGGGTCGGTATGACACCTCATTTAGGTTTTTACCAGGTTTGGCAATCATTATAACTTGTGCTGTTTTCCAGTGGCATGGGAAATATTCAAGCCTAAAAACAGCATTCGATATGTGCACTAATTCTTTAAGACATTTTACGGATAACTTTTGAAGTATTTCACCAGTAATGATACAACCTTTTAGTTTGATTTCTTGTTGTTTCATTACTTCTGCCTCAGCTTTTGTGAAACTTTTTGTATTGGTGTGGTTATTTTGAAGGGAGTGTATTTATCCTTCTTCTGCACCCGTCAACTGAAAGGGAAATACTGTAGCAAGGTGTTCTGCGAAGACAGCGGCCTTTTGCTCATCAGTTTTTGCCCACATGTTATAATTGATTCGTGTTGGAGGTAATTCATATTTTTGGTGCTTGAGTTTACGAGTAGCTCTCCATAGAGCATAATCAGTTGCATTAATTAGTGTTAAGTCTTTAAGATAATTTTGGACGGATTCATTTTTTGCGTTTATTGTACCTTCGCTTGTCCGATGAGACTCTCGTTATCTGCTATCGTTTTCGAGCTTTTCGTTTCTCTGATATTTTGTGCTTCAGTATTAATAAGGGCTTCTTCTCGAGTTCTTTCCACGTTTTTGTCTGGGGTCTCTTACCACGCCACACTTTGTATTGCTTGTGTTATATAGACGACGGCCTTTTCTATATACAATTTTTTAGTTTTCAGTGATACTGATAGGGTTATCTGTTTATCTAGTTTGTGTTTTTGCTGTAAAGTGATGGTTTCTTCAGTTTTCCCAATATCTGTGTGTGCATGGTTATCCGAATAGGAATGTGATCTGACGTTAACTCTAAACAGGACTCTACCTATGTCAATCGAAAGCCCTAAGTGTCCTGAGCAATATTGTATAAGGAACCAACTCGGTACGACCTCTCTGAACAAAGATATAGGCCTTAGAGCTTAGAAAAAATAGGCTATAGCGCCGGTACGGAGAGTCGTACAAAAATTATCTCGGTGTCCAACGATAGGGGACAGTCTCCTCTAACAGGATTTATCGCGATCACAACCTAAAATTGATTCTGGCCTCAGCTATTGGCCTTAGAACATGACCTAGATAGAACTTTTAGTTTCGTCTTATATTCCAGTTAGGACTTTTTACAGTTTTTACGCGGGGGGCCCAGCGTCCATAGGATTTTGCCCATCCTCCTTCTTGATGTTAAGGCCCTTGACTATGCAAAAGTCAACAAGAGCTGGTATCTTCTGAGGATCGGAGCGCCAGTATGTGGGTTGAAATGTTGAAAAACGGTTCATGTTATTAGCTTTCCCGTCCTTTAGTTGTTGTAAGCCTAGATCGCCCTGTCGTGTTTTTCGTATTAAATTCTCCTCCAACTAAGAATCGGTTTCACAGCGTCCGGAAATGCCCGTCGTAATCTTCATATTTGTTGTGCCTTGGTGTGCAATATATTTTTGTATATATAAACGATACATATATAAGATGGAGTATTTTTTTGTTTAGATATTTCATATAATTGAAAAAAAATTCTGCTTTTGGAAAGACCAATCTTTAAGTTCAAATTTTTTATTATCTATAGCAGTAGTTGAGTTGGGCCACAAAAAGCACGAAAACAGTTTTATTGCTTTCAGCTTATTTGCGAAAGAAAGTGACTCTTTGGCGGCTTTCTCGGTAGAGGATTGCGAATTCGTAACGGTGATAGATCGTGCAACAAAGTCGAATTTTGGCTGTCCCGCAAGAACTCGACTCAAATTAAGGTTGCCTCTGAAATTGCGTCAGGCTTCTTAGAACACATTACGGAAGGTCCGTAAATTGACGTACCGTTATCGGAGTTCTTTGAAAAGTCAAACTGTTCCTTTCCATTTTACTCGTTGCTTACAGAAATTTAGCACCTAAAACGGAGAGAAGTAGGGCCATTAAGCCGCGGTGCCGAGAAAGAAACGAGTTGAACCGTTGTGCTCGGCGTAAGGTTTATAAAATAAGCAGAAGCTGTCAGGTGCTGCCTGCATGTTGCTCAAGTGGCATTAGGTAATAACGCTCGAATCGCTCTAAGTTTTATTTACGGCGGTTTTACTTTTGTGATACCGAGTTCTGGCTGGGCGCCTTTTTGCTCCTGTTGCGCACGCGCTTCTTCGGTGGCTCAGTTGCCCGATCCGAGTGGCTAAAAAAAGTAGAACAGCATTAACTAATAGGTTTTTCATTCATATAACGGGTTTGTGAACTTGCTGGAAGATTAACAACTGAGAATTATATTTCGCCAGATGCATACGAAAGATAGCGAATTAAGCGCGGCTGCCTGTCTGCGGCTAGCTAGTAGGAAGTTTTGATTTTGGCCCCAAGTTTCCCAGAACTGGGGCTAGATGAGCCAGCTCCTCGTCGCCTTTTTGCGCCGCAAACGGCTGCACCAGATTTTTTCCAGCAGCACAACGCCGGCTGCGAATTATTTATTGGAAACGCGCGGAATTCTTGCAGTCGCTAATGTGGAAATATTTAACCCAATTTGCCGGTGCACGAGCGAGAGGCTCCAGGTTTACTCTCTCTGTTTTTGATGTGAACTTGACCGCAAGTTTCAGTGTAACACTCTCCATGACGCAAATAACACTCACTGCACTCTTGACTCTCTCTTGTCCTTCTCTACACTGACCGGTCGTGGTTATGGACTTATTTAACTGGAGGAATGCGCTTAATTTCCCATAATAGGATTTATATCACTCCGATTCCTCGATCTGCGGAGATACAGCGTTGTTGTGTAATGTTCTCGCTGCCCCAGAGTCCACTTCCCCAGGAATTCCGCAATGCTGCTGTTTCTGCAAATTTCGCGTTTTCAGTGTACGGTTTCGCATTGTAACAGCTCTTGCGCCAGGTATATGTGTCAAACGAAAGCCCTGGAAATAAATAACGAGCGCATTACAATCTGTGATTAAATTAGCTTTTTAGAAGTTCTTGCCTGTCTTT
Source organism: Sinelater perroti (assembly GCA_036346155.1). Taxonomy (NCBI): domain Eukaryota; kingdom Metazoa; phylum Arthropoda; class Insecta; order Coleoptera; family Elateridae; genus Sinelater; species Sinelater perroti. The sequence continues at coordinate 2,232,819 of JARFIY010000346.1, read as the reverse complement.
TTTTAGAAACAGATAAACAAGTAGTCCAACTTTCCTTTCGTTACTTCGCGAGCTGCAAAAAATGACTTACACTTTGCAATCTGTATCGCTTTCATTATTTCATAATCAAACCGTCTCTTTTTAAATTGTCTGTCGTTTCTTTGCCAGCCATGCTTGGAATAAACTAAAAAATTAAATAAAAGATGTGGTTGCGGAGGGAAGGGGAGATTTAGAAGCTTCACTCCAGTTTAAGTAGGTTCCTCTTTAATCATATTTTTATCTTATTGCCTCGGATAAAAATAACTATTAAATATGTGGAAACGGTGAGACGGAGATATAAGGAACCCAAAAGCGACAGTGTAACGGTATATTTTAAGAGCAAGTGGAAAATTTTATTAGCTTTGTTCTCGGAAGCTCCAACCATTTATCTTGGCAATATGTTTGCAATTTAATTAACTTACTACGCCTGTAGCTATTAATATCTGTAAATTGACGATCGCAACTGTCAATCTGAAAGGAAATTTGTGTATCCTTTTTACTCCTCCCATCTCTAAAATTTTTGATTCGACTTTTCAAAAAAATTTTTAAATTTCAAGTAGAAAAAGTTCAAAGAAACCAATGATAAGTACAGAAACAATCTCTTCCTCTTCTTCGGTGCTACCTCAAACGAGATCCTATCTGCTTTGGGTAGTATGAAATAACGTTTCGACCAGTTCATTCCTTTATATTCTTGAACCATGATTTTCTCATTTTTCTCGGCTTCATTTAACTTCTATTTTTTTTCGCGTAAGGTTTTTAAGGTTTCATATTGTGTATGCATCATAATATGACCGAAATATCCTGTTTTGTGTTTTTTTTTATGATATTGGTTACCAGGATAGACCATGGTATTCTCAGCATTCTGCGGTGTAACCACATTTCAAAAGCTTGTATCCTCTTACGAATATTTCTTTATTGTGCCTGTTTCGCAGTTATATATTAATAACGACTATATAAAGGGCCCGCCAATAGGGACGCATTTGACACAGACACCATGTCTTTTTCTGCAAACTCAATGTTATTTTTTAGTTTAAAGTTTGCCATTTTTTGCTATGAGTCATATTTGATTGAAGGTCGCTTTAAAGTGATTAAAGAACACTACAAAAATGGTGAAAAAATAGAAACACCCTTCGAGCTCTCCGCGATTATTTCGGTCATCATAACCGTGCAAATGAGACCACCATCGGTCGTTTGGTGCGAAAATTCGAGGCCACTGGTTCTGTTGCTGATATGTCAAAGACTGGACGATCCAAAAGTGTTCGCACACCGGCAAATATCGCCGCGACCAAGCAGGGTGTGAAAGAGGACCCAAAACTCTCAATAACTCACCGATCGCAAGAATTTTAGAGACTAATTTATGCGGTATTATGCACAAAGATTTGAATTTACACCCTTACAAGGCCCAATTGACCATTTCAATTTTTGATTGGCTTCTCCAACATCGTGCAATTGATCCGAGTTTTTCATAGAAAATCATCTTCAGCGATGAGACGCATTTCATACTGAATGGGACGGTGAACAAGCAAAACTGTTGCATTTGAAGCAACGAGAATGCAAGAGAATATCAACAATAACCAGTGCATCCTCCAAAAGTGGCTGTTTGGTGTGCTCTGTAGTTAAAAGGTGCCCTTGAACTATTTTTTTCGAAAATGAGGCTGGAAATGCGATACCTCGGCATGATTAATGACTGTTTCTTCCCGAAACTTAATCAGACCGACATAATTGATGTTTTCAACAAGACGGCGTAACATACACACAATATGTAGGAATATCGAGGTACTGTAGTCGAAGTTCGGTGAACGTTTAATTTCGAGAAATGAAAATATCAATTGTCCTGCTCGTTCGTGCGATTTGAGCTTTTAGACATTTTTTGTGGGGATATCTAAAAGCCCTTAAAAAGCGACTCTATATGAAAATGTCATTGAAAATTTCAACCATCGTATCGACATCTTTAAACATCGAGTGATACCATTCTTCATACATAAATGTTTAAAATAAAACATTTATTTTATTTGATTATGCAATCATTACTGTAGTTTCAATTAAGGTTTACTTTCCCGCGCCTGAGTTGTCGGACCCCATATAACACTGTAATGATGGGAGTCTACCTTAGATATTTAATTTTAAGCTGCATAATATCTCTCATTTTTAGAAAGCCTCCATTCGTTCCTTGATGTCTTCGAAATGATTCATGCTGTTATTCATTTCTCGTTCTAAATGTATGTATTTTTCTACGTTTGCTATTGGATTGCCAGTAACTTTAAGATTTATATTTGCTGAACTTTATGAATTTTGTTTTACGTTCATTGTATACCTTATCCGTAATCCATTTCATTATAAGCAAACGCAATAGTGTAATCTATTCATTCCATTTATTTTTATTTCTTTTTGTGTTTTTGTCAAATGCCTCTGTTAATTTTTATTGGTTCTGTTGCCTCTTCGCCTATTCGCACCTTTGCAGTTTGTTCCCCATAGAGATTTTTTATAACTGGAAGGTCTCTATAATCCTGACATTTTTGAGATTTTGGTTTTTTGGTATCATTACAAAAGTCGAGTGCAATCACTCTTTTGGTTATTACCATTTGCCTATATATTATTGTGTTGGGCAGCGGGTAGATCCTCCTCTGTGATCCCGATAAAGGATAGATCTGCTTCAGGGAAGCGACCCTGCCCATGCGAGCCTCGACTCTTCTCCATCTCCTAACACCGGGGAAAACTCGTGTCCCAACCTTAATTCCACTCATAATCTACATACTCTTATCCTCCATACACCCTATCTGTATGACTGTGTGATGATGATGATGATATATTATTATACAATTCCGTTAATCTTTGTATACCAAACTCTTTCACATTTTAAAATATTCCACTGCTACATTTTCCATTGCATGTAAATCTTCTGATTTAAATATGTATGAATTTTTAGTGGATGTTATATTTGGACCATTAACACTTCTCACATCACTAAACAATTCTTATATATATATTGTTCCTATGCTCAATTCTTCTCTTTCATGTCCAACATCATCTCATTTCTTTTCGTTTGTAGACCCTGTTTATCATGATTTATTTTAATCTCTTAATTTTTGCTGTTACTTTGTAATCTAGTTCTTAGCATATTTTTGTTGTTTCTTTCTCCTTTTTTCGTTCATAAGATTTGTTATTTTGCCCGTAATCTATTCGTTTTTTGCTCAGGATTTTCTGGGTCTAAAGTATCTTGTCCTGTTTTCTTTAAAGATTGCCTAAGACCTACCCAGATTATTTCAATTTTATCTTTTACTGTTGTTTGTGCTTCCGCGCCATTTCTTATACAAATTTGTCTGTAATATATTTCTGTGTTAGTTTTTCCAGTCATTTTCGGTTGTTATCTTTAAACTTTGTCCTTATCTTTATTACGACTGGGTTGTGGCCTTATTTAATATCAGCACTGGAATACGTCTTTCGGCTCAAGATACTGTTTCTAAAACGTTTAGTTATGGAGATATAATCAACTTGGTTCCTAATCATATGCTCTTTTGTGACATAAGAATATACAGGTATAAAATCTTTTCGGCAATTGGAATGAAGTACTTAATATCATTTGACAGAACTCTTATAGTCCTGTGCTTCTATCGATTCTCTTGCGTAGTCCGAAACTACCCACTATTTCTAGTTCTCCTTTCTTAGAATTGAAGTTTTCCATTAGTAAATTACGTCGCTTTTCTTTATTAGCTTGTATATGTTCGATATGGTTATATAAAACTCTTCTTCATCAGACTTGTCCTCTGTAGGAGCATAAGTTTGTATGATGTTTATATTAGCCGATTGACTTTGTATCAGCATGATTATCAGAATTACGCATAAAATTTGTTACATATCTTCAGATCCTTTAGAGAATCAATTGCACCATAATATTTTTCTATCACAAAAGACTGCCGTTTAAAAAACTTCCATATCTGTTTTCACCAAAAGAAACTTTTGGCTTCTTTTTTTTGTAATGCCTGTCTTGCAGGCGTCAGTTTCACACATAAATTTGGCTTCATTTTCTAGCCTTAAAAACTCATTTTCGTTTTAAGGGGTGTTTCTAAAAGCCTCTAAAAGACTGTATAGAGTAATGGCCTTTGCTGTGTCTGTATTTTCCCCTTGAAGTCTTTCACTTACTTCTCGACACTTCTAGATAACATTAATGCCATTTCAGTACCTTTAAGTTTTTCCAATATTAATATACATTTGCCTCATACAATGTGTTTTTAGTCTGATCACTAGCATGGGTAATGTGTGTCAGAGCATCAAGAACCTTCCAGTAAGATTTGTATAATGCTTAACTGGCATCAGCACGATCACCCTATCAGACTGTTGACAAAGTGTTTAAAGATAAGGAGTCCGTTTTTAGGCGAGATTACAAGATATCCCATATTTTGGTTGAAGAATTAAAACAGTTGTAGCTTTGTTTTTTAAAGAAAACAGTTCAACAGTTGCAGAGCTAACTAGTTGTAAAGAGTAGCTCGCGCAAGGGATGTATGTGGATTTACTTCTTTTATTCTAGCCTGGAGACCTTTGCATCATTCAGACATGTTGCTGGCATCGTCGTAACTCTGTCTTCTACAGTTATTCAGATCAAGACACAAAGTCTATGGTTGGCATTATAGCATTCGTCATTTCTTCATTTTTATGTCCACAGTTAGGAATAAATATCAAAAAGTGTTTAACAAAAATTTCTGTAGTTAGCACAAAGCGTACCACAAAAGCTAGTTGGTTTATGTGCGACATATCTGGCGTTGAGTCTACTATTAAGGAATAATATTTGGCAATTACAATCCCTTGGACAATCTCTGCCTTAAGTTGGTCCCCTAACTCCACAATGAATTTATTAACAGTTGTACTTGATAAGTATAAGAAACGGGAACACCTCTTTCTTTATTTGCTATATATTAGGTCATAAATAGATCGAATAATTTTGAAAACAGATCCACACAACCAAGAAAGTCATATTTCTTACCTAATATTTCATTATCGCCATGAATTGGAGGTCTACGGGAAGCCAAAAACTTCACAACTTCAACAACTTTTAAGAGAACATTTTGCCAATACGTTGTACCGCCTTGTACCGTTCTACTATTTCACAATTCACTTTTTGTGAAACTTGACTTTTACTAATAAATTTTGTAAAGCATTCTCTGTGTTCAAAATTATTGTGATCGTTTATTATATGGTGGGTCATTGAATGATATAATTTGGTCTACATCTTTGAAAGTATTTTCAGAGCTCGAAAAATCTTGCTGTACATTTGATGCACTACATTTTGGGCTTGAAATCACTAAAGTCGATGGCGATCATTGTAGTTGGTGAAAAAAGTTTTGGTATTTTTTGGATCACAACATCCTGCCGTTTAAAACGTTTTCTAAATTCTGTCCCACTTTTTTTCATAGCAAAGTTCGACCTTCTTTTCTACTTATTGTTCAGCCTTTATGCTAAATTAAATGTTTATTGAATGGCGATTTAATACAAAACTAAACTTTGTTGACAAGGACTGCGCTACTGCACAATGATTATAAATTGTAATTCTATTAACGGAACTATAACAACACTAATTTATTTGCTTCGCTGTTGTTCGTTGTATGACTTCTCCTATTCGATTGGAATTTGAACACAAGGGTGCCGCTGGAAATGTCATGGACGGTGATAGATCATTCTGGAAAGTTCCTGAATAATTTTTTATATGATGTAACATATACATGTTTTTAAAAATTTAACACACGGCGATGAACGATGAGTGTACGATTTTAAAGTTTAATAGTTATAACTTATTCGATGTTTCTTTGATTGAGCCCACTTTTTTGTTTACTGAACTCAAAATTTTACCCTCCCCCCCATCCTGGTATCCTAGACTGCAGTTTACTCAGTCTATGTATTAATCAGCCCCTGAATGTAATTGAACAGAAATTAAAACATTAAGACCAGATGATAATTAGACCAAATGCTTCTAACAGAATCTATATAAAGGGTGGCCTAAATTGTGAACCGAATTTATATTTTAAATTTTGCGCGGATGAAAATCTTGTTTTGGTATAGGTTGAGGTGTGTTTTTCGCCCTCATTGAGGATGCCATTTAATATTCTTGCACAAGCTCCATTTTTCCTCCCCATTCACTAGTCTGCAACATTTGTTTTCTATTGCAACGATGAAGGTGAGACGAACATACCAACATACGTTGCTGTCGAGCCACATCCCTTATTGGTGACTCAATTTAACACATTTTCAAATGTTTGTGAATTATTGTTTTTATTATATTCTTTTACCATAATACTAAGATTTCCACTTACAATTACACCAATTTTTTTGGTCGTCCAGATAGCGCTCCTTCTTGAAAGGTACAATTTGTTAAACTATCATGTCCCTTCTTCATACGACTACACAATTTTTCTTCGTCGCAACCCTGTTTTTATTTCAAAATTTCCACCGTAACACTCTCTTTATTCGCTTTCCATTTCAATGTCTTCGACCACACTCATGAAACGAATACGCGTTAGTTATTCCAAAATGTTTAGACTAGCCTAGATGACGTCGATGACTGCCGAATAGCAATCCAAAAATCCGACATTCTTTATGAAATGAAAAAATACGAGGGTGAATCAGAAAGTCAATGCAATTTTGAAATTGCGCGGTAAAACAAGAGAAGGGTACTGACGTGCAACAAACGATAACGGGTAGTTAGCCGTGTAGAGTATTCCGTCGTATGGCAGAGAGCAACGAGGGTAGAAGTATGACCGTTCTACTCAGTGATTGTACCATCGAGGCACAAGGCGCCGTAGTGCGTTTTTGCAGACAGAAAGTATTAAATCTGTGGAAATTCATCGCCGAAAGTTGGCGTAGTATGAACAAAAGATCTGAGGGTGGATTTCTTGCTAAAGCGACGTCTGATTACCACATTGTCGGTCTCTTAAAGGAAACACTGCGAGGTCACAATTCCGATAGTGAGGTCACAGTTCTGATGGTGAGGTTTAGTAAGTGGTGCAAACGTAGCGCCGTGAGCAACCGAAAAACTTCTTTTTTTAAAGGGATGAAGCTCATTAAACGATCCTAGAATTGCATGGATGGTTTCGGCTGGAAGATTTGATACTTTTCATAGAAGTTTTGATTACAATATACATGTTCTGATCACTTCATCAATGACACGTCAGAGCATATTTCCAGCGTAGGCCTTAGGTTTTAGGTAATCCCATAAAAAGAAGTCAAACGGTGTCAAAATACAAGATCTTGCTGACCAGTTGGTTAAATTGTACAACCAAGAAATTGTTGCTCGAATTTTATGCTAGGCACTGTCCTGTAGCCTTAACCTTCCTTGCTCATAAATATTCTAGGTGGCACCATTTGTGAAGGGACAGCCTCTATAAAAAATTACTTGTTGCTGGTATCGAAATAAACTTCTGCACAGGACTAACAAAAACAAAAAATCACCCATAAACAAAGTTATTTATAGTTTATTATTAATGAAGAAAAATGCAGAATCTGAGATTTTTGAAGTATTTAAAGAAAATTAAATTTCTCTTCAAGTTATTTGGCAGAAAAGTTTCCTCATTCGGGAATTTGCAAAAAATCAGGCTTTACAAACAAAACCTCTAAGTTGTAGGACATTTTTTTTTACTAGGGCCTTTGTCCTTTCACTTTTCTTTAGATTTTGTGATAGAGACAACTTAATTTTTAATTTTCTGGACTATTAAATGAGACCAACTGGGTTTCTTGATTGGTGGGGTTGAAAACGGCGTGTAAAACCTAACACTTAAACCAAATAAAAACAATGAGAATAGTAGAGTCTATATAATTATATATAATTATAATTGTCTAAAGAATTTTTGGTAAATGAAAAAATCAAAAAAAGGAAATAGTGAAGATGGTATGGTTGGACGCAACCAAATAAACTTAAAAGTTGAATGGCACTATCTAGTATCGTCTTTAATATATCAAATTCTATTAGTTTACGTATAGTATGTACCAATAAGCAATCGGATGAAGAACAAGGTAAAAAAAGCAACACCCAACAGAATTATGGAACACCTAATACTTCCACTGTCGTGTGGTCAATATAGCTGACTGAAAAAATAAAACTTTCTAGAATGAAAGTTAAGATAAAATTATTCTGTAGTTGTTTTGTCATTGCGAATAAGTCAAAAATCAAGTTTATTGACCAGAAGTAATTATAATTATTCAACAGCATTATTCGAAGTATGCGTCATCGGCCTGGAAGTGGGAAAAGCTGCTCCGCCGTCATCTTGGCGCTCCATTTTTAGCTAAGGTCATCACCACCGACGAAAAGTGGACTTTCTTCAAGAGTCAACTATGTCCCAATCAATGGCTTTCACTGAGCCAGCAAAGAACTTTAACTCTAGGTCCAAACTGTACGTCCGGCTAACGACAGAACGATCTGACCTTTCCAACTTGTTTCCAGTTTGTGGTTTTTCTTATCCAACCAAATCTGCTAATTCTTTTTAAATCATCTTATTTGTGGACGTCCTGTTTCCCTCTTGATGATATTTCCTGTTAAGGTACGTATTTGTGATCCATACATGTACATTAAAAGGACGAATTGATTATAAACATTTTTCTTAAATGTAGCAGTATTTTTATATTCTTCAGTATCTTGCTTTGTCGACCAAATGCTGACCATGACATTTGTACTCTTTTTCCAACTTCTGCTGTTTGGTTTTGTTTTGAACATTTTACCATATATTGATCTGCATATTCTGTTATGGTTGTCTATTTTTATATTTCTTTCTGCTTCTGGGTTGGTTATTGCATTTTTACATATTCATTGCGAAGCTTATTTGTTTTGACTATTCTTATAGCTCACAGATCATCGTCTAAAGTTGTTTAAAACTCTGGAATGTCAACACGATACCATCTACACTTTTCTATTTATCCGAATACATTTCTTGTTCCAATCTAACTCCTTAAATATGTCTTCAAATGAGGTTATGAATAACTTTGGGTTTATTGAGTCTGTTTGTCATGCTTCTCTTCTGGTATTGGTTTTTGGTAATCTTTTCCGCTTAATGTCGTCTATGAAGGCTAGGTACAGCGGTAACCTGTGCTGATTTGATCTTTATGGTCAGTAGGTGGTTTGTTGTTCTGTATCCCTGGGGGAAACTTGACTACTCGATTGGTTTGTAACTTTCTAGTAGTAGTAATTATTATTTTAGTCATACTACAACAGAGATATAGGCCGGTAATTTTTCAGTCTGCTTTTATCGTCTTTCTATATAAGTAGTGCTGTTAAGTGAGCTGTTCTACTCTTTTGATATGTTCTCTTCTTTTAGATATTTATTTAATAGTATTTTTAATGCCTCTAGTAGTGGTTCTACTTATTCTTTGAATAATTGGGTAATACCTAATTTTTCTCCATATTTTTACTTTACTATTGTTGTTATCCAGTGATATTGCAATTAATTTTTTTTTAGTTAATATTTGAATTCTTCCAGCATTTCCACATTTTTGTTCCCCCTAGAACTTGTGGGACAGACCGGGTGATCGGTGTGGGATTGTAGGTTTGTAATTCTGCCTACCTGAGATAATTTTGTTTTAAGACTCGTCAATTTTTTCATTGTTTTTAAGGATTGTTTGGCTTAAACCTCCACGCTCGCCAGGCGGGTTGGAGGGTTATTTTCAACCGCCCACTACGGGTATGGTGGCTGTTCGCAGCTGCTGGTTCCGGATTAGACGCGGCTGGGACCTGTTGGTCTGCCGGAGGTATTTTATTTCCCTCCTACCCGCTACATCTCCAGAGCGGCTTCTAGGGCTAACCAGCTCGTTGGAAGTCAAACATAGATGAATAAATTGTAGTAATTTTTTGGATTTGGGAATCGTGCAAATCTTTATTTATAATCTATTGGACTAAAGGGCTGAATATGTATACATGTTTTTAACAAGCCTTGTGTTATACTTTCGAAATCTAACATTTTTCATTCGATTTATTAAATTATAACATGTATTAATGTTTGCTGTTTGTCAAAAAAAGCAGGATAGTAATAGTCATAGTAATAAAATGAACCGCTTCATACACAAGATTGTGAACACTCTGTATAACCATTTAAATCATGTCGTATTTATTTTTTGGCAATTTGAACTTATAATTTATATAACACGTTAAAACTGCTCCTCTTTATGATTTATTTTGATCGTGTGTTATAATACTGTACTTTATTTCAATGTAGAAAAGTCAGACCAAAAGGGAAAAAACAGGTATAAATTAGTCCTATTTTGATATAATACAACCAAGAGAAACTGATTATATTTTATTACACTTGTGTACGACAAGGTTCTTCGCTTGGGCGGGTAAACTTGCAGTCTAGTTATACCTGCCACTGAAATTTATGACTGCACTAAGTACCCTAGAGATGATAGAAGTGCAGTATAATATAATTGCTCTACACAGATAGAGAGCTGTCAACGGTTCCTAGCGTTTTTAGCTGTAGGATCATAAAAGCTGATTAGGGGAGAATATTTGCAACCGTGTCGTACTTAAATAAATACGCTATAATTTTTTTTAAATGCTGCAAAGGTGCCGTTTACTGTTAGTCATTTTTGTCTTAATACAGATTGTGTCTTTAATTATTTTGATTCAAGTACGCGTTGTTGTCTCTGCAAATATCAAACAAATGCGCTGTTAGACAATGAGTGGGTTTAAACCCCCATAATCAAGAAAATAGAAAAGATAAACAAATGGCCTCTAAGCCTTTTTTATAATTTGAAATATTTAAATGTTTAGAGGTTTATAATGGTAGTCTTTTTCTAACTCCTAATTCGTATTTATTACATTTTTTATTTTACATCGTAGAAAATCGAAAGTACCTAGTTGTGACAATTACAACAATTGGAATATAGAATAGAAAACCAAAAATCTATGAATACAACAATGAAAATCACAGGGAGAGTCTTTTGTCTATAGTAAATTGATATATGATTAGGGTATTAATAAAAATGTTTAAGCTTTTATACACTTTTATATTGACACTAGCCTCTTGCTTCTCTTTTTCAATGTTTTTTTTTTAAATACGTTTTAGTTGGATTCTACTTAAGCTATTTAATAATTTGTATTATATGGGATATATTTGTGAGAGCTGATACACCACACTAAATGATCTTTTTATATTTCGGTCATTTTATAAATAGTATTAGTTTTTCTCAATTATTCAACAGTACGAGGCGTCGCTAAGGACAGTTTAAACACCACAAAGTACGGTTAACGCAAATTCGTTTCTTGGTTGTGGTTAGTTTAGTTTTAAGTAGTAAAGGCTTTGAGAGTGTATGGAGAGGATCAAAAGTGAACGCCAGTATCAACGATGATTTGACAAGTTCAAGTCTAGGAGCTCTAGCTTTCAAGATGAATCACGATTTAGATAACGTGGCGGGAAACTGTAAGTCAAGATCCTACTCTCAAGTCAAAATAATTGGCTGGGGAACACAGTTGTACATCTGCAAGAGTCTACAGACGTTTGAAGAACTTGGAATAGTGTTTAAATGGAGTACACCACACTCCTTTATATAGGGAATAATTTTAGCATAGGCTTGCGAATGGGGAGGAAGAATGGGTCTTAAACGAAAATATTAAGCGACATCATCAGTGGTTGCGAGCACCTCAATATATACTAAAATAATATTTTCTTATTGTGCATATGGTGGGATATGAAGAGTGTAAATTATTTTGAAACTTATCTATTTTTAAGATTTAGATCGACTTAAATTGACTCCGGGAAAAAGCGGCACGTTTTGGCCGACAGTGCCAACCTACATGTTGCTAGACAAACGCTGCAAGAACTAGAAGTCTTTGGCTGGAAACTAATATTTCGATGCTTGCAAAATTATCTATTCGTGATTTCCAGAAGACGTGAATAGGGCATTCCAGGTATTTTCTAATTTGAAATCCATAAGTTTTTTTATAAGGATATTTGCAATTTACTTGGTGGAGAAATGTCATAGAAAAACTTTACTTTTAAATAGAAAATTGTTTTGTTTTTAGATTATTAAAACTGACGTTATTTATGAAATGATCTGCTGTGTGTCATAACAGTTCTGCATATATTTAAAAAGGTATAGGACAGGCACTATCACATATTTAATTATGACATTATGACATATGGTGTATACAATAAAACACCATTACAGCATTGTGGGGGTGAATGGAGAGGAACACGGCTTCTGAGCATTGTAAATAGAGATGTTCGAAGAAAATTTCCTCTGTAAAGCGCCTTGCACTACCTATTCTTTAGTCAATACCATGGTGTCAAAGCAAAAGGTACCATCGTCTCTTGCCCAAAGTTTTGTTGTCTATATGGTGAGATATGAATATTTATTTAAAATGTTTAGTGCTAATCAGATGCCTCGAGATGCCTAATTTTAACAATTAGACCGACTTAAATTGGTATTGGAGAAAAGCGACTTCTTCTGACCAATATAACACATCGCTTAATTGGCGAGAAACCCATCTACCCAATTTAGGCACCACATCAGTGTAGAATAAAGTACTTTGACTAATCTCCGTATCATAGCGTTAAAATTTTTACAGTTATATTAATTCATTTGGTCGCCCAGACAACACCAATTATCCGACTGGTACAGCTGGAGGAGGGGTTGCAATCATAATAAAACCCCACGAATTCTTAAAATATTGCTCAGAATTTATTCAAGCTATATACAATTGTGGAAGACTAAGTAGGGTTAAAAACTTTGTAGTTTATCCCCCTGGGCTTTGATTCAACAAATGTAGTTTCGAAGAATATATTCAATCATTAGGTAATTAGTTTCTTGCTGGAGCAGATTTTAATACCAAGTATCCGGGCTAATTACACCAAGAAGACGAGTTCTGTGCAACAGTATCACCCAGATAACTTGTCTATATACCAGACCAGCTCACCAACAGAACAAAAATCCCTGACTTACTTAACTTTTTTATATTAGTACAATGGTGTGTCTTGGTTTGTTTTCGAATCACAGCCAGTATATCCACATCAGTAATAAATAAATCAAGATGATAACCAACCCTAAAACGAACTTGAATTATTTTAGTTATGTACTTAAAAATCATCTATATACCAATATCCCATTAAAAACGGTCGACAAGAAAATATTGCTGAAAAGCGACATCACCGAATGATAAGCCTAGACTTAACATAATACACAATTTTTTAATGAATACCTTAAGGAACCAACAACTACAGAGGACAGAGTATTCACCCTGGAAAGCCACAACCCGCCTCAACAGGTCTAAACTGCAAATACCTTCGGTTTGAAAGGAGGATGATCATGTGGATGCACCGAAGCGAAATTATTTAGTACCCATCTTCAGAACGTTTTTTAACCGCTACCACCAGAAGACGCTGAAGTCACATACTTTTTAATGTCTTTCTTCCCTTCTTTTTGCCTATTAAACCCTTCTTTTCTGGTGAAGTCATGGAAACGCCAATCTCAAGAAATTACTAGGAGAGTTATCTCGTAAAGGCTTCAAATTATTTGTTTTATTATTGTTTACTGTTCAAAATCCGTAAGCCTAATTATCTAAATTTTTGAATGTCTTGTTTTGAAAAGGATTATTTCTAGCCTTGAAAATGAATTAAAAAAGCTTACGTCCGATCACCAGTTCGGATTCAGGAATCAATACTTCACCATAGAACAAATATATTAGAAGATAACATCAGAACAACTTTTGAAAACAAAAGCCAAGACTCCGATAGTGTGATGTGAAGATTTAATATTTAAATTGAAGAAGGTTATCCGCATTTATATTATGATTTTCATACCCTATCACAATTAACGGTTCTTTCAAGTGAGGTTCGGCGAAGCTATTCGCCCTATTAAATTAGTGTTTTAAGGATAGTTCGGTACTGATTATACGAAGATGGTATATTAACAAATTTTAATACAACCATGAGAACTTGTGCTGCTGATACGGCAGTTCTTGCAACACATTGAAGCAACACCACTTTTATAAAAAGCCTAAGACTAACAAAACGGAATTCTTTCACGTTACAGTTTTGGCAATCATTGTAAATGGTTAAGTGCTACCCCAAGTAGACTGGATCTGAACAGACTTCTCATCTATAAAGCAGTGCTAAAATTAGTATGGAGCTATGATATTCAGCTGCAGAAACAAAGAAATCCCAGAACAGTTCTAATCCAAGGCCCTTTGGTTAGTAACTAACGTAACCTATTTTGACCAGAACAGAAAGAGGTATCGGTGAAAGATGGTTAAGTGTAGTGCTAAATATCTTAGAAGGCTAGAGACACATCCAAACTATATATTTCAATCAGTTTATAGGATGGCTGATATTGATTACGAGATTGCAAACAGTGAACTAATTGGAAGGAAGGTCTGACCACAAGTTGAGTTCCTCAACGAACAGCGATCAAATGGTTCGAGCGCTTCAGCGAAAGAGATTTTTCCGGTTCTGGTCGACCATCTTTGTTGACAGCGTTGGAAGATGAGGCTTCAACAAACAGTCGTTGAGATCTGTTGTTAATCACTCAACTAAGGAGAAGTTTGAGGTTCTTCCGCATCCAGTTTACAGTCCGATCAATGCGTGGTGGCCGATTTTAGTTTTTTGATGAAGTTTGAAGAAGTGTATCTAGAATTGATTCGAAGCTAGAATGGTGGAGGATGATGGCTTTTATTTTGAAGACTAGTTGTTATTGCTTTTGAATAAATTTATGCATAAAAATGTCATTTTTGATATTGACGACCTCTTGATTAATTTTTAAAGAATAACCGGTGTCTAAGGTTATCGATTTGATTTTGTGTAGTCTAGAGTATGATTTCGTAAGCTCATGAAGAACCTCCTGAACAAAACTGCGAGATTTGCAGAGCAGAGGAAGTACGCTGACGTGTCCGAGGAAAAGACTTACTGACATTTACCTGAAACTGTGAAAAATGGGGCGTTAAGCAACGCGGTTCATTAATAATGTTACATAACTGGCATTCCGTAATCAAATAAATTAAAGCAATAATAGAATTTCTTAAATAGATGCGTAAATAAACGTCCAAGTTTGCTCGATCTGAAGCAATTTGTCCTACTTTTCGTTTTCGTCAGGGAAAACAGAAACATTTTCGATCAAGGATTTTCTGCAATAGAGCGGCCGAACGCTGCAAACGCTTTGTTTTGCTCTAGGCCGGAGCTGGGCTTCTAATCGAAAACCGATTGATTGCCAAGGTTGATCAAAGTGCCCGGTCGGGAGCGGTAAGTCATGGCGACGCCGCCTCTGCGGCGCAGCCTCGTCGAGGAGCGTGAGACTTTTGATCGGGAGCACGCTTGATGAAAGGATTCCGCTGACGTAAAGAGACTGTGAAGTGAAACTCATGCAATTTCTGTAATATATTCATAATAACACGCACTGGTTGATGCCCCGGCCTGGTGTAAACTGTAAACAAAGTACAAGGTCAACGAAAACACGCTGGCAATTTAAATAGTCTAACGGTGCTGCCACGCGGCGCGGCCCGGATAGTCATTCTAACATTTTTAGGAGTTCCGTAGGGGTCAAGGTCAAACGACTTTTATTTTTAACTGTTTAAACTTTTTCCAATCGTATCGGCTGCATGTATGCCGTGCCAATGACCAAGTTTACTCAACTGTACTTATTTTTTGCGTCCTGTACTGCGCTATGTATCTCGACCATCCGCGATAGCTCGGCGCTGCCACTTCCGTATCGTCCCATTTTCACCCAGCAAGACGAGACATTTCGCCATTTGGCGGATGTTCAGGAATGGAGCTCCACTAAAACGAAATCCTGGAAGGCGAGAATTAAAAATACGCCGCCAGTGCCAAGGACTGCCAGCAGGTGCTAAAACGCATATCCACCAAGTACGGAGTAGGAGCATTTCGACTTTCAAAGAAAGCCATTCCCAGCCATTGAAAGTTAACGGCAATAATGCCTCTAACGCTGCCATGACTCGAACCTTCGAGTTAGCAGAGGACGAGAGCAGGGTATTAGAGGTTATCGGTTTATTGTGTTAGTAAATCAACATTTTTCGGTGTCATTTTTATATTGCCTTTCGGTATTTTCCAGAGGCATTTACGGCGAGTGCCCAGGGATTACAGGACCGCCGTTTAACCTAGACGCCCCCACGTGTCCACCTTTTGCCTTATGGCACCGCAATTAGTATTTATAAGGAGCAGCCTGGGCGGGAACCTCCGATAGCTCGGCGTTTTCGTAACGAAAGCATGCTCCTCCATATACCGGCAATAAATAAAACAGGACGATACAAAAACCTGTACGAGACATAAAACCATGCAAGTCCTCTCTCTTTTACTGTTAATCATTTTTTTATTCTGCGCGCCTATTACTTTCTTGATGCATGGAGAAATACAGTTCGTTTTCAACATATGTCTTCATTGTCGCTGACATTCCAGGTTCCTTACATCAAGCTGTCCCGTTATTTGCACATAGAAAAACTGCGAATCTTTTATTTTGATCACGATCTTTCCAGAAGTGTTACGCAATATCAGTTCAATGCACGGATCTCAAATCGTCGCCCACATTTCGTTGGTTCGCTAATAGGCGCGATTTCCTGCGTGCTCACCAGCGTTTGGTGCAGCGAAAACTGTCTTAATTTGTAATCCAGTTGGGAGTTCCAATTTAAATCAAAAATCGTTGAGAATATTACGGATCGCATAATGGGCTTTTTTGGATTTTCGGAAATGTTAATGAGTTTCAAGAACAGATTTTTTAACAATTCACCACGTACAGTCAGCAAAAAACTTGGCGTCTCTCATGTAAATGCGGAGTTTCCAATTGGAAGAAAAAACAAGGTTACTGCTGACAACGCATCTGTTGTTTAGATTGAAATGGAAAGTTATAGTTACAGATCCTCTATACAGAAAGTAGGTAAATCGCACGTGCTAGTTAATTTTACTCTCAAAGACTTTCTTTAAAGAATTAATCGCCCATTTCAGGCTAGGAGTGGCTTCTGGGCGGTAGCATGTAGTTGGTCGAGTCGAATTAGTTTGATCAATAGTCTGAAATCACCTATTTTGCATGGTTTGTCGATTCAATTGTTCCTTAAAAGACCTACCATAATATTATTAGTATTACACCTTCTTGATTTTTGGTGGATTAAATTTAATATCTTGACCATTTTTCTATTTTGTAAGTTTTGTTTGGATCGTATTGTGATGTCACCAGGAAAAATTTGAAGTACTGTACTGTGATAGTTGATAGGTGCTAAGTATCGCAGGTCTAAGCTTTCTTACCTATGGAACTCCAAATTAGTGATTTTTAGTGTTGGAATCGGAACGATTTGGGCTACCTTATATTAAACAGGCATTTAGCATATTTGAAGGGTTATTCCAGAAATTTATTCCTTATTGTCAAACCTCTTAGAATACATTTTTAGTTCTTATTGGAAGAAACTTGTAGGGCAAAAATACTGTATTGTAATAAATGGATATTTATCTTTCCGCTATTATACCAAGGAAGACAGATAAAATTGTTCCAAATGGTTTAGTGAAAAGATCGTAAAACAAGTCTGATCTGAACTATTGGACGCGAAAACGTTCACTAGCCGAATCTGACCCAATCAAATGTAGTAATGGGCACAAATTTGAAAATCTAACCTGAGTTATTGATAGGCTGGGGTGGCTGTCACTTACAGAAGATGGAAGAAGAAAGAAGTGTTAGGAAGATTTTCACGAGAAATCTGGAAGAAAAGTGACCAAGGGCAAGACTAAGGGCAAGATGGCTAGACATGGTAGAAGGGGATCAGGCTCAGACCTAACTAGCCTGTTCAGGTATCAAAAGTTGGTAAGCTCGGAAGAGTGGCCATGGCCCTAGAAGGATCGTCAGAGGCAAGTAAGTAATCGAAACATGAAGGAAGCACTGTGAAAACCTTTATTCAAAAAGTAACAATAGCTGATCAGCCAAACCAACCGAACATCAAATGCAAGTTGCAGAACAAGAAGCAGATAATATGGAAAGAAAGGAAGTTATAGGGGCAATTCAAAAACCAGAAATAACAAATCGGTAGGGAAGGATGAAATTAATGCAGAAATGCTGAGACAACTTAAAGGAAGAGAACGTTAGACGTTAGTTTTTTCAATAGTGTTATATGGTACGGAAGTTTGTACACTAAAAACAGATGATAGTAACAAATTGGATTCTTTAGAGACGTGGTCTATACTAGGCCACATTACCAGAAGAGATAACGACCATCTGGAGAGACTTGGGCAAAAAAATTCAAAGAAGTGTGGTTACGATGCGCTCCCAAAAGACGCTTCTAAGTCAAAAGATTCACAACAACCTCACTATGGGAAAATAAACGAATAGCAACAAATAGAGAGAAGCAGTCACGTCATTTCAGTCATGAAACACATTATTAAAGAGAGAAATTGTCCTTCACCAATTTTATGTTACGATTGAAATGTTTATTCAACGAAGACCTTGGATTTGTTCAAGGTGGTTTCCCTAAGTAGGTGATATGTTAAAACCTCAATTACCTTCCAAATTACCATCATATCAAAGACTTTCAGCTTGCTCTAACAGACTCTCTGATCGGTGGTTTTGTCTTTGTCAAGCTTCGTTGTGCACGTTGTCGCACTAGGTGTTTCTATCGAATTAATTTTTTTAACTCTCAAGGCAGAAGATTTTTTCTTTTTTCAGTGTCTGTAGGGTTGGTCTCAAAGTGGATTGTGCTTTTATCAGTTTAGGGATCAAGAATGTTTGCTAATAGTTACCTTCTTACCTTGTTTGGTACCATCTTATTGGTAACGAAGAAATTAATGAAGGTTTAATTTTTTAATAAGTGATTTAAATTTTGTGAGTGTTTGAAATACCTACTAAAGGATTCAAGAAAAATTTGTTGCAGTATATGCAATATCAACAGTTGGTCACATTCTTTTTCAAGAGGAGAGGTTTTTGTGTTATTTTGTGGTACACCATGTTCAAAAAGAACAACCAAAAGCATAAACAATGATATTCTTATTTATAATTCTGTTATAGAAGGCGAAGAATTAACTCAAAAATTGGTTTTGTATTTCAAGATTTGAAATTAATTGATGAAAAGCTACTATAAGCTATAGAAGGAATCTTTATGGCAAAGCCAAAGGAACCCAGGTTGGTTTATATTCATCCATGGAAGCGGGACTACCGCTTAGTAATTGTTTTAGTTAGGCAAATATTGGATTTGTAACCAATCTTCATCAAATTTAAAGTGAGAAAATACCTCTTTATGTATAAATTTTGATTGAAAACATATTAACACAAAGTTTGGTAATTTATACACTTGTTCTTGGCCTATCGCACAGAAGAATGGTATCACGGCTAATTAATTTTCGGCCCAAGTGCGAACCAAACAATTTTGCATTATAACTTTCAACCTTGTGAATTATTCGAGCCGCATCAGCACCGTTTCGACCTAAAGTTCCAGTAATGCCAAAGAATACCCAAAATGGCAACATCTGTATTTGGGCACTTGCCTATTTTATTAAGTTCACATTTTAAATAACGCAATTTGTTACAAATTGAGTTCTTTAATGTGATGTATAACTTGTCAAATTTTTACAACAATTTATTAGAAAGCTGATTACTCAAAAACCAAAGACTTTTGCAACACTCTAAAAAGTCTAGACCGTGAATGGACAAAAGATCTATTCACAAACTTATTTTATACGTTGCCATTACAAAAATGATTGAGTACGAAGATAGAAAGGGAGAACGGGAGAAAGCATGAGAGAGAGGTGGGAGGGGAGAAATATGTAGTAGATTTAAAAGATTATATCGTTTGATTGTTAAATATTTGGTTATTTCAGAAATTGATTCTTTATTGCGAAATCTGCTAGAAATACATTTTCAGTTTTTATTCGAAGAAAATTGTAGGGAAAACATAATTAGGATTTGTACGTGTTGTCGGAAAATTTTAATATAAGTACAATATTGTATCTTTTCGCTGTTACACCAAGGACAATAAAACTGGTCTAAAGGGTTTAGCGAAAAAATACATCTCAAATGATACTTTAGCTCAAGCAACAGTGGCAATAGCTACGAGATAAAGCTTAGCCTGAGCTATTGGTCAGAATACCAAAGAGAATATTCCAAGGGCGAATTGAAGGCAGAAGAGGTAGGGGCCGTCCAAGACAAAGATGGTCCGATAACATAGAAGAGGATGCACAGCAAATACTTGACATCCAAAACTGGAGGATTAGTGCACAAAACAGGGAAGATTGGAGGCAAAAAATACGGGAGGCCCAGGTCCAGATGGGACTGTAGCGCCATGAAGAGAGAGAGAGCTATTGGTCACCAAAAGACGGATAAATAGAGGTATAGTCTATTGTATTCTATAGAATTTTTGGTTGAGATAAAGAAATATATCATTAGATATATATTTGGTTATTATATGTTATGGTCCGTTTGCTCATTATCTTTTGAATATGTGTTATGTTTCTATGTTCTATGTTCTATATTTTAATTAACAGTGGCATTTTTGGATTGTTTACCTATTTACGTTGAAATGGTAGGTAAAGAAGATACTAAACCATGCTCAAGAGTAATATTAACCTATAAATATACAAATTATGTTGAGTTTTTAAAAATTATAAGGTAGGTAAGATATTTTAAAATAAAAAAAGTCAAAGAAGAGTCAGATTAAAAAAATATTAAGATAAATCTAAAAGAAGCTGTATTTTATGAAAAATATTAAATAAATTGTTGCTCTTCCAGCAAAAATATCTTAGTGTTTTATTATTTTGGGCAACCTCTATATAACTAAGCTTCTAAAAAACCGTGAATTTGAAACAATTGTTTTAAGTATGTGAAAATTTCAAAATAATATCAAACATATTACATAATAAGAGATTCAAAAAACAAGACCTATAAACATTGATTTATATGGCAAGACAATTATACATTACGTTCGTCTCCAGGAAAAACAAAAAATTTAGAACTAATTAGCTTAACTTGGATTTATAGCCTACTAGGAGTCGATAACCAAGACCTTGGTTTTTGCACATCATGTCACATCAATGTCAAGCTTTTGTCTCTTATAATTTTCTGTGCACCACATCGAGTATGGCCATTCGAAACCCCAAGCCCGAGTAAAAAATCAAAATGCTTCTCAGGCGCACCATCTTCCAGCAATCAGTTTTGGAAATACCGCAGGCGTACAAAAACCATCAAGTTTTCCGTGAAGTATTACGCGGTCTTATTTGGTACTTATGTAATGTGTGCAAATCAATTTGCCCGAGATGATTGCTTGCGGTTAGTTTGGACCTATAGTTATATAGAAACTTTTTCATCCTTTTGTTTAGAGCAAACACTGCTAGTTTGCTTTGTTGGGAGCGTAATGGCGCACGTCGGAACTGTATTACAATTGAAGTTCGCAAAAAGAAAATGACGTCAGGTAGAACAAACAAACCAAGAGAGGTGTTTCGGCTACATCACTTAGAGCATTTTTGATTTTCAACCTTATAAATTCTCTTCCTTAAGGGTCTGTATTTTAGAGGTGATTTTTTAATATAAAAATACTTATTCTGCAAATATTTAAGTTATGACAAATTGTAAGTCTGAATTTATATCTAGAATGCTGGTACTTTAATGCTGTTCTTGTCTAGACTATAGGTGCTTACGGAATGGGTGATGCGATTGTTGACTTTTTCTATTTATCGGTCTTTGACCAATAGATGAGATGTGTTCCATGAAAACATTAGTTAGACATACTCGCAGTTAGCAAGATACTGCTACCATTCTTTTAAGTCAAGTTTTAGCTAAATTTAACGCGGTTCACCAACCCGTGGCAAGATTTAGGGTGAGTTGAAGGTTTCTCCCCATATTTCCCCCAGAGAAAAAAACGACTATGCTTATACTATAATTTTGCACCTTTCCCATCCAAACATCGGGGTTAATTTAACTTCTTACGTTTTGACTTGTCAAATTGTTCGATTTTTATAACTGACGTAAGTTTGTTTTTATTTCTGGAAATTTTCCAAACAGCTTTTTTTGTCACATTAACTTTGAGTTTTTCCAAACCTGTTTGTCTTATTAGTTGTTGGTCGTCATTGTAAACCACAATTTAATTCAAGGTCAACTTAAATAGTAGCGCAAATAGAGGACATTTTTTTATTGTTGTTATTATAGAACTTTTTATTTGGTGTTGTGGTTTTGCCTTCTTTTTTGAAGTCTCATGGTACTATAACGATATACTATTTCCTGGTATGGTGGTAACATTTCAAGAGGACCAAATTCAAAAGTTGCTGTCAAAAAGTACTGATCATTGGACATGGTTGTTATCTTGAGCAAATTTATTACACACAATGAAGTTAAATTTTCATTCTCGAAGGTTACATTATAGACGAGAAGATTGTTGCGAAGTAGAAGTTTGGATTTTTTACCTAATAACTAGTAGCGTTTGTTGAATTTTAAACCAAGTTGCTTCCGTCTTTTTTATGTTTTCTTTTCGTGTTGGACACTTGTTTAAGTGCTCAGGCATTTCACCTCTGTCAATTGAGGTAATGGTATGTTGTGAATAAAACTTTTTGCTCACTGTTCTATATCATAGTGGGTATTCATAAAATCTCGGCAACTACTATGGAATTTTTATGTTTAACCAAAATAGCTTTGTCGAACCTCAGTAAAGATAAGTTACATTAAGGACTCTTAATACCTTGTCATGAGATACACCAGCATGTAATGGGTGAAGGTCAGTTATCTGATGTTTATATTAAACTTGGAAATATCTATACTGGGTGGATATGCTCTATGGTAAAATTTTGTTCTTCGAAACCAAACTGGAATAAGATGAACCTCTGCAATAGACGTAAGTTTTTTGGATAGCAGCTTCTTGGATAATTTTCCAAGTATTGGCAGAAGACTGATAGGTTCTATAAGTGATCTTCATTGCGTGGTTTGTCAAGTTTGAAGAATAGAATTACTTGAACAATCATCCACAGCGCTGACTCAGTTTTAGTATTGTAAATAGATCTTATTAGAACAATGCTCTTATGTGGGAGTTTCTTGATAAGTTTACCTGTGCTGAGATTAAAACCAAGAGCCATTTTTGGATGAAAACTGGTTTTAATTTTTTTTTAAATTTTTCTGACTGCAAACAAATCTAGTAGTAGAGACATCTGGTAAGACGCTTCTAGCACTCTTTTAATTTCAAGTTTAGGTTTAGGAGTATTAGATAAAAGTATAGGTCGAATCAGTTGTACTAAATATTGCTTCCTACCCTCCGTAGCGTTTTAATTTATTAGGGGCTTTGTTCTTAGGGATATTCAGTGGTTTGCCAATTTGTTTAAATTGTCTTCTTTTACCCACTTTATTTTTAACAGAAATTAGACAGTATTCTTGTACGCTTTTAGAAGAGATCTCAGGTGTAACAACCAAGCTGATTCTTGAACTATTGTGATGATTCAAGGGCATCGATGATTTTTAAGGGGGTTCTCATCTTAAGAATTAATTAGATTTTTGAAGTAATACCAATCTGTTCTATTATTAAATAATGTAACAGGCTGTTCTTTAACAAAAATGGAAGAGCTTATAGTCGATGTAAAACTGGCATGGTCAGAGTACAAATCTAGAGACGAACAAATATCCTGGTATTTTAGAGCAATGCTTTTAGAGAACTCCTGCAAATTTTATTTATATATGTTAGCCAGTAGATGGGTTTATACGTAGATAGGTGGTGCAATTGAAGACACATAACATTAGTAATATTTATTACTTAGTGGTCTTCCTCTGTCTTTGATTAGAATTAAATATGTTGTAGTAGTAGTAGTAAGGCCCATTATTTTCTAATAGGACATAGGGTAATTAGGTGTTCCCTGAATGCTTTTTTATTTACCGCTAATGGTCCAAGGTGCGCCACAGTTTTATTTGTTCCATGTTCCTCAGTTTTTCTCTACGTTTTTTTAGAGTGACCCTTTTTTCTTCCCCCTTGTGGATTCCATTTTAGGACCTTTCTGCATACTTCCGATCTTTCTTTTTTCTGAGTATGACCTTTTTCCATAACTCTCTCTTTGACATTGCCTCTGGATAGCAAATTTTTACAATAGACTCGAGACCAGCACTGCGCTCATTGTAGTATTAAACAGATTTACTTTAGTTTTGGTTGAAATATTGTTTGCATTCAAAACATTGGGCAGTTGTATAAAAAAGCTCTTCGCTTCATTTATTTTAGCCACAACGTCTTTATCTCCCCGTCTTCTCTAGCCACAAGATTTACCAAATATGTAAGTTAGTTGGCACTTTCTATTATTTTAACATTTATAGATAATTGTCTTTGTACTTTTACATTTATGCATATCGTCTTAGTCCTCTTGGGGTTTATTTTAATGTTTAATTTCTCTGCTTCCTCTTTTACTACGTTGTCTTTCTCTTCTGCGTCCTTTGCAATAGGCTAAGATTAAGCCTTCCAAAGTTTCTTTATTATATCATATAGTACAATTAGAAATAGTATAGGCAAAAATATATAGTCCTACTGTACCTCTATATTTAAC
Organism: Sinelater perroti; assembly: GCA_036346155.1. NCBI lineage: Eukaryota > Metazoa > Arthropoda > Insecta > Coleoptera > Elateridae > Sinelater > Sinelater perroti. The sequence goes on along the minus strand of JARFIY010000346.1, from coordinate 2,208,355 downwards.
TATTGTTACGGTTGGCTGCTGTGGAATTTCTGGTATTAGCGTATTGTAATTCATAAACCCCGCTGCCATTTCTGGGGGTGTGAATTCAGCTTGGATAAAATTACGGTTTATAGGATTTGGTTTCAATGTAAGTAATGCAATTGCGCTGGCTGTAGTAAAAAATTGGTGTAAGTTTGCCTTTTTGAGGAGTAAATGCCTGAGGTTTCTACCACTGTCTTATTTGTGATCGATGGCTGAGGTTGCTGCCCTTGTTTTATTTGTGATCGTTGCGGCTGTGTATACGAGGATAGTAATTGAATACATGCCTTTGTAGCTGAGTAGTGAATATATTTACTTAAAAATTATTTTACTGCGTCAAGAATGCCCTAAAGGTCACCAAGGTATTGCCGTCTGTACTGTTTGGGTCACAAAATTCAACTGTTATGTTACTGACTCTTGAGTTAAGAGGTAAGCGGGGTGCCAAGAACTTAATTGCAGAACTTTTCTGTAAACTGGGTTTTTGGGTCTAAAATACCACAATATTAACTGATTATTTGTGGTTCAAAGTTCGACAATTTTTTGATAGACTAGTCTGCAGATTAGTGACTTAGTTTGGTCGGTCGTCTTATCTAACTTCATTTCCACTCTCATCTAGTTATTAGACTAAATGGATTTTAAGAAAATAAGAGAAGTAAAACTTTAATTTCTGGACTATAACATGCTCAAACCAAGAGACGGAAAGGGGGCAAATGGGAAGACTTAAGAAGTCTGTTGGCATTGTTTGTAACATAGTTTTAGCTTGTTTTAATGTGTTAAACGTTTTTGGGTGGGCAGCTAGTCACTGAATATTTTGTTTTGGTTAGCGGTAAATTAAACGTCTTCTAAAGTTTTTTTGAGTGGCTATCAGTTGGTAGTTAAAGGAATAAACTTCTTTCTTTTTGAGAAAGTATCATGTTTGCCAATAACGTAATGGACAAAATTACGTCTAGTTTATTCTCAGCATTTTTGCTACTTAATCTTCTTTATGTATACTAGAGTTATTAAATTAATTTATAGCTTTTTTATGGAAAATGGGGCAATTGGTGATTGCCTGAACTATTTCTTGACTTCCTCTCGTACACAGCAATGGGTGGTCGGCAGTTTTTACTGACCATTTACCTATCGCCAGATAAGGGTGCTAGGTGACATTATTGGGGCGAAGAACAACCATAAAAAGTGTCAATCTTGAAGCTTCCAACCAACCTTCTAGATGGTTGTCGAGAAATGACCTAATATTAGCAGACCCCCAACATTTGTATCTGTGGAATCTAAATTGTGACAAGCCACCAGCGAATAAGCATAAAACACGCCAGGAATTATTTGCAACAGAACTTGAACTGATGTGAATCGACGATTGCTTCATTTCTAGCACACTTTCGGTTTGATCGAGTTTTAATTGTCAGCTTATTATATAAATTTCAGCACATAAACCTATCTATGCATCGACTTTATAAATATGTAACAGCATTGCGACGCCGGGCTAATTTTGCGCTCTCGATTCATAGTAGGGTATTAGTGAAAGTTTGTTGGTAACGTGGTATAGTACACGTATTTTGTTCAAAACTGATGTTCGCGCCTTTACTTATTTTCGGCGGCGGTGTGAAAGTGGCGCAACAATTTCCAAATAATTTCGGAATTGTAATTTGACCCAAATCGGGCTCGAATGTCGGACAGTACCAGATTTTGTAAAGCCGCCTTCTGATTACAGCATCTCGACGGCGAGCTGCTCTTTAATTAGCCGCTTTGTTTCAGGAATTTTTGAAGGACACGCTGGATTTCCGGAATCGCCGTGGTGTTCGCATACAGCGGAATACCGTGTTTACCTAGCGATGTGAATTCGGCCTTTGTGGGCGACTTGAAATGAAATATATCGAAGTTATCGAATTACTCTCTAGGAAAGTAAACGCCCTTTATGGTTAAAACCCCAAGGGACTAAAATATGGGTAACCTATATTTGCAAGGAATTCGCTTTCGCTTTCATTTGCCAGTTATTAGCAATTTTTTGGCACGTCGTCGCGTAAAAGTAGGCTCTCTTTTTCTGACGAATGAGGCCGAGTTGCACAACGTGCACTCTTTTCTACAAAATGAAATTTTACCTGGACAGCGAACCATGAGCCTGCAGAACATCTGTTATTTGGGGCACTGATTGAATTTTACCTGGGCCGAAAATTGAAAGGCATGTCCACTTTTGTATACATTTTTTGGGAAGAATCATTCGAGCCGGGATCGGCGCTGTTATTTGCAGATCTCTAATAATCGCCCGCCGAAAATGATGGATTTCTTTTTAATGACCTCACTGCTTTGTACATCGGACTCAAAATTTGGCTTCCAATACTCAATCGTGGAACAACGTAACGCAGTAGTGTCTAATATTGAATAGGCCTAATTTATTGCAAACTTAACCAGTTTTTAGACAAACATTTACCTACATTTGCAACAAACAGTGATAGTGAACCTTGCTTTCCATTTCTATATTTGTTGTGCTCCACTTTTATGTAATGAACCTTATACTGCTCTTTCTAGGAGATTAGGCGTGCTGTCAGAATGTTTTATGCTCATTAGCGTTTTCATTTTGTTCATTTTTCTCAGCATTACTTTCAGTTACGTTTTGCAACAACAAAAGTAGAGAACGTTTCAGCTGCTACTGGGGGAACAAGTTTATATATTCTTATTTAACTAAATGTCAATTTAGTCTATGGTCAAATAAAATGAACTCTCTCACTGCTACTCCAGCTGGTAGGCTCGCAGCCTAATTCACTCTGATGTACATGAAGACTAGGTTGTACTTCAAGAATGTCATATTACAATTTAATAATTCTTATGTGGAGTTTTTTAAATTTGAATGGTGAATTTATTATGTCAGAGATAGCAAAACTTTTGTGGATAGCCTTCACAGAGTTTTACCAATAAAAAAAGTTTCTATGTGACTGGAGCAAAATATGAATTTGGCTTATGAATACAGGGATGTATAAATAATTCCATGAATGTACGTAATTTCTAAATTTTTTTACATTTAAAATGTTGCACTACAAGCTGTCATACGAAGAAATTCAGTAGTTAGTTTAACAATTGCAAATTGATGAGAACATGAAGGTTAAGAATCCAAGGAGTGATCACCTACATTAAACTAAAATTAATTTAACAAATTTTGACTAATCTATGAGGTTATGAGATCTTTTTAGGCGCGGTTGAACTTCGTCGTCACTTTCGATTAAGCACTCCACTAGTGTATTTGGATGACTACTAATACGGTCTCGATGACGCACACTGAATCGTTGTATTTCTTCATTATCTGAAGCCATTTAAAGACCGTGTTTTATGGTTTCATTGTGCTCATACCATGGTGCGTTTATAATCATTCTGAGTACTTTGGATTGAAATCTTCTAAGAATTTTGATATTGGATGTCTTGGCAGTACCCTAGAGTTGTATTCCATATGTCCATCATGGATTTGTTGATTATGGTTTTGTATAGGAACAACTTATTCTTCTTCAAAGATAGCTGGGATTGTCGCCCTAGCAGCCAGCGAATTCTTTGTAATTCTAGACCCATCTATTTGAGTTTTGTCCACATATGCGTACTCCAAGTCAGCTTTTTATCCAGGTGGATACCGAGATATTTGGCACCATCAGTTTACGGGATCTGTTGATTGTTTAGCGTCAGTGATGGACAGATCCTTAGCGTGAACGTCGGTGTGCGACGAGAGAATAGCGTGTCGTCGGCGAAAGTAGCGACCATGTTTCTGGGTGTTGTGGGGAGATCCGCTATGAATAGCAAGTGGAGAATTGGCTCCGACACGCTAGCTTGAGGTACACCCGAGTTAATGGGGTATAGAGGTGTTAACTCGCTGTCATATCTAACAAGAAAGTGTCGAATGGTTTAATATGACTTCAACAGTTCGAAATAATCCGTAGGTAGGGTTTTCTTGATTTTGCAAAGCAGACCATTAAACCAGACCTTATCAAAGGCCTGTGCGACATCCAGAAATACAGTTGTGCAGTATTTACGTTCCTAAAAGTCTTTCATGATTTTGTCTACAACTCTGTGAACTTGTTCAACTGACGCATGGTTTTTCCGGAAACCAAATTGATGATCAGGTATCAAATGATTTTCTAAGAGTATTGCGTATAACGTCTGTAGAAACAGCTTTTTAGACACTTTTGACAGAGCCGGCAGCAGATTGATTGGTCTGTAGGAGGCTGGTTGATTAGTAGATTTGTTTGGCCTTAGTATTAGGATCATTACTGGTGTTTTCCATGATTCAGGAAAGTGTCAAAGTAGTAAAACTTTGTTAAAGAGGTCAGTAATAAACTGATATTTTTCAGGGGCAAATTTTTGAGTATACAGATGGTAATGAGATCGTGGGGCTTTGTATGAGTTTACTTGTGTGTGAATCGTGTTTTCTATCTGATCAACCGTAGATAGTGCGGATTGGTGCTTTGTGTTGCTGAGGTTGCTTTAGGTACCTTGTGGCTCTACATAGCGAGTAATCATTTGCTTCTAATAGAGAGAGATGTCTTAAGTAGTAAAGTAAGTTTTTGAGTTCTGTCGTTTGGTGTCGTGTTATCTGCCAGATTCTTCGTAACCTCCGCTTCTCTGCAATTTTGTGTTTAACTATAACTGGGATGTATTCCGGAGTGGCTTACCTGTAAAGACGCGCAAACCAGCTCCTGGAAGCGTTCCTAGTTTGTACCTCTGTTTAAGTGAAGGTGCTTTCTTCTTGAATATTACGATAGTGCCCAAGGTTACCATAACTGGAATATAATCTGTAGAGAGATTAAGGCGGGAATCGACATTAAGGAGGTTTGTTTATCTTTTTTTACAAAGCACAGTTCAAGCAGTTCAAGCTATTTTCTAGGTTCACCAATGAACAAGGGTAATAGTCCCGAGTGGGTGTGCTTAGCGTTAAAATAACTACTCGAGATAAATCTATTACTCAGTGTGCAAAAATAATCTTCGTATGTATCTTGTTTGTTATTATGCCTTAGTATGCAATAAACCGCTGATATTGTGAGTGGGCCTAGCCAACCTTTGAGTACTATTGAGGTAGCTTGTAGATGAGGGAGATGCGACATTTGAAGTTACAGATGTATCTGGAGCAGGGCAATCTGTGGCTGTTTTATTTAAATTTAGGAAATTGTGAGCGTATTGATGGCTGAGCTTGTTCTGCTTGCATTGGGATAAATTGTTGAGCCGTCGGGATCGGTGTGATTTGATTTTGGAGGTCATACCGGCCCGAGCTATAAGTTAAATTAATAATAGAAATCTCCTACGGTACGTGACCTGAGAGTCACTTGCTTATCTTGTCGCCTAGTAGCAGCTGATGTCGGGTACAACCTTACACTGCAAAAATCAAACAACAACTAATGTAAATTTAAGAAAAGAAACCACAAATAAGAGTACACCATGAGTAAATTCTTGCGGCATATAGTTCTATTTTTGGATTTCTTTAAATTTATTTTGGGATGAAATTGGAACGCCAAATACCCTAAAACATTTTTTATAACAGAAAAATGTGATATGATTATATTGAAATTATGTTTTCATAATCCTCTACGTATGAATTAGCGCATTACACCTTCTATCCCAGAAATAATCGAAATGGCTTTGAAAAAGCCAAAAATAGTCAGAAATTTACCAAAAATTATTTTGTTTATTTTAAATTCAAGAAGTGCGTTAAATAAATTTTTTATGTCGCTCATTGGAATGGTGTTGGGATTACTCATCATTGGCTATTGAATGTGTCAATTGGTACAAGATAGTTTCATTTCATCGTAAAATGCAACTTAGGGAATAGATAATTGTCGTAGAAAGCCAAATCGATTTAATATCGAAGATGCTAAAGTAAAAAAAAATGATTATTGGTCAAAAAATCACTGACGTTGACGAACGATGAGCAGGACCTGATTAAGGATCCTTAGCTTGACAATTTTTTACTCTTCTTCAAATTATGTATAATACTATAAACACGATGGATGTTTAGATAAAACACTTGTTTGATTTTTTTAAATTTTCACTACATGCATGCGCTTCAATGGGGAAAACTAAAAACAAATGCCCATTTTATCTAAAAAATTTCTAAAAACCTCTGGACTGTCATCTCAATAAATAAATGTGCAAGGCCCGCCCCTTTATCTTGTTTTAGTGTTGATTTCAAAAGGTTTCTCATTTTTTTGAGCTGAGAAGAATTGTTTTTCAGTGCAGTTAGAACTGCCATACTTAGAAAAATTCTTAGAACTTCCGTCGTTCCCATAATTTCAATCATGCTACGAATGTTTGTAGTTCTAACTGTATTTTTGGCTAGTATTCTTATATTCATTGGCAATATTTTTATTAATTATTAAAACTGCTACTAAACGCATAGTCTCCTCAGGGGATGTTTTATCTAAATTAGAACCATACTTTTCCAAAACATATTTTACCATTTTGTATTTGAGCTTCAGAAAATTAATTGTATTATAATATGTTTCTATTGCGAAAGACTGTCCTCTAGAAAACATGTATTTTCCATCTTTGTTTTTATCAAAAGAAACTTTTGGCTTCCTTTTTCTTGTAATGTCTGTTTTGTAGATGCCAGTTTCTAGGTTTCAAGATTCATCTACGTTTCTAAGAGTATTTATAAAAACTTCTAAAGCACTGTATAGCGTAATGAGATTTGTTGTGTCGGTGCATTCTCCTTGAAACCTTTCATTTACTTCTCGAGACTCCACAAAAACATTGTTCCTGAAATATTCCATTAATGACATCTCAAGACTCTTAAGTGTTTCCACTATCGCATTTGCTTCATACTATGCGTCTTTAGTCTGAGCACTATCATGGGTAATGTGTGTCATGTGTGCCTCAAGAACCTTCTGGTAAGATTTGTATAATGTTTGGCCGGTATCAGCACGGGCACTCTATCAAGTTGTCAACAAAGCTTTTAAAGATAATGGGTCCTATTTAAGGTGAGACTGCAAGATATTTTATCTTTTGGTTGAAGAACTAAAAAAGTTTTATGATTTAATTCAAAACTAAACTCTACTTACAAAGATTGCACATAATTATAAATTATAATACTATTAACGCAACGACCAACAGTTATTTGCTTCGCTGTTGTTCGTTGTATGATTTCTCTTATCCGACTACCGCGAATGCCCATATGCTCCGCCTTATATTCAAATGCACAATTCTAGAAAGAATCAGAAAATTCTAAAATTTGAACTTGGGGGTTCTGCTAGAAATGGCGCAGACGGTGGTCGTAGTTTTGGAAAGCTTCTGAATAATTTCTTTGTGATATGTTATTTCTGTTACAATATAAATGCATTATAAAAAATTATTATACCTCGACGAACGATTTCTTAGTTAATAGTTACAATTTCTCATATTTTTTGAAGATCGTGATAATAAAATGCAAATCCACCTAGTAGATTTCAGTTCAATTGTTTTTAAATAAAAAATTGTTACTTTTTTTATCATTTAGATCTATAGAAGTTTTGGGGAGGTCCAGTCGTGCTAGTTTATGGGTTTCGGTCAAATGCATTTCAGCCTAGCAGATTGTTGTAAAATCTACGGTATTATCGTGCTTTAGTCGTAATTTTACGAGCTGTTAGAGTTAATTAAAAGAAATTTATTGAATCCCTATTGTTACTATTAGTCTTTCAAACCTCATTTTTTTAATTAAAAAAGTTTCTTATTTTCTTTATTTGTTTAGCTGTTATTCGACTACTTAACCCTTTTTTCTTAAAAGAAGAATTTTATTTTTTTCGATATTTGGTAACAGCTGTTCGCTTGTAAATTTTAAATTCAAAACAATATTTTACACTTTACACACCACTCGGCTGTGTTGTAAACGATAAACTCTTGAAAGACAGTACAATAATACCTTAACATTCAACGTGGCAGACGAAAGAAATATTTTTTACAATTTTATTAAGGGAAATAAAACTCGTCCACTCTTTTACGACATTTCAGTTTCTTTCGGAACGCAAACAATTCTGAGAATGTTATTATACACATTTACAAGAATTAAACAAAACTGTAAAAAAAGGAATAGACGGATTACCGGACGATGAAACTGGAACAAGAATAAGAACGTGCAATATTAAAAAAGAGATAGAAGCTACAAAAAGATGGAAAACTATAAAATAGAAGCACTAGGCGTATGTGAAACAAAGAGAAAGGAAATGGAACAGAAATGTTAATTTCTACTCGGGCTCGGAAATTTTGAAAAAAGAAGGAGTAGGGGTAATACTATATGCCAGATTGACCTAACAATTATTAAAATAGAAATCAATAAATCCAAAGATAATGTATATCGATCTACGCCTAAATGAAGAAATAACGATCATACAAATATACGCCCCAATAGAAGGTTCAAATGTACAAGAACTGAATGAATTTTAGACAGTAGACAGAGATTGAAAACAGCCGGAAAAAGCGTGGAAAGGTGATATTAAAAGAAAACCACAAGAAAACAAGATGGTGGAATATCAAAGTCCAGAACAAAGTCAAAGCAAAGAAGAAAGCTTGGAAGAACTACATCCAAAGGAGGACTGAAACTAACCAACAGCAATATGTAGAAAGAGAGATCAGAGGGAAGACGACATAGAGACAGACCTAGGGAAGAAGACTCATCGTTTTATTAAATAGGGTTGACTGTACCTTTGCAAACCATCTGCAGACGTTGTTTTTGTTGCAAAACTTCTAGTCGCGCTTAACATTGAATCGCAGGAAGTGTGTTAAAAGCTTCTGCAATAGTAAAGAAAGACAGTATTATTTCTTAGGAGTTTAAAGAGTTTTCACTTCTTTTTACTAACTTTCACCAGGGTTGGTCTTACATGAGTTTCATAAATGATAAGCATGTTAATATAGGTAAAAAATGTTTAAGGATGGGCTTTCTCTAATCTGTTTAACAATTAATTTCTTCGTCTTCTTTATCTTAGGTTTGTATACCTTTAGAAGGAAACTCTTCCTATAGAATGAAAGCTATTCTACTTTGTATATCTTGTTACTAGGTTCACTCTTAGAACTCTAGAAAAGTTTTTTTTGTAATGATGTTTTTTCCATGTTGTGACGGTACAAGTAAAATGAGGGACAGATGTTTCATGTGACTCTCATAGTTAAGCCATAATGTTATCTAATTTTTTTAGATGATTTTATAATAGGGTATATGAAATTAAAACGATATTCATATATTGGAGAAGCTTTATCCAGCCTTTTTTTTGACCAAAAAAGTATTTTTGTGGATGACGAAGAAAAAGCAATATTCATCCCACATGCATGCTCTTTAAGGCTTGATGAGAATCTTTCCTTAATTCTGCAAGTTCTGTATTCTACCGAATAATATTTTCATTAGCGGTTAGTTATAATATAAATTTCGATTAACCTCTTACTAATAATGGTAATCTATTAATTCTGGTTATGTTTCCCCCACTACATAGTTCTCGGATTTCTATATTTTGAAATTGCCTTATTATTATTTTCATGCGTATCTGTTATCTAAGAGTGAGGTTTTCCCATACAAGTTGGTAAGCCTATAATACACAACTAGTTGTTGTAATTTATCCTATGAAGATGGATTTAGAGAGTTAAATGGAAGATATCTTAGACAAATGTTAGTCTTTGCGTTTGTGTTCTAATTTTAATTACTGTTTAAAACATTCTTCTCTGATGATAATGCAGAATCTAACGTTACCAATGTTTTTGTAATATATTAAAATACTCTTGTCAATTCTAAGGTCAGATCCTTTCCCCTTAAATAACTAAGGTTCTTGAATCATTGCTATGTCAATGTTTTCGGAAACTAAATATTTGCACAAGGCAACAATTGCCTCTTTGCTATGCTGAAGGTTTATTCGAACAACCTCTAGCATTTTCTAGTTCGTCAGAATTTTTTTGAAGTTTTGAAGGTTACATGAGTGAAACTTGTATAGATTTTAAAACTTATCTTGTTTTGTAAATTGCTAGAACTAGTGTAGTGTTTTATTGTTCGGTTTGAGTGGAAATAATTTTACAGTGGTCTGTTACTAAGTTCTTGTTTCAGGGTTTTAGCAAAGGAGAGAGTTTGATGGGTTTCTTAATCTTAGTAACTCGGTAGGAATTTATACTACCAATTTGCTAATCCACAGTTCAAGTTGTGGCGTCTTCTTCGGCAGCGATTTTTTTAAATACCCCACCATTGTTAGTCCTTTGTAAACTGTGGTTCCGTACCAACTCATATTTAAAGATTTTTTCCGTAACAGCCTGGTGTACCGGTATTGCCTGCTTGGCTTTATGATAAGTTTATAAAGTTATGACTATTTTTATGCATAACTGCGTCATCCATCCTGATCTTCAGGGGAAAAATGCTTCTCTTTGATCTCCAATTGTCCTGGATAGCTTTGGTTTGCAAAAATAATGTTTTTTGCTAATCCTTCGGTATTTATTGGTCCTCCCAAGCTGCATATTCTCCATAACCATGTAGTGGCCTTATCGTCCTCCCCCCACCACGTTATTATTTTAGCTTCCATTTTCTATTTCCAATCTCCTAATTGCTTCGCAGACTTCCTCTCTAGTTATATTTGTTCTGGCATTTCGCGATACGCCATCAAGTTTTGCTACAAACTTGGAAAATCAGCGACCGAAACTAAGGACATGCTTACGCAGGCCTACAAGAAGGATACCATGAGCCGTTCCTCGATATTTGAGTGGTACAAGTTGTTTCGGGAGGGGAGGGAGCTCGTCGAGGACGACCAACGCGCCGAGCGTCCGTTAACCTCGCGAACGGACGACAATGTGCTGAAAGTTAAGCAACTTTTGAACTCTGAGCGATGGTTGGGCATTAAATTAATTAGTGATGAGCTGAATCTTTCGTACGGGACAGTCCAACGCATCATCACAGAGGATTTGTCGATGAGAAAAGTGCCACGGCGCGTGGATTGTGAGGGATCTCCTGGCCAAATTCGGCGTTTCAATGTTGCCTCACTACCCCCCCCCAAATAGCCCTGATGTGGCACCGCCGGACTTCTTCCTGTTCCCCCGGATCAAGAGGCAGCTCAAGGGGCATCGTTTCGACTCGGTGGAAGCAGTCCAAGCGGCAACTACGAGGGCGCTGAACAGCAACCCGGAGGACGACTTCCAGAAGGCCTTCGCGACCTGGAAGGCTGGCTACCAGAAGTGTGTGGATGCCCAAGGGGCCTATTTTGAAAAGTATTAATTTGATGTACCAAAATGTTCAAAAATTTTTTTTTTTTAAATCAGTCCTACTACTTACCACCCTGTATCTTTATTCTTTTAATCTTGTAAATGGTAACTTGTAATTCTTTTGAACTTTGGAACCTAACGTCAACGCTTTAATCTAGAGGAATAAATAATTTACCCCAGGCAAATTGTCCTTACTAGACTGCACAGATTAGTTATTTCTATTTAGTTGAATTTTTTAGTTTTTGAAATCCGACATTCTATATGTTGTGTCTCATTTTGTAGCCTTTGACAAAAGACTTACTGGATCTTTTTCCAGTTGAGTTTAGTAGAATTATCTTCACTCATATACTTATAAAAATCAATTGGTTTTTAATCACTTGGTGTCAATTAACAAAGCTGCAATTTTGATAATTTTGATTAGAGGGGTAATAAAACAAATAGGAATACATGTATCTAATTTCTTGATAAGATATTGCAAAGATGGATTTTAAATTTAGTTCCTTGTTTAAGATGTAGACAGTGGTGATTTTTGTTTTTTAGGAACATTTCAATGTTTCTAAAAAAGTAAAATTCAGTAATCTTTTTAATTGATCAACCCAATTCGTTTCTAAAGAATCATTACGTAGATAGCACTCAATCTATTTCACCTTGCTCTAATCTAGTAGGTGTGGAAACAAAAAAATTAAAAGTGAAATGCGGCCTGAAAATCTTACTTTTACCTGACCTAGCTAAGAAAGTGTACGGCCGCTTTGCTGCAGTTGCTCTGTAATAGCGCGCACCGGTTTAAGGCACTTGAAATAATCGGTGCCAAGACACTAGTAAAATGATGAAACAGCTGCCACGGAGAAGGCGGTTTTATCAGGATAACTATAACACAAAGCAATCAGCCGACAGCCGTATGAAGTTAAGTGGCTTTATGTAAGACAATACGAAAACGACCGCTTGTCAGGTCTCGGACGAAAACTTTCGGTATCTGTACATTCCGTTGTTAAAAATGTCCTACGCGAGCTATTTACCCCAGAACGCGCGATAAAATGTAAACAAGCCACCAATTAAAGCTAAAATATGGCTGGAGTACAATCCGTTATGTATGCTCGTTTGTTTAGCTGGGTGTTTGTGGCTGTGGTGGTGTCAGTAAATATGGCATGAAGGTTATCAAAAGGAGGCAGGACCGTTTTTAAGAAAACCGTTCGAGGAAGGAGAACAAATGGATTTAATAGTTGCTACCGACATGGACTAACATAATAGAGAGATCATCATCATACCATAACATTAGGTCATTAATATTAAAACACTTTAAAGTTAGTAAATCAGGAACTCACAGGGTGTTATCCAATGAATACGTCAAATTATGCTTTACAGGTATATCCGCAACAATTATGAACAGCACTTGTTACAGAATGTATTAATTGGATCAAATGAAATCGCAATGGAGGTGTTTTAATATTCATAGCAAAATCCAGGAGCATCGTAAGTCTGATGATGGCGTGGTAACTAATAATAGCGATGAGGATATAGTAAATAAGCCAAATGATTTTCAGACTGTTAGAGTCCCAAGGAAACGAAAAAGGAACAGACTATGCTAGTCAAAATATGTAGACAGTTAGGATTTCTAATAGATACCGTGGCCTTTAATTTAAATAATCGAATTAGTAGTAACAAAAACCGATTATTATTACCAGATAACGAGGAGCAAAATGACCAAACTTAGAGAGAAAATTACAAAAAGTTAAAAAACCTCTATATGATAAAAATCTTGATCACTTATCTACCTATTGTCTAATATATTGGTCTTCAGGTCCACATAGAATACTCTATTTACTAGATTTTTATCACAAAAAAGGAACTGCAAAATATTTATCAACTGAATCAAGTCTACCTTTAAATTGATTTTTGTACATCTTTTATTTATATATTTTATTACCTTTACATTATAAATGCGTATCTCATACTTTTGGTATATGCAATGTACTTTGATTTCCTAGTTCTTCGGTTGTATATGTTTTTTGTGTATTGTTTTTTTACATTTCCTATAAATTTATTATACAGTAATTTAATATACTCCCACCATTTTTATTTATATCTCCTGCTAGCCTATGCGTTTCCATGTTCTTGGTCCGTTGTTCTTAATGTGGGCATTTTACACTTCCATAATAACTGGATGTCAATTTGTATTTTACATTATGACTATGGTTATTTCTGAATTTTGGTTAAATGTTTATCTTCTGCATTGGTGTTTTCGGTGGGTACGTAGATTTGTATTATTCTTACTTTTTGTTATAATTGTAGATTTGTCTCTTAAGAAGTCTTAGTGTTTTTAGCTTCTTCTATTATTTTGCATTCCTTTTCTCTAAGGGATGACACATTTCATATTTCAAGTCTTATCCTGTTCCTCCTCTGTTGTCTTTGATTTGACCGTTCGGTTCCGAAGCTCATTTTATATCTCTATTAGCCCACTTCCAAGGCCCCCTTTACTTCGGGACAACTGATTTCTGGTTAGCTCCTCAATGCTGGGCCGTCAAAACCCCTTTCGCTATCTAGCATGGTGTCCAGGTAGTTTATTTATACTACTCGTGCAAGTGGGGTTTCTAGGTGTTGATGGAAACCGTCACATCCTAGACCAAATACCACATTTAAAAATAAAAAGTTTAAGAAATGAAAGAAGAAATCAAAAACAATTTGAAGATAAAGAGATAACTTTATTTGTGCTTGTATGGCATTACCAAATGAAGTAATTAAACATTAAACTAGGGATGACAGTTTTCATAATTTTCTCAACTATCGTCTACTTGTCTAGTTATGGTTAGGTAAAGCTATTTGTCATTATATGTAATATTTTATACCTTTAAGGATACCTTTTTGATGATTTGTTGACTATGGCCCATTTAGTCACTTTTAACTGACTACAACTATATAAATCCTGGGGAGAATTTGGAAAGTGTGAATTTCTTAGTAGTGAAAGTGGAAAAAAATAGTTGAGCAACTGATGTTTGAAACTAAAATTGGATTAAAAGAAGTTTAAATACCAGAACTTTTAATTGAATCGATAATTTGTTGACGTTAATACTTTTTGATGCGGGACTAAGTTTAATAATCTTGTCCAAAAAGCACCTGTACTTTTTATCAGACACGAAAGGTCGCTTTCTGGATATTTCAAATATGTGAAGGACTAAAAAGCCACTAGGAGAACAGCTATGATATTATTTCTATTGAGCAGGGTCATTACTATTTGTGTATCAATGAATTTTTTTTAAAGATAGACAACAGAAAGGTTTGTTGTTTGTCTTGGTTGTTGGTAACGCATCTATGTTTCATATCAATAACAATTTTATGGGAATTACTTCAGAAGAATGGAAAAATTTTGACGAATGACAATTTGTGTCTCTGTTCGTGAAACCGGCGCAGGAGAGTTCGAGTTTCGCTGGAAACTTATGGGTTTATGTGATATCATTGTATGTAAGGTTGCACGTTAGTAGGCATAATAAGCCGGTTAGTGCACCCCAATGGGAAAAATATGGTACATTGTGGTTATCACCAATTTACTTTCAGGAACCAGACACATTCCGTTCTATTAAGGCTTGTTATAAATTTTCTTTCAAAATTGTGAATAGATAACAACTCCTTTAGTACCTAATCAGTTAAAAAGACGTTTATTGACACTTTTTAAAAATACAATAGGAATATCTATAACACCAGACTTGTCTATAAATAACTATCAAATTATGTTGCAGAAGAAAATCTGGAAACTGTATATACTCGACAGATTTCTTAGAATCTATGTAAAAGAAAACTACGCGGAAAATTATGGACAGCGATGGACGGCGTGGTATTTATGAAGGTAGGGAGTAAGCGCTTTGGACATCCATATAAGGTTAGTAGCCATATGTGGGAAGGCAGCAGTAAGTCACAGAACTGTATTTCGTTGAATATCGAAGTTCAAAAGTGGAAAGGAGTGTGCTCAGAAAGACTAAAGTAGTCAACGTGGGACAAATGCGCTCAAATCACTTGTTATCCAGCTTGTGACCAACTTGATGGCAAATAAGAGAATGACATTTGATGGATTGGCGGTTCTAACAGGTTTTCATCGCGGATCTTCGCACACCACCATCCACGAGGGCAAAGGTCTGTGCATAGCAGATTATCCATACTCTCACCGCTTAGCAGAAGGAGAAGCTGTTCAGCGTGGATTCCGAGACGTTCTTTGATTATCCGGTCACAGCAAACGAATTGTGTAGCCCTCATACCACGGCTGGTATTGTTTATTCCAAAAGAAGTGGGATCAGGTGGAAGATTCTATTGATTGGCTACCCTCTCGTGAGAGGATTATTAGTGAACGATACTGCTACTCACTGAAGTAAAGACTTTGGAGTACACCATATTACTTTACACTTCTCATTCGTTGGAGTGACTGCGCTCTGATCAATATAATGAAAACGTCAGTACGCAGTAAGCAGTTTTCTTCCAACAATTGGTTTTAGTCGACTGTCCACAAGTGGTACACCCAAAGAAGAGTTTGGAGCAGCTTTACAGAAACTGTCGGAGTAATAGTAAAATCCATAGATATTGATGGGGAATACCTCTGAATACCTTCTTCCTCATAAAATATTAATGAGTACCAACAATTTTTGAATGACCCGAAGTGCTAACAAAACTTGCCCGAATTGTCAATCTAGTGGTTTATATGGATCACTATAAATTATAACTACTTGGTTTCTTTAAAGGAAGTTTACATGTTGGTACCTTTAAAATTATATGGAGCTTTAGATATTCATGTGCACGTATCAAATATAAATAGGAATTTTTTGTTGTGTCGTGAGGTGAACGGAGACAGGCGTGGATACTGAGTGTTGTAGATTGTGATGCTTCTTTATCTTCTTTAATTAATATCATAATGTCAGAGCAAGAAGTACACAACTAACTGTTATCAAGGCTCAAAACTATTCGAAATTTTGAAAAGTCTTAAGGCACATTATGAAGATAATACCTATGAGGGTTTTCAGATGTATGCATGGCATAAAATTTTTTGGAAAGGACGAAAGAAGCAGTTGAAAATAAAGGTCATCGACGTCGTACGAGAATTCATATTGTTCTCTGTCTTCTCCAATCGCCGCCGATTAACGATGAAATTTGATTCTGAAGTTGGAATAAGCTATTTGAGCTGTTAGCTAGCTTCACATCGTCCAGCCCTTCTTATATATAACAAAATTCAACAAAAACTGATAATTCTTTCTGGACTATACTGAAACGCCCTCTGACAGACTGGACTTATCGCTCTGCGATTATCATTTGTCTTGACCATTAAAAGCAATATTATGTATTAAAATTAGATTTATGTAGAAAAATAACTGAATGTTTGGATTTTTATGAGGCTTTAGTGAATTTAAAAAAATAACTGGTTTATATTTGATTGGCCCACGTATAAGAGACGTAGAATATTTGTATATTTAACAATAAAAACTCTAAGTTAAATGTTTATTTATTAGCGACACATTCGATAGTGAATAAATAGTAAGACTTTTTAATGAAACTCTAAATATAAATGTAACCGATTCTGTCTTGTAGAATCAATTTCATAAATGAATTTTTTTTTATTAGTGGCGTAAATGCAAAAGCAACAAACAAAAATTGTTTTTTGTAATAAAAATTATTAGAATTAATGGTTCGACGGCTTTTTTAATGCATTGCTTAAGGCAGCACTCTGCATTTCTTTTGGAAACCAACAAAGATAAAAATGAAAAGAAGTAGTTCTTGGGGTTATTCTTCGCTCTCTAGTATTACCCTGCTTTTTGGTAATTAAAATAGGGCATCTTCGGATATATTTGTGTCCCTTAAAATAAATTATAACCAAACATTTTCAACATTTCTTTGCCGGAAAATCTAAATTGTTTAAAAGCGACATTTGTTTGGGTTTTTGTTAGGAAAACTGATCATCATCAATCATTACGGGAGTTTTATTGGTGTTATGGGATGTCCGCGTGTCGTTGAGTTTGGGCAGCGCGTGGAATTTCGCGACAACGCTTGTTTATTTTGCTCAATTTGTGAAAATGTCGGACAACTATTTTCAAAAATGAAATTCTCCAGTTTATGGAAAGAAGAAGAAGAATAATGAAAAATAACCTTACAGAGTACAAAAACATTGAAAAAGTTGTTAAGAGAAAGATAAAAGAAGCTAAAGAGAAGGAAGCCAAAGGAAAATGTCTGCAGACAGAAGCTTTGCAGCAAAAATGTGATACTTTCAACGTACATCGAAAAGTCAAACAAATGCCTGGAAAACAAAATAGGAGAAGTATAAATTAGTTAATAATGAAAAGTTGTCACTAATGAGAACGAAATCAAAGAAACACAGGAAACATGCATAAAGAAATTGTTTGAAGACAATCGACCACAACCTCCCCAGATAAATAATGAAAGTGGACAAGACATAATGAAGGAAGAAGTGGAAATTGAAGTAGAATTTCTCAAGTTATTTGATGAACATGGAATAAACTGGTTAACTTCGTTATATAATGAGGTCTACAACTTTGGGAATATTTCCAAATATGGGCTAATATTAGAATTTATAACTTTGCCCAAGAAAACCGGGCCCAAAACTTGTAATGACTGTCGCACTATAAGCCTCATGAGTCACCTCCTGAAGGGATTTTTTTAAAATTGTACACAAAAAAATCTATAAGAGCAAACGCCGCCTACACAGTTTGGATTTAGAAATCCTGTTGGTACACGGAAAGCCTTGTTTAGCACTCAAGTAAATTGTGATGTCTACGCCTGCTTTATTGACTACAGTAATATAGTTTCGAGTACTGCAGCAGAAAATGATTGAAAAGTTTGGATTGGAGGAAAAAGATCTTAGATAATCGTAAACTTATACTGACTGGATGGAGGAAGGTCAGATGATATTGAGATTCTACGAGGGGCAAGACAGGATTGTGTTCTGTCACCGTTGATTTTTAACATATATTCAGAGTTTGTCTTTAGAGAAGCACTGTGCGAAATGGATGAGGGGATTTTGCTGAATGGTAAAAGAGTAACGGAGAGCAGCTAGCAGTACGGCTTGGACATTAATATCCATAAAACAAAATTAATGGTCATTAAGGGACTTTTAATGACCACTGGGACAACTCTCAAGAAATAATAATTTGTATTGAGAAAGCAAGAACAATAGTCACTATCACTATCAGTTGCGGTTGACTTTCCCATTTTCTTCCATTCCTTTTTGTCTGCTGCTATTCTCATCCACATTGTTCCGGAAATTTTTTTATATTATTTCACCACGGAGTGATAGGTCTTCCAACACCTATTTTGGTGTCAAGAGATCTCCAATCTAATATACGTTTAATCCATCCTTCATCCTTTGTTCGGGCTGTATGTCCTGCCCATTGCCACTTAAATTGTGCAATTCGTTGCATGACGTCTGTTAGTTTTGTTTGATGTCTTATTCATGTATTTCTTTTATGGTCGCTTAATCTAATTCTTAATATATGTCTTTCGCGTGCTCTTTGTGTAACTGTTAGCTTTTAAGTGTTTTCCTTTGTCCCACACCAGTGTTGGGAGTACGCATTGGTTGTATATTTTCGCTTTTAACATATTTGGAATATCAGACTTCAAACCAATTTAATTCTTCTTGTTATTTCTTTGCCGATGTTGCCTTTTTTTGTTGTAATATTTTGCCCGAGGTATACATAGTTAATCACTACTTCTAACTGTTGATCTTCTATGGTAATATTGCTATCTTCTAGAGTATTGCTCATTATATTCGTTTTTGTCTTTCAAGTCCTTAATTCTGTGATCATACCTTGTAGCTTTTTTGGTTACTTCTTACTATTACTGCATTATCTGCGAATTTCAGGTGGTTTGAGTATATACTGTCAGTTGAAACTTCTTTTTCTTCCCAGTCTAACGAACTGAAAATACTTTCCAATGCAGTGACCAACAGTTTTGAAGATGTGGTATCTCCTCGTCGCACTCTTTTCTTTATGGCCATTTGATTTGTGTTGTATATCTTTATGTACATTTTTGCATCGGTGTAAATGTTTTTAATTAGGTTTATATATCTGCTGTCGATTCCACAATTAGCTAAGGCATTTAAAACAGCCCATATTTCAATGGAATCGAAAGCCTTTTTAAAGTTTATGAAGGCCATGTACAATTTAAAAGTTATATACGTTATTCTTCTCTATCAAAGTTCTTTATGTTTGTATATGGTCGTAATTGTCTAGTTTATTTGTCAAACAGTTTATAATTAAATGTGTCCAAAGTTTGTACGTTTGCGAGAAGAGACTAATTATATATAACTTCTGTTATTTGTCATATTCTCGGAATTTATTGTCTTTTTCTTTTAACGTTTGAACCCGTACATTATCTGGCATTAAGGCCTTGTCACGTTTCATTTTGTTCAATACATTGTTCATTTCAGCTATAGTTACTTCTGGTATATCCTCCGATTCGATGTTTTGCGTTTTCCTCTTTTTGTGCTCTTCTGGTTGTGTCATATTTGCTTGTACTTTATTGTTATAAAGCCTTGTATAGTAACATGTGTTTTTAGTATTTCATTTCTGTTGTTTATAGTTATTCCGTCTTTGATTTGTATTTTCAGTATTTCCTTATTTCCTATGTTTCATTGCTTTCTGGCTGCTTTTCATTCTTTATTCGCTCCGATAGTTTCTAATATGATCCTTTCTCTTATCTTTTCGCAATTCTTTTCGTATTAGCTTGTTTAGTTCAATCAGCTCAGCATTATTACTCTCTAGTTTTGAGATTATATTTCTTCTCTTCTTTATGAGGGCCTCTGTTCCAGTACTGGTTTTATTTAATGTATTTTTACATTTTGACACTGTTAATATCAATGTGGTGAGACTTTCGGCATGTTTATTTAATTCTTCTTTCAGGATAGGACCGCATTTTTAAGCTTTTTGCTAACTCTTTTTGGTAGTCACATTTATTTCGGAAGAGTTTCGCTGTATCGGGTGGTTTTGATTTGATCCGGTATATCTTAGCTCTTTTTGATTTTAAATTGATATGGATTTTAGCTCGCACGATTCTGTAATCACTGCCTATTGAGATCTTATTTAATATATCTACATCTTGTACTAGATGCTTTTTGTTCGATATAGTGATGTCAATTTCGTTCTTTGTTCGTCTATTAGGGCTTATCCATGTTCACTTTCGTTCCGCTCTTTTCTAAAGAAGGTATTCATAATATACATATCATTCGTTTCTGCGAACTTTATTAGTATATTGCCTCTCAAATTGTGTTTCCCTATTCCATATTTTCCTCTCGTTTACTTTAGCACTTTAGCATTAAAGTCACCAAAACTTAAAGCTTAAATAGTTTTATATCGATTTAATAATACGCACTCAGTATTTAAAAGCCATCATTTGACCATGGTCACGAAGATAGATTATTGCGTTGTTATGTGTTTTCCGTATTACTATATGGAGTAGAATTAGGATTCTGACAGAAGTCACAAGTAAAAAACCAGAAGCCTTCGAGATGTGGCTGAGAGTATGTTGGACAGAACATATTACAAAAGAATGCCAAAGAAGACAGAATATTGAATACAGTGAAAACTCAAATATATAGGCCATACTATGCCAAAGGCCAATAGACATCAGCTTCTACAGAATATACTGTAGGGAAAGGAGAGGTCCGGGCAGAAGGAGGACACCATGGCTAAAAATTTGAGAAAACCACAGAATTATTCAGAGCTAAGAAAAGGTTGCAAATCCGGATCAGATAAGAACCTTAAGAAGAATATTCTTGTCTCATTTTTGCAACTGCCATGTAGACATTCGAAGCGACTAATGAACCAATAAGTAATTCTTCCATTCCGTCATAAACGTGACAGAATGCAAACATTTACGAACCTTTCGGTATCTTAGATTCCCATTAGGGAAACGTTTAAACAGCTGATCTTAGCTAAAATTGTTTGGAAATTTTTTTTTATTCTACCTTATATATACACATAAATCATTTAAGCTTGATGTGATCTATTTAGTTTGCAATGAAACAATAAAATTATTTTTTAAATTGTAGGTGAAGAGAACTAAAAAAACAAAAATTTTGCATAGCCATCGATATTTTCTTAAGCTAAAATTAAAAAATGCATAATACAGAGGGCAAATCTACAAGGAAATTTGTGCAATTCAAGTGCGATCCGGTTTGACACTTCTAAGAAGTAGAAGTTAGCAACTAATAAGGAGCCGTTACTTGCAACCATACCCTGACAACACAAAGGCAGAAACATTTGGAAATTTTGAATCTAGCCGGCAAACAAAGGTTGCTGAAAAGTTAAAAAATAATTGGTTAAGCATTCAGTTTTTTAAACAAGTCGCGTGACTGCAGAAATTTAAACAAACAAGGCGAAAGTGGCAATTTAATTTTTATCTACTGCGAGTCGATTATTAGTTATTTTCGGGACAGAGTGCGTGTCGCAAAAAATCACTTCGTCATGGGGTGATCGATAGCACGATTAGGGGTTGAGATTAAAAGGTGTCCTGAAGAGTGCGTAGATGTCGTTGTCCGGACCTGGATCAGCGGGACCGGCGTGGTGCAATATTTTGAAGGGCTGCGGCTCCTTGCAGTATTCACGTGCTATAGCGCGAAGCCGGAGCTTCCTGGTCCTGCGGTATCCTGTCGAGGTCCTGTGCGCCTGTGACGTTTGATGGCTTCAACAAGTGCTTCTCGTGCCGTCCTAAAGTGGTATGTCTGTAATACATCTTAAGATACCACCGATCCTACTGTGCACCGCTATTTGGATTTTTGCAGCTAGTGGGCTCTCTAATTGTGTAGAAACTGTTGGGTTCGTAGAAATTAACAATTGCTGCTGAATATCATAACAGCAGTCGCTTTAGGGTTCCGCCGAGGAAAATGGCTTTTATAGTAATAAAAATGCGACCAGCTATTTCTGAAGACGTGGCTGCTTTTCGCATTTTACTCTTATTGAAAGTGACATGTAGGACGCTAGCATGCCCAATAAAAACAAAATACGTATAAAAAATACTGAAGAATTTATGGCGGAGCTACAGAGTGATAGGCAGTAAATTGCGTGACAAACGATGCGTATAATGCAGAGGCGTAAAGATTGTCGAATTGGCGCTCGCGACAATTAGAGGGATTATTTGCGACAAGCCAAATTTTCTTAGCAGGAAGAATAACCCGGCCGTCACGTGATTTTACTGCGACATTTTAAATTATTAATGCTCGCGACACCGAACTTGGTGGTGCGTCTGTCGGAATCGGGGGTGAAGTTTTTAGTTAAACGAAGTTTTCCTTGACGGTACAAGTTTTCTTTTCCTAACGCTCAGTTTTTAGTCGGCGGTGACCGAATTAATAATGCAGTTGTCTAAAGCTGGGGCTGATAAATAATTCGCGCCCTTCTTTTGATTTCCCCTTCGCGAAAATTTTGTAAGAGCGCGTCGCCTAAATTATGTAACGAGTCTGTGGACTACCGCTTGAATGTAGAATTTGGTTTCCAAATCATCAGACGATAATGCGCCACAACAAACAATTGCAAGTTGAAAAGCAGCAGTTCTGTAGTTGCGGAAAATTATTGCGCTATTGCACGATAAAAACCATCCCTCGTATTGTACGCAGGACGGTCGCTAGGTTTTTGCATAATTCAAACTCTGTTTTCGCGAAGTTGGGGAAATTTTGAAATTTCTCAAAATGGGGCAGTCTGCTTCCAATTCGCGCAGCGAGCAAAAATTTAATTTACCTAGCGACGTGCAGGGAAGTTGAAGGGCTGGTTCGCCAGTTTGTCAGCCTTGTTTTCATACGCCGACCCAGTTTACGTGCCCCATCGATTTTTTCTTTATTTCAATTTGCGGCTCCTAAGAAAACGTTAATTTATGAAAATACATGCTGCTTTCAGTAATAAATTCAGCGCAGGGCGTATTTTTAGCAAGTGGCGCGGCGGTAGGCGAACGAATGGTTTTAGACGCGCTTGTTGAAACGCGTGCGGTTGAAACACCAAATTCGACTTCGGCTTTCATATCTACGTACAAGACCAAATTGCTGTTTGGGGATAGGACAAGATCAAGAATTTAAATTTAGCACTATTGTGCTGTCATCGGGGCTAAAATGCTAATATTCTGCTTCATTGTATCAACCTGAAAATTAATTTTAGAGAATTCCCTGTATATGTTTTTACTGATCTCTAATATATTTTTTTTAATTTCTAGAGTGTAAACGATGACGTAACAGGAATTTTTAATATTGTGGGCTCTTTTATCCTTTACTTATTTAACAAGGGATGAATTATTGTTTAAACACCGGGTAAAATCCTATATATATATGTATTTTCTTCTATTTTATCTATGCTTTTCTATTTCTTGTCATCCTTTTCACTTCTGCCATTATTTTCGCTTTTCCGCTTAATTGCTGTTTTTATATCTTCTCTACTACTGGCTCTTGTTTTAGTTTGAGAAAATAAACATCATCATCATTAACAGATAGACCTTCTCCTTCTTTTTCATATCCCATTTATGCCTTCCTATGCGTTGGGTCCTCGATCCATCTTTTGTATTCCTCTGTCCCGGCAATATCCTGACTTCCTGGATGGTTTTCCCTCGTTTCCTTGTTAGCTGCTTTGTAATTCGGGGTTTTTCTCTTTTTTTTTGACCTTCAGGCCTGATTTAAAATATTTTACTGGGTTTACGTCAACTCTTATACGAATAAGGTGTCCATATCATTCGAATTCCTTGTTTCATACTTCCTTCACTAATGGTTTTTGGCCTAGTTCTTCTCTTACACTTTTGTTTTTGACTCTATCTCTTCTAGTCTTGTCTATCATTTTCCTTAGGTACTTTATTTTAGATGTCGTTATTTTCGATCTCACTTTATCTATCAATGCCCATGATTATGATCCATACAGTTATGTAGGTGTATATATTGTTTGGTAAAAATGCATTTTTTGCCTATTAGGGTTTTGTTTATCTGATAGTAAATTTTATCCTGTGTTTGATTGCTTTTTCTATTTTTCCACCTTTGTTGATTATTGTTCCACATACTCCAGTCGTTTGTTTACTATTTGAATGTCCATTCTTGCTATTTATTCTTCTCTGGTAATATGAATTATTCTACTTTTATTGATATTGATTTCTATCCCTCTTTCTGCTAGATTTCTTTTCCAAATGTTTGTATTATTCTGGAGTTGACGCTGATTGTCCGCTATTTGCATTACATTGTGGTATCCTAGTCTTGTTTTTCTAATTTTGTTTAGCACTTTTTGATTATGCTGTTCATGTACGCTAAGAAAAGTAGCGGGATAAGACTATGGCCCTGTTTCACTCTCTTATCCATACGGAACTTATCCGATTTACGTCCATTGAGCCTTACCACTCCATCTACATTTTTTATGGCGCTTGTAATTATTCGTATTAACTCGGAGCTGGTTTGTACTTCTTCTAGTGCTTTCCATATATATTTTCGCGGTACTTGGTCTAATGTAGCTTTAAGATCTAAGACCATGGTAATTTCTCAGTTTTTGTCTATTTTCTTCTCTATTATGTTTTGAATCGTAAAAATAGAGTCCTGAGTTTGTCTGCCAGGACGGAGGGCCTCTTGTTCATCTTCTATTCTGCCCTCGATTTTGTTTATCTACAATTTTGGAGTATAATTTACTTCCAACTGATGACAACCATATTGTGCTATAGTTGTATAGTTGTATAGCTTGTATATGAGCACAATGATATTCATCTCCCAGTCCGTTGATATCTGCTCTGTTCTCCAGGCCTGTTGAAATATTGCCTTGAGGTTCTCCTTCTTTCTTGAGTAATTCTGTTGCAACGTTATCATCTCCAGCAGCTTTTCCATTCCGTATTAATTTTAAGGCTTGTTTTATTTTTTCTTCAGTAATATATTTCTCAATTTCTTCTTTCTCCGGTTCTTTACTTTGGTCTTCCTCGTTTTGGAGCTTAGTTTTGTAGTAGCCTTGCCAAACCAACTTCTTCGGTGGTTGTTTTCAGCTCTCCTCTTTATTTTTTACGTTTTCATCTGTTTGTTTGATTTTTTAAAAATCTTTTTACCACATTCCAGAACTGTTTTTGATTTTCTATATAACTCTCCTCTATGTTTCTTTCAAATTCTTTCCACGAGGCTTCCTTTGCTTGTTTTACTGCTTGTTTTGCTTGGTTTTGTTTCTGTGTTTGTTCTTTTAAATCTACCCCACGCTTTTTTCTGCTTAATTTTGTCTTTTACTTCTGAGTTCCACCATCGGGTTTTATTTTTTTATATTTTTTGTTGGTTCTTGGTTTTCTGGTTGAAGTGGCTGCTACCAGTAGTCTTGACTTCAAATAGCCCCAGAGGAAACAGTCTAATGAGATTAGATAGCAAGATCGCGGTGGCCAATCGATGTCACCCCTCTGCGAGACAATACGACCAGGAAGTTTGAAGTAAAGTGAGTGTTTCACATGTTGTGTAACGTGGGCCTGTATCGTGCTGAAACTGCATGTTGTATTGAAAAAAAAGCTGTTTTGGATCTCCCGATAGCCAACTTTGCTCTAAAAAAGTACGGGTCAATGATTCCTCCAGCCCACGGTGCATTTTGGTGTATGCATTGGTTTTTCCTGAATAGCACGTGGATTTTCACTATCCTAGATGTAATTTAAAGAAAAACCAGCTTTATTCTCAATAGCATTGTTTTGCAGAAATGTCTGTGGTACTCCAAACATTTCCAGAGCTTGTTTTACTGCTATGTGCCTTATATGGTCATAGGCTAGTTTGAAATCAATAAAAATACTGTGCCTGGTTAATTCTGTACTACCGCTTTTTCTGAAATTTGACGTATACTTAAAATCTGGTCAGTTTTGAATCTTTCTTTCCTGAAACCAGCTTTGTTGTTCCATTCTATGTTCTACATGTAGTTTCAGTTTTTCTAGTAGTACATGTATTTCTCGAGTAGATGTCTCATTCTCTTTTTGTGGCATTTCTTTGTTGTTGTGCATTAGTTGGATTAGCAAGTGTATCTTGTCCCATAAATCCTGATATCTAACTTTTAAACTTTTCTGAGATTTCATCTAGTTTCTCTTTATTTCCATTGGTGATTTTGGTTTCTCGTTCTGTTTCTTCCTGTTCCATATTCAGTAATCAGATCTATTCTGGGCAGCTAGAGCGCGTCACATAATACTCTTTACCTTCGTTACGGGAACTCTATGTTTGCTGGCTGTTCACAACATAATTTATACAGGATTGTCAAAAAAACAAATTGTGTATGTTTCGTTTTTCCGTCATGTTCATATTCGACGGAAAAAGGAAAATTACTTTTGAAATAACCTTCGTACATTGTTTTTAAGGAGGCTAGTCCATAAAAAGCTCAATTTCTTAGGCATCAGCCTTACGTCGGCCAAAGTCAACAAGGGTTGTCGTAAAATGCTACGTAAACTGGCCGTTGTTTATGCTCAACGATGTGTGGACACTTGTTATTGAATACTTCTATCTCCGATAAAAGAACCTTTGAGTTGCTTCCCAATAACCTAACTACCGACGCCTGCTTGTATTCAGCATTTAAAGAGAATACGTGCGGAAATAATCCAAAATGCTCAAACACAAAACCAGGGCTAAATATTTTATGTTCACAACCATTTGGTGCATTTCTAGTCAATTTGTATTCTCATCTAACTAACAATTTGTTTATACCAATCAAAGCTAAAGGTTTTGCGTGTTGCAGAATTGATTAACCCGCTTCCGAGAAGCAGCTCAATACACATATATTCAGTGAATAGTTATTTAGATAAGATGTCAGTTTCACTTACCGTCTGCATTTTATCTAAGTGCATTCAGCCAGCTCTGGCGCTGAACTGAAGTCGATATTGCTTTTTCGCTAATTTGACTGATTTAACCAGAGCGTGCAGGTTTTTAGAACTAATGAAATTTTGGAGAGAACATTTTCTTTCCCTTTAGTGTCAATGAGGATGTTAATATAAATTTTTTTTATTTCTGTTTATCTCGGATTGACTAAAAGCAACTCTGATTTATTTAAAATGAAGATCAAAGGTTACTACACAATATTTTGGAAATGTGATTTGGTCGATCAGGGTTAATGTGGGCATTAAATTGATTTTTCCCTAGGTTTGAAGCTAAACTAAGACTGACGAGATTTTCCGTTTTTGCAAGTTTTGATACAAGGCTATTTTATTTCTTCATAAAACAGTCTTTTTATTCATAAAAATTTTGGAAAATCGGGTATCTAATTTTCAAAGATATGGCAAGAATAGAAGAAAAAAGTTTCTTATGTTAATCGACTAAACAAGACATAATAAGTAATGAATAATTAAAATAATACTAGTATTTGGTCATATGACTGTTTGCATCAATCACTGCTTAGCATCTGCGAGATATGGATGAGGGTGTTCTGATCAATACCCTCCGCCTTCACTTGGTCGAACTTCTTGTCCGTATTCGAGGTCCACCTAATCTGAAGAAATTTAGATGATGTTGAGATCGGGACGTTGGATCAGTTAATTCATGCTTCCGCTTCGATGTTTTGGGTTATCTTTCTGGTATGTGAAGCCTCTGCGATGAGTCTGTTCTCCAAGCTTTCTTCGTACATTTGGCGGTCCATAGGGCCCTATATGAGAATAAGGGGTCCGTGTCACGGGAGGAGAAGCATCCCCACACAGCTATTGACCCTCGTATCTTACCGGGTGCGTTCGGGGTGCTTTAAATACTCCACTCTATTCGTACCCTTCAGGTACAGAAGCCTAAAACATTAAGTCCAAAAATTAGTTCTAACTTTTTTGAATCTTGGAAAACTGTCCTTTATTTTGGAAATACAATTTTTCAAACTGGACGAAAAATGCAAGAAAACAATTTGGTAGTGTGGGTAAACTTAAGCTTAGGACACCCTGTATATTGCAAATAACCGACGCAATACTGCGGTGTGCAGTTTTCACTAAATTGTTTCACTTCGATATATTTGTTATCTTTGTGGGATTATATTTTGTATGAGAATTTTTACTGTTTTATTACTTAATACCAATTTCAAACGCTTGATGTTTGTATTGTTTCGATCTAAATTATAGATTAAACGCTCACAGAAGGATAATTCTTGTTTTGGCTTGTTTGTAGTGAATCTTTGCAAATTGGGCAGTTTTTGGTAATAGGCAATTAAAGTAACAATTTCATTAACTATAGAAATACTGTAAATGCAGCTTGTTAGGCAGTTTTTGATGATTAAAATTTATACTCTGCGAAATTAAATTGTTTATGCTGCGGAGTTGTGCATGCAGGGTAGTACTGTTTAAATTTTAACAACAAAAACCTGTGGAGATTGTAATATGATAAAGGAAGTGATACTTTTAAAAGTTGTTTGTTAATATTGTATTAATAATTTTAATAAAAATTGCATGGATAGATAAAATTGTATGTACCATTTCTTCTTCTTTTTTCTCTTTTCTTTGTGCCGTTGCGAGCGTCGGACTTTAAGGTTTATTTTCTTTTAGCCATTTCGTTCATTTCACTTTAGCTAATGCTAATATTTTCGTTTCTTAAATTGCTTTTTTTCCTATCTCTACTCTTTTTGAATATATGTCTTGTTCTTTTTTCGCTTTTTGTCACTTCTCATTTCTAGTATTTTTCTTAGCAGTCTATTCGGGTCTATTCTTGTTAGGTCTGCATATCATTACATTTGTCTTTTTTCCATCTTCTGTAAAATTGGTTCTCATTTTAAGCTATTTCTTATATCTTTGTCTTACTCTATCATACTTTGTGTTCCCCATAAATTTTTTCATATATCTCATTTCTATTGTATTTAACTTTGCTCTTTTGGGTTTGTTGGGTTACTCATGCCTTGCTACCATATAACAATACTGGTATCGTTATAGTGATGTACACTGTCAATTTAGTTTTGTCTTTATTTTCCTTTTTTCCATTATTGTGCCATGTCATGTGTTGTGTTTCCTATTTTACTGGTTATGTCCAATTCCATTTACCACCCTCTTAAATGATACTGCCTAGATGTTCAAAGGCGGTAACCTCTTCTAGAATCTGGTGATCAGATGTATTTTTGTATTTTTGGTTTATTGCTTGTTTCTCACCGTTAGCTTTGTTTTAGCCGTGTACATTTCCGTTTTTATTTTGTTTATTTCTTCTTCCCATATCTTTAATATATTTTGCATTTTAGAGTAACTCTCTGCCATCAGTACCATATCATCCGCATCCATTTTTACGAGGCTTAGTTTTCTGTGTTCTACCCGTGTTGATAATTTGAAGGATTTTTCTCTTACGTTTTTTAGTACTCTGTCCATTACTGTTATAAATAGTAATCGGCCAAAACTGTCTCACTGCTTTATGTCTTTTTTTAAATACACCTCTTTCGAGTTTTCTTCATTTATCTGTGTTCGTATTCTCACATTTCGATAGATGATTTATAT
Organism: Sinelater perroti; assembly: GCA_036346155.1. Classification (NCBI taxonomy): domain Eukaryota; kingdom Metazoa; phylum Arthropoda; class Insecta; order Coleoptera; family Elateridae; genus Sinelater; species Sinelater perroti. Next base: position 2,178,808 of record JARFIY010000346.1, on the reverse strand, counting down.
TACTGTTATCATATTTTGAGATATTTTTAAACTTTCCGTTGTATTATTTTCTTCTGAATTGTGCCAAGGGCTGCTTTAAGGTCTATAAATGCTAAGATTAATTATTTTCCTGTTTGCTTGTATCTTTCTACTACACCTCTTATAATAAATATATTGTTGGTTGTTTGTCTGTTTTCTAAATCTCGCCTGCTCCTCTTCTAATTTATTTTCTATCTGGTTCCTTATTCTTTCTTCTATAATTCTTGTATATGCTTTACTTATTATTGTGTGTCAGGAATATCGCTCTATAGTTTTCACATACTGTCGCATCGCCTTTTTCATATATTGGCAGAATTATATTGTTTTACCATTTCGTAGGTACTCGGTTTCTTTTCCAGACCTCTCTGTAAATCCCCACAAGACATATTTTCTCTTGTAGTTCTGGTATTTTACCATTTTTGGATCTGTTTTATCTTATCTGGGTACTTTTCCTAACTTTAATTTTCCAATGGCTTTATCTAGTTCTTCTATTTCTATATCTCTAACTATTTCCTCTTATTCCTGTCTTTCTCCTTTTCTATATTCTCGTTTTACTCTGCCTTCCTTTTTTATATCAAACTTCCCATATAGTATTCTCTCCATGTTTTGAGAATATGTGTTGTGTCTAATTGTAGCTCCTTATTTTTATTTTATATTTCTTTAATTTAATTCTTTTCCTTTTTTATTCCAGAATATTATATTGTATGCCTTATATGTTTTGTTCGATTGTCTTCCAAACTCCTCCCAACTTCTTTGCTTTGTGATATTTACTGTCGTTTTTGCTGTTTCTTCTCCTTATATACTCGATATTATATACATATCTTTATCTCTTTTTGTATTTATATATTTGTTCGTTATTTCGCAAATATCTAATGCTGTTTTTTACAGTATCGTCTTCTACAGTATCTTTCTTACATATTCCATTCAAAATGTTCTTAGTGAAAATGAAGTCTTCTGAACGGGATAATAAGGCGTTCTACTCAAAAATTGCTATTTGGTGTAAAAAACGCAATTTTCAAAATGCACATTTGCCTAAGATAATTGTTTATTAATAATATGACATAATTGGGTGAGGGGAAAGGGGGGCGCTTCCAACAAAGTTTATTCTTGTTCAGTTGGTTAAATCTTTGGACGATTTTATCTGAAGTCGACGAAGGTGCAGATCTGCAGTCAATGGTTTTAGGGTTTCATTTGGATGACCTTCTAAATTGGTATAATGTTTGATAGTATGTTGACGGATAACATTTTTCATGTATAGAATCAAGGTGCAGTTTTAGTTATTTTACTATATTGGTTTGTGGACTAGGAATATTATTAAGAGTGGACTTAATAGACCCCTAATTGTAAATGTTATGTGTGAAGATTTATCGTTATAGCTATTTCTTTGTTTGGTTTGTGGAACTTAAAGCATTGTCAATGCTGTGTGTAGATTCTCGATAGAAGGAAGAATTGCTGTATTGTAGATAAAAGTATTTATTATTGTGTTGTTGAAGAAGAAAAGATCAGGTGTAAAAAGTAAATATAACATTGGGCTCAAGACACTACTTAGTAAGGTATGAATTGAATATCAGTTTTCTACGCCATACTTTATCGAAAGATTGCCGAAAATCTATTAATACACCAGACCAATATTGTTTATATTGAAATGCAGTTTGTATAGAATTGTTGAATGGTTTCGTCGAAAACTCCAAACTGACGATTGGGTAACCATTTAATTTGGAGCGAGTCATCAGCCATTCTTCTTAGACGTAGTGTTTCTAACAGAAGACTGTTAGGTGGGTACCACTAGATGTAATTGGAGGTTTTTTGGGTTGAGTATAAGTATAATCTGGATGAATTTGAGTTGACCAGTATGTCAATTTCAATATATCGTTAAACAGGATCATCAGGAATTTAATCCCTGGTGGGGTGGTTGTTATTATTTATCAGCTTTATTTCTTCTTTAATTTTTGTAGCAGTAAACTTTTGCACGGGCAACGCTATTTCTAAGGGGTTTGAAGTTCTTTTTCTAACTTTTGATCAGAACTTGGTTTGAAAATTTCAGCTAAATGATGTGCAAGTGCGCGAGCTTTCTTTTTATTTGTTTTTAAGCTAATATTTCTTGGTCGCGTAGTGATGGTATATGGAAAGTTGATCATTTGGAGGATTTAGTAATTTGGTAAAGAGATTAGCCATGAGGGGATAGGTTTTGAATGTATTCGTTGCTAGTTTTCCTTAACTTGCTTCTAAGTTTGATATTTCGCCCTAGCACGACGCTTTTCTTTGACTATATCCATTTTCTCGTAGGGAATATGAGGACTATTTATTTTGGTGTTGTTAGATTGTAGGGTGGTACACCAGCCTGTATTGTAGGTATAAAATGGCTCGTAGCGTGTTTAATTTTGACATGATGTAAAAGTTTCCAGTTGGTTCTCTTATTGTTAAAGAGGAACAGTAGGCTTTTTGCATTATTTGTTATTATTGGAGAAATATCATCATAATTTGGTAAAATATTTACACAACTATACAATACAATACAAAAGTCTAGTAGGTTAGTTGGATCCGATGGCCAATAAGTTGTAGAGGTTACCTGATATTAGTTTGCATATCCCTTTACTTTTTGTTGTAGTTAGGTGCGAGCCTCGATGTGTGTTTGACATTAAAGTCTCTGCCGACTATGATTTTCTGGATCAAAAAATTAAAGAATGGATGCAACATTTGTTTTGTTATGGCTGTTGTGAGTTACTGTAGCTTGAAGAAAGTCGGTTTGATATGTTCGTAGCTCATGACTAAATGTTTCTATTTATGTTTCCAGGTTTTAAAATAAGGTTGGTTTGAAATTAATTTTGGTTATGAGAAATTTGTGTGGTGATGATGGGTTGGAACATATATTGATTTTCTGCGCCATTGTTTTGGTGTGTGATATTTTGAAAGGTAAATGGTGGAACAGGTGGGAAGTGATTGGGTGACGGCAGCATAATAGCTGTGCTGCCCAGCTATTAGCGCACTGTACGTCCCTTTATATAGTTTATCAATTATAAATTTGCAAATGAGTAAGGAATTAAAAAGTAAATTTATATTCACATTTATTTTGGCTTACTGCTGTCAGCTTAGACACTTGATATTTTATCGTGCACACACAGCAGGACCACGGCTTTGCACTTTAAACGTCAAGAGGGAACTGTTGACACCCTTGAAGCAGTTATTTTATAGAAATTTTTTGTTATTACCCAGGGAATATATTTCATCCTCCATAGTTCGCCTGCAACTTTACTATCTGGGGTTAGAAAACTTGAAGTGCGACATTGTTGGGTTTTTAGAATTGTTTTATTTGCCTATGATCCTTTTAGCTTCTTTTACCGTCCTTCCGTGTGGCACGTTCTGCGACATATTTTAATAAACGCTTGCGCGCGCACCCCAGCCGCCTGCCAGATTTTGCCTGTGGTTTAAAAAGGGAGTTAGAAAGTTCTTAAACGCATAGCTTATTAGAGTGAAGAAAAGTTCGCCTCGAATGCAGTCCTGTTGAATCATTCGTGAACTTGTTAAGGGCATTCAAAAGCAAGAGGACAGACAAGCTAAAAATCTGTACATTAATATGTTCGGCTGCGCACAAGATCCCATACGTCAATTCTGTCGAATTGTTTGCTTCGCAGTAGATTAGAGCGGACTGCCATGATGAGATTTACTTGTTCTATAATGCGTGGCACATGATTTTGACATTAACAATGTCTCTTGTGCCTGACATTCACCTGTAATTGTTGTTGGTTCTAATTGCTTTGGGGCGAGCGCTGTGTAACTTTCCTGGCGCAATGTATTTCTAGATAATGGGATTCCTGTACCGCTTTTGAGATATTGTCTACCCAGCACGTGGTAACTGCACTGGAGGGTTGTTGCCAAGACAATGCGAAGCTGTGCATTTGACGCTAGCCGTATTGCAAGAAATAAATAACCGCAAGTAGAAAATTAGACAAACTGCAGTGGTTGAGGACACAGTCCGATTTGGCTCATTGGGGACGTCCTGCAATAATACGTTTCGTACTGGGCTTAAGCGGTTAGATAATGACTGTACAAACTGGAGCAAATGGCTCGAAAACCATCGAAGAGATCATGTTCTCCGCGTTTACTTAGGATATGTTTCAATATTCTTCACAGCAAACATCGCCGCGCTGCTCGAGGCTTAACTGGCCGCAGCAGTAATCGAAAAATGCATCTCGAGCCAAATTAAACTGCAAAATAAATAAAGCCGACGCTATATTTAGCCCGGAAAATTTGCGCCATTCATTTTTAGACGCTACACTTTTAATTACCTTCTGTCAAACCCCCAAATTAGCGCGCAACCTAGACAAACTTCATTAAAGTCGAATTGGCGCTTTACTGCAAGGGGCATTGCACTCATAATAACAATGCGTAATATTTAATACAACGTGCTGTTATTTTGCAAATTAATTAAAGCCAGCACTTTGAACCTCGTTCAATAGCCGAGCGTACTACGTAAATAGAATTAGTATTTCGTTCTGAATTAAAGAAACAATGGTAAACTAATTACAGCCGGTGCTTGTTAACATATCAACATACATTTAATGAATTCGACCGAATGCGTGTTCGTTTTCAAGTTCACACGTCATATTTTAATGACTAAATAACTAGTCATTAAAATTCCAATAAACGCTTTACTTGCTTCACAAGTAGCTTATATTTACATATTTCTCTCTGAAAATGCAGAGTCTAAAAAAGTAAATAAACAAGTTAGGTGTAAAATCACCAAGATGAAAAATAAGTGGACGTTGGAGTTTGAATGTCAATAAGATCCTTCCTCTTGATCTAGCAAAACTTTTTGCTAAGTTTGGTTAATGTATATTGAAGATATCATGCTTGCAAACATCCAGATGGACAGGCAAACAAACAAACATCAAAAATAATAGTCATCATTCGACATCTAGATGCTTCCGACAGTTAACAACAGTAACTAGGTCATCCGTTTTAATGAGTATGCACTGCTCTAATTAAATTTAAACAGCCAAAATGTAGAGTATGTACGAGGAGAGTTAAAATACTTTTAGTGCATAGCAAGGTTCTATTGTGGTTCTAAATATTTTGGAAGTATGGCACAATGGTCTGTTGTATAAACTCACACAAAACCAAGTCAGCTTTATATAATATTAAAATTCTACTTAACTGAACGAACTTTTCAAGTAGAAATTAACAGCTCACCATCAAGCTACCACGACATTGACCTCGGAGTCCCCCAGGGGAATGCATTAGGACCTGATATATACATCGGATACCCCAATTACAGAATATACGTCGCCAGCTTTGCTGATGACACCGCTATTCTGTCTGTCCAAGAATCACCTGATCTAGCATCGCAATATCTTCAAAATCACCTCAACCTACTACAAGACTGGTTTAGTAAATGGGGAGTGGTAGTAAACCGTGATAAATCTACCCAAGTATCTTTTACAAACAAATGTGTTATATGTCCTCTAATCGTAATAAACAATATCTCTATTCCAGTCAAGACTGAAGTTAAATACCTTGGATTAGTCTTGGATCAAAAACTCACCTATAGTGTGTATATTAAGGCTAAAAGAAAACAGTTAAACAAATGGCTGCTTGGATGTCGTTGCAGCTTTCTCTCACAAACAACATTTTAACATACTAAAACCTATATGACCTTACGGATTACAACTTTAGGGTTGTACAAAGCCATCAAGTACTAAAATGCTACAAAAACTCTTCGAATGATGGCAGACGCACCATGGTACGTCAACCATCAAACATGGACAATGAAATTCGAAGAATCACAACCACATACCACAACAATCTCGTGGGATATCTAAACCACCTGGCAGAACAACTTTGCAAAATGCCCACAACACTTAGGGCAATATATGATCCAGGACTAACTTCTATGTTTTATTATGGAAAATACTAATGAAAACATCCCCTTCGTGCCATATACAATATCATCATATTTACTTATTACTTACTACAAAATAAGTTGTTAATATGCAAATAAACTAATAAAAAATATTTTGGCACCAAGTTAATCGGGGCGTTGTCTTAAAATTATGATAGTGAAGCCTAAATTTTATTGCCCAAAAAGTTTTTTTTTTACTTTTTAATGTTAATTGTGGTCGATATATTTCAATCACTTTTCAGGGTGGATGATACTAATTACTAAATTATAACAGTGACATTCGAAAGGTCTGAGGCTTGCCGAGGCAATTTGTGAAGTTGAAGGCGAGGTAATAGTTACTCAAAGAACACTGGCTAAGATTTTGACGTTGAAGACAATCCTCATTTTGGTCGGCCATTAAAATTAAACGACGAAGATTTGTTGACAGCACTGAGACATTATGAAGCATCGGTTCTTTGTTAAACCGTGTTCAACTACACGGCGCCAGATAATTACCCGGGCAAAGGTTTTGCACCAGTATATCCTTATTTTAAAAGGAATACCAACCGAACTGTAACACTAATACTTTATCGGTCTTAGGATAACATAACAACTAGTTCTCGAATCGATCCCCATTTGCACAGATAAAAGGGCGAAGTCTCTTGGGAAGGGGATCGACGGTGGAGAGTTGAGTGGGGGTTAGCACAGCCCTTTTTCTTCAATTCCGCCCACTCGTTGTCAGCGATAAAGTTGGGGTGCGGGTGCGTAGCCAATTCTGCGTGGTTTTGGCATGGTGCCCGGGAACCCCATCCTGATGCCAGACTTAGTGGCAAGATCAAAGTGTATGGGGACCCAGTCGAAGCTGATGGGCTCCAGGATGTCCTTCTTGTACACTTCTGCATTGATGAAAAGAAGAGGATTTTTCCATCAGCCGCGACGCCTCCGAAAACCATGGGGTATGTAGGAATTGACATCCTTAGGGGATCGTGCAAGTATTTTGGTGTTTTGACTGTTCGCCACCGCCTGGACATTGAAAATCTTTTCGGCTGTCCAGACGATGTCGTGCCAGCGTGACGGATGGAATCAAGCCAGGAAATCTTTGGCCAATTTCTTCCTAGTCGCTTTCTGCTTGTCAGTTAATCGCTGCGCCTTGCTCGTACAGTAGGGGTAAAGCCCCAGGCGTGATTTGATAATGGACCAAACGGTAAAATCGCTCATACCAGTTGACGCATGGATCGTTGAGAGATTCTATTGATTCTTTTGGCTCTTTTAGCCACGGGCAAGCATGTCCTTGTCCTTCTTTAGCTTCTTGTATCGTTGCATCGTCATCGAGACGTTTCTTGGTGTCTGCAAGGTAGACGCCTAGCTTGAACAATTTGAAAATTGCGGATCTCCACAAAACAAGGTAAAGATAGAAAAAGGCGATGAAAATGCAATCGATAATGTTACGTATTGAAATGTACACGAAAAAGTTTGTCCTGGTAATTATCTCGCACCCTGTAATTGCATCAACTTTGTTTATAAGCGCAGGCCCGCAAGTGAGTTGAAATTTGCTACTAATTGCTCAACAATCCCCTAAATGGCCATTTCTGGAAGCGAATTATGACATCGGATAGGAAGTGGGTCTATCTGAAGAAATATTCGACTCCAGTCTGACGACAGCGCGAGTTTCTTCAGCGGGATATCAAATCCCACACCACCAAGAAAAGTAAGGAGAAGTTTGAGAAGCTGGACGGCGTCAAGGTTCTTTCACATCCAGTCTATAATCCAGACGCTGATTTCTGTTGTTTTCTATTGTAGTTTTGACGAATTCAGTATTACAACGTCTTATGTTTTTTCTTATGTCTTTTCTTGTTTTTTCCTTTATGGTTTTGCAATTTTTAAAGATTTATTTCCTTTTTCGCTCTGCTGTCTTGAATTTTCAATCTGTAATAGTCCTTCTTGTGACCTAGATCCATTTTTTTTCTTTTTTTTGTATTACGTATTTATGGCATTCGAGATACATTATAATTATTTTTTAAATGCCGTCTGTTTATGTTACACTATTTATTAATTTTTTATTAATAATGAAACGTACCCCCCACATTTTCTTCTAAGCTTTCATTATGAAAATATTGCTAAATTTTATTTTACCATTTTTTTTCTTCATTCTTCTCACTTCATGCAGTCTAATTATTTATTTTATTATTGGTTTTGATGAGAGGTTGCCGAATGACCGCGTAACGTAGAGTGCATATTATCTGCTCTGTAAACAAACTCGGATCTTTGTGAGAATTAACACGTAAGTTAGAAACCACAAGGGGCTATTAAGTGAGTGGGCCATATATAAATCAAATCAGATCAGATAAACATGCAATAGTTAAGTTATAGTAATTACTGAGCTTCAACCAACTTATAGACAGCATGGTTGATAGATAGGCTTATCACCTCCGAAAGGTGGACTTTGGTGACATATTTTGCGCTGCTTGTGGCGTTTGGATAAACAACCCAAACAGCAAAGAACTGTATGCAATAAAGCATAATTGCAAAGGTTGAGCAGGATAGTAAATGGCGGCAATAGCTGTAAATTTAATTTAAAAGAGTTAAAGAACTGGAATAAAAAGTTCATAAGTTAAAATAACAGCTTGCGAGGCCAACCGCATAACTGAAGATGAGGGAAATAATTAAAAATGAGAAAATATTCCAACAAGTAGATGGGAACATGAAGCAAACCAGTGAGAAATTAGATATGTTGGTACTGGAAGTGAAACAAGTAAAAGATGAAAATGTAAAACCAAAAGCATTGGTAGCAAATCAAGGATGGAGAATAGCTAACCTACAAAGAGAGATTAGGAAAAACAATGTTATAGTAAAAGAAGTGGTAGATAAGGAAAAAAAACGAAAACGAAATAAAAGGAAAAATATTAATAATAATCCAGAAAATAAGTATGAACTTAGATATAAAAGAGGATATAGACAAAATTCGAGAAATATATAAAAGGCAAGAAAATACCAATATTTGTCAAGGCAACTAAAGAAACTAGCAATCCTACAAAATCCAAAAAAACTCAAAAGGTCATGGATAGATGAAGATTATACTAAGGAAGTACAAGAGGAAAGTAAAGTTTTGAGGAAAAATGGATAAAAGAACCACGCAAAAAAACTAATAGGTAAAGATACGACGAGGGATGATGACTAAATTAGCAACAAAAAGAAAAATATATGGATTAATTAAGATCATATAGAATATAGATATAAACATTACCAACGAAGTAACCTGGAATATCTCGACAAAAAGAGAGATGAGCTATAAAGGCAAAATTAATAGTACGACCGGATAAAATAAAAACCATTAGGGAAGAAAGATACATTAATGGAAGATTACTAGAAGAGAATTGATAATAAAAATATATGGACGGCAATAACAGCGTACGTACTAAACGACGATGGCAGGAAATAGATAAAGAAGAAATAAATGTAATTGTCATGTTGAATACGAACGACAGAGTATGGAATAATAATGAAGGCTTTAAAAGATATATAAATTCACGCACAAGGACATACAAAAATACACCAGGGAAGTTCGTTCTAGGAAGGAAAAGTCAATTATTGATCATTGTATTATAAACACAGAAAATAGGAAAATAGTGATGGGTGTAAAGGTAAAAAGAAATGCAGAAGTAGGAAAAAGAATAAATACTTAATAAGGATGGAACTTTCGACAAACATAAATGGCAAACGAGGGGTAAACAGGAAGAAAATTGTCAAACAAAAAATTAAAAGTCATAGACTAAAAAGAACGAAATTCAAAAAATCTCCCAAAAGACCCTGGAGAAGAAAATTGAACAAAGTATAAAGAAAAGTAAGGAGATGGAAGCAATTAAAAAAAACTATCCTAGAAGCGACAAGGGTTACTTGAGGAGTTAATAAAATTGTGAATACCTACACAAAGAGAAGTAGATGGTGGACTACGGACATACAACAAAAAGTTGTGGGAAAGGAGGAAAAATCGAAAAAGTTTATATAAATTGGAACTGTCGAAGACAATAATATATACAATAGATATATTATATTGATTATAGTATTTTTAGTTACAATTTCAACTTAAATAAATAAATAAATTATTGGTTTTATTTTCTTTTTCTTACTTTTGTTGTGTAGCTTTCTCGTTATATTAGTTATGGGATGCTCTGCTATATTGTGAGATACTATTGAACGTTGTCCACTTCCCAGAATCCTTGGGGTCGCCTGTAGTCACAGTGCCAGATCTAAGAAACCTCTACTTGCCTGGCATAATTTTGTTTTGTGATTTGATATGTATTATTTGACTTGAGGGTATTTAATTTAACTGTTACAATGGGCTGACAAGTCGGCGAAGAGAATAGCATATAGTGTAGATCGGAAATAAGGGTTAGGTTATGAGTTCCTCCAGGATGAAAGGTTTGGAGGTAGTCAAGATTTGTGTAGGCAAAGTCGTTTTCCTGAGGTAAATTTGTTCCCTACTGGGGTCATGGAAGAGTGCCTACACGCTATCTCGCGACTGGTCTAATAATTAGGGTGACAAGCAAAGTGAATATTATTTTTTGCGAAAATCTATTATGTTTTTTGACTTAGTTTCAACTGAAAACTATATATTTAGCTTAATAAGTTTACAGTATTTCTAAGTAGTCCAACGTTTGTTTTTCTCATATGATGCAAAATATTCATCGACGGAGATATCATCATCATTTTACTAAAATTTTTCCCATTAAGTTGTTTTCAAATTTGAGAACATAAAGAAATTATTCGGGGTTAAATCTAGAAAATAGGAAGGATGAGGAATTATCTAAATCCAGAGTTGTTTCATTTGAGAGGCGGTAGATTTGAATGACGGGATGGTATTTTGGTGGAAGAACATCTTTTTGTGCAGTAAACTTGGAAACTTGATAACTATGGGTAATCCATCTCTGAAGATGGACTAGAAATTTTGATTGTTTTCATTTTCCGTCGCTTCTCTATATTAGGTTATCTTTAGGTTCTTTTATTTTTTCAAGGGAACAGTATTATAACACAAATGATTTGTACTTTTAGTACAGCTCCTTCACGGTTTCTTTATAGTTCACCCAACAAAACTATTTTCGAAACTTCTGCAACATTTAATCTGAAAGTATCTTGCTAACATCTTATCATGCAGGTAATGTTAACTTCCAATCAAGTTTCTGCTCTTGCTAAAGTTTCTGTGACAATCAAACATCGTTAAATACGGTGTTTTTCTTTAGTTCATATAATTTCTCTTTCAAAATTTTTAAATACGCTACCGTCCTCTTCTTCACCTTTTTTCTAAAACATTCCAAGTCATTGCGTTCAATATCCTCCTTAATTCTCCTTTTAAATTCCAAGAGAATTTTTCTGTACTCATTTTCAATTTTCGTAATTTTTATTTTCGCAAGTTTTGGAATGTTTTCCCAATTTGTCTTCCTTTCTAAATTTTTCCTCTAATTTTTCTCATATGATCTAGGTTAACGTATCTAAATTCATAGTTTTGAACAAATACGTACTTAGGTTCTCATTTTCGTTGATGATGCGACCACACCATTCTCCAAAGAATCATCGAAAAACTTCTGGTAATTTCTAGGAAGGTCCGGATTTTTGAGGTCAACTCTTACATTACAATTTCGAGCTAGTTGTTAGTAGTAGTATTACACAAAACAAAGAATAAATAGATGTGACGAGTAATCTTGAGGTTATTGGCCCTTATTTTTTTGAGGAGGGAGGCCACTGTGTTACTGTTAGTTCTAATCGATGTTTGGAAATGTTCAGAAAATGTGTCATACAAATTCTCGATACACTGCATTTAGAAAACATTTGTTTCCATATGATGGAGCCGCATATAACCCAACCAGACGTTTACTGCATTAGATATTTGCCGGACTTCTACTCTCTCAGCGGTGACTTCTCTTGTTTAGATCACTCACTATATCTCACTCTAGTGACTTTTTCCAGTGGAGATATCTTAAGGCTAAGGCTTACAAACATGACCCTAGGATTATTCAAAGCCTAAGTCAAGAAATTAGGCATATTTCTTAACATACGTTGGTAAGACGACTTAAAAGATGCATGGAAAATGAAGGACACCAGTTGGCCGATACCTTTTCTAAATACATTGAAATAAAACTTTCGATTCTATTGTTTTAGCCCATAAAAATAAATTTGGTATACTTTCTATCGTTTCTTTTTTATTTAACCTGAAATAGAAGGAGCGAGTTTTGGCCCACCATGTATAACATTATTAAATTTTATGAGTAGTGGAGATTATTACTGGGTGCTTCAATAAATTATCGATAAGGACTACAAATCTTAATATATCCAAATTACTTTATTCCAAGTAAAGGGAAATGTTCTCATTGTATATATAATGCTAGTTTTGGTTTTTATTTTCTTTGACACTGGATCTCATCTGGTGCAAAGCTTACAGGAATTGTATGTGATGTACTAATTGATCGAAACTAGACAACATTAAAACAAGACAAAACAAAGTTGTGGTTCCAGGGTTTAATCAACAAAGTGAGCTATCATTAAAGGTCTGACGCTTTTCCCCATAGTTCACGTACGATAAAAACCAATGTGCTGATGTACTATTACGGCTAATAACGCTCATAATAAAATTACTTTGGTCGTTTACCTGTCTGTTTAATTGGAACAATAAAGTTTTTAAAGTGGCTATAAAAAGGTTTGCTATGATAGCCAATTTGGCTATGATTTTTTTTACAAAGTAAAGGTCTGAGGAATTGGGATATTGGTAAAGAAGAAGACTCTACCAAAACCTACCATGATATCGTCTTTGTGTATAGGGGAAGTTTCGAAGATTTGTAGGAAACGTTTGGATTTTCGGGCGTAGGATGACATTTGCTCTGTGAGAGGTTGAAGAATTTTGAAGAAGTACTTAGGTTATGCGTGAGGGAACCAAATGCACTAAGTTTAGGACGTGCAATAATGAAAATTGAAATAGAAAAACGTCCTCAATGTCTGAGTATAAGAGATATTCATTCTATTAATTAGGGTTGAATTCTTTACTACGATAATATAAGCTTTGCCAAAAAGTTTGTCCTCAAGATCAAAAACGACTATTATTTTTTGAATGTTATGTTGTGCTGGCAATTGTAATCAATATAGAAACAGTGAACTTTGAGTTTTGTTGCGACATTATTGGAAAAAATGTTTGACTACAAGAGATGCTGCTGATGCAATTCGCGAAGTTGAAGACGAGGCAACAGTTGCTCAACGAACAGTGGCCAAATAGTTCAACTCCTTTAACGAAGGAGATTTTAATCTTAGGGACAAGCTTCAAAGTTGAACAACAAAGGTTTCTGGACAGAGTTGGAAGATGAGCCTTCAACAAGCACCCGTTATTTGGCATCGGCTCTTGGAGTTTTATCCCATGCATCAACATTTGTTCACAAGAAATTCCGACAGGATCTGCACGAACTCACCAAAGCACAATCCAACCAATGAGTCGAGATCTGCTGTCAAACTTTGAGGAGCTAGATATTGTCCAGGTTCTTTTGCATCCAGTTTGTAGTCTAGACACTGCTTATTCGATCAATGGTTGGCTATTTGAGTCTCTTGATGAAGATAAAAAACGTGTAAAGAATTGTTTGATTCGAATGGTATTCACGGAACGGACGGATGATGGCTTTTATTCTGAAGATTAGGTGTAATTATTTTTCAGTAAATTGATCCATAAGAAATGTCATTTTTGATATCGAAGACGAATTTTTCGACAAACCTTCTATACGTAAGTGAATTAGAAAGTTTTTGTTCTAGGTAGTAATGCGATATGCGTTACAGGAACCAAACTTATATAAAAATCCTATGATCTTTGTTATAAGCCGTTTTTACAAAATTTAGTTATTGCACAAATGTTTCTTATTATTTCTTCGAAATAAATTAATCTTGCCATGCATGTAGAATGATTCCAGGTGGGCGCATTGTTTGAATTTCCTGCTTCTTAGCCTTGAACTACCTGACGACCTTGCTGCAAATTATGGATTTGCCGGATTTACCTAAGCGTACTTTTTTTTCTAAACTTAGTGTTTTGTGATTGTAATTTTAGTTTCTAAGTATATCTTACCGCAAGTTTGTTAGCATTCTACAACATACACGGATATTTTTATCGAGTGTTTGTGGTATAAATATCATATAGTGTTTAATGATACATTGTTTATGCGTGGGTGCCTCTAATTCTTATAAAAATCTTCTCTTTGGTAATTTTTTATTAAAAACATAATTTTCAGATGACAGACCTATATCGTATTGTTACCTTGCTCCCTATTTCATATTTTTGGGTATTAGCGACATTTATTGAATACAAGTCAAGAGATTTTCTAATTTGTTAGTAGCAACTCAAATTTATCTTTAGAACATTACAGTGATAAGTATGTGACATCGATATATTTTTGTAATTTTCTGACACATAGTGTTTTAATATTGAGGATGTAACTATAAGTAAGGAAATGTTTATTCTAGTAGATGTGAACCTTGACTGCAGTGAAGAAAAAGGTAAAAGACATTCAGTTAGTTGGAAAAATTCTAGTAACAGGAAAAGAGATTTTGGCTGAGGTTATTTTGAGAACTTCGACGAAAGAAACTGGAAGTTTTGAAATGATTTGTGGCTTTAAAGAGTAAAATAATTAATTGGATTATAGTTATAAGAAGCCTTTAAAATGGAAAGTACAGTAGATGCCTCAAAGAAAATATTTCATGGAATAAAAAAGAAAGTGTAGACAATGCAGCTTTAATAGTCGGTAATAAAGGTAACTCCAAAATACTCTTCTATACTTTTAACCAAAAAAAATACGACGCAATATGAAAAAGAGAGTCACGGACAGTTCACCTTTATTTCACAATACATTCATTCTATAACAGGAGTTTACTCCAACGTAAAAATTGGTTACAGGGAAGACATAAAGGAAATACAAGAATAAGTAGTAAAATTATATAAAATAAATTGCACGGACGGGCCAACCCACCAATTTTTTCAGTTTAAGGTTTGCCATTTTTTGCTATCAGGTCGAATTCGATTGAAGACTACGTTAAAGTGATTAAAAAACACTACAAAAATGGGGAAAAAATATAAAACACCTATCGAGCTCTCCGCGATTATTTCGGTCGTCATAAATGTCAAACTGAGACTACCATCAGTCGTTTGATGCGAAAATTCGAGAACACTGGTTTTGTTGCTGATATGCCAAAGAGTGGACGACCCAAAAGTATTCGCACACCGGCAAATATCTCTGCGGTGAAGAAGAATGTGCAAGAGGACCCAAAATTACGGCGGCCAGTTTATACCGCATTATGTACAAAAGATCCAATTGACTCAAGAACTCAAGCCAATTGACCATTTAAACCTTTGATTGGCTTCTCTAACATCGTACAATTGATACGAATTTTTTATTGAAACTCTTTTCACATTGAATGGAACAGTGAATAGGCAAAACTGTCGCATTTAGGCCAACGAGAATATCAAGAATAAACAATGTATCCTAAAAAAGTGATTGTTTGGTGTTCTCTGTGGTCTAAAGGTGTCATTGAACCTTTTTTTCGAAAATGAGGTTGAAAATGCGATTACTGTGAATTCTGAGCGATGTCGCGGCGTGATTAATGACTATTTCTTCTCGAAACATAATCAAACTGACATAAATTATGTTTATTCTCAACAAGACGGTGCAACATGTCATACAACGCAGGCGAATATCGAGTTATTGCAGTCGAAATTCGGTGAACGTTGAATTTCGAGAAATGGAAACGTTAATTGGGGTGCCGTTCCTGCGATTTGAGCCTTTAGACATTTCTTTGTGGAGATATCTGAAAAGTAAAATCTATGTTAATAAATCAGCCACCATTCAAGACCTCAAGAACAACATAATTGCTGAGATAAATGCCATCGAAGCAACTCTATATGAAAATGTCATTCAAAATTTCGACCATCATATCTGTAAAGCCAGTTGTGGCGAACATTTGAGTGATATCCTTTTTCATATATAAATGTTTAAAATAAAATACTCTACTTGATTATATTATAATTACTGTAGTTTCAATAAACATTTACTTTCCTGCATCTGAATTGGCGGAACTTATGTAAACAAGATTTATGTGAATTAAAGAAAGAAAACGAAATATTAACGAGCAAAAAACATAATAAAGGTGATATTAAAAAACAAACTACACGCCAGAAAAACTCTAAAAGAGAAGAAACGAAAAAACATAATTGTCAAGACAGTAGGCCTGAACGTAAGTAACCAAGTAGAACTGATAGGCGGGATGATAAAATTCCTTAAAAATAATCTGGGTATCGAAGCAATTAAAATGATTCGACTAAACAAGAACGTGACATTGAAAAACAAAAAAAGAAGAGTGAAGAGGAAGACACGGTTAAAAGCGGTTATCAAACTTTATTTATAGACAGGGAGACGTGGAATAAATAAAAAGGCAAACTAGAGAAAAGCGAAGACAAAGTAATTCAATCTAACGAGGATCCAAAAAATTAAAAAATACCGACAGCAGGCATATGATGACAAAGGCGGCAATGGAAATGAACACGGAGGGAAATAAAATTAAGGTCAAAATCCAGGCAAAGAGGGAGGATAATGAAAGTGAAGAGAGGGAGAAATTTGGAAAACGAATTAGAGGAGGAATTTGAGAAAGCAGGGTTGGACATACTCGATATAAGTGAAACCAAAAAGAAGGAAAAAGGTGAATTGGAAAAGAAACAAGGACATCTGTTAATATAGGGCAGAATAGACAATAGATTCTGAGCAAAGAAAGAAATGGGATGCATAATAAACAACAAGAATAAAAATACGTTCACAAATGGACAGGGATATCAGAAAGAATACTAAAAAATTAAAATGAATTTGGAAAAGAACTTGAAAATATAAGTAAAAGTAGCATATGAGCTAAACGAATACGAGACAATGGAAAAGAAAGATAATTGGAAATTACTGTCCGAAAAAATAGAAAATAACAGAGGACGAATAATAATAATAGGAGATTAAACGCAAGATCAGGCAAAAAGAATGAAGGGACTGGGGAAAATATTAAAAATAACAATAGAACAAAAATGATAGATTCTTACATAAATTCTTACACAAATAAAAGCTTAAGGAACCCAAGAAGCAAAACAGATGGTGAAACGAAAAATAAAGAGCAAACCGAAGACAGAATGAATATTTAAGTGACAAAACAAAAGAAAAATTTCACAAAGACAAAGAGCAGTGGAGAAAGGTAAAAATGATGGTAAAACAAGTTAAGCAAAAATTTTGGGCAGAATTCGGGGATAGAGAGAGAACTAAGTTGTTTAAGAATAGTTAACCGCGAAAACCTATTCGAATATACCATATATATAATTCTTTACTTCTTCAATGCTTTTTTAATTCTATTCTCATCTCTAGGTTCGTTTCTTCATTTGTCATTACTTTTATCTTGTCTAAGTTCATTTCAAGTCCCACATTTTCAGGTCATTTATTATTCTTTGTAGTTTCTCTCTACTTTGTGCTATCACAACGATGACGTCTGAAAACTTTAGGTTGTTAAGTCGCTCTTCTATCAGTATTCCTTTATTTTTCCATTTTTTCTTTTACTTTCCTCTAATAGCCTTTGAACTATTTCCTCTTTATATCTTCTGATGTCTTCTTTTAACTTTGTCCTTGCTGTTTTATTAACTTTTGTATACTCTATTGTGTCTTTTATTCTCTGTTATGAGTTGTCTTCTTTTCTCCAGCATTTTCTTTGTTACTTTCCTTAGTTTATTTTTCTTTTTTGTTTTACTACTCATTGTCTCTTTAAATAATTCCTTTGTTACCTTTATTATTTTTTGATATAAATCATTTATTTTTTCATCTTAATTTAGTTCTACTGTTTTAATTTTGTTTACAATTTTGTCATATTTGGTTTCTGTATTATTTTGGTTTCCATTGTTTCTTTCTTTTCGAGTTTCCGTTTTATATAGGTATTAGCTCTAACCAGTTTATTATTATTATTCGCAGTACCTACATCTGTTACTACATTTTTATTGTTTGTTAGTATGTAGTCTATTTCGTTTTTAGTTTGTCCATCTGGGCTTACCCATGTCCACTTTCGTTTTTGTTTTTTTTTTTGTGAAAAATGTATTCATGCAATACAGCTGTTTTTCTTCTACAAATTTTGCTACCCTTTTTCCTCCTCTATTTGTTTCACCTAACCCGTAATTTCCTACAAATTCCTTTGAGCCATCAGTCTTTCTGCCTGCCTTAGCATTGAAGTCGCCTACTATGAACGTGTATTGCGTTATTAATATACTCACTACTAATATTTTGAGTGCTTTTACTTTTCTCTTTTATATTCTTTCAAAAATTTGTGATTTAAGGGGTCTGATCAGAAAGTAACCGAACATTTTAAATCTCGCACAATGGAGCCATACTACATTCAGCCCATTTTGAGTTTGTTAAATCATTATTTGGTTGTTGTAATTTTTTTTTAATTAAAGTTGTGTTGTTTGTCGATTTTGGTGATAAGTGGTTTACGGAAACACCGTTGCAATATGAAGTTTAGGAAATCACCAAATATTAAAATAAGCTTATGATAAAAAGTCAGTCGTTCTAAGCGTCATGTTTCTAAGTAGTGCGGAATTTTGAATGAAAAATCGAATGAATGTTCTTTTCCAGCCTCCCAATTATCGCAATTTAGCACCAGGTTTCTTTTCATGATTCCTAAATTGAGGAAATTAAAACACCGCTAGGCGAATTCTGTCAAAAATTGCAATAAGCAAGCCAAATAGAATTAGAAGAATAAAGATCGGCTTCTTCTTGAACAGACTTCGCATTCCACCGATAAATAGTTTATTAGTTCATTAAAATAAAAAAATGCTACATGTATTTCAAAAAAATTGTCGCTTCCAGAATGAAGTATCAAAAAAGACGAAAGTTAATAATTAGCGCTATTACGGGTAATATTGCAGCATATGTTAGTTTGATTTTGATTGACTCCAGAATTGCTACCAGGTGGTGTTAAGAGCGCTATAACCTTAGTAATGTGAACGGACGTAGGACGCAGCGGTGCAATATAATTAATATGTTTAAACTTATAGAATTTGCGGGTAGACGGATCGTTGAACTATAAGCCGCTACCAACAAGTGATTCAGAATGATCATCAGAAGATGGAATTGTGTTATAGTTTGACAGTTGCAAACTTGACTAACTCCTATTGAGGTGACTTATTGTTAGTGTGTACTTTTGTTGTGAGCAAGTGACTTGAATGACTGAAGAATGTCGATTTTTATTGAGACATAGTTGACTACCGTACTGAAGCATGAAATGTATTGTATGAACTGATGTTCATTTACAACATAAGGAACAATCTTCAATTACTCTCAATCTATTAATCAGGATAACATTCATAGCGTAGTTTAGAAGGTAATTACAATATTTATGGGACGATTTAATAATATCTAGAGGATATCTGCAAGGTAGGGTTAGACTGCGTAATGACCCTATGTAACCCTACTATCTAAATATATTACAAACTTCGTTTTTTTCGGTTGGATTAAGGTATTTTTATGTTCTGACTCACAAATTACATTTTTAATTTAGAGAGATTATACGAATTAAAGTTTCGAGTGGCTTCTGGTTTTAACTGTATGACTTGGTATTGAAAACACCAATCTTAACCCTAAAAGAAAATTTTGCTTAAAAACTTTACTATTTGTACACCATGACGATTTTTAAATTAAATAGAGCTTATAGTTGCCATCACAACTCAATATCCTTTTAATGGTTTTGTAGTTGTTAGTAGCTCGTGATGTGTGTCCTGGAAGACTATTCTCCAGTACAAATCTTTTCATTTTTTTCTCACTTTATGGAACGTTATTGATTGTACCTGAATCAGATCTATCGGTACTTTATTAATGTAGCAGCCTTTTTTAAAATTTTTTTTTAATCTTTCAAGAATTATTTAAGGTTGTCCAAGACTTTTATTTCTATAGATAAAATGAAACACTAGACAAGCACCACACCATGCCATTTTACTAAAATATTTCCTATGTGCATTTAAGAAATGCTATTATAGTTGATTTTTTGTGTAGGAAGAACCGTGTAGTTGTGCAGTATTCTATCTGCCTTATCATTTCCTGGCTATTAACTTTCGTCCTTCACCAAACTGTTGACACGATTGATATTTTCTTGAACGTACCATCGTAAGTTTTTTATTTTATAGTTGCAATCTTCCCAAAATCTTAGTTACTGTAAAAAATTATTCCGCTGTTCTAAGCTACAGATGGATTGTTTAACGTTAGGAGTATCACGTCCTACCAAAAAAGAATTACGTAACGTCCCTTATAGTTATTCATATGCTTCTCACACGTTTTGGTTAACTTTGAGCCACTGTCAAGGTTCTTCCTTGTTCTCGCAAGGGGCTATGCAATCTGCACGCATCTTGTTTTCTGTGCTTATCTCGGCTTTCCCCATTTTTCAATTTTATTTATGTTATTTCTCTAAATAACACGAAAAATGTGCGAAGGAGCAGCTGCGAAATTTTATTTCTGCCAAAGTGCTGTTTATTACAGGAAAAGTTTTTGCCTCAATCAGCATGTTAAACAAAATATTGCGCCTTTCGGCGGCGTTCTTAATTTAAATAAATAAGTCCTTCGATGCACAAAACTTTATAGCTAACATGTTTTTTAGTACTTGTCCTATAAGAAGCTTTCCCAACAAATTATCTTTGTTGACATGTAGCTATTTCAAAACAAGTTCCTTAATGTATTCTGTGCATTAGAAATCCAATCTGTAAAATGAGCCTTACATTTGCTTCAGCTAATAACTAACTAACAGCTTTACATATAGCTTGTATGTATAAGGCGTTGTTTAAATAAAATTGTTCGTAAGACTAGCCCGCATTATCATTTTTACCTTATTACAATTGTTTATGGTGCTATACCGTCGTAAAAACCGTAATCTGACATCCCAATTTTCAGCACAGGATGATATTGAAAAAATTGCCCAATGGCCATTATGTTTGATAAAAGTCGTTATAAATTCATTAATTGTCACACAAACACTGCTTGCTCTCTCATTTACACATCTGCGATGTTGGTTTATAGGCATAAAATATGCATGAAAATATTTCCTAATCAATCTAACATTCAGTTTGAAAAGACATAGTGACCACTTATGTTAGTTAATGGGATCCACGAAGGACAAATAAAAACATTGAAACCAGTGTTATGCAAACTTTATTTCTTAATCCACACGGGATAACTTTACATTGTATTTGTAGTGTGATCTTCGTTGGTGGTTAGTTTATTTGGATAATATTGGAATTTGCTAGATAATGTGGACTAAAAATCAGTTTTGTAGACTCTTTACAAACACCAGAGCAAACAAAAACATTAGAATGAAATGTTTATATTTTGATATGTATGTAATGGCATGAAACGATATAGTTAAAGTAAACAATTACATCTTTTCAGTTGCAAAACATTGTTGGACTGCACAATAGAGTAATAGCAACCATTCAGACATACATTCTTAGACATACAACAAATTTTTGAGTAAGTATACCACTGGTTTTATAATCCAAAACGGATAACATCTGGAGGGTAGTTAATTTCATTCAACATCCTCATACTGTATCTTGAGCCGTTGTGATATGGTGTTTCAGATCGTGACAATAAATTTCTACTTTTACAACCCCTACAAGAGAAAATTGTAGGTTGCAAGATCGAGAAATTTCAGGGGCCAAAACTTAAGCACCGGGTCTTCATTTTCCATGCGACTTCTTCATAGTTGAATATTTCAATATCATTGTTACAGAGCTTCGACTTCAAATCTTTATTCATTTGAGTAAAAAGAAGTTTTGCAGCATCGCGAGATACATTGCCTCACTAATTGAGTTTTCATCAAAACAAGAAGGTCCTTAAACCTTTCTCTGGTATTAAAACTCTAGGACTTCTTCAAAATAGATCATTTACGCATAATTCTCGTCTTTTAAATTATCTTGTATATTACTTTTGTAGTTCCTCAAGATAGCACATTAGGACCGTTTTTCTACCCGCAAGAAATATCCTGATACTAATGTTACAACAATCATGAAAGCTAATGAAAAGACGATCAGCTGAAACTGTGATTTGACTTACTATTAATTAGTTCAGGAAACATTATATATATTATGTTTGCAAACAATAGTTAACAGCCCTTGTATATAAATAAAATTGAAATCAAATCTATTGGATTGCATGTAGATCAAAAGTTGTCTTTTTAGATATTTTCTAATCTAAGCTGCGGAAAGTGTAGAGCTTGAAATGAACTTAGACAAGACAAAAGTAATGACAAACGAAGAAATAAACGTAGAGGTGAGAATATAATCAAGAAGCATTGAAAAAGTAGAGAAATATATATATTTGGGGCAGCTGGCGACCATTAGTAAAGAAAACCAAACAGCAGGGGTTGAAAGAAGAACAAGACTTGATTGGGCGGTACATGGGAAATTAAAAAAGGAGATCAATGCACCTAAAAACAAAAGTTTACAACCAATATATATTAATGGTGGTAGCGTGCGGGTCTGAAACGTTGAAATGGAAAGAAGGATGCTGAACGTAAGCCTGAAAGACCACAAAACCAATGAATGGATTCGAGAGAACACGAAAGTGGCCGATATAGTCGAACGGTCTGGACTTTATGGTTTAGCTGTCCAAAGACCATTACTATACACCAGGTTCGACATTTTGACTGGCTAAAATAACGTGCATTACCATAAACAAGACTACAAAAAAAGGGCTAATCGGACCACAAAAGGACAATTATGTAATGAGTAATCCTACTTGGACTGCGAAACGTCTACACATATCCAACTGATGTTGTTTTTTAAAGCTATCTGTGTAGAAGACCTACAACATATAGTTATGGTTTGACTGGTGTTTACAGCAAAATATAATCTGAACAAGACCTTTATGAATCCTGAAATAAAGAAATTCACACACTTCTAATTTGGGAATTATTTTAACCTCAGAATTGGGGGTCATATTTAATTAAAAATTGTCAAGCTCTTGACCAACACTAATTTGCTAAATATTGCAGTCGACCGTCTAAAACCTGAAGAAAAGAAGCTCCTTGTTCGCTGACCAGATCACTAAAGAAAAATTTTTGCGACTTCTTTCTAGATTGTCAACTCCTCAAATGTTTCAATCTAATGCCATTTGCACTAGAAACATCTACCAAGAGACAGAAAACTGAACCCTATAAATCCAAGCTCCTCAATTTTCTTTGGTGATCGTCTTGCAGATCAGCATTCTATAAGTGGTTAATGTCGCATGTGTTTTTTAAATGAAAAACTTTTGCAATCTGTACCTATGACCCATAGATGATTTTAACGAGAGATAAGATGGAATAGTCCTATTAGACTATTTGTCTAATATTAAATATCATTCTCATCATGTTTCTTTGTTTCTTGTTTGTTGTGTCTGCTTAAATTTTGTAATCTATTTTACATCATCTCCCCTGTGTATTTGTAAGTGTTCTTGTATCCATTCTCCTTTTATTGATTACGCAGTTCCATATATTTCTAGTATACCTTTTATTGTGGCCTGCTATTTTCTAGTTCTGTCTTGTTACTGTTTTTGCTGTGTAGTTCCATACCTAGCGTAGTTCTTTATATTAAATGTTGTACTTTTGCTAGTTTATCTAAATTTTGATAGTACATGTATATTAACATTAGAAGTACCCAAATATTTGATTACTTGATTCAGTGAGTTTCAAATATATAGGGCACAGGAAGTTCTGGGAAAATTCCTTCCAACACATTCCGACCATGAGAAAAGGGGTGGAAATTCATGCTACAGGCACAAAAGTGGTTGAAGAAGGTTCTTTCCGATATTAGTTTTTTTAGTATCTGATAATTATGTTAGGATTAACATTAAAGTTGCTTGCAATAATAAGGCCAAAATTTCGCTAAAGGTAGCGAGTATCTACATTTGCCTGTTAATGACAGATGAAAACATCCAGAAGTTAGCCTAAATAGTATTGTAAGATTGAACAATTGGGGTACACCTAAAAACTTGTAAAAGGTGATTTTACAAAACCAATAATACATAGTTGAAAGGGCAAAGATTTAGATTTAGTTTTTTAGAGAATCACTTCAATGCAGAAAAAAGGGCAAATACCAAAAAAAAAGAGATTGGCAACTTTAAAGTTTTTCGAACTGTGTTTAGACTTTACATTATTTTAGCTTCGAGGTTTGTGTTTCATTTTTACAATGGACCTAATATTTTTCTTTTTAATTTGAAATACATCTTTATAAGGACAATTAGATAATTCTTCTACTTCCAAGAATTTTTTATTGCTTTTTCTTAGTTTATAATTTTTCTTCTTAAAGTATTATTCTATTATAATAGTGAGGTTCTACGCAAACTGCAAACTGGCTGGTTACGGCGTTCATATATTTGCCCTTCCATCTCCCATGTTCTTGTTCGAAATAAATGTAGGTACTTAACTATTTTTAGAGGCTGGGGTGGACACCTGCCAGACATCTGAAGCCTAGGAACGGCCCTGGGGTCTGTCTATGCCCCAGCCAAGTGCTTCAACTAATATCGTAATCTGAATTCTTTCTATTGTTTTGTTTGAAAGTTATTAGCCAATCTTCAACTATGGAACATGGAAGGTTTCGATCAAATCCCAACTTTGGGAAGAGGACATTGATGAAGGCTCTTATTTTTCCCAAGGACGTTCTTGGTCTTCTGTTGTTTTTGGTTTGGTTGTTTAACCATTTATAATATGTTCTCACTTTTTCGAATAGGTGTGGTATGTAACATCTGTTAATTTTGAGATATGTTTTATGTAACATTACAAATATTTTTCCAAGTATGATGAGCCTCTGATTTATAATGGAAGAACATATTGGGGATTCTGAAACCCCCGTAATTTGCGTGCCACAGGGCCGCTTGTTGGTAGACGTAAGCACGAAGAATTGACGTGACATAATCATATATCTGATTCAAAAGAACCCATTTCTCAAGATATTGAGGATAATCTCAGAATAGCTGGTGTTGAATATCCTACATGAGAATCTCTACTATTTGTATTAGTTGCAAATGTGAAGAGACCATCACGAGCGGATTTTCTTTTAAGAAAAAGTATTTCTGTTGTCAGTGCTCTTCACAGATGAAGCAACCTTTGGTAACAGTCATCTGTGACTCAAGCTGTTGTAGTTACAGTCCATTTTCAGCAATGGTTTAGCATTAATTTTTGTTTGGGCTAGGTTTATTGATGACTATTTAGTTGGACCAGATGTTCTTTGTGTTTCGAAAAATTCTGAAAGGCACTTTGACTTTATTGCTTGAAGTACTACTAAACAGATGAATTGAACAAAATGAGACTTCCATCTATGAGGTCTGTTTAAAAAACTGTATACTGAGCTGGGCATTTCAATCCATAATAAGATGCGTTTGTGTTTGTATTGAGGCTCATAGGACGGAATACTTGGAACACCTGGGATGAATGCTACAATATTACGGATTCGCTGTACATTTCCAAATTTGGCCAAGGCATATGTGTCTTATTTCAACGCCCATTTTTAAGGCTTTTATTCACCTTACCTGCAAAACAATGAGAATTTGTGACAAACTTTAATACCATTAGGATCGAGTTGTACTCTGTGCTTTGACATTTTCAATCTTTGTCCAACTCTGTTGTTTTTATTTTGAAAAGTGAGAGTTTATTTGTTTTGAGCTTAAATAGGTATGGCAACTAACGTCTTGTATAAGCATTGTATAGCATTTTTTACAGCAGTGTTGTCAACATTAAAGTTGCAGCCTTCTTATTTATTTGAATTTGCCTGATTGCGACCTTCTTCTTAGTTATATATTTAAATATATTTAATTTATAATATATTTAAATTTATTTTACTAGTGAAAAGATGGTCTACTTCTAACCTACAGACTTGTTGCTTGGAATGTTTAACTACTTTTTATTGGCTAGGGTCTGTTGTAGTTACAAATAAGTTGTCCAAAAAAATTGTGAGGGCGTTTTTTGGTATTTTTAGATCATGCTAGTTTTTATTTTCCTCCAACTATAAAATTTCCCAATTCTTTATTTGTAATGCGCTATGGGGAATGTAGTAGCTGTATGTTAATTTTAATGTAATTACAGGTTTCTGTAATCCCTCAACCTTGGTACAGTATTCTATATTTTTTAAGACACTTATTTACATTATTGCATTTTTAAGACAATTGTTATGTAAATGTGCAATAAATAATTTTACCGAAAAACGTCTTTCTTTCCCTTTTTCTCTATAAATGCATTCGCAACAAAGAAATAAAGTAAAATATGAAACTTTTATTCAATTAATTTGAAGGATGAAACTTCCGTTTCCACTCTTTATCGTAGCGCTTTGTTTAGTTTTCTTTAGAATTGTAGTATTTCATTCTTTTGTACTTATTCTAATGAATTTGAAACGAAATTATCCTGAAAGTTCAGTTCCTCAACAAAGTACTAATTTGTTCTATTTGCTATATTACCGCACTGTATTGATTTATTATAATTGAATGAAAGTTTTTCAGGTATCGTAGCTCTAAGTCACATTTAAATTAGTTTACTTAATAAAAATTCTTATCGCTACTCAGCATCATCTTTTGTTGCAGGTTGTAAGCTATGCTCTCGAAATGTATAGCGTAGTAGCGCCCCACAATGTCAGGAAAAGGACAAGAGCGAAAAGTGCAAGCGGTGGAACACAAGGGGGCGAAACTGTCAAGCTGTCGCTGTGCCAGCGCTTGCTGCGCTACATAAAAAGGCAGTTCTATGAAGAATCCGGTAAGTTGGTTTTTGTAAACGTGCTCCAGATGGCTCTTGTGTGCAGTAAAGCTGAATTGCGCAGCGCACAATGCCACGATCTTGAAATATTAATGTCTCGTACGCAAGTCGGATTGTAATAACAGATTATTGCAGTTTGAAGGTAAAGTAATTGAAAGCGACAGCATTTTACCGCTGCTTCATTTAATTTGAAGTAATGTATATTACTTTTATAATTTTTCTAGTGACTCTAGATTATTTGCATAAATAAATTACTTAAAAATATACATGGAAAATTTTTGAAACTATCTAATACTGTTTTATGTTTGAAATAAAAAAGAACTGAACTAGTTGCAACCGAAATTTCGTTTTAATAGGGCGAATCGTTTTTGATGTATTATCTATCTATAGATGGATAGATATGCACAGAATCCAACTGTTTATCTTGTCATATATAAAGTAATGTACGGGTCTTTTCGTATTTTGTGTAGCTAGCTCTGAATCTAAATAAATTATTGACATGAGAATTATTTAATAAGTTGAACCGCCCCTAACGCGGCTAGAACGATGCTGTAGGTTGAAGGTCAAGATGTCATGTTAGATCATACAGCCCATAATTGTTCCAAAAAATCATTAGTGATGACACAGGTACTTTAAGGTATCTAAACAACTATAAGCACCCGATAACTATCTCTGTAAACAATAAGTAGTCACTTTTGTAAGCCCAGAAAAATTACTAAACGATACAGATGCCTCACGTTTTAACGTAAAAGCAAGCTGAACACCAGCTTATTACTTGACAACCCTCAAAATCTTCGATTCAATCGCCAGTGACGAAAAGTAGATCTATCTTCGTCTCTAAAGAGTTTTGAGATCAACGTTATCCTTTCCGTCTAATGAAATTACGAATGCATGATTTACTTTTAGCCGCATTCTGAAGGTCGATTTATCACCCCTCGAGTTTTATTATCAATAGCTTGACAGACGTATGCTATATGGTTAATCGAAGACTGGTGTTGCTACAGATAGATAACGTCAGACCACATACCACCCAAATAACCCAGCAGAAAGTAGAGGAACTTGATGAAATCCAGCTGTCATTCTATACTAACTATAATCTTGATTTGGTAGCAACTAAATTTGTTTAAAGGTTTTCACGGTCGTGTTTGAGGTTGTCGGACATCTTCAAAAGATATATATTCTAAATTGAGCTACTATCTTTCTGTAGCGATGGTGGTGGGGAAGTTCCGCTGATGTCAACGGATTAGCTGCTGACATCACTTGCTTGTCTGACGTCATTGGTTGGTCTGTTCTTTTATTCCTTTTTTGCTGAGTTACAAAATTTTATTTTACCAAGACATTGTAGAACGGACTTAGACAGTGTAGTGATGACTTGGACTAAGATAAAATATATTTAGAAAGGGAAGTTCCAATTTATTGTGCGATAAGCTTGTGTTGATAGTGGTATATATACGCTATGTTTATGATAAGGAATTAAATATTTGGCCTCTATGATAAAAATAGGTATATGCGTTACACACAACTGCTAAATACATCCTTCACATTGCTAATTTATTTGCAGCAGCCACAATAACAAATAATACTTTTCAGTCAACCACAACCAATCTTAAACCAAGTTCTGACTCCAAAAAATACTTTCATGTTTGGGCCATTAATGTCAAATTGCTTGCTAAGGGCGACAAAAATAATGAAAAAAGGACAACAAAGAAAGAAAAACCGAGGAAAAAATAACGGGCTAAATCACTATCTTTCTTTATAGATAGGGTGCAGAACTTGGTATCAAAGATATTAACATTCACCGATAAAGAACGAAACAAGAAAGATGTTTTAGAGTGGTCTAAAAAACTGAATTGTTTTACAGACGTAACGGAAATTGAGCAGAATATAGAGGAACGTAAAATAAATCAAAACAGAAGACCCAACCTTAACACCAATCCCAATATGGTGAAACTGTAAACCAACCAATACTTGGGATAATATTTCACTGTCAGTAAATAAATG
This sequence comes from Sinelater perroti, assembly GCA_036346155.1. Lineage (NCBI taxonomy): Eukaryota > Metazoa > Arthropoda > Insecta > Coleoptera > Elateridae > Sinelater > Sinelater perroti. The sequence goes on along the minus strand of JARFIY010000346.1, from coordinate 2,150,121 downwards.
AATTAGAAGCCACGAAGAAACTGATCATAGAAATGGCAATGATGACAAAACCTACCCCTACGTTAGTAGAATAAAGTAATAACTAAACTCTTTGAAATGCCAACGACATATGTCAACATGAAATAGTAATGATGTATCATTGTTGCTAGAAACGCCCTTTATTAAAAAAAGGTTATGTCAAATTTCACATATATAAAATGTATTGCGCTAATCACTTGGCACGGAATAATAAAGAATTATAAAAAATATCTACAAGCAACCACTGAAGTGATAGAAGACGAAACAACAACTCTGAGGCTTACTGTCTTCCACAGTCTAAAATTAAGAAGGAAGACTATTTGGAGTATCTTAAAACACTATGTAACACTTAATTGATGGCCACCATTTCAATACGAAGCATAAATAGTGGAGAGATCAAAAGTGACAATGCAAATAAATAACATGAATATTAGGAACAAGGAACAAATAGACAAGATTATGAATATCATAAATAGTGATTTGGGTGTAGCCCAAGCTTTTAATAAGGTATGACTTACACTTAAAAAAACAGTTACCACATCATGTCTATGAAATGCTAAAGTACTACTTTACCCACTTGACATCACAATGAATATAAAAAATAGCTCATTTTGTGGACAAGAAAGAAACGCAGTAGTATGCTGGGACTTGTATTATATCTTTTGTATACGACTGACTGCAACATTTGCAGCTGACATAGCAGTCCTAGCGTTTTATACCAGTTCTGTACTACGACTTTAACATACTGATCAAAATATATTGGTTTACATCTGGATAGAAGTCTAATCTGGCAAAAATATTTAATGAGGGGAAGCCACTGGGTCTGAAACTAAGAAGACAAATTGCTGAGTTGAAAACAGTGAACGCGCTAGTAAGGAGTAATTTATGTATGCCCATAATGAAAGAACTAAATGAACTTGGCAAAAAACTTAGGGTGAATCAGACCGGTCAAGGCAATGGAACCTACTACCCTCAGAATATTGCAAACACATCCTTACCATCTCTATTATTTTTCTTGGCACATTTCTCTCTTCTAGTATTTCAAACAACTTCTCTCTTATCACTGTGCCATAAACGTTACTGAAATCTATAAAAAGATGAAAAGGGTTTGTTTCAAGTTTGATCTTTATTTTCTAAACTCAATTCTTTTTCTATAATTGGCTTAAGATTCTGGGCAACTGTATGTTACATCCTTTATAATTTTCTAGGCTTCCTTCTTTTAACCTGCTCAATACCGGGTGCTTTAAGATTACGTTTTGCTTTCCAAATAACCTCTTCTGTTGGCAGCTTAACTTAATCTCCATACGTTTCTTCTTGGATAGGTTCTAGTCTTATGTATTCTTCGCCATCCGTTTCTCCCGTTTTCAGTAGTGTGTCAGAGTACTCTCTCCATAGTTTCATATCTTGTTGTTTGTTGCTCACTAAATTTCCTTCACCAACTTTGTACAAACTCACTATAGATTCATATCGTTTTTTGCTCTTTCGCTACTTTGAAAAATTTTATGTTACTTCTTTGTCCGTCTATATTTTCCATTATTGTTGTATTCCTGCCTTTTTTCTCTACATTTTCTGTATGTGGTTTCTTTATTCACTGCATTTATCATTGTTAGCTGTGGTTTGTTTCTTCTTTATTGTACCATTTTCTGTTTTGTATTTTCGGATATTTTTGATGTTTAAACCCTTTTTCTGTATTTTTTCCTATATCGCTCTTTCTTCATTTATTTAACATTTTTTGAGTATTTGTTTTTAGTTTAATGCGTCATACTTTTCCCCTTCTTATTATAGGTACTTTCTATTTGTACTTCACTCGAAAAAAAATGGTTCGAATCGCAATCTGAATTCTTATAATTCTGTATGTCCTGTGCTTCTGTTAATATATTTATATCTTGTTTCTTGATAATCTCTTGGGGAAGCAAACTATCATATTATTATTCGCAGTCATATCTATTATCATTGGTTCGCCTTCCAATTACAGTTCGACGTTTTTTCCCTATGTTTGTATTAAAATCTCCACTTAGTATTTTCATATAGAGTCGCAGTATCTCTTGTACCTGCGTGTAAAAATCTCTTCTTTTTTCATCCTGTCTTCCTTCTATTCTTTTTTCTCCTTCTTTTTTATTTTATCTTTCACATTAAGTTCAATTTTCTGAACATTCTTTCTACTCTTTTCCTGGATTTTCTTCATTACCTAGATTCTCAATTCCATAAATTAATATTTTCTTTCTTTTCTTATTTTCCAATTTTCTGTTTTTCTATTTTGCATCTGAAGTTTTTCTTTGGAGTCCCGTTTTCTTTTTTCAGTACTTATAAATCCACTACATTCTTATCCAATTTTGCTGTTATCTCTGTCAGCCTTTCCAGTATTATCTTCGGGTCGCCCATTTTAAAGGTATTTTAGACTCTGGTGTCTATTATTGCCTATTATCTTTTATGCAGGTGAGCGTCCAATGAGTTGTCTATCTTTGGTTCTTCGATAATCACTCATTATGTCAGTACGTTTTATTTTTATTATTTAGCATGGAAGCATTTATGCTATCAGGGTCTACTCACGAATAGCCCAAAACATGATTTACCTTTTTATTTCTGTGCTACTACTCCACGATATGTTATAACTTTTTGCTTTTTCCGCCGTTTTCACTAGCCTCTTTTACTTTCTTTTATTTTAAATCACCTAGAAGACCTAAAATTTAAACTAATCACTACCTGACTCTCTAACAAGACATTAAGGATAAAGTCTTTGCCATAAATGCGTCACAACAATTATTGTCTACACTATATCAAAGTATATCAACACGTAATCGTGACGTTATCTGTTAGTTCACTGAAAATAAAGTTCTGGGATAAGTTTGGGAGAACTGTAAAAGTATTTTTAATGTTTTTTATATTTGGGGTGTTATATTTTAATTAATATAGGTCTGTAGTATTATAATATTATTAATTTTCATTTGCTACCTACCCATAGTTGAATGTATGTTATGGAGTAACTAATTTTCTGGAAATAATCTGGAAAATTTTGCTCTATAGTTGTGTTTCGTTATAAAGAGTTGGATTGTTAAAAATTGTTTTTATTTTAAATTGCCAAATCGGACAAATTTGAAATTAGAGAACGTGAAAATTTGCACTAACGCAGCGATTTGAGCAAACTCGGGCTATTCCTGGGAAGATATTAAACGAAAGATCTTCGCGCGCCCCAAGTACACCCACTTTTTGTTACTGCAAGCCCTGTCAAAATCCAAACAGAAAAAACATCCACGCTATTGTGCCTGCAAACTGCCTTGAGCTACATTTCGCTTTTTTGCTGAGCTGCGGACTGTGTGATTTAATTTAATGTCTCATGCGTTCTAATCGGTCCAGTAATTTTATTAGAGGGTTTATGGCATGCTGATAATATGATTATTTCAACAGCGTCTTTTAGCACCTATAGATTTGAAAGTGTTTGCATAAAAATCACACGAATTTGATTTCATTTGTTAAACATTGAAAAACGCTTTAAATTAATAGTTCGTTATTAAGGAACTGTAAACTTGAATTTGAGATGCGAATGCATTTAAATGTGGTAAGGGAGTATTTGTATGCACATAATACTCAAATTTATTCAGGCGGAGTTGCACTTAAGCTACGAAGTACAGTTTCATTTAAAAGGATTGCAAATTTCCAGAAAAGCGGAATATACCCTAATAAAAATTCTAAGTATTCGCTCACAGCGGGCTAGCAATATAAAGAATTTTAATAGCAGACTTCTTTATTTTAAAATAAATTCGATTATCTAATGTAGAAAAAAATTGGACTTTTAACAGCAGAGCTCTTTAATGAAATACAGTATTTAGGAGGGCGAAACAAATGAAAACATTAAATATTTTATGGTCTTTTTTTATTTAGAAAGCCAGATCAGCGAAGTACAATGTTAGAGATGGCAGTGCCAGAAGATTGCTTTTCTTCTTCTTCGCATGACTAGGATTGCTCCTCTTTGTCAGGCCCTTAGTGTGTTTCTGTTATGGTTGATTGTATATCACCTTTCCACCTTTTTGGTGGTCTTCCAACTTGTCTTGTACTATTAGGTTTGTTGTTCTTACATATATTTGCTATTCGGGTCGATCCCGTCCTGTGTACATGGTCATTCCATTTCTCATTTTTCGCTTTTATCCACTTGTTAATGTTTTGGATGAAACATTGCTCTCGTACGACACTATTTCTTTGTCTATCTCTCTTTGTCTCTTTTATCGTTCTCAATACTTTCATTTCTACATTCTTAATTTTCTGTTTTATTTTATTCGTGTCTGCACTTGTCTCCGATGCGTATGTTAGGATTGTCTTATAGTTGTCTTGTATACCCTCATCTTATTTTTCTATTCTTTCATATGGTTTCCTTTAGGCAGCTACTAACTCTCGTCGCTTTGGTTGCTTGTCTAGTTATCTCTGATGACAAGTTTCTTTCGCTGTTGATTTCAATTCCTAAGTAGTTAAATGTCATAACTTGTTCTTTACTTTTTCCTTCTATTTCCAGTTTACATCTACGTGGTTCCTTACTGATCACCATACATTTAGTATTTTCCGCTAAAATTTTCATGTATGTCCTTGCTGTTACCTTGAAGGTATGGGGCTGTCTTTGTAGGTCGTTTTCATTGTGTACGTTTCTGTTTTTTTTGCTCCGTGAATTATTTAATCCATTGTCGTGTTGAATAGATGTTGAATAAATACAAACAAAAGAGAATATAAAACACCATGCTATGACGAAAGGGTTAAAACATTAGCAAAAGAAAAGAAACAAACGTTTTTAACCTACAAAAGAAGGAAAACGCCAAGAAAGGAAACAAAATACGTAGACCTAAAGGAAGGTATACATAACGTCATATATATGAGATGCTTCTGGGGTTGCTAAGATCAAAAATTAGTATCATCAGTGTATTTGGTCTCATATTTATTTGATCTAGACGGCAATGAATGGTAACTGTGTAGTTTTGTAGGTAATATAATTGAATGTATTATTGAATTGTGTCAATTCCAAATTCTTGATAAATTTTATGGATTCTTATAAACCAAGGACGTCTACTGTTATCCTTACTACTTTATTCTTAAGGGATATGTATTTTATTTGGGTTAGTTTTTGTAGAACTGCCTCAGATCACACAAGAGTACATTACCATGGGTCGGGCAAGCGATTTGTGCAAAATTAGAGTACAATCTGCCTTAAATATAATATTTATTGAGTTTCTTCAGAATGTGGGTTTTCCAGGAAATTTTCGTATTGAGATTTTACAGGTTTATCTTTAGAGCTCCATCGTTGTCAGGTATCGGACCGTTTATTTCACTTTATTTACTTTAAGATTCAATTTAACAAAATAATCCATACTTTGTTAGTTGTTAACTGAAGTTATGCTACAGCAAACATAGTTATGTTGTTCTGAATAGGTGGTACACCAAGCATATAAACGTTAAATAAGATGAGACTAAGAACGTTGCTTTGTGATACCACGGCAACATCTTGTATTTGAAGTCGTTGTGCCAGAAACGGTCAAATACCTGCAAAATATCTAAAAATAAGATTGTTAAGTATTGTTGTCTTTTGGATCCTGTCTCAATAGTGTTAATCAACCTTTGAAATTGATGAGCAGTGGAATGATTATGCTTGAAACCAAATTGAAATGCTGGTATGGTGTTTAGCACAATAATTTGTTCATTAAATAAAGTTTAGAGGAGACTAATCGACACGCAGTTAAAACCCGTTTTTACATTTTCCATAGTTGCTAGCTGCGCGCTGGATTGGATGACTGTTGTGATCTGGAGTATTTTGTTGTTAATGTCTACTGTGCTATTTAGATTTACATATATGGATAGTTAAATTTTGTCAGCAGACATTCATAAAATAACTCCAATTTAGTAAGCCACTTCTCTATTTCCGTGCAGTTTAATATTTAATAGGCGGTAGTACAAACGTGACGATTACAGGCAGATGATTAGAATTTGATTTAGTAATAACGGATCGATAAATAAATTTATTATGACTGTTTTGTTGGCAATGTCTAGGTTATTGGGTTAATTGGAAGGTAGTTAACGAGTTAAATAGCAGCTCTACACCCCCTTCATCAAAGTTGCTGTTTGAATAATCTATTACAAGAGTAGGTTGGACAGAATTGAAAATCAGGCGTACGTTTGCTTCGAGTAAAAGTTTGTTTAGTTGCTTATAAACGCAGAGAAGGTTAAGTGAATTACCGTTAAAACTGCGTTATTCAGAATCGGGTACTAAGGTCCACTTTGGCGCTCCGTGGTTCGTCAGGAACACGACTCTCTCCACAGGGATGTGTGAATACCCACCATCGGGAATTACTAAAAGAAGAACCGACGAAGCTCAACATCCAAGAACACTCTAACCCAAATATTAGGGGACTTGGAAACTATGAGGCAGAAGAGCGTAACCGTCACAAACACTCGAAAATGGTGATTTTTCCGTCAGGCTGTAACGGAAGCAACCAGCACGGTTTACCACACTTTCCACAAGAGGTCCCCTACCAGCGAGCGAAGAGGATATGGGCCAAGACTAATTTAGTTTGAAAGTTAACATAAATTTGCAAAGTTTCAAGTTTTGGTAGTTACTTATGATTTAGCCGTTTTTATTCAAAACTGCCACTCCTCCAGCTGCAAAAGTCTCATTTTTATCTTCTCTGTATATTTTATATTCTGGTACTAATAACTGTTCGTTTGGTAATAAGTATTTGTAGTACAAGCTGTGTCTATTTGAAGTCTGGCCAAGCAGCTAATTAACAAGGAACTTTGACTTCATTGGTATTACAGTTAAGGAATTTGATGTTATGAATACGCATTTGGTTATGGGCTACTGTGGAACAGAGATAAGATATTGATGGTGATAAAGGTCTTAATTTTGTGAAGGTTATGAAGTTAAAGGGAGTGAATAAAACTTTACTAGATATGATACTTTAATAAAAGCGGCATTCGATTCATTTTTTGGAACATACATGACAGCGCTGAAGCCTCCCATTATAGATTTCAGAGCACTTGGGGCTAACTATAATACTAGATATGGTAATCGAACTGAAGCTATATCCAAATCACATTTCGAAGCACACACAACGTCGCTGGAGTGGTCTAAAATATTCCTCAGTGCATTCACTAGATAGGATACTAAAACTGAAGTGGTGTCCAAATTATTTTTGGAACACACGCTACGATATTGGAGTATTCAAAATACTTTTTGGAGCACTTGTAGATGACTACAATAACAAATATAATACTTAAACCAAATCACTGTATAGAGTATACATAACGTCAGCCTCGTTGTGTATACTCCAAAATACTTTTAAAAGCACTAGATATGGTACTTAAGCTAAAATTGTATTTAAATTACTTTTTGAAGCACATACGATGGCGTGGGAATGCCTGAAAATACTCTTAGGGGTACTTACCGACAGCTACGATATTGAATACGATACGCGAAATGAAACGGGGCCCAAATTATTTTTGGAACATACACGGCGACATTAGAGTGTCTAAAATATCATTTGGAGCTCTTTCGGATAACTGCGATATGGGGTATGAGCTTTAGCAGTGTCCAAATCATTCTTTGAAGAACACGCAACGGCATTGGAACCAAAATACTATTCCGTCCAATTTGGAATAACTACAACATTAGATATAATGGTGGGTTCTAAATCACCTCTCATGTATACACAACAATGTTGGATTAACCAAATTTTTTTTGTTATATACTAAACTCTAATTAAAGCGGTATCCACATCATTTTTAGAAACATACACAAAGGCGCTGGAGTATCTGTATATATTTTATACTATATACGATACTTGAACCAAAGCTGCGTCCAAATCACTCTTAGGGGTATACGCAACGGCGCTGGGGCATTTTAAAATATTTTTTGGGGCGCTTGTAGGCAACTACAATATTAAATATAATACTTAAACCAAAGCGATGTCCAAATCACTTTTCAGAGTATATACAACGGTGCCGGAGTATGCCAAAATACTTGAGTATGGTTACATCACTAGATATGATACTGAAACTGAAGTTGTGTCTAAATCACTCTTCTAAGCACACATAACGGCGATGGTGTGTTCAAAAATACTCTTTATATCATCTAGCGATAGCTACGATACTGGATACGGTTCTCGAAGTAAAGCGGGCTCCAAAGTATTTTCTGAAACACACATGACGGCATTGGAGTATTTAAAATATCTTTTGGAACTCCTGGGAATAACTACGATACGAGATATTATGCATAAGACTTAACAGTGTTCAAATCACTTTTTGCAGAGCACGATGACATTGGAGCATCTTTGGACTACGATGTTAGATATAATAAACGAAAAAATCGGTGTTTAAATCACTTTCTCTAGCATACATAATGTTGTAGTTCAAAAACGTTCTTTGGCGCACTTGTAAATGACTACGATAGTAGATATGGTATTCTAACAGAAGTGTCCAAAAATATAGTTTAAATTTCTTGTAGATAACTATGTTACTGGACAGGATACTTGAACTGAAGCGGTGTTCAATCTATTCTTCGTTGCACACATGAGAGCGCCGGAGTGTCCAAAATGCTCTTTTAATTAGTTGGGTATAACTGCAATACTATATATGATTCCAAACTAAAAGCGGTATCCTTATCACTCCTTCAGGCCTGCATGATGACGCTGGGGTGTCCAAAAACATTATTTGAAATACTTGCAGATAACTACGATACTAGACATGATACTTGAACCAATGGTGTGTCCAAATCATTCTTTGGGGTACATGCGATAGTGCTGGGGTGCTTCAAAATATTCTTTTGAGCACTTGCAAATAACTACAATACCCAATCTAAAGCAATCGAAGCAAACACGGAGGTTTTGGAATGTTCTAAAATACTTTTTGAACCACTTGCAGATAATTGTTCGATACCTGAACTGCGGTGGCGCTCAAATTATTTTTCGGGGTACACACGATGTGGCTAGAGCGACTCAAAATATTTGTCGGATTTGCTGATGACTGCAATACTAAACTTTAACTGAAACGGAGTCCACATCATTCTTTGGAACGCACAGTACTGCAGTATCTTTGGAGTACTTGTAGGTAACTACAATATTAGATACAGTACTCGATACGAAGTGTAAGTGACTCTTTCCAATATACACTAAGACGTCGGAGTATTCTAAAATACTGAAGTATTCAAAATACCTTTTGAAGTGTTTATAGATTTGAAGTATTTTTGATGCCATGTAATATTGGGATTAAGTAATAATAATGATAACAGTTTGCACTTTATTGTTCTTTTCTCATTTATTTTAAATATTTGCACTTCTTTTTCTTCTACAAATACATTTTGGAAGTTTATTTTATTGGTTAGAAAAATTCTACTATAAGAATACTATAAGATAAAGTAGTAGAAGTATACGTTTTGTTGCTAAAATAAAATTATAAATGTTACCGTTGTACGTTTTGAAGTTAAAAGCTGCTGTTTGGTTCTAATTTAATTATAATTTAACTATATCCTGTATAATTTATGAAGGTTTTTCCTTTATTTATTTTTGACTAACTTATATTTGTTACTATTTTGTTTGTTGATATAATTATTGGTTACAATTGTACAAACATCCAGTCGCGGGTAAAAGTGCTATACGTTCGCTTAATGCACTTATTGTGTATTAATCTACGTAAATCGGGATTGTTGCTTTTAAGCAGCTATACATAATTGACGTGTTTTGTTTGTTATCAGAGTCATCGTTGTTTGTAATGTCTAAATCTACTTTCGATAATGACGTCGCCGGCGTGGCTGTATTTTAAAATAATAATCCCAAAATAGGGTCATATAACTTCTACAGCACCCGTAGAAGTTTGCAGTAACGATCATTTATTGTTAAATTGAAATAAATGTATCTAAAATTTAAGTAGACTATGAAATTTTAAGGTTGTTTTTAGACCTGAAGGCTTCAGAGGCTATACAGTGTGTTCCTCACCCCTTGTTCCATGTGCACGTAATTACTACGAGGGTTACTCTAAAACTAATTAGTCAAAAGTTTCTTCTATTTGGTTTCTTTGGAGACTCATCCTTTATAGAGCGTACTATTCTTTGTTATTTGTGCTAGTCACGAGCTCCGTATAGCTAGCTATTAGCATGGTCTGAAGTACGCAGCATCACTAACAAACGTATTTATTAAAAAATGCACAATGCTGCAACCTTCAGAAATGTTTCTATGGGTTTTTGAATTTCTTGTGGCTATTTTCGACCTCTCTTCCAACAAGACATAAATTTAATAACAACGTGTTGACGGTGGTCATCTCAGAAGAGTGATTTGACTGCGTTACACTTTCATTCGTCTATATTTGATCGTAGATAAGCTTCTTCCTTTCTTGTCTAATTTGTTTTTGCCGTTTTCTCTATATCATTCTTCCAATCTTGCTTCTCCCATTCTAGCTACGTGTCCAGCACATTTTCACATTTTGTCCGCCCTAACTGTTGCAATGTCTGGTGTTTTTTGTTCTTTTTCTTATCCTTTGATTAATTTTCTATCTGTTAATGTAATTTTAAAAATAATTCTATCCGATTTCTTTTGAAGCTTTAAAATGAGGATTTCTGGGAAGTTTGAAGAAGTAGAGAGTCTTGGTGACCAATAAATGAGAAGAAAATATAGTAATTGTGTAGAAGGACTAAACAAAATATTAATACCAAAAGAAATATCCAGAAACACTACGGATGTGAAACCTGAGTAATGAATCAGAAAAGTCAAATGAAAATATTAAGAAGGATGTTTGGTAGGAAAGACTCAGTACTGGGATGGGAAAGAAGAATGAGCTATATGAACTCAGTGGGGAAATTTTATTAAAAGAAGAAGGTTACAATGGATAGGATATTTGGAAAGAAAGAGGTGGCCTAGAGTGCACCAGAAGAAAGGAAGCGGTAGAATGAGACCTGATAGAAAAACAAATTAGAAACTTAGAGAGAACTAGTAAGAGATAGGAACAATTGGAAGAAAATTACACAGTTCAAGCTCTAAATGATCTGCTTAAGCTACTCTATATATATTTTGAAGCTTTTTATATTTTTTTAGTAAGCGCCCAGATTTTTGCGTCGTGTGAAATTACTGCAACTGTCGATTGATTGATAAATTCCACTTTTCGGTATGTTGGTAGTTTAGTTTTTCTATTTTTACCTTGAAATTTATATAGGAGGTTAACCAAAAAGCCCATGCTTAAGATTAAAATCATATTTTTGTTTTTTTATATTATTTCGTGTTGGCAATTTTAATCATTATTACAAATAGTAAAATTTGGGTTTTATTACGAAATTATTGAAAGAAAGGTTTGAATACAAAATATATCGTCGAGGAAATTGGCGAAGTTGAAGGCGAGAGAACAGTGACTAAAAGGTTTAAGTGCTTCGCGGAAGGATATTTGATTTTGAAGACAAACCTCGTTCTGATCGGTTATCAAAGTATAATTCTTTGAATCTCAAATCGGTTAGTTTTTTTTTACTATACATCGTTTTTAGGTAAGTTTTTTATTTAAGTGTAGTTCCATATTCTAAATGTTGTATATCCCCATACTATTATTATGTTATTGATGGAAGTTGGGGGACAATGATGTTTTTTAAGGTTAAGATTTTGATTCTCTAATTTCTATCTTCTACTTTTTTCTGCAATCCTGTGGTAGGTTGAAGTGATGTTGCAGGTGACTGGATGCAATATTAGAGTTTTCATGGCTTGCAATTATACCCGTATCGTCGACGAAAGCACCAGTTACTCTATTGGAAGTTGTTGGTAGGTCTGACGTATACAGGAGATAAAGTATTGGGCCTAATACACTGCCCTGAAGAACTCCCAGTTTGATTGGAAAGAATGTTGACGTTCCACCTTTAATTCTGGTTCTAAATTGGCGGTCGCTTAGATATCACTTAAGTAGGTTAAAAATTGTTGGACTGGATTGTTTAATTTTGTAAATAAAATACTGAGGGACAACATTTCTTGTCTTCTAGCGGTTGATTTATTACATGGATTATTTGATGGCATTGTTGGGTAGTTGAATGTGACTGACGAAGCTTAAATTTCATGTAAGGGTGGATTGATATTTTGTAGTAGAAGTTATTTAAGAAGTTTTGAAATAACAGACTAATTGGCATGTAAGAGGTTACATGGTTGGAATTTTTACCTGGTTTGGACACCAAGATAATTTCAACTATTTTAAGGCCTATAGTGAAGTCTCAGAACAGCATTGAAGATCTAGGTTAGCACAACAACTGCTTTCGGTAGGAGTCTCTTTAGCATTTTAGGATTTATTTGATCGAATCCAGGCAATTTCTTGCTGTTTAATCGAGATATTTCGTTTATGATTTTTTTGGTTAGATAAGTTTTACTGGTTCGATTAGTAAGTCGCTGTCTGAAAAGTTTCTAATATTCTGATCGATTCTGTCATCATTTTCAAGTTTTCACGTTCAGTTTTTTCATTACTTGTTGCTCAGGGTCCTTCTATTGCTTTATCTATTGGATTATGACTCTGTTGACGATTCTTCGAGCATCATCTTTTTATTAATTTTTTAATCTCCAGAGGAATATTCATTGTGTTGTTTGTTTTTTTTTTCGTTGAAGGGGTCGCTTGTCTTACTGCTTCTTGTAGAATTATAGTCAGTTTGATTATAGCTTCCTTCTTCGAATGGGTTTTTTAGTCTTATGTTCAAGATTATATTTTTATTAATGATAATTTTGTGTTTCTGCGAGTAACTTTTGGAGGAATACAATTTATGTAGTCTCTTTACATTTATTATGGTCTTACTGATCATTCTTATTATTACTGAGTGATCTGAGGATAAATCGAAATTTGATTCTGTTGCCATAGATGATTATGAAATACCTAATAGGTCGGGCACGTTTGATGGATCTGTTGGCCAATAGATTGAAGAGCTTCATAGGAAAGAGTATATTTCTTTGTGTATTACTTCTGTGACTTCTCTACCTTTGGTAGTGAATAGGCGTGACCCCCATAGGATGTGTTTAGATTTTGAAAGAAGTAATTGAAATTTTCTTTTTGATGTTGTGTCGAGGCAGGTAGTACGCTGGTGATATTGTTATGTCATAGCATAATATTCTTACTTCAGTAGATATGACTTGAAGGTAGTTTTTTTATATGCTTGTAGCTGGTAGTGGTCAATAATGTTTTTTATAATAATAGCAGTTCCTACACGGGCCGTGTTGTCTGGGTTATTAGTGTGGTATATATTATGTTTAGGTATTTTAAGATAAGATTTGTTAGTAAAGTGAGTTTTGTTGATAAGCAATTGGAGATAAGTTTTGGAGAAAATTTTTTAATTTTTATTGTTATTAGTATTCCATAGAGTCAATCTAAGAAACTTAGCCATTTTCTTTTTTTTCTATAAGCATTGTGAACATGTTCATGGCGGTAGCATTTTGTTGGAAAAGCTGGTTTTAAAATCTTCCAGGAATTTATTGAAGATCCTACACAAGTCTTTATTGTTTTTATTACTCTGATTGAGGGTAGTATTGTTCACGATGTTTCTAACCATGGTTAATAGCTAAATCTTTAATGAGAAGTTTGAGGATTCATTGATTGTTGACGGATAGGATTAGTACCATTGGATATTCATTGATGGGTAGAATAACTGTTTTCTTTGGCGTTGGTATAGTCGTATCCTCTATAGTTTCTTTGTATTGGATCTTCCACATAAGCAACATGTGGTTGGTGTGTTAGGGCTTTTTTACAAGCAGCAGTGTTAAGAGAACCTCCGCCATTGGCACACATGAGGGGGTCTGTTGCAATATAATTTTGAATGGTCATACTATTAATACCTCATTCTTGGGGTTCATTACGTATAACATTTTGTAGCTTGGCAATTTTATAGATATTTTTGCTGTTATTCGTCGATTCTAAATCAACGAAGAACATATTGAGGGGTTGTTTAGTTTGTCTTTGTTTAGCATTGGTATGTTTCTTATCTTGTGTCCTTGAAAGACAAGTTTTTATTTGATTATCTTGGTGTTCGTAGAGTAGTGTAGATGTTTTATGAGTAGCCGATAAGCTTTTTCTTCTTTGGGTTGGTAAGTGTGGTAGATAATATTGTTTTCTTTTATATTTTTAGTAGTATACTGTTCTTAGTATATTGGTCTTTAACTATATTAATTAATTTTGTTTTTATATATTAGATGTCAATTACCCCATATGCAAATATGAGGAGGGGAGTTGCTTTTTTCTTTCTTTGTCATTAGTTAGAGTTAGAACAGTGTATCTATTATCGAGCTGTCTTTTTTGTCTTTCAGTCGAGTTTGTTTTCTTTTAACGCCCTTGACTACTTGCCAAGGGTTTTCTTCATCGAGATTGTTTTTCTCATCGTAGTTGGCGGTATTATTAAAATTTGGGTGTTTTTAATTGGTTGTTGTTGGGCTTGTGGTTGGTTTTGTTGTTGAAACAGTTGAGGTTGTTGCATTTGCGTATGTCATAAGTATTGTTCTTGGTTTAATAGGGGGTGCTCATCGGTTCGGGAGTAGTCTGGAAAATTGGTTGCGGTTGTTTCCCGTGGGAACCATGTTGTTTAAAGCTTTGTTGGAATAATCATTTTAATTTAACTAACTCTTTGGACTTTTTGTTATTAGCAGGTTTAGGTTTTATAAATAAACAGCAATCTTTAAATATTATTAAACTATTATAGAATAACTTTATATTATTAGCAACGTCCAAGTAACTTTACCGTAAACTAGATGTACTTTAGTTTTGTGGTGCTTTTTGTTTACGTTATCCACATGAAATATTGTTAGAGCATTATTTTTCTTAACAGCCATTAGGTTTACCTACTTTGCTATGTTTTTATTCCTTCTTTTGATGTATGGTTATTTTTTTGTTTCGCGAACATTTTGGGTTTTAAAGTTGTGTTTTGTGCTTACTATTTGAACTGTAAGTTGTTTTAGTTCTAGGTATGCGGTAATGTAATTCTTTCAAATCATAGTTGTCAGCTACTTTTGAAAGATGTCCAAGTAAATTAGAAATTTTTACGAATCCTTTCTTTTAACTATGTTGCTGGATGGGCAATAAACTGCTGAAATAGCCAGCAGACCTGGCCAACCGGTAACTATTAAACTTGTTCCTCGGAGATGCTCCTTGTTGAATTTGGAAAGTTTGCGGTGCTTTATGTGCTTTTTAATTACACGACCGTTTCATCTGTAGCATGCTGTTTGCGTATTATAAATAGCATTACGAACGCCGGCGAAGCGGGTCTTTGTGGCGAGCGCATTGTGCTAATTAAACGAATCGGTGTATTGTGGAAGAGCTGCATTTATTCCGATTTTATTGTTTGAGGGATTGCCCGGGTTATAAAGAGTGCTTTATGAAACATAGCCGTTATTTTTCAAGCGCCGCTTGGAGAATATTCACTGCAGTTGGGAGATTATCGCTTGCTTTCGTAAATATTTGTAGGTTGATAACGAAACATTAGTTTAAGATACATTAGTCATATATAGAAAAAATCAATCCTTGTTGTTTTCTCTTCTGAATTCTTATATTCATTGGCAAGTGCGCGGGATGAGTCAGCAGGATGGAGCAAGTGCAAGGTTGAAAAATGATGCTAACTCATCAATACTTGCACGTAACAAAAGTAGCAGCAGCGTAGCAGAAATTATTGTAATTACAATATATTCAAATCTTCTTTTGGGCAAACGTCATTTAACATTACAAAACTCAACATCTTAACAATTAAATATTGATCACCAAATGTAAAAAATAAAAATTATATAACTGATGGACCATACTATCTCGCTGGTGATGTTTACCTCAAGGACTCTGGCAGAAGTCTTTGGCGATGAAGATATCTGGTTTCAGTAAAATGGAGCACCTTCTCTTTACTATTATGATATACGGGCTTATCTCGATGCGACTTTACGATTAAGTGAATTGAGCAAATAGATGGTGTTGCATTCCCTAGACTTTGCTTGAATGTATTTTCCATGGAGATGCCTCAAAGATAATGTTTACTGCACAAAACCAGCTACAATCAATAAAAAAGAAAATTGATAGATATAGTGCTTTGGAATGTTGCCGAAAAGCGGATGCTTGGAAAGAGGGTCATTAGTTGAATTTTTTTTAAAATCAAACGGCTAAACTAGCGTTTAAACGCTGCGCTAATTGTTATTTAAATGAGACAAGAACAAACCGATTAAAAGACTACAGTTTTGAAAGTAAGAATAATTTAACAGAATAACCATAGCAAAACAAACCTACCATGAGAAGAAAACAGAAGAAGTCTATATAAATAAATGCAAACAACTATACTTTAAGACAATGTGGTATTACAAAGTTAAAGAAGAAAAATTGGAGGATGGACTGTACCTTGAGGAATTACTGAATGGACAGAATTATGAAAGAGAGAAAGGCAAAGAAAAAGAACAGGGAGATATAGAAGAGAGACATAAAATACAAAGAACAAAGTTAAAGAACCATGCAGGTGCTTCAAGAACAATAAAAGTCCCAGGAAAAATTGGAATTTGTCAGAAAACTTAAAAAAAGCGAGGAACAAATGAGGATAATCAGTTACTAAATAGGGCAAAAAGTGGAACTACCACAATGATACATACAAAATGAGCAAACCAAATTTCGACAATTATTGAGAAAATGCTCGGCAAGAAATAACCGATAAGATACCAACAGTATTATTAAACATACTACAAGAGCACAAGAAAAGGAACTAGGCTTTAGAAGAGAACGATCAACAGTTGACCAACTTTTTATAATGGAGTAAACCTTATATGAAAAATATTTGCGCATTATATTTATTGATTTCAAGAAAGCGAACGATTCTTCACTAAGAACTAATTTGTAAAAATCCACACAGAAATAAAAAGTTCTTAAGAAATTAATTAATCAAAATGTCCCTACAGAAGACAACCTGCAGAGTGACAAGGAAAAGCTTTTCTATTTTGAGCTGAGAAGGAAGAACATTTTATATCAAGGACTTCGTTTAATTTAACACTATAAGTAATAATTAGAGAAAGTGGCACTCAAAGTAATGGATTAGTATACTATAACAGACCACAATGTGTGGCGTTAATGAAAAAATGTTTAAGAATCTAGAAGATAAATGAATGACTAGGAAACCATCATCTTGACATGAAGTAAGTTGTATTAAGATAAAGGCTTTAAGTACTAAAGAGTTTGATTTTAGAAACAACTGAATAGTAACGAAAAAAATGGTAGAAATAAACAAGAGCGCGGGTAGCAAAGTTGTAGGACCGCTTACAAGATTATTAAAACCAAAATTAAAAATATATGGAACAATAAAAGTGCAACAGTGTTGTACAACTGTGGAATTTTGACGCACAATATGCAAATGTCAACAAGATCGGACAGAACAATTTAACGGAAAATATTTGGAGACACACAAGAGAGAAATTAGATTGGAGAAGAATAAACTGAAACACAAGAATTAAAATATATTTTATTTACTCAAAAAAGTAAAGATTAAAATGGCTGAAACATGTCCAAGAGACAAGACAAGACAAGAATATTAAAGTTGAGAAAATGCCAATATCACAATTAAGAAAATGAAGAAACTCAATTAGTAGAAGATAAACATCTATTCATCCCATTAAAAATAGTTTTAGCACAGTGCAGGTAATAAAATTGGGAAGTCCTTGAATATTATAGAAAGAAGTACAGTGAACTCTCTTTTAACCAAAATTAATGGGAGCGAATTGCGGTCAAATGAATGAGAAGCCGATTCATGTAATGGTAGCTTACTCTATTAACCATGGATCCAAACATGCGCAGTTCGGGTGCTATTCTTGGTTCTGAGACTTTATTCGTAATGTTTTACAGTTTTTAATATTTACTTTTAAATGAGGTTCGACTTTCTGGACTGTTATATTATCTCTTGATAAAAGCCTTTTCGTCTTTTGACATTTGAGGAAAAGGTTGTGGAGAAATCGGTATACTTCCTCAAATTTACACGTACTCTTATAGTAGAAGTGGCAACAGGCTGGCCTGTTACGGTTAACCTGTATTTCCATTCTTTATAACAGTGATTTTCATATGTTTCATAGTATTTTGTAATCCAGCAGGATTAAATTACACTTAATGGTTGATATCGCCATTTTCTATCCGATGTATTAGCCGGAATATCAAAAAGGCTAGTAATAATCGAGCTTTCTTAATATCAACCTATCGATTCATTGAGTTCTAGAAACATAATTAGTTTTGAGAAGCTTTGGATCTTTTGACTAGCAATCTTATTTTTCCTTCGAGGATGTACTGTTTGGTTTGACTTAAAGTATGGATTCCGTAATGTACATAACCTTTAGTTGTTATGGTCTTGTTAATTCCCAATAATTAATATATGTCCTAAATAAACGCTGATTTGAAATTGTAGATTGGTAGAATGGTTTTGACCAAATTAACAGACACAATTAATGTGGGACTACAAAGGATACAAAGTAGTGAAACTGTAAAATAATACAATGGAGAAAAAATGTCAAGATTCCATTTTTGTTCTCACACTTTCTTGTTAGAAGTGTATTTTAGTAGTTTTTTTCTCAACTTTCATAGAGTTTTTAATTGCTCCTTTTTGATGGCAGATCTATTTTAACTCAAGCTTATATACTGGTAAATCTACCAGACACTGTATAACTTTTTATCATTTTACTCTTGGGGAAGTATTGTATTGTACGTACTGTTTAACAGTTCATGTAGGGGTTGCATCTACCTTCCTATTTTTTGCATATTTTAGACTACGGTTTTCCATTCTTATCTTTTTTCTAATGTTTTCGATTTCTAGAGTTTTCAAATCGTTTGTCATCTTATCTTAACTTTGGTTTGCCCATTTTCTTCTTTCCTGGTGGTGTGTACTCTAATATAATATATATTGTCTCTTGTTGGTCGGCTCTCACAAAATGCCTTAACCATTCTGTTCTCTATTGCTTTAATTGCCTTTATAATTTTGTTCTTATCTTGTAGTCACTTTCTGATAATCTTATTGGTCCTAGTATTGTTCTTATAATCCTTCTTTTCATTATTCTTAGGTTTTCTTCCTCTTTATGTCATATTAAAATGTTATATATATTTTTTCAATTTAGTTATTGTATCTGTTCATAATATTTAGGTACTTAAATTTATCTCTTTTTTAAACGCTTGAATTAATATTTTAATTCTTCCGGTTATTTTTTTTTTAATTTATTTTTGATTTAACTTTTTGTCTCTATTATTCGTCTAAGTATTCTAGTTAATATCTCTTGTTTTTTTTTGTTATAAACACGTTATCTACATATGCTATTAATTGCCCCTCTCTTGTTCTTTGTTTATTTTTTAGTTAATACTTCAGAGACATTTTGTATACTAATTTAAATCCGCTAGGAAGCTAAATCATGTTGATTATTTACATTTCAATCTTCTTGGAACTGCTGATTGGTTTGCTAGTTCCTCTACCAGGTTGTTTTCATGTAGTTATATGATTTTGCAAGCTTATGAATTTACTAGATCATCAAGTCTGTGTGGAGGGTGTCGTTGCTGATATACCAGGGCGCATCAGTCATCGTGCGAAGCGGTTTTGGATTGAAACCTCTGGAGAATTTTGGAGTGAGATCCCTCTAAATGTTGTTTGTGCTGA
Source organism: Sinelater perroti (assembly GCA_036346155.1). Lineage (NCBI taxonomy): Eukaryota > Metazoa > Arthropoda > Insecta > Coleoptera > Elateridae > Sinelater > Sinelater perroti. The sequence continues at coordinate 2,130,506 of JARFIY010000346.1, read as the reverse complement.
TTTATCACTATTAACTTTAATTTTTTATTTGTTGGTCCAATCTTACAGTAGGCCGAGATGGTAAATGTTCTGCTGCTACTTAGGATCGTCACATTGTCTGATAACATGGTTATACAGGTGTTTCCTATGGTCGGAGCATTTAAGTTTAACGAAATCCATCATAGATTTATGCTTGTATGGCGTAAGAATAATTAATTACTTTAATTACACAGTAGCAATTTGCAGGTATTAATTAAATTCTGGCGTATTTTGGTGCTAAATTGTCGTCAATGTGCGTCGCATACCGCTCTAGTGAAAAATTCTAACATTAATATTCCAACCAACGGGAATTTAACTTGCAGGACTGTAAGCTGAAACTAGAAGCAAATTTTGATAAACAAGCGCGCTTAATTTTGAATGACTTAATTGTGAATTTCCCGCATCTGTTGCTGCTTACTCTTTAAATGTCAAATTACGACTGACAGGCGCCTATCCGACAGAACGGTGGTCAAGCAAAGTTGCGTCACACCTTTGACCTTCATGATATTTGAGCGTAATTAGTTTGTAAACCAAATAATGGGTTCATTCTTATAAATAGTAATGCCATATCGTTAAAAAAATTATTAGTTTTAGTATATACAGGGTTCGGATAAAATAATATTCTCCGATATTTACCAAATTTTATATCATTTTTGAGATTAATTACTAATTGGAATGTCTCCTTTAGTCACTGTATTTGTTAGATCTTCAATTCTCATCTGTAAAGACTCTTTAATAACAAAAAAAAACTTGTAAAAGATCATTAAAAGAATCTGCTATGAACTAGCAAATCGAATACTTCTAAATCCTAAGATCAATAACAGACACACCGTAGTATTTAACCAATAAAATGGCGCACGAAAACCTTGGAATTCTTGGTATTAAAATCCACGACTACCTACTGCTGAGTTATTCTACTACCAACTTATCAGAAGATTTAAGAGACGGTGGTCCTCTGATCTATACTGAAGAATACTCATCCAATAAAAAGGTCTTCATCACGCTAGTAATGAAGATCGGCCTCCAAAATCCCACATCTTCAAATCCGCCTAAAGGACAACAATGTATTTGGATTGCTGATTAAATTATTGATATGTTGGAGACAGTAGATTAGAAGTATATGTACTTGCCACGCAAACATAGCAAACGCGAGTGGCTACCTTCGACAATTTAATTTTACGATTGAAAAACCTTTCGTTTCGCAAATAACACCCAAACATGCAACCCTAGACGCAATAAAAGTAAATCAGCGCTAAATAACTCAACCTTTATGATATTTGTCGCATAAAGTCCAATTTCTGAAAACATTTCAGAAGTCTGCCCTCCAGAATTTTTATTTAGAAAGCTAAGTTACTATTCCCTACATCAGATTTTAATTTGTTGCACTATTTTTGGTGTGCTAGTCATCAGGATGTTTGTTCATATGAAACTTTTTATATATAACATTAATTAGAAGGTACACCTGGAAAGTAATGCGGCTGATTTTTTGGTCTAGGCAAAAGGGTAGATAAGAAATGTTTAAAGAGTGCGGATCGCTTGCGAAGTAGACAGCTGTTTGAACGATAAAATTTTGCCTTAAATTCGAAAAATCCGCAATCAAGACGCTTGATATGATATAGAAAGCCAACGGAAAGTACAAATGTTCAGCTGGCACAAAGTGTTCAGAGAAGGAATAAAGGACGTTTAAGATGAGCAAAGCACAGGGCGCCAATCAACGTCTCACATTTCGGACAATGTGGCTAAGCGATTTTGGACTCTGACCAAGCGTTAGATTGCTTGAAATCGTCACAATGAAATTGGAGATACGGAGAGTTTGCGTTCGGTTAGTTTTCAAGGTCTTGAGCGATGAACAGAAGAAAATCATAAGTCATTTTTTTGAGTTTTTGGATCGTATAGGAAATGAGTCTGATTTTTGGAGAAAGTGATAACTGGTAATGGCTTTTAGGAGATTAAAAACAGCTTTGAGTGGTTTAAATGAGAAAAACATCGATTGCAATCCTACTTCAATCTTTCCTCAGCTCGATCTTAGCCTCATCCGATTTTTTTTTTGTTTCCTTGGTTTAAATCCAGCTTAACAGGACACCATTTTGGGGTTTTTAAAATATGCGGGCTGTTGAAATGAGTGTTTTGAAAGATTTGCAGGCAAGCGTGGCAGAACAGCTGACAACGTTGCATTGACACTCAAAGATATTATTTTGAAAAACATTAAATTCAATTAAACGAATTTTCTAGTATGTTATTTCTTGGACGTACCTTGTATAATTTGTTGGTAGGTTAACAAAATGGTAGTCTATGATTTGGGGTTATCCACCCAGCTATTGTTTGCTCTTGTATGAGTTGTCCACGGCAAGAAGGGTATGCAGATCGAAGAACACTATAATCATATTTCCTACAAAAGTTTTGGAAAGAAAGGTTCTTACAAAGAAAAGTCGTTGAGAATATAGATATCATTATATGATAAGTTATATCTGCATACACAATAAAATATGTAATCGTAATCGTATGGCGTGGCGAGGATTGTACGTAATTATGGCATTCCTATCATTTAAGACACATGGACCAGGAATCCATTAGTCTTCTATTGTTAACACTAAGAGTAAGGGATTTCAACAAAGGGTTGCTGTATGATAAAGTTTGGCATGATGGTCTTCTTTATAAACAAAAACATAGATTGCCTTGTTCATATTTCATCATACCGAAATCTTACATCGAAAAACGGTTCTTTCAGATTAAATATGAACAACATCAAAATGATCTACATCCAACACGGTCTGAAGTCTCCCAAGGCAATGTTTTGCGTTCAAAGCTCATGTTTCGGAGATACCTTATTCGCTATGGAAAAAAGCTACGAGAATTGGTCTTGACCGTCAGGGAAAACATTTTGAAAAACAATATAAAGATTTTCAACATTAAATATATTTTTGTTAGTCTTTGGCAACAGATATCGAGCAGCCCATGTATTAGTGTGCTAATACAAGTGACGATTAGTCTGTTTGCTTTATTGTCCACCCCTGTATGTGATGATATGTGGGTTTTAGAACCTAACTTTTGCAAATATCTGACGTTTGCTAGTAGAGAGCTTAGTTGGTTAATTAAATTTACGCGCAGTCTAGGCAGAAAGCGGTCCTAAAGCAACCTCCACGGAAAGCTTTCAAATTGATGAAAAGAAACGTAAAGGCGCCTATCTAAAAGCAAGTAGTCGGTAAAGCTATCAATAATCCGTAGATTTATGCTGATATCAAATAAATAATGTCGTATTGCATCGGCGCGGTCGAGTACGAAGAGCTTTAGGAATTTTCGAGTGCGTAGGTATGTAGTAGAGCTTGCGTAGCTTGCGGCAAAGCTCGAAGACCTGAGAGTAGTGCGCCTTGCGCTGGTCGGAACTCGTGCGCGCATTTCTAGCATTACTTTTAGTTAGAGGCACATTGATTCTGATTACAGTATCGTGTGCACGTGAGATTTGTGGCTATAAAAATCACCTAAAACCCCAGGCCTAACAAACTGACGCCAAGCCGCTGAATGGCCCGCCTATGCAAATCCGTAGCATCGCCGTAATTATTTGCATGCTTCGTGCAGTCTCATTATGTTAAGAAGCTTAAGCCTTCCAATTAATTTAAATAATTAAACCGCCAAGATGCGAGGTTATGTAGTTTAAAATTTGATTAATGGCGAAGGCTTAATTGCGGCTCCAGCATGTTTGGGAGCTCAAAGAAAAAAGGTAAGTGCTCTAGCAGTTTTTCAAAATCTTCACTCATTTTGGTAGTTCCCCTCATTAACTCCCCGATCACCACAGTATGCACATCGATATAACTTAACTGCAGTTAAAGGGCGCCATTTTTTTAACTTGCAAGAGCATCGCTCGTCAGAGTTGACCGCCGCTTCTTTCCGATTCACTTCCAGACTAATTTTCGTTTGAAAGCGGCGGCGCACGTTCCAACCAAATTATTTACTTTGCTGGGATTTCGTCGGCGCGCCATGTGAAAATTTGACTAGCAGGAGAGGCGCGACTCCCTGTGAGACAGTCTTAACCGTGCAGTGACCCGCAGCGTTAATAACAGCCCGTTTTCGTAGCTCTCCCTCAGCTGCAGTTGGCTTCCAAACGCACGGCCTTGCCCCACACCAGCGCACGGTTTGCGTCAGGCGGTCTACATCAGCTGTAAATGAAAACAGATCTGTGCTCTTCCAAACAAAGCCCAACTCCCGCCGCGATTCGCGTTTCAGCGTTGCTTCGAGGGGATGATAGGCGATTCGTCGTCTTGATGCTATCACGCATATTGTTCGTGGGAATGAACGGAAATAAGTGGTGTTTGGCAGAAACGCAGCTGTCAGTGTTACAACAAATCGATTGATTTGGTCATCAATAGCCACGGGGGCGGGAAAAAGTTTTATCAACATTCAGACGAGCCAACCCAGCTTATCCCTATTTTCAAACTATTTTTGATGGCCCAGTTACTGACTGAAACTGTAATAAACCCATTTACATCCAAAAAGGGAGAAGTTACTATATGATTCTCTTACTATATTATACTTGTATGACCTAATATGGTGCAATAGTTCAATAGAATCTTTCAGTAATTCCAGACTCCTGAAAAACTTATTTTTGCAACCTACACTACATTTCATCAGTTATCACGGGAATTGGGGCGCTGTTTCGCATGCCGGTCGTATAATCGAAAAAATGTACTTGGGGCACTTGGGGTTCAATGCTTTTATGAGTCCGTGCGGACTTCTGGAGTGGTCCTGGCCGCCGAGAAAAATGACGTACAATATGATGCTAGGATTGGGTCAAACTTGTGTAGCTTGTGACATGTCTACTGGATACTTATTTTTATTTCATTTAAGCTGAAAATCCTTTTACTGTTAACATACTACAATCAATACAATACAATATATATATATAATGTAACTTAATTTTTAACGTTTCTTAATTAATTTATTCCATGACTTCCTATCCCTAGTTAGGTTCTTGGTCTCTCTCCCCTTTATCTCCATGTTTTCCGCTGCTTTCCGTATTTGTTTCTCTCACTTCATTCTTGGTCTACCTTCTTTGTTCTTCATACATTCTTCTAGCTATCCTGGTGTCGTCCATTCGCAGAACTTGCCTGATCCACCTAATTTTTCCCTGCTCTACCAATCTTTCTGTTATCCTTTCATTTCTCACTCTATCCATTCTTGTGATTCCTTCAATTTTTCTAAGAAACCTCATCTTTATGGCGGTGAATCTGCCCTCGTTTCTTCTGTTTATTATTTGTATTCCTATTCTGTTCGTTATTTCTCTGCCTCTTTCTCCCCCCATCTTCCATTGTTCTACCCAGATATTTGAAATTTGTTGCTTATTCTAATTGATGCCCGTCTATATTGATATTGTGATTTCAATGTTTCCTTGATAAAATGTTTATTTTCCGGAGTTCTATTTCGTAGATTGTTTTTTTTTGTAATTTCTTCTCTGTTTCTGCTACTATCATATCATCTGCAAATAGCAGTTCCTATAGTGTCACTTGGTCACATGTTTTTATAACATCATCTATGATTACCGAAAATAGAAGTGGACTAAGTATACACCTACGTTTTAGTCTTATTTTTGTTTCGAATTCTGCTCACTTATGTATATTATTTATCTTGTTTTTATATAGTACTTTAAGGTCGTTTACCAATTTTTTTCCACTCCTCTTTTTTTACAAGCTTGCCCAGACATCTTTTCTCTGTACTCTATAGAAGATTTTCTTTAAGTCTATAAAGCAAATATAAATGTTCTTCCCTTTTCTTATCAGTTTTTCTCTTAGTTGTCTAATTATAAAAATTAAGTCCTGGGTACTTCTGTCTTTTCTAAATCCATGTTGCAATTCTTCCAATGATGATTCTATTTTCTCTTTCTTCTTTTATTCGACTTGTTAGGTATGCTCGTTAGTGTAATTCCTCTATAGTTTGTAGTCTTTTATGTCACCATTTTTATAAAGGTAATACGATTCCTAAATTGCTTTATGGGTTATTATTTCATTTAGTAAAAATTTTCTGTAGCTTTATTCCTTGTGTATTTTAACATTTCTTCTATTTCGTCTTTTCTTGGTGCTTTACCTAATTTAAGTTTGTTAATTGCTTCAGTGACTTCTTCTCTTGCTATTTTACGCACATTATATACTTCCGCATGTTCTGTTCTGTTTTTATCTGTATCTTGTTCTTCATCTTATTTAAATTCAGTTAATTTTTTGAAATTTTCTTTCCATCTATGCACTGTTTCTTTATCTTCAGTTATCACATTTCCATTTTTGTCCTTTATGTTTTTTAACTTGGGAAGTTTCTTTTGCTTTAACTGCTTTGGGATATTATAGAATAGTTTATGTTTTGACTATTTTCTTCCTTTGTACCTCCTGTTTGCCATTTATGTTTGTCCAAAGTTCCATCCTTAGTAAATAATGATCATTTCCTGCTTCTGCATTTCTTTTGATCTTTACACCCTTCACTATTTTCCAATTTTCTGTGTTTATAATGAAATAATTAATAATTCCTAGAACAAACTTTCTTGGTGTATTTGTTTTTTTGCTAATTTCGTACTATCTTTAGTTACCTTGACGAATATTAGTTTCTTCTTGCCTTTTATATATTTCTCGATTCTTTTAGTTTGATCTATATCTTATTTTACATCTAAGTTCATACCTATTTTGTGCATTATCATCAATACTTTTCCTTATACTTTGTTTTTATTTTTATTTTCTTCAATTACTACTTCTTTTATTATCAAATTCTTTTTTCTAATCTCTCTTTTTAGATTAGCTATTCTTCCTTCTTGTTTTTTATGATGAGGAACTCTAAATCTAGTTTAATTTATATGATTTTTGCTATTCGTCGATTTGTGTCTTTATCGTTGAACATAAAAAACATTTAAAAAAACTTTTTGCTTTCTTGTACAATTTGTTTTAGCAAATGTATTTTAATATTTTTTTGTAATAAAAAATGTTTTTATCTTGCGTTTCAGTAGCTTGTTTTAATTTTTTTAAATGTCTTTTCTCTTTTTTTAGAGAACTGTAAAACATGATATACATCATTTATTGTAGCAGAAAAGAAGATATCAGTAAAACAAATAAAAAGATGGAGCAAATCTACTATGCTATGAGACCTCAAAACACCTAAGATATTAAGTTCTGAACTATAGCACATAATTTTGGAAGCAGTCATTAAGTGAGAAATTCAAATATTTATTCGAAACTATAACGTGTTGGGGTATGTTAAATCCAATTTGTCAGATGTTAAGTTATAGAAAAATATTAGCAACATGGCACATCATAATTAGGATGGTGCAGTATCTTAATTCACACAAACTAAACCGTATAGTCGCAATGGAAGAAGAAATAGGAGAAGAAGAAAATGAAGAAGAAGTAGAAGAAGAAGAAGAAGAAACATTTTTAACTTACTGCTGTTTAGTGGAACAGTGGACTAGTAATCTTTGTCATATCAATGGAATAATACATTTTTTTACACGAATACAAACTACAATGTGCCAATAAAAGTTTGTGATTGTTAGATAAAGCACACCCTCGTATATAGGTTGAGCTGCTCAACAGATTTCGAGTCACAGACGCTTATCTGGTTTTGTAATTTTTAAACCCTGTAATATAATTTAGACTGCCGTTTGATTTTGTAATCAAATTTAAATTTTATTTGGCACAAAAAGGCTTGTTTCAGACCTTAAAGCCTTCGCTGGTTTAAATCGAACTTTGTGCTAATTTGTAATTGATTGTAACGGCAAACTACAATGACCTATGTGCGCAAGTGGTTGTACAGTCAATTCACTTTTTACTCAGAATTGTGTGGTTGTGCGTTATTTTTAGATCAATCGATAGCCTACTGCAGACTATAGTGTTTATAATTTTTAGAATATTAAATTGTTACACGTGCGTACGTGTTGCACATTCTTAATAATAAATAATATTAAAAATAAAATTTGTTACTTAAGTTTCCTTATTAAAAATTTAAGATGTTAATTTGGGGGTTTTACAAATCCCGACGGATGCATTTTTCCAAACCAATAAATCTTGGTAGTACTGCACATGGATAATTATACAAAAGTTCGCGATAATTAAGTCTAGGTATTGGAAAATGTTTGAACTGTACTACAGATGTAATTTGGCTTTCTCATATTTGGAACAGATGACAAAAGGAACCAAGTATTTGACACTTTGAGAAAGTGCAAAGATTAAGATGGTGTAAGCATGTTGCAATTATACCTAACGGGGAAAAGAAACTGAAACCAAAAAGAAAATGGTTGACAGGACTAAAACAGGATTTACTATAATAACTGGTAGAGGAGCGGCGAGCGAATGATAAGGCTAAAATAAAATGGAGAAACTTTGTAAAAGCATTGAAGCTGAAACTCTACAAGACATGTAAGGTTGTATTATAATTTTTATTAGTACAGTTCCTCAAATGAGGGAAGATAACTAATGGTTCACCAAATCAAAACAACGTTTAAGGTAAGAACAGAAGGTGATAAAAACACTAAAAACTGAGACATAATCCAATAGCGCAAGATGGTGATGACAGCCTTTAAACATCCTAACCTATAGGAATGGATCTTTAGCTACATTTTAGGTGAGGTCCAATCAGCCCAAATTGATTTTACAAGACGAAAAAGACCAAAAAAGACAATAAATCACACTCTCATGGTGAATGAACATTCAAACTGAATGAAAATTGTGTGAATGTTTGCTAAATATTGTTCTGGCGCTATCAAACTTAGGTTAGAGGGTGTTCTCTAAATTGGATAGATGAAGAGACCTGCTTAGAACGAATAGTTTTTGATATAAAATTGGATTTTGAGAACTCGATTCAATAAAATCATGCCAAAATATATAAGGCCAATATTGGACCAACCAAACTTTCTGTTATTAGAACGTGACGACTATATTTTTCTCTCATCATATCTGTTGTCAACAATTAAATTAGCTTTTTTATTCACTTAAAACTTGATGAAGGGATCAATTCTGAAATCTTGGGTACAAACCCAAAATCCAACAATTCTTGGAAAGGTTACAAGCGTCACAAAAGTATTTATAATTTACTTTTGAAAAAGATCAGATGTGATCTTCTACTAGATGGACTTACAATAAAGGTTGGGCCTTTAATTTAACTGGGGAATTGTTTAACTGAAAATTTAAGTTCCAATGCACGAAGTTTATAATAGACATGGGCAATTCACGTGGTAATGGTAGGTAGATGGCATACAAAAAAGTATTAATAGTAAAGCTTATGCAAAATCGATACATTTATAGCAACATCTAATAGCTGTTACTATCCCGCTATCATGCAACATCTAAATTACTGTAATCATATTTGTTTTCAGCACTAACACTAATATTGGTATTACACTAATATTAAGGGCACAAACGTGATATTAGGCCAAAATAGAAATTCGGTGCCATAATGAGCTATTATTGGTAAAATAGAAATTAGTGTAAAAAAATAAAAAACTACAAATTATTTTTGAATTTTTGTTGAATACGGTAATCAGACGGTAATTAGAAGAATTAGGATGACATATTTTTTTAAATAATTAATAAATTACCAAGACTAGTTTCTTAACTGGTCAAAGATAATAGGCTTCAAAAATTCTTCTTCAGAGTATACATATGATCCACTTAGTCGCCCCTTCCGTCACTCCAAGAAGTAATAGAGAATTCAAACGAAAAAGGATTGAAAACTTGTCGAAATGGATGTCTAGCTAGTTTTTGGGGGAGGGTAAAATATTTAAACGTGATCATACCATATTGGATATTGATAATCTTGCTGGTGCAAAAAGGAACAATAGTTTCTTAATTATTTTAAGGGTTGATAACAAAATTCTGATTGGAATTAGCCTCTATTGTAGAAAATATGTTTTACAAGTTCTTGAAGTTCTATCAATTTGGACGGGGTTGTTGAGCATTTCTTGGTCTTATTTCTAGTGCAATTCTTCAGTAAAAGAATTTATAGACTTATCTTTTCATTTCTTCTTTAGAAAAAGGATCTACTAACATCTAGTAAAATATTTTTGGTTAGGACAAAACAGCTTCTACACACCTTCGTATGGAGCGTTGCAGCATACGTGGCTGAAACTTGAACAACTGCCAAGAGCGAAGAAAGAAGAATACATGCATCGAGTTATAGTGCTGCAGAAAGATAGGTTGACAGAATATCAAATAACGAGATATTAGAAAGAATAGAAGGCTAATGAAAGAGATAACGACAAGAAGAAACATATGGATAGGACATATATTACGGCATGCGAGTCTTCTACAAATAATGATAGAAGGTGCAACGGATGGGAAGAACGCGCAAGGCAGACCTCGATTGTACACCAAATAATAAAGGATCTAGATTGGGCCAATTACCAACAAACAAAAAGACTTGCCCAAGATAGGAAACGATGGAGAAAAATAGTACTGAAGCAAACCAATCTGAAAGATTGGCAACCTAAAAGACGATCCTTTCATGGCCAATAAGATATTTTGCGGATAATAATTTTATGGTTTGAGACTGTCAGAAAAATTTCAACATCCTCTTAGTTTAATTTGAAGCTCTAGTAAATTCTTTGAAGCAAATGGATTGTGTTGTTTGATCAGGTGGTGCAATCTTTTTGAAATAAATGGAGGCATGAAATTTTCATGAATTTCATTAACACATCAAATGGAATACGTCGTCCCTGCCACTGACGAGTAAACGTATATTTTATAATGTTCCATTAATTTCTTGTTTAAATGGAAGACCCTCTTTGAAAACGATGAAGTAGTAGAAGTTTTAAATTTTCCAAACTCTCTTTTCTCAATTTCCTTGAATGGAAAAAGGTATGATTTTTTTATCGGACCAGTTCTCTTTTAAGATTCCTTTACTTCTTTACTTCTTTTAACAGATTCTTTTTTTTGTCTCCTTCTATGAAGCTGCTATTTACATCCTGATTGTTTCATTACCTTTGTACTACTTTGTTGTAGTTAACTTTTTGCTATTTCTTCCTGTATATTACTTTAACTAAATGTTACTCCACGCTATAGTTTACTACTCTACAACATTTAATATTTTCAGTAGTAAGTGGTTTATCTTATTTGACTATTTGATAATGCTGTTGTTTCACCATACTATGGTAAGGTTTTATTGAGGTGTTTATTCAAATTTCCATTACAAATGTTTAAACTATACTCAAATTTTTCTCTTTGCATATTCTTGTAAGTTCATATAGTAGTCTTTGTACAATCTTTAGCTGAACATCTTAATTTAAAAATTAAATACTTGTAATAAAAGACTTATAGGCAATGGTCTACAGATTTCAGCCATGCGAACATTGAGAGTTAAGCTTATATGTCTAATAGTTTAGATTTTGCTAAAAACATGTTCGTATGTACTAGATTTTTAACTTTATATCAGTGCATTTTGAACTCGAATTATCAGAGCAATACCAAGACTGGGTTTGTAAAATATAATTTACTAAACTTACCAACTAATGGTACTAGGTTTTGTCAAAGTAGTTTCTTCGGCTATCTATTCGCAGCTGCTACCATTTCTGGTTATCTCCGGCTATAACGTTTAACACAAATGTCGGGTCAATTCTGGAATTTTCCAACAGTCCATCTGATTTCCTTGTGTTCCTTTGTCAGTATGTAGGGACTACTTTTGCATTAAGCTTTCGTTTCCCTAAATCGTTGCGTAAAATTTAGTGACGCATCCTTATTCAATTTCAGCTCCTCTGATATCTTGCGCACAGTAACACGCCGATTTTTTTCAATGGTCGTTTTACATGCTCTACATTCGTAGCGGTATGAAGAAATCTTTTGTGCTTTTTAAGGACAAAACTTTTCGAAATTGCCTTATCACCACGTGTTTGTTTCATTAGGGGATTGCTTATCTTAAAACAGGATTTAATAGCCCTACCACTTAGTCAGATTACATGAAAGCACTTCCAAGGCTACGTCTATTCAGAACACTTATCAGGTGACTGAATGAGGGTCCCCACAGGTAAAGCATTAAAAAACAGTCCTGGAATTTTTCTTTACATTTATTACATGTGACAGTATTATTCAGGAAATTGAGTTATTGACGAATTAGTATTGTTCAAAGAGCTTTATAATTAAGCGTAGAATTTGAAATTAGATCGTTTATGTTATAGTGCACTAGATTCATTTAGCCATTACTTGCATAAACTGTGCAAACTGGTCGGAAAATTAATTTTTACTGCACACAGCTGATAGATGGTGTCTATCAGCGGCAAAGCTCCATTCACATGACCAATAGCTAATATATCTTTCGACAAGCATCATTTATCGCCGAAAGAGCCTCATTGAACCGATAACAAACACTTCGATAGAATGCGCGCTTAAACCGCCATGAAAAATCGCTTTTCCAGGGCATACACAAATCCGGATGTTATATATTTTGACAGTTATTGTGCCTTATTTTGTAGAACTGAAACGCGGCGTTCTGCGCTAAAGCTTGAGCTTTAACTCGAGAGTGGCGTACATACATAAAAGCGCCTCGTGGGGGTTTACTGCACATTATCTTTCTTGGTCGCGCTTTTCCTAAAATTGCATGCATTCGCGTCTAGGTAATTTTAAAGCTATTAGAGATCTTTACATCCAAGAAATAAAAGGGCGGTTTGGTGTGGTGTGTACACACGCGAGCTATTGCTTAATGAAAGGCATTACTTCCAACTTGTATTTGGTTTCTATACTTTTCGTACTTCTGAAGCTTAAGTAATTAAAAATGTGCACAGCAGTTAGTAATTTGAAGTTTCATTAAAAAATTAGTTTTTACCTCATGTAATATTCTAATTTGCACGAGTAGGAGCAGGAATGCAGCGTAGATGTGCAACCGGGAGAAGAGTCTTAAGATTCTAGAGTGCAGCTGAAGTATATGTGCTAGCATGTAATCGTCAGCTTTTCAGATTGCTCGAGACGAGACTCGACCATTAGAGCGGTGGTTAAAGATATGCTTTTTTATGCGAAGATGAGTCAACTTGAAACATTAAATATTCAACCGCACTGTAGGAACTCTTATCCAAGATTAGACAGGAAGACGATGGAAATTAATATAAAAATAATTTTGAAGGAGACCACAATTTCTGCTTACCTAGATCTTGGTTTGTCGCCTTTGATAGTAAAAGAAACACGGACAACCGTGCAACAAAAAATCTAAAACAACCAGCAATGTCAACAACTCTTAAGAAAGGTGTTACCTTTAGCGAGCCGACTGACGTCAGTAGCTAACGTAATGACGTCAGAAACCACCCTCCATCCCACCACTATATCTACCGTGTGCACTCGAGCATGAAAGCTAAAGCACACGAAATACGTTGCTGAATTGCCTGTAAGCCAAATTTACATCATAATTCCTATGATGGAAGCTTTGAGAGAGCCTTGGGATGTTGTGATCTTTTTTGTTAAATGTCGTTTCAATCACGTCCCGTACGTACTTTCTCAAATGACACCTTCTTCTATCCAAAATTTTAAATGGCCCCTGGCACGTTGTATAATTGGTGGTAGTCATCTTTAAACCTTTCTTAAAAAAGGGAGTGAGGTGGTAGTCGCACGTCTGCAAATAAAAGGACACTATTTACTGAAATGCAGTTCTCACTTAGAGTGTTGGGTCAAAAGTTTTTGGTATTGCAAACAAAGGCAAAGAGAGGTCTAGTATTTTCTGCCGAATGCTTGCCCTCTCTTGTCGCAAAGGCGACAGGTTCTAATTAGTCGGTGGCAATTATCTGGGTGATTTTAAATGTTTCAAGCAGAGCTTGCTAACTTCGTACACGTGATCTTGAAAATTCTTGTCGAACCTTTTGCTACACTTGCTCTAACTTGTAGACTGCGCCTTTAACTATTACGTGGGATATGGTGATGAGCATCTTCAGGACACAAACAATGCTTATTGCAGTTAGTTGCGAGGTTCCTTGTAGTAGAGCTCTTCTAATTCGCTGTCCAGGATACCTTAAATTTCTTTAGGGCATTTGCGCCTGAAATGACGTAATAATTATGTTTTTTTATTTTTCACTTCTCCACGTTTCTTTAGGATGCCCCTTATTCTTCCTTACGGATTTTTACTTACAATTTTTCTTTTCTCAATGTGTGTCCTAATTTTCTCATTTACCCCATTCGATATTGTTTTCGAACAACATTATCATACAGATAGGAAATGCGATATGTAGGTTGGTAAACACGTCAAAGGCATTCTGTAGGTTTCAAAGGTAATTTAAGCGATTCGTTTTCTTGGTGGGTTAGAGTTTTCGTAAAATCTAAATTTGTGATTTGATGGTAAGAGCATATTCATGTTGCTACATATGGCACCATTGACTATTGCCTATTAAGGCATAGGGAAATTAGGTATTTGGTTCATATTTTCAATAGTTCAAGATGCAACGCGGTTTTATTTGTTTTACATTTCACATTTTTTTTCCAGGTTTCTTTAGGATAGCCCCATCTTTTCCCTTGCGGATTCCTATCTAGGTGTCTTCTGCATACTTTTGATTTCCATATTTTCTTCCACTTATTTTCTCATTCACATAATTCATCCCCGTTCTTTCCCATAGCCCCCTATTGGCTAGTGTCTTTGGCCAACATATATACACCTATATCAAATGCATTTTATAGACTTCAGTAGTAATTTTAGCCAGTTTTGATGTCGCCCAATTTCTGGATTCTTTTTTTCCTTATTTTATAACTGATAACTTTTTTTAGAACAAAATATTTGTAGTACAGATTCTTGTGTACTGGCAGATTGCCCGTAGATCTTTGTCAGGTTGTTCATGGCAGTTCGATTGCCTTAAAAATGTTGAATTTGGCTCTGCATATTATTGCTCAAAGTAATTACGTTAAATATGCAGTAGGAATTATGTTATGATTCCTGTTTGTCTGTCCGTTCACTCATCTTTGATGGCATATAATGGATTTAAATGGAATTTGTTATTTAGTTTCTTTGTGCTCTTGATTATTTTACCACTAAGTGTTGGTATTGTTTCCATGTTAACATATTGTCAAATGTCTGCCTGTTGTTTCCGTTAATATGACATGTCTTAAGATAATTGATGTTCGTCTTTCTGCACTAATTTGTTTTTAGGTCTTTACTTGACCAAAGCACTAGTCGCCATTATACTATCGTGTTTGCTTAAAAAATTATCTTGAAGAAAATTAATTTCCTTACCCAGATATAACTATAATTTGCAGCTCTAAGATTCCGAAATACGATAGAAATTAGGAAACACTCTTATAACAAGCGTTTTTAAATTTATTTTGAGGCCGTCTCAGCGAAGTTAATTAAACCAAAAACCAATTTTATTTCCCACAAGGCGGTTAGGTGAAATAAAAAGCAAAAAAAGCTCACCACACGTGAAAAACATTTTTCTGTCAGCTTTTGACATGTGTAAAATTAATTATTTGCACCACCCAAAACAAAGGAATAAATTTCTTGCTCTCTCCCGTAGGGTACAAAGGAAAAATCATCGCAAACGTAATAAGCTGAAAAATTAATCCCCTTAAGCGCACGGAATAAATTAAATAGAGCATTCTTCTTGTTATGCAATTATAAAGGAACTTTGCCTTTTTCTGCAGTCTTGTTTTTAATTAACACAAGTACGAGGTATATTTTAGGCATTAATTTTTGCTGGCTACTAACCACAGTTTAGTAACTATATACAACTTTTGTCAGAAAAGTTTCAGCAGTAGCTTAATAAAAACCCTTTGTGTCATTCAGAAACACGGCTTCCCAATAATACGTCGTCACCATACGCCTACTGTATCATATTCCATGTTTCACTAAGGGCTTTTCTTAGCTTAACGCACAGTTCGGAATCTGCGTCCATCACGTCACTTCTATAACTAGCCGAGCGGCTCCACCACCTAGTAAGTTTACAAGGAAACACATCCAAGGCTAAGTCTATTCAGAACATTAGATGACTAAATAACTCCATTTCTGTTTCAGACATTCCACATTTTGGGACGGTTTTATATTGAAACTTTGCTTAGCCAAAAACTTTCGTGCCATTTAAAGCTGCAATGTCATCACATGCTTGGTGTGCTATATTTCATGTTACACTAGAAGTTTTCCCTAGCTTAACGCAGAATTATTATGATGTATAGATGTTATCTATCTGCTTGGAATCTATGTTTATCTCATCACTTTTGTAACTTACAACTAAATGCGTCAACAAGCCCAATATTGGGTGGTTCAGTACAGCCTTACCACTTAGTGAGTTTATACAGAAACATTTTTAAGGCAATGTCTATTGAGGTAACTGAATAAGAGCCATTTCTTGCGCTTGAACATCACAGATAAACTTCTCCGACAAAGAAATCCTGCGACATACCATGTCATTTTTTATTTTTGTGATTGTAATTTATAGTTGGTTTTTTGGTTATTTGAGCTTTAATCAAGTAACAATCAGTTACATTGTAAAATCAGCGAATTTTTCGCAAATTAATTCGTCTGCTGTAGCCTTCATTCTTTCAGGAGCAGGTATGATTGATTCATATTTGTGCCTTCAGATAATTTAATTTAATCCGGGTCGTTTGTAGCTCGTCCGGCGTTTCATTCATAACCTTAACAAGATCGTTACACGAAGAGTTTTTCGGAAATGACGTGGCCGCTACGCGTGTCTCTTTTCGTCATCTATTGCGCAGGTTAAGGATGATCGTGAGGATGTAGTTGAGCGGGAAATCGATGGATGACGTTATTCATTTCCACCTTCTTGGGCTCATTGCGTGTAAGTGTCGCTCGGACTGCTGCATTTTTAATGCACCCCTCTTGAACGGAGTATTTTCTTGGTGGTATTTAGTATGCATGCGCCGTGTGATGGAATGTTGAACTAAAATTTTAGTTTTTAATCATATAATAAACAAAAACTATGAATAAACCAAGTAGATGCACATTTTGCAATAGATACTTTACCATCCATACCTTCTTATTAGTTAATATGGTTGTCTATATAATAGTTAATTACGTTTATTACTGTACAGGGTGGTCATTTAACATTATTGTATTGAAATTTTTATATAGAGCAAAATTAATTATAATTCGCAGCTTATATGGTTTTGCTTACTGACACATTAAAACTAATTCAAGTACAGGGTGCTTTCGAAAAATATGGATTTTTTATAGATCTGAGTGTTATAATGAAAAACAGTTTAAACGCATTAATACACCAATCAAAATGAAGAGATATGAGGTTGTTGGTCCTAATAATTGCAATGATCAATGTTTAACAAAGCAATTACGAAAAGCTAATATGCACAAACGTACCTAAGCTCTGATTTAATTACATGCAGTTCTAGTATTCCGTATCCAATTGAAATTGAAAGGTTAATCTGTACAAATGGGGCTTCAAATTACCCAAGCAAATGTTCTTTCTGATTTAATGACCCAAAATAAAACGGTACAAAGGAAAGATAGAAGCGAAAAGTTTGATTATATTTTTTGCTAACTAATTATTTCGATAACTTAACAAAACAAAAATAGGTAACTACTTAAAGTAATAAAAAATAATTATTGAGTTCTTGCTAAAGCATTTGTCCGGTCCAGGAGTGGAAACACAAAGTACCGATTGTGATTTCGTGCCTCGAATATTATAAATTACAGGGTTTACGAGAGCAAATCAATTTTCATAGTGAAGTATAAAGTGATATTAAGTGCCAATAGCAATAGAAGAATATTATACTAAGGTAGGATCCATTACTTTTAACTAAATTTAAAATAAAATAGACGCTGAGATCGACGTGACCTTCCGAGAAGTCGATTCGGGGTCAGCCAATAGCGCGGCAAATACCTACAAAGCCGGCGAGGAATATTTTTCAATACGCCGTAAACATCATACGCATAGGTAAACAACGAACAGAGCCGGACTTTGGAAATTTCGGATCGGAAAAGGGAATTAAAAGAATAACAAAATGGAGGAACTGTTAAAGGAAATAAATGAGAAACTGGATAGAATGGAGGAAAGGGATTTACGCATGGAAAGTAAACTAGATGGGCTCCAAAAGGAAATACAAACAATTAAAACAGAAAACGAGCGACTCAGAGAAGAAAACCGATGCTTAAAACAAAAGAATGCACAACACGAGAAGATGTTGGAAGAAATGAATAGGGAAATCAAGAAAAGGGACATAATAATACACGGATTAGAGAATCAAGAAGAGGAGAGTAATCTAGTTACTAGAAAAAATAAGGGTGACCTTTAGAGACATGGGAATAAAAATAATAATGGAAAAAGAGATAATAGAAGCTAGAAGATTGGGTAAATATCGAACAGGAAAACTCAGACCTATACAAATGGAATTTGAAAAATGGACAAAGAAAATGGAAATTTTGAAAGGAACTAAAAACTTGAGAGGAAAAAACATATATATAGAGGAGGATTACTCCAAAGAAACACAGGAAATTAGAAAACAATTGATTAAATACAGAAATACAATAAGAGCACAAGGTCACCATGTTCTTTTGAAATGCAACAAATTAATAATCAATGGAGACGACTTCCATCTGGAACAACTGAATGCAATGGGAATAGAATTCTAACTAGAAATGGGAAAAGAAGAAACACCAAAAGAAAAGACGGGAGGAAGAACTTTCAGTGAGAGATCCCCTGATGAAGACCTACAAGAAAAGCTACGCAAAATAACTAGAACAAGCAGAGGCACAGGTACAACCTCAAAAAACTCAGATGGAAATTAACCAGAAAACAACTATATACAAGGACGCAGGCAACGGAACAGGTTATGAATAAGGACACTAATAAAAATAGTACAAAGAACAACAAGGGATAAGAAATTCAAAATGAGTGGATAGGAATAGGAATATGGAATATAGGAACATTATCAGGGAAAGAAATAGAATTAACGGAGGAAATGGACAGAAATAATATACAAATTCTAGTAATTAGCGAGACAAAGAAGAAAGGTAAAAGAAGTGCACACTTAACAAATAACTACACACTGCGTTACTCAGGAGTGGCACCAGAACAAAGAGCGATAGAGGGCGTAGGAATTATTACCACCGATGAATTAAACAAAAGTATAATTGAGGTCCAGGCAATAAGTTCTCGAATAATAGAAATAACTATAAAACTGGACAAAACAATAAATATTATACCAGCCGGTAGAAGGAACAACTGAGGAGAAAATGGCAGACTTCTATGCAGACCTACAGCAATTGCTAGATAAAATGAAAGAAGAGAATCAGAAAACGATCATAATGGGTGACTGGAATAGCAGGATTGGAAAAGACCATAACAGAGGAATGGGATGTATGGGATGCTATGGAGAAAGCATCCAAAATAGAAATGGACTAAAAATAATCGATTTTTGTGTAAGAAATGAACTTTTAATAGGAAACACACTATGGAACCAACCTTTAGAGGATAAGTATACTTTTGTTGCAGAGGAACGCAAAGCTAAAAGCATAATAGACTACATGACTTACACACAAGATTTAGCAGAGAAGATACAGACAACTGAAACAAAGAAAGAAGCCGAACTTAGTATTCAGGATAGATTAGTAATAACAAAGTATCACGCCAGATTAACCAACAAACAAGAAGTAAGGAACTATAGTAAGTTGGCAATAAATAAACTCAAAAACGTAGAATGTAGAGAAAAATACCAGAAGGATACAGATGAAGAATTACAAAGGAAGGAAAACCTCCAAACAACATGGACACTAGAAGAAAGATGGAGAACATTCAAAGAAATATTGAAGAAGGTAGCGGAAAACGTATGTGGGATAAGAAACCGTAATAAACAAACAAAAATGACAAGCTGGTGCACAGAAGATATAAGAAGAATGGTAAAGGAAAAGAAAATAGCGTGGAAAAGATACATCCAAACAAAAGAAATGGTGGATAAAGAGGGATACAAAAGGAAGAGGAATATAGTGAAAGAGGCAATAAAGGTAGAAAAAAAGAAGTCCTGGAAGAAGATGGGTGAAGAGATAACAGAACTACACAGAACAAACGCCAGAGATATCTGGACGAGAATAAAGAGATTAAGAGGAGGTAAAAGGAAGGACATAAAAGCAATAAGAAATAATCAGGGACAAATGCAAGCTGATACAAAGGAAATTCTAGAAACATGGAAAAATTATTATGAAAATATGTACAAAACGACAGTAGGACTAGAAGATAATATAACACAACAAATAAATTTGGAACAAACAATCAAGAGAGAAGAAGTAGAGGACGCAATCCAAAAAAATAAAAATAGGCAAAGCCAGCGGGGAGGACGATTTATCTCCAGAGGTGTTAAAATGGATGGGCCAAAGAGGTTTAGAATGGTTTTGGAAAATTTGTAGACAAGTACGGGAAAGAACAGAAAATACTGAGAGACTGGGAAAACAACCTATTAGTACCAATTTACAAGAAAGGATTGCAGTCCCAATGCGAGAACTATAGGCCAAAACTCAAACTAGTTTTAAAATATACACTAAAATCTTAGAAAAACTGCTAAAAGATTATATAGAACCGTTATTAGAAGAAGAACAGGCAGCTTTCAGACCGAATAGATAAACTGGTGACAATATTTATATAATCAGAAATATAATCGAAAGACAATTTGAAGAAGGAGAAGAATTGTATCTAATATTTGTAGATCTGAGAGCTGCGTTTGATACAATAGATAAAAGAGAAATTTTGAGGACTTTGAATGAACTGAATGTGGATAAGAATCTGATAGGAGCAATAAGAAGTTCATATAGAACAGTCAAAGCGAAGGTACAATTGGACGGGCAGAGACAGAATTGCAAGAAGACTAATGGAAGCGGGAAAACCACCTAAAAAACGAAGTGGCAGACCTAAAAAAAATAGATGGACCAAATTAAAAAGAAATAGCAGCAGAAAAAGGTGTGACACTGGACGAAATCAAAACAATAGCGGGAGACAGGAAGAGGTGGAAACAATGAATACGGGATTAGAGACCATCATCCGACGCTCGAAAGGGCATAAAGGATTAGAGAAGAAGAAGCTAAAGCATTTTTGTGTGGAAATTTGATTTAAAATCTATATGCTGATACAACCATTTTCTAGCGTATTATTAATGAATGAATGAAAACAAGGAAATCAGATCGTCATGTTAATGCCGACATCACTAATTCAAAGCAAAAACGTGCTTGGAGTTGTGTGGGATTCGCTGGGAATGATCAACTTTGAACTGTGATAACAATGCAGTAGCGTTACTCCATAAAAACTGCCGAGTATTATTGAAGAATCTTACCCTATTCGCCATATAACGTCAATTTTTGCTTCAACTGGTAGAAATTTATAAACAAAGAAGAGCTTAATCAGTAGATACACAATTTTTCAAATCAAAAATGGGGACCTTCTACAAAGCATACTTGCACTTCGTTTAATGATGTTTAATGTAAAATTATCCGAAATTTTGAGAAAATTTAAAGCACAGTTCAGAGTCAACACCCTTAAGAAAACTTCAATGTTTACGTAGCATAAACAATTTTTGGACGTACGGGAGCAGCTGAAAAAAAAATTTTAATGTCGTTCGAAAACCAGCGTGATTACGTAGAATATACGCATTGTTCAGTGCTTTCCCGAGCTTCTACAATATGGACTCTTCGTCTTCTGTATTACTACATTGCATTTCACTATAGTCCGGACTTATTATCCTCCGACTATAATTTATTGGGATCACTAAAAGAAGGACTTGGAAGACAGATTGAGGACGATGTTGCTGTCAGTGGATTCGTGTGCAACTTCCTCATTAATTTTATGACAGTGAAATTAAAACACTACGTATAAATTAGGAAAAATGTGTTTCTAAGTCAGTAGATTATCTTCTTCTTCTTCTTCCGTGCCGTTATGTCTCATTTCTTTTGGGGTCGGCTCTTCTGGTCTTTTTTTGCCATTCTGGGCGCATTTGAGTCATCTGAGGTTTGCATTTCCCAACATTGTGCTCCGTATAGTAAAGCTGGTCTAATTGCTGTTTTATATACATTTCTTTTGACATCTATGAGCATCTTTTTATCGCATATAACTCCAGATAGAACTCTTCATTTAAGCCACCCTGTTGTTATACGGTTCTTTGTCTTCACACGTTGTAATTGTTGATGTTATCACTGATCCAAGGTATTTGAAGTGGTCTACTCTGACGAGGGGTGTGTCTCCGAGATACAGCAAGCGCATTCCGTTACTTTGATCAGAAAAGTTGCAGTACATGTATTTTATTTTGGTTTTGTTTACTCTCAGTCTTTTTGGTTCTAGCTCAATGCACCATGCATTTAAGTCAGCTTGTATTTCTTGCTGTGACTCAGTTACAAGTACTATATCGTCGGCATATAAAAGTGTCCAAGATGTTGTCTTCTGGAGTTCAGCCGTGACGTAGTTTATAGCAAAATTAAACAGCAAAGGCCTCAAAGTAGACCCTTGGTGCACCCCAACTTTTACCTCAAAATTTTTATCGGTACCTGCCGGGCTTACAACTCTAGTTTTGATATTGTTGCACATATGTTGGAGAATGTGGATGTAATATTCTGGTACTAGCTGTGCGCGAAGAGCTTGCTATATAAGTTGTCTTGGTACTCGGTCAAAAACTTTTTCGAGGTCTATGATAACGAAATGCAGGTCTTTTCTGAGAGCTTTATATTGTTCCATTAAAATTTTGATTGTATGAGTGGCATCTATTGTTCCAACACCACTTGTAAATCTACATTGGTTAGGTGGAGTATTAGTCAATTTATTTATTCCTTTAGCTATTACACTTTCGAATATTTTTAAAACATGGGAAGTGAGTTTAATCGCTGGACAATTTCCGCATAGAGCTACGTCACCTTTATTTTTGTAGAACTGGATCTCCAGGTCTCCAGCATTCTACCTCATTTCAGGATAAGGTTAAAGAGGTTGGTGACCCACAAAATGCTTGCCTTTCCACTTATTTTTAGGAGTTCTGAAGGTATTTGATCAGGTCCAGTAGCTTTGCCGTTTTTGTCTGGTTTTATGGTAGTTTTCACCTATGGGGAGGTCTTGAAAAGGTGGTAGACAAGGGAGTGGCTCTTGAGGAAACCCTTAATTCAAAAGATTTTTATAATATTCATTGTCCTATCGCTTTGTCTTTTCACAGATATGATATGTTTAAATTTTTTGTTTAATACCATACCGACATCCTTGAATTTAGACCGTTTCCATTTTATTTCTTGTAAACAATGTATGTTGATATTACATCTGTGGAGTACTTCTGCCAATTTTTGGCCATGCACAGTCAAAAAAACCAATGTTCCAAGTAGCTATGCGTACATTAGTAACGTTGCTTCTACAGTCGTCGCTTGAGGGAGTTCTTTTGAGCACCTTGATTCCGATGACCGTCGCTTGAGAGGGACGCTTTAGCTCTCATGCCTTTTCTTTATTTATGCTTTCATTAGACCAGAAGGAGATATATTTGGCTATGTGTGTTTTACGACCGGTTACCACTTGACGCTAAGGCTGTAATCTTTCAGAAAAACTTTGAACGCCGCCCTTGATTTATTTGTAGTTTCTCCGCCGCTATTCCATCCGTGTGCTCCAGCCTAATCCCACAGCTCTGTTCACAGCCTCTACTCATTGTATGGTTGAGATGTCTGCGCCAGGGGTTTGATTACAGAGTGACCTTCTCCGGGTGTTTTTGGTTCGCGCCGGGTATTTAATTTCCGCGGTACTGCCCATAGCTGGGAGGCGTTCCCCTATCCACCACCTGAGGACGCGCCCGATGGGAGATACAACAACTCCACACGGGTCTAAGTCAGTAGATTATGTAGAAAAATAACTGTGCACGACGTTTGGCAGAAAAATAATGAATTTTATTCTTTTTACAAGCCACGGTCTCGTTCTTACCATTGCTGGAATGTATTTTAACTCGTCGGTTACGTTCTTTTGGATATTATCCACAGTAGCAAAACGGCGCCTTTTTAAATATTTTTTAATTGAAGGGCTAAAAATAAGTCCTAGACAGTGACATTCAGCAAATAGACGTGTGGTGTTTTGCATTTTCTGGTCGTATACGTGTCACTATTTTCTTGGCCATTTCAAGAACTTCCTGATAAAAAGTTTTATTTCAGTTTGCCTTGGCGGCACTAACACCTGGTGGACGATTGCCAAACTTAAATTATTTTTGATTTGTTCAACGTGAACAGGTTTAACTTTAATTGGCTACTAATTACTTTCAATGTTAATAGACGTTTTTACATCACAAGACTCATCACTCTCCTCATATTGTCCTCTGTCCTTAGGGTTGAAGGTCTTTTTGCATGAAGTCGTGTTTCATTTCTTCTTGGTCTTTAAAAAAGCCTCGAGTCATCTGAACACAAGTTCGCCAAGTTTTAGTCTCTTTTCATAGAACACTTCAAATAACAAATTCACACTTGTCTTGAATCTACAGCAGCTCAAAATATTTTTCTTTAGCTAGAAATAACTGTTTTACTTATCTCTCTTCTTACACTACTATTTCGTATGTTAACAATCGTAATTATCTTGTTTTTATTGTGATTTGTACTGTTATTATAATTAAACTCTTTGATCTTCTTAATCGTTTGCACTGATCAGATTTTACAGACATGTAGTTGGGCTTGGTATGTTTACCTATCACCTTTTTTGTGTTCTAATGTTTATTACTACAATTTTTCTTTTTTCTATTTTGTCCTTTTTATTCTTTATCCTATTTCTTTAACTCAAAAAACATTTATTACCAGCTTATTTTCATGCATATTTATTGTGTATTTTAACTGTTAAAATTATTTTGGTTTTACAATTATTTGAACTCACACTTTATTCATCTTTTTGTATTTTTTGCTATCGTAGTCTTTATTTTGTATCTGCATTTATGGATTGTAAAGCGGTTGATACTAGAATACAGAGTGAATGTTAATTATAAGGGCACATGTCAGGCGGAAATTCCTGATAAGGAAAGGAATAAGAAATTCCTATGAACTAAATATTCTAAAATGAACGACACTATGCCATGTATTTCTAATAACTTTAAAGTATGTATGCTGTTCAATCCAAGCGCGAAGAGTCGTATCATGGGTTGATGTATTGGTTTAAATTATAAAACCAAGGGGGTTTAAGTCTGGTGATCGGGCCAGAAATGCAACAAGACCAAGACCAAGGTATTAACGGGCGTGAGTTGGGACTCTATTATGCAACAGTAACAATGGTATATCTTCAAGCAACAAAGGCGGATAGGCCTTTGGGAATTGGAGATACATTACTCCATCGAATGGAAGAATCTCAGATCAAACAAACATTGATGTTGAATTTTAACCATTTCATATAGTTGAGTTATTTTTGAGTTAGAAATTCCACAATATTAGTGGTCTACCGCAAAAAATCTTCTTTAAGATTTGGTTTGATCTCTTTTCACCACTAGGAATAACTGGGCCAAATAATTGAAGAGTCTTAATTTTTGCACACTTTTACCCAGTGTTCAGTTTGATTTTCTGTATCGTCTGCCTAACTTATGCAATTGATGGCTTATTGTCAAACCAAGTTCCCGGAGTAATATTTGGGTGCTTATAGTTGGGGATGTTTCGACAGTTCGATTTAGTACAAAAAGCCTTTCGGATGGAGGTCGCATTTGAAGACTGGTGTCACTGTCAGCAATGGATGTTTTGAACTAATTTTGATTCGTACAGTCTGATATAACGACTTGATCTTTAACTTTGCGGATTATTCGAATTGCATCGGTAGTATTTTGTCCTAATTTCCGGTACGCCAAAGAGTGGTTAATATTTCAACATTCGCATAAAACCACACTTTTTAATACGAAAAATAATAATAAAAACCCCACATAGAAAAGATTTCCACTACTATTTGGATAGTAACTTGTATGGTCAAAAATACAAGATTGATTTTGATTGGACCTGTCCACAATAGCATTGTATAATAATTACGTGAAGCTGGGCAATCATATGCACCTTCACTGTTGAATAGTTTCGATAAAAATATTTGAGATGATATTTTTGTCACCTACGATATATCGTATAATGTGTCTGCTGCGATGTCTCTGAATTCTAAGACACTATAGAGACCTATAGCTATGCTAGAGGCGCGATTTGATTTGTATTGGTCTACTTATTTGGTTCTATTGTAAATTAAACATTTCAATTTTTGTAGAACGTGAACTTCTAGTCGTTATAATCAAATAGTAGTAGATATCATTGTACGAGTTAAAAATTACTAAAAAACAGTCAGGTTATTTAGGATACTTAAATACAATATTACTTTCACTCGAATAACGTGTACCGAAATTCTAATTCTTTGTGGCTTCATTTCAAGGGAGGGCGCTAACTGAAAGGCGAAAATTAGGTTATCCTTTGTTGGGAAATAAAAGTTTTTATGAAAGGCTGGATGCCTATTTGGTGCAGTTATTGATTCACACTTTCCGACATAAAACGAGCCTGGAAACCATCAAACGATAACAAGCCCAGAATGCGAAAGCATCGGTGAGCCACACTGCGCCAAAGGACAACATCAGTCAATCGCTCGAATGTGTAGGAGGTTTGACACATCCAACAGCTGAAACGCGTTTTGTAGTCTGCACTACAATGGATTTGGTAGTAACGACTATAATCCCAGTAACAAATGTAGCTGTGTGAAAGCCGCAGCCATTTCTATACAGCTGCAATTTATCGCATTCTAATACCGCAGGCGCTTCGGGGCGCTTCTGCACGCTTTATTCCCGACATCAAATACTTTGCATTGGAGTGCAGTTTTCTTTTACCGCCGCTTGCGAGAATTGTTTGCTGCGTTAACTTTGTGGCAGAATTGACTGCATTGTTCCGTTTTTAGCATTATTTATGTCCTAAAAGTACGCCTAGTTCGCTTAGTTTGTTTTTTTGGGTGTTGTTTAAATTAAATTAATTTTTATCGTTGTAAAAAAATTCAGACCACAGTTAAATATCAAGATAAAAAATATCTGCCTGAATTTTTTGTTGTTCTACACTTTTCCCTCCCACCCTAGAAAAAAGTAAAATCACAAGACACACGAGTCTAATCAAAAATTATGTGCAAATACTGAAATTTTCGAAAGAAGAAATTGCTAGGAGTATTGTCTGCTTCTTCTGACAATCCATATTATTTATAAGAGTTATATAGTTTGGATAGCTGTGTTTTGAGTGAATATTTATTACCTCACTTTAGACAATTTAGCTAATGTAGAGCTTTTGTGCGCGCTACTTCAAGCTACGAACTAAGCATGTACCTAATAAGCAAATTTTCGACACTAGAGAAACCACCTAACGTCAGCTAAGAGGACTAACTAGCACCAACTAATTAATTTCAACTAACTAGCGTCAAGTGAAGGGTTATAATTGTTTATATAGCTTATCTTAACGCCGAATATGTGCCGAAAGTCGCAATTATCACCTGTTTATGCCAACTGTAGCAAAACAGCATTGTATTTTTTGCATTAAAATTTAGTGGCTGTTATATGGGAAATCCAACGTTATTGTAACATTTAAATTACATTTTTCTGTAGTTTGCCAAATTAAATTTTTGTGGATAAGACCAGAAAAAAACTATAGAGATCGTTGTGAACATATCAAAAATAGCAATGATATACTTTTGATTTTCTGTTAGTGTAAGTGTGCCTTTCTAAGCATTGGCCTATAATGACTCGTGACGTATCAGTGAAATGGCCTAATGAAATAATAAACGACGTTGTGTGGCCATATTTTGCAATATAACACAACGGATCTCAAAGTTGCGCTAACGTTTAGATATCATAGTCTCTCCTTCTACTTGCCATATCTTAGTTCAAATGAATTTGTTCTTTTCGTTAAAATTTTTTATAATTGAATTCTTGATTGCAATAAAACTTTCTGACAAGCGATGTGTCCTATTTGTAGTTACTAATTTGATATATTTATATTTAATTAATTCATTTTTTATTACTTATGATGTAAAAAAAATAAAACAGTGTTATCAGTGTTAATTTTAGGCTTTTATACATGCAAAAAAAGTCTATTCCGTCCGTCCGTCTTTCCATGGCTTTTTTCAACTTCGTGTATTTACGCGTGGGCCTGAAAATGCTCGAAGGATAACTGCGCCGGGCGATAGCCGCAACGCAGCGGCCGGTTGGCGGGATGCGCGACAGAAAAACTAACGCACCTCCATATTACCAATAATATGAGTTTAACTTGGTAAATATTAAGGCAATGTTTGGCGATATACTATTTCAACATTCATGGCTATGTGGTCAGTAATTAAATTTAAAATGATGTAGGTGCTGCCAAGCTAACTTTTAAGACGTCAAAATGATGTTTGCTTTGTCACATATTTCACATTCCCACCTTGTTTTATATGCCTATTATAATTGTAACTCATTGTGGGTGAGCTTATATAAGGCGAACCTTGAAAGACTAGACCATTATTTGAAAAGAAAATACATTAAATCTGTTTTCTAATTTCTGTCATTTTTTTGCAAACAAAGCAAACAAAACAAGCAAAACATCACACTACCCTCTCCTCAAACTGTTTAGATTTCGTAATGCTTCGATTAGTTATGTGAAATAGGTGGTATCACCTCTGCAGAAGTATCTGGAGGAATACCAGGAAAAGCTCATTCAAAATTTGACATTCGTAGCATCTTTGAATGAGTCGGCTAACGTAATAGGATCTGAACTATCGTTTCCAATTCCAACCTGATTCATATGACAGGTCTGATCCAAGTATAGTTACTAACTTCCCCACCAACTGCTTTTACAAAATAATTGCGTTTGGACTATGATAACCTTGCTTGCAGCCTTAGATGATAAAATCCAAGGCGCGTTTTTAACTTCAGTCCAAACATCAAGCAAGGAGGCGTTCGTGCAATAGAGCATACTCCAATAAGTCAAAAGGTACCTTTTTATTAAGGTCTGAACACTTTCTCGTTAGTATTTTGGATCCAACAACATTTTCGTAAAGTTAGTCGCTTGATTTTGTTCTCTGAAGGTAAATGAAAGAAACTGTTGGAAATCAAACCAGGGCAAAGCGACTAAAATGTTTGTGAAGCTTTTCTTTTATAGCTTATAGGTAAAAACTTCTTCAATTCAAAAAGGATCAACGAGAATACAATTTTACCTTTAAATGGTTAGATATAGTTAACGTGGTCTTTTGGTGGATTGGGCCAGTTACAATTTTTGACAAGGTTCTCAATTTCCTGACTAAGATATAGTTATCAAAAATAAGAAGTTGTCAGACTTTTTACATTTGATTGGTTAAGATGACAGGCATTCAATTTCTTCTCCACAAGTTTCTGCAAAACTTTAGATATGACAGCTCGATATCGGTACATTAGTACACTCACCTCATCAATGAGTCATTACGATGCCGGAAGAGGAGTTTGAGGTTATCAACCACTGTTTGTGAACACCCATTTAAACAAAATAATAAAATTTTTCGAATATTAGATCGGAAGATTGATCTGATAAAAATAAAATAGTGCTCGGCGATGGAAAGGCTGTTGCCTAGCTTGCAACAATTTTGGTCGGAGAAAATTGTAAAATGCCAACCCATCAGATATTAATAAAGTTTTTAACTGATCAATAAGTGGTTAGGGTTTTCTGTTGGATCACTCAATTTAGACATAATTCGATTCACTTAGCAAAAATTTGGTCCGAAACGACCATCATATGTAATTCTAGCAGTTTTTTAGTCATCCTCGTCTACAAGATCAATTTCCATGTTAATGATACGGCTTCAACATTCAGTAGATTGATTTTTCGTCAAAAAATTAAAAAGCGCCGTAAGGGTACTTACCAAATACGGGAAAAACTTTGAATAATGTTGTACAACGCACAGGAAAATACAAAAGCTTTTCTAGGTCCTGAATTTTTGAGTCTTTGAAACTTCAAACTTTACTCAAGTCCTTTGACAGACTTGTTTCGTCATAGAGAGTGGATATAACCTTGGAAAAAATAGAATATTACTATATTTTACAAACCTTGGAAACCAGATACATCAATAACAAAGTAGCATTTATAGTTTTGATTGTGACAGAGAAGAAGACATAAACAATGGCAAATACTTATATATGTATTCTACTGAGTTTGAGTAATAGTCAAGCCATTTCTATGGACCGCAATACCACCAACAGCAGCATTAAAATTCAGTTTATGTGTGGGCTAGACCTAGCCATGCTGCTCCATTAAGCAACTAACGTCTATGGTGGAATCAGAGTAACCACTCATCTACCATTTTATTTTTAATATATTAATGATATAATGGCATGGTTTTAACGCATCCTGAGGAAGCTCGGCTTACAAACTGAAAGATTAAAACTCTCATAAGTTCGCTTTCCCTAACGGTCGTCGCGCAGCATCTCCGATGCAAGGCGATGTGACAATTTATTTAGTTATGGTTCTATAGTCAGTACAGAGAAAACATACCAAAAGACCGGTCCACTCGTTACCCCTTTATGACAAGTACCCAGCTCTGTTTGAAATAAATTAATAAGTTTATTCAGAAAATTTTGTAAACGTGCTTAAATATTTACAACCATCCCAATTGGATAATGAGTTTTAATGTTAGCTATACTGAGCTACCACCGAGCTATCATCTTCAGACTTTGAAGTAGTCTCCGAGTAATAAATGACAAAAAGGTACTCTCCCTTGTACACTTTTTGTATGTATAAGTCTTAAATATTCTTTTTGAGGAATTTTGGTTAATCTTCCTATCCTTTTAATAAACCTTTGTTGGACTCTAAGGTCGACACATTTATCTCACTGGTTTTGATAATTCTTTTCCTGTAATTCTATGAATAGCCCGCAATATTGTACTTATTTTCCAATGACTTTGTTTTACCCTCTTTGCACAATTAGTCCAACAAAGTTATCCCTCAAAATAATGGACAAATGATTACTAAAGGCGCGATTTGTGGAAGCCTGCGTGATTCTAATACATCAGAATTTTGGCTATGTCTACTCGTAGCGGCAATGGCACTCTTCAAAGACTAACAGTATATTTTTTGTTGTAATTTATTTATGGTAAGCCCAACGCTCATCTATTATGCTGAAACTTGTCAGTTATCAGAATCTTCTCCTCGTTTTCGTTGTTTAAGGCGCATTCGGTAGTTTTTGGAGCTCAAGTGGTTAGAATCGAAGATAATTCATCCCTTCCAGACTTAAAACACCAAGGTAAGTAAAGGACCCATCTATAACATCAAGAATTGAGACAAGACTACGCCGAAAAAGGGAGATTTGTCAAGATCCGCCGACACCAGAATACTTGGCCAAAATTCTGAAGACCGGCAAACCGACTATTAGCTATCATATCAACAAAACCCCCAACAGAAAGAAAAGAATCAAGCTAAAAGTTTATGTTTTGACGGCCCCCAACATTGCGATAAGAAAGGCCAGGTCATGTGGTCTTTACAAGATTCCGAACAGCCAAAAGTAGAAGAAAGTCATCACACTGGATGTGGCTTGGTTTCGGTTGGCTAAAGTCAAACGCCAAAGAAGAATTCAAGAGAAGCCAAAACGATTCGAAACTTGCAAAGTTCTGCCGAAAAGAATCGTTCGCAAAAGGATTCATGATCTGAGCGGGACTGTGTTACAAGGGCAAGACTGATCTTTATTTTGTTCAACCAAATTCTAAAGTCAGTAGTGAATACTGTTATGACTCCATTTTAAAGAAGTTCTTGACTAGAGGCTATCCAAATGGTGACTTTTTTACATCAGAATTCGGCTTCGAATCTCACATCCAAGTAGACAATGGAATGGATGAGACCTCCGATGAAATTCATCACACCTCTTCCTTCAATAATTTGACGATTTTAGTGCCGTCTGTATCAAAACTCGATCATTTCTATTCTTTGGGAACTCAAAAAGATATTTCGAAAAATAAAAACATCTGCTTGGCCAATTGTATGTAAACATAACCCAAGAGTTTGGCTCTAATTGAATGAACGGTCTAGAGATGGCGCCACAAAATCTGATGACAAATATTTAGGTCACCATTTAGTATGCAATCAATCATTCATTGAAAGTAATGTCAAGAATGGTTTGTAGTGACCCTTTACAATTGATATACAACTTATTCTAGGAGTTAAGACTTAATCGCACTGATTAGAAACAATGGCACGC
Source organism: Sinelater perroti (assembly GCA_036346155.1). Lineage (NCBI taxonomy): Eukaryota > Metazoa > Arthropoda > Insecta > Coleoptera > Elateridae > Sinelater > Sinelater perroti. The sequence goes on along the minus strand of JARFIY010000346.1, from coordinate 2,098,450 downwards.
GTTAATTAACACTTTGTCGCGACCGGAAATTTTAAGATTAAGGCAATAAAGGAGATGTGCGTATTAATAAACTTCCCGAGGAAGTAAATTGCTAGAACAATGTGCGTTTTATACCTTACAATTAGCTGAATGAAGCTGGACATAACTGAACTTTTGCAAACTTCGGTGGAGAAGTATAAATAAACGCACTTCGCTGATAAAACGGGCGGAACTCGAGAGATAATTTATGGCGGCTTTCTCAAAAACGGCTTGATTGAAATTAAACTTTCCTTTTCATAAACCTTAAATAGGATTGTTCGGAACTTATTCCGTGGGAGCTTCCCGCATGCCGAATTTGCAGCGCTGATGAATTTGTCGGGCATAGTTCTTAAACGACTGACTCAAAATACGGGGCGAGCCAAAAGTCGACTAGAAAATCCCGGGGAATTTTTACAAAATTTACGAGCTTTTCTAACTCTTAATATGCTGTAAAGCTGCGAGGGAAATTATATTTATAAAATCTAGTGAAAATTATTTCTGAGCAGCCAATTTGTTCTTTAATTTTGAATTTCGAATTCAAAGCTAGACCTAAATCTAGATCTAACGGAGGATTAGATAGGATAACTAAGATTTATGGTCATTTCTCCAATTTCTTCTTTGGGCCTTAGACTAATAAATTGAGTAATAGATAGATTTGAAGTTAAAGAAAATCTAAGATGTGTCCAAGTGAAGTATAGGTTTATCTATGGTTCCTTGATTACAGACCAAGTTTTCTCCAATAATATACAGAGTGAAACAAACGTTAATTGGAAAAATACACCATCCTAACAATATGAGGCATACACTACCGCTCATGGAAGTATAGACATTTTATTAAAATGCAGTTATAAGGGGAATAACCATACTTTTTGTAATAAATTTTGTTTTGTTTAACCCTTTACCATCTCCTCATACAATATTATTTTGAATGAAAATAATTAGTCACTTGTTGATTGTTTGTTGGGTTGAAAATTAGAATTAAAAAAACATAATGCCTTTACGTCCTTGAACTGTCACTTAACAACTTCCAATTTTTCTTTCTATTTCTATACCTTGTTCTAGATGTTTGTCCGCAGCTGCAACTTCCGAGCTCGCCAGTTCATCATCAAACCGTGTGTCACTTAGTCTTTTCACGTTTCGTTTTGAAGTTTTCATTCAATGGTCCGTGGTAAGCCCCTCTCGATAGAAACTCGTTCAGTCATTTTCACTTTACATCAAGAAAGACTGTCAATGCGTAACATGGCGAAAAAATTAAGGTTTTGTGCTCGTCGGTGTTTTATTATTTTGTTTTATTTTACTTTAAATACTTTTTGACTATTTGACTATTTAGTTCTTGTCTCTTTTTATTAAATGACCTAGTCGTTCTAACTGTCTTTATTTCGCCATTTATTTTTTGCAAGTATTTTGATCTCTACGCTTTTGGCCAGCATTCGCAGTTGTAGCTAAGGACTGGTATTACAACTTATTTTAATATCACTCTAGTCTTGGGTATTTCATTTTCTTTGTCTTATTTTCTACTTGAAACTTCTGTTCTTCTATTATAGTCCAGATCTTTTTAAAGTGTTTTCTTTAGTTTTCCAACTGCCAACATGTCTTTTACGAGAAATAACTGCTGTCTTCACATTAAACTTTAATAGCGGCTAGTTTTTTTATGGTTCTTTTTTATTCTTTTCAAGTACCGCTTTAATAGCTGAAAGACACTATTCTCAATCCTAACAGCCATAGGTCTTAGTTACGGAAGTAACCGTGTTTATGTTCGCTCATTTACTAATACTGGAAAAACTATGCCCTAACCCAAAAACTATCCATTCTCTTCCACACTTAATCTTATCTATATTTTTACTCGCTTCTTAACTCTCAATGGAATTTTAGAAACTTGAAGCATATGTTCATTTGGTCAAAAATCTTTTAGCTATATTTTTGTTCTATACTATACTTTCTGTGAATATTTTTTTATCGTAACACCTCCTCTTTGTGGTTATTAGTATAGTGAGCATTTGAATACAACACACATTTTCCTAGCGGACAGTCGTCTAAGTACGAACCGCGTCTAACATGGTTATGCCGTTTTCTCTCTATGTAGACCGTTTTATTATTAAATGATAATGGTAAGGCTCTAACGCCACGCGTAGGAGCATATGTTCGCCATGGTGGTCGGTCGTTGCGCACCATCTCCGACGTGGGGCGATGACAAGCACCGCGCCTTAGACGATCGCTATTACTATCCCTCCCTCAAGTGAACGCAGGTACTCAATTATTTTTAGTGATTGAGTAGGCCACCCGCCAGGCATCAGAGGGGCCCATCCGCACCACAGCCCACGCCTCAACCACGGGATCACGCTGGCGATGTTTCATTAGTAGTCGGTATAATAATAAACAATTTGCTCAACTCACAGTAATGCTATCTAAATTTATATTGACTTTGCAGATGTCACACCATTTTCCAATTTTTATAGTTATCGTAAAGCAAACCCGCTCGTCATCAGCGGCTCAGGCATTTGAAACATCCGTTAGATTCCAAATTCCAATCGTTCAGCGACGATAAATCTTTGGAGAGCAGAGCGCCGATTGGCATAGCACGTGTGCGTGCAGCCCTTCGCGTGTGCACGTCGCATTTGTAATCGCTCAATTAGCGAAGCCCTTAACCGGAATAGCTAAATCATATTTGTTCGGCTACATGGGCGAGCTGATAATCTGTTGCGCTGCAAAATAGTGATAGCGGAGTGAGCAGCGCTCAGCTCTGCCGCGCGTTTGTTTCAGGTCGGCACAATATGCAAGCGAAGTACGGAATTTGAAAATAAAGCTCGCATACCCGTCGGTTTCGCTTTCGTAATGTAATTTAATACTCACTGTTGTATGCACATTCAGCGCACGCAAGCGATATTTATAGTTTTATCGCTGGGGATTGTTATTTTTTTCATTTTAAACTGCAATCTCTTATTGATTGACACTCAGAAAATACTTCTATTTATTTAATTGAAAATAGTCTTTTGTTTGTGAAAGTTAGAGTGACTACAACCGCTGCTTTAAGTGCGTCAAGGTACTAAGCAATTACCTTGTCTTGTTTGGTTTAATATCGTACAGCCCTTACAGAACTGCTATCACCGATTTCACAAGAGCATTTCCATGTAGATTTTTTTCAAATGTAAATCGCAAAAAGCTTTTACAGGCTACTTACAGCTTTTGCTTATATTTTAAGGGAAATAGAGTTCAATTAAAATAGATCTTGTACCTTATATATTGTGAAAATTACTATTATGGTAAACACTGCAAGAAATAACCACTGTGACTTGTAGTACCAAATATTGAACGTTTAATATCACCATTTAGGATAATTGATTATCATCTCTCATGATCACCACAGAGAAGCAAATTTGAACAAACCCAAATCCTATTGTTAAGTAACGACAGAAAATTTGGAAAGTCAAAAATACTGATTAAATTTAAAATAGTCAATATTCATACTTGGTTTTAACTTACAAACGGGGAGGGAGAGGACATCGACCCGAACATTGTCTTAGAGGAATAATGCTTCTAACCGAACATTACATTGAGCACAATAGTTATTGTGTCAGTGTAAAATGCATAACACTTTTTTATCTGACGCTATGGATGATGAGGTATTTTTGATATACCATAATTGTGTAATGGGGACTTAGAAATTTATTCTCAGTCATTGGAGCTTTTAAGCTTCAAATGATGTACGAGATACAGGACACTATCTGTGTAAAGTTGTGATGGTGCAGATGTTGATTGCTCAGACAATGGTGACAGTGGAGAGCTTAGTATCTACAGTTCATCAAGTGAAAATGGGACTGTTACAGATATGAAAGAGAGATTTTCAGGACCTTCCACACATTGGAAAAGTTAACTTAACCTGATAGTGTAATTATTATATTCTTAAGTCTTGTCCCCCAAGTACCACTTTTTATGTCCTGGTTATCCCGACTTCATCTACATAATCTCTTTGGTATCTTATTTTGTACACAATAATTGCACCTTGTTTTGTATGGTGTATGGTATACTTCGGAAACCAATTCAGGGCTTACTTTTCTGAAAGGTGGCATTTCTGTAGATCGTTTGATCGAAGGGAATGTCAAAGCTGTGTATCAAATTGAAACTAAAGAATAGTTAGGAATTTACAAGAATTAGATCTATTGAAGATGATGATAGTTCTGGGCACTTTTTTACTATCCACAATTTTTAAATTTATAGAGATTGTTGTCGGACAATGTAAAATGTCTCTAAAGTTTTGCTAGCCTAGAATGTTGATGATGCTAATTATACTGACAATATTTTTAATGGAAGTCACCAAAAATACATTGCATTTGGAACAACATCAAACAGTTGTTGATTTACATTTAATGCCCCAAGCATCGCAGCTTTAAGGCTAATTGTGCTACTTCTCAGTCTACCTATTCAGTGAAAATTTTCTTGGTCTTGGTCTTTGTAGTCTTTGTACAGCAGATTTCTCCTAGAAGTGTGTGTTTTCATCAGGTAGAAGCTTTGCAGTCGACGGTGATATGTATAGTTGTTTTGTTCCGGTGATCACTAGACTAATGTGGCGCATCCTGATGTATGGAATATCGGAAACCTTTATAATACAGTTATAAGTAATGAAATTTGCTCACGTAGTTTTACTATAGACCTATAATTGGACTCTTAGTGTTCAAATAGAGCTAAAAAAGTTCTTTAATGCATTGTAGTCTGTGTATTGTCGTAGTCTGTTTATCCAACCAGCTAGCCACATATAAACTGTACTATTAGTAACTCTAAATTCGATATCAGTGCTAGTGCGTCTTATTTTTGATCTTTATTTTTGTAATTATCTTGTAGTATGGTGTATGACTGTCTGTTAAGATTATTTTTTTCTGAAAACAAATTATTCTTCAATGATATGTGTTATCAATCGACTGTAGAAAATTTTCAGATTTTAATTGCAATGTCGTTTTAAATATTGGATTTAGCTCACTTTCTTGGTCCCAGTTTTCTATAAGCTCTTCTTTTAAGTTGTTTAAGATGTTGAAAGGTTTGTTCAAGTCTCAATTATATTGCAGCTCATTTCCACAATGGTTTTGAGTTTTGTAGCCCTAATTTGATATTTCTATTACCTTGGCTATTGACTAAATAGGAATTGGTGAAATTGATTTACCATACCAAAGATACATACTACGTATATACCACAAATTTGATCAAGTCCTCCTTTCATTGTTGTAAGAGTTGTCTTTGTATTGTATGTCAATTCAACAAAATCTTTTGGGGGTTAGCTACTCATTCTACTTCCTGCTTTAGTTTTTAGCTTCTATAAATAGGGTTTTTGTTTTAAAACTTCTTACTCTTTTATCTAATTTTGTGTCTTTTTTTGTTCCCAAAAACAAAAAGTGAACTCGGAAAATTTAGAAAGGATAAGCAAAATGTGAGAGGTATCACATAATATGGTGTAGAGGTCAGAAGGAAACATCTTTTTAAGTAGTAAACTGAAACAATAGTTTGCTTTGAAAGTAAAAAACTCTGTTAATTTTATTTTCTGAACTATTTCTGGAATTTTTGGATAGCTTCCCATAATTAATTTGTAGCCTATTAAATGCTGTATGCCATTCAAAATTAATTACCGCATCAGGGTGCATGGAAAACATTCCACAACATCCTTATTTTTCTGCAAAGATTCCCTCACTACGGCATTAATCTTAAATAATAAAATTGCAAGTGGTAAGTAGTCGCGGAGCATCATTATATTTATCACTTGGAATTTACCGACGCCAGCACCATTTCAATAATTTTTTACGTCGCGCGAGCTAGCACTCGTAGAAGTTCGATTTTATTATGAAATGCAAGAAGATATAGATGCCAGAATTCAAGGCACCGTGGGGTAAAATAAATTCTCTTTTTTAGGGTTGACAAACGCTGGTCACGGGTGAGAAGGGGTCGAAGCTGCTTTAATATTCAAGCACTTCTTTTCCTGATTAAATAAACTGAGAAATATCGCAAAACTCACCGAAAGAAGCGCGGGATAACTCGTAGCTGCTGTTTCAATCGGTTATATCAACTTGAACCTCGCAGAAGCGTAAAGATATCGACTCATGTAAATTTGTAGGGTGTACGTAGTTTTCATCGTGCGAGAAATTTTATTTGAAATTTATAACAATTAAAACAATGAACAGGTCATTAAAATACCCACAAGGAAACACTTTCTAATATTTATTAACAATTCTTACAAAATTAAAGATTTCTCTTATCTAGTGAATAAGGGGCGACCCTTAAACTTCACTTTGTGAAGATATCCCCAAGGCTTTAGACATCAGAAAAAGTCAAATCGTTATAGTAATAATAGCTTTGCATGCTTTAGGATATTTTATGGTTATGAAGCATATACTTTCTTCTTTGCTATTTCAGCATCTTCCTCCGAAATTGCTGAACATAGCTTTCAAGGTAGTCATGCAAAAAAATTCAACCGTTGAAAGGCCAAACCAGTCACATAAATTACTCAAATAGAAAATTTTGAGTGGGCTAGCGCTTTTTCGTCTAAATATATTTCCTTGTATGATTTCACATTTTGGATTACAAAAGATGTGCCGAAAGAATCTCAACAGTTTAGGATCTGTGTGAAATTTTAAGACAGCATCAACAAATCAAAGGATTTCAGTCTCTTCAATATTTTTTCATTTAGTATCTATCTTTATGTATCGTCTGACTATTTTTACTCCTAGGCTGCTATCATCTTCTTTAGTTTTACAAAAATATTTCTGGTCTGTTCAATTCTTGGTCGAATTTTGTCTTTGTGTGCGATATTTTCATCTATTGTCCTGCACATAAGAAACAGTTTCTTCAATTATAAGATAATACACAAGACCACACTTCAGGATAGACAAGGCAGGAGTATAAGAGATTATATAACTTACGATACCAAAGCAAAATACATTTTTATGGACATCAAAGTAAAACTAGGGGCAGAAATACACACAGACCATAAACTACTTATAGCCAACACTAGATTCTACAGCAGTAAACTTCGAAAACCTAGACAATCTGAGAAAATCAAAATAAATGAACTAAAAAAACCTGAGGTAGCGTAGGAATACAGAAGCAGCCTAGACGCGGCCTTCTAAGAAAAAGAGGGGAGCGTTTAGAAAGCGAAAATTGGAGCTTGGAAAAGAAATGAGCGGAAATGAAGAAAAAATATTAAAATAGTTGGAAAAATCATGTGAAAAGATGATAAAAGAAAATCACAAGAAAATAAGATGGTGGAATACCAAAGTCCAGAACAAAATAAAAGCAAAGAAGAAAGTCTGGAAGAACCACATCCAAAGTAGAATTGAACCGACAGCAATATGTATAAAAAAGAAATAAATTTGAGGAAGCTGTGCTTAAAGCAACGCAGGAAAGCTGTGAGGAATTTAGAAAAGACCAAGAGAGAAAATACAATAAGAACAATGGAAGAGTTACTAAAGGTTTGCGGGGTAAATTTGGGAGACCAATGTGGAACAAGAAATAACCAAAGGGTAATAGAAACTGAAGAAAAAGAAATTCTACAAGCGTGGAAGGAACATTACGAACAAAAGTTCAAGAAATACAACCACATTAGGAAAAGATAGAAGAACATTAAGAATAAGAACATTAAACTAGATCAGATTGGGCAAGGCTGCTGGGAGAGACGGCATAACACCTGAAATGATCAGATAGGTAGAAGAACAGCTCTGAAAATGGATAAAAGAATTACGCGAACTACCTTGGGAAGGGAACAGAATACCAGATGATTGGGAAGTGAACATAATAGTCCCAATACACAAGAAAGGAGACTCAAATGATTGAAATAATTACCGAGCAATGTGCCTATCTTCCACCATACAGAAAATATATTCAAGGATTCTAGAAAGAATACTAAAAGAAGAGATTGCAGAATTACTGGTGGAAGAACAAGCTGCCTATAGACCCCAAAGACAGACGCAAGGCACTAACGATGATGATAGAGAAAAGAATAGAAAGAGATAAACCGGTATTTCTAGCGTTCATAGATATTGAGTCGTCTTTTGACAGAATTCCCAGCGATAGCTTATGGAGGCCTTATCAGAATTGAAAGTAACACAACAACTAGTACAGGCTATTAAAAAATTATATGAACAAACTAAAGGACGAGTAAGAAAAAAAGGAACAGAATCAGAAAGAGGAATAAAACAAGGGGTCTCCTTGAGTCCTTCACTGTTTATAGCAATTATGAACCAGATTATAAAAGAATCCAAGGACAACAGATTTGAAGTAAAAGCGGGAAACTGGAATCTTGCACCGATGCTTGATATATACAGACGACTTTGTATTTGTAGCAGAATCATCACGGAAGTTACAGCAAACGGTCGGCAAGTGGAATATGGTGATAGAACGAAAACAAAAGTAAAGTAATGAACATAACAAAATCAGAAGCAGAAAGGAATATCAGAATAGCACTTAAGCGAAATCAGCTTGAAGAGCTAAAAGGTTACGGGTATTTGGGAACAATAATAACTAACCTAGGAACACAAGAAGAAGAACTCCTTAACGGGATAAATAAAGCAAGTGAAGTTTACTACGCATTATATAAGATCATAATAAGAAGTAAGCAAATGAACACCAAGACAAAATTAAGAATCTACAAAAGTCTCCACTTTAATTTATGTTAGAGAAAGCTGGGTCATACAGGAGAAAAAGAAGAGTAAAATAACCGCCAGTGAAATGTAGTTCCTAAGGGGTATATGCGGCAAAACCAGAACGAGACAGAATCCGGAAGTGACAACCAGAGAAGAACTACAAGTAGAACCACTGGTAGAAGAAGTTGAAAAGAGGTAATTGCAATGATATGGGCACCTGATTACAATGAATAACCAAAGGTACTTTAAAAAAAGATGTTATAAGCGAGACCAGGGGAAGACGACGTAGAGGCAGACTGAGAGAAGGATAGGACAAGAACGGAGAACGGAACTCAAGGGAAGGAGGGAAAAACTTAAGAGAAGCACGGATACTGGCCGCTAATTGAGTCCAGTAGCAAAAATGAATAGAGGGGAACCCGATGCCGTAGTAGTACGTGGGGATTGGCCAAGATATTTCAACTGGTGATTTTATTCAATTGTCTTGTTGATGTTCATAGGTCTACTGTTGATCATTATACTCTATGATTCTTCCAGAACTTTTTGAAATATATATTATGAATACATATTAAACAGCATTGAATGCTTATATTTTTCTATCAGAATGTTGCCATATTTTGTCTTCAATCCGTCTGATAATCAATGTTGTGCTTCTACAACATATCTAAAAACTTCTCATGTTTTACATTGTCGAACACTATAATCTATGAAGTACACTATGATTTATATCTAATCATCTTTGTGTTAGAATTATTTCAAATATTTAGATCAAAAGCTTTTGTAAGCTCCTCGTATATCTGCTAACCGCCAATCGTTAATTTGCCCACAACCCATAGATTCGAAAAAGTTTAGATGGTGGGAAAACCGCAAGTGGAAAGCACTGGCTGTAATTGCAGTTGTTTGCCCTAGTTAAAGCCTAACCCTGTGCAGTGCGTTATTTCCCTCGTCGACCTTCCGCATTGTGTTGAGCAGTGCTGCTATGCGAGTATTTCGGCGCTAAGCAATGGTCTAACTGCGTACCTTTTCAAGTCACTTGCAGTTTCGTCGGGTGTTCTATGAATAGTTTGGGCTAACAAATTGCAACAGTATTTTTTTTTTAAATACCGAGATTTTTCGATGAAAACGCCAAGCTAGCTTACGCTTGTTTTTTGGGAAACCGCCATGCCAGTTATCTGAGTTCTGATTTTTTCGAAGTTGTTCTGATATCGTAGACATGATTTTCGTTAAGTTTTATTTAAGACTGAATGCTGAGTCAAGCTTCTGGCGGCTAAGCAAGAACATTTAAGTTGTCATGGTTGGTCGTCGTCATACAAACTTATGACGTCAGCAACAAATAAGTTGGTTATTTTTTTAACTCGCTTTTAACTCGCTTTTAACTCTGAATACAATTATGGTTAAGTAAAAGGCGGTTGTAATGGGATACATCACAATATGGTGTAATTAGGGAAACTATCGTATTAAGCAAAAAACCATGAAGTGTGCCAAAAAATCGGCAGTTTTTAATGGATCGGTCATCTGCGTCACTCACGTCAAGGACGTTGCTAGTGATAATTCTGGGATGGCCGTTCCATGTAAAGCACTGGAAGAGCAGGGAGAGCTCGTAAAGCTGCTACTTTCAACAGGTCGTGCGTTGCAGCGTATTTGTTATTCATGAAGCTATCTGGAGCGGGAAATGCGGAAATGTGCAGCAACAAAAATGCAGCGAAGCATTTGACAGCGAATTCGTTAGCATATCCGGTCGAATGATGCACGATAATCCAGTCTCCATTTGTGATCATATTGCAGAGCTTTGGATGGTACAACGGATTTTCTCCTACGTTTTTTTGTTTAAATTTCTACAGCAAATTTAAATTTAAGAAAAGCATAAAAATTAAAATTTTTTATCTGATAGGTTAAGGCTCTCATATGTTCGACCTCATTGAATCTTCGGTACGGGAGGGGGGGGGGGGCAAGCACCGCGCTTTAAACGAACTCCATTATCACCTCTTGTTTGAGCGAACGCAGGTACTCGATTATTTTTAGTGACCGAGTAGGCCACCCGCCAGGATTCAGAGAGCACCGGGAATTGAACCCGGGTCCGTCCACACCGCAGTAAAAATCTCACCTATTAAGTAGTTTATATACTTTTATACTATTCAATCATGTAGATTCAATAGACTACCATATGAGTACAAGTTTATTTTCTAATTTAGCAGAACAAGTAATTTTGACTTTAAAATTTAGAAAACTAGTAAAATAAAGGATGAGACTTAATATTTCGCTGGTAAGACGATATGGCGTTTGGTTGGAGAAGCATTTGGAGACTAATCTGGAACATAAGTTCAACCAAAGCATAATAAAAATGATTTGTTGTAGAAGACCCAACAAGGAAGTAAGAAAACGCAGATCTTTGTGTGCAAATTATTTATGAACGTAGAGTGATTACGATTGGAGAATGATCCTAAGACATGTCAAGACATTGTTTAGTATTTAGATCATTTTGTGTAGCTTCTGGTCGTAAAATGGGTTTCACAGATTTGAACTATATCCAACTCATGATTGGTAATAAAGGTTTATAGTTCTTGAATGTGGTTTGACAAGCAATTAACGTTCCATTCTGTAATATTGAGCATTTGTCTTATTATTTTAGTTGAGCGACGATGATTGTGAGGAAGTTAAACATTGTTTTGATATTCTCAGCTAGTTTTATCGTAATATTTTTTAACTTCCCGATGTTTGATATTTGCGGTGTATCTCCGTGGGGGGGGGGGGTGTCCGTTTGATACAATTGTGTGTGTTCTTTCGCTGTTGATTAGCAATTGTGCTTGGGTAAAACTTGGTTATGGTGGAAGTTTTCTCCTCTTTAACTTGACACCTTTTATAGTTTGAGAAATGTGAACCGCTGCATAAAACACACTTAGGTTGAGTTTCTTCTGTTTTAATGCACGTTTTTGTTGGGCGATTTTCTCCGCATTTCCCACATCTGGCTTGATGCGTAAAGATCCTCTTCGTGTGCCCATAACTTGGAAAGTTGCGCATTGTTGGATTTCCTTTTTTGGTGTGGTGGCGATAAAATTTTTTGTTTGTTTCATAGTGGCAACTGGACCAGAAAAAAATGAAATTTCACCAGTCTTCGCGAGTTAAAGGTAGAAAAAACGAAGTCGAGAGCGTTCACACCTTAGTTATCAATGTGTTACAACTTATATAACAATTATTCGTGTATTTCCTAAGACTTGCCAAATGCTATCAAATTTTTTCCGTAATACACAGTGTTTGAAATGGTGGTAGATAGATATATAAGACCGATATTGTATACTGTATCTAATAAAGCACGTCTCATAAATTAGTTTATAAAACTCAAATACAGGGTGCACCAATAAATTGAATCTTTTTCTTTCTAAAATCGTTTGTCTTTCTAGTGGCTACAAACGTAGTCTTGAGACATTTATGTGATAGTACTTACCCAATTAAATCAATAATCTGAATATGATATACACAAGGTGTTTAACAATACCATCAAGTTTCAAATCACGCTAAATAAAAAGATGTGGCCTTCACCACGATACAATGTATAACGATTATAACACGCATAATACGTTAGTTTGTTAAAATACGTGTCAGTTATCATATACAGAACAATACTTTATAAAAATATGAGTTTGTCATCCTACCGTCGCTTATAATAAAAAAAAATGAAAAGGAGATCTAATAAATTAAAAAAGTATTTTGTTTAACTTATCGCCTATGCGGATGGCGTGCGTAATATAATAATTAAAATAAAAAAGCATTAGGAAACTTTTTACACTAGCACGACAAGCCAAATTCAGGCTGTAATGGAACCTTAGTGTAATTTGTACCTAATCTACAAAAAATAAATATACTTAAATAAAACTTTAAAAAATTATTGAGAATATAAGAAAATATTAATGTCGGGATTAGCTGATTTCCACACAACCCTGGAGGTACAGCTATTTTGTGCGTTTTTTTTTTTAAGTGCTATCCCCAGGAGGCCTAATGCACTTTGGAAAGAAAATAAGACCAATCGATCGGTTCTTTATAGCCACTAGGCAACCGTTTCAACACTGCTTATACCTAACCCCTTGAGAACATCGACCTCCTTTGTAGAGAGGGATTACAAATGTTCAGGGTTGGTACACTCCCACCGAAGTGGTACCTGTCGTGAGGCAACGGCCGACTAACCAATCAAAGTCTAAATTGGGGTGGATTACAGGAATCGGAGTACAGGTAGTAGGGTGGTTATCAAGCAGTTATAATATGTATGTGTATGTGTATGATTTGAATCTAACTCTGTGTTCAAAATTCTTAATTACGGAGAATAGATTTACAAGACCGATCTAATCCCTAGGAGACTATTTCTATCCTGTTTATTTTAATAATGACCGAATATAAACGTTCTTTGTAGACAGAAATTATAAACGTTTAGGGTTGATACACTCCTAAGCGAGTACCTATTGAGACAAAATAACGGATTACTTGATATAGAGCTAGAAGGGGGAATGTAAAAATACTTTTCAAATCCAAAAAGCATTTCGATAATGCTAGTATTATTATATATGAATTATTCGTGTATTAAAATTAGGTTGTAGGTCGGCCAGATTGGGCCGATTAAAATTTGAAGCTGGGAAACCTAAAAAATTATAAAAAAAACATAACGCGACCGAATAGTTGGTTTTTAAATATGATATTCTTATCCTTAGCTAGGCTCGACTCATTTTCACTGATACAGATTCAGAAGGGGGAATATGAAACAGCATTTGGAATCCAAAAAAGTTTGGGCCGACTGCTCCGAACGAAGATGGAAGCTACTTATTACATAGAAAAAGATAACGGGACTGAACATTTCTGCACTACTTATACCTAACCCTTAACTAACTTTAACCTTCTTTGCAGGGAGTAATTAATAACGTTTAAGAACTAATTTGCTTCCACGCCAGTGGTACCTATTGTGGAGAGACGGTCTACCAATTCATAGAGATCCAGATGCGAGGAAACATTCGAATTTAAAAAGTGTTTTGCAAATGCAATAAATTATTCGCATAGTAGAATTGGGTTGTATATATTAGATCGACTAGTTTAAGGAGATTTATTCGAATTTGGAGCTGAAAGCTCCTAGCCACGTAGAAAAAGATAACAGGACCAATCAGCCGGATCTTTAACGTCCACTAGGAGACCGTACTACTGCACTGCTTATACCTAACCCTTAGCGAACGCCGACCTCCTTTGTAGGGAGGGATTACGAACGTTCAGGGTTGATACACTCCCACCTAAGTGGTACCGGTCGTGCAGAGACGGTCGCCCGACTGATAAAGGTCCAGATGGGGGATGTGCAAGAAAACTTGCAAAATTCAAAAAGCGTTTAGATAACGCAGTGATTTATCTATGTAGAACTGGATTATAGATAATAGATTGGGCAGTTTGGCCCAATTAGTTTGAATTTGGAGTTAGGATATTCCCATTGCACAGAAAATGATAACGGAACCGATTTGTTGGTTCTTTTACAGTCATTGGAAAAACATTGTGATTACACCTAACCTTTAATTAACTTTGACCTCCTTTGCAGGAAGGGTTTAGGGTTGATAAATAGCCATAAGAGTGAAGGGATGGTCGACCAATTAATAGAGGTCCAGATGGAAAAATGTAAAACTATTTTTGGAATCCAAAAAGCGTTTCATTGATGCAGTAAATTGTGCACGTAATAAAAATAATTTGAAGATAATAGATAGTTTATTTTGGACCGACTAATTCGAATATGGAGCTGAAAGCTACTTCTACTTACTTAAAAAAAAAGATAATGGAACCGATTGATGGACTGTTTTACAGATATTATGGGGCATTTCTCCATTGCCTATATCTGATCCTCAGCATTGATTTATTTTGTAGAAAGGACTTGCAAACTTTCGCGTTAATATACTACCACGCAAAAAATTCGATAATACAATGAATTGTAAAAGAGTAAAATTCGGTTGCAAATAACGAAACTAGTCGAGCTATTGGGGTATGGATTATAACCGCCTCAATGTAAGTGCTACATTATAAGCTAAATTACTATTCCAATTAAAACATCATAAAAACTGTTGTGTTTCTTCTTTAACTATCCACATTTTTGATGTGATATTTGATACCTGCAATTGTAAGTAACCCATGCGTACCACCAATTATGTGTAGCGCTACACAAATGCATATCTTTATTGCAAATCATTCCCAACACCCGACCATTTGAATATCCACGTTGATGAAATTTTTAAAAACTATTCTTTTTGAAAGTGTGGGAATAATTTGCGAGCGACATGTTCAGCCTTATTCCTTTATCATGCATCCCATTATTAGTAGAAAAATAAAAAACGACTTACTAGTTGTCGAGTTGAGGGGCTCTGCATTCACCTAACCCACAGCAAACGTTAAATTTTCTATTAGGTCGGGAAAGGGGTGTTTACGCACCATTTCCAAGACCGGGGCGCGCCTGAACTCACTCGGTCCGCTGGTGGTGAGAAGATTTCTTCCAAGCTGGGAACGGCATACAAGGAACGTCTCGGGCGAAACACCAAAACCGTTGTTCAAAAATTTTAATGGGAAAACTCACGTCCGCTCGCGCGCGCTGATATTAACAAATGACCGAAAATCTGCTATGCAGCTAACTTGAAGTAAAAAGTTTTATTTTTTGCAAACCGAACGAAGGATCCCATGACATAAGAACTACACCGGTGTTATCGAGTAGGTAATGATTGAATAACAGCTTTGTTTTTGATAACATTATGTATGGTATTGATATAAGTAGATTCAACTTAATGCAAACATAAGCGTTTAATTACACTTTATCTCTATATGCTATTTACAAAATATTAATAATTAATAAAGGCTTCCGGTCATCTACAGGAGTAGTCAAGCCAAAATATTTTCTAGTAATTTTCTAATCTATTTTTTGCGCACCATTTATTTTCTGCTCGTTAATCAATAACGCCGCATATTTTACGGTACTTAACAGCGGAAAAGGCATCTTTATATCTAGTACAGTACCCAAGAAGTGGAATTTGTTGTCAATTTTTAGAGGTTCTTTGACCAAGAAGGAGCAGGAATAGGGGGTTGGTCTATTCAACGTCCCACCCTGCTTTCAAATGGTCTTGATCAAAATAAATTGGTTGAAAATAAGTCTAACTATATTTTATTACTAGGGAAAAGGGCATCTAGCAGATATTTGCAGTTCCATATTTTATTTTTGGCATTATAATCTCCACCCGCTATGAAACGCGGTACAAGGAAGTCGAAGAAAGTTGCAAATTGTTCTTTTTTAATGGCATGTCGTGGGGGGCAGTAAACAGCAGAAAATACAATTTCTCTATTTTTTCCTCAATTGCAATAGTGGTACCTTGAAGATAATCTGTCTGAAATTATGGGAATTCGTAATGTTTGATCGCACTTTTTACAATGATGGCTGTTCCTGCGTGTGCCGTGCCATCAAGGTGAGATATGACATATAAAATGTACTTTGGTATCTTTAGGTACGTGTTGTTTTTGATGTGAGCTTCTGATATTAGCATGACGTCTATATTGCGTGTTGTTAAAAATAGTTTGATATCCTGGCTATGTTGAGCTAGGCCGTTGGCGTTCCAGAGAGCAATTTTTAAGACGTTAAGCATTATGAGTTAATTTTGCTGATTACGAGTGTTAGTAAGTTGAGCATTGTGTCCATTCGTTCCATAAGTTTTGTCATTAGCGTTTCCAGGTTGTTGTACGATTATTGTTGGGATACATTTGTTTGTAGCAATTATTGTTGACTGGCCATTGTGTTTTGACCTGAACCATATACTGTTGTTTTGTGGGCGTATGAGATTCCTGGTTGGACTAGTTGTGAATTACGATCATAGTGTTTTGGACGCAGTGGTAGGTATTTCCTTCTCTGTATTTCTTTGACTATTATGCATGCTCTGTAATTTGCAGGATGATTGCCTTGACAGTTAATTCATTTAACGTCTGTGCTTCTGGTTTTTCCTTCACAGTTTTTTGTTAAGTGGTCACCTGCGCATTTTGCGCATTACTGTTCGCTTTATATGAGGTGGTTCAACCCTTATCTTAGATTTCATTAAAAATTCAATATTGAATATTTCTTTATTATTTTCTGATTGCTGCAGTTCGACAAAGAATATGGGTAATGGGATTTTGGAGACTGTGCTTAATGTTGTGGATGTTCAAAACTCTGTGGACGTATCCGGCTATCTCTGTAGCTAGTTCTTTGAGATCAGTTGTAGCGTGCATATCTCGTAATACTACTTTGTAGTTTTTTTCGTTTTTCGGCTGAAAAATGTGAAATTCAGTGTGTCTTTTAATATTTTGATAATTTTGCTGTAATGTTCTGCTTTGTTTAATTGCACTTTTACTTGTGTTTTACTAATTAGTTTGGCTTGCTATTCGAGCATATCGGTTAGTGGTTTTAAATTAATCACACTGTATATAAATATTGGTGGAGGCTTAATTTCCTCAGATTTATTTTCTTCAACGGAGTCGGAGAAGACTTGGTATCGGTTTGACGTGCTTGGGGGCATTGAGCCAATAGTCGGAGGTTTTTGCTTGTTTTACGTTGATCTGTAGTTCTGAACCGGTTCGCTTTGTTTTTCTTGTTCTTCTTGACTTGCTAATTAAGAAGTTGGCATTATTTGTTGGTTCGGTTGTTGCGTCGGGTAGGTTGAATAAAGATTCTGACTTTGTTGCGCCTGGATTTGCATGGGAACCTGCTGTGTATTTGCTGTTGTGGTGGTAAGATTTGTTGCTATTGTGGATGAACTAAAATTTGTGTAGGGGTAGGGTACTGGTACCCGAAGCTCGGCACACCAAACACCAAACACACCAAACCTTAATTATTAGTTAATAAACATGTACAATTATACCTGTTTACGCTAATGTTGTAGCTGTGATAGGAAAGGAGGTCAGGGGCTGACCTTAAGATAGCTTATCACTCGCTGGTCGAGGCACTCGCAACTTTACTCCTTATGTAAGTCTGCAGCTGCACCGCCGCGATAGCGCAGGTAGCCGCCAACCCATGCTCGTCCGCTCGAAGCCTCGAAATACAAGGCTAACAGAGGCAGAAATGCGGCAGGAAGGGCGGCAGGAACGACGGCAGGAACGACGGCAGAAACGGCGCCAAATGGCCGCAGGCCAGCCGAACTATGTCATATCGGCGAGACGCCACCAATACGATGGCGGAAATTGTCTTACAAGGATACAATTTTTGTCGCTATGATAAGGCTCGCAACACGTCTGCTTTGCTTCGATGCACGAGTCGTACTTTCTTTTCCAATGTAGACAAGTTTAATGACAAAGCAGATGGCGCCTTTAATATATTTATTAAAACGGAAGATGAGAATCATTTTCCTAAATGTATTTAAGTAGTCTGTAAAGTCAGCTATGTACTCATTACAACAGTATTCAACATTTGATGGTTTGTTGTGCAATTGTTTTATAGTGATAAGAATCTACGTAAAATGTAACAGATGAAACATTTTTTTACTAGTTAAGTTATTTTGCACACCTGGTTTACAAAAGCTTTCTTTGGCCAAGAGATTATTAATGTCACCGGTACTTTTTATATGACCATTCGGAGAATTTTTTAAAGGGAGTGGTGACGTGTAGAAAAAGATGATGTACCCGCTTCCATTTACCTCACGACTAATCAAAAATCATCAACAGTACAGAGGTAGACATTCATAAAATTTATGTGGAGTTTAAATGCCCTTTTTAATTATACCAAAATTTCTGGATGGTACTGCATTTCTGGTTAGGGGTATGCCTGTAAAGATAAGCATAGACAAGCTATGCTTTTATTTAATTAAATGGTACTGGATAAGATTTATTTTCTCTCTTTTCTCTGCTTAATTGTTCAAGACAATAAATTACCAACAAAGGCTAGATTTTTTTATATGTGCAAGACTCTTGTACTGATGGAGTAGGTTGTATCCGTCTTCAAGTAGAGGTGGATCATGTTGACAACGAAAATCCTGTGTCTTTTCGGTACCTTTCTAAATAATTTACCTAGATTGATAGTTAAGAGTACGAAGATAACTTTACCTAACCAGGAGTAAACCTCTTGCAGGATGGATTAACTTATTTAAGGATTGTTTTTACACTTGAAGATTTGAAATTAATCTGAACTATTAGTACTGATAAGTAGCCATTATTAAGGTACAAATTAATATCCAGACTTCATGGTCAATTTGACTTAGAGTTATTAGGGGTCAAAAATCATATGCAACAGATATATTGATCGGTTTTTATTGAACTTAGTAGAAAGGTTGCTTAAACCAAAATAAAAATTTATATTGATTTTAACATTTGTTGGTTAATCAGGTTGAGGAGTCAAAGTCATTTGAGTTATTCATTCCCACCTGACATGTTTGTGTCTATAATTGAAGTCGAAAAACAAATGCTGTTAAATGACAATAAATTTTTAAGCTTCTAATTGGAACGCTTGCGTTTCAAACATTCAACGGCAAAGCCCGCACGAACCTTTGGGCTAATTCGATAGTTGTATTACCTGTGTAACCTATCCTGCGAATTACTCGGTTATTCGGGTTCATTTCCTGCAATAATAGACTTCAAATTGGCGCATTTAGCTGTTTGGGACTTTGTTGGATGGTAGCGAAGTCACGTGTAGTTAACGTAATGCAGGAAATGTTTTTCTTTGTAACCGCTAATGAATTGCGCAGCTTTTGTGGGCGGCGCGGTAATTAACACAGTTAACGCACTTTATGCCTTCGCCGCTCTTTTCGGAGACAGTGTGCGGCGAGGTTTATGCTGACGATATTTCCTGCTTACTTTAAATATTTGCGATGCACCTCTACTACTGCGAAATGCGTTAAACTCTTGCTCAAGCTGCCTTGTACTAATTCTTGCGGAAGTAGCGGATAAAGAAATCTAAAAGTAATGTTCAAAATTGGTGCAATAGGTTGGGCATTTCGTAAAGACAAATTTTGTTGGAAAGCAAAACATGTGACGGTCACCATCTAGTTCAATTATTCCCTATGGACTAACAACTTATTTACAGAGTCAATAAATATGTACATAATATCACGTATCATACTCTTTTCTCACTTAACTAACTCAAAGGGTTTCATCCGAGTCTTCTTGCTAGACGTGTGTAATTGAGGAGTTGGATGACCTCAATGTTTTCATGCCTAAGAGGCCGTTGCTTATGCCCCTTGGCAAATCATGCGATAGTCTTGCCAAGATCGCAGTGAAGGTTGCTGTTTATAAAGTACCAAGAATTGGTTTCTTCCGTTGCAGAAAGGTTTTGGGGGTATGTTTGTATGGCTCAGTTTTTTAATTTTTGTAGTCTCCTATGTTTGTTGCGTTGTTAAATATCTGCCCATCTCGTTCATTTCTATTCGTTCGCTAGATTCTTCTAAGTGATCCGTTTTACAAATAGTTGGTGTGTGTTTGGAGGTATGTGCGTTCGTTTTTCCTTCATTTGTAGATTGACTGGTTCCGCAAGTACTGATTTGCAAATTGGTCACTCTGAATAGAGTGTTTTGGGCGATAGTATAGAGCAGATACTGTTAATGAAAATTACAATTGTAGTTGCTTGGAGATGTTTTTTTAGATTTATTAACTTCGTAGTATTTTAGTATTTTTGATTATTACTGCAAACCTCCATATGTGGTACCATTTGGATGTAGGGCAAATTTAATAGCTAGGTATCTTTGTAAAGCTTCAATTGGAGAAATATCGTTTGTCAGATGACCCACGTTGCACAGGCCACATGTGCGTTTTGTGCTTCTCAGTTATTATACTGCAGCTTTCCTTTTTGATGACACTACAATGTAGAACTGCCAGACCACAATAGTGTTCTATGATCGTACGACAGTTTAAGGACACAGGTTGTCTGTGGGGAGAGTTCGGGTGTGTTCCGAACGTATATCACAATTTGGCGCCTGGAAGATTTTGCTACGATGACTAAGGTTGAAATCATGTCGTTTGCAGCTCTTGTAATATTTACAGCCAGATGACTATGTCAAACGATTTGAATGTTTTAATTTAATGTAGAAAACATCGAAGGTCGATAACTTCCTTGCCCAACAGGCGTTTATCGACCAGGCAACATTTCACCTAAATGGAACGGTAAATCGCCGCGACGTGCGAATATGGGGCATGGAAAATCTTTATGCTATTGTGGAACTTGCACCAAATTGTCCAAAACTCAAGATCTGCAAAATCTCGAAAAGAAAAGATATGTGGAGTATTTTTTGTTGAATACATTGACAACTTCATATTCTGGCAAGACCGTCCTTCACCTAATTGGTGTGTTGCTGAATTAGGCAATTTTCTGATAATGACTTAACGCTTTGTGAATGACTTCCCAGTTCTGCCCACCTAATTTTTTGTGATTTCTTTTTTTTTTGGGGGGGGGGGAGGCATATTAAAGACTATGTTTACGCGAAACCATTATCAACAACATTTTCGTTGTATTTGGGTGCGTCTACAGAGAAATGCTTAACATCATCTGTATATCTATTTCAGATTATTGCCAAGATATATTTTCAAGCTTAACTCCTGTCTATAGCAAAATTTTCAAAGGCAGAATCTTTGACTGCGCTTTTTTATTTAAAGATTATGAGTAAAGTTATAACAATTGACATATTGATATTCACACTTGTATTGCGTGTAGATATGTATAATTAAACTTATCACTAGATCACTGGCACGTAACAACCAGGGACAACCAGACAATGGGCCAACTTCACAATACGCCGTAAATCCACGGGCATAAAGGGTGTTAAATAACCCCGCGTAATCAGCTTACAATAAGATACACAGCATGCATAATGCAATCCCTCAACAGTCTGCAAGTTAGAGGTTTACTTTTGCTATTCACATTGTTTATACATTTAACACAAAGACTACGTACAGAACTTTATCAAATTAAGTTCTTGAAAGCAGTGAATAGTTAAAGTGTTGCATAATTACATCAAACTTCTGGTAAAAATTTATTTTCCACTCGATATTCTAGACGGATAGGATGCTGCACACGTATGCTGGAAACAAATGACCTTGAAATGCACTCTAATACACTTTGCAAGTTGTAACTTAGTTATTCTGCTGCCGGCGGAGCAAACGGTATTGTGTTCTAATAAGTGCTGCTTGTGTGCTGTGTCACCACCCCAAAGGCCTGTAAATGAGTGTTGCAGCAGTAGCAGCATGCTACTTGCACAAGTCTATTGTGCGAAAATGTATAGGGCGGTATGAGGAAATAGAAGTGCAAACAAGTTGATTAAACAATAGCATAACTGTTTAAAAACTCAAAAATATGTTTTAATTTGGCCTTATAATTTAGGACACAACAATGCGACCGCAAATCGTAGGTTACAGAAAATGACCTGAAAAAACGACGTTTGTGGGCAGAGAAAATTTAAAAAGGGATTAAGAAACTACTTTGGCGCTCTAATAAACACCCCGTTAAGTTGTGCGTTTGGGGTTGTTTTGATGAACGGGGATTTCGAACATTACACCTCTTTATAGAGACATTAAATGCATTAAATACAACGGTCTACACAAGAATGGTATGGGGTTTAAAATTGTTCATTGTATTTGTCTTTTATAGTTTTGAGGGTATACATTTTTAAGTTTAAAGCATCATCTCATCATTTTTTTGGGCAAAAATATTTTTGGTAAAAATAAGTTTAAAAAACGTCAATAGTTTTTGTTTATACCTCGTATATATACGAGGCTTTGGTTCTCTTAGAATGTTTGACCGCTTTTTTGTGCGATTTAGCTTAATTATATTCCTTCATACTTTTCTATCAATGACCTTTGCTTTCCAATTCTCTATCCTCAACTCAATGTTCAATGTTTGGTTTTCTTTTCTTCCTGGTTTCCATAGGTTGCCATTTATCTTTTTGAGTCATCTAATTATTTGTACTTTCCTCCTGGTCAGAAAGTTTGTGCTGGGAAATGATATTTTATGCATAGATTTACTCAAAAACAATGAGTCTTCAAAATAAAGGTTACCTACCGTTCCTCAAGTTGTCGTATCTGATCAAAGCACTATTCTGGTCCTTTGAATTGCAGAATTTTTGATACGCTTCTTCAACTCCATCAAAAGACTCAAATCGGCGACCACGCCAGAAGTGCTCCATTGATCGGAAGAGCCGTACTCGGATAGAGCAATATTTGAGCTGTAGTTGGATGCGGAAAAACTTCGACGCCGTCCTCCTCAAATTTTTCCTTAGTTGCGCAATTGACCGCAGATTTTGAATCGCTTGTTGGTCTGTGCTTTGGTGAGTTCGTGCGGATTCTGTCGGGGCTTCTTGTGAACAAAGTCAAGTCAATGCAAGTAGTCGAGCACCGTTTGGTAGAACGAAACTCCAAAAACTCTATGACGACTGCTTGACGAAGGCTCATCTTCCAACTCTGTCAACAACTTTGTTAGAAGACCAAAATGAGGCCTGTCTTCAAGATCAAAATCTCCTTCGTTGAAGCGCTTGAACCATTTGGCTACTGATCGTACTTCAAGTTTAACTCTTATTTTTGTTTTTCCAAAATTATATCTGTCAGGCGTAGTAGTTGTATCTGCAGTTTTCTTATGTCTTTTATTTTTTAAAAGCCCGTTGAAGCCAACGAACAACATATATATGCCTATATTAAATAATAATATTTTTGTATTATCTCCCTCGTCATGTGAATAGAATCGACGATTGATCTTTCTGGTCTAAATCCATTTGGGTAGCCTTCTATCTCTAGTTCTGTACATGCTACTAGTTTACGAATTGTCCATGTCAAAAGTTTATATGTTGTGTTCAGGATAGTTAAATTATATATCAGGTGTTTGCTACTATTCCTTTTAGTTTTTCCCATCTATGATTTAGTACAACTTGTATATGGTCACTCTCTGCTACTTTTTCTTGTCTTATCTTGTTCACAATTTCTTCGAATATGTTGGTTCTTCTTTTGTTTCACTTAACGGATTTCTTCATCGATTATGTTATAATCTCGCCTTTTATCTGATGCATTTGGATTTTTTGTATTCAATATTCCCTTCTACATTTTGTATTGCTCTACTTCTTTGTCTATTTTTTCTTTTTTGTTATAATTTCTTGTACAAACTTTGGGTATTACTTTATTTGCCGTGGCTCTCAATTTCTTTCATTTAGTTTTCTTGTACTTGTAGAGTTTTTTTCCTCTTTTCTTGTGCATTTGCGCGTCTTCCTTTTATAGTTCTAAAACATTATTTAGCATACTTTTTTCTTCTATTTTACTATGGTTTTGCGTTCCTAGATAATTTATTCTTTTCTCTTATATATTTTTTGTGGACTATCTTTCTTCTCAGCTACTTTTCTCGCAATTCTCATTGATCTTCAATATTTTTGATTACTCTTTTCTTAGCAGTTTCCGTATTTACTTATAAATGGTATTATTTAATTTTTTTATCTCCCATTTTCTATAAATTATCTCTTTTGTTTCTTTTTTCTAATTTTTCGTTTTAGTTTTACCGCTACTCAGTCATGGTTCGTTTAGCATTGGCTCCTCTGTACGTTCTGACATTTCTGCATTTGTAGTTTCCTCAAAATTTTCCACGTTCCTTTGTGCCTTGACTTATGGTTAAACCTTGTACTAATAATGACTAAGATTTGTCGTAGCTGCAATATCACATAATTTTTTTTCTTTGGGTAACATCTGAATAGCATTTTTCTTTTTCAATTTGTGCCTTAAAATCACTTAGACTTAGTGTTACGCTTTGATCTTGTTTTCAGGTACCTCCTCTTTGTTTATTATTGTTGAATTTTCCAGTTTATTTTTTGTTTTCCTGCATGATATTATCTAGGTTACAGTTTCAAATCTCACTTTATTTTTATTTAATTGATTTAATATTACGAACGCTATACTGTTCCTTCCCCTTTTTTGTCTCCTGAGTATCACATAGTAAAATTATTTGTCTTTTGCCTTTTCACTTAATTCTTGTAGTGTTGCTATTGCTACCTCGCATCTGTTTACCTCTTGCTACTTCTACCATTTTAGCGGGTACTAATAATGTTATGTTTCAAGTCCTTTTTTTGTTTAATTTCTTTTCTTACGTACTCTTATCTTTTGTGGGTACCCTTATTGTGTCTTTCAGTTTTTGTCTTGCTATGTTTATTTCACAGTTAAAGTTTGATGCTTCTTTAGTCTCTTCATTAGTTTTTTATCTCATTTATGTCCAGCAGTTTGGTACAGACTACGTAATATTTTGTTATTATTCACTTTGTATACTTTTGATATCCATATTTTTTTCGTGGCCTCTTCTTTTGTAATTTCCAGTATTTTTTGTCATATAGTTTAGTTTCCTTTACGGTATTTTAATTTTTACGTTATCCTCTAGGAACTATCCTACTTTTTCTTTTAGATTTTTCTGACAACTGAATTTTTTAATCCCTATGTTGGTTTTCTGAACTAAACGCTCTCTTCTTCCTGTTATGTTTTTAAATGTTTTGATTCTCGTCCCCATTCTCTTTGTTTGGTCTTTCTGTTTATTTTCTTTCTTTATTAGTTTCTGTCTTATTGTTTCATTTTCATTCTCTACAGATCCGATTTTCATATCTTGATGAATTCTGATGTTTTCTTCTTGTTTGTCTTTACTTTAAAATGGTAAAGTCTTTATTACTTCTGCTTCTATAGTTTGATTTTGCTCCCTCTTTGCGGAACTCGCTGACATTTTATCAGCGTGCCCTGCTCTTTTCTCTTATCACTTTATTGCTCGGCACTTCACACACACTTTTGTGTCATAAACAGTGTTGTATCTATTTTAAATTTGTTTTAAGCCTTGTGAATTATTTTTTAAAACATTTAGAAATATGATTAAAGTATATTTAGATATAATTACGACTGCTAGTGTTGATGAACACAGTATACAAGGACAATGTTTCGTTGCAAAATCGTTTTGGTAGCGTTGAGCTGCGAGAGGCAAATGAAACGCATTGTTCGGGGAAAACGCGTTTGTGCAGTGCTGCAGAAGAAATTCATAAATTTGAGTACCCGTTTTGCGAAACTAACGAACGCGAGTACACTTGTGAAGCTTACCGCTAAATGCAGCTCCGCTCTGTGTCGTTACAGTTTTTCCAGCTTTGGCAAGTTTGAATTATAAAAGCGTTGTTACGGAGAATGTTTTTAATTTTCCCGAAGTTGCAAGCTAAAGCCTTTATTTTAGGAATTTGCGTTCATGTAACATGCAATTTTTAAGTCTTTGTTATACTTTAGCCTGTATTATTTTTAATTAAATAATGAGTTTTCAATAGGAATGTAAGGTTTTAACATAGCGTTTCCTCGATTTTAACTTTTAACCACTGAATGATTTATTCAACTCCATTTAAGTATAAATTTTGATCCTTAAGTTACCTTTAATTGGATACTGCTAGGGTATAAAAAGTTCCTTAACGTACTCAAAGACAACAACTATCCTTCCAAATGAAGTCTTTCATTATCAGTGAGTTCAAGCCAGTACTCTGCCAGTTATCGCATTAGTCCACGATGTCAAAAAAAAAATTAATGGCATGCTTCTTTATCATAGTCAAACGACTAAAAGTGCTGAGTGCAGCAAGACGACAATTTCATCAAGTTCAGCAATTTTGTCTGTAGACATTGTGGCACGATAAGCTGACGCCTTATCCTGCTGAAGAAGAACTTGTGTGCGGTTGATCAAAGTCGAATACTTTTGCTTGAAGACGTTGTAGACACGCTATACAATTCAGCAATCGAAGTGCAGAATGTCGTCTAGCGGAAATTTTGGACCCTTGAAGTGGTCACGATTAACAAGATAAACTCATTTTTCATCAAAAGTCATAAAACCGAGGATTCAACTTCAAGAAGTTGACCACAAATCTCGATTTGCTTGATAGTCAAGTGTGACATGCCCAGTTCAACTCCCAAGCTGCGCGTGCCTGATGAAGGTTTGCCATTCAAAGTTTCTTGCAAGTCTCCTTCATCTAAAACAGAAGGTCGGCCGATAAGTGGTTGATCTTCAAGGTTAAAGTCACGGGAATCAAATTACTTGCAGCATTTTGTCACACACAATCATCCGGTTCACAGTTCCTGTTGACAGTTGCCGTTTCCAGCAATAGGAGATGAAAACTTGTAATTCAATTTTGTCAAATGTTTGGAATCCAAAGATTGCTGCTACACCGTAAACAAGAAAAATAACAAGAAATGCATACGTTGCCAACTAAACCAGCAAACTTGCTGATCACTTAAACATTAGTAAAAATGTCAAGACTATTTTTGGAAGAAGATCCCGAAAGAGAATCCCATGGCCATCCCATCAGCTTCATCTGGAATTGCGGCACTCGAACTAACTAAAGGAGACTGTAATATTTGTGTTTTATTTAGGAACTTGTTGTTGAGCCTACTGGTAAAGTGGTGACCTTGATCTGATCAATCGAATACGCGTTACAAATAACGACATATCAGTAATCAAGGAGGTTTGATTAACGTCAGTTAAGGCGATGGTTCTTACGTCATATCCAAAGACACGCAGATTTATCGATAACAGATACCGTGCTTTGGTTGCGAAGTCCTGTGGGTGTTAACTAAATGCTCAAACTTTGAACAAAGCATTTTATCAAAACATTGCTAGGCCCCTTAGTCGTAAGCATGATAATTAGAACCAGACAAACTGTGCCCAATTTTCGTTCAAATCAGCTAAGTATTATTGCAGTACCGCTCACTGGCTGTCATGATAGGGCAGCTAATCCATCATCAAAATTTAGCCAATGTTTTGGAATAAATCATCTCGGTCGTGATTTCTTGGGTTGAAGGCTTTCAATGTACTAGCATTTTATAAATCAGAATTATGATTCGTCTACTGTGACTATACACTGTGCAGCTGCAGCAACCGTTAGCATACTTTTACATGCTTCTGTTTCCGTTAAGAATAAGTGTGAGGATATAAGAAACTCATTGTGCAGAAACTTATGTTCTCCTTATAAAAGGCGCCAAATTTGAAAATTCAATAAATCAGTCAAATTTTTGTGAAATTGGTCATATTTAACATACTTGTAATCAATAAAGAACAATGTCAGGTATATGTCTACCCGAACTGAGTCTGTATGCATTTATGCGTTTCTCAAAATTACTGATAACTGTCTAACAGACGTATGTCCCGATGCCTCCAATCAAGCATTTGATTTTCGGCTTAAGTTCCAGAGTTGTGCGTAGTTTGTTAGCGTACATCTGTGATTTTAAAAAGCCCTATAAGAAGAAAGCACAATTTATAAAATTCCTGATCATCGTACAAAGAAATTACTTATTGTGGAGTAAGGCAACCGTCTTGCGCGAAGTGTAACATCCCTCCATTTTGCCGAACCAGAGATTTTAAATCTAATCGATTGGATACCGTCTTACGGTAACACCCTTCATTGACAAAAAAAAACGGCCGTATCACCCCAAATGCCTAAACACCACACCACACAGTCGTTCTTAGTAGATGCATGTCATGCTCTTGGTTTATTCGAAGATTTTCATTTTCCCAAATCCGGCAGTTCTATTTGTTGACGAATCCACTTAAGGCAAAGTGGGTATCGTCTTTTGACAACCCATTCAGCAAATCGAATCCGTTTCTCATGATCAGCAAACTCAAGTTGTTGCGTAAGTTAGATTTTATACGAGTGCACATAGAGATATTTTTTCAAAATTTGATATAACGAAATTATCGGAATGTTCAACTGCTGCAAATCGTTTTTTCAGGAGTCTTGTGCAACAGAAATTTGTTGTTAAGAAAAACATGCCGTCCATTGCTGCCAGTGATTGCTTCCATGGCTTTTTACTGTCTACAACTGCACGAATTACTTACTACATTTTCGTTTGTGCCTTCCAGCAATGCTATCTGTTATAGCCTATCTTCACACACGTATTAAGCACGAATTTTAATTTGCGATTTTGAATGCTTTAAATTTTATAATGAGGATTTCCTTTAAATTTGACTTATTGTAACGATGACAAGGTTTTTAAATAATAAAATTGGAACAGAGTAGCTATAAATGGAAGTGAAAAAATACAGGTATTGGACAAAATAGTGAAAACACTTGTGAAAGTCGAAACGTCTTTTATTTATATGGTGTTGGTCTACCTTTAGTACGCAATGCGGCTTAAATTCTGGACAGAATAGCCCGATATAAGTACTGAACGGTGCTGAGTGGAATTTGATCAGGCAGAGACAAAGGAGGTGAAGATCGATGCCGAATCTTGTTTTCCAAAACAACCCATACGTCTGGGGACTGGGTGGGCCTGGCAAGATGTTGAATTTCATCTTTAAGGCCAGTGGTATGAATGGGGTGATTATCATCCTGGAATATGGCATTCCTGTCTGGAAATAAAAATTTGCAAGATGGACCTGGTTACTCAAGAGTTCTCTATACACTGCTGCTACGACCCGACCGTGTAATGTGACGAGAGGGCCTGCCGAATACTATGATATAGCTCCCCAGACTGTAATAGAGCCGCCACCATGTTCGACAGTCGGGTGGAGAAAGTTCATATGGTATACTTCAAAGAGTGCTTGCCAAACAAAAACGTGTCTAGTAGTGGGGAAGAGGGTAAAGGGTAACTCGTCCGATCAAACGACAAGTTACCAGTCCTCCAACGTCCAGTTTTTGCGGGAATTACACCATGCACGTCGCCTTTGATAATTCGGGTATGTTATTAGGGGCTTGGCAATAACAACACGCCCATGGATATCCATTTTATACAGTTCCCGACTCACTGTTTCGGATGATAGGCGCTGATTAAGTTCCGTAGTAATTTATTTGGGCGTTGTTTTCTTCTTCAACGTCATAATACGCTTCAAGATCTGACGATCCCTATCCTGCAGCTTCGTCTTTCGACCACTATTAGGCTTCGCCGACCCTATTTTACTGTGTACTGCGTATGCGGTCATGGCTTTCGAAAGAGTGCCTTGTGTTACATCGCATTACATCGCTCTTTTGCTCGCAGATGCTCCAGCTAGACGAACACTAACAATTAGGCCTCTTTGAAATTCCATAAGATGGGACATACTGGTCACTCGCCATACCTGCAATGTCCACAACTACACTGCCTCACTCTACTACTAGTGCACAGTTTATACTACCTGCAACAAACAAGAGACGGTTGATTTACGCAGTGCCCGATCTTACCAGCCACAGTGAAAATATGGCCCACTTTTGACAAGTGTTTTCATTATTTTATTTCAAAACCTGTAAGCAGTAGGATGTTAGATAATTGATTATTCGTTAATCGGTGCGTTAATTAAAAAATGTAGGTCATTACGAGTTAATTATTTCGTTTGCTTCTAAATATGGCATTAAATAGCCCTACTAAGTGGATACGTACACAGTGCTCGAGAAACTGCTTAGTTCTATAAGTTCCCGAACAATCCCAAGCAAATGCCCATTTTACATAAAAATGGCTTTAATTTAATAGTAAAGGAAATTGCAGCGCCATTTGGCTTTTCAATATATTTCCTTGGAATTCGCCTCTGCGCGTTTTACGGATCGTTTTACGGTTAAATTTTGGTTTGGTAGAAAGTCAATCAGAAAGTGACTAAGTACCCTTATCACGGACTGCACGAACCATTAGCGCGACAGTGGAGAAATACGACCGAACGTTTTTCATACCTAGCCTGCCAATGCCATAAACTGTATTTTTTGCTATGGTCGAAACTTAGCGGGCCTGCCTGTTTCGCTGTTTAATTCCGCATTGGCCGGCGCTTGGCTGTTTGTTTTCGGGAAAGTCGACTCAAAACGTCACATCAGATTAATTAATTCTGTTGTGAATGCGCATCGAGATAAGGACCTCGTCCTTCTGTGCACTAAATAACTTCGAGAGAGGATCAGATACCGCAACACCCAGTGTCGTTATCAAAACATGTGTCCGGGCGTCCGGTAAATGACAAACTTTTCCGCTGAAATGTGAATCTGCCTATAGCGCCTATGGGTGCCGGAAAACGAGCGTCTTCCCTTCGTTGAAAATTCGGAGCTGTTCAGTGCTGCTTCTGCGTCAGTCTTGGTCCCCGACAAAGAAACTGTTTCTCTGCAAAAAGTCAAAGATTGGTTTGTTTCATTGTGTTACTAAACGATTTTTAGGGGGCTGACTGCAAATGCTTGTGGAAACTCAGTTTTGTTCTCTGTTTTCTTATAATGGTTAACGCAATTTTAATTAACTTAACATAGTAATTCAATTTATTTATTGACTTTCCGGATACGAATGGTTTACCATATTTGTATGAATTGAACCATCATTTGAGATGCGTTTACAATATTTGCTGATCGATAAACTGCCCTTGCATGTCGTTGGTTTATCCTATATGCGCTGCTTAAATTTCTGCATACGCTTGTAAGAATTTGACTTGAGTTCTAGGCGTGGAGTGGAAAGGTCACTAAACATTCGTGATTAATCTTTTATTCTCAACCCTTCGGGGTTGAGTAATTGTTATCATAGGGAGGCAATACAACATCTTAGGTATTAAAGGTAAGCGAAAATTAGTTCAACTCACACCTTCTGTTAATGAAGTAATAAAGCGTTATTTCTGGAATCCCGAAGATCTCATCAGAAACATTCCATATTACCCGTTATCAACGGAAGACACTACGACAGAGAATGCCTTGCCAAAGACACCGCAAAACGCGAACAAACCAATTAAATTTCCATCAATATTCATATACAACGTTAACAACTACCAAGAAAAAATTAAGAACAAGAAAATATCACTGAGGATAGGGAGTTCAGCACTACATGTAGCAGTAAGCACCTTAAGGTTAGCTTTACATCAGCTAATGACTTTCGTGCACTAATCACATTTTATCTTAGGAATTTAATTTAGTTTCACACTTTTTGTTCTCATCAAAAAAAAACATTTTCTGTAGTTATTAAAAATGTGCAGAAATCAAAAATAATCTCCTAGCCAAAAAATTGCCAATAATAAGCGTGATCCGACTTCTTAACAAAAAAAAAATACCCAATACTGATCTGTGCAGTTACCCTAACTGAAAACGAAGCCGAAGAACTTTTTGAAATAAAAAAATCTTTCATTCGATCATAACAATGGAAGTTCGAAGAAAACCTAACGACATTCCCTAATGTCACAGATGGCAAAGATTTGGCCACACAAAAAACTACTGCGCTGCCAAACCAAGATGCGTCAAATGTAATTTAGAGCACCCACATAATTCATGTGAAAACAAAATTTTCCGACCCTTCTAAATGCGTAAACATCCAGCTAGTTACAAAGGCTGCCTCCACCACCTAAAACTGCCCAATCAACGCGTGCCATTAAGAAACCACCGGACACTACCCAATCATTTAAGAGTAACCCCGAATATGACATACAGCCAAGCAGCACAGTCTAATTGCCACCAAAAGAACCAAAACCTTGAATCATCTTTCCTTCTTAGCCTTTCAATATCGACACAACCTTCGAATCCCTTATAAAACTAATTATTGGACAATCAACTCCCAACAATACAAAAATTAAAAATCCTAAACTGGAATACCAGTGGAATAAAATCACAAAGAACGATCTTCATTTCATTTCTAGCAAGATATAATGAGGACATTGCATGCTTCATCGAAACCCATCTATCTTAAGGGGAAATATTTAAAATTAGCGGCTACCGGATTAGCATGGGAAGGAGTTCCCGTTTTTATTAAACATAAATTAGAGAATACTAGCCCCATTAAGTTATTATAGACCACTTGGAAACGATTGCCCTTACCATAAACTCCAGCAACTTTAAAGCTATTCAAATCACAATGACCTCCAGGCAACCATACAAAATATATTTAACACCACCATACAAACATTGGTTATAGGTGACCTAAATAGCAAGTGTCGACTCTGGGGCTGCCGAGCTGGTAACTGCCCCAATGGTAACAAACTGAACATCTGGGGTACAAAATATCAGTTTATAATGGACGCACTGATGAATACACCTATTATCCCTACAGATATGACCATCGACCCAACATCCTTGACATAGTGATATCCAAAAATCTGCATATTCCAATTTAACATATTGTAATGCCAGAACTAAACTCAGATCATCTCCCTGTACTCATAACGTTTGCAAGCATTACACCATCCTTTAGACCCTCACCTCCAAGCCCGATAAAAGGACCCGTCAACTGGGAACTTTTTCCAGAAGAACCTAGACCCGCAAATTAGAAATTCTACCCAAATACACGACACCAAACAAATTGATACAGCAATTCTAACTTTCACAGATGCTGTAAAGGACTCTGAAAAATGTAACTAAAGCTAAAGATAGAAGAAAAGTTAATAACCCAAATATTCCACCAAGCTACATGTTAGGTTTAATCAAACAAAAGAGCCAAGTACGTAGACAATGGCAAAGAACTACAAACTTTCGCATTAAAAATCAACCAAACAAACTAAGACGCCAAATCAAACGAGAATTGGACAAATTTAAAATATTCACTTCCAGAAAAAATCTAATGAATACAATGAAAAGTCAACCGCCGCCACTAGCTAACCAGGTCAATTAAATAATTAAAACACAATTAAACTCTCCTACTTTAAACATGAAATCCCAATACCTCAACCTTATCAACAATGTTTAACTCAAACCCCATCTTGGAACAAACCTCAGTAATACTTACAACAACTTTCTCTCAAACCCTACAAACTAGTCATGACAACAAAAGTAATGACGATGAATACATGCGCTCATATCAAGAATTTAACGTAACACAGACCCATGGCCCGTTGTTATTAAAACAAGAAACATGATACAATCAAGATAAACTAAAAACATGTACTCAATTAACACAACGGTACTCATTGAAACTGAGTAACCTTCAGATTATAAATAATACAGATGAAACTGGCATGAAAACGTAATCCCCAGACCCAACTCTCCACTTGTATACATCTACGAAGTTACACTGATAATCCGAACCAAGTCGTTGAAAAACACGAAAGCTATTAATGCATACAGAAAAATAATCTTTCACTTACTCAAGAAACCATTGTACACCATACTTATCAGATCAAACAAGAACGAGTTTACAAGTACGTTATACGCAATCTACACCACTTAATCGCCCTCCAAGACATCAAGGATGAGTTACATAGCTTAGGACACCCTGTAAGAAGCTTATATGCAACATAGAGTAAGCAAAGACTCATTGTCATTCGTTGACTTCAAACTCTAACCAAACAATAAAGAAATCTATAAAATCGAATTTTTACAAAATACGAAAGTTAGAATTGAAACACTTTGAATCAAGAACAACATAATGCAATGTACACGTGGCCTAGCTTTTGGTAGCGCCAAGGTCTACTACACAAAGCTCTGCAGTGTTGCCAAATGCGGAGGATCTTACGATAATAAAACTTATAAAAATACTAGGAATACTTCTGCTACCGCTAATTAAAAAGGCTGCACCAAAATTGAAAAACTAGAAAAATGCCGAAGTAGACAACCATTAGAATACCCAACAAAAACAAACCCATCAACTTTTACAACAACTAATCACCAACCTCCAAAACTCTCTTAAATATTGACAAATCGCAGGAAGAAAACCCCAAACCATAATGAAATCAAACTTGAAGTTACCACCTTCTTGAATTAATTTAAAATGTGTTCTCCCAATTGCTAAATCAGAACAGCACGACACAACACTCTTCTTCTTCTTCTTAAGGTTCCTATCCGGTCCGGATATTAGCAACCACCTTGGCTACTAATACTTTGTTGTCTGCAGCTCTGAATAAATCAAGTTTTCGGGCTTTGCTGTATTCAATATTCTGTCTTTTTTTGTTTTTTCGGAGAATCTCAATGTTTGTAATGTGTTCTGTCCAGGAAACTTTTAAAATTCTTCGATACAGCCATACCTCAAAGGCTTCCAGTTTTTTATTTGTGACTTCTGTCAGAGTCCACGATTCTATTCCATATAGTAGTAAGGAAAACACATAACAACGTAATTTTGGTATCTTTGTGGCCATGGTCAAATGATGACTTTTAAATATTTAATGCATATTATTAAATGCTGCTCTTGCTTTCTCAATACGAATCCTTATTTCTTGAGAGTTGTCGTCATTAAGAGTCGTACTTAAATAGGAATATTTATTGATCATTGTGGCTACGTTCCAAACAAAGTATTCCGGAGTTTCAAGTCTTCTAGTCCGATCTTCGAGGGAGATGTTAGGAGCGATGATAAATGCCAAACTATCGTTGAATAGAGAAATTAAAGTATGCACACTATACTCAGTACGGTAGTGATATGGAACTCAAACGAGATCAAAAACCATATTCATGAAGTAACCGTCTTTCGTACAATAATAAAACTATCCAGATGGAACAACACATGTAGGCTTGATAATGATCATTAGATCCAAAGAACTTTAGTAAGAGTTAACTTATTCTTCTGGTCGCTAATTGTTGGATCCGTGTGTTGTCCACTTAATCATACCATTACAACCGATGATTTTCAAGAATTTCTTTTACTTGCACCTGGTTTTCTAGTAGCAGAAGACTGGAACGTCAAGCAAACTGATTGAGGTTCAAAATTAATTTCACCAAAAGGGCGAGTACTTTTCCATACTATACAGAGGAAGTTACATATTAACTGGCGAGCCAATCTACATAAAATGCCTTACCGACTAGACTTTTTGATCACCAAAGGTATTACAGACAAACTAAAAGCAACTTTGGCCTATACTTAGATAAATCTTCAATAATAATAGCTTTGAGTACAAATATTATATGGAATACTAAATTACCAAAACTTTGTTATGCTAAAATTGAACATCAATAACAATATTAATCTAACCCATAAAATGCACACCTCACAAAGCTCATTCTGGCGAGTGTCTATCAAGATACTCTAATTAACCACTACATACAAGATGCACTGTGGTAGAAAAACCCAGAGCCCGAGACAAATCGTAAAGATCCAAAAATCCCCAAGATAAGACTAAGTTAAATAATCTAACCACCGACTTTGCAATATTATCCAAGAAAAGAGAAGATTAAAAGGCCTATTCCTCAAACAGCACTTCTAAGAAAATCAAATGGAACCTGGGCTCGATCAAATGAAGATGAATCAAATATTTTTGGAGAACATCTCCATCTTTCATCTAATAATATTAATTTTGACACAGTGACTATTTCACCTACTGAAGTATACAGAAAAATGGAACTAATGAGTTTATTTAAAGTCTCTGACTACCATCTTATAATCAGAGCATCTCCCTAGAAAAGCAACAGTGAGCATCGCAACGACATACAATTATATGCCTGCTATTTTTCAATTCACTACTCAATCGAAATTTTCATTAATAATTATGATAGTTAAGTCGTGGTAAATCCCTGCAGGAAACCGTCTTTATCGATCAATAAGCCTATTATCTCTATTGACGTTACTGCTATATAGAAACAAGGAAGTAACATCTGCAGCAGAGCTAATTCCTAGTTACTAATTTGGTTTCCGCGAAGGACATTTAACCATCCACCAATGGTGCATCGTGTGGTTGGTTCTCGGGTTATAAGGCCGTGGTCGGAGTTCAGAAACTCTTGACGTTCCGTTCACAACCGCGGCGGATATCTTCAGAAGAAAATCTAAAAATTTAGAAGCAATTGTGGATCAAATGTCAAGAGTTTCTGAACTTCTACCACGGCGTTATAACCCGAGAACCAACCACACGAGGCACCATAATACAGGCCATAAAAGCCTTTGCATCCATCCACCAATGTCATAATAGTCAAATACATTAAGGAAAACTTTAAAGGGGAAAATGTGTGTATGTCATTGCGGTTTATTATATAAAATGACAAGAAATCTACCTCACTGAATCTCCCTCCCCTTAAAATCCTAGCTAAATTAAAGGCACTTCCAAGTCCACCTCGAGGGAAAAAGTCTTCTCGGTCTTTTTCTTTATCTTCTCTATACAAAAGGCATACCAACTATCTTCAAAAATAATATTGAAATAATGTCACCTTTTATCAACCAGTTTTATATTAAGATAGGCTCTAAATCACTTAAACCTCTTGAAAAGCTGGATCAATTGGTAACGAATCAAAATAAATAGTACAAAGATCCTTTACTTGAAAAAAGACCACAGAATGGAAGCTTAAACCACAAAGCTCTAATCGCTTTCCTCGTAAAGTAATAGTTGGGTAAAAGGTACAGAACAACCAGATAAAGACATATCTATTTATAGTAGGAATAAATGAGTTTAAGAAAATCAAACCAGGTGAACTTGATAGATGAAGGAAATCAAACTTCAATTCAGTCAAATTAAGTTGAATAATAATACTATAACGAGCATGTATAGAGAGAAGCTAGAAGAATATGAGAAAAATCATAAAAAACAGGTAAAAAGACAAAAAAGAAAAGAAAAAAATACCAATGCTACAAAAGCGCAAAATAAAAATTGTAGAACACAATGTAATTCAGAAGAAGTCAATGAGGTAATTCCAAAAAAGCAAGATGATACGGAAAACAAATTAGAAAATTGGAAACAAAGTAAAGAAATTTTGCTTTGTTTGTTTGCTTATTGTTATAATTGCGCCCTATTTTTTTTTTAATTTCGAGCGTTTCTCCTTATTTGTTTCCCATTTTAACCGTAACAATATAGTGACATGAGCGCATTTCCACTTTTTTGTTTTGTACTGCTTTATTTTTATCTTTATTTGGATTTTTCCTTCCATTACATCATTTTTTCATTGTAGTGTTTAAAGTTTTGATTTTATTCTTTGGTTTCAAATTTATCTTTTCTTTTATAAATTTTTTAGTATTATTTTAAATTGTGTTCTTCATTGAGCTTTTTAATTATTGTTGTATCTTTTTACTGGTTTTTATTCCTCCACATTTTCCTTCAAATTGATACCTTTTTCCATATCTTGATTTTTTGGAATTATCTTATTTTTCTTTTTTTGAGTTTGTTGGTATTCTACAATTTTTGTTTTATGCCTTTGTACTTCCTTTCTTCCTTTTTTGTCCTTTTACTTGTTTCTTTTTCAGATTTTTGCTGACGGGGATCTTGTTTTATTACTTACCTTAAAAGGTAGGAGTTGGGTCTTCTACTTCTTATATTCTTTGGGCTCTTTGCTTTTTCTTTTTCTGAATCCTTCTTATGTTGAGGCACAGTTTGTTTGATATTCCCTCTTTTGTTTGATGTCGTCGAGCTTTTCAACTACATTGCTTCTTCTGCCTTTCCACTACTTTAGTTTTCGTTTCATTCCATTTACTTTCACTATTGTTTTACCAGTTAATTAAAGAAGTTAAATTAACTAAAATCGTGTTACTGATTAGTTCTCTCATGTTTGACTTTCTCAAACTACTATATATTCCTACTACAAATAGGTGTATTTTATCTATTTGTTCTTTACTTTTTACCCAACTCTTTCTTTATGAGGGAGGAAATCATCTACCTTTTCTGCATATTCAGGACTTTAAATAGATTCTCTTCTTTGTACTCTTTCAATGGATCGCCTTATCATCGTTGCTAGATTATCTAATTGATACGACTTTTTTTGTCTAATATTCTAATTTTTTCTATTCTATGTTCCTTGGTCTCCTTTATGTTTCATGATAACTGATCGGATAACTTGCCTTCCTCATTCGAATCATTTTAATTTCAACATTTTATGTAATTTCATTCTTGTGAAAGCAAAGTTTGATTCCCCAATGCACGTTTCATTATATTGGCCTTCCCCTGTACACCGTAGCAGAAAATTGATAAAATTATGTAGTCCTAAATATGCACTGAAACTATTACCATAAAAGATAATTGCAGCGCAATTTATGCGCCTCCAGGTAGCGCTTCGGCTAAGATTTTAATTCTTTCCCGGAAATTATTTTTCCGTGTCTTGCCCTGCGCCACGCCAACATAATTAACAGCAGTCGTTAGTTGGTTCGTATCAACTTGTTTTTACTTTCTAAGCGGCGCGCTTCCTTTTCTCATTTTTCGCACCTATCGATTTTACAATTTAAGGCTCCAAGCGAATTTGAGTTAGTGAGTCACTAGCGCGACTATCCAGCAAAGTCGGGCAATATTTATTCTGTCGTCGTCCATCATTTTGCTAATCTTCGCCGTTCGCTCTCTGTTCTATACCGCAGGCTTATTCGACGCACTTGCCCCATTAGTTGCTCCAAACGTCCTTTGCTGTTAATATTTTCTGCGCGGTTGACTTTTATATAAAAATTTGAGAGCGGTTTGTTTTTAAACAAACCAAAAAACAAAAGTTGTTTTTTATTTCTAAAAATACTGAGAGAAACAAGTGCATTTTATGCTCTTATCTGCTTACGTCTCTTTTTCTCTGTTTTACATGTTTTTATATGTTATATCAATTATAAGTATCTCCTTTCTTTTTAAAATTTATCTTTAATGAAACAAAGTTTTGATATGAGCCAATAGAAAGTTGAAACGTCAAAAAAGATTATCGTGGAGTATAAGTGGCTTTAATATGGGCTCGGCTCAATATTTATATTTTGTCTGTAATATTAGATTGATTTCCTTTTTTCAGAAAGATAGTTTGGAGTTGTATTAAAATGCAGAAGGAGGTAGTTAAATTCGAGATGAAAAAGGCTATTCTAGAATACAGATGGTTTGAATCTAAACCCGGGTCCACATTTGAACTATAGAATTAGATTGATTTTCTTTTCTAGATTTACTAGCCTACAGATGTAAACAAATTTATTTTACTAAGATGTAAGGCAATGGAAGACAGCTAAATAGAAGACTCAAAAAGGCAAAGTATAGATTGATCGAACGGGAACCTAGATGCAATTGGACTAAAATTAAATTCATTACATTACTAAATTTCCTATTCTACTAAGGTATAAGAGGCCATTGCAAACCACAAGTGTTTTGAACAAGGGTCTCAGTCCGTATTCAAATCTAAGTAGTCCATATTTGTACTATAGCATTAGATTGATTTTCTTTTTTATAATGATTTTTAAAATGATAACTATACATATGTAAAAAAATTCATTACATTAAGATGTAAGAGACAAGGAGAGGCAGTTAAATGATGTATTCAAAAAAGGTATTGCAGTACTCAGTTGGAAAGTAGGCTTGGACCCATATTGAAATATAAATTGTTCATATTTGGTCTATAGAACTAGCTTAGGATTAATTTTATTGAATTTATATACCACAAATATAAGAAAGAAATCTGAAGCTCTAATAAGATGGAGAAGGCGATTATATCAGAGATACAAAAAGACTATTGCAGAATACAAGTGGTTTGAATGTGGCCTCAATTCATATTCAAATCTGAGTGATTCACATTTAGATTGTAGCATTTACTTTTCTAGATTCAACATGCTACAGATATATGTAAAAAACTTTGAAGCTTTCCTAATGTGCAAGAGGCAGTAGGAAATAGTTAAATGCGAGATTCATACAGCTGCTGTGCATATAAGTCTGTACCAATATTCAGACTTAAGTGGTCCACATTTCAACTGTATCATTTAAATGATTTTCTTTGCTAGCTTTACAATACCATATACATGTATAACAAATTAATATCTACTAAGATGCAGCAAGTAGTTCAATTAACGATTAAAAAAGTCTACTGTAGACTGCCGATGGTTTCAACATCTAACTGAGACATTATTTAATTCTGAGTAATTTATATTTGGTCTGTTATAGTAGATTGATTTCCTTTTCTCAAATAATTGAAGTCTACTAAGATGTAGAAGGCAGTTAATCAATGATTTAAGAAGGTTTTTGTAAAATATAGGTGGTTTTAATATGGAACCGAGCTTTTCTTCAAATGTATGGTCTACATTTGGTCTGTAACAGTAGATTGCTGCCTTTTCTCAAAAAGTAAAGTTTTACTACGATGTAGCAAGCAGTTACATCAAAGAATCAAAAAGACTATTGCAGAGTACAGAAAGTTTGAAAATGGGATCGGTCTGTTATTCACACTTGGGTGGGGAGACAGAGAAAGAGAGAGAGAAACATAGTTTCTCATCCAAGAATTTGCTTTACTGTTCGCTGTACCGTGCTGTTTAGATGATTAAAAACGTGTGACCACTTCTTGCACAGTTCACCTTCACTAAGCTCCTTAATCTGCAGCTACAGGGATGAAATTTTGGTTGCTGGTGCACCAGGCGCTTCTATAGGAAGATATTAATGCTACAGAGTCTAGAAATGTCTGCAAAGCAAGTGATGATGAATATTACATAATTGACGAATCACAAGTTATAGATGATTAGAACGAGATTCACCCTTTGTACATGCTTGGATATCTACTATCTATCTATCTCATATTAGAAAATTGCTAGACAGCTTACCATTGTATTTAGACTTTATAGTCGAGTGGATTACAGATATGCTCAAATAATTCATAACATGGTAGTACAATTATATGACAAAACTAGTATAGGACCAGTGAGAACAGGAGTGCGCCAGAGATATTCAATGAGCCCAAAGTTATTCATCACAACTTTGGGGGACGTATTTAAAGAGTTGTCAAGAAACATTTTCGGTTAACTAAGAAAATACTAAATCACTTGAGATTTATGGACGATATCATATTGGTGTTTCAGGGTTTTGAAGCACTATAGATGATGATCTGTGAGCTAGAACAACAGTCAAAACAAAAGCCTTAAAATTAATACGGAGAAACCAAACTAATAACTGAGCAAGAAGAAGAAAAATATAGAAAATATGTAGATGAATACTTAAGATAGATGGTAAAATGTGCAAAACAAAATAAAGTAACAAAAATTGAAAGGTGGAAGCGATTGGTATGCTCAGAAATTAGCAGACAAAAAAGAAAAAATACAAAAATACTGCTACATCTAAGGAAAATATGTTTATAAACAATACTGGAAACAAATACAAAACACTAAAAAATCATAAATAAGCTAGTTAAGATACAAAATATCGTGGAATGTTAAAAGTTAAACGTAAAACTAAAATATTAGAGACATCAGACGAAGAACTAAAGCAATAGATGTCGTAGAACATACAATTCTGAAATGGAGATGTGCTTGTCGCAGAGAGACAGCACGTAGAACAACGAAATAAAACATTAAAGGCCATGGACGCCAAAGATGATTTGAAGAGTGCGATGGTCGGATTTGGTTTGATAAAAAAAATCGCAGATCGGAACTGGATATAACTTTGCTATTGAATAGAAAAGGGCTAACATAGATATATAGAACATCATCTCAAGACAGGAGAAATTATTTCTAAACTTCATTTAGTGATCCAAACAAATGAGACTTGCAAAACAATGGATCCGGAAAAATCATGAACTTTTATCGAGTTATTGCCTAGGATTGCTTGAGCACTACTATAGCTTATACCTACCACAAAAAAAGCCTACTCTTTGCAGAGTACCTTGCTGAAGTATTTATCCCTTATGATGCTGAACCAAATCAAGAAATTCTAGAGCTCCTTACAGAACCTATTCAACCAAATTACACCAAAAATGTTGAACGAACTTCCAAAAGCTATTGCAATATTGACTTACATGTACAATGCATTTTTTTACGACTTCAATCCCACTCTAGCAAAACCTGGTAAAAATCCTAATCTCCTAATCCTGCTACAGATTCATAAGTCTTTCATCTGCCATTTATGTTATTTATCGAATTATACCGGGCATCCATAAATCTTTGGATGACACAAAATATTGTTCATCCGTATAGTTAGACATAAGCCAGGCCTTTATAAAACCAAATTAGCTCATATGTTAAACTCCTCAGATCTTATCTAGATAATTGTCAGTTCTGAACCAAAATTCTTTTTCTTGGATGTTGGCGACCAACATGGAGAACCAAAATAAATGATGCAGTAGGACCATTCCTCTACTTATTATATACATCTTATTTACCTACTACAACTTATACCACAACCGGAACATTTGCTGACAATACGGTGACCCAATAATTACATCTTCATATGTACAAAACCACCTCAACCTTATACAAGAGCGGATTAACAAATGGAGAGTTAAAACCAATGAGAACAAGTCTACATAAGTAATATTTGCACTGTACATGACAACTTTTGATTGGTGGAAAATCTCGACTGCCCTTCGAAAATAAAGCTGTGGTTTATAAAGCTATCATTCGACGTATCTGGACATATGGTATCGAGCTATGGGGCTGTTTTAGCAAATCGAATTTAGCAATTATCAAGATCCCAGTCTACAATTCTTCGAGCGATGACCGATGTGCCATGGTATATATTCAACCAAATGTTACACAATGACCTCAACATTCTTTATGACCAAGATGTTATTCAACAACACTGTAATGGACTTTAGTATTAATGTTCTGTTATCAAATTAGCCCAACAACTGTTAATTGGCAATAATCTGCTAGAAGGCGATTAACATATTAAATATTCTTCTCAATCTCCCTGCTCTTCGGGGGATGTCTGTGACCTTCATTTCCAACTCTTGTGTTGTATCCAAACTGTGCCTTAAATCTTCTCAAAATTCAGGGCAGTTTTATGCCTCTTGTCATGAGAAGCTTGATAATAATCTGTTGGACAACTGACTAAAATATCGGTAGTATCAGGTAACCTACGGAAAAAATTCTCTTCAGGCACCCTAAGTCACAACTCCGTTCACTTTTCGGCGCGTAAAAAGAAATTTCGCTTTATATTTGATACACCCCCGCGGAGTCTTCTACTCTATGACTTGATTCACCATTATACTGCATAATTTCCATTGTTAAACAAAAGGAGAGTTGCATTGCCACTTGCCGTAACATAAAATCGTGCCCGCGATTAAAGAAGATCTGAGCTTTTATTCTCACTTGAGCGGTTTATTCCGAAGTCCAACAATTTTTCAAAGATATCGGCAAGGCGTGTGCACGAGCGCAATCCCTACAACTTATTTAATTTGTACACTCACGTCCAATTTGATGCACCATTTATCTTTTCATGCGTTTTGTTTCTCCGCGGCTCTCTTGAAATAGAACGCAGACTTACCCTAATCTAGTTAAATAAATTATACCTTTTGAAGGATGACAGGTTCAGGGCACGTTCTGTGACAGATTAATAAATGTATGTGGCTTCGCCCGCTAGATATATTATGCATAGGGATTTGTTAACTTTAGTTTTCCCCGCGTATACGGAACCGCAAGCAGACTTTTTGCCGCTAATTATTTTGGCCCTTAGAAGAGTTTTGCTTTTGTTTTTAAGCATGAATAACTGGTTAAAAATTTTAGTTGTAACCTAAACGTAATAATAATTTTTTAAGATATAGTTTATAATTTTTAGCCACGCATATACATAGTCTCGTCAAAAAGTTGTTATAACTTGTCCATTATCGATCTTTCCGTTCTTTTCGTGAACTTGGAATTGTTTAACAACGGAACTTTTAGCACCATTTTTTCGCCCATACCTTAATGATTTTAAATGAAGCTTTTATGCTTATTAAGATGGCGGACTTTTATCTCGCTTTAGATAAAATATTTTTATACAGACAACAGGTACTTGTCTTGCTTAAAACTTTCTAGATCATTACTAAATAAATCAACTGATTATCAACAGGATCTGTCAAAAATATATAGAAATATAAAAAAAATATTTAGCAACAATTACTGCACAACTATTTCCCTGCCCTTTCAATTAAATGCTTAGGACTGATCTGAAATGCCATTATTCCTTCTTATCTAACCCATTTGCCTTTTTCGACGTTGGATATTGGTTCTTGGTCCTGCAGCCAGTTTTTACACTCTTTTCACTACTTCTACTGTCTTTACTTTTTCTAATCCTATTTATCGAATTTGGTCCATTCATTTTCTGGTTTCGGCTAAGCATATTGGTCTATAATTTTTACACCACGTTTGTAATTATTTCCCTAATTTTATCAGAAATGGTATTCATATCGGTATCGATGGTCTACTTCAGCTAATCGGCACTATTGAGATAATTTAAGATAACTCCATAGATTA
Source organism: Sinelater perroti (assembly GCA_036346155.1). NCBI lineage: Eukaryota > Metazoa > Arthropoda > Insecta > Coleoptera > Elateridae > Sinelater > Sinelater perroti. The sequence goes on along the minus strand of JARFIY010000346.1, from coordinate 2,053,943 downwards.
GATAAACAACTTTGCCAAGCAACTTCTTATCGGGTTTTTCCACTTGCATCCCATGCCAATATTTTCTCTTTGAACACACTAGGTGCAGGTTTTCTCCGTCCTGCTGGTCTCAAGAGAACCTTATGCTTCTTCTTGCTGAATGAATGATTGCTAGAACTTCTTTTATCAAAAATATTGAGGTTTTCACTACATCAAATACGAAAGTTTTAGTTATTCACGTACCTAGCTAGGAGAAAATAAGTGTTGTTAGTCAAATATATTTACTAAATATTGATTTACCCATCACTGATCCTTTCTAAAATTTCATTTGCAAAATCTAATCTTTGGTCACAATTTTTTTTGTGTCAAAGACTCTTTGGTCTGGATTTTATAGTAAGCAGATTTAATTAGTGAAGTTTTTAGAACAATCGATGAACGTTGCAAACTGTTTCAATGTTTTTTATGTTATTAATCAACCTATTCACTATATTACCAAGAGTATTTCCACTTCAGTTATATATTTTTACTAAACTGTAAAAATTAATTAGTCAATATTCAAATTGCTGTAATGTCGTTCTGATTGGGTTTTCACTGATTTTTTATACGAGGTCCCAATCGACCCCAGTCTTCTCGTTGTACTAATGAGTGAACAGTCATTTGTCTTTGGCAACGTAGATGAACTTCGCCATGGTTAGTGAAGTTGGTGATAATTATCTTTAAAAAATTGTCTACCCTTGTGCTCTATAACCACATAAACAAGTTCATTTATGTACTTTGGACGGACTATCTATCTACGCATTTAAAAGTTTTGTATAATGCTTACTGACAATTTTTTCTAAATTTTAAGGTTACTCCCAGATGCTCTTCTACGGCCTGTTTCAACACTAAAATAAATATTACAAAAGATAACCCCGCCTTAAACCAAACTTGACCTAAAAAAGAAGTAATAAATCACCTTGTCTTGAACTTAGCTTTTCACATTTTTACTACTCACCTTTACTTCTTTGTCAATCCAGGTTTTTAATAATACCTCGTAATAATTTATACCCAGCACATAATAATACAATTTCTTTACAGTTCTCACATTGCTGATTGTTACCCTTATTTTGGATCAATATCAATATTTTTTTTCTTTCTTCTAATATAGACTTACTAGTCTAACAATGTACTTTTTAAATTTTCTACTATAACATTATTATAGCTTGGTGTATTACCATTTTTACTTCTTCCAGCGTTGGCTCTTTTATATATATTTTTTATATCTTTTACTAGACCATTATTTAGCGTCTTACTCACTAACTTGTCTTGGTCTAAAAATGTAATACTAAATTCTTGAAATCCACTATTATTTTTGTGTCTTTCTTATTTTTGCTTCTATTTTCTATTTTTTCTTTCTTTTCTCTGTACTTTGTATTTATTTTTTCTAAACTTACAAGAACTTTGCTCTGCAACCTTTATTTTTCAATATCTTTTGACAATTTCAGTTTATCTAATTGTAAGTTTTTTTGTTTTGCAATTCTTTCTCTAGTAATTTTTCTAGTTCTCTTCACCATATGTCATAATACTTAGTAACATGGCATTGTAAATTTGAAATTTCATATTTCAATTAATGTTTCTGATAGTTTCCTTATACACTGTCTTGTCTAGTTTATTTATATCTTTTTTCCATTCTTGTGACATTGGTTATGTAAGGTTATTGATTTTCTAAGTATTTGGATTTTTATCTTTTTTTATTTTACTGTTTTTGTTATTTCTATTTTACAACTCTTTTTTTCTGTTGTTGCCAGTTACTCTATTTTATTAAAGTAAATTTTGAGTCTTATTTTGCGTGTTTCTTATTTAACTATCGTAGCATAAAATTAAGAATTTCTTCTTCTAAACAAAGTTAAATGTATATAGATATTTGTTTCTTATTTGTGCCTTCACATTTTTGCATTTTCTTATTTTTGTGGTTCTTCAACCCCTTTGTTTTTGGGATTTCTTGTTGTCTTCTTTTGTCCCCGAAACCATTGACCGGCTATTATCTGTAATACTAAGCAGAAACCGATACTAGGTACTGTCAACTGAACCCAGAGTTTTTAAAGAAGTTGTTACTCCTTTATTTCTCCTACATTTTTTATTCTTTCTTGGGAGAGGTAATAGAGTTCATGTTCAATATATACGTTACGATGTGAGAACATATTTTTTAAGACTGTATGCGCTTATATAGTTAAAGCTTGGTCACCGATCACCTATTTTAGAATTTAATAAATATTATCATAATTTTTGTTTAGGATTAATGTTTTCTATCAAGCACAAAATTTTTGTCTTGTCAGACTTGTCTTTAAAAAATTACATCGTATATTGCTACCCAGCATCCTAATATAAAAATTTATTAGAACTGCAAACTCCTTTTTTATAAAATTTTTAGTGTCTATAGTTTGGTGTTTGTAATTTAATTATGAAATTTCTCGAAACTTCGAAATATTGAGTTAGAATAAATCGCGAAACATCAATTTTTCAGGTCGTACGTGCAGATTGAATCAAAATTTATGCCTTAAGCAAGCCAGCATTCCAAACAAGGAACAATGGAGCGCTGCGTTCTGAATTTCGTACTCGAGGAGCCTTTCATGCGAGCCAGCCTCGCATTTTATTCAACCGAAATGCAGTTTTATGTGCTCGCTTTTCGTTCGCGCTCGCTGGAGAACTCTTGTGACGCTCACGACGTTTCGTAATGATTCGAGTTAGTTGCATCGGCGGAACTGAATTCAGTCTGCAAGGGCGGCGCTCCAGGCGATATTGAGGCATATTGTAATGGAGCAGGAGCAACTGACGTAGTTAGGATTTGCACCCGGTAAATTTGCACTGTAACTTGCAAGATAAGCGATAAGTGGGTGTCTGCCGGATGTAATTTCTGAGTGCATTAACTATTGATGTCGGCTACTGTCTTTAAAGCATCTATTGTAGCCTGGTTATTGCCCATTCACGGAAGTTGCTACGATTATTACAACTTGTTCAGCTAATCGGCCTTCTTCTTTATTACATTAGTAAAACGATCGAAATACTGAACTTCTGTTTCCATGCAGAGAAGCCGAATACAAAATGGGTGGATAGTAGTCGGGCTACTAATGTAAGATTTCCGTGAAACCATCGTTTTTCGATCCCTGAGATGTCCTCGATGACCTCTAGGCTGACCAACTATATGGACGTCGGATTCTTCAGAATAGTCTTCGTCTATCGGAGGCTGTTTTATTGCTGTAAATGTGCCCATCACACCACTGGATCTTGGTGCCGCTCATCGATTTGTCTGCGCTTATGAGGTCCGTAATGACCTCCAGGTTGACCATCTACGGAATCGTCGGGTTTTTCTGAATAGTCTTCTTCATTGGAGACTGTCCAATTGCTGTAAATCTACCTCCCACACCACGTCGAAATTTCGATACCATTCAATCGGTAGCGCGGATACTTCTCCCCATTTTCGACCGGGTCCACTTTAATTCGATCTGCGATTCTGCTTCCACTTTCTTTTCATGTACGTCACAGTTTCCTCAAATTTAATAGTACATAGCTCGGAATAGTCTGACATTGTCCGCAGTACTTAAGTCTACACAAAACAGTCATTTATTTTTCTCAAACTACACTACAAATAATGATATGCGCTCTTCAAGATCATTTGGTGTGCACTGACTCGTCGTACGGGAAGAGAGAGAAACTTCGGCTGGTCTGCTTATCGCTTCCTACCTTTCTCTGTCGAACGCTGCCTTCTACGTTGCCCTCCAACTAGTAATTTTCGCGTATTAATCGTTTCAAATTCGACCGTTTTGATGTCGCTCATAATTTTAGAATGACACTTAGTATACGTACCGAAGTTAGACATTTTCTGTCAAAATAAAAACAACAATCTATGGCTATTACTAACAAGCGTAAACCTTTTTTCAAAATCAATATTTTTATAACTTTCAATATCATAATTGATAGTATTAGCCAGGAGAGCTCATAGTAGACAAAGTACCTAAAACCAAAAGTTATGTATTGGATATACATGATAACATATGCATCTTTGGTATGTTGAACAAAGATGACGCAAAGAACTGTTGTAACTATACTCAGTAAAATACAGAGTTGCTTGTCTGGGAGTAATGGTCACCATAAAAACAACATCAATAATTGCTAGACCTTCTCCCTCTTCAATTTGAAATCATAGGAGAGACAGGAGTGGCTCGTTATAGACTGCGAAACACACCCATCCGCAAAGATAGTATAGAAGTGGGTCATCTGAAAATTGGACATATGGGTGAAGGCATACTGGATATGAGAACAGATTATTTGATAACATTTGCATTCAACATGAATTTTGAGATTAATATTATGGATCGAAACGAATATATAAACGAACAAGAACAGGCCCAAAAAATTGTCTGGTTTACAGACGGATCAAAGACCGGGTCGGGAACGGGAGCAGACATAAAACTTGCAGTTAAGCTTTTCACTAGGAAAATACAAAATAATTTGAGGGCTTATCAAAATAAGCGAATCAATATATTCACAGAGAGTCGGGCATACCGACTCCCCAATTCTATTGTAAGGATCACATCATAAAAAAGCTAATGAGCCAACACAAAAAGGGTCAACCCCAGATATAGGTCCTGAATAAGCTCTAGAGGTATCTAAATGTATAATACAAGGCGAGTTGAGAGGATAGACTAGAAAACAATATAAAAAATACTGGAAAAATGTACCGGGCCAAAGACATGGACAAATCTCTATAAAAGTAACATCTTGTAAATGAAGTGAAGAACTGTTAGTAAAACCATTGTAGGTCTTCTTACAAGACATTGTTTTCTCAGAGGGCAGCTCGACAAAATATGGTTGCAGATGATGTGACAGAGAACCAGAGACAGTCATACATGTCTTATGCGAGTGTGATGCTTTAATTCACAGAAGGCAAGCCGATTATGGAAAACCAATAAAGGATCTGGGGGAATACAGCAACTATCCAGTACGAGATTTGTATAGACTGGTACAAAGGGCAAAAATACTGGAAATGATGTTATAAAGAAAGTAACAGAAGCACAATATGTCCATGAGGCTGCAGTGCTACCGGAAACATAGATCAAATGGCTTTCAACAAAAAATGCTTTTTAAGAATTTTCTCATTGATCATTAGATTACTTTAGATAAGATCAATAATGCATCTTGAACGTCTTGGAAGACAGTTTGATACATTATATTGTTACGTTAAGTTCTTGAAAAGGAAATTGATATCATTTTCTTTAAATAAAGGAATTAGTGCAGGTGTTTTTATCTTTCAAATTTCTTTGTGATCTTTTTTAGATTCTTCAAAACCCACCGTTTATGTTCATGATCTTGTTTATGTATTTTTTTCGCACCATATCATCAATTGATATGCAGTGTTTATCAAGAAGAGTCAAGTGGTACTTCAAATTTTTACTGAAGCCATAGTTTTAAGATCTGCCGGAAATAACCCCCAAGGATAGAAAAATGGTTTAGTATATGTTCCGACATATTCCTATTTTGATCATTTTATCGTAGGATATCTTTTGCATTGGACTAAATTAAAATTTGTATTTGCTTTCTTTGCGTTATGTTTATGCTGAGAAAGCACGCTTTCAAAGAATCTTCCAATAAATCAATATTTGCATCAAGCCACAACTCTTGAATATATGGTAACAAATTGGTGACTACTTAAAAAATAATTTAATTTCTAATTATTTATGTTGTGGTTACATTGACGAAATCTTTTACAAAATGGGTGTTCAATTCTAAGAAACTTCTTAGGTAGTGGGCATTTCTTAGCATAGATCAACCTTTTTGGGTGTTGGTTTTCTTTAAATCTTTAATTAACAAAAATGTGGTCAAACTATTGAGTTTAATAATAGATCAACTAACAGAATCAGCCAAAAAACTTTTTTCTTAAATTTTAGTTACGACGGGTTTTTTAAATGTTTAGTTGTGCATGTCTGATTTAAATGCGGAAGGAAAATGTTGTAATCAAGAGTTTGAATTGAATTTCAAATCTGAACATCGCTTTCTTCTAAAAACCTTTCTATGAGCACATTTTCGTGAAAAGCCACAGGTTTTTCCATAACCTTTCGCCTTGTTCAATCTAAATTTTGATTTGACGTGAAATTGCAGTAGACTTCATTCATATTTTTTCTTCCGGGAAGACTTATTGAAAATGTTATCAAAATCTGTTGATGAGATTAGCTTTATGATTTTCTCTTGCACTATAACTTCTGAAGCTAACTTACCACGTTCAGAGAAAGAGGACACTCACTTAGCAGATTTTTATAGAATATATTGATGTGAATCTACGATATTGGATGAAATGATAGTTGAATACCAAGTTAATTACAAATATAAACTTAATATAGGCTTTATTGTTTAAACTTTTACGATATCTAATGTTTTGAAAGATAAAGATTACGTCTTGGAGTGGTAGACGTGACTATAATTAATAACCTAGACTGTAGGGTCTTCTAAAAACAGAAATACTAAGTTTAGATGATTTACTGCTTTCTTGAAGCTTGTCCAAACGTATATCCTATAATTGAAGAAATAACTGAAGAGATCGGATGGTACCTTATACAATTGTTAGTCGGATTCTTTTTTGGTTTGGACTGCATCCCTGGCCTAAAAATCTTTATTAGTAAAACAAAAACAATAACTGGTCTAAGAAATTTGTAGCGTATGTAAGAACACAATAATTTCCCTTTATAGGGTCCAACTGCAACGTTCATCCTGCCCCTTCAGTCATGCATTGATTTTGTCGGCCGTAGAACTTAAACGCAGCCGTTTATACGATGCATGTCACTTCACCATTTCAACCCGAGATATATTTGAATATAAAACGTTTTAATTCTCGTAAGTGCTAAAATGCGTTTTCAGGCGGCATAATCATTAGCATCAAGGTTCAGCTGTACCATAATTGTCTGCGATGGCCAACTGACGTGTCTTTGTTCTCTTAAAATACAAAAGAGGCTACTTAAGGCGACGGTAATGTCGAAAATCAATTTTAAATTAACGTTTTTATGTGCCTCACTACAAAAATAAACAAGCAGATTGAAGCAATAAATTTAATTTTTTCTTGCTTATCCGTGATAGGTCAGGCAACTGCTATTGTATTGGCGAATATATTTTTACCTTCTGCGATGACCTCTCGTTGAAGGTTTCTTTTTATACAGTTATAAATGGAAACTTTTAGAAAGCACAATGAGCTGAAAGTATTCACGTGTTCCCCCACGCATTAAAAATGTGTAACCTAAAAATACTTAACTTTAATGTATCCTTTTGTTGGGTTGCTTACATATTTTTGTATATCACTCCATGTTCCAAAAGGTGCATGATAACATCGGCCGATGTTAATGTTCTTATTTTTAGATTCACGAAATCCAGTCTAATTCCTTCACCTCATTTTCCCCGATCTTGTTTTCTATTGTCAACCTTAACTTAGAGTTGTCGTTCAAATTATGAATATAAAGCTGTAAGTTCGCTAAATATTTATCTTTGGTGACAAGTACGTATTATCTAAGTCAATAAATACATAGTCTTTAACGGCAGGTCTTGCTTGTCCATATATTAGACTTTGTTCAAGATTTTGAAACTCTTCACAAGAAATATCTTTTAAATTGAGATACTATCTTACGCGTTATTGTGATGTGGAGCCATTGTTGTTAAGAGGCTAACTGTTGACGTCGTTGGTTGTTCTGACTTCTTGGTGACATGGTGGTCTATTTTTTGGTCCTTAATAGGGGTAAACTAAGCACATGTTTCTTTTTTCTATTGATTGTCTCAATATACTTCTGGTGTATCTTTCTTTGTTGGTCTATGTAAATTACGTACTTTTGTTGCAATGGTGTAGGTAGTTCCCACCTTATGTTTGTTTAGAGGTCGACGTGTTTGCCATACCAATGTTTCACTAATGATTCGATTGCTTGTAAAGATATTAGTCTATAGGATGGGTATGAATATTCCATATATATGTTAATCTTCCAAGAACTTTAAGTACCTGTATATCTATTATTCGATTCCAGTTTTACGTTAAACTTAATGTTTGGATTATCGAATCAAGTTATCTTAGAAATCCTTAACGGCGATTTGAAATTGTTTTTCTAGTAATTGAAAGAAGTTGAAGATCGAAGAACTTGAGGGACTGATACGGGCCAACATCTATGCGGTTATTTAGAGATGCTATCTCTTCTCTGAAGAGTACGCAAATAAAGAAGAAGAAGAAAAAGTAATTGGAATTTAACAGGGCTGTGTAGGTTGTATATATAATGGTTGGGCGTGAAACACTCAAAAAAGTTACAATATGTCATTGGAAAAACTCTGCCAAATACAGAACTAGTCATAAACCAATAAAATGATAATATTTTGAAAACTGAGCAAAGAAATAATTTAAAACTGAAACAAATCAGACAGGATTTCAATATAAAATAAGTGATCAGTAAACACGATGCCATCTAAATCATTTGCTTGCTCAATAACAAAAAAGTTGTTTGTAAATACTACAAAATTTTTGGATGTGTAGATCAGACCACTGTGGTGTTGTTGGAATCAAAAATTGATGTATTATTTACTGATGTCTTGAGTTGGACATCATCCATTGACGGATTACTCAATGGGATCTTCAGACTCTTGCCTTCTTAGTCTTCTGTTTAGTGTTGGTCGCAGACGTTAGCTATTAATTGATCGGTATGATTTAAAGTAACGTCACGACTATTTCTGGCTGAAATTTTGATTATTCATTGACTTACGGGCCTGGTTGCCAATAAACTGAATTTTCGACTGAAATGTTCGCAGGTTTTTGGTGCTTGAAGGTTTACTGCAACTCCGTAACTTAACCCCGTATGTCTATGCGGGTTTTAGGATGGTTATATAGTAGTAGTTGATTATTCAAAATCAGCTGTAATTTTCGTACATCTTTTAGGATGAGTTGTTAACATTCAGCTTTTATGTGAGTTTTCCACGTGATAACTTGAGGATAGTCGCTTTGTCTAGTAGTAAATGTTACTTGTATGGATTCACTTTTAATCTTCTCTGATCTAACAGGTTTAGGTATCTGTAGTATTCTTGATGGTTTGATGGGATTAGTTGTATCATTGGCCAAGATGACAAAGTAGCGTTAATATTTGGGACATTTGCAATGTAAAAAAGGAATAGGAAGGAGTCAAGTATACTAAATGTGGAAGAGAGAGGCTTTAACTTTAATTTTAAAGTGACTCATTTTGGTAAGATTTTAGTAACAGATAGAGTTGGCGGGGCAGTTTCTTCTTTATTTTATACAGTAGTCATACCTTATCAGATTCCTGATGGATATCCAAGAATATCAAACCACACATTTGCTTCCCTCGAGGCTATTTCTAATACAGTTTACAATTTTATCGCATTATATGTGTTTATTGACTTTACTTTTTTAGAGACTAAATGAGTTAGCCAGTTATTAGATAGGAGTGGTGTAAAGACTGAAGCAAGGTATTTTCTGTAGAGACATTGATACAGTTGCAACTTCTAACCGACTATATTAGTTGAGGTACTGGTAATGTTAACCTTTTAAATTTTTTTGTAGTCTTGTCTTATGATGATAGGTTAATGATGATACTAATTGAATGTTCAGGTAATCTTGTTCAGAGGGTTTCTGGAACTATACCATTTGCCCTGGACTCTACTTTTTTGCAGTTAGTTTTCTTGTACGTGGTGGTATATTTTGCTTTATTAGAGTGATCTGCCAGACTGCTTCTTGAATTATCTTGATGATGTATTTTACAGTTTTATTGATTTTAGTTTGATAGTACTGGTGATGAGAGGTTTAAATTGTTCCCAGTTGATTTTTATAGTAAAGAATTTTGTGATATTAAATTAGTACTCAAGGTGATTATTATTGTGTTGTGATCGTAACTTGAATTTAGGTTACTTTCTATTTTGCTATATCGTTAGGAATGTCTTTGGTGATTGCAAATTCTAACATATGTTTAGTTCATTTAAGTCCCCTGACAAGTACTGTAGATTATTTTTCTGTACAATCTTTAATAAGTTTCGTCCATTGGTTGTAATCAGCCTGGACCCCCAGTCGGAGAGCTTAGTATTCCAGTCTCTTGCTATAAGAAAATCTGAACCTAGTAGGAGTAAAATTTTTTGATGTCCTGCAGCTGATATGCTGGACTATACACAAGGTCAAGGGGGTAGTTTTGGTAACGTGAATACTGAATTATATTATTTTCAATTTGAAGTGCCTCGGTTTTTATTTTAATTATTTGCAAAAATTCTAAAGCAAATCTGATTTCAAAGATGGCAAAGAACGTTAGCAAGGGGTTCTTACCCTGTGCTTTATGTTAATGATATTTCTTATTGAGTGTCCTAGATGTTTTGAGCAGGAAATGAGAGGTATGGATCATGAATTACAATCCTGTGCGCTCTCGTTTAATTTGGTAGGTGTGGGAAGCTATAAATTCGCGCAGGCGCTTAATCAGTTTAGTTTCCCGTAGGCAGCAGTGGAAAAGGTATTTGTTTTGAAGTGTTAGATGGTTTTGGAAAAGTTTTCAGTCATAGCTAGAAACTCTTTGACTCTATAAATACTACTAGTGGAGGACTAAGTTCTTTAGATTGTGTTTTATTGTTCATATGGCTTACAGTTCAGTCGTTGCTAAGTTCTGTTTCAGAGAGATTTTTAAATCTGTTTGATAGGTTGATTTGTGGTGGGTTTCAACTGTTGCTTCATCATCAGGCTACTTTATAGTTTTCTCAATATCATTGTTGTGATGAGTTTGATATGAATGAGGTTGGGATTTGGAAAGGTTGTTGCTGATAAATTAGAAGCATAGGAAATTGGTTTTTATACATTTGTAATAATTGAAAATTTTGTGGTATTTGACTTATTTGAGTAGATTGACGGTGGTTGTAGGTGATTTTGCATTGAGCATTGGTTGAAAGTTGTTTATATCGTTCAAGAAGTTGTTGAATGACTAGATACTTTTATCGTTTACTACAATGAGAATTTAAGCAAGTCAAATTTTCTCCCAGTCGACACTCGAAGATAGGAGAGCGGCGATCGATACAACTTTACACCGTAGATGTCAAATGTGCACTTTTGCTAGTTTCTTAATCCGAAAATAGTCCTTAAGGATGCCGGTATGATGTACCAAACGATTGCTTGTTTTTGATCTTTTGATAGAGATTGTTAAATTCGACTATAAATTCACTTTAAGAGTGGTATTTTAAAATCAAAAATCTGATAACAAGTTAGAATCATTGACTAGAAGCTTATTAACTTTTTAGAGAAGAAGCTGGCTGAAATAACATTTTTGGACTTGCCTCTTACACTACCTAAATCTAGTTAAGGAATCTGCAGTTTGATACCGATTTTTTGTCTTCTTTGGAGTCAGAAAATTTTTGGCATTTACTGATGTATGGTTTAATAATAAACAGCTTCTTGTACAAACATAAGATATGGATACTTAAATATGATGTTCTTTGGGCGCACCACTACCGAACTTGATTAAAGTGCTAATATTATAACAAGTCTTAGAGTGTATCATAATACTTTGACGATCTTTAAAGTTAGTCTTGGTTGCATTAAATAATTTGATATAACCTATTTTCTAACAAGGGAGTTGATTAGAAAAATCTCGTTTATATCTTTAGATTGATTCTACGTGTTTACTTTTCAAAAACTTTTTTTTAAAGATTTTTTCGGTTTCTTCTGTTAAATGTAGGGGTCTTTTGTATCATTTTTTAAAATTAATTTATTATTTATTAATGCATTTCTTTACTTATAGCAGTATTTTGCACATTTAATGGTATAACATTTTTGTATTACCGACTTTTACTTTTGTTTACAACTATTTTGCTATATTGATTTTTTGCACTTTAGCATTAAAAGTTAAAACAATGCTTTTCAATTTATAAATCAGTAGTCTAACAATTAGAATTTGTTGTTGGATAAAGCGTTGATGCGATCAAAATGTTAGTTTGCGCAAGCCTTTTGTTGTTATTTGTATGTAACGCAAATTGGTTTCCTACACGCTCTATGCTCACCGCGAATACGTTTGGAGGCATAATGCATGCGGTTGTATTGTGATTGTCTCCGCATTTAGCAGGAGTCTGATGTTTTATGCAGCAACCCTTTATATGTCGCAACATAGAATCTTGTGCACTGAACGGTATTTACTTGGCGCTTAAAGCATTTCGTTCTATATAAGTTATTATTATACATGTGTTGTGTTTGTATCGCAGGCGGGTCCAACTAATCGCGATACGTGGGGCGGCCGATAAGTAATATGCACGTAACAGTGTGGCCTTGCAGCCATAACTGCGGCACGTGTTATTCCGCGCCCCCTAGCGGCCATCAAACAGCGCGAATTAGCATAACCTCGAGTTATGAGCTAAAGTGCGGAAAATGTAACTCCAAATGAAAGTAATTGCTGCACGAAGACCGCGTAAGGTGAAAACTCTGTTGTTCGTAAGTCTGGGTAGTAATATCATGAAATGTGGTGGTTTCTCCACCAATGTTAGGCATCTGAAATCATGCTTAATTTTACATTCACTAATTCATAGCCCCTAATCGGACATTAATTATTTTGTTAAATAAAATAATTTTTGACTATCACCAATATTTGTTAGATACGAGGCATGTTCATAAAATATCTAACTGTAATACAATCTACAAGTTCGAAAAACGAATAATTAATCTAGCCCATAGAACACTAGACCTTTCATAGCCTCATTTAAACCATTTGGTGGTTTTTGAGTTTTTTCCCTTCTTCTTAACGTATAGATTACGTTGCTATTTCTATTGTTTACGTGCTCCTGCCGTTTCAGTATTTTGAGCGTTCATGAATTGTTATATTTTTATTTAAGGCTTTTCGCATTTTCATTTTTTTTGTTATTATAGGTGTGTCCAAAATCTATAGCTAAGTGATTTTATTTTATAATATTTCCAACTGATCACTAATACACTTTCTTCTATTATAAAAGCTTTTGTGGTAACAGAAAACAAAATTTTATATGCAATGTCTCTTGTTGGTGTCATTGTTCTTAAAGAAAGGGTAATCAAGGATGTTGAGGTAAATCAAACAAAAACGATAAACTCATATATGGTTTACACACATTCAATCACCATCAACCACAGATCACTTTTTTTATTCTTACGTGAATATTGTTTACAAATATGCAATGTACGACAAAAAATGTTTCTTTTCATTCAAGAGATAGTAGTGAGAGAGCGGAGACTTTTTCGTGGTCTCTAGAATGAGGTACATAAAGGGAGATGCAAGACAAAGCGCTAAAGGCATCAATCTGTCCATGTAAAATTTTCTAAAATACAAATTAAATCAAAAATAACTCTTCTTGCTTAAACTATTAAGATGCTGAAGAGCAACTCACGAGAACTCTTAGAGCTTTGGGTATTTTATCAATATAATCAAGGCATTTAATAAATGTGTACCATTTCTAATCTTTTTATGCATACGCTGTAAAATCGAGACCAAATGGTGGAGTCATACTCAAGACGCGGCCGGATAAGAGCAAAGTAAAGGGTTTTAAGCGTGGATAAGTTAATAAAGTTTAGGGAATTTCTCAGAACAAATCCCACTGCTTTAAGAGCTTTGTGGTAGATGTCAATGTATTGAGAGAAGTTAAGACCACAATTAAAAACGACACCTACATCATAAACAGATAACACTCTAGTAATTAGGACGCCACTTATTAAGTAGTCATATTAAATTCCCATTGCGCTATTTGGTAGGAAATTGAGGAAAAAAATGAAAGGAACTCCCATTTTAGAAAGTATGAGAATCACAATACATTGTATCAAAAGTGAGAAAAGGTTGGGGTATAGCAGCATACTTAATTTTTGATAGAGAAGGTGATGAAACATATTTATGCTGTCCTTAAATTGCTTAAAGTTTAATAATCCAAGAAAAGAGCTTACGAGCACTGATTCGTTAAGGTAAAAATGAGCAGAAATTTCTGCCACAGTTTCACTGCACCATAGTATAAGATATATTCTTCAGTGGCTGATCATGGAGATGTGCACTGTACTGATGATCCAAGTGTAAAACAACAAAATTACGTTGACATGTATCCGCAGAGGTTCAAATTTTTTTCTTAAGAGCGACCAAAACACCACCACTTAATGGTATTAAACATTTATCTGTCAAAATACTATATATCGACCTTTTTCCAAGTTTGTCGCGTTGTCTACTAGTTGGGACAATCTTTGTAAGTTTTCTTATGTAGCGAATAGTGTAATTGCTTTGTTGTCTTTTGTTTGTCTTAGCTTGAGCAAGGAAGGCAGTTTGAATCTCAATAATAAGTAGGTGGAGTGCATCAGTTGGCCCTCTACAGTTTATATTTAGAGGTTAAAGTCGTCCGTTATTTACATTCCTCTCCTAATGAAGTGTCTTAACAAACGTCACATTAGGTGCAGCACCAGGGGACGCTCTAAAATTTCGGTTGACATTAATTTTTTATCGTATAAAATATGTTTATCAAAGAATCAAGCAAGCTTTGGTTGTTATTATTAATTATCAAATTAACTTTTTTATATAAAAAAGTCTTCACTCATTACCGGGTAAACAGGCACTCGACTCTATTCTTAGTTGTAGCTTTTGGTATTCGCAGGGATACTATAGCCGTTACAATTTAGGATTATGGCTATTTGTAGACAAGTGCTGGTATAGATAATCTGCTGGTGATAACCAATATTACAATAATTAAATAACCGCACGGCGCGTCTAAAAATATGTTGCTTTCATTTACTGTTTAGAGCTTGAGCAAACGATTAAAAAAAGTCTGGTAATATGTTTTAGGTATGTACAGGTCTCCAGCAGTTGACGGGCGACAATAATCTAAAATTTGGGAGTATACGGCCACAGCCGCGATGCGCGAGCGAGCACGTCGACACGACACAATAGAAATGGCGTCAGATTGTAATATTTTGATCTACAACACTTTCTATTTTTTTTTTTTTTTATTATCGTCTATTTAGATTTTTTATCAAAAATACAATTAAAATTCTAACAAACTGAAATTTTGCCAGCTAAAATGAGAAAATACATACATAAATTATACAACTATCTATAGTTATTCTGCCTGTAGTAATAAACTATATAAAATAGGTTAAATGGTCGCAAAATACCTGTGGATTTAGCCAGATTTGAATCCATCCTTCTGAGGCCTGCACATTGCCTGACTTTGGTTACGGTTTTATGATTTGAAACCTTTAGAGATTGGCGCGTTTTCTTAAAGCTCAGTAGAGATTGGAGCAGTCTCTCTGAAGCGCCCATTTATTATCGTTTTCTTTTACTTTTTTTATTTGCCATTTACCACAATAATATTGTAAAGTGATTTTGCTATTTTTAAGAATTATCCCTTATATCAAAATACGATGGTCTCTTAATTTGCTAGTTATTTTCACATTTAATAATTGTTTTCTACTTAATATATAGAATTTTAAATTTATATACGAACTTTCCTTATATAATTTACTGCTGTAAAGCTTATTTCCACATTATGACAGCCGATGTAAGTAAATTAAGAAATGATTGCCCCAAAATATTTCTTAAAATTAATATCAATTTACAATGAAGAATCTGGCTTTGTTCTTTATTTATGCTATTGGTTTTACATCGCCTGCAGCATAAAAAGCAGGTATAAATATTATAACAGCTGAGCTATTTTTACACGACCTAGCCATGGGATTTAGTTTTTACTTTCAATTACACGCGATTTTTATTCAATAAATCAGCGTTCATTATATATTCATAACTGCTATTATTTAGCTGACCAGTAATAACTTGTATGTTTGTCCAGATCTACCAGCGCATTTAAGTAACGTTGTCTGCTATGTTGCTAATCTTTAAATGCCTAACATTTAATAACGTGGCTCCTTTGTACTTTGGCATTTCAATAAATTAATTAACTTGTCAATTAATTTAGGATTTGAAACTACGACACAATATCGCTTAAGTTTGTTTGTCTAAAGAAACTTAAATGAAGTTCTGTTAATGTTACATAAAAGCCAACAGCTCAGCCATTCAAAAGTGCATTAGTAGCCAATCCAATTATTAATCAAAACTGTAAACGCGCCAGCAATGATTCGAGTACTAAGGCAGGCAAAGTTTATGTCATTTAATTAATTCATTTGCGATTTCGCTCTACACCTCAAACAATAAAATTTTGTGTTTAGCAATTAAAGCTGCTGGATGGGATGCGCATTCTAGCAAGCGGCCCGAACAGCGACGTTAGAGTGGAAAGTCAGGTCGCTTACATGTTTTTCAGCGAGCTTTCAGGATCCACTGCCCAAAGCCTTCGACATCGCGCTTCTGCTCCGTTCAATCTCACCGCAAAATCATTTTAAATGGAGCTGTCGAACGCCAATACACAAAACACGATTTTGTTGTGCTGGTGGATTATTGCCCGCGTGAACGTTAGTAACGAATCTTATTACCGACGTATACGTGGTCGGTACTGAAAGTATCGAACGATATAATACAAATTATAATACTCAAAAACTATTTATTAACAAAAATTGTAGACGATACAAGATACATTGCAATCTGATACATTTTTTACAGCGTTGTTTCTAGTATTTAAAATATTCTACAGTCCTGTTTCGGAATTTCGAATAACTGGCTTGTCCCATTGACCCAAATCTCTTTAAAATTCTTCTTTTTCAAAAGTAGTGAGAACGGCTAGAAGTCAGAGTGATTGAATCACTGCGTGATGGCTACGCGTGTTCTGGTAATGAAGTTGGCCTTCATCAGTTACCTAGTGAAGAAAAATGAATTAGTATTTTTTGGCTTGTAGGTGCGTACTTACAATAAACAACGTTTGTGTAATAAAGAAAAACATGTTTAACATGGATGAACCAGGAGACTTATTGGTAGACTCACCTTTCATCTCCAGTTATGACCTATTTGAAGAAATCTGGTTCGTTGATATCAGTCTGAAGCAAACTATTAGCAACCGTAACATGATGTTCCTTCTCCTCTGGCAACAGCCGCGGAACGATTTGCAATCCCCAGCTGATCTTCTAGTTCTCATACCACCAATTCTTGTCGATTGTACTCCGCTTACGTTCAACATTTCTCGGTGTCCTACTCGTTGGTGGTCTTAGAGAAAGTGGATTACTTTCAACATGAATTTTTTATACTATACTCTACTTATTGTAGTGTTTCTGAAAGTCTTTTATTTATTCGACGACTGTCTTTGGACAAAGATTGGTGCTTTGCTCGCCTTTGCTCCAAATAGTGAAGTTGCCCTTATTCACACATGCGTATTACAATTTGTTATCATTGGCTATTCGGTTATATCACGACGATCAATTTTAATTATATTAGCATCGGTTTAATATTTTTGCAAGTTTTTATCATGACCAATCCTTAACCGTTTTCTTGTGAAATATAATTTAATATATAAAATTATGTACAAAGTTTTCATTTAGCTTTAGTAGCGTAAGGAAGTGTTAATCGCCGTTCCGAGGACAAAAAGTTAAGTGATGGTAGTATCGCGAGATACATGCAAAACCACATATGATATGATATGATATCAAGAAATAATTTAGATTTAAGTTAAATAAATACAGGGAATATGCTGCTCATTACAACAAAATCGGTCCTTAGGATACTCACCTCCTATATCAGTTGAGAGTGCCCATCTACAACTTCAACCACCATTTCAATCATAACAATTTTCTTCTCTTTCCACCAACTACTTATCAATGCATTAACCCTCTAACCAATCCACAAATACATATTCCTTAATAATACACGCCAAAACCCACAATTTCGAACCCACATAGAAGTAGCCGCTAGCGATAAAAATCGCGAAATGGATGACAAAAAACAATGAATCAAGCATCCACATCATACAGCCCTTTATCTACTACACATCAAGATAGAGATAAAAAACCACAAATTAAATAGATCTCAAAACAACCCCTATAATCATATATGGTGTAAGCTATTTCAAAGACAAACAACCTTTCCCTAATAGCAAAGAAAAAAAGGATCTAAAAGAAGAGGCTAGGAGACTATAGTAAAGATCAAGAAATGTTATCACTACAATAGAC
Source organism: Sinelater perroti (assembly GCA_036346155.1). Taxonomy (NCBI): domain Eukaryota; kingdom Metazoa; phylum Arthropoda; class Insecta; order Coleoptera; family Elateridae; genus Sinelater; species Sinelater perroti. The sequence continues at coordinate 2,035,894 of JARFIY010000346.1, read as the reverse complement.
TAAAGACATATAAGCAACTATCAAAGAAACTCAGATTAACATTTTTCAACAGTATATTGTCAACCTTTTACCAAACAATTGCACTCTACAAAGACCACAGTTAGTCGTATCATCAATCTTAAAACCTAATGCTATTTATATAGGAAAACACTGACCAAAAAAAGAAGAATGTCTACCTGAATTGTTTAAACCCAAGCCAGAAGACTCGACTTTATCCGTATACCATGCCAAATGTCCCATCCAAAAAATCTTTTCTTGCTAACAGAAATTAAGAAGAAAATGAGTAAACTTATCAGGTGCAAGGCTCCACAGTGCGAGCTTATCACAGTATAAGTATTAAAATGATTGCCTGGAAAATCGATTGTTCCCTTAACAATCATTTATAATCGTATGTTAAGTTCAACCTATTACTTTATTATATGGAAATATGCTGAAATTCTTAAGATCTACAAACCAAGTAAATTCCCATACCAATCAACATCTAGCTTTAACAAGAAAAGTGTTCGAAAAACTTTTACTGAAAAGGACTCACGAAAAACATGCTTCTCCAGCGCTTCCCTCATTCACCACTTTAGTTTTCGAGAACGACATTTAACAATCCAACAGGTTTATAGAATAGTTAATATAATCTCTAGCAGCCTAGAATTTCTTTTATATCTTTTAGGTGTGCCATTTTATTTATTTATTTTTTTTTAAGTTAAAACCATACTATCCATTAACTATATCTTCTATTAAAGTCCTACTTAAATGAGAAGAACTTCTCAGTACAACACAATGAATTCCAACTTCTAACTTCCTTACTATCGAATCTGGTGTCCCTCAAGGTAATGTTCTTGGACTAATCCTTCTTTTATAGGGTTGATATTCCTAAAACAAGTAACACTACAATCGCCTTGTTTGATGGTGACGCAACTGTATTACCCATAAGTGAAAATTCGATAGTGGCTTCTAAAAACTCACGAACCTGCTTAGATCTCCTTACTGAATAATATGATCTACGAAGACTGAAGGTAAATCAAGAAAAACTAGTCCAAGTTGCATTTACGTCAGATATCAAAAACAAAATACCTTGGACTTATCTTAATCAAAGGCTAGCCTGGAAAAAGCACCAAATGTGTTAGCTTATTGGCTGAAAATTCAAACACTCATTAAGTAATAAACTCCTACTTTATAAAATTATTATTAAACATATAACCCCAATTATGGGTATGTACCAAATCACCAAGCCTTAAGACAACACAATTGTCCCAATTCAAAACACTTAGAGCAATAGTAGATGCACCATGTTATGTTAGTAATCAGGTGCTCCATGCTCACCCGAAAATTCCCATCACCACGGACAATATCCAACGAATTATTATCAAACACCAAGACCAAGTGACAAACTTTGAAAATGATTCAATACAACAATTATATAGAATCAAGAGTAAAAGAACATTGGAATTTTAAATTATCTAAACTCTTGTATAAACTTACTAAGAAACTTAAAAATAAACTTAATTACCTAAATGCCCAGAAGATATTTTCTAACTACAGACATAGACTTTATGAACACCCTAAGTACCTTATGTTATCTTTTCTATGCCACCAAGCCACTTAATGCTTTAATATTAATATACTTCGATTTTCTTGTCTATATTTAGTTTTATATCAACTCCACATGGGGAGATTCCTGAATATAATTTCAGCAACATTACCTAAAACAAGTAAGAAACCAATTTAAATAATTATAAAATAGGTCTATTTTTTTCTGTTATGTGGGAATATAAAAAAAATAGTTCAAATAATTTTTATCTAAAAGGCTTTTGTCGATGACTTTGCATAAGAAAGCGTAGTTTTATTGACATTAAGGGTCAATATAACAATTGTATAAAGTAGATAAAATGATGATCAAAGTGTAAGAGTGGGAGGATTTAAAATGTTTTTACTTCTAATAACTATGATGTATAAAATGAACAACGATCCATACTTGGTTTTGCTTTTTCTAATTATTCGTAAGTTATTTGAAAAAAAATTATTTTTTTTATAAAAGTCTATCAAATTGGTTGTCTCCTTGTCGTTTACTCTTTAAAAGTTATTTAACCTTTTCCACTTAGAAGAATCTTTGTTAGGAATACTTTTACTTTTACTTTTCCGTGTTTTTTACAAGACTTTTCCAATGGGTGTCTTTGGTGCCTTCCAAATTTTTATGTAGTCTTTTATTACCAAATGACATCTCTCAGCTTTTAAAAAAATCAAAACTACAACATTTTGAGACTTACAAGCCACATACATCTTTTTTTTAGTTTCCCTAATTGATTTGTATGCCATAGTTAAATGTTCGAATACTTTGAATAAATATTTTAATGACTTTTCAATCTGGAAAACTCCTAATTCAGACTTGAAGGAGGAGAAAACGTAATGATTAGATAACAAGGAAAAGAACGAAGTGATAATTATTATAATGTGACTGAGATAAGAGAACAAATGATGATAGCAAAAGGAAACGTAACTCAAAATGCAATACTAATAGTATTTTTAACTTCTTCAACTTCGTGGCCTTCTTTATCACTGGCTTCAAATGTGATGGGCTACTAATGCCAATTAATGACTGTTGAATAGCCATTAGTGTTAGAACTATAAAACTGGTGTTTTTTGTTCTTTTATCATAGACACCCTCAGTTTTCCTAATTACATTTTAAATCTGTTCAAGATCAAACTTGATATGGCCAAAAACTTTACCAAAAATAAACATCATATTTCTTGAATGTGTCTTGAAACTACGATACCAAAAAAGTTGTCTTCCTACATATCAATAGCAACAGCCGTCGTTGAATTTAAGATGTTTGATCGTTTTTGGTTTGGCCAATTAAAGTAATTTCTGTCCCCCCACTTGCTGCTGTTTGGACGAATCATTTTGTCCGACTTTCAGAGTATTGCGGCTTCTTTCTCCAACTATGACATGAGATTGATTCTATCACAAAGACTATTAAATGACTCACTTATATCATACTTTTCATAATAAGCAGAGAAAATGAATTGATGATAAAAAATAATTAAATACTAAAATGAAGTGTATGGAAGGAAGATATGGTATCTCTACAGATCTATAGAGTTGTTTTAATTGAAAAACCAAAATTTAATAATTATTATGTTTATATACAGAAAATATAATAAAATAATTTGTTGTTCTTTGCTTTTTTGATTGCTATGGTTCTTCATATTCACAAACATATTGTAATATTTCTAATTCTTGATCCTAGTATTTTTACCGATCCATATACCACAATCTAGTAGCTCTTTTTAGCTGTAAAGGTCAGTAACAAAGATCAACTCATGTTATACAGGTAAATTTTTCGGTTCTTTAAAAAATTTGGGGGATCAAGAGTATTTATCTTATTAAAATTGCTGTTATAAACCTAGAAGTTCGGTAGCGGCTACTATTCTTGAAGATTTTGTACTCTTACCCTTGTTTTTCACAAAAGAGACAAGGTTTAATCTTAAAACGGGACTGAAGGTCACCTGGTGCGTTAGAGCCCCATTTTATTAGTAGATGTACTGACAGTTCCAAATGCAGAATTTGAGAGTAAGTTCACGTTTGTGCCGCTATAGTAGATACAGGTTTTGATATTAAAGAATACGTCAGTTTTAATATTCTTTTGTTAACATGGTATCCTAGATGCAGTAAAGAAATGATAATTTAATTGTTTTATTTGGAAAAGTTGGTCCTACATTGTGTTGCATCAATAGAATTAAAGTCTTTTTGCTTCCAAAATATATCTATAAGGAAAGTTGGTTTTTATGTTTTCAAAAGTATGTGTTAGCAGACATATATCATCTACGTATCCAAGAACTGTCATGAAGGACTGCAGGATTCATCGGATTTCTCGTATTATACGATATGTCCTGTTGGGAGCTATATTATGTAGTATATTGAAAAAAACGGCAAAACAAAACTTTGCCATACTTTTGTTTCGGTGTTTATGGGATCAGTAATCATATCTTTGAAGGTTATTTGGCAGGTGAAGCCTCTGTAGAGATCTTGAATTAATTTGATGATTTTTTTGGTTCTATTGCTGAATTTCTAACACTGTCAAATGTTCTGTCAACATCTACGCACGATATAAAAATATATAATGTTGTTGACCACTCTCCTTATTGTCCTATGGACCTCACTGTGGATCAGTTTAAAACTAGCCTGGTTCCAACTGAGATAGGGTTACATTATACCCACTATTTCTTTAAATAAATGAACCAGGACTTTCTAAATCAAATTTAATGTTACACCGGGCTAATTTGAACATTTTGGGAGATCTTTAATCTTCCTCCATTCTCCCGAGATGGTGTTTTTCCAAATTTGTAGAAGAAAAGGATGGATGAGTTCAGAACGGAATGTGAGGTTCGCTTTAAAGAGTCTACCGGACAGCTCTGTTGGACGCGCTAATGTTAATTAATAGAGCATCTATTTGTAATTGTCGTTTTTTCTTCATTCTGTTCATGACCAATATTTCTTCGAAATAATATTTTCGGAATTTTGGTTACTTTGAGTATGAATTTGGTTTCCCCGATCTTAATCTTATTAACATGGGTTTGCTTTGATGTTGGTTGTTGAGTTGTTTATTTATACTATAAAATCTTTTATGTTATGTGTATTTGCAGTATTTTTGACTTGTAATGCGAGTGTGTTAGTCCTGATCCTTTTGTCTATCCTTACAAAATGTTTGATCCTTTCTCCTTTTATCTTCTTTATTATTAGTTGTGTTTATTTTTGCTCCTTCTATTTTTTATAATGTATCATGTTTTTTCTTATTACTTCTTTCGCTTTCTTTCTTTCCTAGTATTGTTTTGTCTACCTGTTTCAGAGAATCTGCCACATGTATCCAATCCTCTGGGTCACAATGTTCTAAGTTTGTTCTCGAGGTTGCCTCATGCTTTCTTGCTCCTAGCCGCGTTTAAAGTTATTCTAGTTTGTACTTATTCTTTGATAAAGCTTTATATTTCTCAATTTATTTTTTACATCCACACCTGTTTTGTCAACAATATTTAGTAGTAATCTCTTTTATCCTTTAGCTCTTAAGACATACTTATTTGGTCTCAATTTTCTCATCTGCTGAAACCCATATAATCTTCTGGATACACTTGCGCGGGAAAATTGCGTCTTTGATCACTAGGTTGGGAGTTTGATAGCATTTTTATCATTGTTGTTCATTTATCCTAATACAGGTTTTACCAGGATGCTTTCTTGATTTGTATTATTGTCAGAACTTAAGTCTTCTTTGACGATGGATTTATCGTCGACAGAAATATGTGCTAATCTGTTTGTCGTCAGTGGAACCTTCACTGGGAGCATAACACTGAATGTAGCTGAGCTTTATATATCGAGTATAGAATTTCGCTGTTTGATGAGTCTTAATGATATTAGACTCTTTCCTCTAAGCAATATGCGAACCCCATTTTCATGAAATTCTTCCTACTAAATTTTTCCCACTAAAAAGGATAAATTCTTTATTTGGTGCTTCATATTGTCTTTGCCCACTCTAACTTATTTCTGTTAGACGAAGTTATATGCATTACATTCTTTGACGACTTATGCTAATCTAGTCGATCCATAAATCTTTCTTTAAAGTTTCGGCAATCTTTTAAATTTAACGATATATATAATTAACCTATACTAATCTAGATTTGTGCTGGGGCAGCCAACTTTAGTACCCAGTTCTACTGCAGGAATCTTCGAGAAGACAAAAAAAAATTTTTCGTGCTTTGATTTTGAGGTTATACCGCCTACACTAAGTTACTGGGGCCTGGTTAATTATAACTATCTATTGCGAGAAGGTGATGTTGATATTTGGATAGAAGAAGCTATTTTAGACGCTCGTCTACCCCGCCTAGAGGGGAAAATGCTACCCGGTCTCATTTTAAAAACGTCAGGATTGTAGCACTTTATGATAATGACGTTAAAAAGAAATATTTTCTCTTTTAACTTAGGCTGCGAGCTTTGGATCTCCCCGTTTATTGACAAACCGAATTTACATTCACTCCTTAGGGGCAAACATATCGAGTTACCTGGCTTGCAAACTTAAGGCGTTCGCACCAGATTTTTACAAAATTCAATACCTACTGAACAAACATGTTTTCCATTATACTTAGATTTGAGAAATGCTGTCGTTTAGATGCAGCGCCGCGCAATGCACGGCTTGTCGCCGACGGTTTCTCTGCATGGTTTATAGTTGATTGGAATTATTCAATTATACATGAATGAAAATTGCGAGGGTGAATCAGATACAAATCGGAATTTAGATTTTATGTGTCATAAGGTGAACGGAATGTCTACCTTTTAGCCCAATAAACGAACAAAAAATTGACTGGAAAGTTTAACCATAGTAATAAAAAACCCTTTTGTGTGATATAATGAACGCCCTGTACTATTTGGAAATCTTTTCTACTTATGGCTTTGGTTAAAGTTATCTCCACCTGTATATTCACAGATGTATTTTGTATGGAGGTTTTAGGTCAAGTGAAATTCCAAAAGTCCAATGAAGGATTTTTTGATATAATAACCACAATTGAAAGTCATTGTAATACTGACGATATAATTCGTTTTTCTAAAACAGTTTCGTGTCAGTTATATCGTTCAACTATAATTTACAATTGATTTAAACTGATATTTGGTACATCAATGAAGAGATTAGTCACCCGACTGGTGATTGACAAAGTCATCCCAATATTAAACCTTGACTTATACTAAATAAGAATTTAAAATCGGTACATCGAAGTGTCATAGTTTATGGACAATTACTTCTTTACCAAGGGCGAATGTTTCAAAGAAAAATGAAGCTTCTACATATTTTTATGAAGTTTTTAGCTAACACATGAGAGCTAATATTAACTAAAAGTCGAGATGTAGCTGATAGTAACGGTTTTTAGTTTTCAAATGAAAAGAGTTTGAGTCCTTTCGGATTAATGCTTTCATACTGTTGCTCTTACTTCACCCAGGAATGAAAGTCTTAGTAGGGGCCTTATTTCATTTATCAGTAGGCTCGTTGTCCATCTGAGTTTTGAGAGTAAGAGCACGTCTGTGCGTCTGTGTGTGAATAGCATATAATTATTCAGAAGCATATTTTTCAATTTATTAAAACTGAATTATATTTATTTTCAATACTTTGAAGAAGATTAATAATAACATCAAGTAACGTTTTACTCAGAAAACTATAAGACGCTTGTATTTTTTCGGTTTTTTTTATAAACCAAACATTAGGGAGATAGCTTTAAAATATTTGCATAAATTTTATATAACCTTTGTTGCTTATTTTTATACTACACACATAATGAATCTTAGATCTAGAGGTCCCTGCAAAGTATACTGTTGCGAACAAATATGTAGACAACCTGCATTTTGTCATACACCACAGGTTAAAGTATAGTTGTAAAACTTTGCACTTTAAAATTATAGTGCCGTTGCTCCGCTGTAGTTTTAACGTTGAAGACATTTTCCGTTTTATATTTCCATGGCTCCTTCGTGAAATATGAATTTTAAAAATCCACTTTGTATATTATGCTGTTCTCACTTTTACATATTTTATTTAAAATTGCACTACCCGTATGATATTTTTATAAATACAAGGTGGTTCAAATATGACCGGGACTGATTTTTCTTACAAAAAAACAAATTGCCAAACACTTATTTGCACATGTCAGTCTTCAACGTACTCTCCTCCAGAGCCAACACATTTGTTTCCATTGTTCTGGAAGCATCCTGATGCCCTTTTCAAAAAAGGGTTTGGTTGGCTGCGTATCCACTCTCGAATAGTCTGGATGACGGCGTCGTTGTCCGCAAACCACATGCTTTGCAATCTTGATTTGAGCTTTCCGAACGGATAGAAATCGGGACTGTGCGGAGAATGTGGTAGAAGGTTTTATTTCACTTTTCGGAAGATATCCATTGTTGTTTTGCTCCTATAGGGGCGTGTATTGTCTTGAAGGAAGGCTACCCGCTTGGATCGGATCTTTTTCTCCACGTCTGTTGCCAGGAGGTCTATGTAATAAGCTGCAGTGACTGTTCTGACGTCCTACATGGATAACCCCCTGCCAGTCTCTGCCGAACGGCTCCCCCGCGTTCTCTTGGGAGAACTGGTATGCCATGAAATATTCGAAAAAATGTTCTTGGTCGTGTTAAAAGTTGTTCTAGAAAAAAGAAGACTAATTCTAAAACGCTAATTTGGATTTTCTTAGAAATATTTCACCACTGAATAACTTCAAAGTTTGCGCTGAAACCATATTCATAAATCCTAGAAAAACGTTTGAGAGTTCCGATAGAAGATAAACTCGAAGAAGAGCAAATAGCATTCCGACCAAACAGGCAAACGCAAGATCATATATATACTCTCAGTTTCATAATAGAGAAAATGATAGAACCATATAAATATATTTAGCTTTTCTAGATCTAAAAGCAGAGTTTGACCAAGTGCCAAGACAATATATATGGAGCGCACTAAAAGAACTAGGGACAAATCCAAATCTACAAAGAGTAATCATAATCATACACAACAACGTAACGGGAATGGTTAGATTAAATGGAAAGACATTGGAAGAGTTCAGAATAGAAAAGGGAGTCAAACAAGCCGACAGTTTAAATTCACTTCTTTTCGTTGCCTACATGGATATAATAATAAAACAAGCCAAAAATCAAACCAGACCGACAAGACTAGGATACCATAACCTAATTCCAGTACATGCACAAGCCTCATATACGCAGACAATATAATATTAATATCTGGCAAAATAAATGTCCTGCAAAGGAACATACAAATATGGAAAACCTGCCTGAAAAAAAGGGATGGAAATAAATATAAAAATAGATGGGCAACAGCTAAGTTTAATAGAATAATACTAATACCTAGGAACTATGATCAATAAAGACAGTAAGTTAGATCAAGAAATGCAAAACAGAAACAATACTCTCGTAGTAAAAATGAATTAAACACCAAAACAAAATTACAACTATGGAAAACCATCTACACACCTATACTTAACTACAGGTCAGAAACGTGGACGATGCTGGATAAGCATAAATCCAAAATAACAGCTGCACATACCTCCGAAAGATAATAGGAAAAACTAAAAGGGACAGGGTACGCAACACTTCTAGTAGAAGAAAAAGATGAAAAACAACTAATCTTGTTCGGCCATCTAGTTCAAATGAAGGAACAAAGAATGCCCACAAAATGTCTAACGTGAGACCCGTAGGAAGGAGAAAGTGGGGTAGACCGAGGATCCAGTGAGAAGAAACGTTTGATAAAATGGCAAAGAAAAGAGAGAAAACCATCACAGAAGCACGGATAATGGCAAGAGAAAGAAACACCTCTAAAAATTGGATCAAAGAAAGAAACACTATGAGGCATAAATGTCGACAAAGAGAAAAAAGAAGAAAGAACTTACAGAAGCTTCTTTTTACCATGGAATATTCTAAAAAAAAATTCTTGATCGTGTTAAAAGTCATTTTAGATAAAAGAAGATTAATTCTAAAACATTGATTTGGATTTTATTAGAAACACCTCACCATTGGACTATCAAATAGGTAAAATGTGATCTAGAGAACAAAAGATATTTGACAAGGTATGGCATTCAAAACGTGTTTACAAAATTAAAGAAAAGTCTAACCAATCTCTTTCACATAAAATTACAGTTTTACCTGAAAGATACACACTTTCTAATGAAATATTAAGATTTTCATACTTCTATGGTTTTTATTAAATTTGTACTCCCAAAGAGAAGCGCCCTTGGGCCTATCTAGTATTTTCCATACAGAGCCGACCTTTCAAAAATAGAAATATAGAGATTGTAATATTTTACGACCACGCGATTATATTTGTTTCCTTCCAAATTTTTTTTTGTCTCATTGTTACTAGAGACGCTAGTTAGATTTATTTAGGTAATTCAAATAGATAAAACTGATGGTTAGATAGATATCAAGCTACAAAACCTGTTGTAAAAGAGTTTTGAAGCCGACGTTATACTTAGTATCTGGTGCAATTAAGTATTTGATTCCTAAAGGTCGGGCCACCATCACTAAACTTTATTGTCAACAGCTTGATAGAATATATACTGTCATGGAAATAAAGATACTATGGCATAGTCAGCCAAAGACGAATGTTGCAATATATAATACAATCCAAAGAACCCGGCAGAAATTGTAGAAACTCAATGGACTCAAACTATTGCCTTACAATCCTGATTTGGTACTACCATTTGGTTCTACCAATGGCTCACTTTTTGACCAGACATCACTTTGACAACTTTCAATAAGTAAAAGAAGAATGTCGTCAGTTCTTTTATTCTAAACCACTACCGTGGTACCATCAAGACGCATAAGATGATTTTTAAAAGAGTGCCTTTTGAATGTTTTGTGTCTCCGATGTTTGATATCACTATATTTTTTTTGGTAAGATAAGTTTCTTTGGGTTATGACAAAAAAATCGCTTGACCACTAAGTAGCATATAGAATGCCCTCTATCCTACATCAGCAAAACCTTACTTCCTACAGGATGCTTCCGTCTTGATTTTTTTTTAAATGGATATATTCGTCTTATTCACAGAAAAATACTTTGATATATAGCAAGCCTCGATCAGCTGTTAACCACCATCGAGACTTTTAGCCTCTTATAGCTTAACCGGTTTAACCTTTAACTCATTTCAGTTTTATGTTTGTTCCGACATTAAATGTAAGCCCAAGAATTATTTTTTTGTTCTTACCTTGTTGATTCTTAGTTACCGACACACATTCTCAAAAAGTGCTTTTTTAGTAAGTGCACAAAACGATGGGAAAACTCGTTGACTAATGCTTTCGCGCCCACGAACTTTAGTCCACTTGGTAGAGTAGACCATGATAGCGAAGATATGTTTTTTTGTCGTTACTATTTTCTGAAGCTGTTAACAGTCACTATTTTAATTAAGTATTGATACCATATCGGACTTCTATTTTCACTTGTCATCACTAACAATTGAAACTTAATTCCAGCTATCTCAAATATGTAAAAGATACTAGCTCAATAGTTTATTTGTATTGTAAAATTAACAGATAATGCCAAAGAGATTTTGTTCTTTTTGTTCTTGTTATTATTGTGTTGTCCTTAACCCTTAAGAAAAAAGGCAACACCCCTTAATGTAATACCAAAAATGTGTAGGCTCCCCATACCAATACATATTCGGCATGCTTCTCAGCGCATCTGTTTGGTGATAAATTTTATGCAACCGCCTCGCATGTTCCACATTTGCAATGGTATGTGATGGTGACACTAAAGCTCTACCCTCCCAAAACCTTTTGTGTCTTTCAAAGTCACGGCCTTTTGTCACCATATGCTGGAAGCATCACATTCTAAGTTTTGCTATGGGTTTTCCCCTAGCTTAAGACAGAACTTAATGTTAATTCTCTACTCGGAGTCCACGTTCATTATGCCGCTCGTGTAACTTGCAACTGAATGCGCCAATGCAAATGGCTTGCTAAGCACACTCCCACCACATAGTGAGTTTATAAGAAAACACTTTCAGGGGACGTCTATTCAGAACACACATCAGGTAAATAAATGAAGTTTACTGCTTGTGTCTAAATATCACAGGTACAGAACTAAAAAATTTCACAATTATAATATCATATTTTTCGCTTTTTCGATGATTTCAATCTGGAAATGCATGTTGGCTACTGATTACAAGAGAGAAAGGGAGGAAGGAAGAAATAGAAAGCGGAATTTTATTAACTATACCAATTAAATTTACCAAAAAATTTTTATTACATAATTAAAGGGAATAATTGTGAGAAACACAATTTAACTGAACGTCAAATAAAATTAGTTTATAAAAATGTATCTTAACTTAATATTACACACAACACTTATTTGATGGAATTACATAAAAACCGACGCTAATAACGTGTGTTTGGAATCCCCTCGTACATCGAACTTCTGCATCCGTTAAATCTTACTGTCGGATCAAGATTTGGGGTTGAAGGTTTAGGGAAAATTAATTATTAATGAACCTAATTAAAACCAGTAAGTCAATATGTTTAGGTAATATAATGAGGAGCGGTAAAGATCGTTATTGCCCAAACGCTCATACGTCATTTGTAACAGCAAATAAAGATGTTACTAAGATTAACGACGAAGATAATTTCAAACGCACCCCAGAATTAAATATTGTAAGGGAACTAGCTATACGTCATTAACTTTTGTTCCAAATTTGTTTTTGTGTTTTTTTATTTATATATTAAAAACGCAGTATCATTATATTAATAATATGTTGATGAAGGCGATTAAATCACTTTTCAACCTGCAAAGGTGGATCTACCCAAACAAGCAAAGATCGCAATTCTCGCCCCCATAAGACTAACAACTGTTTAAAATTACTTCGGTAGGCAGCGGCAGTCAAAATACTGGAGTCGAGAACGTCAGTGGTGTGTTCAATTATAAGCTTTTCTTCAAAGCTTATCTTTAACCATTGAAAATGTATAATCTTCCCTAAGAGACGAAAATTAAATAAAATAATAAAAGAAACTACTAATGCCTTGGACAAAATCAAAAGATTTTTCTGTTGACAACAGCTAAAAAATGTTGAAGGCAAAACTAAAGCCTTGCTTGTAGATGACGAAACATATCAAACTAAAACTCTAACAGAAAATAGTACCAAGATCAATTCTTATACTGTTAATTACCCAGAGATGCCTAAAATAAGAGTGCTACACATGTATATGAATTTTTTATGCCTTATTCTGAGACAAGCTCGATGCATGTATGCCTTAGGTTGTTTAATGTCGTCTCAGTGTCTTTGTCCCATGCGTTTTTTGGCCTTCCTCTACTCTTTCTTTCTTGTCTTTTAACTTCCCACGTTCTTTTGACAGACCGGCCCTGATTCTATACCACCTCAGTTGACAGTCCTCTATCCAATTTATTACTGACTACATTTAGTTGCTCTTCATTGTTGTCATTTCTAATATGGTCTCTTTTAGTAATCTCTGACACTTTTTTCAGACATTTCATCTTCATACTTTGAATATTACTCTTGAGTTCTTGGTTAGGATCTAACTTTCAAATGGAAAGGTTAGTGCGGATACAAATACCAATTTATATGCGCTCACTTTTGTTCTTTCCTGAGACGTTTATCTTTTCCAGAAAGTTATTTTGGAGGCTGTGATATACCTTGGGTGCACTTTGAATTCTGGCATTTATTTTAATTTCATGATTGGTTATCTAAATGTGCCTAAATACATAAAAGGCTCAACTTTCTTTCTTCCATTTATCTCTATATTAACTGGCACCTCCGCTTTCCCACTAACCATTATTTTTGTTTTTCCTCTTTTAGCTTTAATTTTTTCTCCACTAGCTTTTCGTTCCAAAGTTCTAAACTTTTCTCGAACTCTATTTAGATGGTGAGGTCACCGGAAGATGCACACTCACTTATCTAAATTGGTTCCAAGTTTTTGTAGCCGACTAGTGTTGTATGATATTATCATACTCCTTAGATTATGTATTCTCCAAGACTTTCTGCATCCACATCCTTTTATAGTTTTACTTCGTTTAGTTGTTCTAAACTAGAAGGTTATAATTTTATAAATGTAAGCTTCCAAGAGTATGAATTGTTTAATTTTAGTTGGTCACCTAACACTGTGACCTAGACCGACCTGCCTACCTACAATTCTAACTTATTTAACTGTTACTATTTTAAGGACAAAATCTATACTCCTCCAGCCCCTTTCTTATATGGGGAGTTAATTTCTTGAACTCTTGAAATCACTAAGTTTGGCTTGAAAACTAGAATCTTTACTTAACTTTATTCTGCATGAATTTTATATTAAATTTCCACTTGCTAGCATTTTTCGACGGAATATAAATAGCTGCGTTAACTTGTATCAAAACTTGCTTCTCTTCCGAAATTCCGCTCGGCCATGCATTTGTCATAATTCTCGCATGTGACAAGCAGATAATTTAAGTTCAAACCGCCATGACTGCAGGCAGTAGACTTCGAGGCCGCTGGAGCTGATTTGCAGCGTGTCAGCGGCAACGGAAACAGCAAAGCTTAAAATTCGAATTATCTTTTGCCCTGCGGGGTAATAAAGCGCGGGTCTTGCTTTACCTGGATTCCAAACACTGCGTTCTAGCAGGTGTCACCTACGCAGCAGAAATGAGAATTTCGGCAGCTACATATTCCTGAGGCGGATGATGTCGCCCCGGAGACATCCGTCAAATCTCGCATTAAAACGTGCGCGGGTGCCACTACCGAGCAAAGCCCGGGATTATCTTCCCGAATAGAAGTGCATTAATGCATTAGTTGCACTCGTCTAATGTTTGCCCTACCCGCCGCTGCTTTGAATTGAGCATTTGCCCGTTACGGCACGCAAAACGAAAGCTCGCTACTTTGGATAATTTGCCGCTTAAAGGGGAAATTCCAAGAAATTAAATTTGTTTTTGCGGCAAACGCTAGGAAAAGTAGTTTTTGAATTAAAAGCGTTTTAGTTAAATTATAATTATTTTTAAGTAAATGGACATTTTTAAATTCTGCGCCAAAGCTAATAAAAAGGCATAAATGGAAATGAGGCAGTGATGGGGGTGAGAATGCCGACATAACAGACTGCATAACATAGACCAGAATAATTAAAGTAATTAGAGACGCTAAATTAAATATCTAGCACAGATTGGTAGTTGCACATACCCACATGGAAAGACTAACCAGAGAACAGTCAAGAACTCGCACACGAATAAAGTTAGAAAACTAGAGGATACAATAATTAGTATTTAGAGGAAAACATCCATAAAAAAGGAACAAAAAGGGTAAAAAGAACAAGAAGAAACACCTAGACAGAAAATGAAGCTGCTTCTAAGAAACAATCGGCTAAAGAAGTACATGGAACAAAGCCACTAAAGCAAAACTCAAACTCTAAAAGAACGAAATTGTGAAATAACGAAGTAAAACAAAAAATTAAAGATAAAGAAGTATGGTACATCTACATAAAGAACAAGAGTGATAACAACAAAAGTAATTATATAACAAATAGAAACGAAGACAAAAAAAGTTAAATCAGCAAAGACAAAACGTAGGAAGACTTTGAAAGGACGATAAAAAAATACATAGAAAATCAGAAAGAATTTTGTAATGTGATTAAAAGGTTAAAAAGCAAACTAGAAGAAAGATGTAAAGAAGAACTACAAAGTAATAGGAATTCTAAACAGCGACTTAATTGATGACAGTCAAATCCAACCAACAAAAAATAAGAGACGGAATTACAGAAGAAGAAGTGAAAGAGTTTCCAAGAAAAACTGAAAGCTAGTAACAAAATGGTTTACACAAATCTTTCAACAAGCATGCGACCAGAAATAAATAAAAAAGACCCATATTTAAAAGGGAAGATTTTACAAATTTTGTATTTTATAGCCCAATCCAAATAGTAGCACTAAAAATATACACTAGAATAATAGAACAATGACTAGGGACCAAAGTAGATGACAAAATATATGAACAAACAATCTTTCATTTAGGAAAACAAATATAAGGTGACATACATAGATTAATACCTATAATAGAGAAATCCATTTGTAAAAATAAAGGCCTCTACCCAGCATTTCTGGACTTAAAATTTACTTTTGATCTGGTGCCTAGAAAATATATAGAGAAGCTCTAAATTGGAGAAAGCCTGCTCAAAAATATAAAAGGGAAGGTAAGACTAAATGAACATAAATCAGATTATTTTTCAATAGTTAAATGGATTAAGCTAATAGACAGTCCAAACCATTTACTATTCGTTATATACGTAGACTACAAGACTACAAAAGCGAGTTAAGAAAAACATTTGTAAGATATTATAACCTAAACTTCTGTACATGGATAGCAGAATATCAAAAAATGCAAAACACCACCTATTCTAATCATATCCGATAAACAACGAAGCGAATCGATTTATAAAGGAAGTCCTGAAGAAAAACTAAAATGAAAAATTGCTGGGAGAAGACATCCCAGTTTCGACACTTTAAAAAAGAGGCATAATAACAACAAAACTGTTAAAAAATTTCCGACAGACATGGAAGAATTGGGAAAATAACATTATTGGTGACATATTTAAAAAGACGATTCTAAAAATAGTAAAAATTGTAGAAGGATCTGTCTAATACTAGTAGAACTAAAAATGCACAATAGAATTTTAGAAAAACAACTGATGACCAAAGTAGAGAATCTATATGTAAATATAGAAACCAATGTAGCCATTTTGGACCAAAATAATTTGGAGAACATATATATGGGATGCAGTTACAGAACTGTAGGTGACACAAAAATGAAACAGGAAAGGTAAGACTAAAGAGACAAAAATCAGAAAATTTTTAAATAGCTAGAAGAACAAGCAAGAAGGCGGTCTAATATATATTCACTCACACTTTAATTAAAATTTTGTATTACAATTAAACAATTAATGTACGTCCAGTCTTACTTTCTGTGCCTCACAATTGTTAGCTTGTTCTTCTGGTAGGTCTTTTTTGCATTGTTCTTTTTAGCTATTCTTCCATGTGCAATACGTGGTTGAACCATTTTAGTCCCTTTTTTCAATTCTTTCAACGGTTCGATTAGTTCTCATTCCGTTCCTCTTCATTTGTGATTCTATCTTAGATATTCTAGAGATTCTTCCCAAGTAATTCATTTCAACTGCTAGTCCTGTTTTTGTCGTCTTCTCTTATGGCCCAGACTTCGCATGCATTACATAGTACAGTTTCAAACATAGATCTATCAATTTTTCTCTTATTCTCAATCGAGGTATTTTTATTCTACTATAGAGAGTTAAAAACACCTACTACTTTTCTAAAGCTTTGAATTCTATATTTTATTTCTTGTCTTCCTAAACTATCTTTGTCTATTTTACACCCTAAGTATCTAAAGAATTTACTTGTTTAGTTTGAGTTTCTTCATTTAGCAGTATTTCGAATTTAGCTTTGAAGTTTACTACTAGAGATTTGGTCTTTTGTAGGCCCCACTTGGTATATTCGTTATATGGTCTCTTCAAATCCAACTCATATGCATCTTGGGCTATTACCACCTGATCGTCTGCAAAGTTAATCCTAATAAGAACTTGTTGTTGATTGGTATTTCCGTTCTGCCACAGCTTTCTTTCCAATTTTCCAGTGCTACTTTGATATATAAATTAAAAAGTAAAGACTACACTCTTGCCTAAGCCATTTAGATGTAGCCCTTGCTTTTGACCGTTGATTTTGCGTTACAAAGTTCTTATGTAATATTTAATAAACGCGAGGTAGTTCCTAGACTGTCTAATGCTTCTTACAGTTTGTTTTTAGACATCGCCCTATGCTTTTTGTAAATCTGTAAACGTTATATGTATTTTGACATTTTCTGCAATTTTCTTTTTAGAACCTATTGGGAGATTTGCTGTGCAGGAGCAACCGTTTTTCGGACCAGCAGATCTACCATTTTTCGTTTTTCTAAGGTTGTATATTATCTTGTTTGTCGTAATTATTGGTATTTCGTTTTTTTTTTATTGTTTGTCTTTCTTCCATAAATTCTCCTCTTTTCTCGGTTATAAGTAACTCATAATGTTAAAACAACTTTTATTATGGTTACTCATGTTTATAATAGTCCTCTATACTTCAGATAATTGTACTCCCCTTATGTAGCTGTTAATTTGGTTACATTTTCATTCCCAAACTCGTTTTCTCCTTTGTTTTTATTCTTATATTCTTCTTTCTTTTTATTAGTTTCATTTGCTAGTTAATTCTTATGTAATTTGTTCGTTTTTAATAGTATTTTTTCAATATCTTTCGTTAACCAAGAAGGTTTATTCTTTTTCTGTTTCATCTTGATTTCGTCTATAGTTTCTAAGGCTATCTTATGATTTGATATTTACATGTTCTTCTATGCTTCTATTTGTTGCCCTTTTTTTATTTTATATCTCGAGTTTCTTTTTATACAATCCTCGTATACTTTGTTATTTGATCTTTCCTTTGATTTACTTTATTATTTCTTTTTTTTAGATTTGCATATGGGTCTACGAGTTTTGACATCAACAAGTAGTGATCAGTAATACAGTCAATACCTCTTATAATACTGCAGTTATATACTTTTGTCATTGTGTTTTTATTTAATATAATATAATCTATAATAGATTTTTGTCCAATTGATTGCTTTTCCCATGTATATCTTTATGTTGGTAGTAAGTATTGAGTAACTTATGTTCATATTGATAAGTTATTTCAATTAATCTTTCTTCGTTGTTATTCTCCATGTTCTATCTAAACTGTCCAACTACGACATTATTCCTTTTACTTTGTACCCAAGTATTTATAGCTTCTACAATTATTACTTCTTGAGGTGGTTTAATTTTACTCAATGTTAACTATAAAATCTCCAAACAATTTGTCTTTTAACTTCTTTTCTAGATTAACTGGATTAGCCTAAAACTGCAGATTCTAATCCATATATTTTGAGTGTTACTGTTAAGATTCCTTCAACATGCAGTTGTAGCCTTTATATATGTTTTCATTGATTCTTTTATAAGTAAGGTCGCACCCACGTTAACTCTTCTTGACTTCTCGACCCCCGACTAAAAGTGGATATATCCATCTAGATTCCTTACGCCTTTTTTGTTTAGTTTCGGTTAGTGTCAAAATGTCTAATTAATACTTTTGTATTAAAGAAAGTATTTCGGAAATTTTGCCAGGTTGCTATTTCCATTGTCTTGTTTTATTTCCTGATTTATTTACATCCTCGTTCCAAGGCTTGGTGGTTGGTTTTTTACAATTTTAGATGTTTATGCCAAACGAGGCTCGCTGACAACCCCCATCCTGGAGAACCACAATTTTTTGTTAGAGTTTATTTCTTTAGCCGTATGGTACCGCCAGAAGAAAGTCACCTTTTCTACTCGTCAGCTATAGTTGGGTTTGTTGTCAGAGCTGCTAAGTAAATTATAGCGACATTTAGTAAAAGTATTAGTGCATCATTAATACATTTTTCGAAACTGTACCAACCTTAGCTTACTAGGGATGATTAATATACATTAAAATCTTAATTTTGCATTAATGCTACACCTTAAACTTTTACAAAGTACTCTATTAGTAGTATCTTAAATATTTTCCAGTCGTAATTGTCATAGTACCCAAAAATATCTTATTATTATTTTTTAGGATTATGCGATTGAGTAAAGTTACAAGAATAGACCAAAAAGAGAGTTATGTCTACCTTTATGAATCAAATGCAGTCAAAAAGGTTTTCTCGGCTCTTTTCATATCGTCATTAAATCTACGTGTTGATTATGACTAATTCTACTAATTTCTTTTTGGCATTTAAAAGTTTAATTAACTTGTTTGTACACTCTGTGAAAGCTAAAGAGATTCGGAATTCTCTGGCAACAATTTACGGAACACGTATGCAGACACCATTGCTTAATTAAGATCAATTCACTGAATAAATTAAGCTACAAGCAAATAATTGAGTGCAAATGAAAACTGGCAAAAAGCCTTCCGGAGCGAAAACTATTCACTAAGGGGTTGCAATGGCAATTTGGATTTAAATCAAAACTAGAAAAGGCAATTAGTGCCTTCATTAGTTTCATACAGAGCGCAAACAAAACTGTAAACTCTTAATTAAATGCAAACAATGAGCGGCTCGAAGCAACAAGAAGAGTTGCAGCTCCTGCGAATCCAAAAATAAAAGGCAAGTTCTCGTTATTGTGCCAGTTTTACATTGTTAGCGCGGAAATTCCGGCTGAGGTGCTGCTAAGCGGATAAATTTTTGCAGTGAATTGACGCTTATCGATTAGTTGCTTTTAATGATCATGTAACTCGATATCTAGGTTGTTAATTAGCCAAATTTTCGGCGTTTTTCTAGTACAATTTTTCTTGGTTCTAATCATTTCATTCATTATTGTTAAAGATTTTTACTCTAACATTTTTTATTAAAATAATTATACAATACTTTCTGTCACTGTCTTCATATGACTTCATGCCACTCTACTACTGGAACTTTTCATCAGCAACATTGATAAATACGCAAAACTGGATCTTATGCTTTGTCAAAAATGTTTTGCTTTAGTTGAACAAACAACTGAAAATTGATGAACTTTGACTTAACAGTGAGTAAAGGTGTCGAGCACACTAAAGTTTGAATTGGATAATTGCTAGCAAACAACAATCAAGTCCTAGGATTCCAAGGCTAAAATTATCTGAACACCTCTTAGGACCACATGGCATCTATTAATAGGATGACAGACTATATAGAGCCCAACTTAAAAAATCTGAGACCGATATATCACCAGCAAAACTCTATACGATTACTCAAGAGTATCCAGACATTTATTATTGTAGAACCATAGATTAATGTGACATCTACTGATAGGATGTCGGTTCACCTTTACCATCAACCCCAGCCTGCACTAGTCTAGAAAGACTTTCTATCAGATTTTGATGTCCGTAGGAACTGCTTTCAATTTCTCTATAAGAGCTGCAGTTAATCCAGCCACTGGTGTTTTAGTCTGGTGCGTGATCTGTGTTCTAATTCCTCTTAGATATGTTCGATGGAATTGAGATCAGAGCTCTGTTAAGGCCAGTCCAATTTTTCAACTTCCAACTTATTAAGCCACGGAAAAATAGCTTTAGCTGTGTCGACAAAACAGTTTTTCTGTTAGTACAATTTTTTTGCAGAGTTGGAAGTACAGAGTTGTGAAGAATATCAAGATGCATATCAGAGTTTATCCTTTGGCCACAGGAACTAAGAAACCTAGACATAACCACAAAAAAGCTCCAACCTTTACTGTTGGCACAATTTACTCGGGTAAGAAGCGGACTTATAGAGCGTGTAGCTGGATTCATCACTCTACAGAACTTGTTTCTATTGTCTTATAGTCTAATGATGGTAAGCAACATTACAAGAGATGACCATGCTGATGTTGGATTTGTTAGCGCTCACACTACCGTGAAAATCCTTGTCTTAGTGCTAACAATGACAACTCACTCAACTTTACCGACTTACACATTGTCTGTCTAACTCACTTCTGTGGAATCTGCACTTTTCTGTATCGTTTCAGTACGCGTAACAGCCAGATCCACTTTTCTAGGATGAAATGCAAATACTTTTGGCCATATGGTGTAGAAAGTACATTATGATTCATTATATTATCTTGGTGATATAAATGACATTCTTCCAAAAATCTAGCCTACTTCCCATCCATCCATAGAGGGTTTTGAAAAATTCTATATATGCAATAGCAAACAACGAATTAATTTGAACATCATTTATTCTTTGTGACTTTGGACACTTTTAATGCACAGATTTGGCATTTACTAAAAAGGTTGGATTTTCTAAAAATATTAGGTCTTATAAAAAAATTTTAATTGCGTTAGAGTAAGTTTTTATCTTTAGTGGCACTTTTTCATAGCAATATTGATATGCAAAAAATTGAATTATCCTTAACCACGTTAATTATTTCAGCAATAGTTATGTTAACTTAGTTTTTTTTAGCCACCGAAAAGTTAAGCAACGAAACAAAAAGAAATTTTGTTAACACTTTATTTTATAGTTAGACCATGTATGCGCATTAATTAGTTATTTTATTACTAGTTGGTATTAAGCTCACTTTCTTGGTACCTTCATCAAGCCCTCTTTCTCTTTTTAGAGTGATTACGTATTTTACACTGCAAGACGCTGTAGAGACTATTTATATAGTTACATTTTTTACACAGTTTATACATTAGTTTCTTGCTCTAAAAAGTGGAGTCCAGAACGCGTCACTGTTTGGTGTTATTGGTGTGTGTGGAGAGATGCTTTCTGTTTGCTAGATATTGATATTCCATTCGCGAGGTATTTCGTTGCAGGCTATGCACGTGGAAATTGCCAGATGTATTCGGTGCATTTGTGGTATGCCCCAAAATGGCGGTTATTGACCTGGGCGTGTCACCTGTAAACCTGAATGGTAGCAATTAGGTGCCTTTATCTATACAGCGTGTACGTGTTAAACTCCAGGCAACTGCACATATGAACATCGGGCATTTCAATTAGTATTGGATTCAGATTTGTATTCGTATTATTTCAAATTTAAATTTTGCAATTTAATTGGAGTATTAAAAAATTCACAAACTAAAATAATTGTTCTATTCGGTTATCAGTCGTAATAAATCTAAAGAAATATTCAAAATAAGGACTGCCATCTAATTTAAAGTAAATATATATATATATATATATATATATATATATATATATATATATATATATATATATATATATATATATATATATATATATATATATATATATATATATATATATATATATATATATATATATATATATATATATGAACTTTTGTAAACGTAAAAATTATAAACAATGTTGTGTCAATAATTTGGCTAATAGCGAATTCAAATAAACAAAATAACTAAAAACAGTAAATATGGAAAAGCTTGACAAAGACAAAATTATTTTTTGCGGTGCCGCCACCCCGGGATCGTTACGTAGGTGCAAATTCTAGAGGGCTGAAACAGACTAAATATTAGTGTATTTGTTTTTAGTATGCTAGTAGAACTTAATGCACTAAAAAGAGAGCGATACTTTCACATCTGTGAGGAAAGAGGACAGTACAGTAGCAAGTGGCGAATAGATACTTGCTGTTTGTTTATTACGCTAAAAGTGAAGTTAATGATACGTGTATTCGACTAACATTAGAAATCGAAGCCATTGAAAATAGTAAGAAGGCGTAATTTATTTTTTAATTATTCGAAAGCGAAAATTTTATCGTCACAAGGCTGTAGTGTATAGCAAATACTGAGAGATTCTAAGACGAATGCGTGTCACTACACAAGATTCATGCCACGGACAGTCACATGATTCTTCTCGTTGTTTTTTTAATGCTCTAGTGCTCCGAGTGGGAGTACAGCCTGTGAATTGACAGGTTAAGGCTCTCATATGTTTGTCCTCATTGCTCCCAGTATCCGCGCACTATCTCTGATGCGGGGTGATATAGCAAGCATTGCGCATTAAATGACAGAGCAGAGATAAGTGCCAAAAATCTTTGATTGACATCTTGGCATTATAACGTCCGCCTCGACCAAGAGAGCAGTCAGACATCGCAAAGTTGGCTCTTTTGAAGCAGCAGAAAACTCGTCTTTAAAATTATTGGATTTAAAGGGTAGATCCCAGTTTTGGGGAAGCCAAACACGGTTTAGCTGACATTAGTAATATTGATGATAGCAGAATTAATGAGACTGAGCATATTTTCCTTTAATTACCTTCTCTATAAATTCTTCTTTTTCTTTTCCAATCCAGTCCAGTTTGATCTGTTTTATTGTTTCTCTTATTTCTTCTAATCAAATGTTGTTTTCTTCAGCTTTAATTTCTTGTTCTAGTTCTTCTCCGTTTTGTAACGTTCTTATTCTTAGTCTTCTTCTATCTCCTCCTACTGTGTTGTCTTTCTTATTGTTTGTTTGTAATGCTCCTTTCATGCCTGTAAAATTTTCTTTTCATCAGTTTATATTGCCACTTTGTTATTTTTTATGTTCCACATTGGTTTACCAAATTTACCTTGCAGCTCTTTAATAACCCCCCAAAAAACTCTTCCATTGTCCGAATTCTTCATAGGTTTCCTGCTTTACTTTAAGCACAGCTTCTTTTGCTTTATTTCTTTTTTGTACATATTGTTGTCGGTTAGTTTCAGTCCTCCTTTGGATGTGGTTCGTCCAGGCTTTCTTTTTTGCTTTTACTTTGTTCTGGACTTTGGTATTCCGACATCTTATTTTCTTGTGATTTTCTCTTATTATCATCTTTCCACATGATTTTTCCAACTGTTTTAATATTTATTTCTTCATTTCGTTTCATTTCTTTTCCAAACTCCAATTTTCTCTTTTTATACGCTCCTCTCTTTCTTTTTCTTGAAGGGTTGCGGCTAGGCTGTCTCTGTATTCCTGCGCTACTTCGGGCTTTCTTAGTTCATTTGTTTTGATTTTCTCGTATTGCCTAGATTTTTGAGGTTTTTGTGTAGAATCCAATGTCGACTATAAGTAGTTTGTGTATTGTCTTATGATTGTCCTATGTTTTTGATGCAGAATTTTATTATCCTTCTTCCATTTATATTAAGAGTAATATATCTTCCATATCTACCAATAGTGCCATGTCCTTGTTGTTGCTAGTTCCCTGTTTGTGCACTCAAATTTTCATTTATCAGCATATGCTTACTTCTTCCCCATGCACTGTCTACTTGTTTTTGTAATTCACCATAGAATTCATCCAGTTCTTGTACATTTGAGTATTCTGTCGTGGCGTATATTTGTATTATCGTTATTTCTTCGTTTAGGCGTAGGTCTATATGCATTTTCCTTGGATTTATTGGTTTATATTTTATTGTTGGATCAACCTGGAATTTAGTATTATCTCTACTCCTTTTTTTCCCAAATTTCCGAGCCTAAGAGTTAATATTTGTCTTCCACTTTCTTTCTTTTTTAGACTTTTGTTTAGTACGGAATAGTTATTAATTTATTATTAAGAATAGTTGTAAGGATTATCTTATTTTAAGAATTAAGATTCTCCAGGCAAGTTGAGTGACAGATTTATAAGTCTAAGTGATCGGTGGGTTCCCTTCAGGTAGATGACCGTTGTCGCCTCTTTTGTGTTAAATACAAGTTTTATGACCCTATTCGAAAATATAATTACGAGTTTAAGATTTGTCAGCGGGTTTTCTCCTCATTAAGCTAAACAATTGCAGCCATCTTCCTTTTTGCAGGTAATTTATTGGTCCTAATTTCAAGAACCCACCCCTTGAATTTGATGTCACTCACTTGCCGACTCAGTTTGTAATAGTGAGTCAGTCGTTAACAAGCAATAATATAGCGTGTTCAATAAGTTCATTATCTTATTAAAAGTCAAAAACTAATTTTCTCCCCATTTCGAGCCTTTCAAAATTTACAATCTTCGGGCATTTCTTTCAATGTTGCTTCAAGAATATTGATATGTAGAGCTGTTACTCTTATATCATCGCCATACTTGACACATTTGAAGTCAACTAGCAATATAAAAACTGCAGTTACTAATACACAGGTGCGAGTTGCCCCTATTGATAAATTTGGGTAAAAATTTACTCCTCAGTCCATACTTTTATATGTAAAAACCATAAGGTAAAAAAAAATTGAAGGTATTTTTTAGTATAACATTTGTCTAAAATATAAAAAATTCTTTTACATAAATAAAAAACAGAAAACAATGATCCGTGACCAACTATTTTTGAATAGCCGCTACCCATTTTAGGTGATTAAAAAAGCTCCAGGGTGTAGATTTGTTCGATAACCGGATGCGTACAATGATCCGCTGCTCATCATTCTTCCTCTTTTTTTCCTTAATTATTTTTAGTGGTAAAGTAAATCACCCGCTAGTTTTGATACCACGGGTAGAAACCGACAGATCACAGAAGAGAACTTTGTGTTTTAATAGGAATAAACAATCTCATTATCAAAAATCACTGTAACTACTAGAAACATCCTCAACAAAACGGGCTATCTATCAGTCGTTTTGTATCGTCACCAAGAACAAAACGCGATGTCATGATTTTAAATCTAAGAGTGGACGGCAAAGCTAACAGTCAAAGCTGTACACACAAGTTCCGGAAATCTTATGATAACATTCTGCTTTGAGTACAAAGGACTTTGAGTCAACGTTATCGAACAGCATCATCTATGAGAATACTCGCTCCTACTCCTCTCATCGAGTAAAGTATGTGCTTCAGAGATTTGGTTGGGAAACACTTCAATATCCTTTTTAGACTCTAGATTTTTCCTCGTGTAATTTTCATATTTGACACCTGAATAGACATTCGTACACACAAGTGGCAATCGAACGAGGACGTGTGCAACTGATAGCCGGTGTAGCTCCGTCAGTAGCTTATATGTGTCTACAAGAATGTAAAGTTATCTCCCGACACTTTTGAGGTGATAAATTTTCAATTTAATCGTTTAGCTTGTTGACTGCTTTTGATATTAAAATTACCATCCATAATTTTATTTCATTTTATCTAATTTTCACCTTCATGAGTATATTCGTCGGATTCTAACGTAATACTCTTAGGAACGGTTACAAAACTGTATTATGCAAAAGTGTTTATCGTTCTGAATTCCACTTAATAGAATTAAATTTATATTCTACAATTTATTTTTGCAATTGAGAAACTAAATAGGACAGTAAAGTTGGAACAAACATTTTCATATTTCATAGGGAGCTATTTTCATCTTTGAGTTTATTTCAGATTGTGACGGACACACGTTGCTTTTAATATTTTCAAAATAAATAAACCGCTTGACATCAGGATGAATTGATTAGTCGTCCATGAATATGTTGCAGAGCAAAGACCAAATACAATTTTTGGGGGAAGATATTTTTAAATTAAAATTTGACTTTTGGCAAAAGGTACATTTAGGAAACGTAATCAAATCATGATCTTCCACTATTTTTTTAATTCAGAAGTTGATGGTAACATAAATACTTTGTATTACTTGCCTTTATCCTCACTGCATTAAGTTAGAGGTCCTTTATATCATTATCGCTTCAATTGGGGACAATTCCTCTTACCACTTTATACAAATGCATACTAATGAAACAGATCAAAAGTTATGGCCAATTTTTTCAAAATTAATTTGCCTTCTACCATAAAATGGGACTGGTCAAAAAAGCTGTCCTAGTATACAGTGCAGTGTTTTGTATGCACTGCTCTTTGTGATACAAGGTATGTGGATGCGATGTGTTAATGAATCATGAAACTTTTTTTTTGGGAGCATTGATGTAAGGTACAGTACATATCAGGATGTCAGAGGATGCTGGGAAAGATACTAATGGTGTTACATTGTTGATTGGGTTTGTCCATCAGAAGTCAATCAAGAGTTTTTTCGTTTTCACTCTTGTTTGCAAGGGAGAATAAAAAACGAAAAAACTCTGGAAATTGATTGATAAAGTAACAGAAGTTGGCAAGAATCAGAAAAGAGAACCCGATTTAAACGAGAACTATATAATTAATTAGTGCTTTCAAATAGCAACAACTCCTTGGAGATGAATGCCAGTCAATATTTTTCTATAGTGTAAAATCAGCCATCTTTTGGTGAAACTAGGATATGGTCTAAATCAAGATTTTAAAGAATATGGTGGTATGGCAAGCAACTGCACAATATGAAACATTATCACCAGCTTTTGTGACCAGTTGGAATACGAATACCTAGATGTATATTGAATGTCTTAGGAAAATTCTGTTGTCTTCGATTTTATCTTCCAATGCCACACAACTTATTTAACAATAGCTTTTCTGGACGATATCAAAATTTGGAACGTTGCAAAATCGACTGGTTTGTCAGCCATTTGAGGGGTCGGAAAAATAAACGAATTTTTGTTCTTACTGTTAAATTACAACTTTTGAAAGGTATAGGGTTTACATCGTCATCCACAAATCGTCCGGAATTCTTAGATTTATGCAGTCATCCTATCGTTCTAACTTTTTAAATAAAAACTAAACAACTTAAATTTAGATTCTAGGACTTCTATCACACTACTCCTTCGCATTCTTCATCGTGTCTAAAATTTAGCCAGTAATTCAAAATTTATACCCCACAGATAATTGTCGAGGATTTTGATGTTAACTTCCAGCAGCTTCTTAGCCTCTTAAACTTCAAATCTTTTTTCTTTAACACTAATTTAATTTTTCATGAATTTTTGTGCTTTACGTTTTATTTGTCGTTACTTCAAGTTGTAGTTTGCAACTTTATAATGTTTAATTTTCTTTCGGTTAAGTCTCATAACGCCAACTACAAGGTTATAGTCAGATCCAATATCAGCCTTAAGATATGTTTCCACTAATGTTATCAGATTATAGTTTCTCTTTTGATCATAATATAATCAATTTTATTTCTGATGGATTGAGGTCTCTTGTAGTGATACTCATGTAGCAATTTGAAGGTAATTATCAACTGCTTCATGTTTATTTTTTGTAATACTTGTCGGTACACTTCCAAATTATTATAAATTCTCTTCGGAATCTGCTATAATTACCACGGGGTTTAGAACGTTAATTCAGAAACTGTTGCCTTTTCTTCTGTCCAAGATTCTAAAATACATTTCTTGGACCTCTTCTCGTTTACAGAAAGCATTAGTCGGGATGTTTCTCAGCCTTTGTATTTTTGCAACATCTTCATGACGACTCGCTTTCAGTAGCATTTTAAATTATACAACCAACATCGTCCTTGTTTTCAAAGGTTGTCGCTTCACTTTTTTTGAGGCTGGTAAACCATAACCTTGCTGCCCAGCATTTTGATGCTTCGTTTGGGAGTCTTACTGGTAGCATTAACTTTTATATCTGGCAATAATGTTTAACACGTATTTGGAATCAATTTTGGCCCTTTCCAACAGTTCAGCAACATGTTTTTTCTATTCCTCTGTCAATGCATAACAGACTATTTCATTAAGTTTTTATTTGTTGCGTAAATTTAATGGCACACATCCCTGTTCAATTTCAGCTCCTCTGATATACGCACGGTCTTCTTGCAGTAACTGTACCTTTACACGTTTCACATTTGCAGCTGTATGTGATAATGTTTTGCACTAAATTTAAAGTTTTCTTGATAATGTCTCGTCACTGTATGATTGCTGTATCATATTTTATATGTTATTAAGGATTATCCCTAGTTTAACACAAAACTCTCTGTTTGGAATCTCCACACATCACGCTACTCGTGTAATTTTCAACTAAATGTATCAAAAAATTGAACAGTAGGTCACTAAGCACCTAGTCAAAAAAAATACTTCCAAGGCTATACCTATTCAGAACACATATCGGTTCATTAAATAATACACATTGTTTGTGTTTGAGTATCACAGATAAAAAATTAAAAATAAATTCTGAAATTATCCTGATCTTCAGTTCTTTGGATTGATATCTGGCACACTTAGTATTTTTTGTAGAATCTCAAAACACCTCATATCTTTCTCACGTTCTTCCGTATTGTGTGACTAGTTATATTTATAAAATATGGCTGGTGCAGATGGAGATTGCTCAACAGTTTTGTATAGCGTGCAATTTTGCGACTAAATCACGAAGAAATATAAAATTCCCAAAGTACACAAAGGCAGTAAGCTGATCGATTGCCAAGGCTTGCCAAAATAGTTATGGAAGTTATTTAGGCACCGAATGGCTTGTATGTCTATGATAATGTGGGCATTGTGCTCTAGAACAACACATACTCGTTATAGTTAAACGTTATCTGCTGATGCAAATTGCTCTAACGTATGGCGCTGCAGCATTTACCTGGATGTTAATAAATGAAAAACAGAGTAGCCGCTTCTTTAATGTTTTAATTCTCATAATTTATTTAGTGACACTAAAAACATCTTATGACGTACTTCGCTGCACACTGATGCTCCCACATTTACATAAATGTTCTCCTGTTAGTGTGTTTTTACGTTTTATTACGGACAGGGCTGAAAAATGTATAGGGCGTAAAATGCTGGCACCTGCGTTGCCTAAAATATTTACTTGGGCATCGACAGGGGCTTCTACTTTTTAAAAGCAATAAATATTTATCATGCCGGAATTTACAACTATAAAAATTTAGTTGGCGTATAAAAATTGAGTTTCTTCTAAATAAAGTGATAATATTTTGGAGGAAGAGGAGGGGGTAGATATAATTTAATAAGGAGAATCTAACAATTTAACTAACTAATTTACACTACTAAAGGAGATATAAAATAAAATTTTATGAATTCAAAAAATTTCGAAAAGCCATAACGGGTAATCATGAGAATTAAGATCACCCACAAAAATAGATAAAAATCAGAATATGATCGAGCAGGACGATGAATCTACAAGCAGAAAGATGACATACAAAATATATAAGAATAACCATAAATGTAGTCTAGGGTGGGAGAACACAGGAGAAAAAGCTTAGAGAGAAGAACAGGCTGTTGCCCTTTATATTTATTAATCTAGAAATAGATTGAACTCAGAACGTCTCAATTAAAGGGGAATATAAAAGTCCTACGTGGACCTTGTCTAGAGCATGTGCGAAATACTTTAGGCCTCAGAAGTTCTTCCTTGTTGGCTGTGAATTACACGAAAGATCAGTCATGTTCATCATCATGAATTTGTAAAGGACATACTCTAACTAATGACTTATCTCGAGATACCCAGTGAGAATTTATGAGATGAATAAAAACCACCAAGAAAGTGGTCTATAAAAGAATTGGTTAAATAAAGTGCACACAGTTAGAGATGCATTGGGAGTTGGAAAATGATTGACTATAGTGCCACGCTATGTTATTAGATGATGTTGGAACGCACAGAAGGAAAGGTAGTTATTCGTGCACGGTTGCAAATAAAATTGAAACCATTGAAACAGATAAACATGAACAACAATTAACTGCATGGTTTATTGACAGGGAAAAAACTACTTTGATTATCCATATGAGAAAAATAGCTGTATGTGAATACGCAACATCAACTCACAGACCTATATTTTGCTGAAAAAGGCAAAAATAGTTGGGCGCTTGACAAAAGTACGCAAGCCACACATTATCCAGCGTTTGTCTGATTTGATAACGACAAACGAATCACTCTCGATGCACTGGCAGATGTAACAGGCCTATATCGCGAAACTTCGCGTACCATCATCCATGAGGACTAGAAGATGATAAGGTCAATGCAGAATTAATTTCTTATACTCTGAGCACTCAGCTGAAACATAAGAAGGCATGCGAACAATTGTACAACATGGATCTAAAGACATTCTTTGAATGTGAATCACAACGACGGATCATGATTTTAGCATAAAACCAGGTCTTCTTTTCAACAAGCCAAAGCTAGGATTGTTCATCACAAAACAAATAGCGATTACCTTTTGTAGGAACTTTGTTGGTAAATTGACCTTTGTGAAAGTATTATTGTGACTCCATTGATATATTCAGCAACGATGCCACAGATATTAGAACATTCTTTGTCAGCATGATGCACTGATTTTAAACATCACATTACCAATTTCTCATGTGGAAAGTCATGACTTAAAAGTAGTTCCGTTTCAATTGGAAAGTAAAAGGGCAATTGGGCAGAGAAAACAAATGGAAATGAGATTCTTTTTCCAGAAAAATATTTTTACTTTCTTTTCAAAACCAGACAAGATGCTGTTGAAAGATATTATTTATCAAATCTTTATTCCAAAAGACATTACTACTTTTCTCAGAAGCAAAAGGTGTATAAATTATTTTTTTGTAGTATCCAGCGCCACTAGGCCGAGTTACACGGACATGTAAAACTTGCAGATGTCACAATTTAGTGAAGGAATTAATGGCCACACTACCATAACGACATACGAGGATATTTAATTGCAAATTGACACAAAGATAGATACGGCAAGACAATGCGGTGAACTCTAATCTAACCTCTTGCAAATGTTTGTGGGGTTTGTTAAGGACACCATCTTTGTACCACTACTCCTCGTCAATCTCCAGGATCTCCCCGGTGGTTCTAATTGACTGTTGATAGATGGGTTATCTGTCGCATAACAAAACATTGAGTACTTGTGACTCATGCAAGAGAGCTTGGTGAGATAATAATAAATAAGAGCTATCATTGATAAGCATACACTGGCGATATTGTTATCTTGGCAATAACAAAAAAGAACTACAGAGAGTGGCAAAAGTGAGCCTAAGAATAAATGAGGAAAAACAAAATGCATGTCTATAAGAGAATTAAGCAGAAAGAGTAGTGTACAAAAACAGTTGAAAACAGAATTAGTAGAAAATTGAAGACTGTTTTACAACCAACAGTTACTTACGGATGCGAAACATGGCTTTTGAATAAAAGAGAAAAATTAGAGATATGGGACAAGGAAATGTTATTTTGATGGAAACAAGAAAGTAACACATAGAAAATAAGAAAAAACGAGGAGTTGGGATTGGTGTATGGTGAAACCATAATTACTCAGTTCTTAAAGATGCAACGTTTAAGGTGGCCAGGGCATATAAAAAGAAGAAAATATAATCGGATAGTGAAGAGAGTACTAAGCCTAAGCCTACAGTAGAAGGCGGGAAAGGAAGGCGATCTAAAAGAAAGAGTATACAAACCTGCAGAAGAAAAGCACGAAAGAGAATTCTTGAGCTATGAGTCCAAAAAATATGTTTCTAAAACTTATAACAAAATTAAAAAATATTTTTTACACCTTGCATAAAAAATTTTTTTTTCAAATTTAAAACGAAGAACTGGTGCCTTCAAAGCTTTTAAAGTCACTGCCAAGGCCTCCAACGAAGTGCATTAAGAAAAACGCTCTACTTCCACCAGCTCTGAAAACTCAATCCCTAATTTCCCTCGAACCAATTTTCGCTAACGCGATTCATTTGTGCATTTCCTCTTCAAAGCGATCCCATTTCGGGCGAGCCGCGCCGGAAAAACAACCGCGACGAAATTCAATTTTTGAGCCGTCGTTAAAAAATCGTGTTTACTAAGAGAGGAGAAACAGCCGATAAAGCAGGTATTTATTCCATTTCACAAACCTGTTGGATTCGGCGGGGCTCCCCGAACAATTCGTCGGTTTTGGGCGGGGGAACCAGCACATGTTCAGAACGTTTCACGTCGCGGGGTTAAAAATGTTGCATTAAATATTTGGATAGAAAGGCAGACGAATTAAGTTCACTTCCTGCGTTTTTGGCCATAGATGGGACACCGCTGGACCAAAAGTCTTTTGAGTAAAATGTTTAAAATATTTATATTTTAAGCAAACATAAAGAAACATATTGATATTATCATATTTACCTTATGGTACCGGGTGTAACAAAAAAGTTTTAATTAATCGCTATCTTTTTTCATGGGATTTTTTAATTATTATTTTACACTCCATGCGTTAAACAGCCTTTTTTATGTAGCGAAATTTGAAACCCCGACTCCAAAAGTACTGACTGAATCGATCTCTATAATGAGACTCAACGTCGCTTTTTTGAAGCTTCCGATTTTGATGTAACCACAGCTTCTATGAATATTTCCCGGTTCTCTTCCGCGTCCTTGTTTTCTTTTAACTTGAGATGTTATTTTGCAACACCACTAATATATAATTATATATATAAAAAAAATTATGAGTGCTGCTGCTGCTGTCACACAGGTCAAAGGTCAAATGGTTCGTGCCTTTCCGTGCCGACCCGAGCGCCTCCGAAGGATAAATTTCGGCTCGGCGGCAGGCGCGACCGACCTAATATATTTCCGGAACCGCAAGCGATGGAAAATTTTCGTTTGAGAGCGGGTAATAACGCACTTATACATAAAAAAAATTATGAGTGCTGTCTCACAGGTCAAAGGTCAAAGTTCAACTCTAACTGGGTTTACGTAAATGCGTTGTCATGGCAACGGCGTACGCCAATTATGTCAAACAGAGCTTTTTAATCGTGTTTTTATTTTTAAAAATTACTACGCGAAGGGGCTCAAGCATGTCGGAGTTGGACAAGCTCTCCGGGGGGCCGCTGTCAGACCTCGTAAATTATTAAAATTATAAGTCAAAATTGAGAAGAATAAAAATCACAAAAACAAACATTCAAGAAAATGTATCTGGCATCGTCACTTGTACCTCAACATGTGTGATATTAAGGCAGCAACTTTATTTCCACCGATATTTGTGTAACGAAGTAAGTAATCTCCAACTTCCACTCCGCAACTCTGCTCTCACTGCTTACCTTAACGAGTTCTTATATCAAGCCAGCCAGAGTTTTGCTAAAACAAGTTTTTGGAAGTAATGTAAGCGCAACGAATTCGCAGCAACATCAAATTCATCCATCAGCAAGTTGGACAAGTTAGCGACGGTTGGAGCTAGCAAGGAACAGCGCTGCTTGCATTGACAGTTGCACTTCTGTTAAATTTGAAGAACAATGCAGTGCGCTTTTTAGGGCAAATTATGTTGCTGTATGAGGTTTAGGTTAATTTGCTACAGTGGGAAAATTAATGTGTCAAATTACACGTTTTCATTCAGATAACGGCAACATTAAAAAAATGTTAAAATATTAATAACATAAAAATACAGTTAATAAATCTGTGTAGTCAGTCCCACCATAAGTTCTAATACAAACTTTTAAACAACAAGCAGTTTGTAAATTTTTTTTAAAGTAAAATGACGAAAGAGAGAGAGAGAGAGAGAGAGAGAGAGAACCATGTACATTATATCTTATTCAGAAATATTGTTTATAGCTACTATGTTTCTTGCAACAACGCATGACTGTAATATCAGCGCATGAAAACTTCTACAGCAACGTTATCTCCAAAGCTCTATCCTCTAAGTGTCTCTTTTAGTGAGTGTTCCAGTGTAGTCCAGAAACTTTTTATCTCTTGATTTCTTTCAATATGCCATTGACCATAAAATGTCTAACAAGTATGGTATTTTGTTGAGGTCGCTAGGTCAACATGTAAATGTACCAGTAGGTAAAAATGCGATCATTGTCTTTTAGCAATGTTTTAAGTCCTCTTTCTCTCAATATTATCTTGGTGGTGTTGTGTCTTGGAGGGTAATAAATACTGCTGGTCTGTTTAAAATTCGGGCAATTCATGGTATGAAATTGTTCGTCGAATGGTGACAGCTGCACTACCGTGTGCGGTGTTGCCTAGGCGAGCTATGTCTCTATCCATTTGTGAGTGTGTTTCTGAGGCAAGTAAATTATCCATATTACTATGGTTAAAAATGAAAAAGGACCTTTAAGAAAAGAAGATGTTAAAAGAACAAAAATAATTATACAACTATATGAGTAAGATAGGCGAGGATCGGACCACAAAGTTGGTACTGAAGCGAGGTATGGAAGCAAAAAGAAAAAGAGCAGATGGGTGAATGCGGCGTATAAAAACTTGCAGAAATTTTATTTCAGCAAATGGTGTTGGTAGCTAGATATAGCAGATGATAAAAAGCTATACCAAAACAAGTCCTAGGTTTACAGGGCGTGTGGTGGTTAAAAATACTATTAGCACTCAAAGGTTTTTTTGCGTGGTAGAATTTTTAAATTTAAAAATAATTTTAATATAGGCATCGGTTTTCATTTACCTAAATTTTGGGTCAGACGTGAACAATTAGCGAGAAGATGTTACCTACAATAAACTGACTGACGTCAAAACCAATCCTCCACTACTATCCCTTCCATAAGCGCGCGAGTATAAAAGCTAAAGCGCAGGTGATAATAGCTTAGTTTTAGAAGCATTTTCAAACTCTAAGCACAGCTTAATAATTCGAGAGCAGACACCTTGGAAAGCTTTTGCATCGATTTGTTATGATATTTTTCTATCGTTCTTTCTGTTAGCGTTTTTTAATTTGAATATACCTCGTACTTTATATCCATATAATTACATAATGATTACAGCTGTATGGATTATTTAACTAAACGATTCGACGACGTAGCAATATTTGGCGCACGTCCTTGTTCAACAAAAAATATTTACACGCGCTCATAAATATCACAAAACCATAAAAAGGGAAAGACAAATAGAGATTGTTGAGAAATTTCTGGCAAATGTATGTTTTCCAGCTCGTGTACGAGTAGCTAATGTTTCGTAACAGATACGGTTTGTAATAAAAAGAAAAAACGACTGCTATAGTCGCAACCTTCATTCTTCGGCTTGCTTTTACCTAAATGTAATAAATACCGTCCTTAACGATAGCATAACTTTCGAACTAGCGAGAATTCTTGTTATTCCCCCTGTTAGCCTTTGCTTCTCTGCAGCTTTGTCATGATTTTTGTTCTAATAATTTAGCAACTTCTGAATGATCGCTAATTCCGATACGCGCCGTTCAGAATACTTTATGCGCGTATTTTGCAGTGTGAACTTTAAATTACAAAGATTATCTGCTTAGACGGCCCAATTATAGGAAGATTATGGATGTTTAAATTTAAACCAGCAAGACCTATTCGGTATGTAAAATAGTTCTATTCCGTGTTTCTGCGGATACTTAAGTATGAAGTTAGCTCTACGGGGCTGTTTAAATATTCCGAAATATTTATAGTTCCAACAATACGCTAAGTCAATTTTAAACCCCTAAGTTTTCCTTTGAAAAATCTGCGTTCACCAAAGAAGGGAGTATTTCACATTTAACAAGGTTAGGTGATTGTTTAGTACCTTGACGCATTTTAAACAGTTACTTATTTTCTTTTTTCCCATTTACCTCACGGTGTAGGAGTACCGAGCCATTTTCTGAAATTTTTTCTCAATTGTTGTCAGGTCTTTCAGTGTCTTCTAGCGATGCCTTTGATATTCTCCATTCATCCTATTTGAGAGCTCCCCCTTGGTTTTCGATCTTCGCCTTTCATTTTAAACACCTGTCGTCCCCCCATACGAATCGTGTGTTTTCTTTCTAAAACTCACACCATAAGGACTTGTTGTAAGTTTATTCGTTCTATTCTACCTTTTCTTGTTTTTCCCATTACTCATCTTAAGTATTACATTTCAACTGTCGTCAATTCAGATCTATATTTCTCTGTCATTGCCCATGACTCATGCATATAGGAATGTGGGAATATAGAAGACCTTCTATAAGTGAATTTTTGTTTTCATACTGGTTGTTCCCTATTAGTAGTTATTAACCTAGTAGTAAACTTTGTTGGCCTTGCTTATGCTATATATTATTTCTCTAGCTATTCACTCGTCTTCACTGATTAAAGCTCCTATACATTCGTGGGTATCTATTTACTCTAGAATATTCCGTCTATATTTCTATCTGCCTGCTCTTCGTTTTTCATTTTTTATATGTGAGTGATTTTCCTTTTTTTATATTTATGGTCATTCCTTATTAGACAGATGCAGGGGACTAAATATAAGTCCCTCAAAATCTACCATAGTAGCATTCTCAAGAAAGGGAAACCTAGAGGGAGTCGGACTTCTTAGAATCCGAGATATAGAAATAAAATTATCAAGTGAGGTAAAAAACTCTCCTGGAATCAACACGTTAAAATAATCAAATACTAGTGTTAACGAAATGAGCTTATGAAAAAATATAGGGTCTAAAACTAAAAATGACATTAGATATATACCACGGTGGTCCAACCCACAACATATGTAGCTTTGGTATGGTGGACAAAGATGACGCAAAGAACCGCCGTAACAGTACAGATACAAAGACTTGCTTGTCTGGGAATAAGGGGCACCATAAAAACAACACCAACAGCAGCAATGGAGACACTGCTAGACTTTTTCCCTCTTCATTTTGAAATCATGGGAAAGGCAGGAGCGTCTCTTAATAAACTGCTTAACGCACCCATCCGCAAAAATTGTGTAGAAGTGAGGCATCTGAAAATTGGACATAGGGGTGAAGGCACACTGGGTCATATAACGCCAAAATTTGCATTCAACATAGATTTTGAGGTTAATATTATGGATTGAAACGAATGTACAAACGAAATCAACAATAGGAAGAGGCCCGGGAAAATTATCTGGTATATAGACAGATCAAATACCGGGTGTAGAACGGGAGCAGGCATATATTGTGAAAGAAAAATTGCAAATACTTCTTATTTCTAAATCTTCTAGTTTTTCTAAATTTATTCGTATACCATACGTCCAATGTACGTTCCATAGTCTATTATGCTCTTATGTCCAAGTTCTTCTACTTTATATGTTATTTTGTGTATATCCATGCATGGAAACCAAGTATTCCTTATTAACACCTAGTTTACTATACAAAAGTCAAGCATTCTTTGTCGATTTCTATTTATTTTTCCTTATAATCCATGTATTTCCATAGTTTTGTGTCCAATTTTTTCTGTGCACGTTATAATCCCTTATCTTTCTCTTGTAAATTAGTTTTTTCTCTAGGTGCATAGATTTGGATGATTGCTACATTCTTGTGAAGTTCTAGATTAACAGTCATGATTGTAATGCTAATATTTTTCCATTTCTTCTATAATTTCTGTTTCCTTTTCGATTTTTAGTTCTCAAATCTAACCCTTAGTCTCGGTTGGACCGTCCATTTCCAAGGCTTGCTTTATTTTTCTAAATCTAAATACTTAATGCAGGTGATTGGCTCAACCACTAAGGTTCTGTTACCTCAAAACAACTAGTAGTATCGATATAGCCCTTCAGCAACGAAGGATAAATGATGCTACGAGAGTAGATTCTACAACTTCTGCCATTAGAGACACAGTATCTAGAAGCTTTCTTTGGGAGACATACTGTCACCTCTACTATGAAATATAGTAGTAGACAGCCTTCTTGAGTGAC
The DNA here is from genome assembly GCA_036346155.1 of Sinelater perroti. Taxonomy (NCBI): domain Eukaryota; kingdom Metazoa; phylum Arthropoda; class Insecta; order Coleoptera; family Elateridae; genus Sinelater; species Sinelater perroti. The sequence goes on along the minus strand of JARFIY010000346.1, from coordinate 1,997,706 downwards.
TCAATAGGGAAGGATTCCACGCAGTAGGTTATGTCGATGACACAACTACCTTGCTCACCGGCAAATACGAATAAGTGATTTGCAACTTGATGCAAACACCGCTTAGATTGGCTGAGGAGTGGTGTACAGAACGCTCATTATCGATCAACCCCTCCAAGATAGAAATGTTACTATTTACGAAAAAAAGGAAGGTCGAAGTACATAGAATGCCCAAATTGTTTAAACATTCTTTACCTTTTCAGGTGAAGTTAAGTATAAGAGTTATGCTTGACAAAAAGCTAGATTGGGGAAGGCACATAGTAGTTATAACCAAAAAGAATGCATTACAAACTTTGTGGTACTCCCACAATATACTATGTTATGATGTACTGGTCTGGTAGCCTATAACCAGACAGGTCACTGCAGCAACCAAGACTGGGGTATATGAGTATCGCGAGAGCAACATTCCAATACCCCACTGCCAGCTATGGAAGCATGTCTGAGTCCCCCTCCACTAGATATCTAAGGTCAGCTCTAATATATCAGACAAAGGGATTTTGGAACGACCAAGGAGTAGGGGGAAAACACCATCGCCCGTACAACGGATTCCCTTTTTGGGAGCAAAGGTTGATCATCGTTCACTCATGTATAAATTTAGGAAGCTCTTCAAAATCTTTCTGAATACTGAAGAGGCAACTGAACCAAGTATAGTCATCCTTACAGATGGATCTAAAACGAACGAGGGTACGGGATTAGGTATCTTTTTAGATGATCTGAACCTCCAAGTAAGCATAGGATTAGGCAAACTAACCACAATCTTCCAAGTACTGGCCTTAATGCAAGCTGCAAATGTAAGCCTCGAAAGGAGCATTAAGAACAAAACAATTAGAATTGCTAGCGATGGCAGAGTTGCTTTACTGGCATTGAACAGCTGCAAAGCTGTATCTGGAATAATCTTCCAGTGCCAGACTACTCTTGATCAAGTCGCGACAAATAATGTGCTGGAACTCGTTTGGGTTAAAGCACTCCAATACTTCATAATAATATTCTTCTTTTCATACCTCATTATTTTTATTTAAAAAACATTCTAAAAAAGGGGGGTTCTATCTGAACTTAGTTCTGATTTATTTCTTTTTCCTACACTACATTTTACCTAAAAGACGTGGTAATGTGACTATCGATCTAATGGATGTTATTTTTACTATAAGGTTTTGATAATTTAATTTTTTCAATTTTGCGAGATACGAGAGTCGATTGAAAAGTATGCTGCATCCAAAAAATAACAATTTTTAACTATGCTGCGATATGGTCATCAAGCTTTCAAAAGACTTTTCGTGTTGTCGATTCCACGTGCATAAAAATGTCGTTCAGTTTTGTTTAACAAACGGCAAATAAGGGAGTATGTTCATATTATTTTCAATCTCTTAAATTGTGAAGCGATGATTGACAAGAGCAAATTCATTTAGTCACTTCTTATTGTCTTATAACTGGAGGTTTTCCAATACGCGTTTTGCCAAAGTGCTGCCGGTGGCAAAAAGCAAATTTATCCTCGTAATCCAAACAGATTAAACCAAGCTGCAGAACCTATTGCAAAACATGAGAGTTATGAGGCCTATGTTATATTTTACGTCTGGTGTGATTTACTTTAAGTTGGTATTATCAACAGTTTGACAGAATGTGTACTATCTTGTAACAACGATATCCTGGGATGATCAATCTGAGGCATATATTACTGTAGATGGATGAAACTAGAACACATACGGCCCAAACTCAATTTGACAACATCTGATTATCATCTGTTCCGATTTAGGATTCGTCTTTGGTTTGGCGCTTTTTTGCCACTTTTTGGGAGTAGGAAAAGAGAGTCTTCAGTTCTAAACAACTAGAGTGTAATCAACGAAGCATAGAATATTTTGGTCATGGTTTGCATATCTTTTAAGGTATTATATAATATCAATATTAAAAAACGAAAAAGCTTTAAGTTTGGGGGAGTAACATTACAAACCAAGTTATTATGTAAGAACATTATTTTACTTTTTTTAAACTTTTGTTTTTTGAAATTTCTGGTAAAGGTTAACTACTAACTTTTTCATTCTTTTGTTTAAAATAATTTAAAAGACTTGATATTGATGAAAATATTTTGTACGGGATTATCATGCTACTGAGTGTCCAGAGTAATATTGACACTGCTGCCACATTTTTCTTGCTTTTTTATTCTTGCCTAAGATATGGCTACCTTTTCTGCTAATATTTTGGCAACATTTACAATATGGCGCGTCTTTCTTGAATGTTAATCAACGATCGATACTATGTTATTTCTAAGCGAATAAAATGTATTGTGTGTAGTAGCAGTAAACCATAAAAACTGATTTTGTCATAGAAGATAACAATGTCAATTATATTATCTTGACAAATCCTTTTTGTTCATCCAACTAAATGGTTAAACGTTGCTGCCAAGATTCCTTCCTACCGGGTCCCCTTGTGGTCTCATTTTCTCTGTTTGAGCTTCATGCTACAAACTTGAGGAACGTGATGGGTTTGACTAATATCAAAAGTTGGATTGAGGTTTTCCGCATCCTTTCGTCTTTTAGATATTTGATCGCTTTTTTCTTGTAATTTCAGTTCATTCTTTTTCAGGAATGATGAACAATGTTTTCCATGGGATAGTAGTTTCTACTATCCAAGACTTTGAGACTGCCGTATTATGTTTAATTATTTTTTCGTCTTAATTGGAAAGGGTGCTATCAAGAATGTAAGCCCTGATCATGTAGACTCCTTTTAATTTCTTTTACAATACTTCATCTCAAGGTTACCCAACATTTTTTTATTTGTAGATGTACTAGAAACTATACCATTTGCATGCCCTTGAATCACCCATATGTGGCAACTAAATTGCAAAATTTTGTTTTGCAGATGCACGCGGCGCAAAAATCTCGAAACGACAAGTGGGGCATAAATGTTCCGCACCAGAGCAGCCCGTCAAAAAAAGTTAGTTGCGTTGCAGCGGCGCATACGCACTCACCGCACACGTCAAACAGTACAGCCCGCTAATTTCCACCAAAACACGAAAAATTGGCTGATTACACCACTTTTATGTTCATACATGTCTTGGTTCCGAACAATGACGCAGACCACACAAAATGCGCAGCATGCAGTTACACAATACAAACAATACTGTTTTTAGAGAGCTAATTGGTATAAATTTGCATTATTATTTACCTGAAGCCGACACGATCAATGCACATATAATTTATACAGCACTGCCCACAAATTCGCTATTGTAATAAATATCTCTTGTTTCGTTCGTAGTAATAATAATATACCTGGTCTTGCCATAAATTTCGTTACAAAGCGACACTTATTCGCAATAGTCAGAAGACATCATTAAAATTTGAATTTGACAGTTTAACACTAAACATCTGGAAAGCTGCTTGTAAAACGCCATCTACTAGGAACAGGTACTGTTCAATTAAATGTGGTGTCGTTTAGCTGCTCGTGTGTTATTGCATGTATGTGTTATAATAATATATGTTACGCTTACATCCCATTCTTAGCGAGCACATGTTCTAATTACCTATTCAAAAAATGACAACTATCGCACCCAAAACTGGTTATATGTTAAAGATACTACAGTCATATACTCTATAAACTTCCGGCCTGTTGCTACAAAAGCAGAATACCGTAAATTAAGAATATTGAAGCATCATTTAGCATGATTTTAAATTAATTTGAGAAATTGTACCGTATTGTCTCAAATTCATACTTAGTAAACGATGTATACTAAAAAAAAAGAAAAAAGGTCTAAAACTGTACTACTTGTATAGTAAGTTTGTGACCAAATGCTTTTACACCCTTTACTCCACTTTCTACAAACGCGATGAGGCCTAATCAGCCAGCGACAATTTACTTGGGACAATTCCGACGCACTAGTGCCTCATTTGATTTATTTATAGACCTGTCGATAACTTTAAATCCGGTATTTGAAAGTAATAGCACATTTATATAGCTACAAACTTAACAATCTAAATTTTATGGTCGAAAATAATAAAATGGAGCTTTAAAACTATTTTATCAATAAATTAGTTTGTTTGAGCTTTACCACACCGCTATTTTTTGCCTTAACTGTTTTTATAAAACTTTTATAAATTTTTAATGTCTTACTACTAAATCTTTAATTATTATATTATCTGATTTATAATCTTATACATTGATTGGTGATATTGAACAGGTGATTTTTGTTATTTTAGATAGAAACGAAATAAGGAGACAACTTTGGCGATAATTTTCTTGGGTATACTACTCTTGCTATGTATCCTTGTTATACGACCTCTTGAGAAGAACGAGAACGTGGAGGTAGGTTAACAATCATTTTTTTCTTAGTAGATTTGTTATCTTAATGCTCTTTGGAACATGCAATAGCCAATATTTTCTTTTCTTCAATGTCATTCGTCATTTTTAAATTTGAATGGTAGTAGACTTCCAATCTCCTCATACTTCTAAACATTGAACTAATCACACAGAATATTTTTCTATAATCCCTTAATGAACTGTACTTAAAACAATAAATACGTATACAAATCAAAGCTTACAATCAAATTATCAAAGTCGTTCTGAATATTTTTTGAAAAATTTGTATTAGATTAGAGGTTTTGCTTAAAAAAAAAACAGAATAGTCAAGATGAAATTGGGCAAACTTTTCCATTAAAATGGGAAAATTTAAGTAGAAAAGTGTTTTACTTTTGAGGCTACTTGGGTAGCTTTTTACTCATATACTGCCAAGGTTTAGGCACATTATGAAGGAATTTCAATGTCACGATACACTATTTTTTATTAAGAAATGGAGAAGTCAATTTTTGACCAATTCTAGTTGCTCTAGAGAGGTTCTTGTAAATATTGAAAACTTTCTGGGAGTACCCTTATATTTAATTTCATACTCTAAGGATATATTCCAAATAAAAACACGGCCTAATATCAAATAAACTTTATCAAAAGCTTTCAAAAGTGTAATGTTGATTGATGGATCATCAAATTTAAAGACGTTGATAGGTAGGTTATTCTTTTTATATGGAACTGATCCATGGAGAAGATGCAACATTCCTATTGGTTCTCTTTTTGGTTCCTCATTCGAATCAATATCAAATTTACCATTTCTGTATTTGCTATGGCGACCAAATACTCTATTCTGCAAGAAGAGTACAGAACTAAAATTCTTTTTTGTGGCATGACTACATTTTTATCCTTCCAACCCGCAAAACATAAATTTAATTAAAATATTCTAATACGAGTACGTGCTAAAAGCTCAATATCTCTCGTAGTATTAAGGTGGCGGTCTCGCTTCTGCGGCTTCATGGTTTTGTAACAAAAGTTAGTTTTAAGCGCGGCAATTAATTATTTTGGCTTGCGTGTTATCAATATTTCAACACACTAGAGTTTAAAGTAGATCCTCCAGTCTGAAAGATAACGCAACAGTATACAAGCTGCACTTACTCTTCTATAAATTTTAATTTACAATTGCAATTCTTGAAATCGCACAACACTGAATCTTTTAGGAGGCAGCAAGTGCAGCTCTACTGTGAGTTGATGCAGTTGCGCTCCTAATTATATTCGGTGAGACAATGAGCGAAGTTACATGCATTTTAGACACATATGTCGATATTGTAAAAACGCAAATTTTAATTTGAAGTGTGGACCACAAGAATTAGAAACATCACCTCACCTTTTTTGCGTTCTAGAACTTAACACCATGGCATAATTACGGCATTGTATATTTCAATATTGGAAGCTAAAACAGACCGGCGCTTCCTGCCACAACTTCCTCGGAACAAACCGCAGCTAATCAATCATCGCAAAGTATCAAATCATCGATTAGACTCCATTAGAAGTCAAAAAGTTGTAATAAACTTTCTATCGACCTAACACCCTAATTAAAAATTGTTGCTTCTATATACTTAAAATTCGCAACAAATTTACCAAAAAAATATTATATTTTTGTAGACAGTAGACAGACAACCTACTGCACTCTATAATTTACAAAAATGCATGATGATTTGACAACCAAAGTTAAAATTAAATTTAAATGTAAACATAAAGTAATCAATACTTTCAATATACAGGGTATCAAAAAAAATAAAATCTAAATCCAAATATACGGTTAAGAAAACTAGATTCATAAAGAAAACAAAAGAATGCTTAACAAGAATTTGGCATAATACAACATACACAGCAAGTTGAAGCTATAACTTAGGCTAGCATTGAAGGTAGTACTACATAACTGAAACTTTTATTTCAAAGTGTTTTAAAGATGTTATTGCCCAACCGGTGTCCTTTATTTTCAATTTACTATCGAAAAGTTTTCCATTGTCCTTTTGAACACGTATTAAGAAATACGAATTGGATTTCGTGGAAGTTTGAGGACACTAAAGCGATGTTTGTAGCGAGATGCAGCGTAGCACTTTGAAAAAAATCTTCTAGTGTAAAGTGTGGCTCCATCTTGTTGGAACCAAATGTTTTCAGTTGGAGTGTATAAAAAACTGGTGCGGAAAATTATCAGGAGAAAGAAAATGAAGGAAAAGTAGAATATTTAAAGTCTTTAAAAAACATTGAGATACACATAAATATAGAAATAGATGCAAATAGGTTAAGAAGCCACTAGAGAAATGTAATAAAACCGATTTTTATGGAATTTAACGATTAGAAGGAAATGGAAATTCTGAAGATGGCGAGAAAACTAAGTATTTCGAAAATATATACTACAGATGGCCTCCCCAAAAGATAGTGAACCAACAAGACTTCTAAAAGAATATAAAAAATCAGATAATAATAAATTATTGGAGGTACTAAAAATAGTAGGAACACCGTTTACGTTAATAAATTTTTTCAAAAAACTTAAATGGGGACAGTAAGAACCCAAGTTCTATTACTTAATATCATACTGAAGGTGATGGTTAAACACCAAAAATGTAAATCGTTTTTATTTAGGAAAATGAACGGTATATGATGGGAATAGGATGATAGGAATAGGAGCGTGGGTAAACAATAGAGAAATAGAAAAATATTTATGCATCTAAGGAGAAAATGCAAAAAACAAGAATACACTTCTGCGTTGAAAACGATTTGATAGCAAATTTGAAATTTACGTGCAAAGATATTTACAAAAAAAGAATTTCAAGTGGAAGGGAGAGATCAATAATTGATCATTTTAGAGTAGATCGAGAAAAATGAATAGAAGTAAACCAAGAAATTACAAGAGCATGAAAAATAGGCGAAGAAAAAATTAGAAGTTACAACCTGAAAACAGAAAAACTGGAAATGGAGAGCACAACAAATATAAAACGTCTTTGCAGAGAAGTATAACGGAAGACTATGACAACTGTAAGAAAGCCAGGGCAGAGTTTAAATAAGAAAGCGAAATAGGAGTTTTGGGAATAAAATAAAAAATATTTGCAATAAAAATTAAGAATTATTTTACGGTACTTTAAAACAACTGAGGAAGAAGAAAATTGATGACACGAAAATTAACCGGAAGAACGTGAATGGAAAAATCCCAAATAGAAAGCAACGGAATAAAATGGAGAAGACATGTATTCACATATGGATTCTAATTAAAGAGAAAAGAAAAAAGGCAGATAAATAGACTTGAATAACAAGGAAACTCGGACAACTTTTAATGGACTAGTGCGATGACATAAGAAAATTATCCAGAAGAACGTGAATGCAAAAAGCTCAAAACAAAAAACGGGGTAATATGTAGGAAGCATATACTCACATGTGAGAGAAGGAAATAAACTGGCAAATGGACTCAAATAGCATGGAAACCATGGGCAGGTAAAAGGAAACCCGGACGACCCTTAATGCGCTAGTATGATAACATACAAAAATTATCCGAAATAACTTAAATACAAAGCGTCCAAAGTAAAAAACCACGAAGTAATATAGAGGAGACATATGTTGACATGTTGAGCTTAAATGTTAATTAGAGAGAAAATACAAAAGAATAACATCATAATTGAAACCTTGCACAGATAACAGGAAACCCAGACGAATTTTAATGTGCTGATGCGAAAAGCCCAAAATTAAAAAAAATCGGTAATATGGAGGAAACATATGTTCACATATGGAGGTTAAATTCTAATTACAGAAAGGAGGAAAAATAAGAATGGAAACTATGAGCAGGTAAAGGGAAATCCGGGCGGCCTTCAAAGTTCTGATGCAATGACATACGGAAATTATCCGAAAGAACGTGGATGCAAAGAGCCCAAGTTACTATACATATAGAGGAGTATTATAAAATAAACTGCTTAACCATATGGCAATATAAGATGATAATCAGTTCAATAGTTATAACATATTTGTGAAATGTGAACTTTGACATGGTCAACTGAGAAAATGATATGGGTATATGTTAAGGAAGATATCACGCTCGATAGAAGGAAAGAAATTATGAGTTCCTAAAGCAAATAAACATAAAAAATGGGAAGACATTTAATGAAAATTATCAAATAGAACCTCCTAGTTTAACAAGTCCTAGTCTGACTTTGTCTAAGGATTTTAATATAGTTGATCCTAGAAACTGAGGCATGATGGTTAATGATAGGGTCAAATGGCGCGAGATGATGGGGGAAGCCTCCACGCATCCCGCACTAAAGGAATGGGCCTGCAGCTATATCTTTGATCAAGGATTAAGGAAACTTTGCAAGATGATAAAACTACTAAATGAATAACTGATTGAATTATATTCAAAAATTGATAAAACATAGTTGCCATTCATTAACGCGTATGCTGATTTCTATTTATTTCTCCCACGTACACTACCACCTATGGAAGTATATAGTGAATAACTATACTTTTCGTAATAAATTTTGTTTTGTTTAACTCTTTACCGTCTTCTTAGACAATATTGTTTTGAATGAAAATAATTAATATTGTGTGCTGTTTGGAGCTCCGACTTCCGAGCTCGCCAGTTTATCATTAAACCTTGTGCCGCTTGCTTGGGTTTTTTCCCACGTCTGGTTTTGAGTTTTTGCATTCAATAGCCCGCGGTAAGCCTCTCTCTATAGAAACTGGTTTAGTCATTCTTACTTTACATCCAGAAAGGCTACCAGTGTGCAATATCGCGAAAACGTTAAGGTTTGTCCAATTCTTGATTTTTTTGAACCACGAATATTTCCTCCTACCTATACCCCGTTTTTCTTCAATTTCTCCCTTCATGATAACTTTAAAAATAGGTACTTTGTGTTTCGAAATATGTGGCCCATTTTTGTATATTCGTCTTTCTTCCATTAATAGCAAAATATCTTTGGTCATCCATTGATTTTTCTTTCTATTGGTTTGTGGTCCCATAACGTCGTTCTCAACCGATATAATCTCATTTTTAAAACTACTCCAACTGTCTTGTATATTTGGGTTTTCGGTTGTATTGACTATGTCCTTAATTTCAGCGTTTTTTTACTTGAGCTTCGTTCTTTAACTTATTTATGTCAATTTTTTTCTTTAAGGGGTGTCACAGTTTCTTTAGTTTTATCTTGAGGTTTTTGATTACCAGGTTATGGTACACAGGTTATGTCTGTGTCTGGGTATGATCGCACGCCATGGATTCTATTTCTTTATTTCTTATTGACAATTAAAATTTAAATCTGGTTTTTCACGATTTTATCTGTAGTATGTTATGGGGACTGCCAAGTATAGAGTTGTCTTGGAGGGAGCTTAAACCAGGTGTTTGCACTTGTAAGGTCTTCTTCTTGGCAAAACTGAATTAATATGTTGCTTCTTTTGTTCCATGTTCCTAATCCGAAATTTCCTAGTGTCATCGATAAATCCTTGACTGTCTTTAGCATTGAAGGCCCCATGATTATTAAAACTTTCTTTTTTTAATTGTTTTCTTCAATTTCGTTAAATCTCAATAGATTGTTGTACGTCGGGTCCGTCTGAAGTGGGTGCATATAATTGGATGAGATTTATATTAGTAGGATAGGCTTTGATTTGTAAGAGTGTGCCCCACAAAGTTTATTATTGAGTTGTTTGCTCTTTAGTTTACTAAAAAGGCAACTTCGTTGTAGTAGTTTGGGAGATTGTCTCCAGAGTAGTACAAAGTTGCTTTTTCTGTATTAGTTTTCCCCATTACTGACAATCTAACTTCGCTGAGCCCTAGTTTATTTATGGTGATCCTCCCCATTTCCTTGATGACATTGTTTAGCGTGCTGGAGATATATAAACTCTTCACATTCCAAGTACCAATTTTTAAACTTGAGTTGTTGATGTTTGCCACTAAATTTTTATTCGATTCTGTTTCATCTTTACTACAGGGATTTCGCAGGATGACGACCTGGCGGGGGCTGCAGTCTAATCGTGAAATTCCTCCCCTGCCATATCTCGGGTTCCGATTCCCATGATAAGTAGCGTAGTATGATTCCCCTTGTAATGTCACAATTGTTTTCTGGGGAGAATAGTGTGATGGTTTTCTCTGGCTTTCCGCACCGCAATGTCACAGTTGAATCATTATTGAATTATCGCTTATAAACCTTGTCGATGTCATTCATCTTAGGCCTTACTTTATTACTGATGCTGCTGCTGTCTAGCATTATCATCTCCATATCTGGATACCCTCACTCGGTTTGGCCTGGAGGTCAATACAGTTAACCGGGGTATGAAGCTTGAGAGTCAACAAGTGAGAGTTGGGTGCCTTGTGAAGTACTACCTCTCCAACGCAACTCTTACACTTTTCATTTTAAGTTGAAAGATTAACTGCCCCAAAAATTGCTACGGAGTTATATGTAATATCAGTAGCACAATAAAGCGCCGTCTTCAAGACGGTAGTCTTCATGGTCGTATTGCGACCGAAAAACCGTTATTACGGCGTGGAAACATGGCTAAACGGTTTTATTGCCGCAAAAGCATCGTTCCTGGATAATCGAACAGTGACAAAACGTATTATGGACCGACGAATTCAAATTTGAAATTTTCAGTCAGAAACGGAGAATCTTCATGCGTCGGTATAAGACTGAAAAATGGTCTAGGACTATACTGTTTCGACGTAGGTGTGGGGATGCTTCTTCTTGGACTTGAAAACATTGATATCATTATGAGGAAACATTATAAAAAAAATTTAAGGGAAAAGGCTATACCACGTGGGTTGGGATTAATCGGGAAGGAATTTGTGATGATGCGAGACAACAAAGCTTTGTAAAGACCATTCAGCAAACCAAGAAGAACAAAAAATGTTCAAAATGATGGCATGGCCACCACAGAGTCCAGACCTCAATCCCATAGAGTTGCTATGGGATGATCTGGACAGAACAATAAGAAACGAGCGTCCTACGTCCAAAATAATTTTTAGACTTTCGAAGATGCCTGAAGAGATTTACCACTCTAAAAATTAAAAATAATTAATCGAAATAATTGTAAAACCAGCATTAAATGTAAAGGGCGGTTTTTTTTTGATGAAACGAATGTTTAATATTCAAGATTTTTTCTGGTGTGCATGATAATTTTTGTTTGTTTTTTACGTGTTCTATAATAACATGTTATATAATAAATTACTTTCTTACATTAAAGTATATAAATTCACTTTTTATTTAGTATCCATATTTCCATGAGCAGTAGTGTGTCACAATATTTCTCAAAGAGTTTGAAAATTCTTTATAATTTCATAGTACCTATTTGAAAACTTTGTTTCATTTTATAACAATTTTTCCGTAATGGGGTAGACGTTAGAAATATTTGTAGAGTTGTTTGGGCGCTTTTTCCGTGTAGCTTTTGGGGTTTCCTCCTGACGGGGAAAGAACTGCAGGCACAGTTCGCGGGCGGCTCTCGCCGATTGGCCGAATTCCTCAGACAATCGTGCGAGGACCTGCCTGAAGATGCGACTGGTTTACGCAGCATCCTGTAAGGGTAATTACATAATAGAGACATCCGCATGAGAAAATTACGCAGTGGAGCGGTAGGCCGGCGTGGACTATAATTTCCAGTGGCGATGCGCGCCGCCGTTGCGCTGTCCATTTTCTAAAAGCGGGTTGTTAGTACGCCAGCATCCTCCGGTTGGCGTCCCGGTGCAGCTCGGTACTCCTCATATAAGCGGGATTCACATGGGTACGCTTAGTTTCATTATTACTTAACGCTTTTTTTCTTCCCGCTGTGATAGTAGACACTGTTGCGTCTGAACGTGGGATAACCTGGCAGTCCTCGAGTTCGTAGCTGGCGATCGCCAATTTCACGGCGAAAAATAAATTTTGCGGAGCTCCGCTTGGTTGAACAACAGGTATTTAAGCTTTACTTTTACTATTTTACTAAGTTAAGCAGGTCGGGATCTGGGGCTCGCTTCAACTTTCAGCGCGGCCCGCGCGCGACGAAATTGTTTCCGAATTTCACGCCGTCCCGAAAATTAAGGGCGCGCTCGATTGAGTGCTGAGCAGGCCAATTAATCCGCTGTAAGTGTTCGCAAATCACTCTGAAAAATCGCAGAGAAAGTTTCGCGAACTTGATCGCGCGGAATGGATTTGCTTTAATCTAATTCCTTCTAGACTTGCACGTCCAGCTTCCTCGGCCGGGCCCTAAATTTTCCATGTTCGAGCGCTGTAAAACCGCGTCTATATTTAATAATCCCGAAAAGCTAGCGGCGGGCTGCTCTACAGTTGACATCGGTTTCATACTTCCTGCGCGACTTCGCGAGCTTTTGGAGCTTTCGAAACAATTTAAACTGCAAGAGAATTTTCAGGACTGAAAAAATTACTGGGACAATCAGCTGCAGTTGTTCCGAATTATCTTCCTCGAATTAGGACTACCACCCCCTTTAGCCACATTTTTCCAAAGCCTTAGGTGCAAACAAACGAGCGAAAGCTCCTGTAATTCGCGATCGCGGTTCCGCCGAACGGTGCCTTGCTGCCATGTTACGTATTTCCTCCCAGTTTGGCCCGGGCCTCTTTATTTCCGCAAAGAAGCGGGCAACACGACCTTTTGTTCAATTGTATAGAGAGCCCTTGTCGGAGACATTTCGTCGAGTTTATAGCCCGATGCCGTTTGTAAATAAAAATTCAATAAGCAAGCGCACCCCGCCAGCTCGCACTTTTGCGGCCGCAAGTTGAAAAATCGAATTATTTCAGACTCATTAATAAGCGCCGGTCCTTCCAGTTTAACTTTAACGGCAGCGCTTCGCTTTGATTACAAGAGGACGAATTTGTTTATAAAAATATCGTTCGAGTGGCCATGTCAGCTCATATTAATTAAACTCGTGCTCGTCTTGACAGCGAAACCCTTTGAACGTTAATTAAATGACAAATAAAATTTAAATCGCTCTGTCTGATTCGTTTCTTTCAACCTTTGCAAAAGTAGCTCCTATGTAGATCAGCAACCGGAAATTAAAATGGCTGCTGCACAATAACAAGAAAATGAAGCGGAACAACACTGTCGTCTGTGCTAGAGCGAAAACGTTAAACTTTAAGATCAGAAGGGAATCGTATGCTACAAACTTCTAAAACCTAACGAGTGCTTAAAGAAACTGACAGTAGAGCCCAATGGGGGTTTTGAACTGGACTTCAAACAACCAGTTTGCTATTTGAATTTTTTACAACAAAAACAAATTAAGGAAGTGGAAAAGCAAATAAACTAATTTTCTTACTAAATTTAATCAAAATTTAAGGTGGATGACTTTTGATCCCTAAAAACTCTGAATCCAGTTGACCCTATTTTCATCTTAATGTAGGAAGCTCCCTGAGAATTTTGTCAAAATGATATTTGCTCCCTTATAACTCAAACTTCAATTAACCTTGGGTTTTGTCTTAGTTTAAAAAGACGTTATAACAAATTTGGAGGAAATTGGTCAAAATTTAAAAGAGGTGTCATTTTGACGGGCCTACGAGCAGAGCAAATGCAACATCTAAATGCTTTCAATAGTTAATAACACAACTCATGTATCAGCTTGCAAGCTGAAAGGTTAAGGCTCTCATATGTTCGCTTTCTCTACCCGATCGTTGCGCACGATCTCTGATGCGGGGCGATGTAGCAAGCACCGCACCTTAGACGACCCCCTTTTTCGAAATGAACGCAAGTGCTGTAAACTGGGACTAAATTGGCCCAAAATTACACATTTTTCTATCTATTTAGTCTAATTTTAGCAAGACTATTATGTATTTTTGTACATATAGGACATGAATGGTAGAACAGTTTGAATAGAAAATTTAAGTTTCCTTGACTCTTCAAATCTTCTATACAAATTTTTAAAAATTAAGGACAAAGTTATATAGCGTTGGAGTGACTTTAGCTCATACCTGATGTTATCCCTAAATTACATGTAAAACATGTTTTGGACCAATAACACGCCAAAATATGTACTGGAAAATTAGTAAATTTCGTATAATGTTGTTGTTTTGAGATTATAAGAGACCAATAAAGTACAAATACGATGGACAATATTCTATTATTTATAATCTTACAAAGAGAAATAAACAGGTAAGTATATTTTATACAGAATTGTCGATCTCATGCACAGAAAATTTATTCCGTTTAAGCATCTTGGGAGGATCTATCCTGCACAATACTTTATTCCAATCATAAGAAAACGAATCCTTCCTTTCAGCCCATCTTCAAAATTTGAGACCACCTTCCATGCAGTCAACAGTGGATTTTTTCTCCGAGATGCTGATAATTCTTTCGGAGTACTTTCCACCATTGAACATAACGACAACAAAATCATCGACCACATAATCAAGAGTTCTTGTGGTAGTTGTGATGATACAATGGGGCTACTTTCAGCACTTTTTTCTAAAATAGAAACGCTTTCACCTTCCTGGTCAGACTCTAATATCAACATCTTCTTCTTCGGACTCTTTGCTTGAAGAAAGAAATGTAAGCCTTCTTCTTTTTAATGGGGGTTGGCGTTTTGAAAGGACCAACAGTGCCTTTGGGAATTTCGACATCCTGACGATTAATACCTTTACCAGCTGCTACCTGCAATTTCTTTCTCCTCTTTGTAGCACCTTCTGTTCCTAGAAAATCTTACCGTTTTTTCTCCAACTGCTCAAAAAAGGCTTCTCCGACCAGACTTTTATCCGACTCATTTAGATTTTGAGGTAAACGTTCTAACAGCATGTTTCTATTAATCGGATAAATTCCACAGTTTTCGAAACCGTTTTTTAAATGTTGTCCCATGTTTGGTTCCAACTGCTTTATTAATACCTTCAACACCGTAGGAAAAACATCTTTAGGAATTATCGCGAATTTCAAACCATTGTTTGACTCCTTCCACTTTGTCAAGATTTCACGCTATATTCTCTTTATGGAGATAAAAAAAAGCCTCATCCAAAGGTTGTGTAAGATGCGCAGTGTTAAGTGGTAAACACACAAACCTTATGTTATACTGCTCACATAGTTGTAAGACTCGGATGTTAATACATGATGAGAAATTGTCCTCAATCAAGACCACTGCTACTTGCTCATATTTTTTTTTATTCTGCTTTAGCAGTTCGTTGAGTTGCCCAGACCTGCGGATTGTAATTCTTGTCGGAACGCGAGCCCAATTTTTTTTGTGACTCCGTGGCGTGACTGCAAAGGAATCACACAAAGTTATGCTCCAATTTTCAAAAAAGAGCTTTTGGAAACGTGACGAGCATTATTACGAAAGAAAGCAAAAAAAGTGAGGTTGGGCCAATGTCATCTCAAATCGTGAACCAAAGTCATACCAACTCATAAAACGTCCGGCAAAGCAAACAAGGCGGAAGAATTTTAACTTTCCCCACTATTTACGTGTTCTACAGGCATGTAAGTGTAAAAAAGGGTCATTTGTGCACATAAAAGTTGGCAGGATACGTTTTCCGCGTCAAAAACAAATATTTGCTTAAGTGGCGCTGTAGGTCGTAGTTGAAATACGAACTAAACTAAATACCAATCACTTGTAAATATGCTACCATTTGCCACTAAGACTCATTAAATAAAGGTATCTGCTAAACATTACCACCGGAAACGAACATTTTCAGGGCTTGGGTAAATCTCACCCGTTTACGGTACCCAATTATTTTTAGTGAGTAAGTAGGGCACCCGCCAGGCATTAGAGAGCTCCGGAAATGGAACCACGGAACCACACTGGCGACCAACTCATGTATAGTAAATCATGGAAAAGACTTATTAAAACTCAAAATTGTTTTTGAGCCGCTTTTCAAGTCATGGCAGACCAATTATCAAACTTTTGGACTCTTAAGAAAATAAAATTTAAACGGATGAACTATTAGAGTTATAACAATCAAAAGATAAAACTTCTTTTACACTTAAACACGGCAACCTTGAAATGTGAGCCACAAGCACTTTTGGCCATTTTCGGTTCAACTTTTCCAACGATCTCATTATTAAACTGACATTCATACAATAAAATTAGCATTAATGATTATTTCAATAGCAAGTTGTTCATGTAAATGGTTTACAATGGTTTACAAGATTACACTAATAAACCTTTTCCTAAAGTTGAAAATGGTTGGGTGTTTTGATTTCACGAAATTGATCTAATGGTTAAACGGTTCAAAATACGCAAAGCTTTCTTTCACATTTGAGCTTAGTGACCTTTATATATAGGACTCCGATGATTTCGACCAATCTCGAAAAAATTAATAAACTTTTTTGTGAAATTTCCATCAGGCTAAAGTTTGCGCTGTCAAATTAGCTTTACTTTTATTACAGTATAGAATACTTTGCCATATACAGGTTACTTCACTTACAAAATTTTAATGCAGTTGATGTATTGTAAGGCTAACAAATGCTTTTCAAAAATTCAAAATAGTTGATTACTTGGATTGTCAGTATTAGACCGTAGCGGCCAAACAGTTCAAAATAGAAAAACTTTGCTTTTGCATTTGAATGCGGGACATGGGTGGTTTTGAATAACTTTGTTCCTACTTTTTTAGAAAATTTCCAATATCAAACTATTGTTTTCGCGTTAACAATATCACAATAAAGATAATCACACATTTGAAGATTACCTCGATAGCAAATCTTTTAATACAAATGGCGTGTAGTAACATACCTTTGAATTACCTAATGTTGGATCATCACACATGTGGCGGTCAAATGACTCAAGTTACACAAATATTTCTTGCATATTCGTACCCGTAGATCTCCAACTATAGGACACAGGTGGTTTCAGTCAACTTCGGACTTTTAATTGCATTGCAGTATATTAGGTTGAGAACAAATTTTTGTCACACTGGCGGCAAATTTCGACTCGCTGATCAGCTCGGATCTTGTAGACAAAATCAAGCTACTGAAAATGATCCCATATTATCTTCTGATTCGGTATCCAAAGAGACTTGTAAGCCTTCGTCGTCCAGAACAAACGGTGGGCCAAGACGTGGCTGATCTTCAAGACCGAGGTTGACAGAATCAGAATTTTTGCGACTCCCTATTCATTCGCCTTCAACATCACAAATCTCTCCATAGAGGCTGAACGTATTAGGGTTTGAAGTTCACCTTTGTCCATCTAGAATGAAAGAAGAAGCTAACTGGGATATTGGAAATCCAAAACAATAACAAAAATTTAATTTTTGCAAGTGTGGGGGAACCTTCTCCTCAACCTATTAGAATATCGCAAGTCATTTTAACGGAAACGGCATATAGTAATTACAAGACGTTTTTCAAAAATTTAAAACGGTTGACTGTTTGATAAACCATCACTCATGTGATCAAACGGTTCAAAATAGACAAAACTTTCTTTCGCATTTCAACTTGGAGATCTTCAAATGTGCAACACAGATGGTTTCGACCAACCTTGGATAAAATTTGTTACACTTTTTGTTGTTTTGAAAATCTTCAACAACAAACTGACTTTACACATCACAATATAGAACTGTGCGCTAATTGTCATATACAAATTACTTTAGTAAAAATGACGTGCAGTAACTGTAAGACAACTCTAACAAAAGTTTTCCAAAATAGTTATTTGGGTTGCCCAGTTTAAACTTCCCATTACACTTATAATAATAGACAAAACTTTTTTCAAATTTGAGCACTGAGACCTTCATGCAGAGAGCATGGATGGTTTCAGCCAATCTCTAAAATTTCCAACATCAGCTGATGTTGATAGTGTTAAATTGGCGTTAACGGCATTACAGTTTAGAATGTCTCACAATTTGTTATATACAGGTTACTTTAGTCACAAAAGTATAATGCAATTGGTCTGTAGCAATTATAAAACTAACAAACGCTTTTCAATAGTTGAAAATGGTTGACTACTTGGATTGGCAGCACTAAACCTTCACACATATAGTAGCCAAGCAGGTCAAAATAGAAGGCAAAGCTTTCTTTCATATTTGAGCACGACGTGTTTGAACTATGGGACGCACATAGTTTTGGATAACTTCGGGTAAAATATATATCAACTTCTTCGAAAATTTTTATTATTAATCTGATGTTTAAGCTCTCCAAATTGCTATTAATGACATTACGATATACGTGGAGCGTAGCATAACTTTTGACAGGTTACTTCGACGACAAGTCTTTTTATAGTATAATAAAGCAACCCTAACAGACATTTTAGAAAATTTTAAAATTATTGACTCTTTGGATTGGCTAGTTTTAGACCATCATACGTATAGTAGTCAAATGCTTAAAATTAGACAAACATTATATTGACATTTGAGCACGGCTTCAAGTATGGGACACAGATGGTTTTGGACAACTTCAGGTAAAAATGTTTCCACTTGCCTGAAAAATGTATAACCTTGGCAACATGTAAGTTGCCAAATTGCCGGTAGTGGTATTACAACTATGTTCTCTGACATAGTTTTTCAAGCGTAGTGTACTTTAGTACGAAGTTCTTTTGATACAAATAGCATATAGTAATTATAAAATAATTAGCAAACGTTTTTCAAAAGTTTTAAATAGTTCACTACTTTGTCAGTATTGAAACATTACACATTCGGCCTTCAAACAGTTTGAATTTGACATTTAACAAATATTTCCTTTATATTTGACCACGGCGAACTTCAAGTATAAGATATGGATGATTTTGGCGTAATTAAATCTTTGGACACGGGTTTCCGTTAAGTAGATGCCATATAAACTTTCTTTCGAGTGAAAATTCTAGAAAAAGTGTTTTAGAGGTCCCATTTTCCCCCGTAGTGTTTCTTATGATTCCTGAGATGGTTCTAAAATGTTTCTCTGAAAGCCTTGATGCTTGTCGATTGTCTCAAGCTTTTTCTATTATGAAAAAGATCGAAGATACATAAGATGTTTAAAGCCTTGCACTTTATTATAAATTAAGAACACTATCGGGGACTAATGTCTAAACTGAGTTCAATCAATGTGCAGTCTTGGAGTGATCATAAATAGCTAATTTTCCTTCAACAATGAAAGCTCACCAAAAATTTGGTTGTATATATCTACTGTTTTCATTTTACAAAATTAAAATGGCCGTCATTCTTCTCTAGATACGTCTAAGATGCTAATGAGATCTAATTCAACGACGAAACTGTTACTAAGAAACTTTAAGTCAAAGAAATTATGAACATTCTATATCAATGTATGAGTACCAAGGTAGCGAGCTACCCTTTGCACTTAAGTTTGGTAAAATTAAAAACAACCGAAAGTAGTATAGAAGGATGAAAACCATACCCAATAAAGTGAAAAAGTGTTCAAGTTTTTCTTTATGATTCTAGCAACGTGGACGACATCCAAAAAGTTGTGAAGATTAGTTCAAGACTTTTAACGTGAGACGTGGGAGCTACGTATCTAACAGTGTCTAACCTTTCAAGAAATCTTACAACAACCTAATCTAGAACAATTAATGAAAACTCTTTGACAGTTGATTTTTCTTCGAAACATTACTTTATTCTAGCACTAAACAACCAGATTTTTTGATTTGATTTTATAAAAAGCTTATAATGCAGCAATAAAATATAGTTTATTATCCTTTAAATAAATACACAAAGCGAAAAATGTCCCTTCTGGCTTGAATTTCTTGGAACAAAACCAAGAGAAGTAATAAAATTTCTCTTTCAAACTCCTGTGAATAGGAGCAGTTATCTGAAATCTGAAATCAAGTAGAGAAGTGGTGCTTTAAATTGCAATAGAACATTGACTTAAAGATCTTGGTTAACTCAAATACTTCTGCTACATCTAGGACGTTTCTAAAATCTATTTTCTTTAGAAACTTATTATATCGTGCTAAATAATATTCTATATAAATAAAGAAGTTATTCCAAAGAATATTCAACAGGTTATTTGTAGTTATTTCTATCCAAAATACCTTACCATTATGAACGAATGGGATAAATTAGCGAACTGGGGTTGGTAATTACTTTTCCCCCTTTCTTCTTCCTTCTAGTTCTAAACATCTCTGAATCTGCTATTTAGGGTTGGGACAACGTTGGATATCTCTACAAATTCTTCTGAATTTAGACCACAATTCGACACTCAGCTTTACACGACAATGTCTTCCCATAGTCGGCTTTCTTTTTGATGAAATTATCAACTACAGTAGAGGAGTGAGAGATTTTTCTCTCTTCCGGTCCTGTTTCTTGAGGGTTCTTCAGGCAAATGTCTTCTAAGAAAAGCTTCAAGAAAGAACAAATCGAGAAACCTAAAAAATAAAGGCGTTTAGATCACTTTAGAACGATTAGAACTTCTTATCTTGCCTAGCCTGTCGCAACTTTTTGCTCTATTTATCCGTTTTACATTTAAATATTAAGTTTGGAGGTAATTTGAAATGGTTGTGCTTGACTTAAATGAATTTTTGCAGTGCCTTTATATTTATTTCCACCACAGTACAGAATTTTGTACCAGATCCATTTCAAGTTCAGGGTCGTCAAGGCGAACGCTGGATCTTGGACTGATGGTTCATCTAGCCTAACTTGTCTAAATTTGTCGATAAGGTGTAATCATGTAAAAAAGTTTAAAATTAAATCGAACTGGGGCTCACATGCTGAAGTAATAAATTTTCAGATGTCGCCGTTTACATTTGATGTAACTATAGAATACGCTCCAACCGTTTAATTTACGTAGATATAAATTATAATATCCCCTGGGTGAGCACAGGTTTTAATCACGTCGAGGGCACGTGTTTTATCTGCACGGTGGCATGCTCATCTCTGTCACATTGAATAAATTCCGTTCCGTTTGAAAGCGATGCATCTGGAGCATACCCACACATAGAATACTAATTGATACTAATATGGAATTAAACCTTGTAAATCACTGGGCTTGTTTGCTTAGATTTCAGTATGGATTTATCAGTTACAGTGCCGGAATACTCAAACCGACATTAATAAATTTAGGGGATTTAGGAAATTAAATGGCGCATAATACGAAGGTTGACTACAATTATAATGAACAGATTTTGCCTTTTTATGTAGCACTTAAGAACTAAAAGCTCTTATACAGAAAGGGTCAAAAGTATTGGTGCAAAAATTTTTTTCTTTGGTGATTATTTTTCTCTTTAAATAGAATTTAATTGTTCAACTTCTTTAATAGAAGATGCGATGTTTAGCTTCATGAACGGATTCATTATTGTCTATTTATTTAAATCGCTTGATTGTGTTCCAATGGATTGACTTTATTTTTCCTTCTCCCATTTACCTCGCAGTGTTGAAGTATTGAGCCATTTTTTTATTTTATTCTTTCTCTAGGTAGGATTCTCAGTTGTTACCAAGTCTTTCCGTTTCTTCTAACGATGTATTTGATATCCTTCTCTCTTCATATGACTATACTCTACAGCTGTAGTTATTTTTTTTTCTAGGACTTACACTGTAGGGTCATGGTGTAGGTCATCTCTTATATTTCTGTTTTGTATTCTATATCTTCTTGTTTTTCTTACTACCAGCCTGAGATATTTCATCCTTCGTTCTCCATTTTTGATATGTACACATTTTTACTCTTATTTGTATTTACGAGGGTTTCTTTTTATTTCATATTTATTTTTTATTTCTTCCATGTATCTGTTTGCAGTTGTTGCGGATATTTTGGTACTACCAGTAGATCTTGTGCAAATATATGGTTTAGGTTGTAAATGTTTTCTTTAACTTATTATTTGGGAACCTTCTGACTTTTTGTCTATTGAGTTTTACCTTCTCTTTATATATCTACAATGGGGTGCTATTGAGGGTTTTCAAACGTGTGCATCAGCAGGAAGGTAGACAGTAATGATTTTGCATCTGCAACTTCTGTCAGAAAAGTTCTAGGACTGGGTTCACAAACAGTAATTTATTCAAATTACCAACTAATGGTTTTAAGTCTTATCAAAGTAGCCCTTTTTCCTATCTACGGACAGCCGCCGCTGTTTGGAAGCAAACAGAGAAAGCTTTAGTCGGATTGCTTCTCACTACATCTATCACAACCGTTTGGATTGCTCCAATATCTTCTTTCCTCTTTCCTTTCGGCGGCATTTCCACATGGGGGAATAAAAAAATGACACAGCGATAAGTCGGATGAATGTATGCGATGCTTGGACTGATTCAACAGTATCGTGCAATAAGAACCACTACCTAGATGCCTACAAATTATGACGGCGCCGTCGAATTGCTTGGAACAAACATTTCAACGCGTCAGTATAAAAGTTTTCTTAAAATAACTGTCTCACATGTTTCACATGTGCAGCAGTACGTGATGTTGATAAGAGCGGTCGACTTTGGAATCATCTTGCAGTGAATCTCTGCCCCCCCCTCCCAAAATTTTTTGTGCCATTCAAACACGCAGCTTCTCCATAATACGGCGTCATCATATGTTCGATGTACCATATTTTGTTTCCCCCAGTTTAACGCAAAACTTAATATTAATTCCCTGCTCTGAATCCGCGTCTCCCACATCAGTTCCAACTAAATGCGCCAACAAACCGAACCCTACCACCTAATGAGTTTATATGGAATACTTCCAAAACAATGTCTACTCAGAACATATATTACTACTTATTTTATTCTAAACAATTTTATCTTATTGTTTCAGTTGAAGAAACGATAGTTAGAATTGAAAAGAAGCTCACACAAACACTTAAAGCCATTCATGCAAATAGTATCAAACTTTAGTTGCCAGCCATAATTTAGGTCATCTTCAAATACTATATTTCTTTTGATTGAAATGCAGTTATTGCTTACAACATGAATTGCTGATGTAGGGTCAGGAGCTTTGGGAGTCACTACTGGTGTTAAGAAAAAGAGTATTTTATACTATTATCTCCGCTTGGTACAAAAGTGGCTAAGCCTAATCAACCAGCGGCGGTTTTCCCGAAACGAGCCTGAAAATCGGCCAGGGCTCGTTTGGTTTATTAACAGGTTTGATGTAAATTATAAGTCAGGAACTGTTCCTATATATATGTAATTATAAATCTTTGTAACTTGATGTTAGTTTTAGTTGCGTTGTACCAAACTTGATAGAAGCACAGCTCCAAAATTGAAGCAAGGTTTTCCACATTAGTTAAATGGTTTCTCTAAGTGGTCACAATCTATTGTAGTGTTAATTTCTGATTGAAATGGAATCTCCAGCTTAGTCTGGTGTCTAGACGCCAGGGTATTATTGGATGTATGAGTTTCAAATTGAAGTAGGCCTGAAATACTTATTTGTGGTACTCCCGCTCGTGTAGCTCTTGTTTCGGAAATTGCAAAATTTATTTTCACGGAAAATATTCTTTTTTTAGAGCAAAGAACAGATGATTTCTTGAAGGAAGTTAGGGATATCACATTCGACTTATCGATGACTACATCTATGATTACATTTTCAATAATTACTGAGTGGTAGCTTTCGATGCGGTTGATTACTTGTAACGCATGTTGTTCGAGATGAGCAGCAAATACTTACATTGTTTCACTGTATGTCTATAGAATATCAATACCAGATCTGAGTATGGGCATGTCTTGGGGAGGGTTAAATTCTTCTGGTGATTTTCCACAACTTCAGGTCGTCAGGATGTTTTTGGATTTTAAAGTTGTCCAACTCTCTTTTTAATTAATATGTGAGGTTAATAACCTTTTTGCTTCAACCATTGAATTTATTCTTTTACTGTATTGTCAAAAGTAGTATCAGTATTTTCCCCAGGGCAGTTTTGCTAACAATTTCTGTCTCAAGGCATACAAATATTACTTAATCTTAAGTTGCCTTTGTAATTATTGATTTAGAAATAGTTTTGCCAATATACGAGCTACTTACATTTTTAAATTCTATATGTTATTTTTTTTAATCTATCTCTCTACCCGTATACACGATATTTCACTTACGATGTGCCCCAATGAAATTAGGTTTGAAATAAAGATGGTTCAAGTTAAGTTTAATATTTAAACAAAATATGGGTCTTGTACTTAATCTTTGGATTATTTAAATTTTGGAAACCGTAACCCTAATTATCACATAGTTTAATCATACATCACTATATTTGTTTGTTTTTTTTGTAACTCATCGAATCGATTTCTTTAAAAATATTCTTTTTATGTTCAACTAATTGTCATCCAGTCTTGAGTCGCGTGTGAATCTCGCAGCTGCTGATAAGTGACGCCGTTTTGCATCATTAGGGGATTTTCCGATATCATTTATGGAAAAATGTGTATATGAATAATTTCAAGGCTAATGATCGGAAAATTTTATTTACTCTTTTTAGTTAAAAATATGCATGGCGATTTCATTGTCAGAGTTAAAATGTTGTTCATCAACGTTTTGTTGTCAGCAAACAGAACGCGAATAAAACCGTTGGTGTAGTTGCAATCATATCACGAGCACTTCATGTTTTTATAGCGTAAATACACGCCGAGTGTTTAGAAGTTGAGTGATTTATACAATTTTTTAAAACTATTTTTCAGTTATTATTATTTTTTATAGGGGTTCCATCGGTTCTTTTGTACTTCAGAAATATATTTTAAAACATCGCTATGTAGTGCTCTTTATCGTAAAGTCAGATAATACAATTGGAATTTTCTTAATTTTTAGATATTAACAATAAGAATAAAGTATTCTATAAGCTAATGAGCTAACATAAGAACTTAATAGTATATGTCTTTGTAATGCATGAAGAAAGCTCATCCACCGAGGAGATCTCATACTTGTTATCTGAGGTCGACTGGTTAATATTGTCTCAGTCTTCTGTTGTCGTGTTGGTGTAGAAGTAGTTGTATAAGAGAATTGCTGTAGACTGCAAGTCTGTTATGATGCTTGTTGTTGCGAAATGAAACAAATGCCAAGGTCGGTGTGGACCGTTTGATTGTAGATATACCTCAGAGCATTCACTAGTTCACGGGGAATTTTAGACCAGATGTCAGTATTGAATTTGCTAGCACAACCCCATAGTTCGATACAGTATGATATACCAAAGTTAAAGGAAACAAAAATAAGCAAATAATGCCAAAAAAAGTGAATGAAAGATTAGAAAAATTAGGGATGGCAGAAGAAATCGATGAGGTATAGAAACAACTAAAACATATAATAGCAAATGCAAACCAGGCAGTAATACCATTGAAGAAAAATCAACTAAGGACAAAAGACTGACATGATGAAGAGTGCAAGAAGGTGGCAGAAGAGAAGAAAAAATACGAACACCGATGCTCACGAATAACAGCGAATGTAAAGAAAAAAGAAACGAACTGAAAAACTATGTAGAAAAAAGAAACGTCAAAATGAAACGAGACTGAAAGAAATAGAAGAAATAAGATCGTTCCAACAAGGAGTAAAAAAACAGAGAACGGATACTACAATCAACAATCGTATTTAAAAAATAAAACAGGAGCATTAACAAGAAAACACAGCAAAATATAGAAAACATTTTAAAAATGTACTAAATGACAGAAGACCAGACGAAAAAAGAAGAAAGATGAAGGAGCAAGGTGTAAGCAGAGTTGAAAATGATGAAGATTGAGAATTGGAAGGAAAGAGCTGCAAACAGAAGAGAATGGAAAAGATAGTATAAGAAAAACTTAAAAAAAGGTGATGAAAAGTAGGTCATAAATTAGATCAATTAAAATTTAAAAAAAATCTAGAAATGTATATAATGTAATATATGCCTTAGACCTTCATCGCCTGTACAGCAAATAAAAAAATGTGATATTCGTTCAAGTAGCCAGAATAACTCTTTAAATCTAAGATCAATTTGCTTTTTTGTACTATGTTCCCTCCAAGTGAGTATTTCATCGAGAAGCTTGTGGGACGACTGCATTATTTATGATTATTGCTTTAAGGTGAAAGTACTTGCCTTGATTTGAAGTCATTCGTTTTAATTTTTCACTTTTTAGTCCAGTGTAGAACATTCAGATGATCTTGTAAATGGGAAGACGCGGTTACAGGATTTTCATAACTAGCAAAGATCGCTGTATCGTCGACGAAACTTTCGATTAGGGTATTTACTGTAGTAGTTGTGTTATATATGTATATAGATAAAGCCCAATACACTACCTTGTGGTACTCTGAAAATTTCGCCATTTATTTCGGTTTTAAACTGACTTGGCCAAATTGAAATATGGATGTTGTACAGAAGACTATGGTGCCATACCTCGTCAAAGCTTAAGTACAAGATTTTTTATTTTATAATGATGTATTTATTTTATAAGCAAAATGATGGCATTGTAAATCATAGTGTTGTTACCAGAATCCGAATTAATGATCAAGGATTTCATCCAAAAATGGACTAATCATTCTGTAGAGCAGGAGCTCTTGCAATAATTTGCAGATGGTTGATAATACACTTATAGGTCTATACGATGAAACATCATTTGGAGTTTTACAGTTGGGAATCATAATTATTTCCACCAACTTTAGTTGCTTAGGCCAGTACTGTAGTCCTAAGACGGCGTTAAAAATTTAAATATACCTTTCTTTGAGTTCTTTTATCATTTTTGTTATAATTTTATCGGAACCAAATGATTTTCTGTTATTTAAGCGAGTGATTTATTTTTTAAAAGTTATGTTGGAGTAAAATTTTTATTTCTTCTTCATGTTGGATAATGCCACTAGCATTCCATAACGCCATTCTGAGAAATTCGGCCATTATTTTTGTTCTACTAACGTTGTTAACATGTTTAAAACTATACTGATCTATTGAAGAAGTTGTTTAAATATTCTTTCGAATTCTTTTGAGAATTTTTTGAACAACTAGCTGATGTTATCTTTGCTGTTGTTGTTGTGAAATACTGCATAGTTGGTATTGTTATTGATTGGTTTGGTATAATTGTATTTATGAAGTGATGGATTTAGTGAGATTGCTGTTGGTTGATGATTTAAGTTTGGGAATGGAGTAGCATTTTGTAAATTGAAAAATAATGTTTGTCTTGCTTTTGTACAAATGATGGTAGTAAGCCGGGTGTGTGGCTGGAGTGTCTATTTTTCTTACAACTTGCGATGCTATGAGAGACGCCAGATAAAACTTAGGCAAAAGATCCATTCAGTTGAGATCTTGTGCATTGTATTGCATTTTTTTACTTCCTGAAGGGTTCATTACGCGCAATTCTATGTTGTAGTGATATAAATATTTTTCTTGTTGTCAGCTGGCTCCAGGTCAACAGAAAAACACGTTCATCGGCGTTTTATTCTTTCTATTTAGTACAGTGACAATATTTATTTGTGCTTCAGAGTTGTTTATCTTTGATGAGTTGAATATCCATTGAATGTTGTAAACTTTTTTTCTTTTAGCGAATACGTTTGATGGATAATATTATTTTCTTTCCTGAATTTAAATAGCTTTCGGTACGTCCCTGGTGTATTGCAATTCATTTTAACAGCATCATTGAACATACTTTTAGTGAAATACTGTTCCTCTCCTATAGCTTCCGCTAACCACATATACAAATATCGGGGGAGGTCTTGGGATGTTGTTCAATGATTGGCTTGTGACTGGGTTTTTTTTCAGAGGAAATTACGGAACGGTATCTGTTGGTCAGTTGAACATTTGCAGGTGAAGGTGCTTTACTTGAGAAGGTTTTCTTTCTTTTTCGACTATTACACA
This sequence comes from Sinelater perroti, assembly GCA_036346155.1. Classification (NCBI taxonomy): domain Eukaryota; kingdom Metazoa; phylum Arthropoda; class Insecta; order Coleoptera; family Elateridae; genus Sinelater; species Sinelater perroti. Next base: position 1,969,850 of record JARFIY010000346.1, on the reverse strand, counting down.
AAGCTAGGTGTTTGTGTAATTTGTGACGCGTTGTTTATAAAACCAGGTCCGTTTCCCGTAGAGAACATTCTTACTAGAAATATTAGGTTAGGTTCGAATAATCAATTTAAAATGAAATTGACAAACAAATACACCTGACCTTAAGCAAAGCTGCGCTTCGTCATTGGGATAACGCAGGTATAGTTGACATGTCTATTCTACTTTGATGCACGAGCAGAACTATATAATTGGTATAATAAAGTCTTAAAAAATATGAGGATGCACTATAGGTTCGAAAGTCTTGATAAAACCATTCCAAATATATTCTGTTAATCAAAATATGTGGACACATGGTGTGAATATAATTTTATTAAAAAAGTAAGGCTAAAATGCACATACGACCAAGAGAATACCAAATACTAGTCTTTGAGGATTTTCAGCACTCCATAGATGAGTGCTTGTACTTTATATTAAAAAAATCCATTCGTGGCTTTGTAATTACGCGAGAGATGGGCCATGCAACTTTTTTAAACATTATGCGATGTTGTATTTTTCTGATTAACCAAGAAACTGATATCTGTAATTTTTCATGTGAGTCATCACAGACGCCAGTTTTAGCTGAGCAGCTCTACTACATAGTTTTGTTTGCCCTTGACCGATTATCAGGACAACAAATTACATATAGCATTACGATGAAGGCTTTTATACCAAACTGTTTTTGCACTTTCTGAAAACATATTTCACGAAAATACTTTTTTAATTAACCCTACCATCGTCTTCGTATTGAGACACGTATTTGTGCGCATAACAACTTTTTAGGCTACCCCATATAAAGAAGTTACAAAATTCTTTATCTTTTTGCAGAATTTTAATTATGTATTGTATTTACTTTTATTTGTTCATAACTGTGTTGCTTGTAGAAACGAAAATGTGATACCATGCATAAAATAGTAAAATAAAGCGCTATATTTGTAATTTTTAAACTTCTAGAGTTGCTTTGTTATACAGTTTTCAATGCATTATGCTTTATTCAACAATGCTCTGTGCTTGCTAACCCATGGCATATTTTCTTCGCAGCATATTAGATAAAAAAAATTATACACACTCTATATTTTATTATTAAAACGTTATTATTATAGCATAACTTTTAGGATAAATAATAAGCAGCTAACTGTATAAAGGCCGTTTGATCATTAGGGTAAACTTCTATAAGATGGCGCCACAATTAGTTTGGTGACAGACCAGAAAATTATCGCTCCTCAAATAAAAGCAAGCTAAATTTGAACCATAGCAATGCATTGATTTTATTCTATAAATGTTTGAACCGCCCAAATTAGAGTGGAATTGAAAAAGTCAAATTATTTTTTTAAAAAATCACACAAAGTTATGTTGGTACATAATCTCCTGACCTATAAACATAACTTGGGTAATTTGGTGGTCCTACTATTGTAAAATGGGGGGGGGGGGTATAACCATCATCAAATCCCTGTTTTCCATGTGCTTTTCTTGATAGTCTAAGCAGAGTAATAATTGCGTAATATTAGGAGCATGTTCTAGAGAAATTCATAAGAAATCCTTTTTTATCGAATTTTGACAGCTGGATTGATTCGGGCATCGTTATAAAATAGAAGTGAAAACTTTTTTCGTTTCAAAATCGGCAGATTCAACTTCAACAACCTTTTTAGCCAAACTGATCCTTGGACGACGTCAGTAACATTTATTTTCAACTGCCTCTTGTCCCCCCAAAAATTTTTTAAGCCACGCGTACACTGAAGTAAAAATAAACTTGGGAATAATAAAAACGGAGGTTGCCTTTTGCTTAAATTACATAATAATACTAACTAAAGAAGCCATAGTGAGAAGTATCTTATGGGAAGTAGAGAGTCTTCTTTAGTCACGCCCTTTCAAATTTATCCCAGTTTATATGTACAAGAGGCTCTACACTATCCACTGTTTGGATAAGTGAATTTAAACGTGTACTGAAAACGATTAAACAAAGATGCATACCGTAGATAAAACATGGTTCCATCACTACATAACAGAGAGAAAGCGACAATCAAAACAGCGTACAACGAGAGGTAATACGCGCTGATGAAAGCAAAAATGTTTAATTACCTCACAAAATAATGGCTATAGTTTCTTAACCTTTCCAAAAGATCATTCTGATCAACTATTTATGACCAGTGGCACAAAGCCTTGTCAACTCCATCATTTCCAGACAATGGATTTAAAACAACGGTTTGTTAGAAATTGATGACGTTGTGCAAAACAACTACCACAATTATTCAAACCCCCAATTAAAAGAATAAGTGCATTAAGAACGCAAAAAGTGCTCTTCCTAAAAATAGGAAAATTTGTTATGATATACCTCCGAGTGACTTTCTTAGCTTAGTATAAGAAAAATTTCATCCATGAGCATTTTAAAATCTGGAAACTCATTGAATTAAATATATAGCCTTTAAAAAATAAAATTGATTCTCTCTAAAAATAGCGTTTGACTTCCTTTTTACTTTAATTATCAAACCGCCCTCGTAGATAACCGCACAACACGCTTTAACAAAGTTTTTTGGGCAATTACTAAGCTACGTTAATTTGAACTCTATTATTTAAATTCCGCTAAACTCCCACTTTATAATTTCATTATCTAATTTACGCAAAACGGAATTATAAGTCATAATAACGATTTCGTTTATTTGGAGAAAAACAAAATTAACCCCTTTGAGTCTTAGCGAGATACGTTAAAACAATTACCAGGCGCCAAAAAAATTGAGTATGCTTCTAAAGCGATATATGTTATATACGAGAGAAAATTACTTTGAAAAATGCCTCTTGCAAAAGCCCGTGGTGGACCAAAAGTGGGAAAATGTTATTGTTATGATTGTTTTCAAATTTTTTAATTTTGTGTTTGAATTATCTCAACTTTAAACACAAATGTTGCTTCCAAGCTTATTTCTTTTGGAATCGTCATGAAAAGTTATTCAAATTGCTCTCCAAAAGTAGTTTTAATTTGCATTTATATGTGCAAAGTGAATGACCTTCAATTTTAAAGAAAGCTTCAAATATCTGCGTTAGCAATTACAGTATGAAGTTTTTAAAAAGATGTAGAATTGAGACACAGCTTCGCTTCCATTTTGTGTTTGTTTATTACTTTCGGTTAAACAACTTAGCCGATTATACTATACTATTATAGAACTTTAGTGCGCGCTACTTTAAGCCACGAACTAATAGCGAACTGAATTGACGAGCACTAGGAAAACTGACGTCAGCTATGAGGACTAATTAGCATTAACTAAGCCAAGAGTTATAATTGTTTTTATAGTTTATTAAAGGTTATAGGTGAGTCTGAAACTTCTGTTTAACGTCGTCCATAAATAAATAAACGCATTTATCACTTTTTCACGAGAATCACAAAGAATAACTTACCAATAAAAATAAAAACAATAACAAATACAATACACAAATTAATTACACCGCCCTATAGTGTACAAAAGTTTTAAACCTTAAAATTACGAAGATATTGCTATAAACATTAAACGACACCCAGCTATTTTTATATTTCATCTAAATCTACCGTGACACCTACAAGTGGCCATTAATGAGCGCCACTCTCTGGAGGCATAACGACCTGCATGGCAAATAGCGCAAAAACTTAATCGCGTTAGAGGCGAGAGGTTCTAAAGCACCTACATTTCCTTGACCTTTCACCACGAACTTACATTTAATATGCAAATTAAAAGAGCCGGTATGCACGGAGCGGGAAGATTTAGAAATAGCGTAGCTAGTGGCGTTCGCGGTCTTTTTGGTAGATAATTAATAATATCCCAGACTAATTTAAGGATCATTTGTCTTAGTCTACGTGTGTAATTTTGTGTCCAACTAAGCGCCACGCTTTGAACTGAAGCGCATTGAAATATGCATGGTTCATTTCGAAGTGCCGTTTCTATGTATATACCAGAATATATTAAATAAAAAATATGTGCCAAAATATCGGTTCAATAGATATTCAACGATAGATCAAATTTATAATTTTTCAATTTTTCATACAGAATGTAACATAACAGCTATTCTAATATTGTTAGCGCCGATGTAGCCGTGCGGTTGAGGCGCAGGCTGCGGTGCGGACAGACCCGGGTTCAATTCCTGGTGCTCTCTGAAGCCTGGCGGGTGGCCTACTTAGTCACTAAAAATAATTGAGTACCTGTATTCACTTCGAACAAAGGGTAATAATGAGGGTCGTTTAAGGCGCGGTGCTTGTCACATCGCTTCGTATCAGAGGTGGTGCGCGACGACCTGGCAGAAAAAGAGGACGTATGAGTGCCTTAACTTCTCAGTTTGCAAGCGCGAGTTTCCTCGCGGTGCCTAAAATCCATGTCATGTCATTATTATTATTATTATTATATTGTTAAATTTTATAACATCTATGGATACTTAACTTCTTTGAGGGATATTCTTTAAGAAAAATGTCACATATATTAATATATTTATATTATTTAAAAAAAAAGTAAACTCATCAGATGGTCATAAGTCTACTAATATGTTGACTTTGATCCAATATTATCATTTAAAGATAAAATTACATGTACTACCTGAGAGGAAAGATGAACCAAAAAGAAATAAACACATAAATATTAAATATAGAAAAACAAACAAAAAAGTAGTTGTTGGTTTATAGAATATTTGTCAGTTTTTACTATTAACCAAAAAACAGACAAAAAAAGGAGTTGGAATGAAATGAAAATTAAACTACATAGGCGAATCAAGTGTAAAGCGGGACGTTTTAATGCAGCGAAGATGGACAAAGGGAGCTTGGGCTTCTGTGCATTGCAGGATAAGCATGACATCGGGATTCCCCCCGTAATGAACCTTGCACTACCGCTCTTTTATCGCTCGTAATTTTGAGAAAGCTTAAGGCGCAGTTCCGAGACAACACCCTTAAAAAATACAAAGTATACGCGTGGAGTAAATATTTTTAGAAGGAAAAGCAGTTGAAAATGAATTTGCATTATTTGTCGTCGATTAACAGTTTCTGAAATTGCTTCTGATCACTTTTTGTATATTCATATCTTTAAAATTATTATTATATTAAATTAATAAATAAAAAAAGCATTCCAGTTATTTGAATCGCTTGTATTTAAGAAGGAAAAGTTTGTATAATCATCAAATAATATCTTAAAGAAATTAAGGGTACTAGCAATTTTTTGCAATATGGCGCAAGCAAGTCAAGCTGCACTGCTGCCGACAAGATGGCTTCTAGATGCTAGTTAAGAGTTCACAATGTCAATTTTGTTAAAAATGGAATAATGGGGAATTTTGCATGCGGTTTGTATTTGGAGGAAAGATCTTCTGTATTGAAAGATGGTATGATCATATTCGACTAGTATCGGATATTGCGAAAAGAAAATTTCTGTCTAAGGTCACGACATCTAACCTTATTAGTCATGGAAGGAAACGCGTGCTGTGGCGTTTTCTTCCATAACAAATAAGAGTCCTACAGTTACATATATGACCTATTACCAGACAAAAGAATGTTTGGACCACTCTATAAAATCATTTTCAATCGATAAAGATGGTTTCCTTGCCTTAACCGATGAACAGATAACCACGAGGTCTTTAGTAAATTTGAAAATGGAATCTCTAGTTATGTGAACAATACCGTAATAGATGATAGAGCCTTACGTGAAGAATAGGTTAAAAGAAAGACGATTTCCAATGACAGAGACCTCTTAACAGCCAGTGTACCTATGAAAAGAATTAGGATTACTGGTTTTGAAGAATGTAAGACTACATAAGGTATGATTTTGAATGTTTTCTTGAGGATCGACCGGTTGATTACAATTGAGTACATATGTCTGACATCACGGTCAGAGATTTATTTACATTTAAATTCTAAATTTAAGCTTGAAAATTTGTTTTGTTTAATCTTACCGTTAAAAAATAAAAATATGTAGATAATTATGTAGTGAAATATTTCCTACCAAGATTATGCCTGGTTTATCCAACAATTTATCAAAAATAAGAATAATTTTCAAACGATGCCTACAATGCAAGGTGGCCCATTGTCAATGCTTAACTACCTAATCCAGATAAGTCTCACTTACCTCTAATGCACCAAAAGTAATTTCCAATAGTTTAACTCACATCCCATTTTCAAACGTGCCCAACTTTACTAATATACAATAGCTTTCCCGCAACTCGTACAAACTAATCACAAGAACTTATCGATAACAAACACCCATGATACGTTATTACTAGAACTAGCAAACCATGACACAATCAAGACCAACCAAAACCATATATTCAATTAGCATAACGAACATATTCTAGGTGCTCACTGAAATGAGCGCAATCTTCAAACTGTGAATAATTCAAATGAGAATACCTCGACAATGAAATCGCCAAACCCCAACCTTGCATGTATATACATCTACAGAGTTGAACACTTCAGAGCTATTCCTGACAACCTGATACAAGTCGTCAAAAATAAACAACAACCAATCGTCACCTCTTAAAATTCCAATTATACATAAAAGTCAACACATAAAATGCGCAAATCTAGCAAAATCGACGAAACTGTGGAGGGCTTCAAAAAGCTCATTCATAAGTTTTATGAATGAGCTAAGCTGCTCCAATTTATGACAAAGTTGCACACAAAATCCATAACGCACCACTCTATATAAAACAGCTGGGAGTAGAAAAACGCAAACCAAAGAAATTTTTGATACAAAACCAGACTAAATAATCTAACAAGCCGACTTAGTAATGTTATCTAAGAAAACATAAATGCATCATTTAGCTATTACATGTCTGTCCTATCGCCAAAAGACCACACTATCCGGAAAGCAACCAAACATATTAAAAGACCTATTACTCAAATATCATCCCTAAGAAATGAAGATGGAAGCTGGACTCGATTGAATGAATAAAAAGCAAATACCTTTAAGGAACATTTCGAGGAAGTATACGCTCCAGTGGTGGAAGGATATTTTTACCTTTGAGATCAGAAATAGAATTAACCAGTTCATTTAAAGCCTTCAGCTATGATGTTATAGTGAGAAATATACTAAAGCATCCTCCAGAAAAGCAATAGGACTTATCATAATAAGATGCAACTGCATACTTGCTATTTCCCACTTTCCTACTCAATTTATATTTGCAGTAATGACGATGCTAATCCTGGGAAATCCTCGCAAAAAACTGCATCTGATTGACCAATAACACTATTAACTCTATTATCCTTACTGCTATATATCAACAAGGAAATAACACCTCCAACGAAGCTAGTTACCACTCACCAGTTTAGCTTCCGCGAACGACATTCAAACATCCAGCGATGTGATAGAATACTAGATCAAGAGAAAAAATGTGTGCCTTGGTATTTTCACAGATCCTGAGATGATAGAAAGGAGAGTGTTTTTCTGAAAAATTAAATATATAAGAAATTGAGAAAAGGGAAGAGATAGAAGAAGACAAATAGAAAATAAGTAACAAAAGCAATAGAAAAAATTAAAACAAAAAGGCATGCGGAGAGGATAACATAGGACCAGAAATGATAAAGTGACTGGGAGATACTGGAACAAATAAAAATGTGTACGGAAAGAGAAGACAAATAAAATATCTGAAGACAGGGGTGATAACATAATATTTCCTAGCTATGAGAAAGGAATAAAACAAATTGTGAAAAGTACCTGATCCAAAGACCTCCAACTAAGAAAATAAATAAAACAAAGAGATATCTTGAGCCTGTTTTATTCAAAATAGTTATGGATAAAATATTGACAAAGATTAGAGAAAAAAGAATGGCTTGAAAACAATAGGATACAGGATGACACAGTACTAATTGCAAATAATAAAAAGAAAATGTAGAAACTACTAAATGCATGGCTAGATGAAATAGAGAATTTACATATAAAAGTTAATATGAACAAAACTAATATAATAATATAAACAAAACACCAAAAGACGAAAATAACAATGATAGAATACCTGGGAAGTATGTTCTCACATGATGGTAAATTTGACCAAGAAATAGCTAACAAAATAAGAAAGGCAAATACGGCGTATTATACAATAAGTAAAACTATATTTGGTAAAAGAGAATTAAACAAGAAAAATAAATTAACAATGTGTAAAAAATAGAAAAAAAACAACTAGAACGGTATGAGTACCTCATCAGAATGACTACAGAACCAAGGAAAATCATAGAAGCTAAATATAAAAAAGAAGATTAATCAAATCACTAAAACAGGACAAAATAGGAAGATAAGAAGAAATGGAAAGCATGGATAGTATATTCATCAAAAATAAACCCGACACCTGCTTAGAATACCAAGGTATGTGATAAAAAAAAAGAACAATCTTTTGACAATGTGTAGCATTGCGGATTATTATACAAAATCAAAAGAAAGCTATCTAACTAAATATTTTTTTAAACCCCTACCTAAGTGAAAAACACTTCCAAGTCCAGTTCGAGGGTAATTTAGCAAACTACCGTATCAACAAATTCGGTGTTCCTTTATCTCCTCTGTAGTACAGGCATTTCAACCACAGATAGTACCTTTATTACTAATTTCGCAGATGATACTGCAACAAAGTCATCTGATGCCAATGCTGATTACGCATTTGAGAAGCTCCTGTCAAACCTAAACCTTCTACAAGGCTGGCTCAATCGATGGCAAAACAAAATAAAAAGCAGTAAACGAAGACAAATTATTTTTACTGAACCCGTTACCTGTACTCAAGTCGCCCTTTTATTCAGCTCCTCCTAATAAAAACTGAGGTGAAATACTTAGATTTTTACCTCAACCAAAGACTGACTTGGAAAACCCACATAAAAAGTCAAAAGACAGTAACTCAATCTGAAGATAAAAAGCATACACTGGTTAACTTGGCGTAAGTTCCAACTAACCCTAAAAAGCAAACTGTTGCCACACAAAATCATTCTAACACCTGTATGGCCCTAAGGTATTGAACTGTGTGGAGGCAATAAGCCATCGAACACCAAAGTTTTGTAGTCCCTCCAATCCTCCAATCTAACCAATTCGCCTTGGTACACCAGCAATCAGACCCTCCATGTTGACCTAGAAATCCCCTTCATCAGTAAAATTATCAAAAGTCAGGCCACCAAACGCAAAAGGCGCACCTAAAATCATACAAACCAACTCATTGCTGACCTCTACTTTCGTCAATCTGATGTTAGAAGGTTGTTTGGAAGAACTCTAAGTGAATCTTGACGACCTTTCAATAAATGATGCCCTGCTCATGTCATATAACAACCATTTACTTATTACTTCATGTTAAGAATAGATTGTAAATTGGCAATTGATTAAAAAAAATATTGCAAAATCTTGCTACTGTCCTATGTGACATGATTCTTAATGTATATCAAAAATCTACACCTAAAGTGGAACAAAGCAAATGAACAATTAGACACATTTCGCAAAAAGATATAGTTTAGCGAACAAAATTGTCAATGTGATAAACCTAGGCATCAGAATGATACTCTAAAAATACAAAAGTAATAAAATAAAGATTGCCATAATGTAATTTCATTATTATATACCATCTCTATCCGTTTCTGTATGTATATTTTCTTATAGTGAGGTTCCTTTAAAACTTTTAATTTGATCTATTTGTCTTTTGGGAACGCGTCCTAGTAGTTGTACTCCTTTGATGATTTCCTGTACAACAAGCTTCTTCATACTATTATTTCTTCTGGTGATGTGGCGGATATATTTCAAGATATGACATTTATTGTGGATAGACGATTTTTTATGTTTAATATTTTTTATTCTAGTATAGACGCATTTGTATGTAATCTGTTCACAAAATACTCGGGAGACTTCTCCAGCATCTTGAAAGAGTCCAATTTGTTTCTTTCATCTATCTTTAACGTCCAAGTTTCTGCATCGTATAGAGCTATTAGAAAAAAAATGTAACGATTCTCTTCTTTGTGGTTTTAGATATATTGCGACCTTTTCACGCCTTATTGAGCTTAATCATTGCCGTCCTAACAATAGCAACTCTTTTTCGTATCTCGGTTGAGCAGTTGCCATTTCTATTAACGTATGAGCCCAAACATACAATCAAATTGTATGTTGGTCATATTGTTTAATGTTTTTTTTTTGTCATTAGTTTTGTTTTTTTAGAGGACCAATTTTGATCCATAGTTGCAACTTTTGGTTTCAAATTTTTCAAGCAGTTCTTTCATTTCAATTTTGTTATTGACAAAAACCGTAGTCATGGACAAAACGTTTTTCCTCTAATACTAATTCTTCTTTGTAAGTTGCTGAAGTTGCATGATCTTCTCTCCATAAATATTGAATAAATGAAAAAAAGTGTACAAGCCTTGTCGACTCATTCTTGTATTTTAAAGTTTATGGAATATCTGCCTTCCAACTCACTTATTCTGAGGTTCTTATTTCACTATGAATTCAGCCAATTTTTACAAAATATTAGATCCTTTGCAGTAAAATTGTAAGTATTGTTTTACCAGCAATAGTTCTGTAATCGTTGCAGTTTTGTGTTAAGCCTTTTTTATGAATCAGCACAATTATTAATTTGGTCCAAACATCTAGCCATTGTTTGTTCTTCCATATTTATATATTGTAAATTGTCCATAATAGTTCTACTCCTTTGAATTGCCCATATAACTTTTTCTTTCGATATATCTAGTTCTTGTTCTACAGCTTTGGTCTGATGTTGCGTTTGTTTGGCTGGATGACTGCTGTTACTACCTGAGTTTTCACAATATTTTCTCTGCATTTTGACTACTTCGTTTATACTCATAGTAGTTTTTTATTGTTGTATTCTATTTTCTGTAAGCTACGTTTAAAGCCTCTTGTTTATTGTACTTTTATGGAAAATATTTTGTGTTTTATTATTGTTGGGGAGTTTTCTATTTTTTGCAAATTTTATTTAAATATTGATTCATGTTTTTTCTACAAAGCCTTTGTATTTCTCTATTTAGTTTAGTATCCTGCCTTCTTTTCATTTTTTCGAAATTCACCTCAGCGACTTTCTTTTTTACGATGTTCCATCCTTTTATAGTTATCTAGTCTTTGGTCTTTATGTTGTTGCTCACTTGACTATCCTTTATCACTTGCTCTACTACGTGATCTTTGGTATTAGCATAATATTCTTGAGGGTCTACCATAGTTTCTCAACATTTAAATTTATACTTTCTTTAAAAATATTATGTGTATTGTCTGTATTGTTCTACAAGCTGGGCATGTATATTTTTCTTTGAGTTTTTTACTGTTTTGATATATATTTTGATTTTAGTCATTAAAGACTGGTAGTCACTATCGGGGTCTAGCTCGTAATACATTTTTGAATTTGTTATACTTAACTTTCATCTATTCTACAATAGAATATAATGAAGTTGGATTTTGTATTTGCTTCCTGGCGTTACCCACATATAACGGCGTTTAGAGTGGCAATTAAATAGACTATTTAGAATAGTGAAACTGAAGATGTATTTCTATCGCTTAATCCGAATTCTCCTGCTACCTGTCCTATGTGATTATCCTCTTTGGTATTACCCATTTCGATGTTAAAATCATCTATAACGATTATTATTTGTTTCCCGTACAACTGTTTCACGCTGTTGGTAGAAATGTAGGATTTCGTCTTTGTTGTTTTTGAAAGTGGGGGCATAAATTTGAATGACATTCATTATACATGATTTTGCATCTATGCTCACTGTTGAAATTTTATCTCTTACAGGATTATAACCTGGAATTTATGGGTATCGTTACTGTCACTGTCACTATTTACTATCAAGAAACATAAATGTTATCGCCGTTCTTCCTTCTTCTTTCCACTGAGTTTAATTGCAACCTAATAGGTCTATGTATTTAACTTTCTATTCAATAATATCGAGCTTTCCACAATACAGTACCAGGCCTTGGACATTCCAGGTCACAATTTTAATTTCTTTACAAAAAGATATTTTCTGTGATCTTTTTGCTTGATCTGTTCTCCCCCCTGAAGATTCGACAAAGAAAATGTTTTAACTCCGAGCCTATTTTACTTTTAAACAAAGAACACTTATGCGAAATAGTTTTCCTTTACTATCTTCGCTAAATCAGGATTATATGGTAAGAGATTGGATAGGTAAATGAAACTGCAGTATATAGTACATCAACAAGCAAAATTTCTTGAAAAAGTTGGTTGGCTTGATGAGGTTGGCACCCACTGATGCTTTCTCGTCGTTTCAATTAAGGATGATGGACTTACACTAAAGAATTTACATTAGTTTGTAGATCTCAAGGCCATTTTCGCTTTAATCGCCGAAAGTTCCGTTGTAGAGTTAATGGTTCGACAATGCTGTTTGGGTGGTATGTAAGTCTTTCGTAATGTCTGGTTGCTCGTTCTATAGTTACATCACGAACGTATGGGGCGCTGGAGTCGATTATGTAGAGTGGGGTTGATCTAAGAGTTCTTAGTGTCTTTGATTGAAACCTACGGATAATGTCTTCCTTGGAATAGTTACAGCAGCTTCACAGCCCACATCCTTATGTTTAAATAGGGCGTATGATAGTTTTGTATATAAAAAATGTACTCTCGGTTGCTAGGGATGATTTTCAACCTATTAGCCCATATATTTTTTTATCGTTTAGATTCATTGCCTTGCGCTTCTTTTTTATATGTTGCTTCCAAGTTAACCTTTTGTCCAAGATCATCCCAGATACTTTACTTCTTCAAATTGGGATACAACATTGTTGCTTATGATAACAGCAGAGCATATTTCTCTTTGCAAAAGTTATATTCACTGATTTAGTTTTATTCACCTTCATTCTCCATTTATCTAGTCATTCTTCTAATAAATGTATGTTACTGTAGTAATCCTTGGTTGCACGCGAGAAGGGCAGTATCATCTGCGAATATTTCCATTTCCGTGTACGATGTAGTTAGCATATCAGCAGTGAAAACCAAATATAGATCTGGGCCTAAAACGCTACCCTGGGGAACCCCTGCACTGATTGTCTGTAGCGTTCAGGTATTGTTTCCAAATGTTACTAGGAAATGGCGGTTAGAAAGGTAGAATTGAATGAAAGAATAATAATAATAAATCCTTTGTACCTCACTTTATCAAAAGCTTGTCGGACATCCAAAAATACCGCCGTTCAATACTGTTTACTTTCAAAAGTATTACATTAGACTTATGGTGGCACTGTTGGATAGTGGAATGGTCCCGTCTGAATCAGTCTTTCTAGAAATTTAGATATTACTGATAACAGACTAATTGGGCGATAAGATTGCATTCCGTTTGGCAGCAATATTACTACGATTTGCGCTATCTTTAGTTGTTGGTCCCTCTTTTCTGGTAGTTGTTTGTGGATGGGACCAATTATGAGGTGGTTTCTTGTTACTCAGTAATTTTATCTCCTGGCGTAGTTCACTGATTTTAAGATTCCGTAACGGGGTTAAAAGCTGTAAAGGAGCTTTGAGAAAGGTGTCTATTTCCATATCTATTGTTTCTGTTGAGTTGGGTTTAAATACTTCAACTAGATCTTGTGCGAATACGTCAGCTTTTTTTGTTTAGATCTGGCCCACATACCGTCTATTACGAAGTGGTAGTATATTAATTTGTGGGCTCTTGAAACTCTTCGTGGGTTTCCATATACTGTAGTCGTTCTTGGAAAGAGAGGTTACATATTTTTGAAATGTGTCATTTTTTGCTTCGTTCAGTTTTCATTTGTTTATTAGCAATTTGGTTATAATCTTGTTTTGTCATTTCTATTGTGGGTTTTTTGTCAGATTGCTCTAACTTTTGTTTTTTCCTTAACCAGTTCTATCACTTCCCTAAGGAAGTTTCCATGCGTGGTGTACCATACCATGCTGCTTCTTGTATAGTAGTTATGATTTTTTAACTCTACTGTTCAGCTGTTTGGTCGTTTTTAGACTTATATCAAGATCAAGGTATTGGTCCATATATTCCTTAAATGCGTCAACGAATAGATCGTCTGTTGCATAACATTGGTTTGGGTTCCTTTCTAATTACTGTAGCACTAATAGTAAGTATCACAGACGTGTCAATTTGATTCAATATCTACATAGTTAGATGAAATTCCTTTAGTAACGAAGAAATCTAACAAATCCGGAATTTGGTCTGGGTCCGTTGGCCAGTACGTTGGGCTACCTGTTGAAAAATATATATAATTGTTGTCAGTTATGAATTTATCAAGTTCTCTGCCTTTTGTAGTAATCAATCTACTACCCCTCAGGGTGTGCTTCGCATTAAAGTTCTCGCCATTTATAAATGCCGCCCCTAATAAGTCAAAAAACGGCTATAGTATGAGCTTGGTTATTTTGTGTCGATGGGGACAATAGATACCACTATTTACTTCTATCACTCTGGCTTGTAAGAACTTTTTTTTCTTCAAATTTTGATAGTTTGTGGTATGTGATTGTTTCTCGAATAATGATGGCGGTGCCTCCATGTATTGTATTATCCGGAAGTTTGGTGTAGGCATTTGGTGCGGCATTTTTATATAGGCTCTTATGGTAAAATAGGTGTCTGATATAAGAAAGATATCAATATTGTCGAAGCTAAGAAATATTTCAATTTTTTGTTTTTTTATTAGAGACCATTAGTGTTCCAGAATACAATTCTTAGGAATTTGGCCACTATAGAGCTAATGTATGATTGTGGAAACCATGTTCAAGATTATGCTATTTTGTTGCATTAGTTGATTGCAAGAGCCAAAAGTTTTTTTGTTTACAATATGACTTTGTATTAATGTAGCTATGGCATCTTGTGCATAGTGCTAGGTTTGTATTTCTACGGAAATTTTTAAGTTTAAGTTATAAATGTCTCTTATTGATAGTTGATTCCATGTCTATAAAGAATAGCGGTAATGTTAGTTTAGTTTTCCTACGGTTTATTTTGATAATGTTTATAACATTGTGGTTATAAGTAGCTAGTTCAGCTATTATATCAGTTACTGACGTAGAACCACCATATATGCACTATCCTGCTTGATTTGATAAGTATGGTGAATGATATTATTTTCTTGGAAATATTTACTGAATTTTCTGTACACATCCGGGTTATGCACATTAAATTTGACTATGTTGTCAACCATACTTTTGGAGGTGTACTGTTGATCGTTACTAACTCCATGTAGGAAAAATTGGAAGGGATTTGGGTGTTTTATTTGGAGAATTTGTTAGTTTATGTTAGATTACATGATTGTGTCGGATTTTTTTTAGATTATCAACATTTTTCCATTTGTTTTCGTGGTATAATTTGACGGAGCAATTGTTGGATTTGAGACGGAAAACAGATTGGAACGTTGAAGGATGACAATATTAATGTAGTTGAAATGTTAGCATTTGAGATGTCATTGCCACTGTACGATAACGATAACATGCAACGCGCACGACTTATGCCGGAACTAGAGTTAGGACTCGCATAAACAGGGTCGCATCTATGAAGTAGGTCTTACCAGCTGTCCACCCTGACTTTTTAGTCACAACTAAATTTTTAGTTCTCAAGACATTTCAGTGGATTAAATTTACTGAGGTTAGTCATTAATGGTTGAATCTTTCAAACCTCTAGCAATCATTACCTAAAAAAATGTTTTATAATCCAACCATTCATTCAAACCTAATATTTCATTTTGATACCACTTAAGGCTTCTACATTTTTTTTTCAAACCAACTCAAATAGTTACATTGTGCTATGGTTTTATTTTATTTATTTTGTGGGAAGTACTCTTATAATAGTATAATACTAAAAAAAATATTTTTAATCGTTTTTATACTATTATAAAATTTTCTGCTCCACCTTGTACAATCAAATGCACTTACCTATAAAAACCAATCAAATAAATACTTTTTAACCATTTTTTTCGAAAAAAATTGACAGTCGCGTGAAAGAAATATTCCGATTGGTCTGCGGGTGACCTTCGAGCCAACAAGCAACACAAGCATAAAAAAGAAATTAGTAGTAATGTAGGATTACGTAGCAATATAGAAATTCATAAAGATATAAAACGGCGTCTAATGGCCAAAGAAGCCCCCTCGCGTCAAATAAACTTCTGCTTCTG
Source organism: Sinelater perroti (assembly GCA_036346155.1). Taxonomy (NCBI): domain Eukaryota; kingdom Metazoa; phylum Arthropoda; class Insecta; order Coleoptera; family Elateridae; genus Sinelater; species Sinelater perroti. The sequence continues at coordinate 1,953,816 of JARFIY010000346.1, read as the reverse complement.
GAAAACAGAACAACTTTTGACATAAATAAACAGGCTGTTTTCTGGAAGCTCCTTGAACCGACACGGAGATCGGCATCGGAAGTTTCCCTTTTACGCAAGTACAGATTTTCTATTGTTTCAGAAGATGACGATGAAGTGAATCACCATATGGTTCGATACCGGCCCGAGGACATCAATAAACTAGTCGCCGCGACCAGGTTCACCAAGAAGGAGATCCAGCTGATGTACCGGGGGTTCAAGCAGGTGCGTTACTCAACTAATTAGCTCGTCGCCCCAAAATCAACTCGCCGAAAAGCTCGGGCGCAGATGACGGTGGGCTGCTAAAGACAAAATGGGCATTGAGCTCTGAAGGGCGAGCGTAAATCCGCGATAAATCGTTTAATCCCTAAAATGTTTCTGGAAAAAATAAGTTTTTGGGCCGGAGCATTATTTATTGAGATACGAAAGCAGATCGGGTCAAGTTTAGGTTGTTTGAGCTTTAGCGCGAGGCATATATGGGGCAGTTTCCCAAAGTTATGTATGTATGCGCATGTTATGTGTTTATATATGGTACAAGGGAACAAACAATCGCATAGCTTTGATATTTCTTTTATTAATTAAAAATTTATTGTAAATATTTATTAACAAAAAGTGCAATACAATAAAAGTAATTATATGTGCAACTAAATTATAAAAAATATTTACCATACCAAAATTCCTACAAGAGTGATTCAAATATAAACGAAAAATTATATGTTCAATAATGCTACAGAATTTATCCATAATTTTCTTCTATATCCTGCAATAAATTTATTTAAATTTAAAAAAAAAGGAAAAGTGGAATAAATAATTTACTCCTTTAACAATATATAAAGGTAAAATAAAGTTTTACCTTAAAAATCTCAGTAAATAAATTGGTAGTACATAGGCACACAAGCCGTATAGGGTATAGGCACTTCTCTGCGGTCCTGGCAGAGGATAGACCTACTTCAAGGAGACGGCCCTGCTCACGCGAATCTTAATTTTCTCCACCTCCTACTGTCGGGAAAGAATCGTGTCTTAATCCTACTTCTACAGCCCCAACCAAATTTATCTCAACCCATATCCCAAAAAACATTCGCAAAATCGCCTGGCATATCCTCCACCCCCCAACCACTTCCCAAAAAAAGATAATGAAATAAAAGGAACGAATTTTAAAAATCGAGTACCCCAGATGGATACGGCTACATGTCCAAAATCCAATACCAGAACGGCCAACCGCAAAGATTCTGGGGGAGGCAAAAATTCAAAGCAAACAAAAGTGCCGAACAGAAATAAACATAGCTACCTGTAATATAAGATCACTAACAACGCGAGAACAACTGGAGGAGCTAGAATATGAGATAAACAAAATAAATTAGAACATATTGGGCTTAAGCGAAGTGAGACGAAGGGGAGAAGAATTTAGACAACTAAAAACAAGATATAAAGGGTGTCGGATTTCTAATAAATACAAATATTATAAGTAATATAACAGATAGCTGCAAAAGATACCAAAACACAGCGAAGCGTATGTCAAAATATCACAAGAACTTTGACATCAAAAAATAGATTCTATAAGAAATCTCCTTCAAGCTCAGATTTAATTATTACATATGATAAGATATAATCCAATTTATAAAAAAGACCTTACGACAATGTAGACCAGCTTAAGCCATTCTAAATCCAAACAATACAGGAAGCACAAGAACATTTTTTAAAACCTAATCTAATTTTTTTAATGATAAAACATAATCACATCTAAAAAGAATCTCACAAGAATTTTGACTAGCTTAAGACAAAGAAGAACGTATGAAAGTTTTCATTAGATTCACATCGATTTTTTGTTTGATAAAATATAATCACAAAAATACTTGGTGCAAAACCGAACCAACCTAAGCCATTCTTAATCCAACTAGTGAGAAAAATGCGTAAACTTTCTTTAAAGCTACATATATCTTTTAGATGATAATATATAATCAAACCTTACAATAACTTAGACCAGCTCAAGTTATCCTTAATTTATGTAGTAGCAAAAGTACATTTATTCAAATCTAAATTTAATTTTTGTTGACGATAAGATATAATCACTTTTAAAAAAAGTCTGTACTAGACATCCCAAAAAGACCAGCTTAAATCATCCTTAATCTACGCAATGCCAAAGGTATGAAAACTTTCTTCGCCATTTTTACAAGATACGATGTAATAACATCTAAAAAAAAGAACATATTCTAGATATTACAATAATTTAGACCAACTTAATTTAATCTGAATCCAAGTAACGGGACTCAGATCTAATTATTTCAAATGATAAAATATAATAACATCTAAAAAAAAGAGTTTGTGTTAGACCTTACAGGAACAAAAGTCTGCAATCTTTCTCAAGCCCAAGACTAGTCTTTTTATAAGATATAATTACATATAGGAAAAAAGAGCCGGTGCTTGGCTACACAAGAATTTGGACCAACTTAAGTGATCCTTAATCCAAGCACTAACAAAAGCTTTTTTAGCCCAAATCTAAGATAAAATCACATCTAGACAAAAACATCGATGCTAAGACTTTACAAGGATTTAGTCTCAATCCAAAAAGAGCTACAAGTACGAAAACTTTCTTCGAACTCAAATCTAATTCTCTTAGATAATAAGATATAACCGAATCTAGAAAAGTGAATCTATAATGGGTCTCACAAAAATTTATACTAATTTAACCCATCCTTTATTGAAACAGTAGCAAAACTACAAAAACTCCCTCCAAGCTCCAATTCCATTTTTAATGATAAATGTATTTACATCTAGAACAATAAGTTTCATTGGACTTTACAAGAGTTTTGACCAACTGAAGTCATTCTTAATCTAGGCAGGTACTCTACGATTTAACCTGCTTTATATTGATATAAATGTGAATAACAGTATGAGACTAACCATCCCCAAAAAAGTTTCAAATACTATCGAAATTATTTAAAAGATTTTTAAAATTGTCCACGAGTAAGAAGATTGGTAGTGAGACGAAGAGCCATAGAAGAGTATACAAACAAGCGAACCATTATCGAAGAAACATTTCTTTACAAAAGTAAAAGCAAAAGACCTGATGTTTTTATCTTATAAAATCTGAGATATGCATCGGGACGCTAATGTTTTTGATTGTACGTTAGGAACGATTGTTTCAGAAACTCTTTACATGAAAGACTTCCGGTAAAGATTTTCAAAAGAAATCAGTAAGTAATTATATCCAAGTCTATTATTACAAGTCCATGTATTACAACATAATAGTAGTAGTAGAAGTAATTTCCATTATTTAAACATAGAGGAAGTAGATATTTGCTCCATCCTTTCTGGTCCAAGCAACGCCACGTTTTTTTTTGTTTCACATTCCACAGTTCTTCTCAAGATTTCTTTAGGATGTCCCCTTCTTCTTCTCTATTGCGGATTCCGTTCTATGGTTCTTTTTCTCAAAGTATGGCGTAATGTGTAAATTCGTTAACATTTTCTATTACCTTACTATTTACAGATAATTGTCTTAGTGCTTCTATGTTTATGCATAGTCTTCTTGGTGTTTATTCTAAAGCCCACCTTCTTTGCTTCCACTTGACTTGCACTGATCTTCTCTGGTACGTGCTTTACATTATGTGACAATAGACATATATCTTCGCTCCATATTTTATCCACAAGGATTTCTGTCGAAGTTTCACATCTAACTGTAATCTAATGAACTGAGGGCGCTTTTACTCTATGTGTTTTGCGAGGCCTCCTACCATTTTCATCACTTGAATCGTTTTTTTTTCTGTTGTCCTTACTTATTTCTTCTCTAAAATACTTTACCTATCTTACTAGTTGCTGTTCTGCTGTGTATAATATTTATGTGTTCTTATTCTTCACTATCATATTTATCTTTTTTTTTACTAGTTAACTTCCTTGCTATTGCATTATAACTCTTTTAAATCATTGTTATTGGTTACTTTCTGTTCGTCTTTCTACAAGCTTTCCTAATGTTCTTATTTTTTGTAAAAGTTTTCTCTAATCTTCATTTCGAGAATTTAATATCTTCTTCTTCAATTCTCGTCTTTCTTCTATTAATTCACAAGTGCTTCCACTCATCTATTTTTCCTGATAATGTTTTGAGCTTTAGTACTTCTTATCATGTATTAATCACCAGTTTTGAGAATATTATCAAAATGTTTTATATTTGCATATTGTTTATGACAATGTTCATTTTCACACTACGAGTACTACTAGTTTATTCAAAATTAAAAACGTGGAAGCATACAGAAAACATACTCTTTGTTATATTTGAATAACTCTTGTATCATACTACTAGTTTTTTCAAATTTTTGTTGACTTTACCTATAACTCAATTTAAAATATAAGTTCGTGCCAACAAATATCAGTATGCGCCCGCTTTCACCGCGCTCCAGCCAACCGGGTGGAAAACTTAAATTTTCTTTGATTCGCCGCAATTATTCTCGAGGAGAAAATTCGTTTTACCTCGTTACGTCAGATTCCATTTCCTTTTGCGATGAACATGCAGAACAGGAAGTTGTTGTTTCAGCTTCAGTACTTTCGCGAAATAACAAGCAGAAGCTTAGACTTGTAACCACACACGGTGAATCCACCCTATTCTAGTAGCGAAAAAAGCTCGCTACTGTATAGATGTACTTAAACAAAGCGCGTTAATTATTTGATTCCAAACTTTACGATTACTTGTTTGAAGCTACTCGCTCGGTTGTTCTAGAAAACAGTAGAGCCGAAGTTAATTAGTTATTAACCAGATTTTCTTTTCTTCTTGTTTCAATTATAATACCAAACAATTAAAATACTAATATGGGAAAATACACTATCTATACTTAGCGAGAATTATCCAAAAAGTTCTGGGGCTCATAGGAAAAGTTTGTTCTTTGTTCACTAAGATATTAAAGGTTTATATCAGTAAGCTTTTGCCATCTTTCGGTTAGAATAATTACGCTGTTGGTGTAGAGTTTCTTAGCTGTCATACGGATGGTAAATCCAGTAAACTACTCTGTTTGTAGAAAAAAAGTGTCGTTATTCGAGTCTTTAAAATTTAAAAAGATAGATTAGATGCAATTAAGAACTGTCCCAACATAATTGGGGGAATCAAATATAAACCCAAGCTTTTTAAATGTTGTAGATGGAGATACCTAAAAGACCTTAAAGGGGTTCCCCGAAAGGTACCACTGCAGGAGTGATGCATTGGTACAATCTCCAAATCATCTAGAATGGCCAAAACTTTAACAATATATACTTTTTGAGCTCTTATATATTTGTGAAGTTTTTTGAAATTAAAATGGCTGATTTTAAGATATAGGTTTAAAAAGGCAAAACAGAAGTACATAAACATTATATCAAAACTACGTGGCCAGAGTTAAAAATATGGCCAGGTTCTCTTTTTAACTGACTATTTCTTACCATGTTCCTTGATCCTTGCTATGTTGTTTTGACAGTCTTCAAGTTATCTAGAACTGATCATCTCTAGGTCTAACACAGTTTACTACATTTACGCATTCCGTTATAAAATTGTTTTCTACATTTTTGAGAGCCTTTTGTAATGTTTGTTCAGTCTACCCCCCTCCCCTTACAATATAGAATCTCTTTCCAATTTGGCGGTGGTTTGTTCTTTGCAATAGTTTATCATTGTTTATTTGCTCCGGCCAATAGACACATAATATTCATCGCAGGTATTTATTAGCAAATCCTTGAGGTTTCAGTGATAGTATAGTTGCGACTAGAGTTATAAATTCTTAGTTTAATAATTGTTGGTAGTTGCCTAAATAGGTTTTAGTGGTCTAAAGGCTTGTTAAGCATTTTTTATTCTGTTTTACCGTTATTGTTAGCATTTCCATCTGTACTTATATTGCTATCTAGGTAGATGAATTTTTCAATATTCTCAATGATACGGTTGTCAACTGAGAAACAGTTCATATTTAGGGTTTGAGGTTCAGAAAGGTTTCAGTTGACCAAAGGCTTGTTGAGCTTTTTTCATTTTGTTTGGCATCAATGCTGGGACCTCATGCAATTATAATGTTGTCTAGGTAAGTAAATTCTTCAACATCCTCAATGATGATCCTCGACTGAAAAAGAGACCATATTTGGGGTATTTGTTTTTAAGGATTTTGTTTTGCTTAAATATATTTTAAGGCTACTCGTTTTGCTACGACTATAAAAGTGTGTGCTATCAGGCATATATCGTCTGCCTAGTCAAAATCGATCGGGAATAATTGCAGAGTCCATTGGATTCCTCATGTTTTTGTATGGCTTTTTTAAGAGCTGCATCTAGTTATTGAAGACAAATGACAACAAAGAACAGCCTTGTCGTACTCCGGTTTTGATGTTTATAGGATCAATAGTCATATTTTCGAAGGTTACTTGACAGGTATCTATAGAGTTTCTAGATTAATTTAATAATCGTTTGTTCGGGAATACTATTATACTCTCTTTCTTTCATTCCTTCGAGATAGTATCTATTTTCCAAATTTGTAGAAGATCAAAACAGACTACGGAATCCGCCTTAAAAAATTTAATGAGTAGGTTATCAGGACCGGGAGCTCAGCTGTTTTGAGTTTACATATTACTTTTGGATTCCTTTGAATTCCTTTTTTATTTTTCTAACGTTTTAATGTTGGTTTGTGAATGAAATTGGTTCTCCTAATCTTTATCTTATTAAGTCCATTTATTTTTAATTATACTATATATTTTTTTCGCGTTATGTATTCTTCCAGCATCTTTGACTTGGAACGTAAAATTGATCTGTCTTTTTTTGGGGGAACTTTAGTAGTTTTATTCGAAGAACTGTTGTAAGGCTGCATTTTTCTTTTTACCCTCTTTATTATTCGTCTTGTTTATTTCTACTGTAATGCTCTTCAAAACCTTTATAAAATGCCACATGTCATCCGATATCCATTTTTTCCTTTCTCTTTCTTTCTTTACCAGTGTTATTTTAGCTGTTAGTTACAGATATTCTTTCACATCTTTCCTCTGTTCTAAGTAATTATATTCTTAAGATTTGTTTCTAGTCACTTGTCCCTAGTTGCGTTTTGAGTTATTCCAGTTTGTACTTGAAATTTAGCAGTTTTATTTTTTTAATTGCTACCAGTTTGATTTTAAGTGCGCTTTTTAGAAGATAACCATCACTACCTACATCTGCATCTGGTTTTGACCACATTTATTAGTGATTTGCTCCATCTTTTAGTAATTAAGATGTGGTTTATTTGGTTTTTAATTCATCCTTATAGTAAAACCCATATAATCCTACGCATCTGCGTTTGTGTGAAAAAATGGGCCTACGATCACTAAACTGTTGTAACCCGTATTTTTCTATTATGTTTCTAGATTTGTGTGATTGCCATTTATCTTGGCATTTGGGTCTCCCATAACAATGGATATATTGCAAGACAGGAATTTGTTGGAAAATATGTACTAATAATCGAAAAAGTATATTCTTCTCTAATCCATACTTGTATAGTTTTGTCGTTATAGTTCTGTCTAATATGGGTCTTTCTTGGCTTTTTGCTAAGCAGTATATCAACTAAAAATGAAAAGTTCTCCATTTGAGGCTACATGTTGTTCTTGCGCATTCTACCTTGTTCCTGTCAGATTTATGCTAATCTAGTTAATTTATAAAGTGTACGTCTATTCCATGTTCCACGTGTTTTGACATTAAATCTATCTGTTTTTCCCTTGAGGTTTCAGTAATCTTTCAGACTCAGCTATATGAGCGATTAGCCCATAGTAACCTAAATAAGTGTTGCAGCTGCCAACTTCCTACGTGCTTTACGTTAGTTATCATAACAGGGTCTTTCGTAAGAAGGTGAGGTTGAGCATTGGATAGGAAAAATACTTTTAGACTTACATATAAATACAAATTTAAATCCGCCCGATTGGTTAGGATGACTTTCGAAGGATACAAAAATTATTTTTTTGTAGGAGATGGTGGGGACAGAAATGTTACGTCAATCTTGAAAATAAACATTTTAAATACAAACCAAAATACTTTATAAGAAATTTTAACAGAAACATAACATTACAGGTGTTATTTATAGTTTCAGCCAAATAATAAAATTTAATTTGACAATAAAAAAGTTAAATCGAAGTAAATTTATTTACTTTGGGGCTAATGGTCGTATTCAAACGATAACAGAAATCTTTCGAAGGGGAATCTTCTAAATTAAGCGGCTGTTTTGCGTGCGCCTACCTTTACACTAACGCGTGTGTGGTAAGGGCGGTTGTGGGGTTCCCTGCTAACGTCACTTGGATTGCTGTAGGTAATGGCTCCTCATCGATTGCTGACGTCACCGGCTGGTCTTGCTACACGACAAAACAGGTTACGTAGCGCATGGTTTTTTGACCTCGAAGAGCAGCAAAACAAGATCTGCGTGGACGAAAATCGTCGTTTATGTTGCAATTATTTTCATGTTTACGCATTTTCGCAACCTTCCTGTAGACTCTCCGATAGTAGTTTTTATAATTAAACAAAACTTGTCTTTGTAAAGGCAACATTCTGATAGATATACTTTTGTTAAAGTAAATTGTCTTAATCCCTTATAAGAATTGCAAATGATACATTTGTTGCACATGATCTATCAGGATTACGCACAACATGTCAAAGATTCTGTGAGTTTCCTACTTCTGGATTGCTTAGATTTACACAAAATTTGGTAAAAATGCGTAACTCAAATGTGTCTGCTATCTTAGAGGAGTTGTAAAAAGTGTACAAATCCAGCAGTCGACTTTTTGCGTCTTGCATGTGCAGGTGCAGTCCAAGAATTTTTCGATCGCACCACGTAGATACTTAAGCATTTTGGGATTTCCCATTCCGTTTGAAATTTTTAATTGCTGCAATTAAATAGAATTTACTACGCCAGGCTAGCCATAAAAATTGTTTTAACGTTTTACTGCTGATTAAGGATCCGTATTCGCTTTCACGACATGTTTAAGTGATGTTCTTCTCTTTTATTAATTTTTAAATATTTTACAAAAATGTGATGTTTAGAAATAAACGAATGCATCCATTTTTCTGAGGTACGTTTCAGTTCTATGGAAATATTTTTAAAATAATTCAAAATTTGGATGAAATACAATAATGAAATTGAGGATACTCCATTAAAGAGCATGGCTTGCGAATGGAAGGTTAAGACTTCCATGTGTGATACGGGACGAAGCTGGCAAATGTATTTTTTCATAAAAAATGTACTACGATAAGCATGTGTTGCTGCCTATGTGATGTTTATAACTATTTTTCCTGTGTGTTTTAGGAATGTCCTACTGGATTGGTCGACGAAGACTCGTTTAAGCATATTTTCTCCCAGTTCTTTCCACAAGGCGGTGAGTTCTATCATTTAGTTATTTATACATATTTGTACCAAACAATAATTTTCTAAAGAAATAAATTATGCAAAAAAATTAAAAATGAATGTTGACGGAGGAAGATATGTTTTATTTTGAAGTACCATGGGGCATATGATATGGATTTTCTGATTAGAACCATTGCAGTATTTCCAAGTTTGTAGATCAGAAGTTTGTTATTTAGGGTGAGTTCCAAATTTCTTCCATGTAACCACAGCTGTTTGGCGAATTTTAAGGCGAATTGTTTAAGCTTATTGAAAATGTGTTTCCTCCACGTTAACCTCTTATCTACTGTAGTTTGTTCAAAGAGTGAAGTAACATTGGCAAATTTTGCCCCATTGGCCTTAATGCACCATTTATATAACTATTCTTCTATAAATTTAAGTCAATTTGAAGATTTTTCGATTCAATCACTGAGTTTTTGTAAAGTTTTCATACAGCGGTATCATTTGCAAATATGGCCATTATGGTTTAATGAAATTTTTATTCACGGCTCTGTGTACTTGTTCAATGGTGGCATGCTCAGCTCTCAAGTCAAATTGACGATCTGGACTCAGCTCATGTTCTTCAGGTTTCAGCCTTTTAAGCTTTTCTAACACTTTTGATGCTACTGGCGACAAAACTTCCTTAAGTAGTTTTATTGTATTCAGTTTAAAAATAATTTAAGCCTTCTTCAGTTATAATGGGACGTTGGATATTCATAGTATGATATTACAAATTTCTGTTATAAGTTTAAAACCTTCCTCGACTAGTTTTTTGAGGTCCTTACCCATAATAAAGTCATATACTGGAGCTTTGTTCGGATTTATTTTGTTTTTTATTGCAGATTTAATTTCTTTTAGTTCGATTTTTGCTGGTAGGATTGGTTGGTCTGCAGCATCGAGTTGCTCCCGAATCTCTTGTTGTTCTTGAGTTGGTACGGTAAAACGTGGTTGAAATAGTGCTTCTGGTCTAATTACAATCGTTTTTTCTAATGAGTAGCACACTCCGTTGTGAATGCTTTAAGTGCTAAATGGAGCGCTACCTTTTGTACAAGAGAGGTTGGATAAGCCCAAAACTTCTGATTCTTTAGTTCGCCAATTATATTTTTTCTAGTTTACTACTCTATTAAAATTATTTTTATCATTAGGCGATTTAGTATTTTAGCATATTCTACAAAATTTTGATTTTCTAAAAATCTTCTTTTTAACATTCACCAGGGGGTAGTACTGGTACTCTTTGGATGCTAATTCAAGTGTTGGTTTTCAAGAGTACTTTAGGTATTCTACAGCTTCATCAATGTTTTCTCTAGTTTTAAGGGATACGTTTAGGTTAATAGATTTACTTACTAAGTTCCAGTCTGTTCTCTTATTGTGAAGACTAGATAATTCTGTGTATGATATATTATTGAACTTAAAGAATAGTCTGATAAAAAAAATTTGTACTATACCTTTTTTCATTCAAAAATCAATTAAATCTGGAATATTTCTCCTATCAGAAGACTAATAGGTGTGTATTTTTTTAATGTGTCCATAGCGCTAGCAGTTTGAATATTGAGAAATTTCTCTTTTTTGGTGGAGTGGTTTGATTATAACTTATTTATTTGCAGGTACTTTATTTCGTATCTATTTTATTGGTTTGCTTGGAACTAAGTCAGTAAAGAACATAGACACAGATAGTTTACGGATTCCATGTTTAACATTATATATGTTTATTACTTTATATCCGCAACTTTCTGTTTTTCTCTTTAGATTATCTACATCAGCTAAATAATGGAGATTTTTGATCAGGATTTTGAAATTTTGTTCCTCCTTCGGCTAGTATGTACGGTATTATACTTTGATATCATTTAGTCTTGTTATTAATGTCCCATGATTTTCTGCACCATCTGTATGATTTTGACTTCATGGTAAAGTAGTGTTGATTGTATTCATTTATCATATCGACAATGAAAACTAATGATGGTGCAGGGAATTTTACTTATTTATCAACAGTTATTGTCTGCTTCAATTGTTTTAGCTAGTTCTCAAAATGTGTTGACTACATTGAACAGATAACGATCTTCGTTCGTTACTTTTTACCTCACAGCACGTTCTATTGGGTTTTTCTTTTGGTTTCTTTTTTTATTTATCCAGTCTATGTTTGGTGTAGCTAGTTGGGAAGATGGTTATTTGTACTGTATATTTAGTAATATATGTGTTAAGTTATTGTACTATGTCCAACTTGTTGACTATATGAGGGAAATATGTACTTTGGTTGCATTATTTGTGGTTATGGTTACATTATTTGAGATTGGCTTCCAGAAAGTGAAGAATATTGTATTTGATATTGCATTGCGTGTGGCCATGAAAGCCAAACTCGAACTCACTATCTAAATGTCACTTAATTAGTTTTTGTCATTATTCTTTTCTATACTGTATCATGTCGTTTAACTATCAATTATTAATATTGCAAAATTAGAGGCAGTTTGGTCGCACAGTTGAGGAGCTTAACTGCAGTGCGGAGGAGGCCGGGTTCAATCCTGGGGATCAGTCACTAAAATAATGAAATATCTGCGTTTACTTCAAACAAACGATAATTGTGCGTTTAAGACGCAATGCTTGACGCATTGCGCAGAATATAAAAATAAGAACACAATAAAGCCAAAACAATTAGACGTTATTATATCAGTACATTTCCTATTATATATAAAATATACGTGTGCATGTTGTAACAATTTTAAATACTCAAATATTAAATTAACTTAATAATAATTGACCGCAGCAGCACGTTTTAATTTAAAAGTGATTATAGATTACTTGTACCGCACCAACACTAAATAATTGTAGTGCAGATCGGTTATGGCTGGTTATTAAACATTAACGTCTGCCGCATGCAGCAGCCAATACACTAAATAATGATGTTAGGCTTTATAGGATTTAGCACAACATACATGATACTCGCTCTGGTAAATCTGCTTAACAGCCCGGAACGGGGTTATTAAGTTAAATGAGTAGAAAAATATAACATAATAAGCAACGATTTTCAAAAGAAATGAGAAATTACGAGAATATTGACAATATTCTTCAATAACAAATACAAGGTATTTCAAGCTGCTTTTAGGGAAAACTTTCAATATATAATTAGATAAAAATTTAAAACAGCTGTTTTAGAAATTTTTTTCTTGTATAAAATTTGACATTTGCACCGTTTACACTGCGGCACTAAACTGGATTTTCTAATTAGCTGAATTTGAACTCATGTCCATGATATCAGTTATTCTAAAGATTTTGTTAATATCTTCATCATTTATGAACAACATGAAAATGTTCAATAGCTTTTTGTTTTCTAGTAACATTAAGAAGTTTATATCCTCTTTTTCTTATGTCCGTTATTTCATCAGGATCACAAGAATGATGAAGATTGATGGCCATTACCTGAATTTGTCGTTTCTGTATCAATATCACGAATATTTTTTCATATAATGTCGTAGTAAGAACTTGGTACTGTTCTCCATTCTTGACGTTGATTTTGACATGTTTATCATTAATGATCTTAATTTGATACCCCGTCATCATATTGGTTATGAGGTCATAAAATGCGTTACAATTTTCAACTCCGTCTACTATTATTAGAGGTAGTTGCGATACTTGTTTGGTTTTTTATTGTTCTTTGTCTAAGTCTATTGGGCTGTGTTGTGGAGGGGTGAATGACGTATTTTTCTCTTTTTCTGTTTTTTACCTTCATTCATTCCTTGGCTAATTCTTCCTCATCAGTAGAGTATTCAGTCAGTTTTTCTGAACTGGTGAACCTTACGCCAGACTTTTTTCTAACCCCTTGTATACGGTTTCTAGTTCTGCATATTTTCGAGTTCCTGCTGCATTGCATTAAGTTTGCTGAATATGCAATTTCGTTCATACTCAGAATTCTTCCGAGCATTGTTTTGTTAAATTAATAATGCCTCATTAAGCATAGGTTGTATTGGCGTTAATTGAAACATTTTACACGATAACTTACGGTCGTGAACTTGACCGCCGGATAACACTCGCGCATATGATAAGCGCTTATCACTCGCTGGCACGTTGAGACCTCTGTACACGTCTTTAACCTAAGAGACTCAAACGAATACTTAATTGGGAAGATAAAACTATTTTTATCACAAATAACGGCATCCCAAATTTCCTTTAAAGCGTATTTTGTTGATAGTTCTTGTTTTTATTATTAGGGCATCAGAACTGGAAGTACAGTTTGGTCAAACGCCATCTAGAATCCAAGCGACAAGAAATTAATTTTTTACGAGTGTTTAGGAACTTCTTTACCACGTGTATAATTTTCGAGAATTTAAAATATTTTTAAATTTCAACCTAATTATTACTAAGAACACAACGTAATACACTCGTTCTAGTTGCTTTTATCCAGATGCAAAATTAATGTTTTTCACTTAATTCTGCGCTAGGTGATTTCTCGCTTTTTAATTATGATACCTCATACATTTAACAAGAGGCAATATTTATATAAAATAAATAAAATAACTTATATGGTAATTAAGACAATTTAATAATCAATTTTTTAACATTAATAATACATTTCTTTGGCTCGAAACGCCAAGTCTTAAAACTTGTTTATGATTATTGATTTGTAAGAGTGTATTTATGAATGTAGCTTAACTGCTTTTTAAAGAAATTCAAATCGTATTTTAATTATTATTATACCCCGCATTCGCCTAATCAACAGGAATTATAATTACATCGTTCTCATCAAAATTATTTGATTCGTAGAAATGCAATAATTGATCTTAATACAGTAAAATTGGGTAGTTAGCAATCTAATTTTATTTTGTTTGTCCGTTTTTATTTTTTTTTCCTGACGATGTTAAACCGCTTTAAACAAAAGGTTTAAGTCACTTTGTAGAACGTCATGAGATAAAATCGTCTTTCTATAGCTGTAATTTCGCTTCGTTGTAAAGTACTGTCAAAAACAATATTAATCTGTTAGTGTAAGGTGGGATCATATAGAGGGTGAGACAGGATTTCACAGAGAAGATCAACCCGCGTATTGTCGTGCAGGTAAGGAACATGAATTCGTCAGGTTGAATTTCTACAATTTTTCAGCGACATATTAATGATGCACACATTACAACTTGGCTGTAATACTACTAGCTTGTGGTAGCAGCTCGAAGTAAATAATATTCAGTAAATCCCACCAAGTGCAGAGCACAACCTTCTACCCTGTACGATTGGATAGCCCAAGTTTATTATTAATCCCGATTTTTTATTGTATAATAAACAGCTGCGCACAGAGAATTTAGTTAAAGATTATACAAAACTTATGATCACTGGTTAAGCATGCCACTGGCAGGTGTTTATAAAGTTAACAAATAAAACTAAGTACAGAGTGGACAATATATAACTGACTTATCTTTAAATGATAGCGTATAAACACTCTCTTGTGATCGCGGCAGAAATGGGTCTACTTCAGGGAAGGTCAACCACACTGAGAAAGAGCCGTATCCTAACCCAAATGGTCCTATCCCATCCACCCCATCTTTTCCGTTCCCTAAACCCATCCACCAAAACACATGGGCAGTGTGGTACATTACGGCTAAAAACTCTCCAAAATGAAAAAAATCAGAAAGCAACGGCCTTTAGTCTGCAGCAACTTCAAATCCCCCGATTACGACGACGATCGGACACGGAGAGACGCAAAGGGTGCTAAAAATACCTGCGTTGGAGTTTGTCGTCATGGACTAATGAACAATGCAAAGAAACAGACTGTGTACATAGCGACATATAACGTGAGAATACTATCCACAAAAGAGAAACTTGAGCTGTTACAAAATGAAATACGGGATATAAAATGGGACATTTGAGTGAACATCTTACAAATTGAAATTCAAAACGCATACTATACAGTAAGGGACAAACCGAAACAAAAATTAACGGCATTGGATTTTTAGTACATAAGGACTTGACAAAGAACGTTGTAGCTTACTAAGGCATATCGGACCGAATTGCGCATATAATAATTAATTTAAATAAAAAATAAAAACTCAAAGTTATACAGGTATATGCACCTACCAGCAAACCGGAAGAAGCATATCTCCAACAGAACCAAACCACTTATTCGCTAATAATTGGAGACTTTAATGCAAAGGTGGGCAAAAAGCTGGAAGAAACTGAAAACAATATGGGTCCACATGGAACAGACCACAGAAACCATAGAGGAGAAGTGTTAGTAAATTTTGCAGAGTCAAGCAACCTCTACATAATGAACACATTTGTCAAAACAGAAAACAACGTAAATGGGCATGTCAAAGGTAAAAAGCGAGGTAGACTTTATAATTTCCACCCAGAAAATACACAGTTGGCAGTGACCACAGAATGGTCCGAGCAAAGCTGTACATTAATCTCCAATCACTTAGAGCTAATAAATTAGAAAATAGAAAGAAACCAACTGACGATTTCAGAAGATAGAATTAGCAGAATTGAATAAATTGATTAAAAAAGAAATACGAAAAAATATAAGAAAATTTAAAATGAAGACTATACTAGAGACATTGGAAAAAATAAAGGACTTAAAACATTAAAGAAGCGTCTTAGAATAGGCCAAACAGAAATTGTAAAGATCAAAAACAAAGAAAATACATCAACAAAATCGAAAGGTATTACACTGAACTCTACGAATCAAAAATAAACCCAGACGAGGGACAAATTTTAGTCTCAAAAAAGAAAATCTTAAATGTACGTTCGGAGGAAATACCAGACAACAACAGACCAAATTAAAAACGCCTTAAGAATGATGAAGAACAATAGACCTCCAGGGCCAGCTAGTGTTATTGAGAGAAAATCCTTAAATTAGCACACAGAGGAAGTCATAATCATCTATAAGAAAGGAGATATTGCAAACTTAGAAGATATCTAGAAACAAATAAGCCTTTTGGCGCAACACTATAAGCTATTCATAAGAATAATCACCAACCGACTGACGACAAAATTTGCCAATCAGCTAATAGAGTAAGCGGGATTTAGATGAGGATTTTAACACATGCGACCACCTTAAAACAATGCAAAATTTACTAGAAAAGAGCAAAGAATATAACATCCATCTATACATAGCCTTTATAAACTACGAGAAGACATTTGACTCCGTAGAAATCTGGGCAATACTCAACTCGTTGGTCAACTGCGAAATAAACATCAGATGCAACCATTTAATGAAGAACATCTGTAATAATACGAGTATTTATATAAAAACAGGCCCAACTATAACCACAGATAAGATACCTATAAAGAGAGACGTAAGACAAGGGGATGTGATCTCCCCAAAACTATTTATCAGCGTGCTAGAAAATGTCTTTCGTCAAATGGATTGGTCTAATACAGGTATAAATATTGAGGGAGTGAACTTCAGCAACTTAGCAAAGACCACCGAAAACTACGGGAAATGATTAAGAAACCTAACAATCGCTCAAGAGAAGTTGGACTGAAAATGAACAAGATGAAAACTAAGATAATAACAAATGCAAGTGAAAATATAAACATCATTTTAGAAGGATCGTTGGAAATTGTTGATATATATATATATATATATATATATATATATATATATATATATATATATATAAGTCAATAAATCTCAACAGATAAAGAAAACGCCCGAAGAAATAATAAGAAAAAAAATACGAATGAAGTGGTCTATACTTGGAAAGCTCAGCTACATTCTAAAAGGCAATGAAGCTCCAAATTATTTAAAGAGAAGGGTTTACAACCAATGTATCATCCTGGCAATCACGTATTACTAAGAATCCTGGAGACTCACAAAAAGTAACTCTCAGTGATTGGCGAAAACACAAAGGACTAATAGATAAGAAACTAAACACTTGGATAATCCAACAAATAAAAATTAGCAATATTACGGAAAAAATTGCATAGCCAAAATATCAATGGGCTGACCATTTGCCACGTAGACAAGATAATAGATGGACTACAACTATATCACAGTAGAGATCGCGAAGTTACAAAAGAGGAAAAGGAAGACCAAGTAGAAGATAACGAGATGACATACAAGAATGCAAGAATATAGTGGATGACGTTAGCTATCAACAAAGAAAAATGGAAAATTTTAGGGAAGGCCTATGTACAACAATAGATGGAAAAAGGCTCATCGTGATTGTGATCGTGATCTTTAAATATTTCTTTCCAAAATAAAACACGTTATCGTCTTTATATGTAACAGTTTAAGTCTGAAATTATGTTTTAAATATAATATCTGATAAATGTCCACCTCAGGAGTCCGCGCAGAATCGGTCTTATTGAATCACATTCTCTATCGCCTTTTTTGTCACCAAATAGTGTGCTTGGAATAGCTTCCCATACATTTATTTTCAGTTCCTTATTTGTATTTAGTTTGGTAACGTAAATTTTAAAATAACCCCCACGAAAAAAAGTCAGGGGCAGTTAAATCTGGTGATATGGGAAATCAAACCATATCACCAAAACATGAGATTAATCGTCCTTACATTATTCCCATCGTCTCTCTTCTATATGGTATGCTTTGCTCAAGCCAAATATTTATCAAGTTTGAAGGGCCAAAACTTCTCTATCATACAGTAATGCTTTCTAGGAAAAGTAAGAGAATTTCGTATTTAATCTTCAGAAAAAAGATCCAAACAATCCCATCCCCAAATGTAGCCTGACATGGATGTAACGGTAATTCGTGGATAACAAACTGTTTTTCTTTCTCCCATATACTGCAGTATTGCTTGTCTCTAAATAAGTCAAAATGGACTAAGAAACGCTCATCTTTGACCGTAAGTTCCAATATAATATATAACTCTACTTACGACGTTTTAGATTGTCGTTAGGTTAAAGTTTTTGAATCAAATGGATCTTTTCTTTATCGAAGCCCTTCGATATAAGCACGACAAGATCTCGAAATTACTTGAACATCATCAGTTCCTTCAAGTTTTTTCGCCAGCTGACAAACCGTGTTGCTATTCAACACATTATTACGGCTAAAATCATGTCTTAATTTTTCTAAAATAGCAATATGCTTATTAATGACTTTGGTAAAAAAAAATTAAGCTAGCAAGTTCGGGTGCAGACAACCACAAAAAACAGGCCGATCTCATACCGGCTGTTCAGTTGCGAACGATAACGTGACGGGGCGTCCTAAAACCTCACCCTCAGTATGCTGTCGGTCATTGGAACTGAACATTTCAAGCAGCAAAATAAGTAACTAAAGTCGATTTGATGCTAGAGAATCAAGAGAATTTCAATAAGCAAAATTGTCGCATTTGAGATACATAAAGTAGTTGGGTCATTCAAGAAGGGCCTATGCATACCCAAAGAGTAGCAGTTTGGTGCGAACATTATGCTGGTGAACGTTACGTGAGCTAATTGAATTTTTTGTGTCCTCATTTGGGCGGCATAGACGTGGATATTCTATCAGAATGGTGCCACCTATCATACGACGCGTAAAACAATCCAATTATTGGAGCAAAAATTTAATGGGCGACTTATTTCCCAAAACAGCCAAGTGAACTGGCCACTAAGAGCTTGTGACCTCGCATCGTGCGATTCTTTCCTCTAGGGACCAAAGTTTACTCTACGAAAATAAGGCCCATTCCTGAATTAAAAGTGATCGGGAATTTTGTCAGAGAAATTTGAACCGCGAAGGACATTTGATTACTAAATTTTACATAAAATTGTCGAGCAGAATAGAATAACACACTAAATGTCTCAGACATTATCTTGGAAATATTTATGAAGAAAATCCTAATTGACTGCCTGAAGTTTGATGCGGCATGACTATCACTTCAAACGTAAAAAGCGACATCTGTCTAAAAACAGAGCAGTATCTAATCAAAAAGATGTCTGAACTTTGGTAACACCAGCGGCAAAAAAGTTCGCCGTAACAAATCACGTGTTTTCTTGTTTAAATACGGGCAAATTATATCTCTCCCCGACTTTAACAATACTAAACTGGGGCCATTAATATTCTTGTACACGCAGCCGTCAGGCCCCTTTTGTCAAAGCCCTCGCCACGTTTGTAGTGCTTGATGAGCCATAGAACGCATTAACTGGTCTTACAGAGTCCTGTTAAAAGGCAAAGTAATTGTTAATTTTATGAGCCCTAGAAGACACTTCGTGTTGCAATTTTTAAACCTGAATACTATTCCTCTTATTTACTTTAGAACTAATCTTAAGTTTCACAAGTGAGGAAAGAAAAGATAATATAAATTTATGCACATAATTGTCAAATAACAAGCATCTTGATTCCACCAAGCAAACCGAGGCTCGCGATCGGCTGAAACTTCAAACTTCAATCGATAGCCAACTTTCAACAGCCCGTGCACTGCAAAACACCTTGCACAGAACATTTCTCTTGCTCGGAAACTAAATAAGAATGATTTACGTCCAATATGCTGTTATTTTCCTCACATTTCCGTAACGCCCGCCTGATTTACGGTAATTTCTTTTTAACGCCTATTTGTTTCATATAGGATTCGGTGCGCCGCAGATTGTGTCATTCTTTACGTCTTGGTTGCCTTTCCGACTTTTTGTAATCATGCAGCCCAGGGATTTGCCGTTTTTTGTTTGCTTTGCCCATTAACTGGCAGCTTAACTAAATGTTTATTGAATCATAAATAATAATGGACGTTTTTATTACTTTAAGACAATTTTAAAGGATGGATACTATGTCAAGATCTAAATCTACATCCATTGTACTAGTGGTGTGAACTTAAAGATTTTAAGTTTAAGGCGACCTCCAAGTCAATCGTTCTTAGGATAAGTTATTAGCACACTTTTATCATAGAACAGACATCCTCATAAATTTGAATAAGTGGTACGGCTTACTTTCAACAACTAACATGTTGAATCAATGCAAGCAGATCAAATCACACCGAATCAGTACTTCTCCTACTAATTATCAACCTCTGGCAACTAATGACGCAATCTGCAATAAAGAGGGTTATAGATAGGATAAGTGGGCGAATTCACACTTTAATTATTTATGTATAAATTGTCATATCTCACCAAAAAAGGTATTAAACTGTCCAAAACTATACCCTCTTTAATTATTAATTGAAATTTATTCAAATCAAAACAATGGGACGTCACAAAGTGGATCCCGGCTGCAGCTCAAGTGGTCAGAATCGATGATAATTAATTACTTCAAGACTTAAGACTTCATCAAAAGTAGAGGAATCGTTTATAACATCAAGAATCGAGACAAGAATACGTCGAAAAAGGAAGACTTTTCAAGACGGAAACGCCCGATTCTTCGCAAACTTTCAAATCAAGGCTTCAAAAAGTTGGATAATTGAACGAATAGAGAAAATCCACCGACACAAGAATACATGGCCAATATTCTGAAAACCAACCAACCATCAGCTATCATATTAACAAAACCCTCAACAAAAAGAAGAGATTTAAGTCAAAAGTTTATGTTCTTTGCAAGATTCTGAACAACCAAAAGTGGAAGAAAGTCATTACAACGGATGAGGTTTGGTTTCGGTTGACTAAAATCAAAGGCCGAAGAGGAATTCAATACGTCAAGAGAAACGAAAAGAATTCGAAACTTGCAAAGTTCTGCCGAAAAGAATCGTTCGCAAAAGGATTCATGGTCTGGGCGGGGGTGTCTTACTGATCTTCATTTTGTTGAACCGAATTCTAAAGTGAATAATAAATACTAATGTAATTCCATTATGAAGTTCTTGACCACAGATGCTCGGCAACTCTATTCAAATGGTGACTTCATCTTCCATCAGAATTCGGTTTCGAGTCACACATTCAAATAAACAATGGAATGGATGAAGCCTCGGATGAAGTGTATCACACCCCGGAATCCGGATGCTACCTCGATGGATTACTTCGTTCGAAAGTATCTTAAAAGACGTCTTAACTCAAGACACTGCTGGCCTTAAAAGGGCTCTAAAGAAGGCTTGGAAGGAATTGCCTCAAGAACTCACCAACAAAGCACTTCAGGTTTGGTCAAATCGTATCTATAAAATCTACAAGAATAAGAGATCTCATGTCGAGTAGTTTTTTAAACAATTTTTAAAATTAAAAAGTCATTAAAGTTGGAAATCGCCCACTTATTGTATATATAATCCTCCGTTCCCGTAAGTCTTACCCAACATCATCTGCAACATCTACAGCACCTAATCAATACTACAACATTTTACACTTACCACAATCATTTGCTCAAGTGTCACAAAAAAACAGACGAGATTGGCAAACCATAGAAAATATAAAATACCAAAGAAGCAACCAATCTCACCTAGCTAAACAAACCACTGAAAACATCTAATCGCTTTGAAAACTTAGAAATTTTAAGAAATATTTCAAACATCAGAGATCGAGTCTCAAAGAAACAATTACCACTATTCTATGTGAAACATACTCCAAATAACAAGGATATATATATATAATATAAACAAACTTTTATACTCAATAGCAAAATTCAAACTACCCCGACAAAAGAGAAATTCTACAGTGCACGAAGTGTCAATGACAAGGACATACAAAAAACCTCTACAATAGAAGCCCTCGCTGAGAAATTACCTCAATCAACAAATGATATGCTTGAACTTAAGCAAATGATCAGGAATTTTAAGGAAATGATTGCAATCATGTTAAAGTCATTAACCCTCATAATGGCTCAATATCCAAAAAACGCCGAATAAAACGTCAGACTCACTAAAAGAAGTCATTTGAAGATATTACACCGCCTACGTAACTCTACATCCTGAAAACACACAAATACTGCGCAGAGCATTTACAAACGACGTCAGTTGTAGTTGAGAACTGGATAGGGCCCCTAGTTTACTGCCAACCACGGCATATCTTTGTGCTTATAGTGCGTATTACCTACTATCATATCGTTATCTATACAAAATTCTATGAGTACCAAACAAGAATACTTCGAGCACTACCTCAGTATACTCGGTAACCGCTTTATCACTGGAAACGACCATAGCGCTAAGCACGCACACTGGGGTTTCAAGCTAATGACCATTAAGGGCCGTGAACTGATGAAAGTTAAACTATTAACATACTATAAATTTTATCTCAACTATAGAATCGTCTTATTGAGGTTCTGACCTCAACAAGTTCCCTAATCTCTTAGACTTTTCCTTAATTGCCCTCTAAGTCTTGCCATGACCTACCTTCCGATCACTCCTCAATTCTACTCACTCTCCTCTCCCAAACACTGCACATAGAAAAAATCTCTACTTCTAGACATCTCGCTCCAAATAGAAGAAGACTTACGAAACGCAATTGAACATTTTACTCAAATAGTGCAAAAAGCCAGCTGAGATGCGACTTCAAGGGAGACTAAAGGCAAGCGTACAGCTGACTGTCCACTTATAGTTTAAAAATTAATAGCTAAAAACGAAGATCAAGATTACCAGAACTCCAGTCGACTGAACAAATTGTAACCGAGTCAAACTTCGACTATTCCGCCAACAACTAAAAAATCAGTAAATCCAACGTTTTCTAGAAACGCTCTTCCCAACCGCAGCTACCTATTACTCCTTTTGGAGAATCATAAAAAAAAGTATTGGAGTCTCATCCCTCCGAAGCTACCTCAGTAGAAGAACTAGAAGTGGAGCATCATTTCAGCTGAACTTGCCAATCAAACCTTTTCGCACCAAAGAAACGAGATATACAATTGGAAGCCTTAAAAATAACAAGTCACCGGGATACGATTTAATCACCAGCATGCTCCTTAAAGAATCGCCAGCGTGGTCGCGTGGTTGAGGCGCTTGATTGTGGTGCAGCCTACTTCGAACAAGGGGTAATAATGGCTTGTCACATCGCTCCGCATCAGAGATGGTGCGCGACGACCGGGCACAATGAACGAACATGTGAGCCTTAACCTCTTCGCGGGCCGTACTCTCACGCGGGGCGTTAAAGTCTTATCATTATTATACTCCTTAAAGAACTCCCCTGAAAAAGCACAAAATTTCTAAAAAGATTATTTGATGCAATTCTCAGACTGGCATACTTTTCAGACCAGCGGAAAATCGTTATAATAATCCTCGCACTGAAACCAAATAAAACACATGATCAGGTGATCTCTTGTAGACTACTTCTGCTCCTTTCGAAGGCTTTCGGAAACCTTCTTCTATTAAGACTTGGACCAATTATATTGCAACATAATTTACTTCCACAACACCAAATCAGTTTCCGTATACATCATTCTACAATTGAACAAATACATCGACTAGTACAAGAAAGCGTTTCTCGATATTGGTTAAGCTTTCGAAAAGGTCTGACACGACGGCTTACTGTTCAAACGCAAAAATGTTCTACCAAGTAGTCGTCATATTTAACTGACAGACACTTCCTAGTTAAACTACGAGGTGAAATCACTACTCTATATTGAGTCGATTTTGGAGTACCATAAGGGAGTGTTCTTGGACCACTGTTATACTTACCCTAGATGGCGGATTTACCCACAACTAGGCTAACAACTCATCTCAATAAATTGAAAAACTGGTTAAAAAGTGGTTAGTTAAAGCCAAGAAACTAAATCCGCACGTAACATTTACATTGAGGCGAAAAACCTGCCCTCTTGTACTTCTAAATGATCAACAACTTTCTCAACAAGAGACAGTCAACTACCTAGGGCTGCATATGGACAGACTTGTAAACATCATGTTTGAAACAAATAAAAACAACTACGACTTAAATTCCGAAAAATATATTAGTTGTTAGGTAGCTCACATTTATCAACAGCCAACAAATTGCTTCTTTACAAAACAAGTTTAAGACCCCTTTGGACTTGCAGCTATGAGACTCAATAGAACAAAAAGACCAAACATCAGCTGAAGTATACTCTACAGTACCAGAAAGGTTTTGGAATACACCTATGATTTACATAGTCTTTAACGATACTCTTCACTTCTTTTATGTTCTCACATTTCGAAAGACACGAAAAAAACACTTCCGTTACTCAAAGGAAAAGTTCCCAGCCATCTCGTCAGTTATTTGTCACTACTGGTAATTGAACTGAAAATAAAAGAAAAACAAATTCATCGCAACAAGGGCTAATTCCGATAGATTCAGATAAAAAAGTTCCATCAGTTTATCTGTAATAATTTCTCTGTTATTAACATTCAAACAGAGAAAACCTCTTTGTGGGACACTGTGTATATCAGCTCACACTTCATCAAAGACATGACTTACATCTAGAAACGCAACGAAACAATATCTTTTGCATTCCAAATCGTTCCTAATTTATTTGATCATCCTGTAGATCTGCTCAGACTTCTCGTGTTGTTTTCGTAACCCAAATTGGTGATTTGGTAAGCACTTTTTCTTAATTTAACATCACTTTAAATTGGTGCATCGTGTGGTTGGTTCTCGGGTTGTTAGGCCGTGGTCGGAGTTCGGAAACTCTTGATGTTTCGTCCACAACTGCGGCGGACATCTTCAGAAAAAAATCTTCTAAATATTAAGTGACTGTCACTCGCTCTTTCACCGTATCGCGGTCTGTTTTTTGCCCCTTGAGAGCGATAAACCAAGATTTAGGTAAATTGATCCGTTGTCTCAATTAAAATTATTTTCACCGGCTGTGAAAGCCTTCGCATCTATTTATCAATGTAAATTTTCTTTGAAGAATAGCTTTCCAAATACTTTACATAGTAATGAAAGGAGATTTATGGGTCTGTACGATGTTACTTAGTACGCCTTGTTTACTGGTACACTTTTTTAATTGTTTGGGTTTTAATATTTGATGACTAAATCCATTTGTAATAGAGTTGCTATGAAAGTATGCATATCATCTTCATTCTTAGGTTGTCATCATTACTGAATACTTTCAAAATGTTTGCAAAGACAAACTTTTTTCCATCATTTCTTGCCCATTCCTTAAGATGTGTCATTGGGCGTTGTAATCTTTTAATTTTTCTTGTAACTTTTGCCAGAAAGATACTCTCGGGTAATTTGTTTTTAACTTTGAGATTTCTAATCGTTTTATTTAATTTTCTTTATCTGTCAAATTTCTATCTTGTTTGTTGCTCTTATTTGGGGTCTTTCTTTTTCTGGGCTATTTTTTGGTAAAGTATTATTGGACAGGTTTCTATAATTTGTGTTATATTGTGCTGAGGAATTGCTTACCAAGCTGCTTTTTGTATTACTTCAAAAAATTGGACCACCGCAGTTTCTACGTCACTTTCTCTTTCCAATTGTATATCTAATTTTACGTTTCTAATTGCGTTTTTAACTAATCCTAATTGGTGTTTTTGCTAAAAAGTGTTTATTACTTTTTCTTCTACATAATTTGCAAACGCAGTTTTATCAGTACGGGATAGTGATCAGAAGAAATATAAAGTGACGACTCAATTGAGCATTCTTTGATATTTATGGTTTTAGTGACACAAAGATCAAACATGTCGAGTATTTTTCTCTCATGGGTTGGTCAGTATGTACGTTTCATTATTACTAGAAATTCCCTCTTTTTTATTGTTATAAACGTTGAGTCTCACGGTGTATGTTTGGCATTCTGTCGCCTCCAAATATAAATTTGTTCTCCAATATATTGAAAAGTATTCAAATTGTTTATGCTTGTTGTTGTGTTTGAGCAGTTACATTAACGGTTTTTCATGATTGCAGCTTTCTAATTCGTAGTGTTTGATGCTTGTTAGACTGTCCGCCACGTATTGTTCTGTCAAGAACCAGCCATTAGACTAGCTTTCTAGTGAAAGAGTTTACCGGGGTTAGTATGGTTCCTATTTGTTCCATCTTGATGGTCGGTAGCAAATGTTTTTAGTATCTCTTTGGCATTTTACGCACTTCAGGACTCCAAACTGAACTACAGAATTATACAGTTGTAAGATTTATTATCTTTAGTTTGTAGGTCTGTATACAACACAGGGGAAGGGTTTGGCTCATTTTTTGTCTCGGTGTTTGAAGGGACAACTTGAAAATTCTTTTCTTACTTGGATTCGTATTTTTGCGGTAAAATTATCTTCGGCTACGTTCTCAAGCATTTTTATAAGTAGTTTTCCACAATCTTATGCAACCCAATGATATTTGAGAATTTTAAGTCAAAAGTTTAATCATTTATTTTGCACGATAACGCTATCACTCGACTTTCTTGCTCTCAGAGTATGGGTTATCACGTCTTACTCTTTTATTATTTTTAATATTAAAATTAGCAATAAAATTAAAATAAATAAGCGAATCCGGATGACCTTAAGCAAGGCTCGTAAATATATCTGTGTTACTGTGATGCACGAACCGAACTAGATTTAACTAGTGGGAATATCGTGAATTTCACAAAAAAGATGATAGAGAGCGGATTGAGCAATTAGTAAGCCGCTTTGACATTGGAAGTACACTTGACTATAGGACGCACAGACCCGGGTTCTATCCCAGGGCTTAGATGCCTGACGGGTGGGCTACTCAGTCACTAAAAATAATTGAGTACCTATATTCACTTTGAATGATAGTCCTCTAAGACACGGTCTTTGCTACCACATCGTCCCCTATCAGAGAGGGTGCACTACTTGGCCTTCTAGTTCTCAAACTATACCCCTTGTTGGAGTGTAAGACCCCATCATTATCATCACTAACTGGTTGTTATCAGATCTACTTTAAGAGTTATTTGTATCACCTACAAACTCGAGATCTTACAGTTAAGCAAATAAACATCATATTATATGGCTTAAATGGTCTGTTGAGTATTATATGGTTTATTCTACTATAACAACAAATATGATCAGAAATAATAAACATCCCCGCCTTTTATGTTGGGTCATCTTCTTTGGTTTTTTTCTTGTAACCAAGACTATGTTCTGTTTTTCTGGTCTTTATTCCATTGTTGATGACACCCTGCCTTATATCCATTTTTGGGGGACCGCTTTGGTAGGATGGCTTACATACATTAATTCTTTCTGTTTCCCTCTTGTCTATATGTTCGTTTTGATCTTTTTTTGGACATTTCTATCTTACAGTGTGAATTCAGTTGTTCTCAGTGTTATTTCCATCTATGTTGTTCTCATCCGTGAATTCCATTGGTTTCCCCATACATTTATTTGACCATACTAAAGTATTCAGACTTTTTGCGACGTGTAGTGCTTTCTTTTCTATCATTAGATTTCTCTTGTTAAATTTACTTCCAGATACAAGAGCTGCATTACTTGTTCTATTTACTTGCCTCCAATCTCGGAGATTCTGTCGTTACTATCATTGATTTTGCTTTGGTTGTCGATATATGTTGACTCGTTGTTCTCTTTGGAAGTATAGGAAAGTCTTTGCGGGTTATACTGGGTGTCCCAAAAGAAAATTACGAATGTATTGGCTCACTGTGTGAACGCAACGAACCAGGGCAGCACGGGGCGCGGGGCGCATGTCAATCGGTAATGCGGCTTTCGGGAATGTATTCGCTATAGAGGGTTTCTCGGGAACAGACTCTGCATTTTGTGTATGAATATTTTACAAAAACAATGATTTGGCGATTATTGCATCATGGTTTGCGTAACATAAATAAACCACCAAGTGTTTTCTCATCAGAATATGGGTGCGTAAGTTCAAAGAATCCGGTTCAACTATGGATAAACCTAAGTGGGGAAAGCAAAGGTCATCAAAAACTGATCAAAACGTAGAGACCGTGCGACAGTCTGTTTGCGAGATTCCTGACCTATTTGTTCGTAAACGGAAAGTGTTTTGAATGTACCTAGATCATCATTACACCGCATTCTGTGCAAAGATTTGTGTCTGCACAATTGGTCCAAGAATTAAAACCCAACGATATCAGTCAAAGGCTTCAATCCGTGGACTGTGTAACTAAGCATTTCAATTCATTCAACATTTTGTTTTTGGATAAGTGTGGCACCTCAATGGCCACGTTAACAAACAGAATTGGCGTTACTGGAGCGCTACAAACCCACAGTGCAATTATGAGGAACCCCTTCTTTGAAGATGAAAGAGCCCGCGTGTTAACAGTGACCTCAGAGCGTTATGTGAAGTTGCTGAACAATTTCTTGGTACCTGAACTACAAAATTTTGCTGGCTATAATCAAAGAACACGGTTCCAGCGGGATGAAACAATAACGTACACTTCTAACCTGTCTCTGCCATCGGTTCGTGAAATTTTCCCCCAAAAATTGATTTCCAGAAGAGATGATATAAAAAGATCTCTATGCAGTCCTGATTTGAGTCCTATGGATTTTTCTTGTGTGAATATCTTAAATTAAGAGTATGCAGCAGTAATTCAGGTTCTCTGGTTCAATCGAAGAAATGTCCGTCAAGAAATTACAGCCATTACGAAGACTACGTGTCACGCGGTGCTCAGAAATTTTGCTTCTCGTTTAAAAGACATGGCATTATTTTTAAAAAAATATTTCCAAAGCCTCTACTTTAATAATAAATAAAAGTTTTTTAATAGACATCTCCATGTTTTGTTATAATTATCTTAAGAAAAGACTTTTTTTGGGACACCTTGTATTTGTAACTAGCTATTAAGACTGCGTCGTCTGTATAGAACAAAGAATTAATGTTTGGATTTCTAATTGTGCCTACTAACGTGGAACCTTATACCTTATAAACTACGACATCATATGCACCTATGACTTCCCAGAAAGACAGAGGAGCAAGGCTCGTAATTATGATGTCACGGTGGACGCTCGGACGGAAGTAATACGAACACGTGATTAAACACGTAATTAAAATTACATATACAAATCCTTGATTTATACAGACAACACACACCATAGTGTTACCACTCATCATTTTCCCACAGTATGTGATACATATTGCTACTGATGTGTAGTATAGGATCTTGTTATTTGTTAAAATCTATTATCACTAATAGTGACTACATCAAGGGTGGCTAAAATTTTTTTCTATCCAAATTTGTCATTGTGTTTGTAAAAACTAAATATCGGAAATTACTTTCGCACAAAGCCTGGTATATTAAATTATACAGTTTTTTTTTGACTGAATTATATAAGTGTTTTTAAGATAAGCATAATCAATAAAACAATATTAGCTATCTTATTTACGATACTGCACAACAATAAACAACATTTATTTTTATCGAAAGATCTGCAAAAATTGGTTTTTGGAATTTCGATTTGATTTCTCAATTATACGGGTTTTGAATAAATAAACAAAGCTTCTAAATGGAGGCACATCGAGGCTTGTGAAATAACACGGGCTTAGAGCAAAACTGCAAAATCACTGCTGGGTATTTGTTTTATGTTGGAAAAACGGGCAGACGTGTTTTTGTTATTACAAGCTATTTCACGTTTTATTACTTTTAGTGCAGCCATTAATTAACGGTTGCCGTCTGGAGGAGAGCATAAAAATAAGTGTAGTTTGTATATTCATCTAATAGATAAAATGTTTTAAAGTTAGTTATTAAAGTTTTGTGCGAGCTGTTTGAAAGACTACTTATAAGCGACGAAAATATAGAATAAGCTAATACGACAATAATAAATCTAACAAAAAACATTTCTGAAATAAATAAAAATATTAGTGGTAGAGTAAAATGTGTCGTATGTAGTAGATGTACGCAAATAATACTTTGAATAACACTAAAAATTAAAATAAAAGAGTGCGCTAGAACTAAAAAGAAAGGAAATAGAAAAATGGGTAAAACACCACATAAATAAATATACGTGTCAAAATAAATAAGGAGCATAATTAATAAGAAAATACACAAAAGAAATAACAACATAATAACAAGAAAATAGAATAATGTGATATAATAAAAAATAAAAAATATTGTGGCTGTAGAAGAATTCAAAAAAGGTTGATAATTTACAAGGTTATATGAAAGATTCTCCCCTGTGGGAAGAATGATATAATACAAAGCTTGTATAGGGCCTGAGATATGTAAGAACTAAAACAAATTAATAAGATAGAATTAGAAGAAATACTACGAAAAGAAAAGGAGATAATAAACTTTAAAGAATTTGCTCGGTTTATTAGCAGAAATAGAAAAGAAGAGAAAAAATAGTATTCTGTGCACATAGTTCCTAGTTAGCAAGAAGATAAGACGTCATATATCTAATGTTAAACCAATAAAAGAATGCACAGTGAGAATGAAGGACAAATTCTTCAATGTGATATTTATAAACTGCCATTAATCAGGAGAAAGAATAGAAGTAATAGCTAAAGATACCTTCTATAAGAATCTGGAAGTAAAACAGGCCCTTAAGATGCAACTTAAAAATTAGCAAAAATAATCATATGACAACCATAGATATAAATAGCAAACATGATACTAGTAAGGAAAAAGGAAAACTTACAGATTTTATATGATAAATTTTAGCAAACGGGAACTTCAATCAAGAAAAATTTCCATAAATATTAAAAAAGGTATATACTATAGTGAACCAGCAGAATATACGCAAGCGAGACGTGGGTTTTGAAAATAGAAGACAAGAAAAAAATGTGTGTTTTCGAAAGGAAAATACTAAAATAAATTTGTAGGGTTTAGTAAAAATAGAAGTGAATGGAGAATACAAATGAATAATTAATTAACATAAAGGGCTCAAAGATTAAGATGGCTGGGACACTTAATTCAAATAAAAAGCGATGACGGCCCAAAAATAGCGTATGAGAAAAAACTGTAGGAGATGAGAAAACAAGGAAAAGATGATATGAGAGAACTGAAAGTGAAAAGATGGACAAAGAACGCTCTTTGCAAAGAAGAGTAGAGGAGCGGAAGAGAGAAGAAGAAGAAACAACATATAATAATTATATAAATAAGAAGAGAGAGAGAGAGAGAGGATATAAAAAAATTAGAAAAACATTCGAGGGAGAAAGAAATAAGTTTTATACTAACAAAGATAAATCTTAAGTGTTATTAACGCCGGTTAATGCTGCAATCCAACTTACTTCAATTTGGCATTGCACTTAAATTGCTTCATTTCATTTTCCTTGGTTCTAATTATTTTTTAAAATTTTGAATTTCTGTAAACGTTTCGTCTTGTTGGCCTTTCTACCGCATGTGTTCGTATTACTTCCGTCCGAGCGTCCACCGTGACGTCATGATTACGAGCCTTGCTGCTCTGTCTTTCTGGAAAGTCATAGGTGCATATGAAGTCCTAGTTTATAAGGTTCCACGTTAGTAGGCACAATTAGAAATCCAAGCATTAATGCTTTGTTCTATGCAGACGACGCAATATTAATAGCCAGTTACAAATACAAGGTGTCCCAAAAGAAAGTTTTTTTTAAAGATAATTATAACAAAACAAAGGAGACATCTATTAAAAAACTTTTATTTATTATTAAAATACAGACTTTAGGAAATAATTTTTTAAAAATAATGCCATGTCTTTTAAATGAAAAGCAAAATTTCTGAGCACCGCATGACACGTAGTCTTCGTAATGGCTGTCATTTCTTGACGGACATTTTCTTCGATTGAACCAGTGAACCTGGATTTCTGCTGCATACTCTTAATTTAAGATATCCACACAAGAAAAATCCATAGGACTCAAATCAGGACCGCATAGAGACCGTTTTATATCATCTCTTCTGGAAATCAATTTTTGAGGGGAAAATTTCACGAACCGATGGCAGAGACAGGTTAGAAGTGTACGTTATTGTTTCATCCCGCTGGAACCGTGTTCTTTGATTATAGCCAGCAAAATTTTGTAGTTCAGGTACCAAGAAATTGTTCAGCAACTTCACATAACGCTCTGAAGTCACTGTTAACGCGCGGCCCCTTTCATCTTTAAAGAAGTATGGGCCGATTCATCCTCGCGCTGACTGCAGCCCATAAGTCACTTTTGGTGAATGAAGGGGTTCCTCATACTTGCACTGTGGGTTTGTAGCGCCCCAGTAACGCCAATTCTGTTTGTTAACGTGGCCATTGAGGTGCCACACTTATCCAAAAACAAAATGTTGAATGAATTGAAATGCTTAGTTACACAGTCCACGGATTGAAGCCTTTGACTGATATCGTTGGGTTTTAATTCTTGGACCAATTGTGCAGACACAAATCTTTGCACAGAATGCGGTGTAATGATGATCTAGGTACATTCAAAACACTTTCCGTTTACGAACAAATAGGTCAGGAATCTCGCAAACAGACTGTCGCACGGTCTCTACGTTTTGATCAGTTTCTGATGACCTTTGCTTTCCCCACTTAGGTTTATCCATAGATGAATCGGCTTCTTTGAACTTACGCACTCATATTCTGATGAGAAAACACTTGGCAGTTTATTTATATTACGCAAATCATGATGATTATTGAACTTTCGTCGTGCAATAATCACCAAATCATTGTTTTTGTAAAATATTCATACACAAAATGCAGAGTCCGATTCCCGAGAAACCCTCCATAGCGAATACATTCCCGAAAGCCGCATTACCGATTGACATGCGCCCCGCGCCCCGTGCTGCCCTGGTTCGTTGCCTTCACACAGTGAGTCAATACATTCGTAATTTTCTTTTGGGACACCCAGTATAATCTGCAAAGACTTTCCTATACTTCCAAAGAGAACAACGAGTCAACATATATCGAAAACCAAAGCAAAATCAATGATAGTAACGACAGAATCTCCGAGATTGGAGGCAAGTAAATAGAACAAGTAATGCAGCTCTTGTATCTGGAAGTAAATTTAACAAGAGAAATCTAATGATAGAAAAGAAAGCACTACACGTCGCAAAAAGTCTGAATACTTTAGTATGGTCAAATAAATGTATGGGGAAACCAATGGAATTCACGGATGAGAACAACA
This sequence comes from Sinelater perroti, assembly GCA_036346155.1. Taxonomy (NCBI): domain Eukaryota; kingdom Metazoa; phylum Arthropoda; class Insecta; order Coleoptera; family Elateridae; genus Sinelater; species Sinelater perroti. The sequence continues at coordinate 1,920,796 of JARFIY010000346.1, read as the reverse complement.
TAGATGGAAATAACACTGAGAACAACTGAATTCGCACTGTAAGATAGAACTGCACAAAAAAAGATTAATTAATGTATATAAACCATCCTACCAAAGCGGTCTCCTAAAAATGGATACAAGGCAGGGTGTCAAAACAATCAAATAAAAACCAGAAAAACAGAACATAGTCCTGGTTACAAGAAAAAAGACCAAAGAAGATGACCCAACATAAAAGGCAGGGATGTATAATATTATGTATAATACTAAGCAGACAATTCAAGCCATATTAACTGTAAGGTCTCGAGTATGTAGGTGATACAAATAACTCTTAAAGTAGGTCTGATAACAATCAGTTAGATAGTAATGATAATAGCGGGGTCTTGCATTCGAACAAGAAGTACAGTTTGAGAACTAGAAGGTCAAGATTGTCTTACACCATCTCAGATAGGGGACGATGTAGTAGCAAAGACCGTGTCTTAGACAACCCCTTGTTCAAAGTGAATGTAGGTACTCAATTATTTTTAGTGACGAGTAGCCCATCCGTCAGGCATCTAAGCCCTGAGATGGAACGCGGGTCCGTGCGTCCTATAGTCAAGTGTACTTCCAATGTTAAAGCGGTTTACTAATTGTTCAATCCGCTCTCTATCATCTTGTTTGTGAAATTCATGATATTCCCACTAGTTAAATCTAGTTCGGCTCGTGCATCAGAATAAAGCAGATATATTTATGAGACTTGCTTAAGGTCAGCCGGGTTCGCTTATTGATTTTAATTTTATTGCTAATTTTAATAATAAAAATAATAAAAGAGTAAGACGTGATAACCCATACTCTGAGAGCAAGAAAGTCAAATGATAACGTTATCGTGCAAAATAAATGATTAATCTTTTGACTTAAAATTCTTAAATATCATTGGATTGCATACGATTGTGGAAAGCTACTTATAAAAATGCTTGAGAAGATAGCCGAAGATAATTTTACTTTGTGCGAAAGTAATTTCTGATATTTATTTTTTACAAACACAATGACAAATTTGGATAGAAAAAAATTTTAGCCACTCTTAATGTAGTCGCTATTAGTGATAATAAATTTTTAACAAACAACAAGATCCTACGCTGCACATCAGTAGCAATATGTATCACATGCTGTGGGAAAATGATGAGTGGTAACAGTATGGTGTGTGTTGTCTGTATAAATCAAGGATTTGTGGGTATTAGCACATTTATAAGTAATTTTTTGTTAGGGCGCACTGCAACCTTTTAGGCCTCTGCAACCTTAAGGGCTTATTGTACCTTCTAACATGCACTACTCGATGCCACATACACCCATAAATGGAGCGAGACTTAAGTGCAGCAATCATCTTGAACTCAGAGCTCTAGAGGCAACCAATAGAAAATTTAGTCAAAATATTTTGACTATAAGAACCAGGGAAACAGATATAGACTTTATATTTAGAAGAACATAAATAAACTAAGAGGCTCATTAATTAGAATAAATTATATACCAGAAAAAATATATTACCACACTTAAAAAAGGCAAGAACGAACGACGATAAAGCAATAATTAAGAACAATAAACTGATGATCGATATTGAGGTATTCGACATGGAACCACTCGGTCCAAATCGAAAAATTATACCAAAAATTCAAGTTTTGGAAGAAAACCTATAAATTGCATGAAAATTACCAGTAATAATGTAAAAATCGGAGAAAGTACGTAGTAATAAAATCAAAAGGATTGATTTCTAACGACAGATATTTTATCCTCAAGGACATGAACAATAGTAAGTCAACAACTGTCCGTAACTTAACTATCAATAAATAAAACTAAGAAAATAAACCTAAGACACCTACCCTCCAAAAGAGGTTGGGTAAGGAGCGAACCACTCTATCCTAGAAAATAAATTTAGTTAATTGATTCCACAACAAAACAATAAAGAAAATTAAACCTAAAAGCAAAGACCAAAACAATTATTTAAACTCTTCAAATGTAAGAGCGTTCCGCAATCCACAAAAAAAATATTATACAATAATAAAACCCACAATATAATAATCGAGGAAATGCTCTAGACAAGAAAACAATCATGAATACAAAAATATGTTGGTATATATAATATGGTACAAATTTTCTAATAAATAATCAAATAAAACACATAATCTTGTATTTTAAAAGAATAAACAAAAGAACTTGTATAACTCTACATCATTATAAACATATGTGCCAACATAAAATAATGCAAAAGAAAAAAAAATAAATTCTATGATCAATTAGAAGTCAAATATAAAAATACACTCAAAGTGGCATTAAAATAATTACTGTGCATCTAAATTCAGCCCTTGTGGAAAAAGTGATCATGTTAATAATAAAGAATACAAAATATCCGCCAACCAACTTAAAAATCGCCATTTTACCACTGCCTAAACGTAGAGAGTGCAAAAGTGTTTAGAAAACCTAATATTAACTCGGACTGTTTACAAAGCTCTTATTTACAAAGCTGCAGATCAAAATAGTAGGTATCAAGAAAGAAATAGGGAAAAGCTGCAAAAATACAGATAAAATACTGGGCATTTATACACCAATAAAAAGGAATCACTGATTTGATAGAAATTATGAAGAAGTAACATCAAGGAAAACAGAAGCGAAAAAAAATAATACAAGTAGAAAAAAAAGGATAATAGAAATATGAGCAAGAACTACAAAAGTAATACAGCTACGTAGAACACCAATTCGATTAAAAAGTAACAAAAAAAATTCAAACTACGAACAACAATATTTAAATACCAAGAAAATAGCATTGCTAGTGAAAAAAGTTTTACAAACTATAAAATATAATTCAAGAACACACACAGTATATGGACAAACCCATCAAGATAGAAAATACGCAAGAAGCGGAATACCACATACTAACCAGAGAAAAAGTTGAATACAACCAATTAAAAGATAAGCACAGACAACTTGACGGTAGTATTATCCAAAAAAAAGCAATACTAGAAGATTAAATATGCGGAAAGAAGTGACAATGCTAAGGGAGTGGAACCTTGCCCCAATCATACAAAGAGTGACCAACTACCATGGTACAACTACAAAACTCTCGTGCCTATTACATACCAAAGTGCAAGTAGACCTACAATAAACCAAATCTTTATGCTCAAGCAAATCTTACGAAAAGCATAGGAAGAATATAATATCAGCTTACGATAGCATTACTAGACCACAACCATATCCAGTCATGGAAATCTATACCAGAAGGAAACTCAACGCCATTTTTCTCTGAAAACGGTTTTAAATAAGTAAATTGTCTATTCCACCCTCTAAGTAACCATTGCAAAATTGGGAATACGAACAGCAGGTACCCAAATAATAGCTTATGCAGTTGATTGTGGCCTTATTGGTAGATCAAAGCAGGATATCAGAGTACGCTTTATAGCTCCTGAAAGTGCAGAAAAAAATAGGTCTAACAGTAAATCAGGACATATGCATCGGCAAACAAGGCGAAGAATGTTTAGTAAACAAAATCATAGTGCTAAATAAAAAGGTATATAACCTTACCCAAGAAAGCATCTTACTGGCGCAATACTAACAAAATGTCTTTCAAGGCAAACAAAATGCAGACTCTATAAAACACTAATCTAGCCAGTATTAACTTATATCTATAGATTAGCGACGTGAACGATGAGCTTGAAACATTAGATACTTTAAAAAGAAAAACTAAAAGGAACATTTGGACTAATAGCTATAACGTTGAACTATACCACCCTCCCTTTTTCAGGTTGAATAAAGACAAAAACAAATAAGTATACAGAATTTATTTTTATTTTAATGTGTTTTAAAGAGAATATTGACCAAGTGGGTTCTCTCATTTTCGATGAATTATTGAAGTTATATTCTGAAGTTCCTCGTTCCTCTTTCCAAAGTGTGTTAAGGAAGACGCCTGCTTTCCTGGCGTGTTACGTTTTGTAAAGCTTTGAGTGTTCTAAGACAATGTCTGTAAACTTTAGCCGCAACCAGAAAACATCTCACGCAGCGCATGAAGCAAAAGTCCTGCTATGTGGGATGTAGCTCCATCCTGTTAAAACCAAATGTTTTCCATTTGGAGTGCATCAAGATTCGGTGCGGAAAATTGTTTAATTATTAATTATTAATTATTAATATCACACTGGGAAGATGTTTTCCTATTCTTGCGCATCCCGAGGTCTTCCTCCTCTCTTCACTACATATAACAAAATCGATTTTGATTGGAAAGGGCGGCCCGAAGCAGAACTTAAAAAGTTGTACAACCATATGAAGGTCATTGTTCCGAATGTAAACTCTCTGGTAGTTTATCCACGACATTTTGGCTACTAGGAGCCCTTTAAGCAAAACTTCCACCCTGAAAACCTTTAGAGACGGAGTTTTGTTCCATCCTATAGATGATCGATTAGATAATCAAGAAGCAGATTCCTAGCTGAAATGACAACAGACCTCCCATTGTTAAAAATACAACAATGGCGAAGTAAGGCAAAGAACAGAAAAATGGCGACCAGATCAAGGCCCACAAAGGGCTGTATGTATGTATATATGCAAGAATTTGCATCAGTGGAAAGAATTAGTTTTCCACACTTACGATAATGGTGTTGAAACCTTCATCCTGCCCTAAACACATATTCCTGATCGTAATTTGTCAATATGTATAATATGCACTAATTGAGATGGCCATTTTTATTAAATTTTTGTAAATGTTTAGGGGGAAATAAATTTTTCCCCCATACAAGACAATCAAACTTACAAAATATTAGCAATTATAACGAGCTTTTATAATAACATAACATACATTCGGTTTGGTGTAATCCTCGTACAAAGATATTCCGTAAAAAAAATTATTGCCCTTTAAGTAATCTATTCGAAAATAAATAAAACTGAAGACATCAAAGTGTATACTCCAGTGAGTTTTACGGCCGTTATTTTTATTTTTAAGTATTACTGCCACTTGCCACATAAAACCCACATGATGGGTGCGGATCATAAAACCTACGAGCCAATATTAATTATTGGTACACTCTCGTAATAAGCATTAAAACGATTTGTTATTACCTAAATTATGTAGTTTTGCGGTTACTAATTCGTATGGGTTGATTAGGAACGAAAACAGCATAATTTTTATAGAAATTTTAAATTAGATTTAACGCCCCTTGGTAGAAAAATTAATTATTTGAGTAGTAGTTACTAACTGCACGCCACAATCCGAAAATGTTTTGTGATTGAAGCAAAAACAAAAGTTCTCTGTCAAATTCACGATTCAGGATTTAGCCCAGCGAGTTTAAAATTGAACTGCCTATTTAAATTTTTTTTGTCCCATTTTTAATACATTAATTGTTAAAGAATGATATGACATATTAAGTTACATACCGTCATTGCACTTAAATAAGTGCATAGACTCGTCATAGCAAAATTAATAAATTAATTAGAATAAAATATTCAGCACAAAATCATCCAATCGGTGTTCTTTTATATAACCTACTCTAAGCTATTTTAGATTTAGCGGTTAAAAAAATTATAATTTACTGTAAATAGATAAATACAGAGTGTCCCAAAAATGCAAGGTTTATTAATTTAAAGACAATTTTGTGAGTGGTATTTGTCTAAATATGTGGAAACCCCAAAATCGTTTGAAACGATAAAGGTATTAAATGAATGACTTAATTACTGTGCATCTTTTGGAGACACTCTGTATTTACATGATTTATTACGTTATTGAGCAACCCTTATAAAATATTTCAGATATTTTTAATTAATGTAACATTTTTAATCTGCGAAACTATTTTTATAACATATATAGTAAATTGTTTAATTGTAAAATTGTTGCATGGCATTTCCATTTTTACCAAATTCTGTTTCTAAACACTCCTGTCGCATCTCTAAAATTCATATTAAAAGAAAAAGCGACCACCATCCAATTATTTAGCGTAGTTGTATTTACAGTTGCAATTATTTTAAACGAAGCTCATTTTGCACCCGCTGTCGACCAGTAAAAGCGCACGTTCGTCAATGTCTATTTTTTGTGCCTGGCTAGAAGTGCATAGAAAAATGCCAGCCAGATAAGACGAAAATACTCTAAGTAACAGATCGTGTAGTAAATAGTTTACAAAGTCTGATTGAGCAGGAGATTAGACGAAGCAAAACGCTTTTACACACCACGGTTAGATACAAGATCGTTACATAATTTATTTATAGATACGTTTGCCGCGATTTTATTTTCGTTTAACGGCCTAAATTATATGTTTTCGAAGCTAGGTGTGCTTTTTAAAGAAATATTTCACTTAAGTTAACCTTTCCGAGTTTATTTATTACCTTTAATTGCACAGCAAGTTTTATTGTAGAGCATTTGTGCTCGTTACTTTAAGCTACGAAGTAAACGATAACCAAGTTAATTATTAATAATTAACACAAATTAGTAAAGGAAACTACATGGCATCAAGCTAAAGATTACAATTACTTTTATAGCTTATTATTATCTAAAAGTTACAGGTGCGTAACAGTCATTTATCTAAACATTGCATAACCACCAGAAATCACGTCGTCTATAAATAGATAAATATAGTTATCATTTATTTAACACGATCACAGCAAAAATGAAAGTTGTAACTTCTATCTGAACTGGGCTATTACACCACTCTCTTCTTAAGACCGTTTTATCCCAGAACGGTATCTTCCAATCTAATCAGTTTAAACAATACCCCGTCTTTTACACCTCTTGTTTCTTGAAACTCGACTGGTCTTCTAGAGGTTTGGATATTCCAAGCATAAATTTCATAAGGCTCTCGTAAGTGTGAAGACCATTAATGTGCACTATTGGGCAATTTTTGATATGCGGCGACGTTAATCTTCTATTTTATCGGAAGTTCATCGTATTCTTAGGGGTTGTAAAACCAGATTAAGATACCGAGCTCGAAACCCTTTTCTCTTGTGCTTTATCGCCAATCAACTGATATCATTTCCTCAAAACTGAAGTTCACACTTACTTTCAAGCTTAATGAAGTTTAAGGTCTGTCTGGTGAAACTATCAAGAATAACTGAATGTCCCTGTCTCGTTGATGTTTTGATAAATTTAAAATATAAAGGAGTTGTTCTTATCAATATGTTTTAGAGAAGTTTCAATTCAAAATTGTGGCTTTGTTCCTAATGTTTCTAAGTACATCTCAAAGCCATTACAAAACTGTTTTTAATGATTATGATTTTAATTTGCAATCGCCAACGCTTTAGTTGAATTGATGAAATAATCAACGAGGATATCTTGTCCTTGGTTTTCTCCATCGCACTGCCTCACAGATGCACCGTTTTCCGTCCCACACAACTATCATTCCTAACACAAATCTTCGCAGAACCGTTTCCAAACCTCCTCGTGATTCAGAATTGTCTTCATAATGTGTCAGCATATAGCTGACTATTTCGGAACTCTACTTCTCGACCCCAACAATTGCGGCCTTAATTCAATGCCATCGTTTCTGTCCTTGGCGCTACCAGCCCACCCTCTGTGACACATGTGCGTTACAAACTTTTTTGATCTACAAGTTATATCTGCATTTATCTCTCGTTTTTCTGATTTCTTTCTCAAACCTTTTTCGTGTTCTGCTAAAACCTACAGAGTTTGATTTAAATTCCCATTTTAAACTTCTAGAATATTTTTTCTCATCGTCCTTTGACTTTTAGAATGTTTTTTCGCCCTTATTTTCCTTCTTCTCTTAAACTCGGAAGTGTTCTACATTTAGTGTCGGTTCTAGCAATTTCTTTTTCAATGTTTCCTTAAACTTCCCATCAAACTTTTGGAATGTTTTCCCACATCTGTCTGTAATCCTTCTATTGGGCTCTGGGACTTTCTTTTGCATCTACTCTTACTTCATGTAAGTTCCCTTCCAAATTTTTAGAAAATTCTTTCGTATTTGTCTTTAATTGTTCTCTCAAAATTGTAGAATGTACTTTGGCATTTGCTTATATTCGTTTGATTTCGTAAAATTCGCCTCACGCGCTCTATGTCCAACCTTCAAAATTTGTTTCCTTATGAAACGTGCGCCACATCTAGCCCCCAGTTTTTCTAATGGGAGAAAACAACCTGAAGCCAAGCATTACATTATGTTTTAAGTTTTTGTGATCATTTTTATTATATTAATATACCAGTAATATACACGGAGCATCAAAATGTGCAGAGTTGTTCATTTATTTATTTTTAGTATTCAAATTATTACCAGAGTGGTCTAAACGATTGAGGCGCGGACTGCGATAAGGACGGACCCGAATTCATTCTCGGAGCTCTCTGGCGGGTAGCCTACTCACTTATTAAAAATAATTGAGTACCTGCGTTCACTCGAGCAAGGGGTAATAATGGCGGTCGTCTAAGACGCGGTGCTTGCCACATCGCCCCGTATCAGAGATGGTGCGCGACGACCGGGCAGAGAAGGCTAACATATAAGAGCCTTAACCTCTCAGTTTGCAGGCAGCGCTCCCACGCGGGGCCTTACTATTATTATTATTATTCAAATTACTATTAGTAATGAACACACCCTCGTATCTGCCACAATTGAATTCTAACTTAACCCTAACACACCAACAAGCATATAATTCCTAATTGGTAGTTCTTTTCAACCACTTGTAAGTGCAGAAAACGAGTATCAGCTCCAATACCAGGGTAGATAGCACATAAGCTCTACATCCGCCCCATAATTATCAAGGATAAATAGATGATTATAAACGCACTAAATAAACCTATTAGTAAATGTTATTGGCGATAACATAACACCGAACAACTGACCTGCACAAAGGTAGCACACAAAACCATGGCGTGCGAAATAATCCAAACAGGATTTAGCTTTTTGTTTGACCCTGTCTATATAAAATGCATGAGCTTTTAATGGCACAGCTAATAATTGTAATGTAACAAATCAATCGGATTAAAAAATAGTTTAAGTACGCAGTGTTTTGGTTCACTCTATGCTGTTTTTTGTAAGTTGTACTCGATACATATATCATGAGCACGTTATCTGAACCTCAGTTATTGATTTGGGCTGATTTGTAAAACTTCTTCAGATTGTTTGCTTGTAGAGTGATGAGAACAATACCCTAGTGCTATTTTTTCGTGGAGCACGACTTGCGTAGTAAAACTCCTTGCACTTGAAAACACTACGAGCAGCAGCTTTTTAGAAAAACAAAATTTTACTAATAACTTTGGTTGCCTAACTTCGATCATCATACGGGGAACAATTTGAGTTTTTCAAATGTTTCATAAAGTTTGCTTGATATTTGAACTTCAAACTCAAAATTATTTAAGTGTTAATTAATTTTAATGGGCAATATTAATTTTGCATAGGGGTGATTACGTCATCCACCCACAGTCCTTAACTAGTTTTAATGACATTTTCTAAAAATGAATGCGGACGATGGAAGAACGCAAGGTTGGCTTATTAATTTATTTAGTGTATTAAAAACCAATTTTCTGAGTTTGTCTAAAATTGTAATGGTGTTAAGTCAATTGTATACTCTACAGAAATTGTGTTATCAGTTATTAGCCATAATTTTAGTAAGCTACCCGCGATAAACCAGCAAACTATAAATTTCCGCCAGCTTATTAACACCGGATGCATTTAACTAATCTAGAGCGCTTGTTTATAATACAGAGTCAATCGAAAAGTTTCCGTGTTCTCTATCATTAGCACCAAAGTTTTCATTATTTTAAAAAGATTTGGTTCGTATGATATTTAAAATATTTCAATGGCCCTAATAGATGAAAAAATAGCCAATTTTCAAGTTTACAGTTTGACATTCGTTCATTCTCTGGGGAACCCTCTCAGGATCTAATTATTTACTGAACTCCATAATCCAATTCAGCTAAAACTAGTCTATTATTAACTAGTCTATTGTTAGCATAATAAGAATATGATTTATCTCCTTCCACAATATAACACTTGACTGGTTCAGATAAAATATAGAAGGTTAAATGAGAATTTTTATCTACCAAATACGTTATTCACGTTGCCATATCTGACCGGATATCTTTATTAAATTATATTATATAGTTTATCCTCTAATCTACAATCCTCTTAGATGATATGGCGACCATTTTACACGTTAAGAGTTGTAAAAGCGTTCTTGGTATAAATAGCTACTAAGACGTATGACTCTAGTCTCATCTTTCTTTGTCATAGACGACGTGGGATCTTTGCTGCATTTACTACTTTACTCATTTCTTCAATTTTAGATTATAGTTAATTGACAGATATGCTGGTGGAAAAGCAGAAAATGTTATTTTGCTCCTCCAATATTACTTTAAACTCTACCTTTGTTCTCTTGGCTTAATTTTACTGGCATTATTTATAACATCCATATCTGATTATCCATTTTTGGCCCACCCAAAATATTAATATAATAAGTCAGTCGTACTTTCTCTAATTACAACTTTTCCAGTGTAGTGACAATGGTCAAGAAGAACCAACATTCAAAATTCTTTTTTTTTCACTTTAGCCTCCTTCCTATTTTGTTTTTTGCTGTTAGGAAGTGTAGTTTTTATCCAGCTAACCCAAAAAACCCCTTTTAGATTGTTTTCAGGACTGCTTTTGCATTGTCAATTAAGTGACAAGTGGTCTGGTGTTGTGATAGATGATGACAATATTTTAATTGAGTTTAGAAAATTACTCACAATTTCTTCAAGTGATAGCTCAAAGAAAATAATTCTCCTATAATTCCACGATATGTAAACTAGCTTTTGTCACAAAATTTGCACTTTTACCTGCCTTTTTTCTGTTCCTTTAATGTTGTATGTTGTTGTACACGATCCACTTTTCAAGCGCCTGTTGTAACTCAATCCAAAAAGCTCTTTTCATATCGTCTAAACGGAGAAATTGCTACAGAGACGCGATCCAACTTATTGTTCTCCATCAAAGGTACATCGACCTTGAACGTGAATCCAAAATGGCAAAATGCAAACGCATTATCAATGCTGAGACTCTCATAAATCTCTTTCGTTGCAATCCTTAGGTTATTTTCCGCTAGAGCCATCAATATCAGTGTTGGAAAGTCGACCAGAGCGAGAGTTGATGGTCTAAGTTAAAATCTTTCAAATAACGTTTTATTGTTTTGGTAACACGATTATGCCCTGAACATTTTTCAGTTCAATTTAAGACTCACTCCTTTTTGAAACTCGTATAATTTTTGTATTCTCCATTTTGAAAAATGACTCTCACTCTCAGATCGACATATCTGGCGCTGCATTGACTCATAAAACAAACACTAGCGTCACCAAACGGCAATATTTCCGTCACCCATGGAAATCTAACACGAATTAACGTTTTGTTTCCAATAACTTTTTTATTTTCAGAATTTTACACTTGATTTGTTATTTAACTATTTAAAAAAAATCTCAACTATGGTATTATAGCCTGTGAACTGAGATATTAAAGCTCCCATATATTTACCATCCTTGCCCAGTTGCTGCTCATTATCACGCCTTAGACAACCGCCATTATTACCCCTTATTGTAAGTGAACGCAGTGACAGGCGTGCCACAGAGCAGCCAAGAGCCTCAACCAAATAAACCAATAAAATGCTGCTAATCGATAACGATCCTGGGACAAATAATGGTATTTATCACCCAAATGTAAATATAAATTCGCCGATTGGTATATACTCGAGTTAACCTGTTCAAAGTGAGATAGAGAGACGGCCTGTAATTAATACTCTTAATTTACACATAATCAGCAATATGCAAATGTGTCAGTCTCACAAATGTTCTACTCTCAACCAATAATAGTGGATTGAGGCATTAACCCCATTGATAACGAAGCAATCAACAACAGACTCAGGAATAACGTTTCTTTTAATGTTTAGTGACACTGAGTCAACCCAAAATAAAAATATGAACAATATTAAACGTCCTTGGCAAATGGTAATCAAGAAACAAAATTTAACTAAAGTAGTAACGAGAACTGCTAATATCTCGAACAAAACAAAATTTCAAGCATTGAATCTATCAAAAGACCCTTATGAAGATAACAGAAAATAGAAAATGATGCAAACAGAACTACAACGTCTAAACCACCCATAATCTACAAAGCAATAATTGAAAATTTAGCCTTGGTTCCAAAAGATGACATATACCAAAACATTATGAAAAAATACTGTCAAGACAGTCAAAACACCTACAAGAAGAGAGCATCATCTACCATATCTAACAATTAAAGGAAGAGAGAGCATATCGAGTTATAATAAGAAGTAACCATCAATCAATACCAAGCAGAGAAGTAAAACAAGAACTACAAGGAAAAGGTCATCAAATTAGAAATATTATTATTAATTTTAAGGGATTCGGTTGTGGTTAGGCCAAAAGTAAATAAACATTAGCCTCATAACACACTCCTGTGGTACGCCTGCTTTTATTTCTTTAATTTAATAGGCATCTTGGTCAAAACTTGTGTGGTAGTTTCTGTTTGTAAGATACAACTGTAATAGAAGATAAAAGTTAAGGGTATATAAAAGACATAACCATAATATGGTACACTTTCCTATGGCACTCTTGATTTTATTTCTTTAATTTGGGGGACATCTTGGTCAATCCTTGATTGGAAGGTTGTGTTTGTATGTTGCGACTTAAATAGAAGATAATAGTTTTTGTTATATATTGTAATGCTCTGCGTCGCGTCCAGTTGAATGCCTGTCTAACGTCCAGGAAAACGGTAATGTAGTTTGGATGATGTTTGTTAGACGGTGGTGTTGTACAGTTAAATGCCATCTAAACCCAAATTAATGTTTAGGCAGCCATACTTTTTGCAAAGGCTTTTCAACAAATTTGGATACTATAGGGAATAGGCTGATAGTATTATAGGAATTAATTCTAATGGAGGGTTTTCCGGGTTTGGAGAATATGTGGATTTGTAAGACTCAGGATCCCACAAAATAGAAATTGTAGAAATTTTATTCCTTGGTCAGGTAATTGTTTAAGTATAATTACTGTTGTTAAGTCCTAATCGGGTGCTTTGTTGTTTTTCAACCATTTCATTTCATTCTTTATTTCTTTGACTATAATTTTACGTATCCATAGAGACATTTGTATTGATGACTATAATTTCTCTTTCATTCTTCTGGTCTGCAAATGCTTCTGCCTTTTCCTTGTTAGTTTGTTTTAGTCATTTTAACTGTTGGTTTTGTATTGGTAGAATATGAGTTTGTAGTTGTTCGGTGCTCTTGGAGAATTTCAAATTGAATTGTTATAAACATTCATTCTTGGTAGATTTTAATTCATTTCTGAAATAGTTGTTCAATTGACTAAACCTCATTTTGGCCTCATTCGGCGTATTGGGGCTGTTTTCATATTTGTTAGTTGCGTTTTTGAGTTCCAGCCGGTTTCCTATACTGTAGTTATGGAGTGGTTTGTTGCTGTTTCTATATCTTCTGCGGTCTTTAGGCTGATATGCCCATTGAAATCTTGTTCGAAGGTGTCCCAGTCAGTTTTCCCGTTACTAAGAGATGGACTAGGTGTTTTATAGATTATGGCAGTTTTAAAGGTGACTATTATTGTCAAATTATCAGATGGCGGATCATAATTGGGGATAACATCCATATAGTTGGATGAGAGATAGTTAGTAGGGAGTTACAGTTGTCGTCTGTAATGAATTTGCCTTTAATATAATTTATTTTTTATAATACAAAGCTGCAGTCTCATTTTACAATCTGGGGAGTAAGACGGGTGATCAAAAATTTTAGTTTAGCTTTTGAAAGATATTTTTGTTTTTAACATATAATGACAATAAATTATAGAACAAGTTGCCTTTTTTAAAGTTAAATGTTAAAAACCTCTCTCTGTTTCAGATGCTTATAACTACGCGCACTTCGTGTTCGTCAGCGTCAAGACCAAGCACGGCGGAAGAATCACTTTCGAGGTAAACTGTTTCATGCATGCCCGCCCCACAATAAATCCAGCTTCGCTTTGTGGCGGTCGCGGTTTGTTTTCACACCGCCCGCAAGTTTGATATCGCGGTGGCACAAAAGCCGCATCGGTCGCAAGCGCAACAAAAAGCGAAAAATGCTGGAGCTTCCGGAAAGTTTAAAGGCGAGATATATCTCATATCTGGCGTGCGTCGGAGTCAGCAATGCATTGAGCGCGACAGCCCAAACAAACCGTGTTTTGTACGGAATACCCTCGAACTTGCTCTGTTTCCTATTACTTTTCTAGGCTATAATTTATGACTAAATTGGTGCGCGTGCCTACAGGTAGCAGCCCCAAGTATGTCGGTGTAAGGGTAAAGTTACGACTTCAACCCCCATGCACTACATAAACATCAAATATCAATAACTTTCTCAATTTTGAACAACAGTTAGCTTCAAAACAGCTAAATTAATTGTTCCACATTATTTGCATTCTCTGCAAAATTTATTGAATAGTATGCATTCCAATACATATCGATAACAATTAGTATAGCTCCAATACACGACCATGCAATTTATAATCGCGTCAGAACCACCCGTAGCCTAATTAGGCATAACTATCAGATCGGCGTTGTTCATTGAATTGTCATATTACTTTGTAAAAAGAGCTGCGAAATCCAATTTCGAAAAAAAAGACCAGATTTTCCTCAATATCTTGAAGATCTGATAATCTGAGGGGTCAACGTCTGACGCACACCACCAAGTGTTTGTAAACAATACCATAGGGTCTACTCTTACGCTCAACTGTAAGGTCGTGAGGAACCCAAAGGCTTTCCCTATGAATCTTGTTTCAAAGTCGTTCCAGTTTCTTTGGTTATCTGGGACAGTTGAATCGTTAGAACCACTTATTCCAGGTGGTGTAGGAAACAGCATCCTTCCCTAAAGGCGCACAGATTATTTTTCGAGCACAACACAAGAATTTGAATAGAAACTACCGTCGATTGAAGTTAGGGGTTGAAAACTAAGTTGTGAACCTAAGAGATGGAACAATAAATTTAATATTTAAATATTCAGAGGCAATAAAAAAGTTTTACCTACCATTTAGTAATATTTCTCAACCTACTAATAATTCTACAAAACATGATACAGCTGTACCCAAGGATGGTGTTTATTAACCCATATATACAGAGTGTCCCATGTTAGTTCAAATCTAAATGCTTTAAATTGAAAATCAATAAATTTTGCAATACATGTAAAAAGTTTCAACTATTTAACTATTTCTAAACAAACTTAAAAAAATAAACTCTTTTACAACGAAACAATATAGCGCATTTTTTTTATTTCTACAATATTTTTGCGTGATGGGGAAGGGCGATAAAAGGTAATTTTTTTATAACTAATAAATTTTATAACCAATTTTAATATATATAAGAACCAAAAAGATCCCGTTTAACAACTGCTAAAAAAGAGGGAGGAGGAGATTCTCAAATTCTGCTTATTTGATTATTTTTATTCCCTGAAGTAGTCAAAACCGGACATTTTTTGAGTGACAACTTATGAACGGGTAATTCCCCATGTTGGTCCACCTTAGCAGGAAATTCCTTGGAAGTAGTTCATAAAGTGGATGGCGTTGACGTCGGGTCATGGAGGTAATATCGATTCCTTCTATTAATAGCATAGGGCGCTTGCCACGTCCCATCATTCTACTTTTAGCCTCTTTCATTGCTGTTCGCGGCACCCTTTCGATTTTTTACATCGGTTTCTATGCCTCGCTGCCGATTTTCCATTTCGACAGCAGTTGTGCAGCAAGACGTAATCAGAACGTGAGCTTGCGAAAGCTCAGTCCCTCAGGAGCTTAACAGAATTTGGCGGCGACCGCGGCGGGCAACTGCATGTGCTGTTTCCTGAAATTTGATCGGTTTTTCTGGTTTTCGCGGCATGTACACGGTGAGTGGCTACCAGCTAGGTAACTCTGTGACTTACAATTCGTTGCGCTTTGCCTTGTTTTGGAATTAATGAATGTTTCATGTTCGCGGCTTTCGTTATTTGTTGCCCCTTTCTCTCTGGCACTGCACCAATTCCACTAACCATTTTTAGCTCAGCCCTACAAAAAGCTAGTTACATATGCATAGCCCGCTTACTTGCCCCACTCGACCGTTCGACAAAAGCACACAAACATTTGCTGACATTATTTCTTGTTATTCAGGCGGCATAGTTTGTTTCGCTCAAAATTAACATAAAGCGCATCAGAAATTGTAAAACCATAAAAATAAGTTCTTACACCCAAGAGTTAAAAAAGCCAAGATCTGTAAAGTTATTTATAAATAACATTACGATCTATTCTAATTAGAACATTGGGTAACCGATGTAGCAGGAAATTTGACATGTATCAGGCGTTGTCCCTTAACAATGCACCATAAACTTAACTAATTGAATAGAAAGTAGTATTGAGTGGTTATTCCAATGGATTGGTTCTTCGAAATCTTGTTATGTTGCTGCTATGGTCTAGTAAATCTATATCTAAGGGGTTTAAATGATTCTCATTTTTTTGGGATACTTTGCAGTAGTAGAGCTGATTAATGTCTTAGAAGGATCCATGTTGAGCTCTTTTTAAATGACCGAATTACGGAAATTGCCATAAAGCATTGTTGATCATTTGAAGAACCTTTGACTAGTACCGTACCAAGATTTCAATATTAGATGTACTTGGTGTGCCTCATAGCTGAACACCATACGTCCATAGTGGATCAAAAAAATTGTTTTCCAACAACAGCTTTGAATTTTTCCTGAGTCAATGCTATTGGCTCAGTTTACTGTTTAATTGCTTCCTCTTATTCCAAATATGGGTTCGCTGAGTAAGACACTTGTCTATGTGCACACCGACCTATTTAACTAGTTCAGCTTATGATAACTAGTATAACCTGTGGGCTTGTACCATATAGCGCTATTGGGAAAACTAATGTTATAGGTATTCTCTTCTTAGTAGCTCTAGATCTATCGCGATCTTTCTCTGTCATTCTTATTGCCGGACTAGAATTTTTGTTAACGTCATTTGCAATTTGTATATCCCTTCTGTTTATTATTATTGGTTTAGTTTTCCACGATTTAATTTTAGTCCATAGAATTTTTGATTTCAACTTTTATAAGCAATTCAGTCATTTCATTTTCGTCACTGGCACAAAGCGTGGTGTTATCGTACTTTACTCACATGTGAGAGAAAGGCAGTGGTTCTGTAGTTTTGAATTACTTTTATAACTTCTTCTTTTGATATATTGGGTTCTTGTTCTACAATTTTGATCTAATGTTGGGTTAATTTGACTAATTAGCTAATGTCACTCTTTGAGTAAAGGTTTTCACAGTGTTTTCTTCATATTTCAATAACTTCGTTTATATTGTTAGTAGTTTTTCTATTGCTGTCTTATATTTTCCCCGATTTGTTTAACTTTTTGGAAAATATCTAGTATTTTATTGTTGTCGAAACTTATTTCTTGGTAGATTTAATTCAAATATTAACTTTTATCTCTTCTGCAAAGCTTTTGTACTTTTCTATTTAGTCTTTCACATTTTACCTTCTCTTTATTATTTCCAAGACTCCTTTCTTTTTCATAATATTCCATGTTTTATGCAGTCATCCAATCTTTATTCTGTATATTATTATTGGCTTGATTATCTTTTATCACTTGCTTTGTTGCATACTTTTTGGTACCTAGCATAACATTACTGATAGTTTGTCACAGTTTTTTAACATTTGTACTTTCTTTCTAAATTTTATATGTTTGTATTGCTTGTCTGTATTGTTCCAAAAGCTAGGGATCAGTGACATAGCCCAGAATATGGTTTTGCACCAATGACACTTAATTTCCATCTAATCTGCTTTAGAATTCTCGTTTAATTTTTCTTTACCTTACCATAGTGCAGTTTAGATGTGAGAGAATTGCTTTTGATGCTACTATTATTAAAATTGTACATGTAATTGTTGTATTTCTGTTTGTTGAGGTTATGTCATATTCATCTGTAGCGAATAATTTTGAAATGGTATCTGAGATGGTTGCGTATATTGTTATAAGTGATATAGTACGTTCGATGTACTATTTTGTTATTTGCATTTGCTGATGTTGACAATAATTATAGAAAAAGTTAAGGGATGCAAAAAAGTAGGTGATATTGCAACTCTACTATATAGAACTCAAAAAAAATTAAATTGGTTCCGTTTCAGAAGAAATATTAGGCACTAATTAGAACTAGAGGGCATGAATATATTTTTTAAAAATAATTTTAACGATATAACAGCTACCAAAACATCATTTTTTTATATAAAACCCCAAAGGTGGTTAAACTAGAAGAGATTAAAAACGTAGCATTAGTCTTTGTTATAAATCAAATATAAATCAGATTTATTTTTCAAATATACTGAAGGTTTATAAAAATTCAAACATAAAAATTTGTTTTTCTATAATCTTCTGACTTAGAAACAAATTTTTCCCAATGGTGGACAACATCGTCGTCAATCTTTGTCCTCCATGTGCTTCTTTTAGCGTCCAAACAAATTTATAATCGCGGGCCAATATTACCAATGTTATTTGAGGTTTTTTTCGTCCAAAAGTGAACAGAAGCAGTTTTAGTAAGCACTACCCTCAAGAAGGCAGCGAACAGTGCGAATATTCCCCTCAGCCCGCCGGTCCTTGGGTAACTGCTCCGTGTCCTTTCAATAATTATTTATACCACATCCACACTGAGTATTCTTAAGGGTGTCCCCCCCCCCAATACTGTGCCTTGAATCTTTTTAAAATTGTGGGAGATTCTACGCCCTCTATTGTAAGAAATTTAAAGCGCA
This sequence comes from Sinelater perroti, assembly GCA_036346155.1. Taxonomy (NCBI): domain Eukaryota; kingdom Metazoa; phylum Arthropoda; class Insecta; order Coleoptera; family Elateridae; genus Sinelater; species Sinelater perroti. The sequence continues at coordinate 1,902,102 of JARFIY010000346.1, read as the reverse complement.
CAAAAAGGAAATTCAAGTTAACAATTTGGGTAGCTCTCCTAAAAAGGGAAAAAACTAGTGGTGCTAAAGAACAAAATCTACTATTACTAAAAAGTTTATTTGCATAAACAAGACTATAATTAGACAAATTTTAGATGCAATAAGTTTACCTTTTACCTAATAAAAATTTTAAGATTTACAAAAACCTTGAAAGTTGGATACCGTAAGCTCCAAATATAAGCATTTTAATTTTTTTTTTAATAAATATCACTAATTAGTGAACTTTCTATTAAACATTAATATGCAAATGGAACTACCAATTGCTATAAACCTTCCTTTTAGTAAATTCCCGTAATCTCCATCACAAAAAATTCTTGTAGCCTTGTATATCGCCAATTTTTGCACCCGTTATGACTCATCCTGTATATCTGCACACACTTATTTAATATTACTTTAAAATTTGTATTCAAATTAAACGACATGTATCTCTGCAGATTTATGTGTACTTCGTACACATTATACGGCCATTCCCATAACTGCCCTCCCCAACCACTTTAGTTCTATCAGGGTCCGGGAGCCATTAATTTGGAGTTCTCAGCCACATCAATTATATTACGAATAATAATGGGGTGGCTTCCGGCTGCCCTTTTTGGAGTAATTCTCATCTGAATATAATATACAGTTAAGTAAGAACGGATCTTACTGTTATAAAAGCCTTAATTGGTTTCAGTATCGACTTGAAAGATTTTTGTTTCCTGCGGTGCAAAACATCTTGTCAAGATCAACAGCAAAGTAGTTTGGCACTAAAAGTAGTAAAATACGTTAGTTTTTTTCGGTATACTTATTATTTAACTTTGTAATCTTTTCATCAACTATCACTTCGGCAATTGTATGTGACTAACAATGCTTTTTCAATTGTAGATGGTTCTAATTATCTTTTTAAAGGTCTATCTATACTTAACCTAATGATAACACATAACTTACTGTTAAGTATTTGATATTGCACTCAGTAGTTTACAGCACAACGAACAAGTTGGAAATGACATCTCATCATCTTTTGCTGCTTATATAAAGACAAACTGAAATTTCTAAAAGGCCCTAGTGGTATCTAACACTCTTTTGAATATGATGGAAACGCGAAGACAAATTACACTACTTACAAGGAATGTGATGTAGTTGTTCTGCTCCGATCGTTATCAAATTTGGTATACAGTATGATAATGACTGAGGGATGAATACATGTTATTGCTTTTTGATGTGTAACCCAAGACAGACGAGATAAAAAAGGTCAAAACGACGAAACATCAGGCATACATTGTGTTGTGTGTATATTGTCCATATCACTATTTTTTCGCTCGTGTCAACAACAAGTGTTCTATTCTCATCAAGATGGCCAAACCCATAAATGTTCTGCATCTCCTCCATCAAAAATATCGACCTCAGGATCACCCTGAATCTCCAATCACCTTTGAAGAAGAAGATCTTGCGGCGACACTCTTCGAAGTCCTTGAAAACTGTAGGAATTCATCTCTGCTTATTGAAACTGATGTCGATCTTGATTTTGATGACAACTGGTGAGTAATTTCCTCTTTCCAAATGCACCGAACAACTTTCTGCTCCTTTGTGATTCAACAAAACTGTTCAAGGATGGCGAAATGATCGAGTCTGTCAAGCCTGCCAACACTACTTTTGTCAAGAAAGTCATTCCTCCAAAGGCAACCGGGTTGATTCAACATCTGGATCTTTTTTTCAATCGCCAATTCAAGCATTTTGTGAAGAAGTTCCAAGATCGCATTTGAGTTGAACGTGTTGGTCTTCGTCTCTCCAAAAGGGACAACATGTTGAATCTCTACTCGTTGACAATGCATCAATTTCAAGCAGAATGTTTTGTAGACATGATCAAATATTCCTTCTTGAAGGCAGGATACATACTAGAGAGACCTCCCCGATTTGAAACTCCTGCCACTGTTTGTTTCCCAAGAACCTTCGAAAATTGTCAGAAGGACATCGAGGGCGAGCGATGCAATGCATTATTCTTCATCAGATGTGCTCGTTGTCAAATGCATCTTTGTGTTCAACACTTTTTTGCAGTTAACACTAATGATATCTCTCATATGCGTTATTGTTAAGCGGTAAACTTTCATACTTCATATCTCTAAAATTTTGAGTCAAACAGCAAAAAGCAATAACATGTATTCATCCCTCAGTCATATCATACTGTATACCAAATTTGATAACGATCGGAGCAGAACAACTACATCACATTCCTTGTTAGTGAGATGATGTAGGTAACAAATAAATAAATTAACCTACTTGGTAACAGATGTTTCCAGTTATTTGGCCGTTCAAATTCTGTTGTATTGTTCATTGTTTATTGTTTTTGTAGATTTTTATAATTATTATTTATATATATATTTATCATTAGGTGCTCCCATTTGAGTATCTCGAAGATATCTTCTTAAGCCAAATTAAATATCTTTAGTGATATTGTGTTACCTTGCCTTACTCTCTTTTGTATTTTGATAGTTAGATATAAATGTCCATTAATATGCTCATTTTGTTTCTCTGATTGTTTTTACAGTAATTTTATATATATCTATATATATATATATATATATATATATATATATATATATATATATATATATATATATATATATATATATATATACATATATGCTCTTTTCTGCAAATAGTAAAGCTTCTTTCAGCACTCCAATCTCAGTGATATCAAAATCTACAAACAAAAATAGGAGAGGATATTTAATAATTATGAAAATTTTAATAATTAAAAAATGGTTCGCTATACTATAGCTTTGTCGAACTCCGGCCTGATCATTTGGCTACTATTCTTCAAATTCCCTTTAGTCTATAGGTTACTATTCTAGTGAAGAGTTGTGGTAATAGTGCTATTACTTTAGTTTCCCCCAATGCGCTCTCCTTCGTTGTAATAAATTTTGAAATTTTCCGATCGCATGCTGTTGCTCAAGTTCCTGTCCCACTTTCCTTTTCCGTGCATTCATTATAATTTAATTATGCTTAAGCAAAATTCCTTGATGCAGCTCGGGTTACCCGGAACTCTGCTAATATCAGCACTGCGCTTGGCCTCATTTCACCTACTCAGACACTTTTCTATTGCTTCGTATTCTTCAGCTTAGCTTAACTGTCCGTTCGTAATTTCTGTTCTCACTTTTTATATCTTTTTTCTTTTTACCCCTGTCTATTTTATATTTACATAACATTTTCTTGTGTGTACCAATTTATTTGCGCTCGTTCATACAATGTATCCATGCATTCAATAAATTTTATGAACATGGCAATGTCTTGTGCAATTCCCTTTTAAATTACCCCAAAATAAATAGGCTTTTTGACTTAATAAATGTGACTAAATATGACCTTTTCAAATTAAATAGCATAAGACGAGCCAGTTATGTAATCGCTTTGTTTAATGGATTGCCTAAAAATATTAGATCCATAGTCAAAACATGTAATCCCAAAAAGTGATAAAAAGCAGTGCTTTGGTGCCAGGTTTTTAATAAGACATATTTTAATATTAGCATGTTTAAAACTATTATTTAAGGTGATTAAATTACTTTATTTTTTAATTAATTATTTAGTTAATTGTTATATCTTGTTTAATGTTGTTTAAAATATATTTAAATAATTTTGTGTATTTTTATTAACTTTTTCTTGTTAAAATTATTATGATATATTATGAGCGAAATATGGTTACCGATAACATTAATCTTATAAAATTTAATTCTAGTAAACAAGTTCACGCCGATCGAACAGGACCGTACCGAGAAAAAATAGGAATTAGAATTGCGGAGGGAAAATAAGCGAACTTCTAATGGAGAAAGTCAAATAAAGAAGACTAGAAGACATTATAAAACAGCTGTTACAGATGGAGAAAAAATAGATGTTTCAAATAGGAACATCAACCAACAAACAGACAAAATAAATAAACTTTAGACAAATACCCAAAAACTGAGAATCGAAATCCTATAAATGAAATTTTCGGAATATCTGAAGAAATTAAGGAAGACACAACAATACTAAAAGAGAAATTTATAAATGGCCTAGCAAAAAAATAAGAGTAGCAATCACAGACAACGAATAGACTCCATAAACAAACTGGGAACGCGTGTGAAAACCAAGAACAAACCAAATAAAATTGGACTCACATCAAAATTGAAAAACTGGAAATACTGCGTAAAAGGGCTGCACGGAACAAAAATAGGAGTAATGGAGGACCTTAACAAAAAGACAACAGATATAAAAAGAAGAAAAGCTAGGAATAAGGGAATCAAGGCAACGATTAAAGGAGATAAGCTGATTATAAATGGAGAGGAATAGAAAATTGAAGACCTTGAGGAAAATCAGATAGCAACGAATGGAAGCGAAAATCCCATGGGTAGAGGGAAGCAGAGATGAAAGGAAGATTAGAGAGAGGTCTACGGAAAAGGAAGGAGGAAACTCATCACTAGGGGCAATACCAAAAAAGAAAACCTGCACACAAACCATGCTAACATATCAGAGAAAAAGAAGGAGCTGTATAAAATCCTCAGAAACATCACAAAAACAGCCTGGCGACAGGATACCCAAAAATACTGCTAAGTAACAAAAACCGGACGGAAACAAGTACAACGAAAAACAAAGAGAATGGACATGAATTAATAAATGAAAAATTCAAAAAGAACGCAAACAATAAGGTAACAAGAGCGGAAATAAATTTTGGCTCATGGAATATCCAAACAATCGATGGGAAGGAAGATGGATTAATTGAGGAAAAGGAAAGAAACAGAATGCTAATTACGGAAGTGAGCGACATTAAAAAAATGAGAGCAAGAACATTACAACTACCCAAAGGGCATACAATGATATATTTGGGAAATAAAACAAAATACGGGACGTATTACCACAAGAAGTAAACAAACAAGCAACGAAAATAATCTTATAGACTCATAGCAATCAAGTTGAAAATAGAAAGAAAAATAGGCATCATACAGTTATACGCACCAGTGAAAAATGACCAGGCGGAAGAGAAGAGAAACTTCTATAAAAAATTACAAGGGACACTAGATTTATTAAGAAAGAAAAATGATAAATTAATAATCATGGGGGACTGGAACACAAGAATTGGGAATGACTCAAGGAAAGGAATGGGTTGTATTGGACCAGACGGAAGAGACGAAGACAAGGTAATAAACAATAATGACAAAGAAATTCTGGATTTCTATCAAAGTAATAATCTGTTCATAGAAAATACGTTCTTCTACCAATATACAGAAGGCCGGTATACTTTTGAAGTGATGGGAAGCAAGACAAAAAGCATAATCGATTTTATGGTTTACACACAAGAAGCCAAAAATGTATCACTGAGGTAAAAGTAGAAAGAGAAGCAGAACAGAGAACAGAGCACAAATTCGTGATAACAAAGACTAACATAAGGAAAGCATACAAGAACCTTGTTACGGACAGAGCATGTAACCAACCACACCGTGCTGAGGAAAATGGAGAAACAAGAAACAGAACTCCTCACAACAATAAAAATTCGTAAGCTGGAGTATCTAGGGCACATCATGCGCAACAATCAGAGATATGGGCTCCTACAATTGGTCCTCCAGGGTAAGATCGAAGGAAAAAGAAGCATCGGCAGAAGACGCATATCGTGGCTGAAAAACCTGCGAGTATGGTTTAATACAACAACAACTCGACTGTTTCGTGCCGCTGTTGATAAAGTCCGTATTGCCATCATGGTTTCCAACATCCGAAACGGATCGGAACTTTAAGAAGAAGAAGAAGAAGACAAGAACCTACATAAAAAATACAGTAAAATCGACATGAAAAAGTTGCATACGGAAGAAACCAGAATGAAATACCAGAAACAATTAGAAATAGAGCTTAGAAGAATAGATGGCAAATCACTTAATCGTCGATGGTTTATCGATATGGTTTTTGTCTCAAACTTTAACTTCTTAAAAGACGAAAACCAGATTGGTTTTGCCCGTTCAACTTACACCAGACCGTAACATATTCAATTTTTTGCCCTTTGTCTGGTTTTATTACTTTTTCTAAGGGGTTGGTGACTAGTTTGCAAGTCCGACTCAGCAGTTCAACTCTGTGGTGTTTTGTGCCCAGCCCCTAAATCCCTCAGGGAAATTCTGTTCCTTCTAGGAGTCGCATTAAATTCTTTACGAAATTCTCGTGTCTATATGTTAATCCACAAAGAGTTGCCCCAAACAATTTCTGTCTCCTGCAATATAGTGCTGGAAGTCAAATATTATGTGTGAAGTCGTTTCCTCCTCTTCATCACATAACCTTCAAAGTGTGTTACCTCTATATATACCCATTCTGTGTAGATGTTTCTTCAAATGGCAGTAACCTGTTACAAGTCCTACTATCTGACTTATCTGTACACATCCTAAATTAACAATTTTTGAGATTAGCGTGCTAAAGCTCTAATTAGTTCCTTGAGTAGCAGCATGTTGTTTTTTGGATGTACCAAATACAGGTTCTGGTGCTGTAAATGAAGTAGATGCCCGGATATCTGCTTTTGAATTACCCACCACACCTGGAACCCATATGAATTGAACCTTGTTCTTCTCATATAGGGTTACTAGATGGGATAGGTATTTCTTTTAAAACTGCTTGGCTACCTATTAGAATACTAATACGTTGAAAGACTGGGGCATTAGTGCCCAATGATAAACTTATGTTTACTTCTGATCTTACACACCGTTCATACCAGATTAGCCTGCTCGTTAGGTAAGATGGGATTTTTTAACCCCAATATCTGCAATCATACCTCACAATTAACAACTTGTCAAAGCAATACTCAGGAAGTGTGTAGTCAGTGCCCAGGCTTAGTATGAGGTTACTCTTAACTACCTCCTTTGTGACTGAGACAGTTTTCGGTGGATTTTATTCTATAGGCAGCAATCAAAACCTTTCCTCTAGATATATATTCAAGACAATTATACTTAGAACTTCCATAGATGCTGTAGTAATACTTCTCATGACTCCACAGATCCACAAACATGCTAGTCTTTGTATCTTAGTTAGCTTTGTAACAGCTGTCATCTGTTCTGTTTTGGCCACTATACTAAGGTGTAGTAGGCTACTATAGTATAGTTTTAATTCTTATGTTTTCCCGCGACAAAGGCCATTATTGCTTTGTTTGTAATATTGTTCATATGCGTGTTCCATTTTTTGGCATTGTACCCCTCGTCATTGAGTTTTACTAAGAGATCATTTACCACCAAGTTGTTCCTGTGGACATCCTTTAATCCTTGAAAGATTCCACTCTCAAAGCTTGTATTTGACGGCCTGTTAACGTGATTTAAGTTGTCACCAACACCATGCTTCAGGGTTGCAGGAGATAGTGTCAAAAGCTCCTTCTGTGTCAAGAAAAGCTGCCAGAGCCATTTCCTTACTTTTTAACGCCACTTCTACCTACTGACGAGGTTGTACAGTGCGGTTTCACATGATTTTCCTGGTTGGTAGGCATGTTGGTTGCACTGTCTTATTTTCTCGTTTTAAGGTATTCCTTACAACCTGTTATTGTGACGGTTAAATTTCTCTTCTCCCAATTTTTGTGTCAGAAAACAAGATATTCTTCAGACCTTCTCCTTTTTTCTTTGGAATTCTTCGTACTTCATCACCCCTATTCATCTTTTGTTGTAGACTTAGGAAGTAGCATTTACAACGTTTCGAAGTCTTTAGGCCGATTTCGTTTTAAACGATACTTCAAGGCATATTCATCTTAATGATCAATTTCTGACTACGACGCGAATTTCAATGGATTCTCTTTGAGTGCTTGTGGTGTCCACTCACTTCTTGGTCTGTCGCTGTTCTTAAAATTGTCTACACTTTCAGTGTCCTTACATCTTTTGATCACATCACAGACAGTTCTTTCAACACTTATGTTCTTAAGTAGCTAAAAGAGCAAAGCTTCTTCATATGCAGCTGCACAATTGCATATCGATTTTGAGTCTTGAAAAATACAGTTGTTCAAACTTTGCGCGGGAATTTATTAGCGCAGTAGGTAATCATCTATTTATGAACCCAACAACGCGATTTTGGAAGAAAAAATTTATGCAGCCTTATATTGCTTCTTTTATTGCTTGGCACTTCAGCCAAGGCCATAATCTTCAATTATCCCGCAAACTTTTATTTTTATGTTACTCTGTGCAGTAAATTTGTAATCAAGGAATGTAAAAATAATGTAGCTGTGTTTTTGTGAAGCAGCTGAGCTGAAGTGCGAATTTTAAAGGAGCTGGCCGTCAGGAATGTGAGCTTCGCCGAAATTGGATCTCCTGATTGCTGGCGAATCAATGTGCAGCGACTTAAACCAATAGTGCCCTGTTTTGATCCTGCTATTGTAATTCCCCGCAAGATGTGATTTATACCAAAATTCTCAACATATTATTAACCCTGTTATATTCTGGAACACAGGCGCAGCCGACCTACGCGGAAAGCATTTTGTACCAATATTCGTTAATAACCTCGCAAGGTGGCGTTTTGCATAATTCATGCGATTTCTAAATTCGTATGGAGGCTCGTGTAGCACATTTTGGTTTCGCTATTTTGGTGTGTTTCTTACTTTTACAACATAAAGCGTGTAGTTTCATTGCTTAATTATTTTTAATTTTAGGCATTATTTATATATATTAAACACGGAGCGTTTAAAAAACTTCAAATCAATCAGTCCAAGTATATAATTAAAATAGAGAAAACACACCAATAGTTTTTAATGTAATTTCTAGTAGATTAAAGTTATCATAACTTTTAAAACATCCTATATATAAAGTAATACGTAATTTTAATTGTCCCTCACGACTTGACAGAAGAGCAAAAGAAAACTCTAATCCACATATGTCATGATAACCATCGATCTTGATTGATCAAGCCCCTTCACCATAGATGAAAGTTGGATACCCTTCTATCGACCCCTACCTAAAAACAAGCTGGCTCAGTGTGGCCAGAAGAAGGTGAGACTGTTGAACGAGAGTCGAGACAAGAATTCAGGGAGAGGAAGATCATGTTGATTATGGCACTAGATTTTGATGGAATTACCTTTTGGTATCTTTATGAAGAGTAGATTACCGTTACTAAAGAAGTCTATAAGTCATTCCTCGAGACTTGTACCTCGGATTGGATGGAAAGAAAGGATGTGAAGTCCCCTGTCATTGTTCGTGATAATCTCAGACCACACAAAGCAAGCTCGTTCCAGAGTATTTGATGGAGAAAAATCAAGAAGATATTGGAAGGTTCGTAAAGTGGCCTCTTTAAGGGGTGAGAAACTGTGGTTGCAAAATATGGAGACTATATTTAATTGTCAACAAAAATCATAAATGTAATATTTATAGTTAATAAATTATCAAAATTCCGTGGTTGAGGCGTTGGGCTGCGATGCGGACGGGCCCGGGTTCCATTCCCGGAGCTCTCCGATGTCTGACGAGTTGCCTACTCAGTTACTAAAAACTTCGAACAAGGACGAACAAGACGCCACATCGCCCCGTATCAGAGATGGTGCGCGACGATCGGGCAGTGAGAGCGAACATATGGGAGCCCGAACCTCTCAGTTCGCAGATCGTACTCCCACGCGGAGCGTTTGAGCCCTAACATTATTATTATTATAAATACAAAGTACTTCCTCATACTAGTTTTTTTATTTCTAAATTATAAAATCATCTAAGTAAAAAATTAGCAAAACTTTAAATACTGCTCTCGATTTGAATACCATACTTTACTGGCACAGCAATGCTGTTTTTTGTATGGAAGATAAATAACCTTTTTCAAATTCAAACCCGGTCATCAATCTTTTTGAAACTTAACAAAAAATTACGCATTACGTACAACTAAAATAAACTAAAATTTGAATACTTATAATAGTGCAAATATCAATATGAGTTTACTTATGTAACAGGGTTCTAAACATCACGATTTAGAATATGGGACAGCCAGTTTTGGGAATTGTATCACGTAATTATTTTGTGCTGGATTTAAGTAAATTAAATTAGTGGTACTACAGAAGAGTTGGAAATTTACAATGCAATGACGTGTTACTAAATTTACAAAGAAACCAATGGTAAAAGTTTCACGCCATCTAACTGACGCATCTATCTCTTCTGTTCGAACAATTAATTTTCCAAAATACATCTGATTAGTCTAAAGTTATCTACAGCAAATCCATCGTTCTTCCACTTCAATATACGAGGTCTGTCCGGAAAATATGCAACTGTTAATATAAGGAGAACGGTTTGTGCAACATTATTGTAACCTAATAGTTAAGAATTGTGGGCTAGAATTCCTACGTATGCACAATAACAACTTCACTGGATTAGTCAATGGAAACCCTAGACGCCATTGAGTAACTATGTGCAATCTTACGGTCGTCGTATTTTTATACAGAACGGAATAAATGAAAAATAAGAATATAAATAAGATTATGTGTCTTATAAATATGGGGTTGGGGTATAAGTCATGACAACTATTTTTTTAAGGTAAGGGATTGTCTCAAGACAGCCATAGATTCATAGTGTATGTCCACAATATAAGATGACTCTACGATGTTCTGTAATTGCACAAAAAGTAATGTTAAATCAGTTATTAGTCAACTGCCGTGCAAGATGGATGTGACCCGAGTAGAACAGCGTTAATATATCAAAATGGCCGTTCACCGTAACAAAAATGCCAGACAATGCCTCAGAGAGTCGATAGAAGCATTATTTCTCTTCCATACCGAACAGTTACGAACTGGGTTTTAGCGGGGACGCGAAGCAACCAGAGACCGGCAACGGGCAGAACGACCTGTGAGTGTATGGACCGATGTGTCACGTGAAGTAATCGATTGCCTGATGGAAACCGACGGGTTTTACCAACTCTCTGTGGCCTTCTCTGACATTTCTGTCACTAAGAACGGCTATTTTGATGTACAAACTATAGAAACAAATTACAAAGGTAGTCGACTGTCGCTTCTAAGAGCTTTACATAATGATAAGAATTTACAAATTATTATTACTTATTACTTGCGAGTCTTAGAACATCAGAATTTTTGAGATCTAAAACCAAATGTTCCATTACTGAAACAGAATCCCAAAATTATTAACTATTTCTGACTAAGAAACAAAGATAGAAATATACTAATATTTTTATTGCTGTTTTTGATAATAATCATAGTAGAAAAGCACCTTCTTACATTCAATAAATATTCTGAAATCAAAGTTTTGATTCTGGCAACTACAATGCCATTTATGATTACCGCTAATCAATAGTTAAATCAAATTCTTGTATTAAGAATAGTTAGACTCACGATTTCGAATGTTTTCAAAGAATTATCGAGTGTGTCATAAGCCAATATATTGCATTTGGAAAAATGAGTGCGATGACCAGTCCCAGAAAACATAGCTGACGTCATCATAAGGTACTCGCAAAGCAAGACGTAGTAATGCGATCTCTAACTATTTTTCCAAAAAATATAAATTAGACTAAATGAGAAATAATACCCTACTGAAAATAATGAATGATAAAAACGGGGGATGGGAGAGGAAAAGGCAGAACCGCATTGGAGATATAAGTTTCGAATAAACCCCGAAAGCAGCAAGACTCTTTCTAATAAGGCACGCAAAAGCGAATCAAATGCTTTTTGAATGACAGTTTCCAGAATAGTATTGTGGATTAAACTCCCTTCTCCAGACAAGAAGCCTCTTTGAGCCAAATGGAAGGGTAATTTGTAAAGTTCAGCTGATAATTTCTTTGCGTCTCGCCCCAACTCGACAAAAAAAATGAAGATTTATTCTGGACTACACTAAAATACCCTTTCGATTGTCATTTGTTTAAACCACTTGGGGAACAAGGATTTGATAGCGATGTTGCTCTTGAAGCATTCATGCATGATTATACAACAAAACTGCTTCGTGAAAAGTCAAAAGGTTCAACCTCACTCCAAAAATCTTAGCGAAACTACGGTTTTAATTTTCTCATCTAAAAAATAAGGCAAAGAAAAGTGAAACTAAAAATCAAAATAAGTCGTTTAAAACAGTTGAAATAACAAATCCTTCAAATTGAAAATTTTCCATGTCCAAGCTACTTGATTCAGCAGGCTGCAAGGAAAAATGTTGCCTTTGTTGATGATTATGACCCATCATGCCTTAACATAGACTTAATTTTGGTTCAATTAAAGATTTTGCACACAATGTTACTAAAATACTACAACAAAGAGAATATAACGAATTCAGTCAAATATAAAAATTATAAAATAAGGCAAAAATTAGACTCTCAAAAGCATTAAAATCGAAAAATTAAAACCTCAATAACGCTATTTGATATTAGGCATCAATTTGAATAGTTTCACAGTTCGTTAAAGATGCGGGGGGGTCAAAATATTTGTCAAACTCTTACTCGTTTATTTTAAATAAAGAAAACGTTTTTGTATATTTATTACCTTTGGTTAGACAACTAGATTACAATGCTACGTATAATTTTATTGTAAATGACAACAATCTAACCTCAGCTAGAACTACTAATTGGCATTACTTGACTAGCGTCAAGCAAAAAGCTATAGTTGTTGATATAGCTTCTATCTTAAGGCTGAATGAAGCATTTACCATCTATTTACGACGATCGCAGCAAAAAACAGCATCGTAATTATTTGCATTCTTAAAATCCAAAGAACTAAAAAATTGATTGCTAGGGGGTTCTCGTCATCTTATGTTACCCACATGAGATATTTAACTTATTTTTTCTTGAATGAAAAATTTTAAAGCCTTCGTAATAGTTGAAATGTGAGCATTACAATACTTATATATTTATTCTAAAGTGTCGTTTCCAATAATTTCTTGGCGCACCATAAGACGTGACTTACAACATTTTATTACTATCTACGTACCACATAAAATACATAAATAACTAAAAAAATCAAAGATAAAGTCGGCTTTAACTTGTTTATGCAAAACATAAATTCATCAGTGATGCCTATAAAAATAACTGAATTTCAAACATCTGCGTCGTTAGTTGAAGATAGTGCGCCAAAATATTTACTTTTAAAGTACAAAGGGCAGTCACATATATTTAATTACAAAACCGCAATTATAAATAACAAGCAAGCAGTAAAAACGTTAAAAAAGCGCTGTTTACCTCAAACAAACTAATAAATGTTCAAAGGTCGCCTTCTATGTCCATCTTGTATGAAATAATTTAAAAACATAAATAGCAGCTTGAATTATATAAATGATAACATGTATTCAAAACAACCGGCTGCACGATGAAGGTCAGAACGTCAAGATCATAAAAATAATCCACGTGGTTTTACTTCTTTTTGCTTGGTTTTGTTTCTCTAATTTTTTCCTTTTTTCCCACACAATCTCTCTCTCCCGTTTTGCTTTTCTCTTTTTTCCCGTTGCTTTGTAGAAATATACTTCCATCTTTTTTGATGTTTTTCCTTATCTCCTTATCTTATGCCGTTTTCTTTAAATCTCTTATTTCTCTATAATTAATTCTTTTGGTATCCACTACAGCTTTCAGTTTATTTATTTACATTTTATTCTTCTCCTCTATGATGTTTTAAATGTTTCATCTAGTTCTGTTTCTTTTCTTAATTGTATGTTATGATATTTTTACATTCGCTGTTTTTAACTCCTTTTCTATATTAGTTTTGCATTTGTACCTTCTTCAACTGTTTCCCTCATCTGATTCTAATCTCAGAAGTTTGCACATTATATCTTTTTGAATTCTTTTGGATATCTTCGTCAATTAATAGGTGTATAAATAAGTTCTCAACTTTTTTCTGCAAAATTAAAGTTTTATTTAAAAACAAACAAAAAAAGCTTAAGTATCAAAGTATTCTCCGTTGGCATCGATGACCTTTTGCCATCTGTCGGGTAGCTTGCGAATTCCCTGGTGATAGAAGCTCACCGGCTTCGAGACGATAAAGTTATCGATGCATTTTCGGACTTCTTCTTCTGTTTTGAAGTGCGTATCAGCCAAGTGATGCTGTAACGACCGGAATAAATGATAATCGGAAGGGGCCATGTCTGGGCCCAGCCTAACGCGTTTGCAGCTCATACGTGTCAAATGTTTGAGGGCGTCCAGCGCGTGGTTGATCTTCAAGACTAAACTCTCCTCCGCGAAATCTTTGGTACCACTTTTTGCACGTTGCATGACTTACAGCATTCTCACCATATGCAGCACAATCATTTCGGTGGCTTCAGCAGCGTTTTTCTTAAGATGAAACGCGAAGTGGATAGAAAATTGAATATGCTCTTTTGTAATTGCCATCGTGAACACAGCTGATTGATATTGATGTTATGTGCATCAAACGCCAAATCGCATGATGTTTCGAAAGACCAAATGTCATTGCTTTAAAACCGCAAGAGGGCGGACTAATACGTTACATGTAAACGGTGATTTGCGTCCTGTGAAATCTAAAGCTGAGAACTTATTTATACACCTATATATTGGAATCGGCATCTGCCCCTCTATGGCTGTAAACTGTTGCTGATACACTAAAGATTTTATTTAACCAATAGGTATGCAATATACTCTTGTCTTCTATGTTATTTTGTAAGAGTCATTCATCATTCGTTTCTTCAGTTTATTATTCTATTTTTTTTTAATTTTTGATTAATAGATCATTTTTCCTTCTTATTTTTTGGTTTTCTGTTTTAAAGCTTTTTATCTTGCTTTTATATTCTGCTTTAACTTTTTTTATCGCTATTCTTCAAACCTTCGTTCATTTTCCTTTTTATTACATGCATTAAATACTTCAACTCTTGTAGTGCTTTAACGTTTTTTCAAAATGCTTTCTTTATTGTAAGGTTTTTGTTTGTTTTTGCAATTATCTCACTTTAAGTTCTTGCATTATATACAACGAAATCCCTTTTTGGAAGTTCTCTAACTCGTTCGCCACATTTTAAGATCGATTACCCCTTGCTGCAGCCAAAGATCCTTCACCAATGTTCCTTTGTCTTTCCATATTTTCTTCGTTAAGTACACTTGTAAATCTTCCACTTCAGACTTTAATACCATTCCGCTATGTTATGGGCGAGTTTAGCGCCCCAAAAAAGAACTTCGTTAGAAGTTTTCACATCTTGTTCTCCCGTTGTATACACCTTTAATGGCGACTACTTTGATGGATGATACAACATGTTTCACAAATTATGTCTACGTCTTTTGACCCTCTCACCAAATATTATCATCATCAGATTTCCTTCACTTTGTCACTGCCTTATTTTATTTTGACCTTGTTTAGAGCGCCATATTGTAGCTGACTCGTGCGTCTATAGCTACTAGTTGTTTACAAAATTACACGTTTTACGTTTCCTTGCATATTTCTTGACTTTACTTTGAAGGTGTGAACCTAAGGCTACCTAGCTGCAGTCCATGTTTTCGCCATTGCTCCAGTACGGGTCGTAAACCTTAGTATTGTTTTCTGTAATACCTTGGTGAGTTTATTACATTCTTCATTATCATTACAATGGAAGTCATTGAGAATTTTAATACATATGTATCCTTACACAAATAGTCTTAAATTTTGGAGATATTAGAAAAGACTTCGCCGATCAAACCTAATCAAACTTGCAGACCATAGGATATTGATCAAAAGTGTCAAGTGGCTCAACTGTATAGGTCGTTGCTGGGCTAAGATACAGGCTTTAGAACTTAGACTATGTAGTATACATACCTCGGCTCAGAACTCAAACTAATGCCATTCCATCACCCTCAATGTGCTAAGCAGGGCATTAGAGGCCCTTATGGCTTTTACTGAACTGAACTGTATATTTACAGAGGCTCGTTTGCGTTATCCAGGATGCACCACGTGGAGGTGGGCTTGACTTGCATCCCTAGGCTTTTTATACCCAAAACCCGAAATAGAGTAGTTGGATATCTAGTCGGTTTCGGGCTGTCTTTAGTATCTTCTTCTTCGTAAGTTTTTATTACTGCAGCAAGGTTATCAAGAAGATTAACAGTTACATGGCGAAGGTTAGACAAATAATACACAAGCGATATTATGTGACCACAACACATCCAAGTATACCATAAAGCCCAAGTATTATTGCGTATAACTCATCAACGACCTACAAAGTTGAGCCTATTGAAACTTTTGACAAATTTGCGTAGGTTTTATCAGTGAAGATTTGGACATCTACAAGCAACATATGTAAGAGGAACACTCGAAATATATACTTATGTGTGTTGTCTTTTACCTAAATTTATAAAAAATAATCTGTAGCGACACAAACGTGCTTTTATCCTCAAACCCCGAATTTGTCTACTAATAAATCAAACAGGGTCTTAACGCACCAGGCCAGTTCTGAGGAAATCGTTGTTGGCTTCATAACAAAAACGTAAAAGTATAAAAGTATTTGGCGTCTACTAAGCTCCCAGCCGACCCTAGTAATTTGGGTTGCAAGTGAGAAATGTATTTCAGTTCCAATGAATATACATAGATAATATTTGAAAACGTAAACTCTCTAATTTTTTGGTAAATTATTATAAGAAGGAACGCGAATAATACACGTAAATAAAGTAAAAAAAAGAAAATACCAATGTAGGAAATCTTTTGAAAAGAGCAGCAAACACAACTCTTAAGCGTTCTTCAAATGAAACACAAACTAATAATGAAGGTGCAACAAATAAGGGAAAAAATGCAAAGTTATACAATTATTCGATGATAAATTATTCAATAAAAAATCTTAAGGAAATAACAGTGGCAGTGATTGAGCGTAGTTACAAAAACCACAACATACTATTGAATACGATGTCAACTTGATAGTACAACTTAAAAAGGTTAAAAAGAAACATACTGATATTGATATGATAAAAGTATTAAGAAACTAAAAGTAGAATCTACAAACATAACAAATTTGGGGAAGGAAAATGCAAAATAATTGAATGATGACCAATACAATAGAAAGAGTGAAAGATTGAAACCTTGGGAAAAAATAAAAAACAAAAAATACAGTAAGGCAAATAAAAAGGTAAAATACATATGAAAAAACAAAAAAGGGGGAAACAACATTTGAAGACATAAGAAGTTTGAAATTAACTATGGTTTTCGATTTTTCAACTTTTATATTTATATAATAATACCTGATTATGATTTTGTAACTTCCTTACATTTCTAACACATTTCTAGTTCCGTCAGACCTTGTAGGTCTAAATATTAACACTTGTAAAGGGTTTTACAATAGGGACGCTCGAAATTTGACAGTATATAGTGACCATCCTGGTGAAGCTACAACTGTCAATTTTAGAGAACTTGGCCTTTCGCAAACCTTAACTTAGCGAATTTTGCGTCGAGACGGACCTGCAACCGTACACAATTGAATTAACCGAGAAACTGAAGCTAAACGACTACGCATCGAGCATTCACTGACTGGGCTCTGAACTAGTTGGAAGTGAACCCCGATTTCGGGCGGAAAATCGTCTTTAGCGACGAAACCCATTTTTGAATAAATGGCTGTCAACAAGCAAAATTGTCGCATTTGAGGCGATAACAATTCACATGAGACTCATTAGTTGCAAATACTTCCAACAAAGTCACTGTTTGGTGTGGATTTTGGTCTGACGGGATCATTGGCCTGTATTTTTTCTAAAATAAAGCAGCCACTATCATAACTGTCACCGCCAAGAGGTACAGGTCGATGATAACCATTTTTTTACCTAAATTGGAAGATATGGATCTCAACATGTGATTCCAACAAGACAACGCATGCAACAATGGATCTTCTGTACGAGATCGTGTAATTTAACGCCATTAGATTTTTTCTTGTAGGGCCACGTTAAATCACGGGTCCATGCGAATACGCCGCAGTCGATTGATGCCTTAAAAGCCAACATAACCAATGTTATTAATGATATCGAGCGCGATTTATGCGGTCGAGTCATCGAAACCGCGGCGGCCATTCGGCCGATATCATATTCCGTACATAATGTAATCGATTACTCCTTCAAATAAAAACAAATTTAATGATATCTCATACACAACTATAGTTGATGTCACCGATTGGCGCAGAATTACCGATATTCTTTCGATCGATTATGATAATTAGTATAGTCATGGAGTTCACAAGTCATTTGTTTTTTATAATATTTTAAATCTATGAGCAATAAATGAAACCAAGCGCAGCCGTCTGCTAAAATAGACATTGTGGTAAAACTCTGCACCCCGCATAGGAGTATGGCTTGTGAACTGAAAGGTCAAAGCTCTTATTGCACAATTGTCGTGCAACATCTCCAATAAAGGATAATGTGCCAGAAATTACATCTTAAATGACCTCATTGTGACTCCTCTCTTGAATTGAACACAGACACTCACTTATTTTTAGTGACTGAGTGATTTGAAGCCCAGGATCAAACCCGAGCTCGTCCTCTAGACGACAAACAAAAGATAATTTGTAACGATATCTTAATTTTTTCAGTAACAAACCAAACTCGAGATTTTTCATTTTCTTTCTGTTTCTGTGTAAGCCTAAAATATAATTTACATTACCCGTTAAGTAGTACCTCCTTGCACATATATTTCCAGGAAAAATCCCCGCCCTGCACAACGCTACGGTGCAGTGGTACAAACTTTGAGCCCCGTTTTGACACGGCTGCAAAAGTTTTTTAATTTAAACTGTCTCGAAGTTCCCCGCTGCAACCTTACTCCATCCTAATCAATGCGAGGTTTCGAAGCAGGTAGTACGTCTGGCAAGTTTGGAAGTTGTAATAGGTCAAGAAGAAGTTGCTGGATTGATTTGCATGAGCTGCGCTGAGCTTCGCGCCATTGTGCCGCATTTTCCTTACTGGAGCTTTTCTAAGGTTAATCCGCAAATTTCGTTCTGGCGTTCGCAAAACATTTTAGCATGAAATAAAAACAGGCACACACAAATGTCTTGTGAAATGAAACCTGGAACCAAATTTAAACTGCATTAATGTAAGTGAAAAGAACATAAAACCACATCTATAACAGAGGTGGTAATTAAAAACTCATCTCACTCGCCCAAAAACCAAATTCGATTTTGGCAATTGATAAAAAATGAATCATGTGTTTGAATAACAAAGGGTTTCGATATTGGTTACCATCGAATGACCCTCTACCACAAGCACCAAAGGTTCTGCTGTTTGCGATGAACTTTGACAATTGAACTGTCGTTTGACTACATATTGGTGGCTGCTCTATTTGTAAATTTTGATGGCGTATATATGAGAGCCTTAACCTTCCAGTCCCCAGGCCATACTTGTTAAAAAAATGTTGCTATACTTTTATTGTCATTTTTTAAAACGTCACACCCATAAGTTTTTCTTCGTATGTAATCATCAGGAAGTGCTGTTTTCATGAACAATTCCTTGGTCCAAAAATTGCTAGATGATGCGCAAATGGCTAAAGAGGACATTTCGTTTGTATAGGGTATTTTTCTGTTTTCATTTCGACTATCGTCATTATACTTGTAGTTGTGTAAGTGTGAAAATAGGACATGTATTTCACCAAACAATTCTGCTTGGTTTGGTATTGCGTAATAAAGCAGTAGAGTACTCGCTGTCTACATTTTTGGCGCTCGCCGCAGGACCTGTTGCAAACGTGTCGGAGCTACCCGTTGAATATTTACCGACCACGGAGCGGTCGTTATGAGCACCTGTGGCGACTCCATTCAATTATGCAATCAAATCACCATGCCTTCAAGTGAATGCGAAAAAGTGGTGACGCGCCGGCTTCGCATGCAGTTAATTATGAAGGCTAATCCCCGAAGGATTGTTTATATTAGCCGGCTAATGCACATATCGATTGCCTTAGAGTTTTCTTTGCCGCTGCGCCCGAGATTTCGAGAACGCGCCGATGTTAAGAAGTTGCTGCCTTTCGACAACAAAGAATAATGAAAATTGCAGAGTCATTACACTCTTTGACATGCAAAACTGTATTTGCAGAGGCGAAGCCTCGCAAACCCTATATGTGAAAAAGAACGTTTGCACACGTTACGCTAACGATGTGCTCGAGTATTTTACAGAGGAAATACAAGCAGGGCGCATCCTATAAACATCTGAAGCCGTATGGTTAAGCAGCGGAAATAGTTCGGGGTATAATTCAATACTCTAACCTAACATTAATGAACATTCCTAGTTTGTCATAATTATTTTTTAAACATCATCAACAGTAAATTAAAGATCAAACAACTCATAAACATTACTATAATTAAACTTAAACAAACCCTGGTCACATCAGAAGGAATTAAAGTCTTACCTGACCTATCCATTTTTATATCCATCACCACAGTCTTAGTGTCCCTTCTAAAATAAGCCACTATATTTTGTCATCAGTGATTTGAAATTTTAAGAACAGCCAATGACGACAACGTTTTGTCTTGCTGTACCATATTGCTTTCATCAAATCAACATTGTCACACCACAGATGTGACAAGGTTGATGGTGCAAATGATTTTACCACTCACATTCAATTATGTAATCAAATTAACAAGCTGTCTGTAGGAGATCTAATGACCTACTGAAAAGGAAAAATATATTGAAGTTAAGTTTAGTTTCACCACTCACATTTAATTATTTAATCACATTAACAAGCCTTATCTTATTTTATAGAACCCTTCAATTGAATCTCATCAAGATTTAGTGACCTACTAACGAGGAAAAACATTTTCAAGAGTCTCACCTTCAAATGCAAGTTTCATCACTCACATTTAATTATTTAATCGGATTAACAAGCTTCATATTATTCTATGTAACCCTTCAATTAAGTCTCATCTAGATCTAACGATCTACTGAAAAAGAAAATATCTTTAAGAGTCTCATCTCTAGATACAAACTTCACCACTCACATTCAATTGTCTAGTCGGATTAACAAGCTTCATCTTACTCTATTCAATTGATTCACATTGAGATTCAATCGTTTGATAGAAAAATAGAATCTCACCTCTAGTTGTAAGTTTTTTGAACCACTTTTGAGCACAGAAGTCGCCCATTGCGTCAACAGCCTTTGACGCTCTGGTACTCAATTTCGGTTAATGTTTTAAACGAGCCAAGATACATAACGTTGCATTTGACTTGATTGCGTTCAATCAGTGAGGATGATTTCATCACTCACATTCATTTACTTTATACAGTCCTTCAATTGGATCTTGAATCTTGAGGAGTCTCACCACTAGTTGCAAGTTTCTTGAGCCACTTTATAACACAAACTTTACTGAGTGCATCAATAGCTTTTCAATTAATGGAATGAACCAACCGAAATAATTAACTTTGTGTATGCCTTGATAGCGGTTAGTCAGTGAGAATAATATGGATGATTTCACCACTCGCATTCAATTATCAACAGTCACATTAAAAAATTCAATCTTACTCTATAGAGTCTTTCACTTGAATCTCACTAAGATCTAATGGTCTGCCAAAAAGGGAAACATCTTCAAGATCTCACCTCCAAAATAAATAGTGCCTTCCGAAATGCATTCAGCTTCAACTCGGCGTTGACTTTTCTTTGCATGATACTCAATTTTAGTTGTCTTATCATTTACGTCTGTTTCAGGATTTCCTGTACATGCTTTCTAAAATTTCCCGGGGCACCATAGAAGAAAAAATAGAGTGGATCTTCTCCTTGTACGATCTCAACGATGACGGTAACATCTCGAGGGCGGAAATGGTGGAGGTCGTGTCTAGCATTTACGAAATGTTAGGCCACGCTACAAACCCCTTAGTTGAAGAAAACTCTGCCAAGAATCACGTTGATAACATATTTGAAGTAAGTCAGTCTGTGATTGTGAGCTCAAATTTTCTGATCACTTTTTTGTTTTGTTTTCATGTTTATGTTAATTATTACAAAATATATGTTCACAAGCGTTGTTCCAAGATTGAGGCGCGGGTTGCGGTGCAGGCGGACTCGGGTTCATTCCTGGAGCTCTCTGATGCCTGGCGGGCAGCCTACTCAGTCACTAAAAATAATTGAGTACCTGCATTTACTTCGAACAAAGGGTAATAATGGCGGTCGTCTAAGGCGCGGTGCTTGCCACATTGCCGAGCATTAGACGCCGGGCACAGTGAGCGAACATATGAGAGCCTTAACCTCTCAGTTCGCAGGCCGTGCTCTCAAGTGGGGCCTTAGAGCCTTTCCATTAAAATATTTTCACAAGCATACTTTTTTATTTCAGATGATAGATGCGGACAAAGACGGCTTCGTCAACAAAGAAGATCTCTTAAAGTGGTGCACAAAAGATGAAAGCATCATACAGTCACTGGAAGCCCTAAACACCATATTGTGATCACTTCGTGCAAGAATTGCGACCTACATATGGGAGATTCTTGCGCATTTAAGGCGTTGTATTTTTCATCGGTTTACAACTTCCATTGCAATAGGGTTATAGTTAAATACAGGCCGCCTGATATAATTTTAACCTTGTCAACAGCATTATATGTCACGGAAATGATTTGATCATCACGTTGCTCCAACAAATACAACAGAGGGACTGACGAGAAAGTGTAAGCCGAAACATTCGGACGCTCAATTGCCAAATTAAAACCTAGCATTTCACGTGCTCACAAGTAGAAACCGTTACAATTTAGTTCCATATTTTTGTTTCAACAGTAAAGAGCTTTTAATCGAAATTATTGGGCAAAAACTGCATTTTCGGCTATTTAGTTAATTGCTTATACGAGTGACTGCACTAGCATTAACAATTTGAGCTGTTTTAAACGCATTACCTTTAATGAAAATCGCTGGGTTGTGTTTGCCAGGGCTATTGGTTTGCGTTACTCGACGCCCAGTTGCTTTTATGATTTTTCAATATATATTTAACAATATGCAATTTTACGAACATAAAAACGGTGTGCCAGTTTTGACCGCAATGTTCTAAAGGATTCTTAAATTTTGAGGGGCATTTTCTTAGATTTTTGTGTCATTTACCAATTAGGGCCCTCTAATTTTTAAATTTGTAACTCACATGGATCACTATTTGAATCTTAAAATGTCAGTTTCAAAAATGATGAAAGAATATAGTGATGCCGGTGATGTTAAAGATGGAAAAGAAGATAATGTCATTTTTCTATTTTTTTACTCCCTAGAAGTCATACCATATTTTAAATTTTAAACTTCAACAAAGAATTATGAAAAAATATAGTACTATGGTGATACAGTAAGGTTTAAGTAGGGGGAAAAATGAAAGACTTTTTAAATTTTTTTAATTCTCTAGAAGCTGTACCGCCTTTTAAATTCCAGAATTTAAATTAGAAGTATTATGTATAGCGATTTAGTCATACAGTAGCTCGGAAAGCAAAAATGTCACTTTTAATATTTTTACTGACTAGAGGCGGTTGATTTTCAAAATTTGATTATCAAAAATTATGAATGACATGGAGATACAATAATACTGAAACAGAAGGAAGAAATGTGACGTTTTTTATTATTTTTTCTTAATGCTCTAGAAGCTGTACCACATTTTGAAATCCAAAATTTAAATTTCGAATATGACTCTATATAATTATACAATAGCAAGAAGTTGGAAGATCAAAAATGTAACTTAATTTCTTTATTCGCCAGAAGCTGTACCACATTTTGATTTTCAAAATTGGAATATCAAAAATTCTAAATGACTATAGTGATACAGTAATAGAAATAGGAGGAAGGAATTTGACATTTTTTATTTTTTTTTTTAATTCTCTAGAAGCTGTACTACATTCTGAATTACAAAATTTAAATTCAAGAATTATGTAGGGATATAGTGAGATAATAACAAACACTTGGGGGGAACAGGAAATATCACTTTTAATTTTTTGCTCGCTAGAAATTGTGCCACATTTTGATTTTCAAAATTTGACTATCAAAAATTATAAATCACTATAGCGATATAGTGATACCATAATACTGAAATGGAATGGAAAGGTGTGACACTTCTTACTATTATTTTTTTAATTCTCTAGAAGCTGTTGAAGTCCAAAATTTGTGTTTCAATAATTATATATGGATATAATGCTACACTAACAAAAAGTTGAAGGACAAGAAATATTACTTAATTTTTTTACTCACTAGAAGCTATAGCACATTTTGATTCTCAAAATATAAGTATTAAAAATTGTAAATGACTATAGCGATACAATAGTACTGAAATAGGAATATATATAGTGATACAATAGCAAGGAGTTGGAAAACATAAAATGTCACTTTAATTTTTTTACTCGCTAGAAGCTGTGCCACATTTATATTTTTAAAATTGAAATTTAAAAATTGTTAATTAATACAGTGATAGCGTGATATTAAAAATAGAAAGAAATATGTCACTTTTAATTTTTTAATTCTGTAAAAATTGTATCACATTCTGAATTCCAAAATTTGAATTTCAAGAATTATTCACTAAACTAACTGGTACATACTGTAACGTCGATAATTAGAAAAATGTCACTTTTTAATTTTCTACTCATTAGAACCAGTACCACATTTTGGTTTTCAAAGTTTTAAAAATTATAAATGAATATAGTGACTGTGATACAGCAAGGGTGAAAGAAGAAATAAGAGAAACGTTACTTTTGAACTCCCTTAAAGCTATCCCACATTTTAAATTCCAAAACTAAGATTTCAATAATTATATAAAGATAATGTGATATAGTGACGGTGAAAGTAGGGAAAGAAATATTACTTTTTAATATTTTACTCGCCAGAAGCTATACCACAATTCAGTTTCCAAAATAACAATAAATATTTTGGCCATAATCTTCTGAACGATTCTTAAATTTGAGAAGGATTTGATTAGCTTTCTATTAAACTTAAATGTATCGCTCTAAGCTGCAAAATGTGAGCTTTAAAAATTACGAAAAATCTAGTAACATAGTGATACAGTGATCTTAAATATGGGGCAAAAGTAATGTCATTTTCCTTTTTAACTCCCTAAAAATTGTATCACGTTTTAAATCTTAAAAAATTAAATTTCAAGAATTATGGATGAATATAGTGATATAGTGATACCGTGATATTGAAAGTACGAAACAGATTATAAAAGAGTATAGTGATATAATAATATGGTGATATTAAAGCTGTACCATATTTTAAATTTCAAAATTTAAGTTTCAAAAAACATGGTGATATAGTGGTACAGTAATGTTGTAAATGGGAGTAAAAGAAATGTGATTTCTTCACTTTTAATTCTCTAGAAACTGTACTATATTTGAAATTCTAGAATGTGAGTTTCAAAAATTACGAAAGAACATAATGATGTTGAAGTTAGGAGAAAGAGAAATGTCATTTTTAAATTTTTGTAGATGGAAGTAGAAGAAATGTGATTTCTTCACTTTTAAATCCCTAGAAGTTACACTATATTTTGAATTGCAAAAAGTATGAAAGTGTTGAAAGTAGGTCACAACTTTCTGTTACAAACTTTTCATTCTTTCTGCGCTTAACAAACAGCAATTTATTCAACATCGATACTTAAAGTATACAAGTATTATTCAAACAGTATTAATATTTTCTTTAATATTATAGGATAGATATAAGCTAGCATATGCATTTCTGTTGACCTTGTTTAAAAGACATGGCTTAATTATTTAGTGCAAATGAAAAGGGACTTATTATATTAGAAACAGGAGTTTTTGGAACGTAGCAGCTACCGACCTCCAAAGTAACTGCAACTATGCTCCCGGGACTGTTAATTGAAGGTTAGTTCCTCCAAACAGTAGCAAGTACTAGCATAGTGATTAAAGTGGTGAATAACCACAAACCAGTTTTGAGTTACATAACCCAAACACCTCCAACTTCTTTAAGCACTGCGCTAGCGTCTACCTTATTACTGATGCGTTTGGGGGATAAGTAATGCAGATGTCGCAAGCGCGCCGATTTAGGGGGTCCGATACCTTTTACAAACCAAAAAAGATATAGCTAATATAAATTAGAACATAGAAGTAATTTGGTTTAAATAACTTTTACATTGTGATTCCTATGCTTACGCTTTTTATGTTGCTAATGTGATTAGTCCAATGTGATAAAATTGTAAGTCGTAACAGTTAATCCAAACGGCACACGATTTACGTTTACGCTTAAGTCGCTTAAGTTAGTACCTTATTTTTAATTAGAGACGACAAGTGAACTACCGTAATTTAAACATTAGGTAAACTTTTATGATGCCTAAAGAGAGTATTATACCCCTTTGCTGTACAGAATACTACACTGAAGGAACAATATGTATGCTATCGAGATGTATTGTTCCCAATATCATACTTACGTTATAGTAATTTAGATTTTCTAAATATTGTATAGCAAAATTCGTGGTACTTGAAGGCAGCTGACGTTTCTATACATTTCATACAAGACTTCTCGGTATATTGATATTAGTTGTAAGAAATTTTATTTGAAAGGACCAAGTTATAGTGAGTAAAGATAATTTTGTGATCCTTGAAAAGCTTACTGCATTTGTAAATTCACAGTAATTTTCGTAGAGAACCAAATGATCTCAGTGGTAGTAAGAATCAGCTACAACCGTCATCAATTTTACTGAAAACTTCTTTATGTGACCAGACATGGGCAAGGTTGGTCTACATATTGCCGTACCGATGTGAATAAGCATGCGATTCCTATATTCACAGGAGCATTAGCAATAGGCGTTGCAGACTACTCCAAACAACCTTGGTCACATGCCACAGTAACTCTACCAGTAGCTAAGTGTTTAATGTGCAAACAGTTTCTTCTTACTATTTGTATTTTCCTAAGTTTCCTGCGTGAAGATGTGAATCTACAAGTACAAGATTGTCAACATTGTGATAGCTATAATGTTAAAATCAGAGTGTCATATTTACGTCTACGTATAGTTTATCTCTTGTTATGCTGTGTGATGTTTATTCTATTGGAATTTTTATGTCGGGATTTTGTTTTCTGGTACTCTATGCTGCGATGCAACTAAAGAGTCTACTTAAAGCGCTTATATATTTTTAATATAGATAGCTGCAGTTTATCGATGTGTCAACGTAGATATATTTTTATAAAAATTGAGACGTTTATTTTAGCAAATTAGATAAATAACCAACTGCCTATCGCATTGCGTAAAATCAATGCAATGAAGAGACTATACCGTTGCGAAAATTAGAATTTCTCTTTAAGTTCATGCAATAGTACAAAATTGTCAAAATTTGAAGATTTTAAAATTCACTACTTAAATTTGCCTATCAACATTATAACGCTTTATTCACTTTAAAATATAAAGCACATGTTTCAGCTGCGTTATGCTACTAAAGAGACTGTAAGACTTACTAAAATTGCGCTGAATGTATGAGAATTGTATGTAGATGTAAGAGCGGTGTCAATTCAAAAAATGGTAAATGTGCTAAACGTTGTATTGTACATACAGCAAACTATTTTTTTAGTTGAAACGCGTAATGTAAAAATTCGATATCTAAATACGTCACGATGTCTTATGAACAAATGTACATTGCCTTAATTGCATAATTAAAAGTAAAGCTTTAAACGCTGTTAATATTCCAAGGTAGGCCTTCTACTTCAAAGGAAACGAATATTTATAAATATTGTGTTAATGTACCAGCATGCAGTATCAAGAAAGATGAAGTCCTAAGCGCAGACTTTAGTTCTCTACATTTCCTATCTACTGTTAATCGTTAATCTCTTTATTTAATAAGTTGTTAACATCTTCATGTTTTAACATAAATGTATCTTATTAAGCAACATTACTTCAAGAAAATCTACATTAAACGTACTAAAATATTAAATAAAGGTGTTTTTGTCAATACCAAGCCCACCCCAATACCGAAAAAGAACTAGCAGCTCTCAGTTGCATACTTAATTATTCCAATTTTAAGTTACAAATAGTCTCAATAGAGGACAGAATAAAATGAAGATCAATTACTTCTCTAACCAAACATCTGGAGAACTGCCACACATTACACCATCCTACAGCTCTAAAATGGTGTACCACTTAGCGCAATTTAAGAAACTGCAACATAGATAATATCAGTTCGTCATGAAGAAATCTTTACATCTAAAAGATCTTCTCAATTTAATCAAATGTAACAATCCAAACCATAAATTACATGGCATTGTTATTGGATTAGGGTGAACCATAAGGATCACTTTTATAGAGCCTAAAAAAGAATGGCAGTCTAGGAAGATTTATAACATAACATGTATTTGAGTACCTCCATTTTTGTATGATGATTAGAAGTCGCACATCCTCATAAAAAATGTTGGTTACGAATCATAAAGCGCCAATTCTTCATTAAAAAAATCCTCGCTACTAGATTTTGTACCATTTGTACATAATTGTACCAGTCCCCTAATTGATTCAGATAAAAAAAAATCAAAATAATCTGAACACAAGACTACTGTGTTGACTAAACATTACACCATCGTTTAAAAAAGAAACTAAATTCTATCTTGCAGTGAGTTTTTAGGTGGCTTTACTACACATCCACGCCGAACTCACCTCAATACTAAAAAAGATCGAACAATTCTATACTTAATTGTTTCCATTTCGATTGATAAATAGGCGACCTAGTACAAAGTGCACTTCAAGAGAACAATGCATCATCTAACAGATACATTCAAGAACAATTACTTCTCTAATTCAACAACTAAAAAACTGGCAAATATATCATGCTACATAAATTGCTTATCCACTGCTATAAAATGGTGTTACACTTAACTTAAAAATGGCTCCAGATCGCCTACACTCATACCAAAATAACGAAATATCCCACGTTATATAACAAAACTACTAACTGGGAGCAGTTTAAATAAAAAATACCTGAGAAAATAAAATTACAAACCTCATTAAGAACTAAAAGATGCAGATAATGGCCTGACTAGACACATACAAGAAGCAACATAGGAATCCACAACGAACAGAAACCTAACAAAAAAAATTACTAGCTGTTCGAGAAATGTTAAAATCAAAATTATCGAGAAAAAACAACTGCGTAAAGCATGCCAACAAACAAGATCACATGATAAAGTAAAGCCCAATAAAGCTACGAAAGCATACTTAACGGAAGTCTTTAAGCCCCTCCCTAGCGTACCTTCAGAAGGAGAAGAAGAAGCAGAAATACAACAAATCCTAGAAGCTCCATTCCAAATGGAACTACCATTTAAGAAATTTAAAGCAAAAGGGGTGCGTAATATCATACAAAAAGTTACAAATTAAAAAAATCATATTACGATCTTATTACCGGCAAAATATTAAAGGAACTACCTGAAGAAGAGATAAGACAGTTAACATTCATGTTCAACGCAGTAATAAGAATGAGATACGTTCCAGCATAGTGGAAGGTTGAAGAGATTATAGTTCTGGAAAAGCCAGGGTAAAACCCCGAAAACGTGACATCATACAGGCCAATCAGCTTGCTACCTGTAATTTCATTGATTCTTAAAAAACTGCTCCTAACACGAATTAAACCGCTTTTAAAGAAAAGACGATTAATTTCATCATCAGTTTGGATTTAGGGAGATATATGGTACTGTAGATCAGGTTCAGCAAGGAATTAGAGGGGGAAAAATATTGCAACGCAGTATTCCTAGACATCAGCCAGGCTCTTGATAAAGTCTGGCATAGCGGCCTCTTGTGCAAAATTGAACAGCAATTTCCTCGCAACCTTTACGAAGTACCTAAATCACATCTAATGAGCAGCACTTCAGGATTAAATTCCAGAATGTCAATTAGCTCCGGAGTTCCCCAGGGCAGTCTCCTGGGCCCGGTTCTATATGTATTGTTCACTGCAGACCTACCACAACATTTGCAGATGATACTGCTATAATGGCTTCACATACAAACCCAAAAAGGGCATCCACACTTTTACAAGAACACCTAAACAAAGTACAGTGCTGACTTAAGAGATGGGAAGTCCAACCGAACGAACAAAAATCAATACAAGTCACGTTCGCATTAAAAAGGGATACTTGTCTGCCGCTTAAACTAAACAAGAAACAAATACCACAAAGAGAATCTGCAATGTACCTAGGACTCCATTCAGATCGTCGTATAACCTGGAGGACATATCTAGCAGAAGAGGAAACAACTAGGAATTAAACTAAACAAACTGCATTGTCTATTAAGACTAAACTCCAAGCTCTCCATAGAAAATAAAGTGCGTGTATACAACTATGTGTTAAAACAAGTGTGGTCATACGGACTTCAGTTGTGGGGTACGGCTGCAAATTCAAACATTGAGATATTAGAACGGTTTTGGCGTATTCTTATTAATACACCAGTGGTTCGTAACAAACGATAAAGACAAGACCTGCAAATTGAATCTGTGAAAGACAAAATAAAAAATAAATTGAAAAATACAACCCCAACTAACTGGCAATTAACCCACTTAGTGAAAAAACTGATAAGCGCAGACTAAAACGTTACAAATCCACACACTTAAAATCTAGATTTACCTAATATTTATATTTAATCTTATTTAAGTTTACTATTAAGTAATTACTATACTTCTATGTTAGTCAAACAATCTGAAAAGATCAGTGAAGAGGGAAACCACTGGGCAACCTCCTGATTGTTTGTTGATTTTTAATTATGTTTGTTGTTAATTGATTAACTAAAACTGTAAGAACATTTACTAAATTGCAAATAAATTGGGAACAAAAAACTTAACAAAGTCTTAAAAACTGCAACTATGATAAACAAAACCACAATAAGAATAAAATAATATGACAAACTTAAATATCTACATCTGCAATGCATATGTATATCAATTCATCAAAAATTAAAAACAAAAGTAAATCTCTACAGCTAAGAAATCTTCTCGATATAACAACCCTAACCATAAACTACATGGCATTGGTATTAAATTAAGGTGAACCATGAAGACCACTATTGTAGAGCCTCAAAAGGATGTCCGTCTCATAAGACTTATAACACAGATGAATAGAGTAACATATCTTTAAATACCTCAATTTTGGTATGATGATTAGAAGTTGCACATCCTCACACAAAACTATTGGTTGCAAACCACAAGACATGAAAGAAGCCTCCGTTTCTAGATTAAGGTAAATCCATAACTATACTAAAATATCTAACTTTGTTTTGCTAGAAGACCATAAAAACTAAATTTGATAGTCGTTGCCTATTGCCTAGAACAATACTAATTCTGTGCAAATAAAACCAGTCTTTTAATTAGATCAGATAACGTTGAAATCGCCACCGTTGAAAAAATGAAAATAAACTAAACGCAATACTATGCGTCGTCCATAAAAAAAATAAATTGAATTTCATTTTGCAGTAAACTCTCTAATGACTTCACGTCACTGAGTATTCTTCCATTACTAAAAAAAGGATCCATAGCTAAATATTAACCGAAACCATTTTTTAAATAAAATAGTTATGTGATTCTAGGTTGTCTCAAAAGTCCTAATTCAGCTACGAAAAATTCAATTTTGATACATTTTTTGTTTCTTCGTGCTTATAGTGTCGTAACAACTTTTATCTTTCTATTCCAGATGAGTTCCAAGAAAGTGACTTTTGAGTTTTGATCCGCTATTGATGAAAGCGGGAACTTTCTACAAGACTATTCGGAACCAACTCAAAATGAAGCACGCCCTTCTTGCCGAAACAATCTTTACGCGGAACTGACGGAGGATTTTGGCCTTTAGAAACCTACTTCTGTCGAATGTGATTGACCAAAAAATCCACTCTCATCCGACGTCACAATTCGCTTCCAAAATCGGTCGTTCAATGTATTATTGAGCAGTAGGCCGCAAATCTCGACTCTTTTAGCGACCTGTAGTTCGGTGAGTTCGTGCGGTTCTTGGCAGGGCTTTTTGTGGACAAAATCAAGTTGCTGAAGGTGCCGATGAATCGTTGATTTACCAACTCGAAGTTCAGCCTCCAGATCTCGAGTGCTTGATGAAGGTTAGGAGCCCAAAGCAGCTTGCAAGTTACCATTATCCAACTTTAATAGCCGGCCGGAAAAGGCAAATTTTTAAACCTGAGATTATTGGATTCAACGCTCCTGTACCATCTTGAAACTTTTGACTCACTTACAGTTCCTTCACTTTCAACATCGCAAATCTCTTTTACGACCTCTCGTGTTGAAAGTTCCCGTTTCCAGCAATAGCGGATCAAAACTCGAAGCTCACTTTCTTGCAAACTCATCTGGAATACAGAGATGAAGATGATTACAACACCATAAACACAAAGAAACAAAAAATACACAAAAATTGAATTTTCCGCAGCTGAGTGAGCACTTTTGGAACAACCTAATACTTTGCAAATATACTATTTGCAAATAAAATATTATGACCTTTTGGGGCATTCTCTCTTTATTTGAGACCTCCAATAGATGCTGCTATGGCAACTTTCTGTTTAATTAAGCTCTTTTATGGAATCGCTATATTACATGGAAAGCCATAAGAAGCTTGACTGCACCATCGTATTGTCTGCGCATTAGAATGGACCAGTAAAACCTAGATGAAAGTGTTTCAAAAGCATTGTTTTAAAGGCCCCTTTTAACTTAAATCTTTTAACAGGCGCCAAAACCATTTTCTAAATTCATAGCAGTCAACCTCGTTGAAAACTATGTAAGCGGTCTACTTGTTGGTGAAGTTTTTCTTGATGACTCTATAACTAGCTTCACGTTCCTGACCTTTCTTGTCAGTTGTTGTTTTGTCTCATCATCTAGAACCGTCATAAAGCTATATAAATCTGTTGCTGTGGCTATTTTTATTTACCTCTGTGTTGTCTACCATCTGGATTTTCAATTAGACAATTTGTCTTCTACCTAGTGTTACTTGTAAGGTTTTTCATTCCCCTATTATTCTGTATTACTCCTTCTATCCTTTGTTCATTATGACTTTTAATATCTTCTTTGGTCATTCTCTTTATTGTTTTGTTTAACTCTGTGTATTCCGCTGTTTCTCCAATTCTTGCTGTAATTCTCTATATTCGTCACCTTTCTCTTTAAGTCTCTTGGTCAGTTCTAGTCTTTCTAATTTCTGATTTACACGTATTCTTACTCTAACCAAGTGGTGGTCGCTCGCTGTGTGAAATGATTTTATTACGGTAACATTTTCGAAAATCTCTTTGTTTCTTGATATGACTAATTTTTGTTTTTGGTTGCTTCATCTGGACTTATCCACGTCTAGTTTCTCTGAAGATTCTTTTAAAGAAGATATTCATAGCATGCATGTTCTGTTGTACCCTGTATTCCAATAATTCATTTGCTCCTTGCGTTTCGAACGCCTAGCCATAGTTTCCGGTTTTGTTTTCGTTTTCTTCCCCCTTTTCTCCCAGCTTGGCGTTAAAATCTCCCATCAAGATTGTTAGCTTTGTAGGGTGGTCTTCAATCGCTGCTGCTACATATTCGTAGAGTAGATCGACGTAAATGAATGTGGGGTATTATCTTTTTATTTACTAAGAATCCAAACACCATTGTATGTGTTCTCTTCGTTGCTACTGTAGTACAAAGCATTTCCTGTTTGTAATGTACGCTGGTTTTCTCATTTTCTTCTTACTTCTAAGATAGTTAAAATATCCCAGCTAATTTATTTCATTTCTTTTTCTAGTTCGTAAACCCTTTCGTCTGCTAACATTGACCTAATGTTACATGCTGCTACGTGTAATCTTGTTTTATATCGTTATCGATTGTTTGAGATTTTCCTTATCTACCGAGCAATTCCTCAAGAATACGTGAGGCTGACTGCCGAACCAGTGTGGTATTCTAGGCTATTCACCTTATCCACCTGGAATACTGTTGTCTTGTTACTTAACATTTCATTGGGAGTTAGTTGGCTATTGAGTTATCGCGCTAGCCGTGGCCTAGTAGTGGCCTAACTAAGACTAGTTAGTCAGTTGTGTCAGCTAACTACTGTCCACGTTGTCTGCCTGTTTGTCCGCGGGGGGGGGGGGTATTTTCCCCCTACCCGGCATATCTACGGGGAATTCCCCGATCCGCCACCTGGGGACGCGCCCTCTAGGGGTTACAGGCTCCCCCAAGGGAAATTAATAATACAATAAAGGTAATCCTCCAAGAAGACAGTGTAAAGCATATGTTATTTTCGAGTTTCAAATTGGTGGAAAAGAAAATTCCGTTATCTTATTAAAGATTAAATAATACTCTCCTTGATTACCAGAGTTTAAGAATTGCTACCTGTGCTGCTGTGTTCTGTTCTCATAAATTTCAACTTCAAAGTCAAAAATATAGGCAATGCTCATGCTAAACGAGATAGATTCTTTAATAACAGCGATTTTTCTTCAAATTTTCAAAAAAACAAAAATTATGGAAATAAATCGTATAGTATAAGAGGTTGTCTACTTCTTAATAAGAGTTTTTTGCGTACTTTCTATTATGTTTATCAATTTATATATGTCACATAAAGCTAATTAAATGTATTATTCTGAATTAAACGCATAAATCAATTACTACAAGGTTTTACTAAATGAAATTGTTAACAATTTATAAATGTTGTCATTTAAAAATGCATTTGATTCGCAGTAAGACTAATCCATAGCAAATGTGTGCACAATAAATAAAAGGTTTTCCTGACTGACTCATTAGGTGTTTCTTATCTACCGTCTGTTGATAACAGATAGTCCTATCATAACCAACTTAATTTAAGGTTTACTACACTTCACAGCACAATGTATACACTCAGTTTAATTTATTTATTTATAATAACCGTAAGTCATTGCCAAGCTATAAACAAAATATACTGTCCTTCTCACTGCATATGTGACAAATTTGAAAAGCACAAACGCGCCATGTGCAATTACCAAAATTTGGTTGTTGTTGAAGCAGAAATCCCAATCCAAGTCGAAATACTGGATCTATCACATAATCTCATACATGAGTTGTACGATCATATTTTTGTGGTAAGTTGTACAGTGAAATGAATTGTATTAACCTTAATAGTTGAAATTTCAGGACTTAAATCTAACTCAGTTGAAACTGTTGAACCTATCGCATAATAAAATAAGTCAAATACATATGAACGCTTTTTCCGACATGAAAAATATACAAACTATCGATTTATCATACAATAACATAGAATATTTATTGGAAAACTGGTTTTGGAACATTCAGACTTTGGAAAAACTATACCTGCAAGGGAACAACTTAAGGAAGCTATGGGAAGCACCGATACTAGAATCAAAATCGTTAAAGGTGGGTAAATAAATGAATAAGTTGACTTTTACAGTTAATTTTTTACAGTTATTAAACCTTGCCGGCTGCAGTTTGTCATACATTCATGAAGATGCTTTTTCAAAATTGCCTAATTTGCAACATCTAAATTTGTCAAACAATAACCTCATTCAACTGAAGGCTAATGTAATAAAACCTCTAATAAAGTTAAAAATATTGGACCTTGAAAATTGTGCTTGGCAGTGCGACGATGTTAAAGGGCTTATTAGCTACTGTAAACTGAAAGAAATCAAATGCACTGAAATATGCAATTTAACCAAGTCTTTGCTCAATAAAGAAGAAAAGTTTCAAAAAATGATAATAGCATCGACAGCACAGCCTAAAACGTCTGAAAATTTTTGGATAGACGATAACATAGAAGACACAAACCAAGTTAATGAAAAATGCTCGTGTTTCAATGACACAAGTGATATAAACAAAAGCCTTTTGTTGGAAATAGTAGAACTGTCTCCAATTTTAGCCTTGATTATTCCTTTATTATTTGGTTTATTTCTTGGGTTGATAGTAGCTTACGGTATTAGCATTTATAAACCTCGGCAAAATAAACCTGCAGTTCCTAACAAACGTAATATGCGTGACCCCTATATTTATCCCTTACTACAACGTGAAGCTTTTGAAGTTTCCGAGTCAACACCCATGCCATTGCGAAGAAGCATTCATACCAACAAAGAAATTACACATCGAATTATATGATTTATTGAAAATGTTTGAGTGATAAAATAAAGTATATTGTATAATGTAATATAGAATGTATAAAGTGGAATGACACTTAATATTCTAAATAAACTACATATTAAAAAAATATGCAAACATGTAAATTTTTAAAAGTTCTTATGATAAAAACATAAAACTTAGATTAAACATGCACTAGTTGTACGATTTAAATTTATACTATTAATACTAAATTAACAAATACTTTGTTGTAAAAAGTCACACTAACATAAATGACTTGATTAACCCAATATAACATTAATATGAATGTACAAGAACCACGTCATTTTTCCATAAAATACTTGAAAGATTACAGACTAATTCATAATAAAACTAATCAACATATGACTTGGAATCTAAACTTTAAATGTCACAGTCAATAATTGCAAGTTACAAACTACAAACATTCATTGCATGGCACACCCTTCATTGTAACATTTGCTTTTTGTAATAAAAAGTTTTAATAATACCTTGATGTATTAACTCGTTAACTAAGATTAATTTCAGGTATTAGCTCTCTGATATTCATGTACTCGGTGTCTGCAGAAAAAAATTCTAGCAGCTCATTGAAAGTTGGCCTGTGATCAGAATCATATGCCCAACACCGTAACATCATGTCATATACTTTGCTGGGACAATCCACTGGTGGTGGTAATCTCTCACCATTGTCAACAGCAGTTATCACCTAAGCAAAAAAATGTCAATAGTATCTGACAAGTATAATAATAAACGCTCACCTCTGATCCCTTTCGATCACCATAAGGCTGCTTTCCATATGTATACATCTCCCATAATGTCACTCCAAAACTCCAAACATCAGTACAGTGTGAGAACGTTCCATAATTGTACGACTCCGGTGCATACCACTTTAAAGGCCATTTTCCCCCTTGCATAGCTCTTAAATTAAAAACAGCATTAGTTTCAAATTGTGTTTTGAACAAAACAATTATCAAATGCAATTTGTAAATTTCACTGTGTCTGAATCTGTTAAGAGTCGATGCTCAATAGGCACAAAGCCTTGAGCGAAACCCGATAAAACATTTACTTAAGCAATCTTAAAATTTAATTTAATTGTAATATATAATAATACAAATTAATAAAATAAAATTTCTTCTGGAACTGGTTTGTACATTCCATTTCCTTACTAAATATGACAACACTTCAATTTTCACAAATTTACATTCCAATTATTTTTTAATTTCAAAAAATCCATCTAAGAAAATATTGCCGTTCTGACAAAAATAAGAATGTTGAAGGGTTACATAAGAATATCTTCATCATTCAACAAACAGGAGAGATCAGATTAGACGATAACAAATAAAATAGTTGAGAAACCCAGGGCAAGTAAATTCCATAAAATAAACAAAAATTATCAACTATCAGTTGCAAAGACTAACAGATACAATGAACATATTTAGCAATTCATCTGGAAAATAAACAAACCAAAACCAACTCCTAGGCCGCCAAGTATAACATGTCCATAAGTTAATTGAAATTGCCAAGAGAAAACACAACACCTACTGAATTTGAAGCAATAAAAGTATAATTGCAGGCACCAGAACATTAATTTATTAAATAAGGCATCAGGTGATAAAAAAATACAAAACTACACATACAAATTAAAAAAGAAAAAGCGTTAGATTCACACAAAAGAAGTTATAAATGTACCTAATTATAAAGCATATAACCACAAAAAATCCCTGACAATATTTTATCTTGAACTTAAATTCACAAATAATAAGAAAGCATATAATTTAAAAATATTAAACAGGAACACAGCAGAATTTAAATTACATACTACAATAATTAGTATTCAATGTACCAGATGTTAAAACTTTAGACATTTAGATTGATAAAATACACAAATAAATAAAAAACAAAAATATGGACTTGTGAGATATGGAATAATAAAGTTAATTGTGTCAACTACAATGACAACCATTCCGCCAACTATAGACACTACATCATTACATTATTATCGAAGAAAAACATAGTTCAACATCTACTATTTATTGTTCACCTACACATGACAAGAATCAATATTTTAAGGTATTATTTAATACTGGAGCCGTGGTGGCTTAGTGGATATGTCGCTAGACTACGAAACCAAGAGTTGCGGGTTCGAATCCTGCTCTCGCCAATTCAATCACTGGCGTTTTAAGGCTCAGCTCGACTCAGACTGCAATAAATGAGTACCTGGAGGTCAAACTCTGGGGTAATAATAGGCGGTCGGTACGTAGCGCTAGCCACATTACTACCCTTGTGTACCGTAGGCTCTAGATTGTAACAGACCTATCCTGTTACGACCCCAAAGGGCCTTCAAGGCCTGTTACAGGGAACTATTATTATTATTATTATTTAATACAAAAAAGATATTCAAACCCTTTTGTAAAAATATTTTGTTAAAGATACGAAAACTAACTTTCTTAACACACCATTCCAAATTACCCAAAAAATTCCTGATTTTGAGGTGATCACTAACAAAATCTTAAAAGAACTGTCACAAAAATAAAACTATCCTGCTCAGTTGCCTTTTGCGGCATACTTAAAGCTTTTGATGGTGACAGATCAAATGGAAAAGTATCTTCTCTATTATCACTTTCAACTGCTTAAATTTGAATTGATAAATAGGCACTTACTATATACTATATTGCTACTAGCAATATTATTAAGGCAGCTACATTTGCAGTTATGGCATCTCATACCAATCTAAAACCTGCAAACTAACCAATAAAATTCAAAACTGTCCGTTCATGAAGTTCAACTTACACAGTACATTTAAATTATTGCCTAGCATAAAAAAACGCACATTCAAATAAACTTCAATTAACTCAAATGAAAGGGTGTATAATCCAAAGTATCCTTACAAAATATTTCCATATAAAACTATCCTGCAGATTCACTAAAACAAAGTAATGTGTACCATAGTCTTCACTATACTACATTTCCAAATATTGCTCAATAAAACATTCCTTTGGAATCCTTCACAGAAGTCATTCATCAATTCAAGTGCATTGAAGAGTGTTTGTGGCTCCAAATGTGTTCAATAACTAATTAATGTGTTCAAAAAAGTGCAACTACAAAACAAATCAAATAATTGAATAACTCTAAAATAGCAATGGACTTAATACATCAAGAAAATCATACATAGAGTAAGAAGGTAACCAAATAATGGTCAAGGCCAGAAAAAGGACTGTGGAAAACCTCAAACTGGATAAAATGATTGCAGAAACAATAAACAAGAGATGAGAGATCAAATGACAAGACAAAAACTGAGATGGTGACAAAACATACAAACTCCAGACTTCAAATTTTAAAATAGATCGTTCATAGCAATGCCGCTCTACATTATCATCGTTATTAAAATGTCAGATTACAAATTGCCAAAAAGAGATGTCCTCTCTAAATGCTGTTTTATGGAATCAATACAAAAAATAATTTGTAAATTGCTCATAAACTCTGACGTAGATGCATTTGATAGCAGTTCATGAACTATTCACACTATGCACACAATTATGAGTAAAGTTTTGATTACAGTTTGCCATTTTGGATATATTGAAATCAGTTTTACAAATTAATTATTATATAGTAATAGATTATTTATGTAGAATATCAAATGAATATAATTATTCTTATAGAAAGAATATCCATGGTTTGCCTTCATCTTGTTTTTGATGCTTTTAAATGTATTTTGTTTTATCATTGTTTATTATTTATGTGTTGTATACATTTGTCATAGAAAACCAAAGAAAAAAAGCTCTAATTTGCAGCATTTGTTATACAATTAAAAAACACAAAAGTTCCCAGAACATCATTCCAACCCAAGAAAGACTATGAAAAAAATTAACACAAATTCCAATTTCTCACTATCCAAATTCTATCAAGCTGTTTGCTTATTCTCTTACAAACTAGTCATATCTACAGAAGCACAATTAGCTTTGGCAAAACTAAACTGAACCGAACATAAAAAAACTGAAAAAAGTGATTTAGCCTAAAAAAATAAATTTGTGTTAATTAGTAGCATTTATCAACGTTTAACACCCCTTAAAATGAACCAATGGAACCATGCATTAGTAGGTCCAAAAAATCTGGTGTGAACATCACACGACTTTCCTTATCCTATTATTATATATTATACCGGGTCCATCGTCTCGGCCCTGCGCTACTCACGTCCCGGAACTTGTTATTTTAAAAAAGGACGAGGCGCGCGTCCAACACTCGAAAGCTGATTAAAATAAACAGTACAAGGCAATAATTGACTCGTACTTAAAATTTTGCTACGTCACTGAAGGTAACCGTGCGAGCTCGGCCACACAGCCTTCCTCATTATCGCCTGCGTGCTCCCTCCTAGCGGCCAAGCGCTCCCTACGTCCTCCCGCAGTCGGCCAGGAA
Organism: Sinelater perroti; assembly: GCA_036346155.1. Taxonomy (NCBI): domain Eukaryota; kingdom Metazoa; phylum Arthropoda; class Insecta; order Coleoptera; family Elateridae; genus Sinelater; species Sinelater perroti. The sequence continues at coordinate 1,861,908 of JARFIY010000346.1, read as the reverse complement.
GCTCTCCGAGCGCGCTGTGATTGGTCCGTTTAATTAATTTTTAATCGGCTATAACTTATTTATTTGACCTCGGATCAAAAAATTTCATTGTAATTTTTTGTTCGTCTCAGTCTGATCTATCCGGTAATATAAATTTCCCGAAACATTTTACGAACACCCAGTATATTAAAAATCCTGAGCTTCAATTTTTTTCGAGTTCCTATTTTACCAACTTTTATTTTAAATTTATGTTTATCTCATATTAACAAATCATTTTTATTCTCATAAATTTTTTGTATCTTCAACCGTTTAGATTCGCGACCGATTTTTCGACCTTGCGACCAAACGACTTGGCCGATTTTTACCAAAAGCTTCACACTGCGTCCTCTACCTACAAGTAACTTGCATACCAAATTTCAAGTCTCTAGCTCTTACGGTTCTCGAGATATCCTGTTTACTGACAGACCGATAGACAGACACAGACACAGACAGATACACACACATACGAACCAATGGCTCAAACCAACTTTTTTGGTGTCCTGAGGCTATAATTCGTTCAGAAATGTGAAAAAATGTGTAGGTCAAATTTCTGCCAATTACATTAGTTTCCTTATTATAGGATAAGGAAAGTAAAAAAGTCTTTTTAATTGCTCAAGTCAATCTCCCACCAAACATCTGTAGGGCAAATGTGAACAATATGTAACTTGAAAAAATTCATCATTTCATTAATCTTTTCTACATGCCATCTTGAAAATTTGATTAAAATGATGTACAATACTAGTGCTTCATTATTTTCTTTCTTCCCTTTTTGTTCTTTATTACTCAAATAAAAGATCCCCAAAAATTTGACTCGTATCATTTTTGGAAAACATGTTCCATTTCAATTTGATATTTCGCAAAATTGCCTTTTTTATTTAAACATAACTTTTAATTATACTAATCAATTTATATCTACTGAAATAATGATATGATTCAAGGTAACAATCATATTAAATATACCAGTAAATAAAACACACCTATAATATTCATGACCAGTACCCAACGCTCTAGAAAGTCCAAAGTCACTTATTTTGGCCTGATGTTGTGAAGCTAAAAGAATATTTCGGGCAGCCAAATCTCGATGAACAAACCTTTGTTCTTCTAAATACTGCATTCCTAAAATAATAAAATCAAAAATCAAATAATTTTAAAATTACATCAAGAACAATACTTAGAAAATGACTTACGTTTCATCCACAGCGGCCAGGAAAATATTGATATCAGCAAATTCACTGTTACCTTGCTAATGTCTACTTACCACATGCAATCTGAGCAGCCCAAATTTTAAACTCGTAATTTGGATTGATGCGTTCTTTATACTGCACTAAATAAGATAACATGGATCCTAGAGCAACCAACTCCTGAACCATAAGTAGTGGAGGTCCTAAAGATAAGCCTACTAATCTCACAACGCAGTGATGATCAAGTTTGGTCATAACTTGAGCTTCCCTAAGAAAAGCTCCTCTGTCTGATTGAATGTGTTCATTCCTTAAAGTTTTAATAGCAACATCTATTCTTTCTTGGTCGTTTTTAATATAAGTTCCTATTTTGAAACAGAAATGTAGTTGCATAAGCAATTATAATGTGTACTATACCTCTTAATACAGACCCAAATTCTCCCTCGCCTATAACCTTCCCTAGTATTAATTTTTCTAAAGGAATGTATTCATCTCTTAAATTAAGATCTTTACTAGTTTCTGACACATAGTTATTATTTATAACAGCAATAGGGGTTATAGTTGATGAAAAAGATATATTGCTTAACTGACTAGGCAAACTGTTTAAATCTAGAACTCGAGAAGGCTCTTCTACCTTTGGGATTTCTTGTACAGATCTGGCTGGGCTTAATATCTTCCTTTTTGGTCTAGGCATAGTAGAAAACTAAAAAGGAAATTATAATTAAATAATCAATATATTCTGTTACATCACCTCTGGTACAGGGGGCTTTGGTTTTGGTGGGACAGGAGTTTTTAAAACTGCAGGTAAACCATCTGCAATAAAACTATAATATTCAACAATGTGTTCCAAGGAATTTAAAAGGGGACCATCATCGATAAACAAATATTTTCCCTAAGAAAACAAATGTTATAGATCAAGTGATCACAATAAATTTTAGGACAACAAACCTTCTTGCGTATTATATAGTTATAAAATAAATCATCATTTAATAATGTCAGAACGTTAGCTCCAGTGTTTCTGTCACTAAAACGAACCAAGAACGTTCCACTACTGTTACTGAAATTTCTAATTAATGATTCAGCTTCTTGCCTATCCAGGGTTCCATGGTACCACTGACTTTTTTTCGTTTTAGGCGCAGGAGTTTTATAGTTTTCTAAAACAACAAAAATAAGGTTTTGTTTACATGTAAAATGGTAAAATTACCTAAGATCTCAGCACATTCAAAGTGTCCATTCATTTTAGCTAAATCTGAAGGTAAATAATTATTTTTAGTTCTCGGATTGACAGGTGCATTAAGACTCAGCAGTTCTTGAACTACACTTTTATGTCCACGGCTCGCAGCTTCATGTAATGGCACATGCTCATTTTCAGTGCTACGTACTTGGATGTTTGCTTTACCTACTTGTACAAGTAACCTTACCGTACTGGGGCGATTATATTGACAAGCATACTAAAAAATTCCATGATGATTAAAAAAATATTAAAACTTTTTATTAGAAAGCCCTTACATGCAAAGGACTATAACCTGCTGTGTCTCGGCAATTTACATTAGCTCCTTTGCTGATCAACTTGCGCAAAATATCATCTTTGCCTTTCATACTCGCTATATGTACTGCTGTTTGACCATCTTGATTTTTAGCCTCATGCCTGTAACCAGTTTTAAGTAACTCTGATACTACTGTGTAATTCCCTTGACTAGTAGCCCGATGCAGCAAGTTAGTGCGACCATGCCTGCGTGTGTCATGGGGAGGTACATTCCCTTTACAAGGTTCTGTGAGCCTAAGACCTTCTTCAGTTACACCATTTGGTAATTCTTGATAATATTCAATTAAACTGTCGAGTCCATGCATTTTCGTGTCCTCCTCTACAAAAAAAATGCAAAGATTGTAATATAAACAAATGCTAAACCAATATAACTATTGTATTTAGTATTACATCCGCACATTGTATTTAGTATTAGATCCGCTTGCCAACTGTCGTGCGCGAAATACACGCCCTCGTAACGCTCCGCCATCCAGCAATTTCTTAGTGCACTATTTCTGGGTCTCATCCTTAGTGGGAGCCACCCAGTGTACCCACTACTTCACCATCAGCAGCGATGTCCAGCCTTGCAGCGCCAGGAGAGACCACCAGCATCACGAACGTCGCCCCCGAAGCCCCTGGCTAGCATCGTGTTATTCATCGGCCACCGGAAGATGGCGCACGCCAAGCCCAAGTGGAATGCGCATGTTACGAGGGCTGCGCAAATGTTCATTAAATTAAAATAAGAGAGTGGGGCGCCTACCACCAATTTCGCGATCCTTTTTAACATGAGCCTCGACTCATCTCCACCTCCTAATACTAGGAGAGAGCCGTGTCCCAACCTTAATCCTACCTCAACCTACTTTATCCCTCCTATATCCCATCCATGCGCCAAAACGTCTGGTTAACATGGTGCATTATGACTAAACAGTCCTCATTAAAATAAGAAAGACCTACATTCAACAGTGGATGACAGTGGGCTTATAATGATAGTGTTTTATTATTAAAAATATGCTCCAAAAGATTCTAATTTACCAAAGACTCAAAAGACTAATAATAAATAAATTAAAAAAAAAACAAAATTGCCCGTGTGAAAGCAACACTAGATATCATATGTAGTAGTCTACCACATTTAATGCAACACCATGGTGGAGCTTAGAGTCTAATAAGAATCCATGACAGTAACAAGATCCAACCATTTGGAGAACGTGCATGTTGTATGTATTGTTGCTATGCGTACAAGTAAATTGTGAATGACAACATTCCACAAGATCGGACTATCAATTGATTTAAATGAGTAGTTCCACAAAATTGCAGATGAAACTGGAGAGAGCATGCTAGCCACAAGGTAAAGAACTTGAGTTGCCATACTGACGTTTGTATGACGGCCTGAGCATTTGATGTTTGACATTGTTATTAACCCGGCAGTCAAACCCAAGACTACTATGAGCCAGCGTGGCATTTCTTTAATAATAATAACACCAATAAAAAGATATTGCAATACAATTTGAACAAGAGCAAGTTTGTTCCGTAGAAGACGAAAAGAGATGTGTCTGTAATGTGGCGTCTAAAGAATAGAAAATCGTTAATCAGTTCTGCCCAACACGTCTCTCTACTATTTTGAGTGTTTGTGTATGTATGAAAATATATCAGTATACTCTGAAAAAGCGAATGACAAACAAAATCAATAAAGTCATGTAAGCAACAATTCCTGAAAAGATTTAAGTCAAAATTCCCTGGACAAGTTAACCATTTCAATATTTTAGAAGAAACTGGAAACCAATTGGACTTAATTGAACCACCATGCAGAAAATCCTCAAATGTCCAAGAAAACAATTCAGAATATGAATAACTGACCATTGGGGTCCACTTAGAAATCACATCAACTTTCATCAAAATCAGAATTGTCTAGAATTTGTCAACATGCTATAAAAATATCGTATCATCCACACATTAAAAAAACATGATAAATGAAAAAGCAGCATATTGTCAGTGCAAGCCTAACTCCTTACAGAAAAAATAACAGCATCAACGAGTATGGACCCGTTACCTGCAACAATTCAAGTGCCCCACAATTACCCCTATTTCATCTTGCCAAAAAACTGATAATTGTTTTGTACCTTAACGCACTTTATTTTATAACACACCCCTGTAGCTTGTCTGCAGCCTATTTTGTTGTATTTCATAACAATGATCTCAATATAAATTTTTACAAAACACCTTAATTTTCTTGCAATACTGGTCTGCAACCCTTCTACCTCCTTTTACAGCCCTTTGGTTCTGACGTTTTACAATGGTGAACACTACAAAAACGCTCACGCATTTATCCCAGCTATCTACCAAATTATCATCAAAATAAGATTGTTAGACTAAATACAAGAAGCTCACCTAAGAATTATTCTTATAAAACAAATTCATAAACTTGCTAAACACCAAACTTTAAAGGGGTACAGAAGTTGCAGATGTGGTTAAGTGATAAAAAAATTTATACCATCTTTACAAAACAAAAGAGAAAAAGACAAAAAATTGTCGAAATAATTCAAAAAGTAGAAGAAAAATTTAGTGACTTTTAAACAAAGTAGAACTAAAAGAACCCCAGAAAAGGCAAGAACTAGTGTGGATATAATATACCCACGGAAAATCAGCAAGATATGAAAAGTAAGGGGACAATTCGGTAGAGATAGAAGAAATAAAAAAACTAATTGAAACAATGAAAAAGAGTAGTAGCAGAGGTAAACAAAAACTGAAAAAGAAACAAAGAAGAATTAAAGAAGGAAATACAAAAAGGCCAAAATTTAGTCTTAAAACTAAGAGAATACAAACAAAAAATAAAAAAAAGAGAAGAATCAAATGGAGAATAGATTAAAGTAACAAATTCGTGAAACAAGAAAAAAGAAAAACGCAAGATCAACAATAATAAAAGGTGTGACCACAAAGAGAGACAAATTAAGGAAAGAGTAGAGCAGCTAAGTTTGAGTGAGATAAAAATCGCCACTACAATAAAAGAGGGTATAGTATAACAGGGAAGGCAAAAAAAATAATAAACGTAGAAATGAACTCTTAGGAAGAAAAAAGAAAGTAATGGAAAGGAAAAGTCTACTAAAAGAAACCAGAAGATATAGTGAAAACGATTTGACATGAGAAGAAAGAATCAAAGCACATATACAAAACATATCAAAACAAGAAAAAATAAGGGAAAAGCAGTTAAAACAGATTACCGGAGAATAATAATAGAAGGTAAAAGATTCGAATAAGATCATAATAAACAGAAACAAGTGAAAATGGCCAAATTCAAAAAATTTACAAAAAGAAAGCCAAACATCATAGATTACAAATCAGGCAAAGGAAACGGTCATTAGAAATAGAATAAAGGAATCAAAAGAAGAACACAGCAGGAAAAAATCTGATAAAGTTAATAGATAGGAACTGAAGAATAAAAAAAGAGAAATTAGAAAAAGAAGATATAATAATTCTAGCTACATGGGATGTAGGGGGAGTCAACAGTGAAGGGACCTTAAAACAATAAGTGAAGCAGAAAAATATAAAATAGAAATAATGAGAATGCAAGAAACAAACTGGATTCAGAAAAAATATATCAAAGATAGACCAAATTCACATGATAAAAGGAAGCAAAGAGAAAGAAGATCCAAATATATGTGATATTGATAGATTTATAACAGACATATAACAGAATTAAAAAAAGTGAAATATACTACAATGCCCAGAAAACTGATAAACTCAAATTATAATGACACTACAAGAAACAAACACATAGGTAAAATTTAACAGCTATATGTAAGTAGCAATCTGGGTTTTGAGAGCAGAAGACATTTAAAAAACAAAATTTGGGAGAAAAAAATACTAAGAATGTTTTGCAGACATGTAAAAGAACAAACCAAGAACTCCCAATATTTGTATAAGAACCCCTCTATTGCTTCAATAATCAAACAAGCCAAAATGAAGTGGCTAGGTCATGTAGTATAAATGGATATTTGCAGGATCCCAAGGATCATTACATTTAAAAAGATATGTGGAAGACCCAAGAAGGCATGGAGTATGTGTGGAAGAAGACTTGCAAGAACTTTCTTTCTTCTTAATCCTTTTGCCCTTTTACTGGGCATCGATTGTTTATCTCTATTTTCAGTTTTTGAAGCTCTGGTGTCACAGGTTATTTGTATTGGGTTAAGGTTTTTGCATCCCACAATAGTCTCTGGTGGTGTTCGTCATGTATTCTTCGGCAGCCTATCCATCACAATAATGAAATACAGTGGGCTCAGGCTATCTCCCTGTTTTATTCCTTTTTTCATCTCGGAAGAATTTGAATTTTCCCCCTTTAATTTGGATTATTCCATATACCTTTTCGTAGATACTTATCACTATCCTGAGTAATTTATGTGTAACTTTTAATTCCTTTAGGCAGTTCCATAATATGTTCCTCTCTATATTGTTGAAAATTGCTCTTAGGTCCATGAAAATCATATACAGTTGTTTGTCTGTTCCTTTTGCTCTTTCTAATAGGTTCCTAAGTATACTTATATTATCATGTTTGTCTCTGTGCTCTAAAAACTGCTTTCTCGGCTTCCATTTCTTCTTCTACTTCGTATTATTGTATATGCTTTGAAACATACTATAAAGAGGCATATGGGTCTGTAGTTATTACAATCTGTCTGGTCCCCCTTTTTATATACATCAAGACTATAATGCTCCTTTGCCAATCCTTTGGTATTTGTTGTTCCTCCCAAGCTTTGCTGCATATCCTCCACAACCATATAGCGGCATTATCCCCACTTTATCACTACAGTTTCTATTTCGTCTTCACCGCAGGCTTTTCCTATTTTATTCGCTAGTTATATTTGTCACTCCTACCTCCTCTTTTAACTATCCTAAAGAGTCCATTTCTACTATCCCTTTACCCCTTTGATGCTCAGTGTTCATGGTGAAACTTCCAAGAACTAAAAATTACTAACTAGAAAGCACAGACTAGGGATAGAAGAAAATGTGAATGAAAATGAGTGATAGAAAAAGCCATAGACCTCAAAAGCCTTTCAAGCCGACGTATGATGTTTATAAAACAATTACTTATAGTGCGTCAAGGTACTTAACAATTTTCTTTTATTTACAAAATATACATACCAATAGAAAAAAACGCATCTTCTGTGTGTCTTCTAATTTGGTAATGACTAATTTGTTGATTGTATAACACAGATAAAACAAAATCACCTGAAGACGTATTGCTTTCTCTGACTAGGAATGCGCCATCAGGTCTGGAACCTACAACGGTAACATAATATATACATCAACTTAACGCATACTTTAACACTACAATTTACCTTCTTTCAAAAGCTTCTCTGCAGCTTCCCTTGAAATTTTCCCATGATACCAGCATATATCCTCTTCCTTAGTAGTCATTGTGAATTGCGTAATGTGAAAAGACCACTACATGTATATCGGCGCCCTAAAATTTGTTGCAATCAATTTATTAAACACACTATTAGTGAAAATTTTGATTACCTCAGTTGCACTACGAATTCCAGGAAAGTCCAGAATTACAAATCCATTAACCAACTAGCCATTTCTATTACACTTATAAAAATGTAATAGTCGTCTATGCTTAACTCCTAAAATATTAGTAAACAACTCTTATTCAAAATATACACTACTAAAATGAAAGCGGGGCTTTATTCGCAAAAGTTTAGCTTCACAATCACCATATTGAATTATTACAATTCTCCATGTTAAAACACAAGGGTTAGGACTTCCTTAACAGAGGTCCTCAAAAGTTCAACAAATAATTGTGTTGCGCTTTAGTTTGTCGATAAGAAAATGTTTAAAAGTAATATTTTTGTTAAGAGTTTACTTACCATCTTTGTAATTAATTTAAATGTAAGTAGAAATATAAATTAAAGTCGTTTATTTCCACTTTGTAATCTTTTTTTTTGTATACTTATGTACTTAAAATTTAGCTTTTATATGAGTTTTAAGACTAAAATGAAAGCGATAGATGTAATAATGAATGTTTGTTGATATTCGCTGACATTCCAATCAATTTGCATAAGCTGTGACAACTGTAGTGCCAACCCTTTAAGACGAATTGCTTCGAGCCTTTTCAGGGGGAAAACTTCGAGCGATATAACCTCAGAAAAATCGCGTAAACATAAAAAGGAGCATTACGCAATCAAGCGAGTAGCGAAAGCCTTATCAGGCGCTAATAATAAACGAGCTCGGATGGGAAGCTTATTTACTTTTCGTCTGGTGATAATAGCGCAAGTATGACCTCAAAGGAGATAATTGACCCCTGTGGACGGCTGATTTATATAAAACGGTAACGTTCAGTTAAAGCACTTGCTTCTGTAGTGTACACTTGCAAAGAGCAGAGCACAGCACTCGAAAGTTAGTTTCGCTCGCCTTTTTGCAGTGACTAGAAGTGCTTAAGTGACTACGATTTTAGTTGTTTCGTGTTAAGATACCTACGCTTTACTCAGTTGTTTTGGTCTAAAGTTAAAGAGTTAGGTGTATTTTTTAACTGCAAGTTTATTTTGACTTCATAGTGGTAGCAAAGAGAGGAATGCTGAGTAGCTGTGGAGACTGTCTCGGCATCCGCTATAGGACGAGCTCGTTGCATCAGACGTGGAAGTGGCTGCACCAGACGATCACTCTTCACGAATACATCATCTCACTTACAACTTCTCATAAAGACGCCTACATTGAGGAACTAGAGCATCAATAAATTGTAGCTATCGGGCACAACAGCTTCAGGACTCTGAACATTTTAACTAAAAAATAATACAAATTGTGTTAAAAGCCATTTTAGAACTGATCAATCGTGGCAATGGCTTTAGTGCACTTTAAAATGAGCATGATGAAGTCGTTGTTGGGGGGATTTAGTGTGCGCTACTTTTCTTCCACCAAATTTGTTCCCAAGAAAGACGTTAAGAAGTCTGTCTTCATTTCTCAGTCAACAGACATCTTCACAAATTTGGCATTAGAAGACTGGCTTTACCGCAAATTTGACTTTACAAACCACCACATTCTGATGCTATGGCAGAATGACCCGTGTGTTGTTATCGGTCGACACCAAAACCCTTGGCTGGAAGCCAACGTTGCGGAACTAGCACAGATAACTGAAAAGGGGGTGCAACTTGCTCGTCGAAACAGCGGTGGAGGAACCGTTTTCCACGACCGTGGTAATCTAAATATGACATTCTTCACCCCTAAAGACCAGTACAATCGAAAGCATAATTTAGAATTGATAACTCGCGCCATATTTAGAAAGTATGGACTAAAGATCGATATTTCTCCGAGAGAAGATCTGCTCATCAGAAATGCAAAAGTATCCTTTTTTGAGTAGCGACTAGATTACTTGATCTAGTTCGAACTGGTATAAATTCTGATAACTCCTATAGTTATAATCAGTTGCTCATATTTGTAGCCAGTCTCCAGAAAATTATTTTCCTCAATAAACATTAAGATATCAGGAACTGCTGCAAAGCTAGGGCGTCCAAATGCTTATCATCATTGCACTCTTTTGGTAACGGTAAATAAGGTTGACCTGAGCCAAGCTCTACATAAACGAGAGGTTAGTAGTTTAAACGAGTTGAACAATAAAAAAAGATAATACATTTGGAAAACAAGGCGGGATGTTATTTACATCATTAGTCGAAAATTATCTTGCGGATGTCACGCTGTGCTTGTACTTTATACCATGTCGTTTGGCAATCTCGATTTGTTGTTCAAAATTACAGTGTTACATTGTTTAAATTAAGATAGCAGTACTTTGTTTCCGCATGGCTCAACGGTGTTAGTGCTTGCATTATTTATTTTTATTTTGTATAGAATGATCATGTTTGTATACCAAGTTAATTACTGCCATTTTCTTGCATTGTCTTTTCTGTATGCATAACTTGTTTGGATGAATTATAGTTAGTAGCATCATCCCATTCTTTTTTATGGCATCATGCTTAACCACCAAAACATTAGAGATTATGTTGGCTATAACTTTATTCACTGCTGTTTTGAAAAGCAACATAATTATCTAAGCAAACCGTTGCTCAAATAATTGCCTTCTATGTTGTGCAAAGGCATAGGTAACAACCATTAAGACCTTTATTATATCATATACTAGAAAATCAGCTGCTGTCTTTCAATGAGTAGCAAAATTGATATTAGACAGCGTCTTATAGTCTTGAAAATTCATAATTTGTTATTTTAGACAGAAACTCCTATTTCCTACTCTGATTTCCTATTTAATTCAGTGTAATCCTCAAATATGTATATTTAGCATACTTCCACTTTCTTATTAGATCTTGTGATTACAATTAGGGCCTTATTATCATTTAATCCATTGCTTGCTATTGTTTTTGGCAGGAAATTCAATGTTAGGAGGTTTACTTGCCTCCACCCTTTCAAATTGCACACGTTTTCCCATCATGAGTACACCATTTCATAATTTCCAAATTCTTGCAGAGCGGTATAACAACAAATGCAACAAAGTCAGTGAAGTCTAGAATCGCAAACCTGTGCGAAGTTGATCCAAAGATAACCATAGATGGCTTGTTGTCTGCTATAGGATGGGAGTACATGCGCACACCCACAAACTCTTTCAAGGACGGCGGAAAGCAGCTGGCCAGCCAACAAAACGGCTTCCAGATGATTAATCCGACAGATCAGTGGTTCCCTGGTAAGTTATATAAAAATATCTGCCTTCTTGGGACCTTCTGATGGTAAATACAAAAACAAATTTTTATTTGTGAAAGAGGAATTTGAGAATTTCGAATTTTAGGCAGAGGTCATTTTAATTGCGTCGTGTCTCAAATAGGATTTTAAAAAAAATTTTTAATGCTCAAATTCACTAAATTACCATATATTATAATTGAATTGTTCATTATTCTTTCTGATTGTTAGAGTTGGTTTTAGTTATTGTAGTTTCCATCAAAATTACTATAGACACCTCAATGCATCATTTATAATGCCAAAGTCTACATGTTAGTTTATAATAATAGAGAAAGCTACATTGTATTTAAAGATTTTAATTGTAAACCATTACAATTGTATGTAAATTTCATAACATGATGCATAAGTGAGGCGCCCGTAGGATGTTTCAATGCATGTACTAAATAACTACTCCGTGCCCTTAAACTCGCCAAATTGATAGAGCTGTTTGCAGGCATCTCGGAAATTCGAAGCACGCTGTGCGATTGGGAATGGTGCTACGGCAAAACTCCAAAGTTCAGCGTCACAAAGTCGTTCGCTGTTCCTACGCATTTCCTGAACAGCTTCGATGCGGTGGCTGAAAACTTGCAAGTTACGATGAACGTAGACCAGGGCAGGATCAGTGACGTGACGCTCTACGTGCCTCCGGGGTTGTCCAGCACGGGCTTCAGTGGTAAAGCCAAAGTCATCACCAGCCTCAAAGGTTGTAAATTTACAGAAAATGCTATCAGTGCTTTAGAGTGGTCTTTAAGTGGAAGCGAGTATGGATTGGTGGATGATAAAGATAAGTTTGTTACAGAGTGCGTTAAGCAGGTCATGACCTCTGTCTGATATTGTTAACGGAAAGTAGAAAAAGTCCTGTCACGTGATACTTCAATGCACATTACATGTTTATCTCTTTTTCGTGTGTGGTTGGCCTTTTAACTTAAACAGATTTGGAAATAAAATTTATTTTCATATAAATAAGTTGATTTTACATAATTGAATAGATTATAAGACATTGCATAGCTTTATTAAAATTAAAAACACTAAAATGTTTCATTGCTTTATATTTTAATTATTGTGTTATGGTACAATTTAATATATGTCTATTGTTTGTAAATATGTGATAAATATAATACAGCTTCCACAGACATTACTGTTGGATGCTGTGTATATAGCAGAAGCTTCTTTTCCTTGAATTACTAGAAGCATTACTTTAGCAAGCTGCAGTTGTGACATTTTAGTGCCATTTTTAAATTTTATGTTATAATTAGTTTAATTAATACCACCGTCTCTGACGGTCAACAAGAATTAATCATATCATTTATTTTTAAGTTGTTACTGATGATACTGCATATTTTAGTTTATAATTGGGTTTCATCCATTATGTTTAACAATAATTTCATGTTAGCGGTGTATAATTTTGTCCTGTAAGGATTTCCTTATGCCGATTTAATAGAATGCGGTATGTATTAAATATTCAACAGTTCTGCAGGTGTTGTGCCTTATAATTAATCATCATTTAGCTTAGTGTTAGCTTTAAAGAATGAACTTATTACAATTGCAATATATAGTGTAAATGATTATTATAAATTTGTTTGTATCTATATATTTATGGTGAATTAAACTGCATGCAAATAAAACAATTTTTTATTAAGCTGTAAACATACATGGTGAAACATAGTTTGATGATAAAGAAATTAACAGCGCACATATGTAATTTTTCTGTTTAGCAACAAGTCTATCAGTTATATTTTTGATCTGAAACATATTAAAATGTGTAAAAAAATTTAACAACAAAGGCAATATAAGATAAATTGCTGTCTACATTAACAACGAGTTAGCTAACTACAGTTTTTTCAGAACAAAGCTAAGACGCCTTTTACATTTGGACTTTACGTTTCCAAATAAAATACCAATTATCTATCAACTGACTGATAAACATACAACTATATTTATATCTTTGGTATTTTAAAAATACTTATAAAATTGAGTAATTACTGAACACCTTTAAATTATATTACTTTTAGTACTGAATGCAATAAAATTCAAAGGGTCGTACTAGAATGTGGCGATAACAGTATGAAGTGTTATTATGATCTGTTAATTATGCTGGCTAAAAATATTTTAACTTCATATTTCCTTATCATTAAGTTCAAAGTTTGGTGACATTGTGTGGTCCCAAGTTCACTCAAGTTAACAGCTCCTGATTTTTTGTTTAGGGATTTTTAATCATGACTTTATCAAGCACGTTCTCGAGCAATTGAAAAGTATGTAGCATTTTAGAGTTAAATTGCTACAAATCAAAACTGAATAAGAATCAAATGCACAATAAATTCACAGCTCAGAAAGGCTAGACTTATACTCATGTTCATGATGTACTCGCACAAAGAAATAGGGCAAAAAGTCAACTTTGATATCTTAGTTGTCAAAGCAACTTCTGATAAATATCAAAAGTGAAATAGTAAGCTAGAAATTCTGCAATAAAGTGACTGCATTGCCCTTTGACCTCTGCTCCGTCTATTGCAACTTCCTATCAGAGCGGGAACGCAATGAAATGCTATGGTTAGTCCCTGCAAATTAAAAATAAACCTCGCCCAGCACAAGTGTACAACTCTTGCATAATTTACAATGGAGTGCAATGGCAAACCACCACATATGGCTATCTCAAAGCAGATTAATATGGGCCCACTTAAAGGATGCAAACCATAAAAGTAACTAACAATGATGAAGCCAAGTTTAGACAAAAAGCTATGGATGGCTACAGGTGCTAACACAAAGTAAAATTAGTCTTAGTGTAGTAAAACAAAAGATCTATAACCACTTGAGCCACACGGCCAAAAGGTTTTGTTGAGCCAAAATGATCAGTGGTTGTTTAGTCATCTTAAGACTCCGAAAATTTTTTACTAAACAAAAAAAGTCTAGATGATAATTAAATCTATTGTAGATATCGACAGATTATATATGGTTTGAAAAAGAGAATCTGAGAAATGAGGGTCAAATTGGGTATTTTAATTTTCTCATCTTTCCTTTAACGGCTACAATTGTAATTTATTAGGGCGACTTCTCTACAAATTTTTCTTCAGTAATTTATGTGCATAATTAGAGCCTGTGTTGTGAAACTTTTCTAGTTAAACATTTTTGTTTTTGCCATCCTTCGATTTTTTCATGAGATTAATGTTGAAACAACATGTTAACAAGTTTTTGTAGTCTTGTAACTCGTGAGACTACTGCATGCATTGTAACAAGTCATGCTTCCTTTATATTTTTTTCAACTTCAAATGTAACCCCTTTATTAGTTCTTTTGCCAGAACAGATGATGTACATGAACTACATTAATTTTCTCACGCTTTTCGAGTGGTGATCACCTGTGCACATAACACACTATGAATCGGTATGACAATATAACAGTGACACTATCTGATGGTCTTCTTTTAAGATTGTTATACACTGATGAGAACATATAGTGAGTTAAACACTTCTTTACTAACACAGTGCATCATACATCACTGCTTAGAAAGACTTCAAAGATAATGTGTAGAGTTGTGGATACAGTTTTGAATTTTATACATATGCAATGAATGTGCTTTACAATAATCCAAACATTCAGAGTTGTTGCGGATGGTTTGGGTGGACATAGATGCACCTGCTGATGGTGGTTTCAAATGCCACGTGTCAAGATGAATAAGTCTCAGTAAGCCGTTCAACAAATCTACCGGCCAGTACGCTCCGTCATGCACCTGTGTAATCCATCTTACATCCATAGTGCCACACATCACGTCCAACATGCATTGCAATTGCACACATCGACCAACTGAGGCCGTGCAGTTCCAGTAGTTGGTTTCATTCTGCATCTGTTAACAACTCGTCGACTTCTCCGAGACATTTTGCTGCAATAAGTCACTGATCACATATACAGGATGAGCCCGCTACTGGCCAGAAACTGGGTACCAAATGACCCAATGCGTACGATCGAAGCTTAATTATATGCAAATTTCTCTCACCACTAACGGTTCTGTAATTTGCATGTGGCTATACACATTCCTTTGTGGTGTTGCAATTTCACTTTTGACGAGTGTAATAAGAGGTCAAATTTTTATTTAAATCGCAAACAGTGTATTTGATCCAAACAGTTGTAGAACTGCTGCACCTGCGATCGTATAAGAATCGTAAGAATATTCTACGCAGTTGGTGATCACTTCAGTATTTTTCAAAGCCCCAACAGCTCCAATTTCTTACAGCTAGGTCCAACTGTAAATAAATGTTGCAACAATAATTAATAAGAAACATTTATTAAAACTGCTTTTGAATCACAAAGAATCATACAATGAAAAATTAAACTCGAACTTTTAATTAAAACAAACTATGAAAATGCAAATACATTAGGAGGTTCACAACTCAAAACATCAGCTAGTCCCGAGCACGTGAGAATATATGTTATCAGTTATCACATTTAAACAAAATTTTTACATTTATTCACTAGTTATTCGATAAAAGAGGGCTTAAATACACAAGAATTTTAAAAAACGAAAATAGCGCTTTTGGAATGTAAATCAAAATTTGAAATGTCAAGACTAAACTTCGAATAAATGAACCTCTTACAATATAATAACTAAACCAAATAATACAACACAACAGTAATACATCCAAACTAAATATAGAAAGTACAAGTTAATCTTACAAATACAATCTATCACGCTCAAGTTGCCAGACGGCCCTTTACAAAAATACATGTGCATTCGTATTACTTTTTACAGTACATAATGTAACCAAGCACACGCAAACAGTTAAATCAACCACTGTAGCGTATATAAAAATGAAGATAAAATCTTATAATACATATTTGTAAAGTATTCGGCCCTGTACAGTGTTTATGTACATTAAAATAGAATCAATCTAACTACTGATATTAACAAGAAACCCAGTGTTATACTTAGTCTTTAAAGAACTTTTCTACAGAATCCTAACACTTTTATCAGTCTTAATACAATATAATTTGTTTAAGCAAAGCCGAAGCCTTCTGAACACTCATGGATGGCCTTTAGCAAGTAGGTGCGCAATTTCTCAGACGTCTCATATACCGGCAAGTCAAGTTGATTGAAACTGAGAGAGCATATTAGAATCTAGATAAAACATACATCGTTGTACACTCACCAAGTATGAGCAGATGGCAAACGATCGGTGGAGCGATCGTCGCGGTGAATTTGAAACTTCTGTACACCATTCATGCCCTCCAGATGCGCAAATCCTTGCAATGGAACTTTGGAAGTTCCAGTCACAAATTGTAGGAACTTGGCTCTATCAGCTTGATCAAAGGAACGTAAGGCCCTCCAAAACCACTGAATCTATAAAGAAAATTAATAACATGAACATAACACAAAAAATGTTGATAAGAGTACTTGTAAAGAGTTGCTTTGGTATTTGTGATATTCCGTGTTTGATTTCAGATCATCAATATCTACATTAGGCAGTCCAGAGATAAGCAGTTCTAATTCCTGTTCATTGAAAATTGAAATCAAGCGCTTAGGTATGATGTCATAAAAGCCCTCCAAGAAAGCATTCAACCTAAAAATAATACAACATTAATAATAATAATGATATATGTGTTAAGTAATTTATTACTGTTGCCGGATAGCACCCGTCATTTTCATTTGACAGGAAAGGCGGACATACTCCATTTTGTTGTCCTCGGTTACTGGCACATTTCTTCCATCAGGAATCAGATCACGTGTCTCAGTAACACCAAATTCGTTAATTTCAGTGCTGAAAGTGAGATCATATCCAAGATCGTTAATATTGTTCTCCATAAGGTACACCAAGCCTCTGTAGAAGCTGTAATCTTCGCTCTCCATGTCAGTGTACTTCACAGATATGCCCAAAATGTGCTTGTAGAAGGAACGTGTGAAGTAACACTCCAACAGTTTATTATCATAAATTGCTTTAGCTGCAATCACAATGTTTATTTTAATATAAATCTAGTTTAAAAAGTATGCAGGCATGTTGAGGTATTAACAACTTACCTATGACTCTTCCTACAAATTTATAATAACACAAATGGTTAGGATTGTAGTGACTTGCAGGATTAATCATGTAAGTAACACGGTCTCCAGGGGAAATCGTAAATAATGCATACATGGGGTTAAAGATATCACGAGAGATTATCATATACCATTCCCTCAACAAGCCCCCAGCATCTTGTCCTTCCTCATCTATAAGTAACCAAATATATTACCTCAGAGCATTTCATAGAAGTGCATACTATGTACCTTCAAACACAATATAGAAGCGGTTTTTCCATTCTTCGGGAGTGCGGCGGTATAGTTCTCTGAATGAATCTTCAAACACGTGGCTTCTGCGCACATGAATAGCAGTTTCTTCACGGCGCAAACCCTGGTCTAAGCGCTCCAACTCCGTCCTGAAGTATTTCCTTTTGACATCAAAATCTAAAACCTTTGTGTGATCAACCAGAACTGAAAATGGCCCATCTGAAAGATGTGCCGTGGTCTGTCTTAAAATTTGGTTCAAGACAGTTCGGTGTTTCTCAGCAAAATTAAGGAACTTCTGTTGGTCAGGAGAAACAGACGATTTAAGAGTTGAATCTAAACCAGAGCTATGGTCAGTTTCCAAAGTATTTTGACTGCTGGACTGAGATGCTGTATCAGAGTCTTGTACTACATTCGCTTGTTTAACAACTTCTTTGTCGGTTGGCCCTTGTTGCGGAGAATGTACGAGGAAAAATGCTTCTACAGCAGGCTGCAATATCAAGAAATATATATAACAAGTGAAACAACGCAGCATTGAATAGTTAAGACAC
Organism: Sinelater perroti; assembly: GCA_036346155.1. Taxonomy (NCBI): domain Eukaryota; kingdom Metazoa; phylum Arthropoda; class Insecta; order Coleoptera; family Elateridae; genus Sinelater; species Sinelater perroti. The sequence continues at coordinate 1,843,685 of JARFIY010000346.1, read as the reverse complement.
GTACAGCTTTATTTTTCATTGCCTAACTACTACATTAAATCAAAATGGTTTGAACTACCTTCAATTGTTGGTTGATGTATTTTTTTTCCATATAAAATAGTTTATGGATAAATTTTGGCTATTACAACATACAATTCGATTATTCTCACCTGTGAATAAATCTGTGTGGAAGTTAACTTTATAGCAGACCGAATGATGTTTTCGACATAATGCATCTCTTTAGAGCAATTTCAAATATTATGTTGAAATTATCTCATACACATTCTTTTAGATATTTCATTCATACTAACTACTCATGCACTGATTTACTGACCAGTTACAACAGATTTATGCTTAGAAAAAGTAATGATTACATTATACAGGAAAACATAGAAAAAATACTTTTGCAAGCATAATTCCACAACTATTTATTCATATAAAAATGATGCAAAAATTAAAACAACTTAACCCACACTGCTATCTGTTGGTTTATTAAAATATTTTTCCTTGTATGCGACTTTAACAAGGAACCTCTTCAATGACACTTACTTTTACCTTCTTTCGAGGATTCGGTGAAAATGTGACATTGTTGCCGTTAAATATATTCCTCGCTTGCATTGCTACAGTCTTATTCGGGTGGTGCTTTCCTACAAAATTTTGCACCATTTCCCACCTTGTATGAATCTCTCTAATCGTATATTAACTGAGAGATTCCTCCGCTTTTTTCTCTTCATATACCAATTCTTGAATGTCATCCTCATTCACCTCCACTCCCATGGCCTCCTCTAAAGACACAATTTCATTGACAACTGGCAGTTGTTGTTCATGACCAAGCCCCTTAAAGTCACGTTCAAAAACGCAATCAGGCCACAGTTGAGGGTTCTCTTAGTTACCCCAGCGCAGGCTTTTCAATGATGTCACAGCCGTTTTTTCAGTTACCTTTTTTAAGTTGGAAATGACCTGCTGATCCATGGGCTAGAATAGTGGAATAGTGTTAGGAGGTATAAACTTGACCTTAATAAACTCAAATTCCCCCAGTCGTCCTCAAGAACAAGAAAAATTGAAGTAGAAGATTCTTTTTAACTGGTTCTTCTGCACAATATATTTCTTGAAGGTTCGTGGATTCTCAGAACGATAGACAAACAGGAGCTCAACTTTGACATCCTAGCTTGCATTAGCAAAGAACAAAAGAGTAAGAGGTCTTTCATGAGCTTGTAACTGAGTATTCCATTCTATTCTGCTATTTGCCATCTTTTTCCAAGAAAGCTCAATCTCATCACAATTAAAAACTTGCTGTGGCAGGTTACACTCTGAAACCATTAGCTTCTAGAACTCAGCAGCTAACATTTCACTTGCGTTAGAGTCCAAACTCGCAACCTTACATGCCTTACAACACCATGGACGCCATTTCGTTTTTTAAATTTATCTCCTATTCATCTTAAAGCCCTTTTCGTTTTCTATTGAGGTATCTGGCAGTTTTCTTATGAAATTGACATACAAGGTATTAGCCTTCTTGCAGATTAAATTCTCGGTCACAGTATTAGCTACTAATTACTTCTCATTGCCCACACAAAAAATAACTTCTCTACATCTAGCTGCGTCCAATTCCCTTATTTCGTCTTTAATATTGTGCAACTTGTTGATGTAAACTTGTGATAAATAAAATCTTGCAATATCACCTATCTCGCTCATGCTTCTCGATGATTTCCTTCTTAATTTCCATTATAATCATCTCCTTATTGCCTTCTTTTTCCACCCATTCCTTTATATAGTCCATTTTTTCAGTACAGTAACTAAAAAACAATCACTACACTTGGACAGAAAAGAAAAAATACTCTATGCATATAAAATTCCACAATATGTATTATAGTAAACAGTATACGCTTGCACCGATGTTGACTATATGAATAAGGCACTCCAAGTGAGAGAAAAGATGTCGCATAGACATAGTTGTGATTATGCACCACTCAGCAAACAAACATATGTACTCATCTTGCAAAACACACACATACAAAGTTACTCACAATCCAAGGTTTGATTGTAAGGAAACTTAAAAAAAGAAAAATTATTTAAACAAGCAAAAAAAGTTGAAAAGTCTAAGAAATAAGTACATTATAAAATGATTAAAGACTAAGAATACATATAAACAAAATATACACATGGAAGGAATAATACAAAAAAAAAACATCAAATGCTTAAAAAAATACAAAAAAAGTATAGAAAATGGTAGAGGGCAATAAGACAAATAATGAATCAATTCTTTTTTGGTCATAATTACTTTTTGCCACTAAAATATTAATGTTTAAAAGTATGTTATCAAAGATCCGTGGATGATGGTAACTTACAATAAAATTTCAGGGTTGCTGTTTTGATGACGTTTCATTCACAACTATGGTAGACATCTTCAGAAGAAAATCAATAATCAAACAGCTGGAGAAGAAACAACATGATGCATCAATAAAATTGCTTGTAATAGGAGCATCAGATGAAGTTGTGGCATCTGATTAATTAGTAATCTCAGACATCTATCAAGAAGGAATGTTCACTTGAAAATTAAAAATATAGTGATCACTCATGAACCAACAAAACTGTCAAAAATTTGCCCTGTCAAATGCACCACTCACCCAACAAACTATGCAAAAAAGTTTATATTTGAAACAAGATACATACAGAGAAGAAAACATTAACATTTTATTAAAATGGACTCAAACAGGGAACTCCACAATATCCACAAGTAAAGTCAAAAAGGAGAAAAACACCAGGACAACCAACGAAAACAACGCAAAAGTAGTAGATTAATATTACATACCACAACACTAGAACAAATAAAGAAACAACAACCAACGTAAGAAATTAAAAAAAAAAGTTTAACAATGGGGATATAAAGTTCAAGCATGCATAATATACAAACAAGTAATATCATGATTTAAGCCAGTAAAGCTAAAATGGTTTTGAAAATTTCAAATGTACACTTCAAGTTGTATTGACCGACGTATCTATAAGCTACAAGCTATATAAACGGTCAAGTTAAATCTAGAAAATGAATAAATAAAATAAAATACAATAAAAATTGAATTTATTTACATGACAGCACAACTTCCATATGTATCATTACCTCCATGATGGAGGCCCTTAAGCTGTCCTTGGTGTTACTATTCCTCTCATCATTGCAGTCAGGACTGGAAGGTGGCCACAAGTCCAGTGGTAATACAAATTGTATAGCCATGCCTGGGGCTTTCTTGCTTTGTGGGCTACAGGGAAGTCTTGCTGGTACACATACTCCCACCCAGCAGCCACTTCCTGTATCAAGGGCTTGATGATTATCTCCAATACATTAATATAGCTGTCAGCAGTCCTCTTAGCGCCATGCCAGAGGCCAGAAACTTTGTATGAAAGACGGTATGCACTTTAGAGGAATGATCCAATGATCATTTTGGCAATTCTCCTTTCTGTCCTGAATAAAGTTTTTTTGTCCAAAATGAATCTCAGGAAGTCAGCGCTGTCATGCTCGATATTGTTCAGCAATGTTTGGGCCTTTAACTTCCTAGCTATCTTAGTTTTCTATCAACAATTTGGCAGTTCCTCAAGATGAAAGACTTGCAGTGCAGGTCTTGGTCATAATGAAATTAAACTAACTATTGACCTCGCCATCACTTCTCTTACTATCAAATCACTTGCTGTGGGTTGCCCTGCCAGCAGTTACCTTCTCTCTTGGGAAGGGAACATTCCCTGTACTTCTTGGTTACATCTTTTTGTAACTAAACCACATAATTTCTTTCGATTCTTCGACGCGAAAGAAATTAAGTATAGCAGCTCTGCTATCGCATTCTCGGCTTTTTAAGAACATCATAGGTCATTGATTATGTATTGTGTTACCTAATAGGGAATCTTTAATTTCTATAGCAATATTCTAGTGACGTCATTTGCCATTATATTACGTCTCTCAGATTGTGGGATTGCTATCACAGTTGGATCATTACTTACAAATGACATGAAGAACAGGCTAAAATGGGAGACAAACTTTTGGCAGTTTCAATTTAGAATGTTTAAAGATGTTAATCTTATAAATGTGACTAAATAAGTAGTATGGAGGGTAGTAATGAGAAAGACCAGAAGCAAACAAATTTAGATAATAAAAAGCTAATAAGTTATTCAGTGAAGTGAAAAATTTTTGAGAACCCCATTAATATGAAAAATAATTTGACTCCTTGTTTGACTAATTAGTGAAGGTGATAAAAACCTAACACCCATAAAGCATATTCTATCACCCAATAATTTTAATGCATATAAAAATATTTCAATCGAGCAAAAGTATAAATTAACATAAGAGTGTAAAGAACACAAAGATATGAGATATAAATCGAATTGTTTATCAAATTGAAAGTCATAAACTATTAAATATATAACTATATACACACATACATACATACACAGTGGCCTACATTGTTTCCATTTTTGTTGATAAATTAAATTCTTGATATCACATATTCCCAATAATCCCAATAACCACAAAATAAAAAACCTACCTGTAACACAAGGACGGCATGATCATCGGGTGTGTGCTCCAATTCTAGAAGGCATAAACTTAAGGTTTCCCAAAGAATTTCCAGCTCATGTAGTTGGTCGCTTAACGAGGAAAGATGTGGATGCTCTGAATATTCAGCTGAAAGTAACACTTATGTAAATTACAAGTATTCTACGATTTAGAAAATATCTACCTTGTGATTGTAATGCAGTCTTGCTATTAGATTCCAGTTGCTCTTGGCTATCGTTCTCTCCAATCTTCAACTTATCCTCTTCTTCTATTTAAAATTAAAAACATTCATTACAGAAACAACAAGAAATTAGTCATTTTTACCTTTCTTAAGGGCCTTCTTAATAGCTTCTCTAATTTGAACTATTACGCGCAATACACGTAAGAAGAACAGCTGACTGGAAGTTTTTGAAGTGAGAGGAGCCATACAGGGCAACTGTAAATCGTAGGAAGCTTTAATCTTTGAAGAAGCAGTAATGACCACGGTTTCTTTGGTAAATCTATTAGAAACGATTCCTTTGGACGAACTAGGACTCGAGTCATCTTGGGCTTTGCGTTTTTGAACTTTGTTCAGCTTCCTTAATTCGTTAAACATGCACTGAATCTGCTCCCTAACGACTTCGCCTATTCGCTTTGCTCCGTTAAGCAGCAGATTAAGAATCTGAAATTTTGACCCCATTAAAATGGAATCAAATTCAAAATAAAATAACTTACCACGTAACTCATGTCTGTAGAACAATTTGACAAGTTTAATAGCAGAACTGTTGCATCTTCTAGACCTTCCTCGGAACAACTTTTATAAGTCAACACATTAACAGCCAAATTTAAGGCAATTTCAGGAGCACCAACAGTTTCGTATTCCTTCATCCTTGTCCTCTGGCATTTCGGGTGAGCATTTCTGTTAAGCTCAGGCATACCAGCACTTATTAGCGACAGTAAACGTAACAATTTGTCTGTTAACTGAGTGCTGCGGTATATAACAGGCGAAGATAACATGCACAGCAGCTGTCCAAATGCAGACTGATCAAAGTTTGTACAAGTATTATCAGCTTCATTAGACATGGTGAAAGTATTATGGCTCTTTGCCAAACTTTTTCCTTTCTTAGAACTGGCTGAATCCAACTTCAAAAGCATATCCCAGAAGTCTGTACTTTCTGTCTTGTTTTTAGATGGTGATACCGATGCTTTGTTCTTATCATCTTTATCATCCCTATATTTCAATGGTAAAAGGCAACTAGGAAAGTTCTTTGACAAACAAATAAACAAATCTAAAGCATTTTTGCATACAATAGGTGCTGCCTGCGGATGAATAATTATGTTAGTCAAATTGGAACGATCGCTACGTTTTCCTGTGGTACGAGTAACAACAAACACATTAGCATGACACCCAAGAGCCGCTTCCATACGAATATTTAACCAGTTTGCACCATTTCCTATGTTTTTGGTATCAGTAAGCAACTTGCTAGTTAATGGACCTGGTTTAGGCTGACGCCTTACTGGCTTCATTAAATTTTCATCAGATTTTACATGAACGCTTCGATCAATTATAGATAACAAAGCTTTTATAATCCAGTCACGAGTAGGCGCATGGTAACACAAGTTTCTAATAACTCGGTGCAAACGTAGAGTGTTCAGTTTTGGATCATCAGCAAACAATAATACTAATAAGCAAGAAAGCGATTCGTGATCTAATAACTGTCTTCCACGCACCCTCATGCCACCACTTGTACCAGGACTGTTGGTTATTATCTCAGCACGACTCCATGTACTCCACTGAGCTCGTTGAGGCAATAAATGTGGATTCAACCTTGATGATAAACGACCTCTTGTTGTATGACGAATAATTGTAGTCAAATTACTTTGGAAAAATCGTTCTTGTACAATTTGTCGGTTTCGGGCCTCCCAATCTCTACGCAATGTTTGGGCTTCTGCTGCTAAATCTGGTGGTAGAACAGACATCTGCGAATCCTCCATATCCGATAAAATCTAAAATACATCAAATTTTAATTACAAAATAATTTAAGGTATATTTTTCTTTACCATAGTACGCAAGGACGGCTGTAATGTTTCAAAGAATGCCCCCGCATCAAGTGGTTCATCAGGATTTGCACGTGCAGCAGCTTGACGTTGTTGCTCTAAGCGCTGCTGACTAAGAACTTCCTCTTGCAGTGCTGGAGGTAAAGCTGCCAAAAATTCTGGGCTTACTTCAGATGGACCACCAGAAGTACCAGCTGCTTCAGAATTTCCAGAACTAGAAGGTCTATTTGTAGAGGGGTTCAAAAGTCTATACTGTTCCAAAACCTACAAGACAAACAATATAAAAATATGCAAAGATATTGTGAATATTTTTTTACCTCTCTGCGCATCTCAGGAGGTAAAGCTTCCAAAAATGAAGGGTCTACACCTTCAGGAATATCTTCAGATGTTTCTGAAGTAGCCCTATTAGTATTCTGTAGTACATCTGCAGAAACTTGCTGTTCATTTTCGGGTTCCTCTTGGTCTTGAGATTGAGAACGGAACGAACTAGAAGTAGTTTCTTGTGAACTAAAACTAGTACTATTTTCTTGGCTTGAAATGTTTTCCTCAACTTCAATACGCTGTTCCTGGGACTGTGTCAAGTTTTGAGGTACAGGTTGTAATGGATGCATTCCTGCTGGGCACATGTGTGTTGGTGGATGATGTATCAAATGAGTCACTTGTGGAGGTCCTGAAGGCATAGGAGGTGGTACAGGAGGAGGTTGTGCTGCAGGATGAATTGGAGGATTAGATATTTGTAAATATGGTGGATGTCCATGAGTACAGGGAGCACAAGGTAATGGGTATATTGGACAAGAGAGGTGTGCAACAGGAAGAGCTGTAGATAAACAGCATCTTGGAGGAGGTGGGACTGGAACTCCTGGTATTCCATGAGAACAAACAGCATGTGGATGAGCATGGCATATGGGTTGTACAGATGGCAAAGAATGTTGACCAACCATTTCATTATAAAAATTAGGATATTCTTCTGCATTTTGAGCGAACGGTCTGGCGTTTTCAGCATCTCCTTGTTCAGCTGCTTGCTCACGATTTGGTAGATTTGACAATTGCGAAAATGGAAAAGGTTGACTTGTCGATGGATTTTCATTTGCAGTACTTATTGGATTAAAGGAACTCATATCAAATGGAATAAAAGGCGTGTCCATCGGTTCTTCAAATGGTTCTATATCATAAAAACCAGGGTCTGGTAAACGCCTTCCTGCAAGACCTTCTGAAGCAACACGTTCCACTTCTGATAAATTTTCTTGCAAAGTTTGATCGTCGGATGTTTCATCATAAACATCCATACTATAAGAATAATGTTGACTTTCTGGACCCTGCATATTTCTTGCTTCACTGCTAGGCCTTGCTCTTTCATTTACATCAATATTTAATTGTTGTTCAACAACTTCACCAAAAGGTTCGAGTGTAGGTGGTTCAAGGTTAAAAGACGATAATGGCATTACACCATAAACACATGGATCTGAGGGTAGACGTCTTTCTCCAGGCCCATGACTTTCCGATGTCGAAGAATTACCACTGAAAGGATTTCCTCCCATACTATCTTCTAATGAAAGAAGTCTATCATATGTGCGATTACAAGCTCCGTTATCCTGCATATTTCTTTGGATGCCAGTAGGCATTCTATCTTCTTCATTATTTCCTATACAAAATTTTCAAATTAACTCCAATAAATCCTTTAACTGAAATGATGACAAAACAGCAAATAAAAAATTTCCCAGTGTTAAATGTATTAGACAAATTCGTTAGTGCAAAATTGAATTTCAGTAAAGCAACCCAAACTAAAACAAATAATTATTTATAATGCAAAAATATTGTTCCTGGCCATATTCTTGGTAAAAATAGAATGTACTACAAATATCAGAGTTTATACGACACCAAAAAAATACATAAGGCATTCAAAAATTATTGACACTACAAATGTTTCATCCGCACCAATCTTCTATCAAAAAGTGTGTATTAATTTCATTAGAGGTATTCCCCTCCAATGTTTATGCACTTTTGGCATTGTTCTGGCAGTTTTTGTGAAGGTATTGTATGAAGCTCATCATTGGAAAACATTTTACCATCTACTGCCCTTTTCATTATAACAAGTAGACCAATTACTTAGCATAAGATCCTGCAAATATAGGCTGTGAGGCAACACTATATATTTGAGAATCTGCAAGGTAGCAATGGTATGGTGACTGACAAACAACCACGCATTATCATGGTGCAGCAACATGTCTGTGTTGAGGCAAGAACTTCCAATGTGATGCCATTTTATAGACTGGGATTTCTTTTCTAGCATCGTGTCAGAATCATAATTCGTCTGCTGTGACCAAACACTCAAAGGACATCTCCAGATCCATATTATACATCTGCAGCAACTGTTTGTATAACCTCCATACATTTCTGCTTCTGCTGAGCAACAAGAATATGAAAAACCAATTTTGTCTTCTTTAAATGTCCCCATAGTTGGTGGTTCAATAAAACAAACCTGTTACACCTCATAAAATAATATGATTTGTCTAGTTGCCATTATCAGGTCACACATACTGGACAATGTGTCAGTATAATCCTTGCCTCCTTTGAACTCGTTGTTATTCAACATTCCGAGACTCTGTGCTCCAGTCCCACCTGTGACTACTAATTTCATATGGATATCCAAAATAATAATTTCTTTTCCTTCAAAGAAACGATAGCATCCATGGTGTTCCATGATTTTGTTTCATTTTGACCACAACTGAACTTGAAGCACTGCATGAATAATTCACCACCTTTCTCCCTATATGTTCTAAGAATATCATTCTGATGGCATCATGTGGTACAGTGCTTAAATCCAGACAAATTTAAATTTGAAAATCCTGCTATATAATAATATTGCGATAGGTCGTTGTTGGCATTCATGAAAGACATATGCTCTTAGGAAACAGTCACAATCTCAAAATGGACGAGCCGTTGCGAACAAGTGCGGAATATATACAAAGAGCTGCGATTATCAAAAGCCTTCGTGCTGGGCGTTTGGCGACTAAAATAATTCAGTTCTTCATGTACCCGAAATAGATCAAACCTTTACGCTTATATAACTTCAATGTTATGAGAAAAAGGTAGAGGTACATACAGTTTTTATCGATTTTAAATAATGCTATGATGTTAAAGAATGAATTACACAAGGCATTGGGAGTGATTAAAGTTCAAAGTAAACTAATAAAACTAACATGACCTTAGAGCACTTGATTAGTATTGGTAAGGGTTAATAATAGATTATCACAAAAGTAGTGTTGAGAATGGTCCGAGGCAAGGCGACCCCATGTCCACAATACTATTTAATATAGCCCTGGAAAATATAATAAACAAAGCAAAAATACATCGAACAGGAACAATAATAAATAAGTGACACCAATGGAAAGAGTAGAACAGTATGAGTATCTAGAGGTGGTTATAAGAGAAGACGGAAAGAACGAGAGTGAAATAAGAGGCAAGACTCATAAAAGGTAATAGAAATGCGGGTATGTTAAGAGCAGTGCTAAGTTCTAAGGAAATTTCTAGAAACACCAAGTGCACATATATAAATCTGTGCTAAGACCAACTGTAACATATGCCTGTGAAACGTAGAAGTTTGAAATATGGGAGGCGCAAGATACTCAGAAGAATATTTGGAGGTAAAAGGACAGAAATGGGATGAGAAAGAAAGTAATGAAGAAGTTAAAAATCTTTTTGGAGAAATAAATATAACAAACTACATAAAAGGACAAAGGATTAGATAGCTAAGCCATATCAGTAGAATGCATAACAATAGACTAGTCAAAAATATATGACGCACGAGTGTATGGGAGGAGAAGAAGAACTAGAGCTAGGCAGAGATGGATCAAGGAGGTTGAGAAAGATCTAAACTAAAAGGGGTTAAAGAGTGGAGAAGGCAATAGCCAGACTATATACAACATTGTTACGAAATATAATGCTTCTAAGAAGACTGGAGAGGTTCCACTAACAGTCATTCGAGAGAACGCATGACACCGCAGATGTGAAAGGGCTTAGGCATTGATTTCGGAGGACCCAGGAAAATCATTAAGGAAATTGTCATATTTACAATAAAGGTATGTCAAATGTTCTTTTAGTTCAAAACTGGTCTAAAGAATTTTGGTACCCCAATAGCCCCGACTTGAATCCCCTGGACTAGTGTGTTTGGAGTATAGTCGAAAGGGTTGCTGACAAGTCCACTAATGTGGCATATTTTTATGCACAGCTATCGAAGCAGCATTTGCCAATATGGACAGCACTACTTTACAGAGAACGTGCAAGAGTTTCAGGCTAAGGATGCAGGAGACTATCATTGCAGCCAAGGGAAGTTACATCGAATAAATTTACTCTAGACAGATTACACTACTGACATACAAAAGAATTTTTTTTAATTTTAATTTTTTGTTAGGTAAAATTTTATTTTAAAAAATCTTTTAAGTTACCCAAATTTAAGCGCCATACCTTGTAGTCTTCACACATACGTTGACCATCTGTGACAACTGAAGTTTCAAAATAAGAGTGCTAATCACTTTTGAATGCTCTAAATACATCATAAAATAAATGTGTACAAAAAATACTACACAGTTAAATACTTTTTCAAATGCTAGTTATAAAAGATAAAATGCGGCTCTATTAATCCATATTCAATTAATCATTTATATATTCCACCTACTAATTGCAAGCCTGCCATATGTTAAATAGACCACATAAATACCTAAAAGCGTGTTGGTGAAAACATGTAATAAATAAATAATACATACTTGGTTGTTCAGAATTCTGCAATGGATCACTATTTTCTTCCTGTATCACGCAATCTGAACTGTGACTATCAGAATCATTTCCTCCATCGTCGCCATTGTCCAATAATGATGATAAGGGCATTAGTGGGGGAGGTTCCAAATTGTCATCTGCCTTCTTAGAAGTTTCTTGAGGAGGCTTATTTTTATTTTTGATTTTCTCTTCCTCCTCTTTTTTGCGTTTCCTTTCAGCTAATTCTAAATTGCGATGTTTCATTAATGTTGGTATCAATTTATTACAGATAATAATTGTAATATCATATGTAGACTCAATGTCCAATAATTTTGATTCTTCGTTCCACCAATGCAGTACTGATGGAACATGGTTTAACGTTGCAGCTAAACTTGGCCCAAACAAATATCCAGACTGATCGAGAAAATCAATTTGCTCCTCGTTAGTAGGAATCAATCCAAAATTGTCCATAACTACAACTCTTGCAGTATCGCGAGCTCCAGGTGAACTCATTATTTCATTGGTGCTTAATGATAAATTTTGAGCAACTGGGCCCAACAATCTAAAAATAAATTATAAGTAATTTAATTTGACACAAAAAAATATCATTAACCTTTGTAAAATGACTGGTGGATTTGGATTTCTTGGATTCAATTGCAAATATTGATAACGACGTGCTCGGTTAGCACGCTGAATACGAGTGGACGCAGCAGTACCATTTTCACTATTGTGGCGTGATACCAGAAGAGGATGGCTAGTGGGAGCTAAGAAAAGCATAAGATAATTAATGCTAATTTTTTTTCTGTAGAAGATACCTTGTTGGTCACTAGAGGTAGCTATATCCTCAAAAAATGGAATAGCAAATCCATTTTCATTCCACCGAACCATTCTCGGTAAAGCTTCATCAAGCTCATGATCAGCATATTGAATCATCAAGATATCTTCGTCTTGATCAATATTTGATGCTAAAATTATTTAGTTATATGTGTAACACAACACCATATTATAGTCACCTTCATTATTTTCATCATCCTCATAATTGTTGTCTTCATTGTCATCTGCTTCATCCATATCGTCATCGTCAACTTCATTATCGTCATTATCTTCATCTTCTACTTCTTGATCAGATGCATTTGAATCGGAATCTCCAGAATCGGTACTCATTAGTTCTTCCTGTAAAAAGTTAAGATCAATAATTAAGTATTAATTATATTTATATAATTACCGTAGCGTCTGGTTCATGATCAAAACCTAGATTTCCATCATCATCTATATCCATTGTATGATGATTACGACCAGATGCTACATCACTATAGCTGCGGTTTGTTTCGTTATTGCCATGATCAAGAAGCTGATCCATAATATGTTCTAAGACATTATCTGCTTCCTCCTGTACCACCGACACTTCAGGATTAGCTTCAAGACTTGAAGCAACAGCAGAAATATCATGTTCTGTATTTTCGGCATCTTCAATAGCTTCTTCACCCTGTATTGAAATTTGTTAAAATTTCACTAGTATATAAATCAAATTGAATTGTAATACCTGAGCATTAGTTGCTTCAGTAGAAGTTGTACCACTTTGTGTTGTACCAGCATCATCCAAATTACTTTGCTGAGATTTCTTATGTAATCGACCTGCATTGCCAGTAATAGGCTGATTTACAATTCGAGATAATGATTCCATTGGCTTCAAAGATGAATTTATGGTTGTAGGGAAATGGGGACTAGACAAATCCATATAATGAGAGATCCTAGCCAAATCATTGAAAATTCCTTTCCGTAACAAAATTTTTACCATATTATTGATTTGTCCATTTTGGTTTTTGAAAACACGCAACTGATTTGTTGGAGGGCAATTTTCTATCATGGTAGTTATAATTCCAGTTATCAATTGTATTTGTGTATGCTTCTCTAAAGACTCTGGCATAAGCAAGGCTCGTCCCAACGCTGCTTTGACTTCATTTACCAAAATAGCCTGAGCATCTGGTGAATGATTGCAAGATGCAATCGCAGCAATTAGTACCCGACACATCATGGAACAGTCACGATCAGAGCAATTTTCGGTTATAGGTAACAGTTTATCAAACATAAATGTTAATGCAGAGCAATCTTCAGTAATGAATTGATTTATATTACATCTATATGTAAAATCTACAATAAATTTGGCGACAGATCCATATGACACAACAGCATCTGCTAGAATTTTCAAAACAGAATGCTTAGCTAGCATAGGCCTTTTAACTAATTCTTGTTCAACTCTGTTATCTGTAGTAGAAGATCCGCTTTCATTTAGTGTTCTCGATCGTCCTCTTGTAGATGATACATTATTATCATCTACATTATCACCAGTGAGGCCTGACGAATTGGAATTATTACCAAGTAAATCACTTGTTCTTTGGTATGTAGAATCACGAGAAGTGGGTCTAGATGAGCTGTGAGATGGCTTTGGCGCATTTTGGTTGGATTGTTCCATGGTATTATATTCCAGTGGCTTTGCCAAGGCATGCAGTAGATTTATAACCACTAGTACCGAAAGGTCTTCATCCATTAAGACAGTATGTATTTTTGAGTATGGTTCTGCTCTCATTGGTAAACGTATGTCCACATCTTCAGCTTAGGAAAAAAAATATATTAAAAAAAAATTATCAAAAGAACATTAAATATCTAATAATAATGTAAATGATATAACCTTGAGTTATATAACGTTTGCAAAAAGCGATATTTTTAATTTTATAATTTCTAAACACAAAACCTTATTTCATTAACATATTATAAAAAGGATCAAAGAATAGAATAATCCAATTTTCAAAGTCCTTATGCATGATCTTTTTCAATTATTTTTTAATATTGTAACTAATATATACCCTACACCGAAAGGTATACAGGGTTTACTGATTATTTACTGATATAACTAATATATACTTACTGTGGCGAAAAATGCTACAATCCACACGAAGAATGGTCTTCGCAACTTCAAAAAATACTTCTGGGGAACGAGTAACGGCACCTCCAATTTGACGAATCAAATAAACCAATTCTCTATATGACGGTGGAATAGATGGCAATGTTCTCCCTCTGATAACTTTTTCCATAGAGTGAGCAAGTGTTTGATTACTTTCTAAAGCATGACGAATAAGAAGTGTGGCTAGTGGACCATAACCACTAAATGCAGAGGTTTGTCTCATATCCAATAAACTGCCAAGCCCACCATCCCGCACAAATATTTTTGCAAGGTCAAAATCTCTTGTTAAACGTAGACAAATTCGCATAATGGCATGCAGCAGATCTTTATCAATTTGTAAATGCATAAGTTTACAGCAACTTACAACAATACCTATACTTTGCTGCTTCAACAAACTTGGGGCAGGGATGCATCTTTCTTCTTCATTATCACACAGAATTACTTCTTCGTCAAGATTGTACACATCATTGTCACAGTTATTTGGATCATACTTTGCTTCATTAGAAAGATGTACTGGAGTCATAGTTATTGGTCTATTATTACCAGTCTCATCGTTACACTGCAGCATATTTCCAAAGGTAATCGTGTATCGACGACGACCACAGGTTACACGAATGTTTTGTTCGCCATTCCAGTATGCATCATTGATTAACTTGTTATTAGTAGGGGAGTAAGCAGTCCATTTTCCAGATACAAGATCATACCACTTCCAAATACGATTTGTGATTTTATGCATGTTATATTTGCGTTGGGTGCAAGTTGCTACTTTTCCCAACGAATCTAACAATAATAATACAGGCGTTAACCATTTTGGTTCCACTGTTAGCTGAAGGCTAGTCATGCATACTTCAGTTATTTTAATAAGGGTTATAAAGCTATCCACCAACTTTTCACATCGATGAACAGCAAATCCACAAGGGATCCTCATGTCAAAATAAGATGGGATTTCAAAAAACAAAGTGTACAAATGTACGTAATATCCCAAACATAGGGCTCTTTCTGATTCACACAATTCCTGATGAACCATTGCAAAATCTGTTGTCATGCCAAATCTTAGGCAATAAGATCGAGCAAGATACATGCAGTTTTCTCTTATTTTGAGCAATAAACTACTTAGCAATTCATCTCTAAATTCAGGGCCATTTCTCTTCATAACAGTTCCCAATAACTCACAAACTTTATACACAGTCTCTGGAATAGCTTCAATCAATTCCAAACAAATTTGAAGAGAGCCTTTTGTAAAATTATCAATCAGTTCTTCAGAGAGTGGCGTATCGTCATCTTCTTTCTTTCTTTCAGAAGATGGGCCTGGCTCTTCTAGTGACAATGCTATTGCTTGCCTCACTTGATCATCTTCTGTCAAATCCACATCCATTGCAGAACCACTGTTTCGAAGTAAATTAGGTGGGTTTGAAAGCAAGTAATCTGTAGCTTGCTCAACATTCAATGTATGCACTAAAGCTTCCAACGCGCTTTCCCTCGAAAATCCCATATCCATTAGCTGCCGCAGGCTATCCTGGTTGACTTCACTTTCTGCTCGACCACTAGAATAGCCTACAGATTTATCTTCTCCTTTACTCAGTCGTTCCTTAATGATTTTTTCTCCCCGTAAAATATGTCTCAAAATAGTCAAAATAGATTCGCTCATTCGAATTCCGTAGGTAGGTAATGGTTTCTTTCCCCACATATACATAACAGCTTCGAAAGCTTGTTTGTGAATTTGAATCAAGTAACGCAGTGGACTAAAGCAAATGTATTTTTTCATGACAGTATTTCCCAAATTCGACTTATTCGTCATGGAATGTGGTGAATCTAATATTGCCTTAGGATTAACCATTTTCTCGAGAAGCATCAGCCAAGCATCCAAAAATTCCCCAGTACCTAGCAAATAAATTTTAAATACTATAATTGTTTAAAAATGCCTAAAAGTACAATTTTAACAATTTTATACAACACAGAAAGGCAACAAAGGTTACATCATCATTAACAAAGCAGAAATACCAATTTATTTTTCATGTAATTAAAATTACTTCTACTGTATGAAAGTAATAGGAATGTTAACAGTATTGCAGATCAAAGATGCAAGAGCAGCAAAGCCATGCCCAAAGTACTCATTTTGTGTGACTAATTTTATCAGTTAATAAAATAGCATTCGACTTTCAAAATACAACACTGAAAGAATAATAAAATCATTTAAAAATAGTAAAATAAAATTTTGGATTTAGATTATCAATGAAATATCAATGATATACTATATACATCCTTAGATTTTAATTATCCATTTCTTCCTTCAATAAAAAAGCACTTCAAATTTCATAAAATAATTCAAGTGTAGTAACACAAAAATATTGTCAGAAACCTACCTTCTGGAAGATCTGGATTCTCCAAACCCTGCTCCAAAGGAACCGTTTTCCCAGCACTCAGCGCCCACTTGAATGTATTAAAGAAAGTAGTTTGTCCTCCTAAGGAGACAAACTTCTGCAACATCAAGTGGTAAGGGTACCTCTTTTCATCAAATAACATTGGACTCGTGAATCCAACACTACATATCAAGAACGTAAGTTTAAACTTTGGGACCGGACTAGGTGGAAGCTTTTCATAGTCTAGACCGTTCGCCAAAAGACAATTTAATGCGATGGCAACATTTTTGGCATGCTGAGTAGGGTACGCGGTAGTCGACACAATGTTTTGACCTCGCCGTTGTCGAACTGGGGTTCCAACGCACAACTTTACTAATAATCCAAAAAGTTCGGCTAATGCTCGCCCTAAACGTGACGAAGCCCCCAACAAAGGTTTAATGTACTTCAATTGTTGACTTGTTGGCTTAGTAGTAATAGGTTCGCCATCTATATCCATATTCTGAAGTTGAATAGGATTTGTTGATAAACCTTCTAATGCTGCTGCAACATTGGCAGCTGCGCTATCTAAACTTGAACTGCTAGGATAACTATTTTCGGCCTAAAACACAGAATTCCACATAATTATTATATTAATCTACTTAAAAAAAAAATCATTTTATGACTTACCCTTTCAAAAACAGGAATATTCAGTCTCTCCATATCTTCTCGGCCAAAGTCACAATCTACAGGTATTACATCATCACTACAAAACGCCAAAAGGAGAGTGCTTTCCCACACAAGTGATGTATATAATTCAGCTAGGCCTTTAAGCACAGTTATTCCTTCTTCTGTACTCCAATGTTGAAGGGAAAGTGCACGAATTTCACTTTGGCCGGTGCGACACACATGTACAAACATCAGTACATAACCGTGTGCAGCAGTCATTGCATGTAATAATGGAGTGGCTTTTACATTATTAAAAGCACCTTCCAAGTTGGGAGCAGTTGCCAATTCGTGTAGAAGTTTTGAAGAACCAGTACTATCCAACTGAGAATATAATGGCTTTAATGTCTCCAATACCTCGTTCAATTGTTGCAGTCCATGACGTAGAACTCTAGGATCATGAGCAAGATTTAAAATGCTCTTACACACGGATGATACGGCTTGTGCAGACACAGTAACAGGACAATCAACTGGTAAATTAGGAAGTCCAAGGATTCTTAATAGGGGTTCAAGCCCACCTTGAAGCACAAACTCGCGACAATGATCATCAGTGGAATTATTACTCAAAATGGCATCAATAAATTTCATGATGTTAAGAATATAATCTACTAGTGCAATAGGAGTCTTTTCGCTTGTACCACTATTAGAAGTTTCTTGCGACTCGGTCTGAGCAGTATGAGAAGATGTAGATGCTTCTTCTTCATCGTCATCCTCTTCATCAGATGATCCTACATTGATGCAAAAAGAAGTTTTACTTGTTTATATTAATTTTAAACAAAAAATGCCTTACCTTCGGTGTTGTTAGAAGGTCTAACAATGTTGGTAGGTGTTGTTTCAGATTTACTATTAGGTCTCCAACAAACATACTTGGGGTCAGTTCCTAATTGGCACAAATCATGCAGTAGTTTTATTATCGCACCTGTAGCATCACCTTTCAAACTTGGTTGGTGACGCATCAGTTCATCCATAGCATTTCCCAAATTGGATGCTAGGAACAAAATAAAACCAGTTAATTTACAATTGTATAATACAACTTTGCATTTATACCTGTGTCTCCAAGCGGATCAGAACTACGCCTGCGTCTCATAGCTGACAAATAATGTGGTGATACTAACACTTTGAATAATCTTTCAAATGGTTTACATTTGACAAATGACTGTAGTCCTCTTGCATTTAAACATAAAGCACTGAATACGTTAGGCAAGGAGCCTAACACTTCTCTGGTAGCAGGAACATCCTTGATTAAAAGGGCATGTAATACGACATCAGTGAGACCATTATCTTGTAAAGTTGAAAGCAAAGTAGGTTCTTGAAAAACATATACGGTAACAAGATCAGTGGCTAACAAAAATAGTGACGGTCCGTAATATTCGGCATTTGCAATAATGTGCTTTAATGCAGATGGTAAAATTCCTTCCATAACATGTCGAACATTATCAGCAAACATAGTATCTTGAAGAGCTTTCTTTAAGAAATTCAGCATGGACTTCAATAAAGCTGCACGTTGGGGAAGACAAGTTTTTCCAAAATTAGCTGCGTTAGCTTGACATTCATAATTTTTGGTAAAATCTTCATCGACATCTGAAGGCCCTGCTTGATCAGTTCCGCCGGAGACTGGTTTAAATTCGAAACTTTGTTCTGGCCGACACAGTTGTACTTCAACCTTTAAAAAAATGTAAACGCTTGTTAATATCCATTTATTTTAATACTAATAATGAAAACTTACATCCAACCGATTGATAAAACTCTGCAATCCACCGTGATTGTGAAAAGCTTGCATATCAATGTTTGTAATAAGATCAATAACTCTAACGGCACGAGTCACAAACTAGAATATTATATTGTATCATTAATTATTCAAATAAGACATTTTTAAACTTACAGTAATGTGTTCTAATTCGACTCCGTGCCAATTAATAACTTGAAGTAATGATTCCATCATTCCACAAGAAACCAAAGCTTCTCCCCCGGCCTCATAGCTAGCCAAGTGATATAAGAATGAAAACAAAGCAGTCGCTAATGGCAATGGGAATTTAGATGTAAAGTCTGTAGTTGGTAGAGGAACATCAGCAAGTAATGTTCTTTGTCCTTGTTCATTCCCTTTCTTGTCATCCTCAGTCTGAGGCTCTTTTTTAATTATTGTCTGTTTAGTTAGAGATGTAATACAATTACGAACTAGTGTTGGTAAAAATCCGTGGTATTGACTGGCACCAGTAACATCTATGATGTTGTTTAACCGAGAGCCAGGTTTCCTGCAGGAATTTAAAATTAAATAAACAAAAATTACAATAAACTGGTAAATAATTACTTTGGAAAGTGAGGATTTCTATCTAAATGAATTATAGATGTAAGAGTCCGAAGTGCAGCAGAACGAATATCTACCATTTCTGGTAAATCAAGCTCCACTAACTCGACTAATTCCTCCAACAAACCATTGTAGAGGAGAGTATGGGCACAGTCTTGGAGAGCATTAGAATATACAAGCACAGAAAGGGCTTGCAAACGAGCTTGTACACATAAAAGTCTATTTTTGTAATCTGTAAAGTGATGGGCTAAACGAACATGCGTAAAAAGCCACATCTAAACAAAAAGTTATTGTTAATCATTAATTTTTATGAAATACTTTTATTTACTTACTTCTTTATCGGGGGGAATACAATAAATAGATGTTAACCCCTTCATAACTTCAGCAGGGGTTTTGTTAAGCTTATCGACATTTTCGACATGAATGTAACTCGAAGTTTGTTTTCCCTTCCAGTCTTTAAATTCTTTATTATCTTTATCCAGTACATAATCTTTATGGAATTCAAAGTGGAGAGTGGTGGCAGAATGGGGTATCGGTTTACCTTCGATGCAGCAATCTGCTAGGCCAAAACCATTCTCTTTACCTCCCCAACTCTGTTACACAAATGCAAGTTAAAAAATACCCATTTAAAATATTGAAGCTACAAACCTCTGCAAGATAATGCAAACGAGACAGGAGCGCCTGCCTCTTCTCAGTGGCCAATCGGGTTATAAAATTGCTGCGCTTTGAAAACATGTACAACAAATTTAAAACTGCCAAAACCACGTTCATGTCGCTGGAGCTCAATAGGGACAATAAATGTTCCATGGAATTGTAGAGGTGTCGCGAAAATGAATGCTCAATTAAGAGAGTGGTGAAATGCAGTGTCCAGAGCAGCAACTTCTTGTCCTACATTAGGAAAGTGAGTTAGATTTTTAAAAAATTACAAATGAACAGCAAAATATTAGACAATGTAATACATATCAAACCTTATACAAAATTAGGACTATGTCTTCTGTAAGAGAATCTTCAAAAGTATACAAAAATATGACTGAGAATGGAACATTAGTTCAGTGTCTCGTGTAAATATCAACTATGTCAAAATATGGTATATGGAGCATAATTTATTTAGATAAAAGGTTCTTTAATAATTCTAAAATTAAATACTTAATTGTTATTTATTTAAATGCCTTTAATTCATGACAAAACCTATGACTTTCGCGTTTATCCAAATCAATGGATCAGAATTGAAATCCTCAAACTTTAATTACAATGATTTGCTTATTGAACAAAAATTATTATTCTTCGGAATTAGGCAGCGCAAATAATTGAAGTGACACTGGTGGATCCGTAAACAAATGTAAGCAAAAATAGTTGATCAGCCTTCCAATAGTATTACAGGTGCTTAGCGACAGATATGTCCGACAAATTGCTATTGAAAGGGCAGAAGAAACCGTGAAAGAAGAAGATTCATGAAAAGATAATTCAAAATTGTCTAACATACAGCTAGATTTTTTAACTTTTTTGCGACCAACTTACTGATATAGTGAAAGATACACACAACTATGCATCACAAATTATCAGTTCTCCCTATATGACAAAATATACTAGAATGAAAGATTAAAAAGCTACAATTGAGAAATTAAGTCGATTCCAATTGCCACACTATGAATAAAAATGTACCCAAAATGAGGTTATACTGGCCCAAAGCCCTCTTGTATCAAAAATCAAGATTTTTAATACCACCGATAGCATTTTTTTAATGCAATCAGTTACGGCTGAAAGCATGGTGTCATGGCACTGGCAACTTGTATTCTGTAATATATCAAAAATAAAGCACACTGTATAGTATAAAATTGATACAACAATCTCAATTTTCATCCATTTTTGAATGTGGGCTTTAAAGTGCGTGGGACTTTTTTACCTTCAAAGAAGGAACAAAGAGACAAAAACATTATTCCAGATCAAACATTCGTACCCTGGTCTGAAAATATAATTACCAATTCTCTAGGCATAAAAAGTACTGCAAGATATATGAATGTTAGAGTATCTTCAAACATACAAATAATCAGCCATCATATGAAAGAAGTAAATCTGAATAAATTGAAGTATTCTAGGAAACTTTTCTATGGAGCAAGTCTAAATGGGTCAAACAGACAAAACCTCAATGGTCTATGGCACTGAAGTAGGTATTTTCAGATCTACGATGTCACTCCAAAGATTCTGCTTTTTCCAGAACTGCCTCAGATTTGATGATAGGAACATCCAACAACACAGAAAAACTAACAATTTGATGGCAATTTTTGATAAATTTGTTGAAAATTCTGAAATGCATTATGTGCCTTCTGAGAAGCTGACTTTCTAAGAGAAATGCCTTTTTTGAATACATTCCTAAGTTCGGCAAACATACTATCAAAATATATGTAGTAAGTATACTAAAATTAAAACACATGGAAATAACCTAGACAATATCTACTTTGTAACGAGGCATTTGAGAGTGTGGATACCTTAGTACAACCAATAACAAAGACAAACCAAAACCTCACATTTGATAACTGATTCACTTATTACTTACTTATGATGCATTTGCTAACCCATGTTTGCTGATGCATCCCCAAACATGCACTTTTACAGGGTGTTTTACTGTGTGATAAAGAATTCTATTATTCTTCGCTGATCATGCAGAAAGAATTCTTTATTATATTTTGGTTTGTTTTATTAAAAAATACTGTCATTTTGTTCAAGATAAAAGAATGATAGAAAAATATGACAAATTATTATACGTGGCATACCTATATTGTTATGCACTAATTAGAACGACAAAATTATTTGTTCAAAATGACCATTCTTAAGCTCTACACAAGCTTTAAGACGTACGGGCTACTCGTCTACGACAACACGCACTATATCAATTGGAAAAGTGTTGACTGCAATCGTCAGCGCTTACTTCAAAGAATTAAAATTAGGGCGTCTTTGAACAAGCTATACCCTCTAAAACTGACTAATTAATAATCTAAGGGATTGAGATCTGGACCACCAGAAGACCAATCCACCACCGAGAGAAAACGGGGCTCAGCTAAGTTTCAGTATATCGTACTTGTGTGCGGCTGTGGAGTCGTGATAAAAGATCTATGGCTCGCCTCGAAAAAGCGCGTGATTAAGGTTTCACTACAACTTCCAAAAATTTCTGTTGATACACAGCGGTCAAAGTTTTGACTCCCTTCCCACAAAAATGAATATCAGTTACTCCATCATAACATATTCCCCAACAATCCGTTACAGCTGTTAGTTAGCTGAGATGCTTCTTTTGACGACCTAGAGTATACCCTGTCATTTTTTTCCATGGCCACCATGTGCATACCGAGTCAATAATCTCTTTGCTTTTCATCTCCTACCTTTGTTTTAAAGCATCTGTCGGCAAATTTCCCATATGTCTTTTGTAAGCAGCTAGTCCTAGGTCTTTCTTAATAATAAGAGATACCAAAATTTTGGAAAAAAACATCAAATTATGAATTTCGAGGCGATTCCAGAATTAGTTTTATTTCAGCTCCATCCACTTATGAGCATATCTTCCTTGACCTGTCAGACATTTATCGCCTGCTAGTATATAAAATGGCCTCAATTTTGACTCATAGCAGACTTTTTCTATATTTATTAATACTAGAATCTCGTCGTCGAAAACCGGCACGCACCCTTTTAGCTTGTTCTTTATTAATGATTTAACATTATTATTATAAACATATAAACCGGCTGTTAAAATGTACATGAATCTGCTTACCGGCAGGTACATGCAGGCCATAATAGATGGTATGCTCTGCATTTACTTGCGAAAATACCTGCTATTATATTATGAATAAAATACATAGATATTTTCGATAATTTTTCAATACCATTAAATTGATAAAAACTTTAACACAGCTATTTATTAAGAAAGAAAAACAAACAAACAAACGGAGATTTCTATATTTAAAACGAATAATTGTAAGACATTTTAGTATGTCAAAATGTTTTATGTTTATCCTAATGTTGCCACGAGCAGAACGCTTAGACACAAACAGAAAAATCAAATACAAAAAAAAACTTAAAATTCCTTTAAAAACAAGTAATAAACTTTAAAAGAAGAATTTTTAGCTCAAACACATTATGTAAGTCCCTGTAACTACTTACTGGGACATAAATAAGTTGAAAGATAAGGAAACAAGAATGACAAAACTACTAATAGAAAAATATAAACATCTAGAAGAAATAAATAATACAGAAAAAATACTACATAAATTATCCAAAGCATTCAATTGGTATAGAACACTCGGTCGCTAAAAACGAGAAAAAAATGTTGGAGAATAGACGACAACATACTACAACTTATGGAAGAAAGAAAGCAAAAGTAAGGAAACGTGACACAAAAATATTCGGAGACAAAAAAGCGAGTATTAAGGATCACGAAAAAATGATTAAAAGTCGATGTGACGAAATAGAAGCATTAGAGCAAAAAAAAATTATATCCTTAATATCTATAAAGACGTTAGAGAAGCAGCTGGAATATATAAACCCAATACATGTGGGATATCCGGCACTAAAGAAGACAAAATAATTACTAACAACAAAGAAAATAAATACCTGGAAAGCCCTCATAGCTGACCTCTTTAAACATAACAAAGCAGAGCATCCTCCAGACAGATGAGATCACAAAAGCAATATCTCAATTTAAAAATAGCGAACAGCACTTAACCAAGTTTCTTAAATTAATTGAAGCAGAAGACATTCAATAATATATATTGTACTGGAAAGATACCAAAAACTGTTGTTAAAATTGTCTTTCATACTTCTGCCAAAAAGCAATGCCAAATATTATAATGATTACCGTAACAATCTTATAAGCCACCTCTTAAAAACTTTTCTTAAAAATAAACTGCGAGAGAAATATGTCACCTGCACATAATACGCTAAGAACTAGTGAAGCCCTATTTAGTATCCTACTTTTTTCCACTGATGCAGATGATTCATTGATTATCAAAATGCTTTTGATAATGTACAACATAAAAGATTTATTGAGATAATGAAGGAGCGAGTTAAATGAAAGAGACCTAAAAAATCACCACCAATTTATACTGGTATCAAACATCCATTCAAAGGAGTTGGAAATTATTCTGATAAACTAAGGTTACATGGTGACGTTACTACAGTTTAATTTACACCTGGAGCAAAATTTTGTCTTAAAAGACATCAAGATTAACAGCGATTATATAAACAACATATCTACGATTCAGTAGTGGTTGCGGACAAGCCTGAAGAGTCTTCGGGAGATAATGCTTCCGGTAATGGTTTACTAGTGATACAGGCTTTCAACGATCTTCAAAAAAACTAAAAGAATTCAAAATACACCATCTCCTCAAACAGCAATTAATAAAACGTGACATCATTCACTAGAGATCAAATGCCAAATAAAAAAAAGAAACTAGGGCTGCATTCCTGAAGATATCAAAACTGTTTAAACGGCTCGATTTATCATTGTCAACTGAGATCAGATTATTTGTTTCCCTGAAGATGCTTTATAGAATCTAATCATGGAAGTGTTAATAAAAGCACATAAGCTGGAATATCTGCAACATGTGAAAAAGAACCAACGCTATGAGTTATTAAATCTTATTTTGCAGAGCAAAGTAAAAGAATATCGTGACTAAAAAACTTGTATGTATGGTCCAATATAACAGTAAGCTTTTTTATGCTACCGCAGACAAAATACGCATTTCCCTAATGATCATTGGCTAAATATTTTTTACAAAACCTTATGCACCCTTAGAGAAACAAGTCTTCAAACACGGTCCTTAATTTATAGTTCAGAAACTACTAGAGGATCAATTAAAATTGTGTGTAAATTTTGTCATTTCTGGTTTTTTAATTCCATTGAAAATGGAAGTACTCAGCATAAAGACCGATACTAACATCTTCCATTACTGTCGATGATTGCCTTCTGACAGACTTCAGTTGATGCTTTTATCAATTTATTGCTCTTTTCTTCATTCTATAGCAGCATTCAAATACTTCACCTCTATCAAAACCATTATTTCAGTGCCTCTGCCTCAAAACGTAGTTTTGTTCACCATTAAGTGACGTACAGCACCTCTGTCCTTTCTTTCTACTCTTTTAGCTTTCTTGATCCATTTATGGATAACAAAATTGTCCGTATGGCTAGCACTTACAAAGGAAACTTATAACTTTTGGACCCAAGCTTTTAACAAAATAAACCTGCCAAGAGACAGCTGTTCAGCTTATGTATGCAAAAACTACATGTTCCTTAAACCAAAAAAAAGTGTGCTTCACTTGTTTGTGCAGACTTTAAAAACCAAAGCACAATTGTCCATCGAGTCAAATAAAGTGTTTTTCTTTTACATTAAAAGGAAAGATTTTTAGGCCGACGAAAAAACATAGTCATGAATTTTGTAATTTAATTCTTAGGTTACGCTTGGACCATCGCTGTTGTTAATTGGTCATAAAGAAGTGTTCCACTGTCTAGACACCCAACATGAGGAAGAGTTCAGAGTTTCATAAAAATCATGTATATATGTGATGTTTTTTTTTAAATTGCATATTAGTAAGTGCAATAAGTTCGTAACAAAGTTCAATACTGATATTACAAAAGTTACACAGAGAAGGTAATTTGATGTGTGAAATAAGCACATAATACATCATTTAGAAAAATTTAAAAAAGTGGTTTGGTAATAAAAAGGAAAGGGATAGAAAAGAGCAACAACAGAGCACATTGATTATTAATTCAGCAATATGCAAAGAATCACACAATCGCGACTAAATATTAAGGAACATGGCACACACATTTCATCATAAAATAATCCACAAAACCAAGATGAAGCAAAGAAGCTACACATTAATGGAATAGAAAGAAACGGTTGAAATAGGCAAAACATTTTGATGGAGTTTTGCATGAAGGTGTATGCAATAGGTGTATGAAGGTTTGGAGGCCTACAGAAGTAAGAAACATGGTAAAATATTGTTTTTTATGGTCTGGCCTTGGTCCCTCAACAATGAAAAAACCATGGCGAAATCATCCTAATGAAATTGTACTTGAATTCAAAAAAAGTTGTAAAGTTAGATTAAGTCACACGGTCACTTGACTTAAACCCAGTAAAGTATTTGTAGAATAACAGAAAAAAGAATTAATGCACACAATCCTAAGAATCACAGAGTTAATTACATTTTAAAGGAAACCTGAGAAGTTTGTAGTCAATGCAAAACAATTGCCCAGTTATTAGTGAAGTACAAATGGTATACAAAATATCAATAGTCAATAAAGGACAATTTGATAATAGTACAATATAACTAGTTCTGGAAATCAATTGTTTAAAACTATTCTTAAATCACACTTGCAGTCAGCTTTTCAAGAGTCCCATTGATTAATTTAAACTGCACTTTGAAAACTGCAAGCTTTTCTAGAAAATCTGCAGGGTTTTTTAGAATCTTTCCATCTCTCTCTATTCTGGACTATTCTTTTCAATGTTAGACTGACATCATCCACACATCGCATCTGCGGTCTACCCTACCTTCCACCGTGGTTTCCAATGTACAATTTATGCGTTCTATCGCCACCCTAGCCAGATTATTTAGATGTTCATTATATGGCTATGAAAGAACGTCTCCAATGCATTTTCCAATGCAAAACAAATCTTTATGTAGTAATAAAATTGACATATCTGTTTAGCGCATCTTTCATCGGGCTTATGTTTAAACTCAACGTTACGTCTTATCAAGTAAGTGCTACTGCTAGTACTAAATTGAATAAATTTATCAGTATCTATATATAAAACAGATGAAAATTGATACAAAAAAAATATACCTCGATTTCTTAATACTAATCCGTATTCCTAATCTGTATTTTAATTGCATAAGATAATTGCAATATGAAATACTAAAAAAACAAACATTTATATATTTCATATTTATCAAGACCTTGCATAACGGCATAACACATACAGTAGCAAACGCAATGGCCATACCACTAAATGGTGATCAGAACCATAAATCTTTAACTAGCCAGCAAGTCTACATGTTTCTGCTTCCATAAAATATTTTGTTTGCAATACGACCGCAAATTACAAATACAGTACAACTCGGCACAGATTTTTTTTTAACAAAATTTTAAATAAAACTGTAAAAATTGAGGGTAATAGTTTTTAGTAATCAAGATTTCCTGTACTGCACTGCTGTGTCAGAAATGTGGCCATTGTAAATCTTTACCGCAAACATATTGAAAGCAGAAACGAAATTGATACATATTTTTTTCTACAAATAAAGTTACTTACCGATGCATCATAATTGGTGTCACAATAGAGTGCCCATTTATTATCCGGTAATGTGGTAGTAGCCTCTTCGAGAATGTTATCGAATATGTCTAGAACACCTATCCAATGATAGAGTTCGCATTTACCAAACGTCCAGGTGCTGATTTTGGAAAGCTCCTCAAGCAGCTCTGTGCGGGAACACTGACGTAAACGTTCAATAAGTGCGTAACACTCTGCAGGGACTTCCGAAGAGCCCTTGCGCAAACGGGAACGTTCAACCCTCATAATACCGTATCGGATGATAGATGAATATAGGGATTGTCGAATTACATGTGTATTTCTGGGTGGTCCAGGATTATAAGATTCATTCAAATCATCAGAAACAGAGGTATTCCTATACTCTGTAAAAAGAAATAAAAATATGTCAATATACAATTATTAGAAGACAATCAATGATTGTTGTAGCCCAATTGCATTATAAAATGCAAATCACCAAAATCGAGCCACAAATATAATACCAATGTTAACCTGCCAAAGATTTGAGGACCGTGCTCCTGCTTAAGCTATACTGATTTAGAATAACCCGTTTCTAAAAAGGAATTATTAATCCAAATTAGACTACAAGAGGTTATGTTAGGTTAGGTTTCATAATACTTGCAAGGTAATGATATAAATTTAGCGAAATTGTCTGATTCACTTTAATATTTCTGTCCTAACCGGAAAAATGGCGTGCAATTTCTAAATGTTCTCAAGACCTTGTCTCCACCAAAACAACTGCAAAGAAGTCTCTAATTTTGGACTACATAAATGTACGTATAAGACCCTCCGCAACCAACATCACCTTTCTCTATATAAAATTCTTTTAATACAATTTAACCCCACACATTACCCACAGAAGTCGCCCTAGTCAGCCAGCTAATCTAAAACGTTCAGTTGTTAAACATCATATGGAAGCTTGAATGCCTGAATGCATAATTATAATCGAAAACAGGAACACAAACAGTTATCAGGTAAGACACCAAACGGGTGCTTGACACTTCTCTAGAAAGTCTTAACTCTCGATTTAACCAAAGATCCCAAAAATGAAGCAAGTCCAATCGGATAAAAAAAAAACGTGCATTTTAGTAAAAAATTATTCTCTTACCAGCAAATTTCAAGCAACAACTGACAATCATAGCTCACCTTCAAGTAACAGAGAATGACTTCACTGGCAATAGCAATAGAGTGAATCATGTAATTGAATAAGAAACATACCAATTCTTATCTTATCAAATTAGCATTGCAATGCACAGAAGTCATTCAATGACTATGAGCTAAAATATGCATGTCATGTACAGCCAAATCTAAGCAGCAAGAAATGTTGAAACAAATGCAAGCCCATCGAGTCACAAATGTTTCATGAAAATGCAACTCCGAAGAACGGCCTGTAAAACAAAAACTATAGATTCCAACAAATCGAACTGAAGCCGCCTCCGTTCCAATGCACAGGTGAGATTACACAAAGGCATTCTGCAAAATTCTCGAATTTGGCACGGCACAGCAGCCCTACTTACATGTAATGGACGACTGCACTACAATCTTGCCAGGGGCAGACTGCACTGCACGAGGCAACAACTTTGATGCAATCGTTTGCAGGTTGCACACACGAAAACCAAGTATTTATGAGCTGACCAAACAATCGCCAACTGTAAAAACATTGCAGGTTTACAAATGTACCTGATACGCACTTATCAAAAGCCATAAAATACAATTGGCAATTGTTTTGATTTACCTCTAATTAGAATGGTTCCAAAACATCGCTAGTTGGCACACAAAGAACGCCGGACGCCACGTTCGCGCCACTACCAGCAGTTTTTCGCAACAAATCTCTCGGCCGCAAAAACAAACGAACGCCGCGATCACAAATTGCAAAAATCACCGACGTTCATATTCTTACGTACGCTACGTCCGCCATATTGGAAATAGAACAAACAAATGGCAAACACAAATCCACCAAAATAATCGCACCGTGCAGCTCGCCTAAGACCTGCAGACTGTGGGACACAGCTAGCTCGCACGTTTACCGCTGTCGACCGCGTGGAACACCGACTTCTATACGCAGGATGTCGCAATACTCACGGCCTTCTCAGCCTTTGCGCACTGCACACGACCAGCACACTTGGCAACGTACCTTACATTTTGCTGGGGCAAAAACAGGGAGCGGCGCATTTAGCGATCATCCTTTGTTTCGAGATTGCACCACGTGCTGAAACACTGCAAATGGCGTGCGATACAGAATCACCTTACATTTGTCTTCTAGCACTACAACACTACAATTTCCAACTTATGGCGAGCTCAGCCGAACTAAGGTCACCCGTTATCGAGTTGGGATATTTGAAAACGCAGTGGCGTAACCAGATTTTTTTACTCTCCAGGACACTCACTATCCCCAGAACTACACATTTGAAACATTTGAGAGCTCTTCACTTACACCCAATTAATTTAAAACTAAGTCGCTCTGATTCTACCATAAAATTTTCCGTTTAATCAAAATCGATTACATATTCAGTGGCGGCACCTAAAACTTTTAACATATCCTAACTACATTACCAACCCTACAAAACCAAACCATTACTTAATTCTGCATTATCAAATAAACTTTACTGACACAAATACCATGCAACCAGACTTGATCTAGATAATCACATACTTCAAGACAAGCACAGAAATTTTATATTTCCTCAAACGAACAAAATAATAATCAAAACCGTGCAAATGTAACTAGTCCAACATCAAGGTCTTTAAGTATTTTTATTAACAACGTAAAAAAAATTTACAAAGTCAACTAGTGAGATACTTGCCTTGGACATAAGTGAGCAGTGGAAAAGGTAGAAACGGATAATACATGATAAGCAAGATGCTATCGTATGGTACAAAAAAGGCATATAAGACAAACAACAAAAATGGATGTTAAACATAAAATAGGTCGGAAAACTTGTAAAAGTCTTTTGTAACATAGAAAGATGAGAGTATATAAGATTCTGCCTCCCCTCCTCCAAAAAAAAAAAACGAAAATGTTAAGTGAAAATGACATATGTGTATGAAACCAAGAAAATAGACACATATTCAAGAAGAATGAACTTGTCACCCTACATAGATGCTATCGTATGCCCAATAACTATTTCATGAAATATTCAAAAATTGAAGCAATCACAAAATCATACATTGAAGGTACATAAAAAGTGTTCTTCATCTTTCAATGCTTTTTCATTAGTTATATGGTGCACCCATGCGATTCTGAGAAACCTTCCAAGTGTCCATGATTCGAAAGCCTCTATTCTGTTTAGTAACCTGCTCTTTAGGGACCATATAGCAGTATTGGCCAGATATAGCATTTCACTACTATTGAACGGAGGCTTATTGGTACTTCTTGGCAAAAGAGAAAAGTTGATTTCCGTGTTGCTCTCTGATGACTATTATTAATTTAGTTTTGTTGGTCGTATTCTCTTCCTATTCGTTTATTTTAATCGCCATGACTTGTAAATCTTGGATATAGTCTGCCAAGACGATTAGCTGTTCTTTTTCATAATCGTGTCAACAAGTAAAGGGTTTTTCTTCAGTTTTTTTAAATAAATTCGTCGCATTCCTTATTTTAGGCAACCAAAAATGTTTTCTGTCTGGTTCACGGTATTCCTGTATTTTTCCTTGCAAGACTATTTACTATGTTAAGTAATGGTTGCTAGCAGATGTTGCTAAAGTCAATAAAGACAAGTTTCTGATATTCAATACATTTCTGAATTAGAAGCTTCTTGTATGTATTTGCCTGCTCATTTCCTCACATCTGTTGTTTATATTGGAATGGATTATTCCAAGGAATATCTCACAAATCTGAAGTCTTCACATCTTTTTGCATTATATATTTTCGGTATTGTCACAAGAGTTGATCCGAGTCAATCATTGAGAATTCTTCCATAATTGCAAATTTTCATATAGAAGTTTATAAGCTGTTCTATCTTGAGTTTAAAAACTTCAAAATAAACGTTGTTTTTAGCAAAAACCAGATCTTTGGCTTTTACCATTTTACCAGGGCCTGTGAGGATTTACTCCCTCTTATTCTTCATCTCTGTTATCGGTTCGGTTTTGTACCAAAATTTGCCTCTCTGTGTTTCCATTAGACCAAGGATTTTAATTGTCATCCAAGATTTCTTCTAATCTCTCGTTCAACTATGTTTCATTTTGGATGTTCGTCTTTATATGATCGTAAATTTTTCCCGAGCGATGTATTTATTTTATTATTTGCTGTTGTTTTAATTGTAACCAAAAGTTTGTAAGAATTGGGTAATGGTGCCAATTTATATATAGACCCAGAGTATATTATTTGACACAGAGTTCTTCAATTGGTTTTTAACAATAATACCCACATTATTTCTTTGTTCGGGTGCATCATTTCCGGAGTAGTAGATGGTTGTTCCTTTCAAACCACTATCAGTAACCCAATATACCAATCTCGTTTATAGCACTGTCAAATATACTAACTTTAAAAGAGATTTAACATTCCAACAGCCTATGCGTTTAACTGTTTTCATCAAAAAGGCTTAGATGTATAAAATATGAGAAGAAGAAAATGCCGCTATAATATACAAATAGACATAATCAAATTATATGAGGCTGGGAAGATGGCGACAAAATTTTGTATACCATTTTCTTAAGACTGCAGAAAAGTAATTTTTGTGGATTCTTGCATGGCTATATGTAGAAAGCCAAAGCTGCATACAAGTTAAAACATAGAAACGTTAAAACTCAAAGTTCAAACGTAGCCCACAAATTGAAATAGGTAAGGTGTAGATTTGTTCTACAACTTTTATTTGTTCGGTTCCTTCAACAAAGCTTTGGGCGATCGGCAGCTTGAAGATAATTATAGATTGAATCAAAAAGTAAAATAAAAGAAGAGAATCAATAAGCAAAAACTATAACTAAAAAATTAAACAGTTATACAGCTACATACACCAAATAATAGCATGACAACTCCAGACATCTTAAAGCATACAGCAAAAGAAAGCAAACAACCAAACTAAAACTTACTATCTCGTGTTAACAAGTGATGTTTTCTGTTGATGAATTAGTTCATGAGATAACTCCTATAATTTCCTAAAACAAATCATAACAAACTTACCAAAATTTAAAAATGTATCAGTTGGATTAAATGTATGGGTATGCCTTCCAATCAAAATTGTTATAACATTAATTGATACATTTGATGAGTATATATGTATATGAGACTATTTGTTATTGAACAATACAAAAAAACAGTACATTAGAGAAATCAGTAGATCATGGTCTGCAATTTGTAGATGTTTCTTTAGAAACAGCTCATTTTTGCTGACACAATTTAAAACAATACGATGTTTTTTGAACGCAGAATTGAAGGTGTTATAATTATGCAAGATTTACTTAAAGGGTCATTACATGACACTACAGAATATTATAATTCACTTAGTTAATTTAAATGAAGTTCATCCAATGTCATTGTAAGATAACATTATTGACCATTGTACAACAGCTAGCTGATCCACCAAAAGGTCGTCTAAGACCATCAAGAATTGTCTATGGTAAATTACTTTAAAAACTGAAATTAGGATCTTCAAGATACTTATCAAATGATATGAACTTTATTAGTAATTATTATGCAACTTGACTTTAACGGGGATACTAAGAGGTAGACTTTTGGAAATTTTTGTTTTTCAGAAAAACAAATTTTTCGCATTTAAACAATTTAACAGGATTGTCTGAAGTAAAGAAAGTTTATACACAGATAATTTGTGAACTGGAGAAAATGATTCGGTCCAATTCAGATTTCCAACATTTTTTATGTTCAAAAAATATGAACAATTTCTATTAAAAATACAGCTGTCCATCATTATATACACCTAAAACTCCGCTCACACGTAATCAACCGTTACCCTAACAGACAAAAATATTTTCAGTCAACTTGGTTCTTGTTCAAACTCCAAACAGTACATCACCTTCCATCTGAGAGGAATGTACTAGAATTATTGTTACCTAATTGTACAAAATAAAATTACAATTTTTACTTTAACTGATTTGTAATAAATATGTGCTAACAAGAAATTAACGGTTAAACTTTTTTAAAACTAAATATAAAATTATATTATGAATAATCTTGAGCAGCAAAATTTATGGAAATTAAGAACCAAGGGTCAACGAATCAAGTGTTTAAATAAATATTTTACATATATTTTGTTTTCACTTAATTTATTGTGCTATTTGCTTTTCTTTTAAGGTTTCATTGAGAACACTTACCCATATACAACATTTGTACATAGTGATAAGGGTTACTAAAATCATTTACTGGATCGAAGACTTCCAATTCAAATTGGTCACGATCAGTTGAATTGTCAGTATCGAGTAAATAACAAGTCTCTTGAAACCTGAAAATAAAATTGTATGTCAAAAATGTATAAAAGAATAATCTAAATAGTGTGCACGAATGCAAGCAAACACGCACGTACCCACGCAAGCACACATAAACACCTAAACACGACTCACACATATAGTAACCCTTACAGAATGATTAAATTAGGGGGGGGGGAGTTGTGTTAACTGCCCTATAATATCACAAGCGCCTTCGCGAATTCTGAGCAAATCGATATTCAAAGGCTTTTCACGCAAAATGTTCTTCCAAATACTTAATTCTTATTGTTATTAATAAAATATTACTTTATAAATGAAGCAACACAGTAAGAATAACAGTTAAACGTTTTTGAGCCAATTCCGCCGATAGGCCCTGTATTGCCGAGGGAAAAGAACGAAGTCGAGCATTGGGCTCGCACGGCATCGCGATTAAGAAGTAAACGTTTTACCCCAATCCTGCCACTGCCCCTGTGCTGCCAAGAGAAGATAAGAGAGACGAGCATTGGGCTCGCAAGGTAACGCGAATAAGAAATGTCGACATTTTGTCGATTGAGTTCGTGAACCGAAATGGACGATTGACAAGATGGCGTCCCGGTAATCAGTTAAAAAGAGCCGTAGAATTGTTGTTTGAAGGCCATTCGCGGAAAATGTTCTTTCCGACACTCAATCCCTTTCGACGTTTATAAAGTGTTCCTCGATGGATGAAGCACTACTGGAAAAGTAGCCGTAAACGTTTTGGCGCCAATTTCGTGGCAGCCATTTTCTGTCGACTGGGAATAGTTGATGGCCGGGCTCCGATGGCGTCGCGAGCAAAAATTTGCAAATTACAAGCCATTAACGCAATAGCCTGGGGTAAATTTGCACCGGCGTGTTGCTGCTAATGGTCGAAATTGCGTGAACGTGTTTTGGGCAATTATATTGCTGTACTTACTCGGTCATTTTGAATAATTACGCTGCAACGTGCACCGTGGCTGACACAACTACAAAAGGAAGCTCGCACGGGAGCAGTTGGCGCTCAAGCCAGCGGGCAGGAATGCCAACTGCTCCGATGTAACCAAAACTGTGCGAACCGAAAAGTCAAACGACTTGAATATATTTTTTCTATACGGGGAAGTGTTTACATCAAATATAAATTATTGAATACTTTAAAATTTAATAATTATTTACACTGACGTGCTTTTTGTTCGATTTTAAAATAAAAATTTTTTAAAACAGTTAAATTAATTTTGATTTTAATTATTTATTTATAGTAAAGTTTAAAAAAACAAATATTAATATAAATTGTTATATATTAAGTGAAAAAGAGACTAAAATAGTGGAATTATACTTATAATAATATTTAATAGGTTTTTTCTAGTAGAATGATAATGTAAGTGTAGAAATATAATTTTTTTTTTAATTAAACGATTTTAGGCTTTATTTTCAATTAAAATAGACTCTTCAGTTTGTATCGAAACAGCACTGAAGTATGAGAAATGGTTACAACTAGCAGCGCACTCTAGTTTTCTTGTCCTTCAATAGGTTCTGTCAAAAGTAGGATCGTTGGTTGTATTCTATTTATTTGCTATAAGTGAGGGTATATGCACTTCCCAATTGAATCATGTATTAGCAGCAATTGTACATATTTTTAAATATGTCTTTACAATTTACTCGGGAACAAATAAAACTATGTGTAGCCAAAATGTGCCTGACAATTGGTTGGCACACAAGTATGACGACCCCCATCGAAATTCTCACAGATATACTATGTAATTATTTAGACCAGCTAGGAAGAGCCACGAGTGAATATGCCAATGGATGTATGTTGTTAAAATACATTTAATTTGAAATTACATTTTTTTTTAATTGCAGTCGGTATGGTGCAGCCCAACTTGGATCATTTAGGTCTAGCTTTTAGAGACTTCCATATAAATCTTTCCGAATTAGAAGATTATGTCAGGAATGTTGGTTTGGTGGAGCCGCCGGCTGCGGTGCCGAAATATCCGCTGCCTAAAGAGGATCACCTGAATTTTTTGAAGCCTGGGAGTAAAGAGGTTGTTACTCGCCAAGTCCACATTCACGAACATTTGCCGCCGATGAATCCTGTTCTTGAAGGTAATAGGGAATTCTAGTATTTACTTTACCTATATCTAATGTTACATATAACTAATGGGTTAAAAAGTACATTCGGCTAACTTTCGCTTTAGCGGAAGTGACGAAAATCCATTGATTTTGGTATCAATCGATTCGTATTGACAAGCCGAGTTGATTGACACTCCTCCCAAATTTAGGAAACGTTGAGGCAAAAGATGACCGTTGAAAGTTTCCGTTGGGGATACAATTTCGGATGTGTTTTTATGGCCATAGTCAGCAAGCTTGACGTAAACAAGATCAGCAATGTTGTCTATGGTCATAGAAAACACATTGGAAAAAATTTTCGCTGAAAACTAAACTTAGCCTAACTTAACCTTATTTTGCCTTGAAAGCACAGGTATTTAACGGCGTTTAATAAATATGCTGGAATTCAATTCAATTCAATTTAGTGTTTTAAGGGAGCACTGCATAGAAGCGGTCAGCTTTTACTCCCCCAGTCCTTCAATAAACCTTCATTGGGACCGTGCTCATTGCTCATGTAAAGCTTTGTCGGATTATAGTGCGTCGGGCAGTTTGGTAGCATGGATGGTATTAGGTCAACATGGACAGCCCAATCTCAACTATCGGCTGTTAAAGGGAGTTTACTACGTGTATTCCAAACTCTTGATATAATGAAGAAAGTTGGGAGGGGTGTCAATTGACTCGGCTTGTTGATATGAATCGTTTGATACCAAAATCGATTGATTTTGTCACTTCCGCTAAAGCAAAACCTTAGCATACATTCTATTGTATGATACTTATGACATGACGTTTGTTCCTGGATATCGACACGGCCAATTTGTGGAAAGAAACTATAAATGTTAAGCTTAGAAGAAATATTGTAGAAGTTAAATTTTAAGGTTATAGCCAGTATTTTCCATTCTGTATAAAATGAAATTTGTATTATACTTTCTTTTTGTGAGGATATATTTTGGATCATGCAATTCAGCAAGCATTATTGAGTTGAAGGATTTTTAACTTTTCTTTGAAATATTTTTGCAATGAGTTAGAACATCAAAATTTAAAAAATTTAGAAAGAAGTTTTAGTTATTTTACCACATTGCTCTAACCTGTTCCAATCTGCTCATCTTTACGCAAGTAGGGTTTGCGTTTGTCTCCATTCCTTATACAGAACAGATCTCATGGTGGTTGGTTATGTGATAATGTGAGCATGAGCAGATCAGCAACTATCATCCATTTGTCTATCAACCTTGTGCAACCTATTGTCTAATGATAGTAGAAGTTATTGCTCTTAGAACAACTACGTTTTCAGTTTGTACTATGCCATTGCATACTAATTTTATTGTGCATCATAATTCATTTATGGACTGACTTTGTCGCATGCATATGTGGTGCAAGTTTTCTGTCTAGCCATGCAGAGCCCCAGATACACAATCTTTACAATTTTTGCTCTTGCTCTAAGCCCTTATACTTTTAGCGATATTTTGAAGAATGTTATAGTGATTCTTGCCAGTGTAGCTGCACAGTTGAGGTGTGTGATTGTGGTGCAGACAGACCCAGGTTAGCTTTTGGAGCCCAAATACCTGCATTCATTTCGAACAAGGAGTAATAATAAAACCGAGATGGTGTGTGACAACCAGACAGTTAGAGCAAACATATGAGAGCCTCAACCTTTCAATTTGCAAGCCTTGCCCTGACGCAAGGAATAGTTCCACCATTAATTTCTGGATGTTTCAGTTTTTCTATATCATGTATTGGTTGATGTGGTTCTTGTTTTGAGGAGCTTTAATTGTAACTGAAAGTTTGCTATAATCAGGTTATAGTTGGAGCCTATATCTGCACCTCGATACACAGCTACTCTTGAATTGGTTTGTCAGCAGTGGATGCACAAGTCTGAATTATATTTATGCTAATAGGCTTAGCATTTAGTTGCACACTGAGTTTTTTAGTTGGTCTCTAACCATAATACACCATTTCTATGTATTAATGTCTAGTCTTCTCATCTTTTATAGCATTTTGCTCCTATTTACCCAGGATTCTTGAACAAGGGCCACATTACACATTCCCTAAAAAGCAGTAAGGACCAGAGAAGCTGCCTTATTATGCTGAAGCACCCAGATCACCATTTCCACTACCGAGATCCTTTAGGACCCTAAAGGTAATCCTGCCCAACCTATAAAAAGCCCTAAACTGGGATACTTCCAAAGAATGCCTCATCAACGGATTATGCAACAAGATGCCTCTCTTTTCTACTTTTTTTATTTAGGACAAGTCAGCCTCCCACACTTACTGCATGGTTTTTTGTCTCCCTAAGCGTGTTCTGAACTGTTCTTCCTTCACCTCCAGCCCAGACAAGAAGACCACCCCTCTGGGCTTCTTTGGGAGGTCCTTGGACTTGACCACAGTCAAATCCGTACCCTCCTAGAGTAGATGCAAGTCACCAGTCGTCCTCCTGAGCCAATCTTTGATGTCTGTATTAGCATAGGCCATTCACAAGACTCTTCTACTAAACGTTGTGCTTTTGAATTACAATAGATTACTGTTCTCGGTAAGAGTATTGTCTAATGCATCAATATATATCTTGCATATGTGTGCTTTTAACACTCTAAATTTTAATAACTAAACAACACGACTGGGTTATAAAAATTTTCACATAGGTACGTTTTTGTCTAATCAGTAATGGGTATTTCTAATATGTGTAATACTATATTTCTGGGTTTTTGTAGTATGGTCTCAATTTTAAATTATTTTAATCGATAAGTAGGAAGCAGTTATGTTGTAGCATTACACTATGAAAAAAGTGCCACTACTGGAATGTAATAAATCACCAGTTACAACAAATAGACGTTTGTGCAGTGGTTTGGTGCTCTAATACAATGACTAATTGTTATTATCTGAATCAATCAAGATTTGTGGAGTCAACTTTTTAATCTGTACTTCTGGTGTTAGATGGAGTTGATACACCAAATTGAATTTATTTATTAAATCAGAGATTTACAGATATAGAAGTTTCATTTTGCTTTATTACTCTTCCTCTTAATACTTAATAAAAATGAAGTCCGTAGATCATGAGGCTGTGAAAACACGTGGTAACTAGGAAACACATAATGAGAGTTAGTCTGTTTTGGATTGTTGCTATATTGAAACATCGTTCCATGCAATATTTTATTTAGATACACATATCTTGAGTATTTAAAAAATTTTTACGCAAATAACAGCAAAAGATTTAAAAAGGTAATAAATAATAAGAGTACCCGCATTAAATTTGAATAAGGTTGCAATGCTTGCCACATCATTCTATGGTAGAAATGGTTTGCAATAACCTTCTTGTTCATAGGCAACGCTCCTTCACAGTGTAGACCCACATCATTATTATATGATATTTTAAAAATTCATCTTGGCAGTATTATGCAAAACAGCTAAAATTTTGAGAACACCACTATAAACTGTGTTAATGGTATTTCTCACAACGCAGGTATAATTGATACTTTTGGGTACAGTTTGCCAACAGGCAATGTAAACATTTGTGATTGGAGAATTTTTTAAATCGGTGCAATGATGTATTGTTAGTCATGACGTATTCAAATTATTTGAACACGAATCTCAGGTTTAGTTTATAGACCATGTGAAACAATGAATCCAGCAATTTGAAGGCAAAGTCGCCGTTTTTGATAGATATTTATGACTTTATAGTAGCGAGTGATCTCTTCTGTAATTCAGTCATCACTATGTAATTTACCTAAAGTATCTAACACCCAACAGTATAATTTTCTGGTGTAAAAATAATATGTGGTTAAGCTATAAAGTATTGTAAAGTGCAACATTCCTAGTTTAGTGGTAGACTTTCAAAGAATTGTACATTTTTTCTATTGACAATTCGAAAACAAATCGCCAATCTAAAAGAATTTTACACAAATGGCATAGGTGTTTTTTGTATTTACATTTTAAAATTTCGTTGTCTTTTTTCATCACTATTATATGTATGCTTTGTTGACTACACCAAAGCGTTTGACAGAGTGAAACACGATAAGTTAATGTCAATATTAAAAGGTTTGGACGATAAAGATCTTAGAACCTGTACTATAGTAAAACAGCTAATATTAAGATCGAGAATGAGTTAACAGAAGAAGTGGCAATGCAACGAGGTGTGAGACAAGGATGTGTACTGTTTCTTCTGCTTTTCAATGTTTACTCAGAAGAAATTATGAAATCAGCCTTGGAAGATACTAATATAGGAATTTTAATAAACGTTCTGCACCTGAATAACTTCAGATATGCGGACGACACGGTTATCTTTGCGGACAGTCTAGATGGACTACAAGCACTAGTACATATAACTAATACAAGCCAACAATACGGCCTTGACTTTAACGTTATGAAAACAAAATACGTGACTATAAGTAAAGACCAAAACCCCCTCTGGACAACTATTGTTAAACCAACAACCAATATAATTAACAATTAACAACAAAAATAATTAGTTATACTTATCTGGCTACCAACATTAACGATCAATGGGATCATTTAAAATATTTTTAATAATATTAAAGTTATTGTTATAGTGATAAGTAGAAGCTGGTATCTAGCATAAATTGTTTATTTGTTAAATTTTCAAACCAAAGTTTTGATTTTAATAATTTGTTATGAAAACCAGAACTAACATAATGCAAAACGAAGGAAAAGTCATTTGACAGACCTTCAAGAACAATAGCCTATTTTCTAAACTAAATCCATATCTATGCAAAAAAATTGCCTAAAACAATGAGCACATTCATTTATAATAGAGAATTGAAATAGTGAAATGCCCTTCAGATACTATTCAGTACAACTGCTTGAATTATTTATAGTATTCTTGTATTGCTTGTATAATTTTATTAACTTTTCCAAAACAAGTAGCTATTATTATAAACTTATAGTTTTGTATTTTTTTCTTATTACATTTTCCAAACATTTTTGTAAAAACTTGTTAATAATAAATTAGGCATTTGGATATAAATCGTCCACATCTGTCTTATAATATTTTATTATTTACTTTTTGGTGTCGTATAAGTCAAAATGAACTTTGTAAGATACCCGTTAACTATGAAACATGGTGATAACCGACTGATAGAGTTTGTTAGAGCATCTTTTTCTTTTATAATACTCAGTTTTCACAACTTTATAATTTATAAAACAAAAATAATGTTGATAAGTGCCTTACATATCATTAGCCTTACTACATATTTATTTAATTACTTCACTGACTTGTTTTTATTTTTTTAGCTAATGACAGTGATCCTGAAGGAACTTGCAAAAAGGAGAAACAAGAAGATACAAGTAATGGTGAGAACACCAATCCTGTTTTTAAGAGGCCGGCTGAGGTATCTCAAGGCGAAGCTTTTAAACGTCCAAGGTAATATGTATTATTCAAAATAATTATTCTAGCTCATGTATATGAACGATGGAATATCTGAAGAGTCCAGTTACAAAATGTTTGTTATGCAATACAAAAGAATCATTTTACCATTCTACGTGTATATTAGTTATGTAACATGACACCAAGTGGTACAGTCGCATTGTCGATTCGATAGTTACAAGAATTCTACATTAAATTTAGCATTATGTTTTTCGTATGATGAATACTTCTTTTCAAAAATTGTCAAATTGATTCAGAACTGTATATTTTTCATAGAAATTAGCTTTCTATTTGCTGATACTTATGCAACATATATAACATAATATAAAATATAGATTATGTAATATTAATGTGTTCTCCATCTTTCCTTCATTTCTTCTATACTTTCAAGTCGTAATTTTAAGCTTTTATTTCAGTAACTTTAAAAACTCTTTCTATGTGTTGTCTTTTCGAGGCTTTGTCATAAATGCCCATAAAGCAAAGCATCATATACAGTAATACGATTAAGGTGATGGAAAGCTGTTAATTGAAGCTAAGTTGTAACATGTAGCATAATTAAATTGCAGAAATGTGTTGCATGTAGAAAACGCATAGAAGCGATATTTTTAAGTTTATACTTCCAGAAAATTGAGTTTATTGTGGCAGAGGGTTACAAGAACCAGTAACGAGCCTGAGAAAGTAATGTAGCTGCTATAAAAATTTAAAATATTGACAACATCCCTCTGAGTAGTCAAAAGCAAAAAGCAACTATCTGGTAGGATCAAGCACGACTTTGAATGTTTGAGCTAACGTTATAAGTTTAACAAAAATAAACTGCAAAAAACAATCTGTATCTGTAATGAAAAATTGCTAAAAAAAACGAGGATTAGCTTTAAGTATGCAAACATTTCACTTAAGACTGAAGTGACGCAGTTTTCGTAAATGAAGCTCCTTTTTGATGTGACAGTCACTTCGCATAATTTTTCTTAAGAAGTTCCTTAACTGTCTAATCTTGAAATTTAAATCATTTTCATGTTGGTTATATTGATTCCCAAAATAAAGCAACTTCTGTAATTCTGTACTTCGCCTTTTTAATTGAAGTGTTTGAAATTAAAGAAATATTAAGAATGTACTATAACTATTTATTGACAAATTTTTAACGTTTCAGATTGTTAATGGAAGAAGAAGGACGACCAACTAGAGAAATAAGTAGTGTTATGATGACTACGTCTGGATTTTTATCACCAGCTCGAGAAGGAAAATTGCCAGAATCACGTACACCCATAACAGCGTTAGAATCATCAGCGCCATCTGCTGCTGTCACGCAACCTACACCACTTGAACCAGTTTCCGTAAAAAGACCTGTTAAAGTGGTGAAAAAAATTGAGAAGAAGAAAGAAAAAGTTGGTAGGGAATTGTTCAGACCACTAGTGGACAGTCCTGTCAAAAAAGTAGTAAATACCAAGGACACAGCAAAAAATAAAGCAAAAGCAACTCCTAATACAAATTCTAACAACGCTCCAGTTGATCCCAATAACTTTATGGTTATAAATGATGTCAAAATTTCTATTGTATCTAATAACAAGTCGAATGCTCCAAATCAGACGAAATTTAATAAAGCCCTTGCAGCAGCTCGACTGAAAACTGAGAAGTTGAACACCACTATAACACCCATACCTCCAAAACCTATTAGCGTTCCAACACCGCCTCTACCAATAGTACCAAAGGTTGAACCACATGTGGATAAATTATTTACAGAGCCAGACAAAAGGAAAGTTAACATACTTAAAAAGATTTCAGTAAAAAACGAAAAACAAGATAAGGTTCTTAAGATTAAAGATGAGGTTAAACAAGAATCACGGGAAAGCTCTCCCGATTTAGTTATTGATGAAACCATCAATGAGATCTCCAACAAAGTGCATCATCTCTCTAGTGATATTACTATTGAACTTATTAACTCTGCCCCTCCGACAAAGAGCCCAGAAAAAGTTGAAAGATCATATTTTGATAATGATTCACCGCCTGGTACTCCATCTACCCCGAAAACTCCAGAAATGATTTCACATAGCCCCCCTCTCAACAGGGTTGAGAAACGAAAACGTAAAGATAAATCAAAAGTGAAAAAGGTTTGTAGTAGATATAAAATTCTTGTTTTGAAATTTATAAGTGTGGTTTAAATATAAAAGAATACCTTCCATACATTATTTTTCAATAGCAGTAAATTGTTTATTTTTGATTTATTCAATGGAATCAAATTTTATCAATTTTTAAAATATTAAGGATTATTAGTTGTTGATTTATGAGGCGATTGTTGGTGTGCAAATTTAAATGTATCTGAAGATAGCATACTATATAGTGTTGTTTGTGGTATAAAATGAATTAAATATATATTTTTGTTGCAATCATACACATATAATGTTTAGTTTTTTAAATATTGACCATCGATTCATTAGTTTTGTTTTAGGTACAAAAACAACCTAGTCCTGTGAGATTAGAACAAGAACCAATAGATGTTGAAATGGAAAGGCCAAAAACACCAGAAGCTCATTTAGTTCTTAAACAGGAAAAGCAAGAACTTCCACCTGTTACACCTTCAATGCCATTTCCCTTTTTCTCTCCCTTTGCAGGTATAATACATCATTCATAAATAATATATAAATTTTTAAACATTACTTATTTTAGGTCCGGGTCTTATCCCATCTCCTTTGAGCAATCCCTTGTTTACTCATTTACCTATTCCACCTTTAGGTATTCCGAGTTTTGGTCAACCGCCATATATACCACCAGTACATCCAGGAATGCCATTAAATTTTATACCTCCCATTAAACAAGAAGAACTGATTTCCAAATCCCCGCCAATTGAAAAACCTGCTCCACCAGTAAATATTTCGACAAACCCAGAACCAGAGTTAACCCCTCCTAAAGCCGAGAAGAAAATTAAAGAACATAAAAAGGATAAAAAGGACAAGCTGAAAAAGAAAAATAAAAAGGACAAAATCAAGAATAAGGCTGAGAAAAAGAAATTAAAGGAAGAAAAGAAGGACAAAGAAAAGTCAAAGAAAGAGAAAAAGGAAAAAAGAAAAGAAAAAGAGGTTACACATAATTTCCCTTCAAGTC
Organism: Sinelater perroti; assembly: GCA_036346155.1. Lineage (NCBI taxonomy): Eukaryota > Metazoa > Arthropoda > Insecta > Coleoptera > Elateridae > Sinelater > Sinelater perroti. Next base: position 1,798,806 of record JARFIY010000346.1, on the reverse strand, counting down.
ATACAATCTTCATACTTTAATTTTCTAGATACGTGAAGGCGAAATATCAGTTCCGAAACTTACGTTGAAACTTGGATCTGCATCGCCCCTCCCTGAGTCTTTAGATATGAGAAAACTGTAACATAGACCTTGGAGTTTATGTGGATTGTTAGTAACCTCCTTTTTTGTAGCAACATAAAACCTATAATAAAAAAAGAGGAAGAGCCTGCCCCTGTCCCAGAAATGAAAAGAGAAATGTCACCAGAATTGGCAAAAATATCTGCCTTGGTTACTGGACAGCCCAAACCCAAAAGTACTTGTACTATTACAATGAGTAAGATTTATTTTTGTTTTTTGTAGCAGTCTATTTATTTAGTAGATATTTATTTTATTTTGATTAGTCAATAACAAAAAACTAGAAAACAGCAAATGGTAAATTTATTATTATAACTTTAGGTTTTTTATAATAACCTATTTTAAAGGGAAAATGTTTAAAGTATGTATAATATGTCAACTTCACATAAGACGTTATTAGCATAACTATTTTAAATATGACATTCTATAACTTACATTATTATATATATAATATTATCATTCTACTGAAATGCTGATTTCTATTATTCATAGAGTTTTATTTGTTTTGTAGCTATTCATTTGATAGTAATTGAAATCCCAGAAGGTTGTGTGGTTAAGGTGGGTGATGGCTAACTTCATATTGACCCTAGAAGATTGTAAACCCTCACTTTTAGTTTTTTGCAGTAAGATTTTCATATAGTTTTAATTGGACTGTAAGATAAAAAATTTTATAAGATAACATTTTTGCGAGTTAACTGTGTAATAGATTTTTTTGTGGTCTTAGCATTCCACTGCTTGTTCCATCTTTAGTTATATAGAATTTATTTTTTATTGTCTTTTTATTATACAGTTTGAGCTTGTTAAGTTCACATGAAATGAAAATTTCTCTTGCTGAAATTTCCAAGAAAGAAATGAATGAATTTTATTTTATTTATTCTAAGATCTGAAGCATTATGATGGAAACATATTGATGTCTTACTTCTTTGTCTAGATAAACAGACCTAATCATATTTCACATGTACAAACTCATATACTACATTTGTTTTATATGGACAATTCTATCATATATTTGTATGCTCTTCCTATAAACTAGATTTACTGGTTAAAGGTTTTGTTAGTGATTCAAATATGAATCTTCATGAAGATCAATTTAACTCATTTATGTATATTCTTGTATCAGTAAATATACATAATTAAATCAATGTGTCTTATACTTACCACAATGAGTATGGCGAATTTTTTCAGTCTTTCCCAGTTGAAGATGAAACATGTTCTTTATTAATTTAATATCGATTCATTTATCTCAACACTGAACTGATGCTCCTTTAACTTTTTGAGATTGACAAAATGGCTAACTAGATTTCTTCTCTCTCATCTTTTGCGATATTCTAATTATATTTTTTTAGAATCTCTCCTTAGTCTTCTGAACTATTTCTTCTCTGACTTAGACTCAAAAACTTTTATCTCTTTTTGATGGTAAGTTTCTGCACTCTTTAAAAACAAGGGTTGATATTTGATGCATGATACAATTCTGCTATAAGTTTTTCTTTCTTTTAATTTTGTTTTGTTATATATTGTCACATATTTGGTTTTATTGTAGATTTTTTTACTTAATTTGCCTTATTGTATGTTTAATCTAATATTTTTTTAAGGTTATATAATTTTTTACTTTTTCCTCATGTTCATTTTTATTACTACTTTGTTTGCCCTTTTGTCAGCTCATTTAGTCGTTTGTTTTTGTTTTGAGAATTGTCGTTATAATTTTACTGTTGTATTTACTTTTGCCTCTTTTTGTAAGTTCAAGATTTATGTAAATCTTTCTTAAATATTATCTACTGTATTCTTGCACGTTTTTTGTTTTTCATTTTTTACAATTGACGCTTTAATATAATTTACCCCTAAGTATTTTGCTATGGATATTTACATAAATTGAGGTAGCCTTACACCATGATGGGAGTTTTCTATTAGAGCTTATTAGTATATAACAATTTAAATTAACTTAATAGCCTGTATAACTTGGATTAACTTAAAAGCTATTGTACACGATAGCTTAATAGTGGTTAGGACATTTTATACAGGCTAGTTGAATCTGATTTTGAAGGTCTGAAGGTTTGAATCGACTTCCCTCTTCATATTGAAGATTAATACTATGTTTAGCACTAAATTTCTTCACCTCATCATGCACTAACAGAATGTATTATGGATGTACCACACTGTATTAACTATCACTTGAAACTTTATATTTTGAAATATTTAAAGGATTTCTAAATTGATACTGGTTATGTCCTACAGTTTTAGTCAGTAAATTCAAATTGCCTCCAACAAAGTAATGTATATGAGCAAATTATTGTCATAGATTATCTTTGATTGTCCTTCTAGCATTGAGTACATGGCTTTGCATTTGATTCCTAATTGCGTTTGTTGAATGTTTCTCCATGTCATCCTATCTAGGAGGAGGCTAAAGCATTTAAAATTGTTGGTCATTGATTGGTAGCAAATGACAGTTATCTCTTTTAATGGTAAAGTGCCATGCTTTTTTGAAGCATATATCATACCTTAAGGATAATTTGATTTCCTGTGTTCCATATTCTAATTTTTGATAACAGCCTTTATGAAGATTTGGCAATTAGTGTAGTTAAGAGATTTAATATGATTCTCATCTGTTTCATGAGTTTCTTCGCCTTGTTTTTTAATGCAGTTAGATCACTAATTTGTGAATTTGTTAATTGATGGAGATCTTTATATTAGTCATTTTAATTAGTTATGTGTTTGAGCACAAGTAGTAACTGACAACCATCCTGGAAGCTATGCATCCCACATTGCTGCATAGTTGTGACTGCCTATGTATTAAACATTCTCAGTAATTTTACACCTAGAACTCTCTTGTGTGTAGTTTTCCAATGGAGATTTTTAAGTTTAATGATAGATGCACTTTTTTACACAAACCTCTAAGAACTTAGTGTGATTTTTTTTTCAGAAGTTTTTTGGCTTGAGATCTATTAAGAATGTAGAAGGCTCTATTTTGGTTTTCCATTAGTTTAACGCCCATGTATTAATGGTTTTATATTTATCTTTTAAGTTTAGTTTGATGTTGATATCAATATTTGTCTGGAACTCAGTTTTTTCTCCATTAATGTCTTGATAATAGTTGTGTTCTTAAAGAGTTGTGCTTTAAATTGGTCATTACTTAGCAATTTGATTGTATACTAGTTTTCTATTAATGATTTGATATTTTTAATTTCTACTATAAAAATAAGTATTGAATTTGATTTCTTATTCTGATTGGTGTATTTTATATCTCCTTCCTGAAGTTTGTTGTATCATTTACTAGTTGGTACTGGATTGTCTTGTGTGTGTGTTTTTTAATTTGCTTAATTATTCTACATTGAGTTTTTGGAAGTTGTGTATAATATGTAACATGCTGTGGATACATTTATTAAGTTGCCAAATATTATATTGATGATGCACTGGCAAGTGTAGGTATGCAAGGCATTGAGTGATTCTGACCAACTTTTATATTTAATTTTTGGGGGTGATCAGATATGTACAATTTAAAGTATGGGTGTTGGACTCAGTTTAGGCAAACGTCTTAATAATATAAGAATTAAATAATATGCAGACCTTTTAGAAATATTATCATACAAATAATGCTGTATAGTTTATTATTATGGTATGGACTGAACCATAGTATCATGAGTATTCTGATTTATTTATGTTTTGTCTTTTTTTAAATTAGTTTGTTTCTCTCTTCTTTACATTTCTCTTTTTGTTAAATGATCTTTGCCATAATCTTGATTATAGTTAACTATTGTCTTTTTGTTTTGCAAGAATGTACAATTGGCCTGAATTTTAACAAGCTTTAAATATATATTATAATTATCCTTATATTAACAATAAATTTAAATTATATGTTATTGGGGGGGGGTATTAAACAGCCCCTATTTTAAAATCATTAAAATGGTTATTGTTATATATTCCTTAACTGAAATACTTCATTTACTAAATCTAATCACCGAATTATAGGATTTATACCATTTTAGTCATCATAAATCACAATTTGTATTTAATTATTGTAAAATTATGGTTGGCTATTCTTTTACATTTTTTAAATTTCGTGTGCAGGGTTGTTACACCTAAGTTATCATTAATTATTTCTTAGTATAGTTTTTTCCAATTTGCTGCCTTTGTATAGTAGTTAATCAAGATCTTCATTGTGGGTTATTGATGTTAATGTCTCTACTAATGATCTATTGTCCAAGATGTTAAAAAAGCATTCAAATTGTTGTTATGTTTCGATAGGATAAATAGTTGACATTGTTATTTCTCCAAATTTATTCTAGATAATGACACTGATAGTTTAGATTTGTTGCCTCACAGATATTGCAGTTTCATTTGGATAATTTATAAATTATATGTTGTATTTAGGTGTCTTGAATTTTAGAAATTAGTAAATTATATAAATTATGATGGATGAAAGAGGTATTTTTACTATATCTGTCTAAACTATTACTATTCCAGAATACCACTTTTAATAACTGTGCCGTTTGACCTATTTGATCTAGTAAGTTTTTATGGCTTATATAATTCTGTTACAGCATTAGTGGGTTGTAGTTAAGTAGAAGAACCGGGTTGTTTTGTTATCGTTAGTAGTGGGATCTTCTTGCCTGTTTATTTGTGCATAATTTATTCCTTAGTCTTGTCGTTATTTTTTGTGGAAGGTTGGGATATATTTTTTTGAAGTTGTTTAGCCTACTTTGCCAATCTTGTTTTTACTGGAGCAATCTTTCGTGAAGTGATTGGCAGTATGCTTTACACAACTTTCGCTATTATCAATGTCCAAATTGATGGCACGTCATGCATTGAGGTATTTTTCTTTTAAAATGTAGTAATTTAAATTGCATCATATTTACACAATGCAGATAGAGACTTATATCAGTTTTTTGTTGTTACTTGTGTTCTTTGTTGATTAAGTTTTGTTTAATTTCGTTTACGTTAGTTGAAGGGTGAACACTTTTAATACAACTCAGAAACTCCTTTACTGTCGCAATTTTTGTGTATAAATTTCTGTTTTCTTTTCTACTAATATTTTAATAATAGTGAAATATCCCAAAATTGCTAGTGGTTGAACTATTGACTTGATAATTACTTAATAATTGGGTAATGTATTTTCCTTTTACTAAATTCTTCAATAATTTATGTTTTTAATACTTCCTATAAAAATAGGTGAAAGCTTTGGGTCTTGCTGCTTTGTTCTCCTCATCCATATCTTCATATACTACACCTAACTAATAATTAGATTGCTTAGGTTACCAGTACATGTAGTATCTTTTTTATAGTTATGGTTTCTTATGTTACTTATTGGCATTCTGAATTAGGAATGTTGTTTGAAAATGAAGGATAGGCAATAGGTTAAATTAATGTACTATTTTGGAGTTGACTAATGCATTACATGACAGTATGGGTGTTATTAATATAAAAATTTTGACCAATGGTTGCTTTATTTCATAATGCATTTCAAATCTGCATGAGGATGGAGCTATATCAGCATGTTTGCACATTTTAAAATTTACAATGCTGATCTCTATTCATTTGTAATAATACTTTTTTATTTGAGATATTATATCTGTGTGAATTCTTGCATTAAGAACAATCAACTTTTTGTTATTAACACGTGAAGTAAATGCTTTAAACATTGAAATCTTACTTTTGTCTCTGGTTTCCATTTGTTGTTTTCTAAGTACAGGTTTGGAAATGTAATGGATGTTTGAATTACAAATGTTGCACTAGAATTTGTACATTTTCAAATCTCTAATATTATTAGTGTTGCAGTTTATGTAATGCACAAGCATGGTTTTGTTAATTGCAATGAACATTGTAAGTGTACATGTATGTATGTATGTATGTATGTGTGTATATATATATATATATATAAACACATACATAAATAAATGCAGAGAGCCCGTAAAAAAAGGCAACGATCTTATTCTCTTTGCAATGTTTAATTAACAATCAGTGGGTAATCAAAACATTTGAATTTCATTGTTCAATTTATTATTATTATGTTTAAAAAAATTAGTGCTAGAAGTAAAATGTACACATGACTAGCTAAAAATACTTCTGATAATTAGAAATGTCACAGTTCTCATCAAATATATTTTTGGTGGTTAAATTATGAGGCTCTATGAGAGGAATTCGTTTTTGCTAATTTCCAGAAGAGTGCAACGTACAGCTAATAATTAATAGTGAAAGCTATTCTGCTTGCCCAGCTATCTGTTGGTAATCTATAAAAAACAATTTTATAATTAAATTAACATATTTTGTGTTATTAATAAACTTAGATAAGCAAGGTGCCGATGATTTTACTGAAACATTGTTATGCAGGAAAATTTCTGATCATTTTTTGCCTATACCAAGAGAGTAATAATAAAAACAAATAGACCTGTAATGAAGAATAAACCTACCAGTAAATAAATATATATAATCAAGAGTGTAGGCTATTACAGGTTTAAGACTTTAACAATATATAGTTCCTAGCTCTTTGGTCTTTGAATTAGTTTTCTCCTATGGCAAGCCACATTATCGCCCTGGAAAATAAAAGCTTGTTTAACTGTTTGCCACTGGGCAAATATCTTATTGTACAATACTTCAAAGTGGTTTGTGGCATGGCCACAGTTGGATTCTGTAGCGAACACACATTTTGATGCCGTAAAATCTACTCTTAACATACATTTTCAACATGATTGTTGATGTGTCATTAAATAGCACCTGTCATTGTGTTTCATTGAGCAAGAGCAATCCAGAATTGACTGTAATTAAATAAATCTTAGATTTTAGAATCTTTTACTATTAATTATTTGCTTTAATCACTTTACTATCTTGACCTAAACCTTGAATAACATTAATATATTTTGACCATCTGTAAAAATACTTTGCAGTTATCATTGTGAGGTTTTAGTTCATCGCCATTTATTTATAATTTTGTTTATTATTTTAAATCAACCAAAATACTTTAAAATTGTTTGGAATTAGGAAACAAAAATTATTGTATTATGAAATTTTTTAACTAATTTTATATTTACGAGCTTTCTGTATACATGAATGTATTGAATACGATTTACAAATCTACAAATTATTTTTGTTACAGTCATAAAATTGCAAGATATGCATATGTGCGTGAATTCTTGGATGCACGTGTGTGAACGTATGTGAATATAGGTGCAGCTAGTGCATTCATGAATTGATTTAGTTTGAGTTTTTAGTTTTTATTCAAATTCATGTCGCGAATTCATTCATTATTTAGATCGATCAGTAGGGAAGGGTTACAAATGGTCTTTATTACCAAAATTTGATTTAGTAGTAGCATAGATTTTGTTACATAGAATACAATTTAAACCGTAGAGACCCAAGGGTGCTAGGGTTGGGTCAGTTATGGAAGAATATATAGAATACTTCATTGTACCTTCTGTTATTACATAAAAACAAACAGTGATTTCTTATATACTGATGCACGAAAGTTTTTGAATATTGGATTTGGATAGAACAACAAAAGTCATTTCCTGCAATAATGAAGACTTCTCTGAAAATTGAGAAATGAAAAAAATTGTTGTATAAGCACCAACTCATAATCCTCTGGAGCTAAACTTTTGATCAGGTTAGTGTTATGGTACAGAAAAGAAATTTTGAAAATAAAATGCTATTTCATTGACAGATGGATGGATTTTGCTCAAACCAGTAAGCGGTAGAGCACAGAGATGTTCGTAGCTGTTACCACTACAACTAAATGCATAATGAGAATGGAACTGCATTGATGGATGTTTATATTTAAAGAAGATGCGAAATCCATTAGAAGGTTATCATAAAACGAATTTTTATAGCCAAAAAACAATTTTTGCGGCCCATAATTAAAATTTCGAAGGGCTTCTCAAATTAATGCATATCATATATTTAAGCTATAGATTAGATTGAGTTTAGAGTTATAATTTGTTTACAAAGTTTAATGAAACACTTGTGTTAAGGAAAACGAGGAAAATATGTAGGACCAAAGTTTAGGATTGCAGATGTTGATTATTTTGGGTTTTTATAACTCAAATAGTTCATTTGGTGTTTTGTCCACAATTTTAGTTGATACTTTTTTAGTGTTGTCGACAAAACGTCAAGAATTGGTGGATTAACCATCTTAGATATATTTTACGTCACTTTATCGATGGAAAAGCAGGTCAATTATTTTATGGTCCTGAAAATGCTCCATTAAAATTAATTTTAAAAACGTAACTTTTCTATGGATGGAGTGATATGATTTTTCTAAAAAATTGTTTTAAAATAAGCATAGTTAAAATATTTTATAAAAACTATTTTAGTTCTTAATTATTTATGAGTGAGGGTATGTGTATTGAATGAATAAACACACACGTATGCATATTTTTATTTATTTTAGCCATAAACTGTTTGTGTAGAATATTGCTAACAGTAGCTTCTACTAATTTATGAATTACTCCTGTCAATTATATGTGTATTTTTTTGCTGTGCAGCTTCCACTGATAATTTTCCTACTTCTTCCAATGATTCTTTTCATGTGAAGAAATCTATGTTCAAACCTATACCTAAAATAAGAACCAAAGAAATTCGAAAGGAACCAACATATGATGATTTTTATAATACTCCTCCTTCAAGTTATATTGTAAGTAATCATGCCTAGGTTAACATTCTAAGAGTGTGCAAGGACAGTATCAAATCTGACCAAGAATTCATCATCCCATCCTACTCCCTTCATTTTGAATCATTTGCTACATTTTGGTACAAACACTACACGACAAATTTTTGAATTTTTATTTGCAACTATATTTTGCTCGATTTTTTGAGCATATCATATGCAAATCTGTTTTTGGTTTGTCCAACGTTTGCTTATTTTACCATTATTTGCATGGGTAGCTTCTAATGCACTAAACATTTGGTTAATGGTGATGTGTTACTTTCTTTTCTTTGCTTTCTATTACAGCATGTCGCATGTCACTGCCAGGTAAGGATAAGTGTTTCTTTAGCCTTATTTTATAGTGTAATTGCCTTGTGTCTTCTACCTTTTTTAATGTGTTATATTTCCTTGATAACAAGTTAAGTTGTAAGTTTCTGAACAGAGGATGAATCGTTTAAGGAAGATATGGTATCTACTCATGTTACTTCTACACCTAAGGTCGGTCCGGGCCCAGGTAGGCCACGAATACATCCGATCAAACCAAAACCTACAAAACTCAATAAACAACAGCATCAAACGATGGTAAAGGTAAGCTACTTTGGGCTCATTTGTTGTGTTGACTTCATTTGATGTGAATATTTTAATTGGGTTAACTTGATAACTATCATCTGCTTAATTCTGCAAGTTTTCATTGAAGTCCCTCTCATTCAATTCACATTCACTAAAACAGGCATTGCTCACATTACTATACAAGCCTATTTTCATTCAAACTTTATTGGTCAGGTTTGAAGGAAGAAAGTCTATTAGACGTTACGTAATGGTTCAGTTTCGAGTTTGATGTTAATCTAATAGACTTTTTTAATCATACGTTAATTTTTTCTTATTTGCTAATGTTATTTTTGAAAGTTTGTGTTCAACACCTAACGGTCTTGATCATTATATTTCTATACTGTTAGGAATGTTCCCAAAGATAGGTAGTTTTTCTTTTCAATTATTATAATAATGTCAAAGGATTAGATGAGGATTTAATTTTGAGAAACTCATCAGATTATTAAATTTGGTTAGTACACTCATTAAATCTAATTATTCTGATGTGCAGGGTATTGTGGTACCCAAACATTGAAGCAATGACGTACTATACATGTTATAATTTCTTATAGAACAGACATTATGGGATTGGTGTCATATTTAAATATTTGCAGACATAAATGTTGTGGTTATTAACTCTCACTCTTTGGAACTTTAAGTGTTTATAGATAAAAGTATTCAACTATTTTAATTACAACTATAGATCTGCATTTGGAAATTAAAGTTCATGTTTACACTATCTATTTAATAATAAAAACGAATTAAACTATAATTGGAGGATGACAACTTTGGATAAGCATTAACAAATCTGTAAATTTAAATTAGTTTATTGGTTTCTGTTGCAGTTATAAATTAGAGAATGATTGAAAATCGCTTTTGGGTTTCTAATCGGAAATAAATTGTACCCACTAGAGTTTTTTGAGGGAACTTTACACTCAAACCATTTTAGTTTCACTAAAGTGTAGTAGAAAACTATGGATTTTTGGAAAATTAACCTATAACAAATGATATATAGCTTCAAAAGAAGATACCATTGAAATATAAAATCCACAAATGTAAGTTTAGTAAATCACTGTAGTATCTATAATAAATAATACTTTTTAATAGCTAACTGCTTAGTAATAGGCACTATAAATGTTTTATTTTGTTGGACATACTTTCAAAAATAGCGTTTAAATTTATTTTTTTTTCTTGCAGGATGTTTTATTTATCATATTTAATTTTTGTAAGTTAGATATCAGTTTTTAAGATTTTGTATTGTTGTGCCTCTAACAGTGTTTCTTGCTGGTATAGGATGCGGAAGGAAACAAAGTTTGGATATGTCCTGCCTGCCGGAAGCAAGATGATGGAAGCCCTATGATTGGTTGCGACGATTGTGATGCGTGGTATCACTGGTTAGTATTTCTGTTTTATGTAGAAATATTAAGAAAGATTTATTCTCAAATGAAATGTATTAAAGCTAAATTTTTATTGTGGCAATATTTTTCATATGGTCAACAAAATAATTGACATTTTTCTCAAAAATTGTTAAACACTATACTGCATGAGAACACTTCAATAATTTTAAATCCTTCTTGCACAAATTCATTTTCAATTAGTGTTTCCTTTTGTTTGTGTTTTAATACATCGTACTTCTACATCAAGTTCAAATCTGGACCATGTAATGATTAACACTGCACCCATTTTTCATCAAGACCACCTAAAATTTGCAACTAATAACTCGCACGTTCCGTGGTCTTCACTAGGAAAAAAGGTTTGGGACTTTCTTCCATAAATTATGGAAATAATATTGAAACCCATCTAGTCATTCAAGTTAAATTTTTTTCCATTATTGAACACATATTTCACCTATCAGTTCAATTTCCAAAACGATTGATATACTTATGTTTGCCAAAGATGTTTTTTTTTGCAGTTTTTGACCCGACACATGCATGATTTTTTAAATGATGGACAGTTTGAATGCTTATTTACTCCAACTATCTTGTTTGGAAGGTTCCAATGGAACAGAGCTTCATTCTGTTGGAAATTAAGTTTTCTGAATTTGTCATTTATTTGAGAAAAAAACAGGTCTCTAAATATTGACCAATATGGCATAGTCATCTTCATGTTCCAATATTACATTAGAATTTTGTTGTCCCTATATGTACTTATCTACGATTTAATTTCCCATTTAGGTGGAATATTGCTTTGTCACCACAAATTATACGCAAAAGTCTCATCTTTCATTTTTTGAAGCGTACGTCCACAAAATTCGACATATTTGCTTAGAGAACCTGTCAGTTGTAGATAGTAGCTAAGCTTAAAACTCTCTTAAATTTGGTCAAATTGATGATTTTAATAACAAATACTCTTTCTTTGGGGATTAATGTTGAAACGATTACAAAATGTAGCATTTCAAAAAATTGCTTTCTCTACATTGATATTAATGGCATTATGTAGGTGGCCCATCTGTATATTCTTACTTTCAGGGAATTTTCAAAAATGTGCCTAAAGGTCTTTTTCGCTTTTTAATTTTCATGGCACTATTTTTTTTCAAAATCTATCTAAATAAGGATTTTAGCTTATGAAAATGTTTAATTTTCAAAAAATACACAATTTGTAGATATTGAAATGGAAAATCTAAAACCATTAAGCTATTTTTCATAAATAAAAAGTATTTAAGATACTAATAACACAAAACATAATATTGAGACATTAGCCTAAACTAAAGTGCAAATCGAAAACGATAAATAAGAAGCGAATGGTTTTTAAATATATCTACCTTCGCGATTTGTGACTTATAGTCGGAACATCTTCCATACAGGGCATCCCAAAAATGAATGATTATACAAATCGAGGTGATGGAAATTGTTTTTAATCAATATAATCATGTATGCGGTAATCCAATTGACTGTTAAAGTTATTGCAGATTTTTGTATTTATTTATGAAATCAGCTGTGCCTACTAAAAAAACCTAAATAAAATAAAATTAAAGAGTAGTTTAGTTGTTTTTTTAAAGATGTATTTTAGATGGTTATACGTTTCCAATAAAAGCATTTTTATGAACTGTTGTTTGCAAATATACTTTATTCACAAAAAAAAAACGCTCATTTTAAGTAACATTGACAGAAAAAAAATTTCTCCAGATACTTGGCCAATTCTCAGAAGTTGTACTTTGTTAAATGGAACCTTGATAATTCGAATTTTTTAATCACTCAAAATAGAGTGTTTTCCTATTACATTGATAACTCTAATTTTGTTGATAAATTAAAGTTTCTTTTTCTTCTTCTTCTACCTTATTGACTTTGGTTTCCATTTTTTTTTTGTCAGTCGCAAATCTAAGTAGTATGACTGCTAACATTCCTGACCACCCATCATCGAGTCTACAGGCAGAATGTTTGGAACCTTCTTGAGCCTCTTGTACTCTTGCTTTTGCCTTCCACAATCAATTTTATGAGGGTTCTATTGGGTCTTTGGTTATATACCCGAAATATTCATTTTCTCTTCTTTACTATATCTAGGAGCTCTTTGTTTTCTCCATTTTTTTGCAGTACTTTTGTATTTGTTATGAAATTATGTTCATGAAATATTTCACAAAAATCAGCGTCATACAGTAATACTAGAGATAGGTAACATTAACACTAGTTTGCTGTTATATAAGACGTTAGAGGTTATATTCACTTGAAATGTCCACTTCAGGACATGTTTTTGTATATCTTATCGAATTACAGAATTGGTTATACAAATATAGTCAATTTGGTTTCTTATGCTCCTTTCTCCAGGGGCCTTCTTTGCATAGAATCTTCTAGGTAGTAACTTAAACCACGTGCCTTTTATTATGATTAGTATGCTTAAAGAACTATACGTCTCTCCTCTCTGATTTGATTTTATAGACAGTGTTCTATAATATCTTCATCGCTAACTGTCCCTACCTTGGCGTTGTAGTCTGCTAGTATGTTATTTATTTCTACCTTTTTGGTCTATTTTGTGGTATATCTTATGTTAAGTTCTTGCATGTGATTTTCCTGTTTGATATAAACTTCTTACATTGTGTTTATTTTTCTATGTTTTCTCACATATGTTGAATGGTCTTATAGCCTGGTTCTACGAACAGAAATTTTGCGAAAGTTAGTGGTTCCACTTGAATTTCTATAAGTCCAGGTTGTTTTAAGAGCATCAAAACAACTATGAGGAAATGCATCGAGTGTTTGATTTCTACTAAATCATCAAATTGGATAAATCTTGTCGTTACACTTTTCATAAGGCCCTTTGAGAAACTAAAACATGTTAAAACCAGGTCATTAACCATTAGGTTCACGGCATGCACACAGCAGTGTACATAATTAGCTGGTAAGTATTGTCTAAAAGTACACGAAGATCTCACTCATATTTGCTGTTCCACTGTACCGTTTGATTTAACCTCTAAAATTCATCAAATGATTTTTATTTCCATCACTGGATTTTCCTGGCAATCTGTTTTTATTTCAATTAGTTACCTTTTGATCTATGATCGTCATCCATTAATAACGTCCAATAGACAAACCTGCTGCTCCTGTAGTCCATAATATTAAAGTGAGGGAGAATGTTTTGTGCTATGTTTTTAGGTGTCGAGAGATCCATAATGAAACACAAATTGTCATCATGATCTTTTACACCTGGTCCCGCTGATTTCCTGCAGAAATACCCGACAATTACAATTGAATCTTTTAATAATCACAAATGCTTGTTCAAAAGACCATCCTGTGTTATGGTTTTTAGGTGTCGGAAGATCCATAATGAAACACAAATTGTCATCATGATCTTTTGCTTCTTATCCCCCTGATCCCTTGCAGAAATGCCTGGCAGCTACAATTAAATCTTTTAATAATTGCAAATACTTGTTCAAAAGACAATCCTGCTGCTCCTGCGTCAATAACGTTAAAGTGAGGGAATGTTTTGTGCTATCGTTTTAGGTGTCGAGAAATCCATAACGAAACACAAATTGTCATCATGATCTTTTACACCCGGTCCCGCTGATTTCCTGCAGAAATACCCGACAATTACAATTGAATCTTTTAATAATCACAAATGCTTGTTCAAAAGACCATCCTGTGTTATGGTTTTTAGGTGTCGGAAGATCCATAATGAAACACAAATTGTCATCATGATCTTTTGCTTCTTATCCCCCTGATCCCTTGCAGAAATGCCTGGCAGCTACAATTAAATCTTTTAATAATTGCAAATACTTGTTCAAAAGACAATCCTGCTGCTCCTGCGGTCAATAACGTTAAAGTGAGGGGGAATGTTTTGTGCTATCGTTTTTAGGTGTCGAGAAATCCATAACGAAACACAAATTGTCATCATGATCTTTTACACCTGGTTCCGCTGATTTCCTGCAGAAATACCCGACAATTACAATTGAATCTTTTAATAATCACAAATGCTTGTTCAAAAGACCATCCTGTGTTATGGTTTTTAGGTGTCGGAAGATCCATAATGAAACACAAATTGTCATCATGATCTTTTGCTTCTTATCCCCCTGATCCCTTGCAGAAATGCCTGGCAGCTACAATTAAATCTTTTAATAATTGCAAATACTTGTTCAAAAGACAATCCTGCTGCTCCTGCGGTCAATAACGTTAAAGTGAGGGGGAATGTTTTGTGCTATCGTTTTTAGGTGTCGAGAAATCCATAACGAAACACAAATTGTCATCATGATCTTTTACACCTGGTCCCGCTGATTTCCTGTAAAAATACCCAACAATTACAATTGAATCTTTTAATAATCACAAATGCTTGTTCAAAAGACCATCCTGTGTTATGGTTTTTAGGTGTCGGAAGATCCATAATGAAACACAAATTGTCATCATGATCTTTTGCTTCTTATCCCCCTGATCCCTTGCAGAAATGCCTGGCAGCTACAATTAAATCTTTTAATAATCACAAATGCTTGTTCAAAAGGCAATCCTGCTGCTCCTGCAGTCAATGGGGTTAAAGTGAGGGGAAGGTTTTGTGCTATGGTTTTTAGGTGTCGACAGATCCATAATGAAACGCAAACTATCATCATGATCTTTTACACCTGGTCCCCTTGATCTAATGCAGAAATGCCTGGCAGCTACAATTGAATCTTTTAATAATTACAAATAGTTGTTCAAAAGACAATCCTGCTGCTCCTGCAGTCAATGGGATTAAAGTGAGGGGGAAAGTTTTGTGCTATGATTTTTAGGTGTCGGGAGATCCATAATGAAACACAAATTGTCGTGATCTTTTACACCTGGTCCCGCTGATTTCCTGCAGAAATGCCTGGCAGCTACAATTGAATCTTTAATAATTACAAATATTTGTTCAAAAGACAAACCTGCTTCCCCTGTTGTAAATTGCGTCGGAGTGAGGAAGAATGTTTTGTTCGACGGTTTTAAGATGGTGAGTAATCTATAATGAAAAAAACTGGATTACACTACTACACAAATTGTGATCATAATCTTTATCACAAAATATGTATATTTCTACTTGTAATGAAAGTTCACCAACAATGCCCTAAGTTCAAGACAATTTATTACCCATTCATTATGCAGGCGAATTATATAAAGTTACATAACCTAAAAAATGTTCTTCTTGATTTGTTAATTTTCCAGAACCTTTTTATTCTTACCTTTTTACGTAAAAAAATGAATTAAGATTTTAAAACTGTCTTAGAATATGCAATATTATAAACGAAATAACCACTCGTTTCTAATTAGACTAAATATGTTAGCATAGTAATAGGATAACATACTTAAAAATGAGTCACTGCCTACTGAAATCTTAAGCCATGTAAATACATGGTCGCTGGGTCAGCGATGGAGCGACCATCGCTCCATCTGAAATTAAATCAGTGTACAGGCTTGAACAATAATCTAGTTTGTGACATCATCTTAAGGCAAAACAAGTGTAGAGGGCATTCCATTCCCATATGGGTTTAATATTAAAATTATTTAAAAGTGCATAACAAATATATAGTCTCAAAAAGTATTTATTTAATTTAAATTTTTCAACAAAATGCAGCACAAGGCAGTTTTAAAAACCTATTAGGGAGAACAGATTTTATGCCTTAAGAAGACGTCACGTGTGAGTTCGTGTTTGCTTCGTAGATAAAGTTAGAAGGTGTGTCAATGTATTTATATGATTTAAAACTGATATACTTTCACATTTCCAAAATGGACAATAATGAGCTGCCGTTCAATGTAAACGAGAATTCTTGACAGTTTTATTACTATACCTGTTCAACTAATATGCTGCTTTAGGTTTACTGTAAATTGAAAGTTAAATTTTCCAATGTTATTAAGAAATTATTGCGGGTTTTTGGTCCTAATACTGTGGTGATTTATAACAGTCTGCTATTTAATGAACAGTTACGCCATAGATGGAGGCATGTCAATTGAATTTAAATATTTGCAATGCTTTTTGGCAACTGTGGAATACCTTCAGTTTACTAATAGGTACAATTTTTATACAAGGTGGTTCAAATATGACCGGGACTAATTTGTGTGCAAGTAGCTGTGCGATCTTGAGAGAGTAGAGCCATAACCTCCACCCTCCCTCCTGTTCGGATTAGAACCTGTTCAGTCCTGTTTGAAAGTTGCTAGAGTGACGAGCGAAGAGAAGGTACCGCGGAGCGTGGAACAACGCATTGTGATAAAATTCCTCGTTGGAGAAAACGTCCCGTCCTCTGAAATTCACGATAGACTCACAATATGGGGAAGAGTGTCTCTCACGGACCCGTGTGTTTGAGGAACTTGGAGCAATGCTGTCCATCAGTGTTGGTAGTGTAGAAGACATCGTGAAAAACCACCGGCACTATCGCAAGGTGAATGCGTGGTCGATACCACGTACTCTGACGGACGTGAACAAAATGGTGTGCATGCGAGCTGCCAGTCGTCTTATACGGCTGATTGAAAACGAAGGTGATGCATTTTTGAAGTTTATGGTGATCCCAAGTGATTTCTACTTGTTCGGAAGGCTCAAATCAGACTTGCAAGGCATGCGGTTTGCGGACAACGACGCCGTCATCCAGACTGTTCGGGAGTGGATACGGCGCCAACCAAAAGCCTTCTTTGAAAAGGACATCAAGATGCTTTCAGAACGTCGGGAAAATACGTTGACTCCAGACGGAAGTACGTTGAAGACTGACATGTGCAAGTAAGTGTTTGGCATTTTTTTTATTTATATAAAGAAATCAGTGCCAGTCATATTTGAATCACGTTGTATATAATTTTTTAAAGGGGGTTTTACGTATTTTTTGTGAAAATCGTACAGGATAAAAGATGACAAAGAATTTTTTAATTTAATTTCCATTTCAAACAGTGTAAGCATCAAATACCGCGAATTTTCTATTCTTCCATACTTATTGTTTAATTAAATAAAGTGTGTAAGTAAAAAGCACCGTATAAACGAAGACTGACCATAAACAAGAAAATACACTCTTGAAGAAATCAAACGTGGAATCAAAAAGGAGATTTTTCTATTCTCATAAGCATGATGTCAATGATATTGAAAGTTAAAGAGTTATTTATAGCCGTTGAAGAAGCAGATGACTGTAAGACCAAAAAAAGATCCAAAGAGTCTAATTTAGGAATCATGATTCTAGGGTTTTAGAGCCTGTACTTCTAGTTACATGGTCATTAAATCGTGATAATTCAAAGTCAGTCAGAGTTAGCTATAAAACGCCAAGAGAAAAGAACTACATTGTGCAAAAAGCAATGTGTGGTGAAAGTTCATTGAAGATAAAAACAACTTGAGTTGTCACTGCAAAAGTATGAACCCAATAACAAACTGGTTTGTTTTTTAAACGTTTACCGGACAAGACATTCACAATTTTGAATGAAAAGTGTCATGATATCAAACGCAACAAAGAAAGTCTATAAAGTCAAGGTATCTTTCTGGAACAAAATTCCTACCTTTGATATACATTGCTAATAAAAATCGTGGATAATTGCCAATTCATATGAAGAATGACCATATAAGTTAGATATAGATTTCTCTCGTCAAAATCACAAATTGTTAGTTTTGGAAGACAATTGTCCCACACATTAGAACTTTCTTCCACTGAATATGATATAAAAGCTGCAACCTATGAAGTCAAACCAATTTGAAGATGAATGAAAATTTTCTACTTAGTCACTATTACAAAAATAGTTGAATTAACTAGAGACTATTACCCATAATCACTATGTAGACATTAATAAAGATTTGCAAGTTGGTGAAATTTCTGCAAATGAAGAAAATATAAATGAGTTATTAGAAGAAAGTCATGAAAACTGAGCATGGAAGTCTTGCTACAACTCTTCGATGTTATTAAAAAAACTTGTTGAAAACAACAATTTGGTTAAAAACAGCAAAAAAATATGTAAATTGGAAACAAAACGTGTGTACTTAATAAGAATTGTTAATAACTACTTAATATATATAAAGTGAAGTTTTACAATATGGTGCAAGTGACAATCATACGTTGCAACAAATCAAACTCGTTGAAACACGTTTAAACCTGCTTTGCAGCCGATAGAACGATCTCTGAGTGTTAGTTATTCTTGAACTGTCTCAGTGAAAAGAGCTCGTAATTTTGGTGCCCGAGATATGATTTTCCTCGTCGTATGATTCAGGTGGTATCGGGAGTTCCAAAGAGAAAATTACAAGAAGAAGACACTTAGATATCAAGACGCCCATCCTTGCTTGACAGATGGGAACATCGATGCTAGAAAGATACCCGAATCCGACAAACATGCATCCTGTCACCAGATAGAAGAATGTTTGAACATTCCTACACTGGCAGGTCATTCCATTCTGTAAAACCAGCTTTAAGTGAGAAATATTTGTTTCTTTTCGTTACCCCAAATCTTAATCAAGAAGCAGATGCTACGACGTGTTTTATGGTGCCGTGAGATGCTCAATAAGTTTGAAAATGAAACGATATCATAACAAGTAATGAAACCTAACTTTATAATGTGCAAAACAACGGTCTTTGAAAATAAAAACTCTTAATTGTGCAAAAATCCGTGTCTGTAAAAAAGAGGTAGTCGTTTTGTAACCGCCAGGGCAATTATGGAGCTTGTACTACTAGAAATGTAGAAGACCATCACAAAGTGATGCCCTAAAGAGTATCACAGACGTGATTTTTCCAAAGTCTACACCGATTATTAATAAGTATCAAAGTGAAGTTGCTGCTTAATAGCAAATGTTAAAAAAACAACTTTTGGCTCGTACCTCTTATTTCAGTGAATAAGAAAAATGACTAATATGACTAATACTAACGACGAACAGGCGTTTCGACCAATTAAAAGATTTTTATGCAAAGATGCCGTTTATGTCTTAGAATACTTGGTACAAATTTCTAATAGTTATAATATTTAACAAGACGTAAAATTTGCAAAGAACTTTGATGCCAGTCCTAACATAATCATCAGGTACGCAATCCAGAAACTCGTAGAATTTTTTTGCCATTTTCTGTTGAATTCTTGGTTGGACCAGAAGTGTTTCGTGAGAACCTTGGGACTCTTTACCCATAATCGTTTCGA
This sequence comes from Sinelater perroti, assembly GCA_036346155.1. Classification (NCBI taxonomy): domain Eukaryota; kingdom Metazoa; phylum Arthropoda; class Insecta; order Coleoptera; family Elateridae; genus Sinelater; species Sinelater perroti. Next base: position 1,778,967 of record JARFIY010000346.1, on the reverse strand, counting down.
AAAAAGTTGGAAAGCATTCACCTAAAATTACTTCACTCTACTTTATCTCTGATAATCTTAACTGTCGAAATGTAAAGTATATTTTTCAAATTACATATAAAAATTAATTATCATACCATGTTAGAATCTGCATGAAATGAACAATTTTTTAAGAAAAAATAAAACTTCAGGGAATAACAGTTTTTAAAAATTTTACTTAAATATGTAACTATAACGCATGTCTAAAGAGTTCAGTGAATGGTCTGATATTTCAAGAGTGACACGGGCCAGGTGCGTGTGCATGCACTAGGCGGTCCAGAGACATTTCTAAAAGCGACACCTTGCTTGGAGTACGCGCGACCGTAGGAGTAAACCTGCTGCGAGTAGTCGAATGCAGTCAGTGTCATTTTGACATAATAAATTGCAATCAGTGATGAATTGAACTTTTGCCATTTTTCCACTATGCAGCATTCACTAAACTTTTCAGGTTTAGAGACGAGAACCGATTCAGATGCCTTTTAACATCCTGTTCGTTATAGTTTCTCTGTATATAAATATATTGTGGTGATAACCTAAACTAGATCTGGCGTATCTGGAGGATAAGGTAAAACACGAGTTCAGGTAATCAAAGAAGTATGAGCCCTACTCTTGTCGTGATGAAAGACAGCATTCTTTTGATTTGTCAATTATGAACGATTTGTGCGGAGTGCTTGGTTCAATTTCGTCAATTGTGAACAATACATCATTGAATTAATTGTTTTACATAACGGTAATAACTCGTAGTAGATGACATCTTTGAAGTCCCCCATACGCAGATGATCTTAGAATGTAATTACGCTTTCAAAGTCGCTTTCCATTATCGTAGTTTATTCACTTTTCGTCTTCGAGTAGATTGTTTTCTAAGGAATGAATTGCAGATTAATATGTGAGTGTTGATTCATGCGGCACTCAAACATTGAGTCTAAAAATATCTGCGTCTGATAGCAAGCGTCTTATGTGATGATGTAAGTGGATCTCCATCTTGACAATACTAAAAACTATTCGACTTGAAATTTCCAAAATAAAACTACTTTTGAGATATGCATTCTGTCAGCACCATCTCTCGTGTACATGGCCCATGTTTCTGCCTCTGTAGTTGTTTTTAAATAAAACAAAATACTCCTACACATTCACATTTACTGATAAATTAAGTAAAACGTGCCCTTTAAGATGCCCAAACTAAAATTTCGCCGAGGTAAAAACCGACCAGACGTTTACCTATATACATAATCCTTAGCTTATCTATCCTTTGGGGTGTACAGTGGTTTTGGGAATTTATCTATACTGACTGTTTCCTTCTATATTTCTTTCCAAGTGTTTCTGTTTTGGACTGCATCTCTTGTTTGTTCCCAGGGGATGCCCTTTTTTATCACCGCACATCTCACATTTTCAATTCAAGTTCTTCTCCGCCTTCCATTTGACGTTTTTAACAGTTTTTGTTTCATGTATTATACTTGTTTAACTAGTTTATTATCTGTAATTCTTTTTACACTGACATTCTTCTATTGGTTTTATTTTTAGTTTCTCTGTATATTCATTTCGGTTTTACCCTCAATTTTTCTTATATATTTCATTTCTATATCTATATGTTTTGTCGTTTAGTTAATGTCCAAATGTTTCTACACCAAATCTAAGTATCAGAGTAACAAGGTTCTTGAAAATTCGCACCTTTGTTTTCTTTGGTATTTCCTTTTTCCGAGGAAGATCGTCTTAATTCTGTTAAAAAGTTTTCTCCCAATTGTGATTTTTTGTTTTATTTTCTCATTATGTAATTATTGATCTTAAATATTTAAATTTTTGTTCTTGTTCTAGTATTTTATCTTCTAGGTATATCGCGTGTTTTTGTAGTTCTTTTTCTATTGTCATGTTTTTTTGTCTAATTCTTGTTTATTTTTATATTGAATTTTTCCAGTACTACTAAGTTCTTGCTCGGGGTATTTTCATCTATCTTTATGATAACCATGTCTTCTACATAGTACAGTTTGCTTGTTTTGTCTCTCATCTTCCTAACATACAATATACGGTTTAATTTCTTGCTTTGCTTTTTTCAGTTTCTCATCTAGAACCAGTGAAAACAATAATGGGTGGAAGTGTGCATCCTCCTCTTACACTTGATATTGTTTCAAATAGATTCAATTTTTCTTGCTTTACTCTGACGTAATTCTGTCTGTATAGTTCTAATTATTGTATGTGGTACTCTTTATTTTCGATGTCTGCTCTTAAAATTTTGTCAAAGACACAAACATACATTTAAACCTTTTCTCCTATTTGCCTCGTTGTAAATATTGCATTGTTTGCCCCTCTATTTGGCCTAACTATAATGTCTTAATCGTTTGCATTCCCTTTGCAATTTATGAAATACAAGTACCATTTATGTTATTATACCACGTTTTTTTTAATCCATGTAATACAAACAAGAGGTAGGTAAATTTTGGTTTTGATATAAATTGAACATATATAGTTGTATCTGTCCTCCCCTTCTTTCGATTCCTTTTATTTTTGGTTCTACCTAGGTGTATGTCTAAGAAATATTTGTTCGAAATTAACTTAAATCTGGAAAGACCTTTGGAAGGTACAAAATATTTAAAGTCTCCTCCGTAATGTTGCATTATACTTTCAGTTAATATGTAACTCATCCCAAGCTTTTTAAAACAAAAGATTCATATTGCATATTCATTAAGCAATTTCTAATAATATTTTACAAGATTTATGAGCAATAGCTTAAGGGATCGATCAGGCTACAGAAGCATAATTAGTTGAAATATTCTTGTTGAAGTATAGACTGCCGCTTATGGAAGTATAGACACCTTATTAAAATTCAATTATGCAGTGAATAACTATACTTTTTGTAATAAATTTTGTTTTGTTTGACCCTTTACTATCTCGTTAGACAATATTATTTTGAATGAAAATAATTAGTCACGTTGATTTTTTTTATAAGCATTTGTTGGGTCGAAAACTAGAATAAAAAACATCATAAAGTTTTTATCTTCTTGAACTGTTACTCGAGGGCACGACAACCCCAAGGTAAAGGGCTCGGCCTGCCACATTAGCGCGCGGCGAGCTTTGGTTTAGACTGCTAGGTCAAAAACGACAAACATCAAATGCTCTTCGGCCGTCATACGAACACCTTTGGTGGTCGTAAAGTACATTCTCCTTCTAACGGGTTAGACTAGCCACCTATCCGGGGTACGCCCAACATGGCTCATAGTATTACACGAAATGTATAGTTAGAAACAGGCTAATAGCCTATACATAAAAGTAGAAGTGTCACTGAACACTTCAAATTTTTTTCTGTGTTTTACATGTTTGTTTACATTTAAAAAAATGTGCACCGTCTGGATCTCCGAATTCTGAGTTAGTAAGTTTATTTTCAGACCTTGTGCAGCTTACTTGTTTTTTTCACTTTTCGTTTTGAGTTTTTGTATTCGATGGCCCGTGGTAAGCGCCTCTTTATAGAAACGCGTTTAGCCATTGTCACTTTATATCGAGAAAGGCTATAATGCGTAATATCGCGAAAAGATTAAGGGTTTGTGCTTCGACGGTGAATCTTGCATTACAACGCTATAGAGCGTCAGGAAGTCTTGGGGACAGCCATCGCCCTGGGGCATCACGAGTAACATTCGATATAGAAACTTAACTGTCCCAAACACTGCTGTGGAGTTTAACTGAGGACGTTATAAAACAATATCACAATATTTTCAGGAGGGTAATCTTCATGGTCGTATTGCCAAAAAACCATTGTTACGGTATGGAATAAGGCTAAACAGCTTCAGTGGACCCAAAATCATCGTTCCTGAGCAATTTAACAGAGGCATGACGTATCATGAACCAACGAAACTAATTTTGAAATTTTTAGTCAGAAACGGAGAATTTTCGTGCGTCGGTCTGACTGAAATATATTATTCCGACTGTCAAGCACGGAGTTCAGTCTGTTTTAGTGTGGAGGTGTTTCTCTTTGGCTGGTATGAGGGATGGCATTATGAGGAAAGAACATTATAAAACATTCTTCAAAGCTTTGTAAGGACTATATAGCAAACCAAGAAAAACAAAAAATTACTCAAAATGATGACATGGCCACCACAGAGTCCAGACCTCAACTCATAGAATCGTTATGGGATGAGCTGGACAGAACAGTAAGAAAGGAGCGTCCCACGTCTAAAAATTATCTTTGGGGTCTTCAATAAAAAAAATTTTCTGTTTGTTTTTCAAGTGTTTCATATTAATATGTTATATAATAAATTTTTTTTTTTTTTACATTAAAATGAGTAAATTTATTTTTTATTTAGTGTCCATATTTCCATGAGCGGTAGTGTATATTGGCTTCTTATGGTATCAAGTTATTTTTGTTATTGTCATGTACACATTTAATCAGTCCAGTATCAGACTATATATATATTTTATGAGAGCTTTAATCTAAGATACATGTCATGTAAAATTTTGTTCCATTGTTTCCAAGATTTTATCGTACAAGTTTAAATTAGAACTGCTCGGAATATCAAATTTGTTTTTGACAAATCATATATTTTATGGGGGAAATGAAAACAAGATGGAAGGGATAGTGGAAGTCCTTCAACTATAGACAATAACGATTAATGAACTATTGTCGAAGTGGGCTCACCTATAATTACTCGAAAGGTCACAAGAAACTCAATATTGACCATTCAACAATTGTTTGATATTTTATTTGAGTTTAATTAACGAAACAAACAAGCTGGATAAATGAGTGCCGTGTAAGTTAAACGAACAGCAAGCAACTCGACGATACGTAGTTTGTTCTTCTGCGTAAAGAAAAAGATTTACTTCTTAACCGCATTATTACGTGATGAAAAGTGGATTGGAAATGTTCGTCGCGATGATTCCAAAAGAAGTTCATGAAAAAGGACTATGGTCACTGTTTGGTGGTCAGACAAGGGTATTTTACTACGACTTCTTAAATCCGAATGAAACGAGCAAAAAACATCATTAGTAAATTGATGAAATTAGTCGGCGAAGAGGACCCGTTCTTCTTTCTCCACGTGTCTAAGAAATGGCTTTCAAGAAAATAAATAAATTGGATTATGAAACCTTATCTCACCTACATCATTTTCTGTACCTGTACCCGACATATTTAAACACGTGGGTAATTTCCCGAGAGAAGGTTTTCAAAGATCAAACAGTCGCTTAAAGTGCTTTCGATGAATTTGTTAATTTTAGGATTCCGCGATTTTATCTAGTTACCCTTTGAGGGAAATGCATGTAGACAAATGGTCTTCATTTTGATCAATAAATATAATTTAACTAACATATTCATCTTTGTACTGGTTAGTCAATAAATTAATAAGTTAATAAAATAAACTCTTTGCACAGATTGCTAGACGCACAAAAAAAGCAAATAATTGAGTTTAAAGTGCATCAATTTTAAACATTTTATACATTTGTTGAACAAATACCGGCTATTTTATTTTTGATTTCGGAAATCAATAAGTGTTTGAACATGTATGTGATATGCAATGTATATGTAATACCTTCTCTTTTTATTGAAAGGACACTGTGATTTATATTTTAAAAATTAATGCGTGTCGTTAAAAAAATATTTACGTATGCGATCCAAATGAAAAAAAAGCTGTTTATACTTCACTGTCAGTAAGTTTGCTTTAAAGTAATCTTGATTTAGTTAATTAGCAACATATAACAGTCACATGAGTTCTCTGCTGTCACGAAGCATTTAAATATTTTACTCTAGTGATAATTTTAAGATTCAATATTTTTAATTTATATGGGACATGTATACAAAAAGTTATGTTTTTGTATGATTTTTGATATTCTTTTGTTTAAAAATATGAGTCATGCATTATTATCTGTAAAAGGAACACTTGTGGTTCCAATATTTGTCTGTATCGAATTAAACATTTCTTTATTGTTGTTTCAATATGTATATATGCATTTTACAACATTATGTCGTTTTTTTAGAAATTTTAACCACTTTATTCGACTTTGTAAATGAAGCACCTCACCATCATCTTCAAATAATATCCTTTCATTCCCAGTGCAGTTATATATCTATGATTCTGATTCTCTCTTTTGTGACACTGGTTTTAAAAATAGTCCAACTTAATAAACATAAGTAAGATTGGTGTAAAAGTGATAATTATTTAGTTAAACAATTGGTTAATGACCATATAATTCCAATATTTATTTTAGACTCCCATATGAGTATATAAATAAAGTGATAGAATGGAACGAAAGCTGTAGATTATTGCTCAATCAAGGAAAGAGATAAGCAAACTTAGTAGTGATGGTACGATTATTTGGAATAAGACTTGTCAAAAATAATGCTACATTACATGGTAAAATTGTCAAAATAATGCACATTTTTAGTTAGTCATCAAATCATTGATCTCGTTGATCAATATATTAAAATCTTAATGTATGTTAATTTTTAATATTAAAAATACAGTTTATTCCATTAATGGATTATTTCAATCTATTTAAATCAATAAAACAATATGAATTATCATTACCTCTGACGAAGTTGACTAAATATATCTGATACATTGCCAAAAAATCAAATTTGTTACTTTTATAAAAACATTTTTTGAATTCAACTTAGATTTCAATTTATACATTTACAGTTAGTCTCATAAGAGCCTCTAATCGATATTTCAAGATTTTATCAAATGATTGAAATACACACTATAGCTCTCCAAGTTGCAACTCAGTTGCTCTGCTTCTGGGGAAGCAAGTGTTGTATGAGTAATGTTTTTGAAGAGATTTAAAACGGTGTTCCTGTGTTATCACCCTCCAAACTCGCACATGAGTACGTAAATAAAGTGATAGAATGGAACGAAAGCTGTATATTACTGCTCAATCAAGGAAAGAGATAAGCAAACTTAGTAGTGATGGTACGATTATTTGGAATAAGACTTGTCAAAAATAATGCTACATTACATGGTAAAATTGTCAAAATAATGCACATTTTTAGTTAGTCATCAAATCATTGATCTCGTTGATCAATATATTAAAATCTTAATGTATGTTAATTTTTAATATTAAAAATGCAGTTTATTCCATTAATGGATTATTTCAATCTATTTAAATCAATAAAACAATATGAATTATCATTACCTCTGACGAAGTTGACCAAATATATCTGATACATTGCCAAAAAATCAAATTTGTTACTTTCATAAAAACATTTTTTGAATTCAACTTAGATTTCAATTTATACATTTACAGTTAGTCTCATAAGAGCGTCTAATCGATATTTCAAGATTTTATCAAATGATTGAAATACACACTATAGCTCTCCAAGTTGCAACTCAGTTGCTCTGCTTCTGGGGAAGCAAGTGTTTTATGAGTAATGTTTTTGAAGAGATTTAAAACGGTGTTCCTGTGTTATCACCCTTCAGACTCGCACATGAGTACGTAAATAAAGTGATAGAATGGAACCAAAACTGTGGATTAATTGCTCAATCAAGGAAAGAGATAAGCAAACTTAGTAGTGATGATACGATTATTTGCAATAAAACTTGTCAAAAAGGATGCTACATTACATGGTAAAATACAGCCTCGAAGTCGTTGGTTGCCGAAAAGCCAAAAGACGTTTGTGTATAGAGTAAAACTGAGAGAAGGGCTAGAGAAATGCCCTTCTGGATTTCGTCTTTTTTGAAGCTGGCCTAGCCTGTACGTGGAAAAAAACGAAACACACGTTAAGTTGTAAGTTTGAATTTGTTTCATTAAATAGGTACAGAAAATATGGTTAAAATATATGAGAAGTATTTGTTGTGGCATTCCCAAAACATATTGTGGTGATAAGAAGATAATAACCTTAAACCTCGCAGCTGACTGTACAAATTGGAAAGAAGAAAATGGAATTCAAACGAAAATGTATCATCTAGCACAGACTAAGGAGTAAACGCCTATTGACTATCGCTCCTTTCGCCAGTATGCAAAGACTTTGCCGTGCCATACCGGATAATGATGATTATATCAATGTTTTATAAGTTATAAGTTGTAATCCTTAAAATCAACCAGACGCTCTTATGGGATTAAGTGCACATGCAGATTTTGTTTGTCTAACACTCCTTATTGTGTAGGGTTTGTGTGGGAATTCAGGTTCCACCTGACGATAGTGAAGATTGGTACTGCAGGCTTTGTATAAGCAAAAAACAAGAAGTTTTGCAGACAGACAAAAAGAAGAAGAGGAAGAAAAAGGAGAGAAAGGAACATTAGCTATTTATTTCTACATCACATCACTATATAATAGTTACAGTACAACTACGCAAACAAACAACGCCATCAAAGTAATTTTCAATTTTATAGACGTTTTTTGTTCCTAAACAAATCAAGCAAAACGTCACCGAGAGTTTGATTGGATTTTTAATGCGCAAAAACATCCGCATGTCAAAACACGTTAGTTTGCATAAAAGGTTGCAGCTCTAGTTCTGATGAAATCAGATGAGCTATTCAATTCTTCAATCAGACCTTCAACTTTCAATGTGTTTATTTTTAATGCCTCATACATATTTAGTGTTAGGTAGCAAACATAGGTTTTAATTACTAAGATACACATCAGACATGTAATAGAAAATATGGGTCATATATGTTTGTTTACAGTTGCACATTAGCTTAAAATATCAATTAATATAGTACAGCTTTTGTTTTGTGACTAAACATAAGTAGATTATCTGAACTTATGTCTTCATGTATGTAATTATCAAATCAAACTACATTTAAATAGATTATGTGCTCAATTTTTAATTGATTTTAGGTGTAGTTTGGTTGGGAAACGTCGTATTTATTTATATACATTTGTGTCCACAGATATGAATATAGTCAGTATGCAAGGTAGAATTGTAAATTAGGGTTGTCATAAATATACAGTTTATATATTTTTAAGAAATTGAAGCAATCAAGTATTTGACGATTTTTTAATTTACTGATTATGTACTTTATTTCATCAAACTTATTTTTCTATTGTAAATGTTTATTATTTGATAATGTGTAATTGTGATCATGTATCAATCCAATAATACAGATAATTTCGTAATAATGTTAGTTATACTTTATAAAATAAGCAAAATATTTGATTCGTCAGAACCATTAACGGATAATTCCGATTTTACACAAAGAACCGGCCATGTGGAATATCATAAATCTATTTTGCTTGAAATTATTTAAAAAAAAAGCGCTTGATGGAGGAGAATTGAAAATTCAAAACAAATAGAAGGCTGGACATGGTAAATTTATTCAAACAAAGGTAGATGTTTTAGGAAATAGACGCCAAAAATGATTAGTTATCTACAAAAAGAGAAAACTATTACAGACCAATAGTGTGTAACACAAGTTAACGATACCAAAACTATATTAACTATTGATCTTCACTACAGAATTTATTATTGCTCTATAATTTTATCTACTGGAATAATTCTAGCGTGGCAAAAACAAGTTTTTCAAAATCATTAATAGCTATAGAGCAACTGGTACTAAATTCTTAACTGAGAACCATTTCGTTTATGTGCAGCATTTAAAATATAAAAAATGGGTTTTGGAATTTTATCTGACAACTGCGCGAGTGAATCAAACTAATCAAATCATCTTAAAAATATAATTTTTTTTATAAAATTGCTTAAACCAGTTTTGTGCTTTGACGATAACGTCGTAGTCAAATCTCTGCCTTCCAAGTGCTTTTTTAGTTCTCCAAAAAATGATACTAGCAAGGCAAAAGAGAGTGTTCTAATATAGTTCAGAACAATCCCCCACTTTCATGGCATCTTCGAATTTGATTTAATTACAAGGGCAGTATTGAAACAATTACCTAGAAAAATAACAGTAAAACTAACGAACTTAATAAATGCAACATTTCAACTGAAATATCTCCTTGGGAGGTAGCTAAAGCCTGAAACGTCATCAAACCTACCCATCCCGCTCTTACCGATAATTTCAAAACTATTTAAAAAACTGTTTCTTGAAGGGCTAAAGCAAACAATAAATAGAAAAAGAGCCGATTCCAACACCAGTTCGGTTTCAGAAATCAACATTCTGCCAAGACCAAGTTCACAAGCTAAAAAGTATTGAAAAAATCAGCAGTCTTCTTAGGTGTTGCACAGGCTTTTGATAAAGTTTGGCATCGAGGATTGAACTATAAACTTAGAAAAGTACTGACTAAATAATTTTCCGAACTGTTAGTCTTATATTGCAGAGAAATCAGAATTAACGAGAATGGTGTAAAACCATAAATGAAACTTGACAGCAGTGTGGCAAATTAGCGAGAGGTGAAATAAACGCATGTACAAAACTCTGGTATTCCAATTTCAAAAAATTAATGTCAGAATAATGTTCCTTATGACGTCTGCTTTCGAATGAGGTATCACATGACATATGTTATGTGATGGAAAAAAGTTTGACCTCACCGTTGACTCCTTAATCTTTGGCCGATTTGGCTGAAAGTCAATAGCGAAGAAAGTATTGACCTACGGTATATGTATGCCAAGTTTGAAGTTATCGTGTCTCCAGACAGACAGACAGACACCATGTTAAAATCATTAACTTTCGAAAGTTAACAAAGATATAAATACTCCTACTTGAACAAAATTAAGGCAGGAGTACCACAGGCCAGTGAATTACCTCTTGTACACCAGAGGTATTTAAAAACGAAATACTAAGGAACACCATTAAGTGCATCCTGGTAAATCAGAAACGGCGACATCTACAGGAACCTACGGATAAAAACCTGTATTAGAGGAAATAAAGGGCGTTGTCCAGAAGCATGAAACCAGGTTTTATGAGCACGTAAGCATCTGCCAGATAATGCAGAATTAGAAAGCAGACTTAAGAGGATAAATCAATTTTAATTACTGTGAAATGTCAGTTGAAAGTAGTTAATACGTGTGTGCCAGAATAATAGAACTGAGAAGACATCTTATATAACCATTAGATAATTTAACTTAGATAAGAATTGCTGGTTAGTCTTTAGACTAATTAAAATGTATATTTATTAAAAAGAACTTTTTGTCAAGTTTGGATAGCTGTGTGTGGCCAGGCATTAAAGTGAAGCTACTGCCATACCTTATTCCGAGCTCAGAAGTATATTTTACCGGTACATTGAATAGGTCTTGTACTTCTCTTGTGACATCACAACGCAGTCGCCCAATTTCACTCGCTGAACTCATGAAGTCTTCAAATCCTAGCTCACACTTTAAGGACATCAGATCTAACAAAGGACACGATCAATTGTAATGAGCGATCTTAGGTTTACCACTTGGTAGTTTCCAGATTCGGTACACATTATTTATTTTCTGCAGCACATTGTATAGACCTTCGTAGGTGCGTTGGAGTTCTGGAGACAACCCGCGTCGCCGCTTTGGGTTATGTAACCATACTCGGTCGCCTTCTTTATAAATCGCTCTAAATGCGTTGACGTCATAGCGATCCTTCTTCCGGTTACATTTTTCTCTTCAGGTTGACGACTATTTTTTCTTTAGGTTTATTTCCGAAAAGTAGGTCACGTGGTAACTTCAGTTCACGACCGAAGATAACATTGACTGGTGTTTGATCAGTAGACTCATGAATACACAAACAAATGGAGATATTGATCCCAGTCTCGCTGATGGTCAGCGACGACTATTCCGTCTGACTGTGGATATAACGGAGTTGTTCTCGTTTTACTGATGTCCAGTATTTTGCATACCTTTGTGATCACCCCCGATTTGAAATTTCGATCTTGATCTGTAGCTTGAAGGTAGTCCTAGTAGCACTCCAAATATGCGAATTACTTCTTCTACCAACACCTCAGAGATGGTTGCGGCTTCTTGATTTGTTAATAGACTTCTACCTCTCTTGCTTTATCGTCACTGGAATAAATTTATTCCCATTTTTACTTGTGGGAAACGGGTCTACTATATCAATAGCAATTGCCTGGAAAGGACTTCCGACGTTATATTGTTTTATTGGTGCCTTCGGTTTAGTTAAGAAGCCATTACTTGTTGCACATGCCATACATTTTCAGCGCCAATTTTTAACAACTTCCTTGCAGTTTATCCAACGTAAGCTTTCGCGAAGAGTCTTTGCAATTCCCATATGGCAGACATATCATCATGGAGTTATTGTAATACTCCTTTGGGACCATAAAACTGGAGTTTCCTCTAAGATTAATCTTCACTCTCTAGCACGTGCTGTAAGACATTGTCTTTTACTGTGATGGAATCCCATTGCGCCAAATATGACTTTACTGCTAGCGAACACGAAGGCACTTCTGCCCAGTTAGGTTTCCTTCGAGCTTCTTTCCATTTCCAGATATATTTCAAGATCTGGTCACATTTCAATCCGTTGAGTTGCGACAAGTATTAGTCACATTTTTTCTTTTGCACGACTGTAGTGACTGCAGACTTCTAGACACGGCTTGATTGAGAAGACGTTAGCGATGACTACTCCTAGCTCTTGTTCCGTCTAAAAGTTATATTAACTCTCCAGATTTTTTAAATTCAAGAGCCACTTTAGTGCGGCATGATTAAACTTTAAAAGGAAGCTTTTGCTAGACAGATATTCGTAAGTGTTCTACAGATTTGACAAGTAGCTCTCTTTTAGTTACGCATAATTACGTTAATTCTCTGATAATACATTGCTGAAATAGTCGATGACTTTTGCTTGCTCATTTTGTAACTATGACAGTACACATTCATTTCCAACATTATTGGCATCCGCGCCCGAAATAAATTTTCCTTCTGGCTGTGGGTAGCTCAATATCAATGCATTTACTAAAACACGTTTCAGATTTTTCGAAAGCTCGTTGAAATTCTTTGCGACACTCAAAACTTCGGCCAACTTCCGTTAATCGTGTCAAAGGCTTCGCGATGTTGGCAAATCCAAACACATATTGTCTACAGTAAGTGTACAATTCCAGGAAACTCCTAACCTCGTACTTCTTTTTTTGTACTGGATATTCTTTCACTTTTTTTTATGTCCTTTGATCAGCTGCTATATCCTCATCAATGACTATATGTTCAAGATAATGCACCTTCTTCTTGAAAAGAGAGCAATTTCAAATTGGCGTTTCTCAGTCGTTGGAATAATTGCTCTTCAGATGCTTTTAGAACGTTTTATCAGTCACTATTATGTTATTCAGATACACCAAGCATATTTTCCAAGATAGCTTATTAAGCACTGACTTCGTTAATCTTTAGAAGTTCATCACCGTGAATTGCCATAGCCCAGACCCAATAAGAAAAGCTGTCTTTTCTTTGTCTTTAGGATCCAATTCGATTTGCCAATACTCACTATTTAAATCTAATGTCGAGAACCATTTCGATCCAACTAGGGTGTCCAACGTGTCATCATTCCTGACATTGTTTAGCCGACGATAGTTAACTGAAACTGGTACATCAGTCCTTCTTCTTAACTAGCACTACTGGGGAAGTCCATAGACTTGTTGAAGATTCAATCATGTCATCCTTTTCCATATCTGAAATTATTTTTTTAGCTTCTTTCGTTTGGTTAGTAGCAATCTTCTGTCACTCTGTCGTTGCTACTACCAGTTTGGATCAGTATCTTTCCAACAAGAATTCCTTTTCTCTGTATTTTTCTTGTTATTAGTTAGTTCTACTAGAACGACAATTCTTGCTAGAAAATTGCGATCAAAAATTGCACCTACTAACAATTCACTGCGTTCTTGGCGGATAGTGTCATGAGTTACTCTTACTTGTGCAACGATTCCGTCTCGATCATGAAAAGCAACTTCTTTTCCATTTTTCTCCATCCCGAGAATTATGTCGTTTTCATTGTCTGCTACCAGTAAATGATGTTGAAAGGCAGCGTTTCCAATGGTTATTTGTTTCCAGTTGGTTGACAGAAAACGTCTGGATATCTTCATAATGTCGAGTCTCATAGTAGTTTTATCCTTAAGGAGAGCATACAATTTCCTATTTATTCAGCTATCGACATAACCACTGTTGGAACTATGCTTGAGAGTGGCAATATGCATCCATCGTTATGGACTTATAGTCGCCTTTTCCTATCAATATCTTGACAATTTTTCTTGTCTTTCGCGGGTGATCTGTTCAGTTCATTAGTATCTGCCCCCATGTCTCTTGGATACTTGTTTGGCAGCTTAAAAATTCAATGCGTATGTAAGCCCGTCAATTAACGTTTTCGGTCTGGCCAACCTCATTGTTTGTTGGGTTTCCTTATCAATGCCATCAATAAATAATCGGACAGCTAGTGCTTCTAAGAAGTCATCTGGTGCTGTTTGGTATGAAATGAAATGCGAAGAAGGAGGGCTTCGTCTTGTTCAAATTTTCGAAGAATTTCGCCCAATTTTTATACTCGATTTTGACCGCAACGGTACGACGAACAATATACAGAATTGGAACTAAGCTTAGTGGAGGCACCGAAAAAGTCCTGGAAATTTCTATAAAAACTAGAACAGACGGAAGACTCGAACACCTCTCATTTATAGTTTTGGTACAGCTGTTTGGGTGGAAAAGTGCCGTTCTAGGAGCATTATATCCTTTAAGAGTTTAGGTAGAACCATCCTGTCGAAATGCAATATTAAGAAAAACAAAAATTTATACAAGTAATAAATAGCACTAATATATTAAGATATCGTTTAAATCCTTTTTTTTGTCTTATCAGACAAAGTTTGGAAACCATTAAACAAGAAAAGGCAATGTTAGAGAACAATTCCAAAAACATGGACAAAAGCTATCGTTTAAATATTCTGATGAGGGGTATTTTACATGATTAAAGAATGTAAAACATGTAAATAGATTAGATTGAACGTTATAATTACTTAACGAATCTATTTAAGGAAAGGGGATTTTTATCTTTTCTCCATAGGCACCAAATAGCAACTAAATTAAAGAGTTATAAATAAGTAAGGTCAACCTTTAGGCTAAAAGTAGATAAATTATTTTGATAAAGCTTCTATGTTGTACTAAATTTTTCCCTTTAAGTGATCATTTTTGGTCACATGGTCACGCCAGGTATCTAGTGTATACTTTTGGAGCACGTGGAATTCATATCTGAAGGAATTTTTTTGATATTCTAGAATAGTTTCGGTGTAAAGCATTAAAATAGTCTTTCCCTGTAGGTAAATAAACAGGTTCGTCAACCATCCTCAGAAGTAGTAATTGAATAACTCGTTAACATGAAAATGTGGTCGTAGTATTGTTACACTACTATTACTAATTTTAAAGTTATGTTAATAAAGCTTTTGTTTGGTGCTCTGTAAAACTACAACTAAAATAAACAAGGTAGGAATGTGAAGCAATTTTCCATTGATATCCCGGGTTTTTATACACATAAACTTTTAACAGGATCGGCTTTTTCTCTAGACCGGGAACGCGGAACCATGTAAATCATTATTAAAGAATCCTAAATGTATTCATATCTATTGCTATCAATTAAACAATAATATAGGCGCGTGTTATTAAAAAGCTGAAAAAAGCGACGGATAGACCGTACGCAATAGCCTTTTTTAGATGTATTAAAGCCTAAAACTGTCATCAGATATGAACAATGCGTAATTAATTACAAATTTATAATCCTAAAAATGAGCTCACTTTGTTTTGAGATAGCATGAAAATGCTTTTGGAAAAATTAAATTTAAACGAGGTCTTTGATATAACACTTCATTGAAGCAAGATATGATAATGCAACAAAGTTAGCTACACATGAACGAGCAAATGAAAATTTTCGGAGATACAAGTTGGTATCAATATGAAATCAAACTAAAACGAAAATTTTTACCGGCATTATTCTAATACATCGTGATGTCTGTTCTTGAGCAATGAGGCCAACTTCAAAGTTTGTAAACTCAACGTTTTGTCCACAAATATGGCGACATCAGAAAAAAATTCCTTCTAGGAATGGTGATGGAAGACAGCTGCCGGCATTGAGCTAGCTACTGACGTCATTCAACTTGCTACTAGTGATGTCTTGTCGGGACTTTATAGGGACTGTACATCAGACTAAAAGAACATCAACGACATCTACACCTCAGCTAGGCTGAAGAAACCTGAGTTTTGTCCAGCTACTATTTGAGAAGCGATGGATGTTTACAAACATAAACATAATTATAACAAAAGAGATTTCTGTTTACCTAAAACAAACCAAAGTACATCAGTAGCTCACTTGATATCGTTAGCAGAGATCATCTATCAACATCCCTTCTAGCACGAGAAATAAAAAATACTAGGAAGTTTAGAAAGAAAAATGTGTACTAAAAGCACTAAAAATTCGATGAAAAATAAATAATAAAACATAACAATAGATAAAGTAAAACAAAGAGAGAAGAAATTTGAAATATCCCATGAAAAAAGTGCTACTGATACGTCAAATGAAAATGTATGTGTTTATGCTGATGTAATACCTCGCCCAAAAATCTCCAAAAACCGAATTACCCAAACTGCCTTACTAGCGTTGTAAACCAACAAAATGGTCGCTATTGAGAAACAAAAATCCTTGTATAATTATCAAAACATTTTCAGTTTGATCAACAAGTCGCTATTTGGAACTAGATAGTTGTATACTATTAATACAATTAACAAAAAAAAACTAGAAACTATGATAACTATTTAAATGGTAAAGAAAATTATTAAATAATAGAAAAAATAAAGTAGATTTAAAAAGCCCAAAAGTACACTTGATCAAAATCAAAAATATGTCAAAAGGATAATGGAAATCTTTTCCAGCGCTCATTTAGCGCGACTTACAATCGGCCATTCAAAAATTTTGATTTGAGAAGCAAGCATTTATTATGTGTTTGTTTGAATATATCATCGTTCATAATAACCATAGAATGTTTCTAATAAAAGTAGATTATGCGGCATCAAGCAGTAGTTCGAATAATCGCCTACATATTTATATAGTCCGAGAACATTTAAAGCCCATCTCGTAGTTTACGCATATAGATAGAAGAACTAATAAAAAATTAATTTAAAAATATAACACAAAAGCTGGGGTAACAAATAAATAACGCACATTAAACAGAAAATATTAAATTAATATAGATCCTGAGCTTCAACAATGAAGTGCGATCTCTGCAACGATGAAGTAAGATTAGAAAAAAAGAGAAAACTAAAACCAAGAAAGACATGGCATAAGATTTAAAAAGCGCTGTATAAAAAAAGTTTAGATTGCATCTAATCAAAACAACTAGGGGAAAAAATAAAGGCCAAAGGAAACAAGATGGGGTAATAAGTGAAATATACAAAAGGAAAAGAAGCGGAAAAGGGGACATCGCATTAAACAGAAATAAATGAGTTAATATGGGTAACTACAAGCTAAAACACTAGAAAGATGCGAGACATAGCAATGAATGAAATTTAAAGAAGTCCTTCGACAACCCAAAAAGAATATATCTTAATTAAATTTGGATCAGATTATTTTTAAGGAATATCGCACTTTCTTCTATATTTCATCTAGTGGTGCTCATCCAGCTTCAGTTTTATTCTAGGAAACAATACTAAAAACGAAATATGGACCAATGCTTGCTGTTTCATGATACCAATGAAGAGGGTCAAAATGTCGTAGGCCTGACTTCAATCGTGTTAACTTGATTGGAAACGACGAACTTATTTCTGACTAGCTTTCTCAAATTCAAGACGTCTCGAACAAATTCTTGACCGCCTATAAAATTCCTGCACTACTCAAAAATCGGCATTCAGCTAATCCTGATGTGCAAAATCTTTCAAAATGCTTTGCAACATACTTTATGTACTTTTGCATTCTTCGAAACCAATCATCGAACCAGCTTTTCTATTTTGTTAAACTCAAGGATCTTCCTGATAGTAGCAATATTCTCTTCTACGACAGGATTTGTACCAAAATTTCTAATCGTGGACTCCCAATATTACCTGATTGCTGTTGTACAACGTACAATCACCTTCTAGGTCTGGAACTATTTTCTCCGAACACTGATCAATAATCAAATAGCAGGCGCCCTTAATAACCAACATGTCTTAGACGAACAGATTTGCTGTCAAATTGTACATTCGGACTCCGTTGTGTTTTTCGGACACGCTTATAACTTGCGTCTTAAGCCTATGTTCCCCATCGAAAATCGATTTTGTGGTGGGTAAGAAACTTTAGAAGTACTGGTTCTGTAGTGCAAAGAGGAAGAGGAAGACCATCTATGCAGGAAGGCGTTCCAAGACCTTTGTTTTCATCCATACAAGATTGTTGTTATATCGGAACTTCCCGAGTATGAATGGAAAAATCGCCTAAAAATGTGGAGTAACATCTTGGAAAACGTACCACGTGACACAGTTGTTGTCTTTAACAACGAAGAGCATTTTCACTTGTCGGAATGTATTAATAGACAATACTTTCGTTTTTGAAATGATAACCACCTATGAAATATTTATTGGCCATTACTTTTTTGAGGAGAATAGAAGTCAATCCAATTTTGTAGTGTTATTCTGTAAAAATAAATTTTGTGTACTTTCTACCGTTTGTTGTTTATTCAACCTAAAAAAGGGGGAGAGGAGTTTTGCCCCACCCTACGTTATGTTACGTAAGCATTTAAAAAAAATATTATAAGATGGTAGTGTCCGCTTGGTCGGTCCATCTATTTGGTCAACAATAACTCAGAAATGTTTAAATGGTTTCTGTTGGAATCTAAACACACGCGCTTGGGGCTAAGGGATAGAAAGAGTTTGAAGCTGAGCGTTGTCATCTCTGCATGTTGAACTCAAAAAAGTAATGTAAGTCTGGCACACTATTGTATTCCCTTTAAAATAATTATTATTATTTAGAAAATGAAACCTTCAAGTTGGTGTTGCGGTTCATTTTTGTAACATCTTAATTAAGTACTCTGAACAGACTTTGGTCTTTTTACAACTATGCGACGGTCAATTAATTTTATTGGGATATTATGCATATGTATATTACCGCGCCAAAACGTTGCAATTATAATTGGTGGCACAGTTACGTTTTTTTTAATTTTTAATGAAGTTTTACATAGCAACCGCATCTCCTGTCATTTTAATGCGTTTTAAAGTAAATTTTATTTACTCAGTTAGTGGTATAATTTATTGATTTGGTAGTAACATTTACACTAATTAATGGATGTGCTCATTTTTTACTTCTTACAAATTGCACCTGTTCATCCATTACACATGCTGCGTCTTGAAGTGTTATTTATTAGTATAAGTATAAATAACATATTTAAATTTTTACGTGGTATTGGTTCTACAGACAATCTATTATTTTTGGTTCGCACTTATAAACGCACGTTTCCTGCACAATTAATTTTTTATTACACGCATAACGTGAGCAGTTGGAGGAAGCTGTTGCAGTTGCAATTTTAGTATAGAAATACTTCCATAATTTAACATGCTATATTTTCTTTAGTTTTTCTATTTTTTGGATATAACATGCTGATTTTTAAATCAACGAAATTCAAATACTTAGATAGTCACATAAAGAGAAATTGCGTCGAAACGTCAATTTATTAATTATTTGAAGGCGATTAATTTTGCTAGTTTTGACTTGCTCACTTGTAAAATGATGACGCGTGTCTAATTTTCCTTCAAAACTATCATCTTTGTCCCTCACATATTAAAAAAACTTCTATGATCTCTTATCAACGGCATTACGTGGTGTATCTACACATCGATTATGGGATGGATGATATCGAATACCAATCAAGACTTACATATGATAATTACAGAGTAAACCTTGAGTAAAATTTGAACTGGTACTGAATCTTGTTAGAAGATTAAGTTCTGATCATGAAAGGGTAGTTATGCTCATGACTCACTATCATTTGATACATCCTAGATGAGGTTTTTGGCCGCTGTATTAGCTTCGGCAGTGCCACGACAATATATTTCCCCTCTTTTTCTAATCTAGTGCATCATTATCACCTATAGTTTTTGATCTTTATTTATTGATATTAGTCTTCTTTTCTGTTGTAATGTATATTTTCAAATCCAACGTTTCTTATGAAAATGCAATAAAATCATTATATACAAAAAAGTTTTTCGCTACGCAACACTATTTTGCCACATAGCTACCATTCGGGATTATAGATTATCCAGAATAATAACAAGAATCTGTATTTTTTCTTCTTGGTCATAAGTTTCTTTTAAATGTTTCGTCTTTCTCTGTTCTGTGCAATTTTATTTATTGCAATCCTGATATTTTTTTGATACTATCATAGCATCTCGCTGGTGGTTGTCCTCTGTTTATTTTTCCCAACCATGGTTTCATTATATTATTTTACTACTCCACTTGTTGTTTTTAGATCTTATTATGTGTCTTGCATAGTCCCATTTTAATTGTGTTATTTTCTTTTTTCAATTTTGTTGTCTTTTATCGTTATCCTCAACTCTTTGCGTTAACTTGTAATTTTTTTGTTATTTGTTGTGTAATGATCCATGTTTGTGTTCCCCATATCAAAACAGAGAAAATATATTGGTGTAAAACCTTATATCATAAGAGGAAAGATATTTTCTTATTTTTAACTATATAAGACCACTTTGCTTTCTTTGTCTCATTTTCTTATATGTCTCAGATATGGACATATATTAACGTTCTTTGTTAGTGCTCCTCTAATTATTATTTTTGTTTCTTCTAGATAGACTATCTTTGTTATTTAAATTAATTTTTTTGGTAAATTTAGTAAGTCCAAATTGGTTTGTGATTGACTTTTTATATTATTAACTTATTTGTTACAGATAATTTGGACTTTCCACCAAGTAACCAGGACATTTGATTTACTTTTATTTTTAGTTGGATCTTTTTGGTCAAGTAAGCTGTCGGTGTCGGTAAAGCCTGATGATTTTACTGTCGTTCTGTCTGGGATTAGTTCATTATTTAAACTGATACTGGGACAACTACATCGTCCCATTGTGAAGGAAATTTATGCCAATTTCTCATTATTTACTTTTTTAACTGTCGTAGTTAGTTCTGTAACACATCTAAATGATATTGCAACTTTTCGTAGGTTCTGTTAGGGTTTGCTGTGTTCTCGATAAGTGTAGCCATTAAAGTCTTTTCTGTGATAAGTATAACGGCTATAAACGTTAGATAGAGGAATGAGGCGAGGACTTGAAATATATCAGTTTGATAAGATGGCATCTGGATAATGCATTGGTGACCTTAATTTGGAAGCATCGTTTACTAAAATATGAGTTTAGGATAAAACATATTTGACTAGGCAGGTGCATCTTAACTTTAAATAATAACCTTCATACTGGACCTTGTCGAACACCTACTGCACAGCAAGGAAGGCTGCAGCGCAGGCTCGATGAGTATGATGTTCTTTAGCCTGGCTGAAAATGGTCTCTCAAAAAACACGCTGCTTTGTTCACATGCAGCGATGTCTCTAATTTTGTCGCTGGTGATGAAACAATCCAAGAAACGTTCTTCAACGCTTGCCATCAACTACCTTAAATTGAGGCGTCCAGATCCGCATGTATTTTCCGATAGTAATTTGTTGTTTGCTTTCTGGTGTGGCATACAAAATTGCCTTCCATTATTTATTTTTTTATAAATATCAAACGTTAAGAATATGCATTTTTTCATGGAGGAATTTAACATTGTAATTCCCGATACGAACTATACAGGGTACTGTCTAAAAGGTTAATAGTTTTTTCACCATGTGAATTTCGTAGGTTTTTTTTGTTAGAAAGATCAAATTCCAAAATTTCTATTGGAACGTATTAGTCTAATAAAAGGAACCTTTTGATTCCACATGTCCATTACATAGAATTTCAATTTTTAGGAGTCTGCACTTTGTTTTAAAATGCATAGCATAATCTCATGGTAATTAAATTTACATTTAACAGACTAGTTCGTTATAAACGTAATTTGTTTTCTTGCCCATTATTTTAATTGCTCTAATATATAATATATTTCAATTTTTACCTTGATTAATTACATTTCTTCATGATTAGCATTAGATTTGCGTATTAAAATCACAAAATTTTTATTGCAGCTATAACTCTTTTTAGAGTTGCCCAACGAACATTCTATTTGTTTACAGCTCCGTATCCACTTGGCGTGTCTATGCACTAGAAACCATGAAGGACTTGGACTCGTGTAGATTTGAATAACATGTTACCTGTATTAAGCGAACGGTTTACCTATTTTTAAGGTAGTTAAAATTAATTTATTTTATTATTTATGTATCCAACTAAAAAATAATTTATCATCTGTCTTAACTCCAATAAAATATTGTAGGACAAACACATGCTGTCCAGACAATTATATAATATTTCATTTAAAACCAGAAATGACTGTAAGTAACAAATACATCAATTAGTTTTCTATGTCAAAACTGACTTAAGATAATCTATTAAAAGATACCCTAACAAAATAACAAATTAGTTTAAAAGTAACAATATCCAGAATGTTTTCATTATTTTGTGCACTTGAATAATTTTGGATCAGAAGTGTTAGTTTTTGTTTTTGGCAGTAAATAATAATCATTTTTAATTTATTTACACTGGTACTTGTTTTCTCAACATAAATATATTCTGTATTAATTAGAAATGGTAATTCCAAGCATGTCGTTTAATCTACAGGTTTTTAAAATATAATTATAAGTTTATCTTAGGGTATTACAAAAACTACGCCTCAATTTCTAATTAATTTTTGTCCTTAAATTTACACATGCGAAAATGCGTGTGCTGTACAGGTTATATCAACAACATATGCAGAATTACTACAAATGTTTGGATAACAAGTATCAATTCAGGGGCACTTTGGTACCTGCCTTATGCTATTTTAAGTAGTCAACGTGAAATATCCTATTGATATAGGGGAAATTTCAGTCATTTTCAGACCGGTCGAGCTATGTGAATGATTATTCCAAAAATATTAAATTTAGACAACGAAAGTGTTAGATTTAAATTATGACTTTTTGAAGCATTCATTGATTTTCCATAGATACTAGACCAAAGATGGATACTAATAGTAAAAACACGAGAAGAATAAAATTGAGTACTTGAACTTCCAAGTTTGGGTTGCAACTTCATTAAGTTCACCACAGTGGACATCAGAAAATTCACCCAACAATAAAATGAATATGACCAACATAGCGCAAAAGTGACAAAGACCACGCTACAATTTTCTTTTCAACACATGATACCAGGTAGTAACACAAAGATATAGGAAGGTGCTACGACTCTATTGTGTCCATACAAGGAAGCGCGCCAGTTAGTCTTGATAATGAGCTAGGAAAGCTGTGTTTGTCAAAATTACAGGTATTAAAACTTCAGGATTTGTATTAACTAAGCACTTTTAGACCAAGTGTTACCTCCACCAACAACATTCAATCAAAACAACATTTTCACTCAAAACAACAAAAAAACTTATACACACCTTGTTAAGCTACTTTTATCCAAATGGTAAAACCAATGGAAATGAAAACTAAAGAGATTTAGAAATCAATACTAGAACACTCCAGACACTCTTCCTAAAATTGAAGTATACATCGTCAACCAAAAAAAAAAGAGTTACAAGCAATACCAAAACGCTAAGCTTTATTCTTTGTATTCAACGGAACTAATAAAAGAATAATAATTTTATACAAGTGGATAGAAGCAAATGGCCTGGTATCGGTTAAGAACGGCAACACAGTATCAATAATATATTCTTAATCAATCTTACTATTTGGTCGTTAGACGAAAAGAGAATATAAATGATCACCGTAACGTCCCAGTAGTAAAATATATGGTGACCCAATAGAAAGTACATGAAAACATGGGGCCGGCGAAGAGATTGCTCTGTAAGCAATCCCAGAACGAACTTAAAAAAACCTTTCGATTTCGATTTCGAATTTCGGGAAAATTCGAAATCGAATATCTGGAAAATTATTCGACATAGAATTTTTTCTTCATTTTCGAATTCAGCGTAAAATTTCCTATAAGAATCACATTTAAAATCGTAATGTCGAAAATTTTCCCGAAATTCGAAGTCGAATATCTCGAAAACTATTTGACATAGAATTTTTTCGATTTCATTATTGAAATCAGCGTAAAATTTTCTTTAAGAATTACTCAAAATCGTAATGTCGAAATTTTCCCGAAATTCGAAGTCGAATATCTCGAAAACTATTCGAGATAGAAATTAGCGTAAAATTTCCTATAAGAATCCATTTTAAAATTTTAAAAAATCCATAATTTTGTGACAGCGACAGACAGACAGGCCGACAGACATATAGAATTCAGTAACGAACTTTTTAAGTTCGTTGAAAATCCACCTGAGATTTCGAGAGATACGTGCGCAGCCAGAAGAACTGGTTAAGTACAGGGAACACTTTATAAAACCAGCCCAGTCTAGATTTAAACACATTCCGCGTACTACTGGATTTTGAGAATTTGCCGACTAAAAAAATTAGACTACGGTAAATAAAGCTCATGCAACCAACGAGCTAAAAAAACGCGTTAAAATTACAATAAAGTAAGAAGCAATGAAAAAACCATTAAAGTACAAAGAAAACAAGCTTGGCAGGAATTGTGTGACCAACTGGAAGATGACTTCTTAAAATCAAATAGAGCACTGAATAATGAAGAAATAGAAAAACAAGTACTAAGTTGCATGCTGAAGATGTTATTACTAAAACTGTCTGAAGCAGAATAAGCTGCGACTAAGGCAAAAAAACTGCCTCGAAGCGAAAAGCTTTAAAAACCCAAAGCTAATTTGTAATATAAGCAATGATAGTTTCAATATACTAGGAAAAAACTTATAAAAGGTATGACAACACTTACAAGTATAAACCACACGAATTGCTGATGAAATATAGAGTGGAGGTCGAATCTGCCAAAACCAGTACAGATCCGAAGCTACCATAGCCGCGTTAGGTATCGATAATATTTTTAATTCTACATCGTTGGGTGGAGCTATGGAGACGCTGGACAAAGCCAAAATTAGGAGCTGCTTAATTAGGTTAATACATTTATATTTTACTGACAGCTTTGTAATAATGATTGGAAGGAAGATGTAAATTACTCCAAACGTATTCTATTACGGACACAAGACGACTTTACTCTCCAGGCCTACTGAAACGATTTAGTAATCATTGTGACAGCGAAAACAATGGTAAGTGGAAAACCAGTCGCAGCCTGACGTAAACCACGTAGCTACTACTTTAAACAACATGGACATTAATTATTAACAGGAAGAAGAAAAGTAAGTATGGGCAGAACTAAAACGATGAGCCAGAAATTTTTAAATTCTATGTGGTAATACATATAGATAAGACCGCCAGAAGGACGACTCGTCAAAAAAATGTGTGCAAGACCAAACAAAACCAAAATGGCCCTACTGCGTATCGATCTAAACATAGATACAAAAAGAATGAATCATTAGCAACGGACGTTTTATTTATGACGACTCAATATAGAAAAAAGCGATTAAATACAAGTACCATAAGATACTCTTGGGGAGGGTTGATAAAGAAATACGTAAGTGACAACTTTATAAGTTATCGTAGAGCTCCCATCGACCAAACAAAAAATTAAAGAGAAAGCCTACAAAACGGAGGCCAGAAAAACTATAAAAGACCTTACAGGAAAGGAACATTAGGGATGAAGTTGAAATAACGTAACTCTGACAGTAACCGCGCACGGTATCTTTAGCAGATATTTAAAGAGAATGAAGAAACAAGAATTCAGTTATTGCTGGTATAATAATGAGAACAATTCGAAATTGAGTGAAATGACGCGATAAAACAATTTGCAATGTAACACCGAAAGTACAGCGAAAAGCAGACTTGCTTTTAGAAACAAATGACTACCATAACGCAGTTTGTAAAAAGTGAAGGGAAAGACGAAAATAATGAAGGTTGCAGTACTATTTTAGATGAGAAAAACATTAAAAAGAAATGCCTAACTAGGCTATGATGATGCTATAGCCATAAAAGCTACAATCGAGGAGTGCATTCAAGAATTTGTTCTTAGAATTCCATTTTCGGTTCTTCAACCCTGTGACTAAAAATGCGCCTTCAAACGTTTGCAGATGACATCTTGTAAAGTCAGGTTATAAAGCAAGCCGCCTATTTCATTCCGCCAATAAAATCGATATTTGTGTTTGCATCCGTCAACATAACATTCCGCTGGAACACTAAAATCCTTTACGTCATCAGTGACAAAAAATCAACTTTAATGTCTATCCTTAATAGATCGAGGATAAGAGGCCGCGCACATTCAGAAATCTCTATAAAATCCTACTTGGGGCATATATTTAAATTATACAATTAGAATAATACGTAGAGATGGCATCAGAACAATTTGATCCACTCCACCTGAGAATATGTGAAGTACGAAAGACTTTGCACCAGAAATTCGTGCAAAGTTTGGAGATGTGAAATTTTTACTTATTTTTCATTATCCTTTACGACTTCCATACTGAAAACATTATTGAATATTGTTGTTCATAATTCAGCCGTTTCTATGTTACATATTATTTCATTTTTAATTGTTTTCGAGTTCTTTGGTTTATCTATAGTTTCGTTCCCCAAACTATTAACAATTTATTTATTTTTTTAAGCTTTTACAATTTCATCTTTATTTTTCTAATTATGTATGGATTTGGCCTAATACCACTATAGTTCTTGAGATAGTCAGTCACCACGTCTATTTTTCCTTTTTACAATAACCCCACCTTTGTTACCAGCCCTATTTTGTCATATGCAAACAATAATGCTCTTCGTCTATGTTATCTTTCCGTCTAAAGTCTAAAGAAACTTATTGGTATGTTGTTGAAAGCGCATGCTTTTTTCTTTCTTATGCTAGAAATCAAATGCGAATACATTTGATCCGGATTTAACCGATGTATATTTTTATTTTTGTCGATTCTACTTTATTTTGTTGCATACTTAGTTTTTCTCTTTATTTCTTATAACTTTTTCAATTTACCCTTTTGTTCTTTTGCTCAATACCTTTCTTTTTAGTGACTATCTGCTAAAGTAACTCTCATAAACACATTTTTTCCAAGATATGCATCTGCTTTTGTTTATTTATATTATAAATTTCTTTTTTAATCCAAGCTAATCGAACTGTCAAATTCTTTTTGTTTATCCAATAAAGTCCGAGCTATCTGACTTTTGCTTTTCACTAAGTAAGATCAAAACATCTTCTTCGGTGACAAAACGTTCCCTACCAAAGGAATATAAAACTGAAAAACAACGACAAACATGACGTAATCTCGAAGAAACCTACTACCGGTTAGTCAGACGTTATCATAAGTCTGGATTGGTTTCTCATACAGATATTTTCTGTTTGTTGGTCTCTTTTTTGATAATATTTCTTAAACTTGTGTAATGGGTTGATGATAATTGCTTTTCTCAATAAATGAATCACGCGTCACATTTCACTATCATTATCGATTATTAAAGCAGCTAATGCATGAAGACGTTTAAATCATCTAATAACGTCACAGAAAAATCTAGACATCTTTCCAATTTTCGTATTTAAAAACAACCTTTCTACACTTTCAAAGCAAAACAAAATTAAATAATAACTGATCTAAATTAGTCAAGGTTTAGATATAGGAGTCGCTTTCAGTGTTGACGAAATCAGTTTATATTAAATTCCAAGTTCAAAGTCGTGAGCAAGTCTACTATGACGCGCAAACCTGTAGATAATGGGCAATTCTAAAAATCGTTCTGTTTCAGTCATATTGAAACTTGCCCTTGATGTAAAAACAAAGTTCACTGTTAGACGACAATACTCGTTTCTGTAGAGTTAACATTATTTGAAGAAGAGAAATTGTGTCTTATACTTAACCAGTTTGTAATTTATGGGTTAATTGATTTTTTATTCACACCTATATTTATAGTTACTTATAGAAATTTACGTTGTCCTAATAAGTCTAAATTTAACAAATAAATTAGAGAGAAGTACGGTTACAACAATAGATCAAATTTGGAATTGCTTTCCTATTTAAGAATTTTTTATATAACCATCTCTTGAAAACATCTACAATTATGAAACGTGTGATTACCACGAGTGCATTATTATTGCTCTGAAAATTTTATATAGCGACCTTCGATAACTGGCCATCCGGATTCCACTTGATACCACGTTTAAAAAGTGATTTGGACTATCTGTGTACATCAAAATCCAAACTTAGGGTCATACCTTCCGGAAGAAATGGGATGGTTTATATATAGTGCTCAAGAAAATTATTATTGCAGAAAAACTATATACTGCAGTTCCGTAAATTTATCTAGGATGCCTTAAGGTCTGGTCTAAGGTCTTAATCCACCTTTCACCAGGTGTGGTACATGCTAGATAATTAGAAGTCAGGAAAATCTCATCAGTGGACAAATCTTACAATATGGCCTGTTCAGGAACTTGATTTTACAAAGTGCAATAAGTCTGTAGGTTACAGTACATTTGGAACATGTATAGACCCGTATGATAGAGAGACATTTTAATTTTAATTCGGTATAACTATATAGGGTATTTTCTGTATCTGAGACTTACAGTGCACTTAATAGGATAACCTTGAATCTCCCCACTTTCACAGAAAGTATCGACTTGTCGACGTTTCATACATTATATTACATAATAAGGAAATTTTAAAATTATGTTTTTTCCAAATTAGAAAAAGAAATATGGGAATTTAGTAGTAAGTACATAGATAGGATCAATGCACATCCAAGCTATTAACAAAGGCCTTGATCAGTACGTGCCCAGTTAATCGTAAACCGAAAAGGTTTGAACCGGCAAAAAAATTAGAAATAAATAGTTTGTTAAGTGGGTACCATTTATAAATAACTCAGTAATTAACAATTAGTATGTTAAAAACATCGTGCCGATGGCAAATACCTAATTATCATACATAAGTTAATGGCATAAGATTTGCTTATTATTATTAGAAAGATTGTAATTTATATGAGAAAAAAAATATTTAAATCATATATGACACATCTAAAAATGTAGTTCCTCCCTATCATTTTACAATGATTATGAGGCTTATTTAAAAATCAAATTTCTGTTGAAATGGCGCATGTCTATTGCTGATTCCATTTATTAGTTCCTGGGTGGTCAAACTTGCATATTGTTAAAGAGGTGGTAATTTTTAGACACAAAATCCGAGTTATATTAGGAAAGAAAGTGATCAAAATGATAAGTATGACATGTGTTCTACATTTTATACTAAACATATACCACTCTGATACGGCACCTTCGTTACTCTATTAAAAAATTAATCGCGCACTTTCTGGAAAAGTTGAAGGCTAAATAGGTTCAAAATAGAATAAGATAAATTTAAAAAAAAATCATGTAAAAACTCTAAAATCTAGAAGTGACGTTTGTTTCTTGAGTGAACGAAGTTATGATTTACAATTTACTGTATTTTTCACCTTGTCGTGCAAATGTTTACATCAATTCCTGACCTTTCTTAATCTTATCACGATCATGCATCACTATCACGCAAATTTCTGTACCAGTGAATTAATTTATTGCTTCTTTTACCTTATTTTCGTATTTTACTCAACCTCTTTATCTAGATATTTGCTTGCAAATTCCAGTTTTATACACGCTCACCATGCTTGAGTTATTTCTTCTGTCTTTAGTAAGATCTATTGCAGCATGCGGTACTTTATAGTCTCCTTCACACAACAATATTATTTCTATTTACTCTTTAGTATAAACTTGTCCTAGCCAGCGTTGATTTTTCTTGTGTATTTTTTTGCTATAACAAGTCTGCTTTTTAAATCAAATATTTGTCCAAAATGCATAACCTGATTCTTTGCTGAACTCTTTCTATATTACTGTATGGAGTTTATTTTTCATTATGAAATCAATTTTGCTTGTTCATTTTATCTTCTAGTTTCTATATTATGTTTTCTATAGGCGCATTTTAAAAAAGAGAAGAAGAAACACTAGAATACAGAATCGAAGTAGAGAAAAATGAGATGACGAAAGAAGCAAGAACACGGAATGGAGAAATCCCGGGGGAAAACGAAATAGCCCTAGAACTACTCAAGAGATGACGAGAAGTATTGTGCAAACGAAAAGATTCATAAATATACATCTAGCATCAGTTAACCGCTTTATTCTTCCAGTTGCCATGTCATTTAGACATATATTAACATTTAAAAATAGACTATTTTTAAAATCTACGTAGGTATGCAGATGAGGTGTTTTTGACATAAATAACTTTAAAAAATAATAGGTTTTTTGAATGCGTCAACACGCCCATGTATTTTTAGAACACAGGAGCTCTCCCTTCGAAAAAGCCGCCGCTGATTTTATCAAAATTTATCAACAACTTATACATAAAATTTTAAATATCTATTTCTGTCGTTGCTTGTAGAATTAACAATAAAGGATGTATAACGATATATAGGTTTTTGCGATTACTTAATTGAAGTAAGATAAGAAAACAGGCAAGCAATTCATGACAATTGTACCATTAAGTCATACACAAAAATATATTTTAATATTTGTACACTAGTAGGACATTCTCTTGTTCCGAAAATTTCATCTAGATTCAACAATGAAAAGTTAACTTGATACAAGAAATAAGCCATGCAAACTATGACTCACCAAATTACCTTTTCTATTGTTTTTTTAATACACCATACATCAAGTGAAACTGAAACATTTGCAAATCGTTTTGATTGGTTATCAGTTGATGTCGAATTGCACTGCTAAGGAGTAGATTCTAGAAATAGAATTAAAAAAAACAACAAAACGATCAAAAAATAATATATAACAGATGAGAAAAAATATGACATCTGATCACTCTCTCTCCCTCTCTTTTCTTCTTTATTCTCCCTCTCCCCCTTTTTCTTGGGTCAGTCTGTAACCCTTACAGGGCGCGTCCTCAGGTGGCGGAGAGGGGAATGCCTAATCCAGTTTGCCGGTGGGTAGGAGATAAATAAAACATGTCTCATCTAATCTGTATGAACAGTGTGACGAGTTAAGACCAAACTCCTTCCATATGGATCAAGCAGTATGCATGTGACAATACGAAAACAGATTTATATATATATATATATATATATATATATATATATATATATATATATATATATATATATATATATATATATATATATAACTCGGACGACGTTCACGGCAATAGCCAGTAACCGCATAAAATGCGTGTTGAGACAGAAATAGTCGATCAAACACACAAGTAGCTAAACATTTTGCGTTAGACCTATAGAAACTTTGAGCTGCGTCGCATTCTTGTGAAAGACGGCGCTACGTGCTCTATCCATTTGATTCTCAGAATTTGCTTCCGGTTCGGATCTTAAAATAAGAAATTCAGGAAAACACGAAACGAATTGCGTGTCATCCCGAATAGCGCTTTCGAGAAAATATTTCAAAAACAACATTTGTGAACAACTCGCTGATTTCCTTCTGAGACTAGCCGAAGCGTTTGCTGAAATTCAGGATAGGGCGTATGAACTCCGCAAAAACAAGACTTCACTGATTTCGTGAACCTTTATACGGTTGCCAAGCGATTCAATAAATGAAAACATCCTGCATTCGTAACACACTTAGAAAAGCATTAATGACTTTCAACAAGAAGCTGGTCAAGTAAAACCTTTTTTATCTAAAAATATCAATAAAATGTACAAAACGACCGTCATATTTCTGAAGATAAACTGAGCTAGTAGAGAAGTGTTCCATCTGATACATGTTATGCAGATTTTCATCACTAAAAAAATCTCTCTGAAAGCCTTAACAAACAACCTTGATCGCACTAATCCACGGCCAGAACGACAGTATTCACAACACCACAGATAAATATTATAGCATAGGCAGCAAAACCAATGCTTGCTCAACTACTCGGAGTTTGGAAATTATTGACGTTTCTTCCAATTGCGGCAAACATTTTCAAAAGACTTATCCTCTGTTCTAAAGATAGCATTTTCTGGAAAGAAATACAGTTTACAATTTTGAAGAATATCTCTTCTAAAGATATCCATTGAACTATATTCAGGACTTGGAAACTCTTGATGTTTTCTCCACAACGGCCGCGGGCGTTAAAAAAATTATCCTGAAAACAAAATATTTTCTGAAATAGAATTGTCCTCTAATATTTTGAAAAATATTTTTTCTGAAGATATCTATTCGGCTTTAATCGGAATTGGAAATTCTTGAAGTTAGAGTTACAGCGGCAATTTTTAAAAGAAATATCCTCTATTCTGAAAATAAGATATCTTCTGAAATAGAATTATCGTCTAAAATTTTGAAGAATATTTTTTCTGAAGATATCCATTGGACTTTATTCGGAGCTTGGGAACTCTTGACGTTTCCTCCACATCTGCAGCGGACATATTCAAGAGAATTATCCCTTGTTATGAAGATGAAATATCTACTGAAGAAGAAATGCCCTTTAAAATTTTGAAGAATATTTCCTCTGAAGATATTCACCAGACTTATTCAGAGCTTGAAAACTCTTAACGTCTGCTTCCTCCATAGCCGTGGAGGACATTTTCAAAAGAGAACTATCCTAGAGACGTTTCCCCCAGAGCTACAGCGGACATTTTTAAAAGAATTATCCTCTATCCTGAAGATGAAATATCTTCTGAGAAGAAATATCCTCTAAAATTTTGAGGATATTTCTTCTGAAGATATCCATTGAACTTTATTCGGAGCTTGGAAACTTTTGACGTTTTCTTCACAGCTACCGCGGACATTCTCAAAAAAAATATCTTCTATGCTGCAGAAGATATAAACGTAACCAGTTAAAAATTCTGGTGAAGATGTAGCTAATGCTACACATCTTTTATATTGAGCCCTACTCCTCCCCGCCTGTACGCCTATGGTACCAGCCATTATCTAACCTCTCCGCCGAACGTCATGCAGCCGAATTTGCATGTGCTCCAGCTGTGGAATAGGTGATGTGCGTAAGTAAATAAAGCATTACGTAGACATTTCACAGCGCAGCTTAAAACCTTGGCATTTTCCAAAGTTTTGAGGTGGAGGGGTTAGAAATTGTTGAGCCACAGCGCGCTTTTGGGAGAGCACTCGAGTTATCGTCGCAACGTTGCTGGTTCCAAAAGCGCAGTTAGTTGCATACGAGCTTCATACCGGCAAACAGTGCTACACTTTTCCCGACTTCCACGAAAATTTCACGTAAGTCGTTCAGTAGCTGGTAGCCGCCTCTGCCCCTAACTATCTACGCCTCTCAATTTTTAAGCGAGCATGGTGATTATTGTCTAAGAGAGGGAACTAAGTGGGTCAATATCACATGTCACTTTCATCTAGTTAGGTATGTTGTCAAACAACCAAACAATTCCTCATAGAAAGTAGTACTCAAAGGAAATTCCATTGAATCTGACTGACCAATTCTGATATAACATCATTTGGCACTATGAATTATGTATTGCTGAAATGTTCTCACATATTGAGCAACTTATTACAAATTATTCATTTATTAAAAAAAGGGACAATCAAAGTGAATATTTTCCTAATTGTCCTACATTCAAACTGACTATGTAATTTTAAATGAAATCAAAAATCACTAA
The DNA here is from genome assembly GCA_036346155.1 of Sinelater perroti. NCBI lineage: Eukaryota > Metazoa > Arthropoda > Insecta > Coleoptera > Elateridae > Sinelater > Sinelater perroti. Next base: position 1,745,522 of record JARFIY010000346.1, on the reverse strand, counting down.
TTTCTTCTAGATGGTAAACTCAAAATTATAGGCATGAGAACAAGGTATACTATTGTATACCAAATCTTCAAAAACGTCATCTGAATTCAGAAACTTCTGTTGAGAATATATGCTACAGCAGTTAAGATTTGGATGCTCACTAGATTTTTATGTAGAATAAAGGTAGATTATTGTTCACTAATAATAACACTCTTAGACAAAGAAAAAACATTTCTCAATTTATGAAAATAAATTTGTGAGATTAGTTGGATATTTACATTTACGTTCCACTATTCGACAATACCATTTGTATATAAGATCATCTCGAATCAAGGCCTGAGCGCTCATGCCTCCATTTTTCCCGTTTAGATTTCAAATTTTTGAATCGAATCAATGTTATTTAATCGAGTGCTTTTTTATCAGAGGATTATGTAATCCTGTAAAGTTCTGCATTGCGCATTGTTATTCACTGTAACTGTGCCAGAAAGTGCCGTTTGAGTTCTGTGACTGTTTAGAGAGAACATTTGATGTACCACTGCTTCTCCTCCAATTTCACCTTAGTGTGTAATGGAAAATTTCTCTCCACAAAGAGGGAGTGAAAAACATTCTACGATTAATTTAGAAAATATGTTCGCATCATCTTCCCATATAAAAATTAAGAAGGCCGAACGCTAGGTATTTCTCCAAACAAAATTAAGTGAGGCAAACATGTTTACATTGCAGCTATTTCATTCGAATAATCTAAATGCAGATGTTTGGTCAGTGCAGAGGTCGCACCAGAATCATCTTTGCACTTTTGAAATTGCATGGCTCATCAAGTTTGTATTAATAAATATTTGATGCTTGTTCATAATTGTGCTAGCTATGGATTTCTCTTATTTTGTCAGGAAAACTGCGGAGGAGTTTATATAACATTGTTTGATGAAGATAAGAAATAGATTTTCACAAACTAAATAAAATTTTGATAATGAACTATAACCACCAAGCAGGAATATAAATGCAGAGAGGAATTAGAGAAGCTCTAAGGAATTCACTTGAAGCACTTGATAAACTGATGGTGGTTTTGGTCAAAGAGTAGTGCTACCGAGCAATTTTTAGTAAAAATCTGATGATGGAGAACAATGCATATTTTGCAGGTCATCAGAAGATCAATTTTGTAATTAGAGATAAAAACATTGAAACAAATAATGCTGCAGTATAGATTGGATAGTCCCTTTAAGTTTTGCTATTCAAAAATAAGGTTTAAAGCAGCTTATGAATCGATTTTCTTCCCAAAGCAAGAAACATTTCACTAACAACTTATGTGCCAAATTATAGTTGTTGAACTCAAACATCACACCTGGTTAGTCTCAAGTAGTGGGTGAATGTTTTCGAGATAGGAAAAGGAACAAATAAAAGTCACATGATAGTTAGCAATACTATTCTTCATGACGTTAGTTCTCTCTAAGAACACTCGTCTCTGCTATTAAAATGATCCCTTATTCATACGAGAAACAAGCAGAGATGATTACACAATAAGCAATATGGCCCCTCATAGCATTTATTGTAGAGTTTCTATTTTTACGTAATTTTCTTTGTTCTCTCATTTCAACGCACGGAATCAAGTGTGACGATTTTTCTTCTATGGTATATTTAGAAATGTTTGACTAGTTCGCAACGTTGCGTGATAAATACTCTAAGATTTGTATGACGATAAGAAAACTGCCGAAACGAATTTATGAGCACAACGGCTTATGTCTCAAAGTTACAGATCAGGTTTAACTTTGAACTAGACCTTGCTCGTGACCCGGAGTACTTACGTGCCAAACTTCATTGAGATATTTAAACAGGTGTGTCCACCTCGGTTCGATTGTATTGGAGGTCATGCAGCGCGTTCACCTTTATCTTATCTTATCTTTATCTTATTCTCAGCTCGCCTATTAACGTGCATAATTTGCTCCTCCTTTTCTAAAAAAATACAGAAAATTAGATAAAAGTGATGTATGGTGATATGAAAATGAAAAGGGAGCGCAGAAGCGAACCGAGAAGAAAATGACACTTTTAGAAATCTGCATGATTTACAACGTGTGCGGTGCTGTAAATAGGTTTAATCGATAAATTCGCTGATCGACGCCAATCTTGCATAAACCAACATTGAGACATAGAAGTCATTTTCTTATTTAATTAATAATATTGACAGTAATTATATAATTAAGTTATGTAAAATCGCGATTTACGTTTATTGGAAGAGAAGTATATGCATTTATGTAATGAGCAGGACACAAACCCCAACGTCATAGTTTCAGGAATTTTTGTTATCAAAATTATAAATATCGCAAACGATCATATCATGTCTTACATGTTTTTTTTTTGGGCGATCTATATCTTTGACAAGAGCAGTGTATTTTGCGACCCAAAAAAATAATATAACGAGATCCATGGATATGCCATGCCACGTACCGGCTATTACATAAAATTAAGTGTTCATCAAAATACCCAATCCGGATTTTTAAGTGCTCTATTCTACCAAACAGTCTAATGGCAAATATAGGCTCTTTGAGATCAAATACGTTTATCCGTATTCCCAATCACTGAAGATAATTTTAAGCGATCGAGGGAAGACTTGTTGTGAGGATAATAAAGGTCAAATCCACGATTTGATTATAATTTGGGCCTGATAGTCGTTCAAGGTCTTTTTTTAATTTAACACACATTACTCAATAGTATTTTTGAAGATTATTAAATACAGTGGCGTGTTTGAAGCCATACCATATTTTAATGAAAAAAAAAAACAGGGTTACTTTTCCATAATTAATAGCAACACCTTAGGTGAAGCCCGGTGTGTTTACAACGAAATTGCCTGATCTAGTATTATAAATAAATAATAATAATAATAATGGTAAGGCCCTACGCCCCGCGTGGGAGCACGGCCTGCGAACTGAGAGGTTAAGGCTCTCATACGTTCGCTCTTTCTGTCCGGTCGTCGCGCACCATCTCTAATGCGGGGCAATGTGGCAAGCACCGCACCTTAGACGACCGCCATTATTACCCCTTATTCGAATGAACGCAAGTACTCAATTATTTTTAGTGACTGAGTAGGCCACCCGCCATGCATCAGAGAGCACCGGGAATTGAACCCGGGTCCGTCAGCATCGCAGCCTGCCCCTCAACCACGGGACCACGCTACTAGCTGTATTATAAATAAAACTAATCGAATTCCTTGCTCCATAAAGGAGGATTAGCACTTCAAATGGCATTAATTACGTTTGGATCATAGTACATGTTCAAAACATATCTGAAAGATCTATAAATATAATCAGGAGCTTTCCAACTAGTGCGTTATGACATAATAATTATAATTAGACTGAAGGATTGCTAATTTTGAGAACACAGAGTTAGAAAGTTGATTCGTCTCCATTAAGTGCTAATATTTTCAAATTACTGAAAGGACAAACTGTGCCAATTCCTTATTGCGACTTTAATTATTCTAAAAAGTAATTACAAAAGTCACCTAGAACATTACGGGCGCGCGCGCGCGCACACACACACACACACACACACACACACATATATATATATATATATATATATATATATATATATGTATATTATAAATTTAAAAAAAATAAATGTTCTAGTTTTCTTCTATACCCTGCTCCTAAAGAGGGGTGAATTTTCTGACACCCATATAACAAAAGCCCTTAAGATAGAGCTATCAAAATTTGTATTTTCTAAACTCTACTCTTAAAGTGGTGAAAATAGAAAGGTGGTTTTTTCTTTCTTGGGAGCACCTAAAATGAAGCTTGAATATGAGTATATAAACTGTATTATAAATAAATACTTGTTTTAGTATTTTTCTAAATTCTAACCTTAAGAAGGTAAAATGAAGGAATGTCCCCTTTTTCAAGACCCACTCTATATGGAGTTACATATCCAAATTGCTGTATAGACTATTTGTTATATATAAATAAGTTTTTAAAAAAAATTGTTAGTTTTATTTCGTATTTTGGACAAAAGTTCTATTTCTTTTAATACAATCCACCCAAGCGAAGCCGCAAGCTACTACTAGTATCATATAATTGGGTAATTTTCCTTGGAGCTAAGACGATTTGGTAGTGTCACATTTGAATTTCTTGAATAGTACACAAAGGTTTTTAAAGCGATTAGAAGATTTAATAGTTGTTCTATTAAACTCCTGGATTTTAGAAAATTATTTACATCGGTAAAGTAGTTCCCAAGTACTCATTAAGATTAAATGGATTTAAAGTGCAATTAGATCTAGAAGTTTTGGGGAAAAATACAACTGCCGTCTAATGGCAAATTAAATATGTATTTACTATTACATCAACCTATACATGTGATGTGTAACATCCACAGATGACAGTAAGGAGTTACAAAACTTTTTGGTCTCATTTTCTCATTCGTACTTTGCGCTCAATGTCATATGTTGTGAACTTTTTTTTATATATCTTTGAACCTCCATATCTAAACTTTATTTTTAGTATACCTGGTATAAGTAAAAGTGACGACCTTTGAAAAAAATAAAAATGAAGACCATTTTATAGGTATACTAAAAAGAAATTGGTAAACAAATACTGAAATACTGAAATAAATAAGAGAGGAGAAGAGGAGAAGGATCAAGGCATGCCAAGAAATCCCAGATATGTTAAAAACTATTTTAGAGGCTGTTAAAGATTGAAATAATAACAGAAAGAACTATTAGCAGAAGAAATCAAGATGAAACTAAACTCAAGTAATGTACTAAACGATAAAAAATAAAAATAATGGTTTTAATAAGCATTTTTTTGGTTGCTTTTTGCGATAATATTGACCTTCCTCGTCGTTAACATTGGTTTTTATAGCAGTGTTCCGTCCAATAATTTTAGAATATTTATGTGATTGTCTTCACCGAGCTTATCTATAATTATAAAGTTGCAGATATCAAGCATAAAGAATGTTACCTTTTAGAAAAATAATTTTGCTAGTCACCCTCTGGTTATGTACAGTTAATCCTTAACCCTGATGAACATGTCCATTTGAAAATAAGCATAAATTTGCTATCCGTAACTAAATTTATAACCAGTAAATCATCAAGTAAACGATATCGTTCACATACAAACCGCAACCTTAAGTCTAAGGGTAATGCCAACAGCTGTCTTTGTTTTATCAACCCTGAAGTTGCAAACTTTTATCTTGCAAAAACACCTTTGTCTTATGTCTTATAATTAAAGAAACAGATTCGGAAAATTACGAAAATTATACAAAAAATACAAGTGTTAATCTGAATAATGTTTTTTTACTGTTATTGTGTTAAGTGTTAGTAAATAGTGAGCTATTAAAGTGTTTACCCATGAAAAACTGGGTTTTGCTTGGATATATTGTGATTTGTGTTTATTTAGTTTAACAATGGGCTTCTTTATTTTACACTCCTGTAAGCAACATAATATGTATGGTAAGCTACAATGGAGCTAAAACGTAGCTATTACTCCGTAAGTCTTTTAATGAATGATAAGTAACGATACCAAAGACTATAATTCACCAACGTCGGCATTGTTTTTTTAATCCTCCTCAATGTTTTCGTAAACAGCAAATAGACTGTGCTATGCAGATTTTAAATATTCCTTAAGTTTAACATGAGAGCCAGAATGGGACATAGTTTTCTTACTCAAAAAAATTTCTCCTTTTTTATTCTCTCCTGAAAATCAGCCACAACCTTCTGGTAGCCAGGGCACTTTTAAATAACTGAAAATCCGAGGAAACCAAATCAATTTTTTTGACCACTCTTATTTTTCTGTCTTCAGCTTGCTTTTCGTGTTGCCTTTTCCAGGCTACTCATTTGTCTTTGCTTTGTCTAGATGAGTTTCAGCCCCGTCCATGATCACAAATTGTTGCTTAGAAGCTATTGGGTTTCCCTAGCTGTTCGTAAAAATTCCCGTGCCCTCTCCAATTTTATACACTTCCTTATGTTAGATTTTTCGAATTGTGTCTGGTATAGTAGCCGTTTCTGGACGTTCTGAGAGTAGTTCATCATTATTACATAACAGAAAAATGATGACCTCCAACTGTTCAACTTAAATGTTTTCTATTCATATGGAAGAAATTGGAAAAATCGATCTCTCAGCGGTACTTTCGAAAAAATATCCAATCTGTCCTCGTAAAATAAATTTTTTTGCATTTTCTTCTTTGTAGAACATTCACGCTTAATTGGAAACCCGCCAATATACGATGTTTATAGAACAGGGTTTAAGTTCTCTCGAAAAATTGCAGTTCCGCTTCTGATCCCGTGAAGCCCATGAACGCACTTGTCTTCCAGATTGTTGTCCTTGCACATTACACAGCTCCAATCATTACAAACTTATCGTAAATGCGCAAACTTGTACGGCGTGTTAGTTTAATGCTGCGGTCGTTTGCTTCACCATAAATTCCCAGCTTTCAAACGTAAATTTGCTGTTTTGCATTCTCGCAAGAACTAATGAAGTGTAATTACTTTAGATTATTGAAATGCAATTGCACAATAGAGAAATTTGCAAACACTTTCAAAGCAAATTAAAAAACCATTCGAAACAATTTAGTTGGTTAATTACAGTTCTATATATTTGAAGACAGAATTTATAATAGAAGACCAAATAGACTAAATTTTGTCTAATGTTTCAGCAGCATTACAAAGGCAATCATGAGCTCTTCAATATTTTACCTACATGGGGAATTTTGCGCCTCTCACCCCTGGGAAATAATAATGGCCACACTCACCTTTACGACATGTATGCTGACAATGGAATATCAGCAACCTGCCTCATCTCCTAAGCCACCACTTCGCGATTGTGCCAGTTGCTTAAACGAGGTTAAAGAGTCGGTTTATCAAGTTTGAAGTTTAGTATCCAATGAAAGATTGATTACAGGCAGAGTACAACGCGGTTGATATTATCGTGATGACTCTAATTCGCTGCTTGGCCGTTTTGTACACATACTATCAATTCCGGAATCTACGTAAAATAGGTTCTAAATATGTACTGGGTAAGTCATTGGCTTAAATGAGATAAGTATAATAATGGTGTAATTGTTTTACAGGCATCGCTGGTTTATTCACGGTGTTTTCAAGTTTTGTATTCTCATCGGCTGTGATAAACTTTCTTAGAATTGATCTATCAGATTTAAAGTAACTAATTTAGCTGCTTATTTATATGTTTTTAAATACGTCGTTTTTAGAGATACTCTCTTTTTCTTTCTTCTATTAATCGATCTATCAAAAACTGGACAGCTAGCTGAATTTGCTCTCAGTGGTACAAATCAAGAAGTAAAGGAAAATATTGCCAGAGGAATGGCTGTGCTGGGCCCTACTATAACATTGGACACCATCGTTGACACACTAGTGATAGGTGTAGGGACATTGTCAGGTACGCTTGTTTATTTGTAGTGCACATGTTTTAATTTTTATCGTAGATGTGTATCGATTGGAAATTCTGGCATATGTTGCATGCTTGTCAGTTTTGGTGAACTACATAATATTCATGACATTTTATCCGGCTTGTTTGTCATTGATGTTAGAGGTAAATATAATTAAACGTTGATGATATGCATGAATAAATTTTGAGTTTTATAGCTCTCTCGAGTTACTGCTTCCTGCTCTACTAATAATGTGAAGAAATATTTGATGTCTACAGAAGAGGACCAAAAATCAAATCCAATAGTGCAAAGGGTAAAACTAATAATGTCTGCAGGCCTGATGATGGTTCATGTTCATAGGTATGTGTAATATGTCTTCTTCTTCATGTGCTCTACTCATATTCAAGAATTTGCAACCTTGCCTTGTTTACACCACTTGTTGGCTTATCATTGCCTTGTGAGAAAACGGAAGTTGTAAAAAATTATAACATTAAAAATCAAATCTCACACAACTCGATAACCAAAATTTTACATATCTAGTATCTTCATAAAAAATGACAAATTTGTTTTAAATTGGTCAGTCATATTGATATTTAACCATGGAATCAGCAATTTCTTGAAATGGCTCTGTTTGTTTAGAAAGTTGACAGCCTTGTAAATGTTATTTGTTCAAATTCTAATAATAGTAAAGAGCGTAATCTACAATAAACAATGCATTTATGTTGTGGTATTCCCCAAATTAAATTCCACAAATAACTTATAGAAAATAGTAAACGCAGAAATTTTTTTTAAAAAACAAGGGGCTGTGTGAAGAGTAAGCAGTAATATATAATAGAAGTGAGTGATCAGAACTATGAAGACCAGCTCTAAAATATTTTGTCTTAGCTTCTGGAGTCTTACTATAAACAGAACATTTTTAATTTGTAAATTATTTTGGTGGCCAATAATGTCGTAAAACAATAAGTCAGACATTACTTTGTTTGATTTAATTTCAAGCCTAACTTAATAAGTAGTAAACACCAAGAGAAAATTCAAACTGATCCGAAACTAGTATAGATAGTACTGAACAAACTTAAGTACTATAATTATAAAAATTCTTTCTGATGAAATTTGAAAAGTTCTAATTTTGACGTAGATTAAGGGTGTACGTCAATTTCTTTGCATAATTAATAACTACTCAAAATGTTATATTACCAACAATCTGTACAGTACATACTAGAATTCAAATGTTTCGAAAGAACTTACGTCGATCAAGTTACGTTTGTTTTTGGGAATCTGCAAATTTTAATCAATTATTTGACGTTATGGAAACTTTTAATTAATAAACAATCCACAAAGATTACAGTTCCATTTATAAATACTTTAAAATTAGATTGATGAAAAATTTTTAGTTGGTGTTGCCATAATTAGTATTTGTAAGCTCTAGTTTACTTACTTAACTGTTTATAACGAATAACTTTCATAAAAAATAAAATCAGTTTTCAAATTGCAATTTACTTTTGTAAACTTTACTGATGGGCGTGATTGCATTGGTGATAGCGTTGATTATTGTAAATGTTATTGCATATTTGGTCCAGTTACTTAGGTTTTTATGTCCTTAAAACTATTGATTTTCTTCAATTTAGATTCTCTTTAGTTATTTTAGAGGGAACATTTGCAAATCTCTTCTTATAATATCCTGATAATACTAAAAAGATTATTTCTTGTACCAGGAAGTATTTTATAACAGATTCTGGACTGTTTTCAAATTTTTATGAACTACTATAATTTTACTCAGGCTATGCACTAGATCGTGCAGATTTATCTCAGTGCAAATAAGTGTTATTTCTACAAAACTCTCAATAGAATGTAACTTTTTATTGAAATTGATACTTTTCTTACATGTAGTACTCTGCCCAACTATTTTAGTTTTTTATTTTTTCTTCTTATCTTTACAGTTCATATTGTAATAAAATCTACAGATTATTCTTTCTACAATTGCTATTCCACTTATAAATTCAACTGCTAAGAAAATTATCTTAAAATATTTAAGGTAGAGCCAATTGATTTTTCAATTTAGTTATAGTTAGTAGATACATATTAAAAGCATTTTTGAGAAGGTTTTTTACATGCAGCCGATGGCCTACTAATGAAAATAATATGGTTTCTACTGGGCCAAGCAACATGGAACAGTTAATTAGTTTAAATGGGACAGAAGAAGTTGCCATACACAATTACCTAATGAAGTGAGTTGGCAAATCATAATGGTCATTCGCAATTTAATAAAAAACGAATATTTTTAGATGGGTCAATTTAAGCAATGACCATATCGTAATTTTAACACTACTTTTGGCACTGATTGTCAAGTTTGTGATTTTTGAAAACAGGGAAGAATCGGGTGAAAGTGTACGCACTGAGCCAACACAGAAAAACTCAAGACAAAATACAGTTACAAATAATTTCACGACACAAGTGTCACAAGCGCAAATAAATACATCAGGTGCATACGCTAGCAAACTATCACACGTGGCTGCAAGTGTATCGTCATACCAGTTATCAAAGAATTTGACAGAATCTTCAAAATCTGAAGAAACAAAATCCCATGTTCCAACATTCACATTTTCTTTGGATGATGATTCTGATGATGGTAAGTTTAATTCTAGAATAAACTGACTTGATACTCATTATTAACTATTATTATAGATCAGAAGCAGTTTGAAGATAAATATGTGCAAACGACACCAATTGATGATATTGACATTTCTGAATACTTTACTGATGAACACAGAGTAATTAAAGAGCAAAGAAGTTTGGATGAATGTACAAATATCTACAAATCAGAACTAAGTGCTGTTGATCTAACTGATGAGGAGGTTATTATGCTCGTTCAACATAAAGTTATTCCTGCTCATCAAATTGAGAAAGCCATTGATAATCCAGAGCGCGGGGTGAAAATTAGAAGAAAGATGGTTGGATCTAATGGCGATTTTTCAGTAGCTTTACAAAATTTGCCATATAAAAACTATAACTACGACTTAGTATGAAACTCTAATTTTGATTAACAGATTTGTTTCACATTTACTTGTTTTAAGGTGATGGGAGCATGCTGTGAAAATGTAATTGGTTATCTACCAATTCCTGTTGGCATTGTGGGACCTTTAAATTTAGATAATTGTTTAATCTATGTTCCTATGGCTACAACAGAAGGTTGTCTTGTAGCTAGCACAAATAGGGGCAGCCGTGCATTACTAAAGTGTGGAATCACCAGCAGGGTTGTTGCTGACGGCATGACTAGAGGACCAGTTGTTCGATTCCCTTCTATTAAAGAAGCCAGGTTGTAGAGCGTTTTATTTTTAATTTAAAACAAAACCAAACATTTTATAAACTTTTAGTGTTGTTATCGAATGGATTGAAATACCAGAAAACTATGCAATGATTAAAGAAAGTTTTGACTCCAGTAGCAGATTTGCCAGATTAATTAAAATTCACACACGAATCGCAGGCCGTTACTTGTTTATCAGATTTGTAGCCCAAACAGGTGATGCTATGGGAATGAATATGCTCTCAAAAGGAACTGAATTATCGCTGAAGATGATTCAAAGTTATTTTCCAAGTATGGAAATTTTAAGCCTTAGTGGTAATTTTTGCACAGATAAAAAGCCAGCTGCTATAAATTGGTAAGCAAATACCCGACAATGTAGTGATTGTGTTAAAATTTAATATGCTTGTAGGATTGAAGGTCGAGGGAAGTCTGTAGTGTGTGAAGCAATCGTGCCGGCCAACATAGTATCTTCTGTTTTAAAAACAGATGTACATGCACTGGTGGATGTAAATGTGTCTAAAAATATGATTGGATCAGCCATGGCTGGCAGCATAGGCGGTTTCAATGCTCATGCAGCTAATTTGGTCACTGCAATATTTATAGCCACAGGACAAGATCCCGCCCAAAACGTTGGAAGTAGCAACTGCATGACCTTGATGGAACCTTGCGGGAAGGATGGCAAGGACCTGTACATTTCCTGCACCATGCCGTCTATAGAAATAGGGACAATTGGAGGTGGAACTGTGCTTCCTCCGCAGTCAGCTTGCTTGGATATATTAGGAGTGAGAGGCGCAAATGCTGCATGTCCAGGAAAAAATGCGTGCCAATTAGCTAGAATTGTATGTGCTACCGTTCTAGCTGGTGAGCTGTCCCTCATGTCAGCTCTAACTGCTGGAGATTTAGTGAAAAGCCATTTGAAGCATAACCGGTCTGCTGTTTCAATTAATGGCGGTGATTGCAGCACTCTCAGCAGCAGCTCGAGACTTTCCAGCTGTTATTTAAGACCCTAAAAGTTTTCAGTCACTACAAATCAAACTTGAAAAATGTTTTTTTTACTGGTTTTGGTAATAATAAAAAAACAATTTTTAAAACTAAATACTGTTGTACAAAATAATCTTCAATTGTCTTGTGGAATCGTAAATTTCAACGTCAAGGAATATTTAATGATTATGGTTGTCGGTGTTTGCCAGTTACAATATCTTAATACTCTTAATTTGGAAACTTTAACAAACTAAAGGTTCAAATATATTCTTAAAAATAGCTTGCTCTTTTTATACACTCGAAGGCTATTGCTAGAGTTTTTGATGGTTTATACCAGTACCATTTTTTACCATCAAAGTTTTTCTAATTTAAATGATTTGAACAGAGTGGTTTTGACCTTGGTGTGCAACGTACTGCTGTACTCTTATGGCAATCCTATTTATGTGTTTCAGTTGTAGTGTAAGCTTGGGATTTATGAGTAGTGCATTAATTACGATTTTCCTTTAGGAGAAAGTGCAGTATTATCCGAAATCGACCAAATATATATTTCTATGTTACTGGCCAAAAGTGACATGCAGTGGTATATAGAATATCATCAAACATTCCAAATACTATTCAGCAAAATATAAATTAATTTTCCTAAAGCAACTTTGACGAAGTTCTCAGTAAATCGTGACTAGTTCCAATAGTCTCAAGAATATTGTGTCCAGTTTAAAGATAATGATAATAAGAAAACAAGAGGATATTTTTGTTTTATTTATTCCATGTTATTATCAGTCTCACTTCGACTTTAAAAAATTAACTAATACAATAAAGAGCTTTCTCCTGTCGCATTATAAAATTAGTGGAGCACAGACAATATCAATAATTTGATAAGATTGTAGACAACCTCTTCTTTTCTTATCAACAAATTCGTACAGATTTTCCTGTATTATATAAAGATAAGGCATAAAAATTTTCGAAACCAATTTGAAGATTGCTTTTAAATTTTATAATTCTATACCATGTCTACTTGCCGTTAACATATGTATATATTCTTAGGTGGTTTCATTATTATTTTATGAATGTGTGTAAAACTGTAACTGAGACTACAGCTGAATTTATAATTAGTAATTTGTTTATCAAAGATCAATAGAAATATTGGTATGTTTTTAACGAACAAATCTAACATTATCTACTTACGTAGAAATGAGTCTGATTTGAGTACATCCAAAAATCGAACTGTGGCAAGAGGCTGTGAATAATTGTTAATAGGTTTCATAAGTTTAGTATAACTGTAAATATAATTTACTTGTGTCTGATTTTTGTTAACTTTGTGAAGGGATTGAATGGTTGTATATGTATAAGAAATCTGAGTCCAAATATTTATTGCTGAACAAAGTTCAGCATCCACCGAGAGCTAACAAATAAATTAATATTGTATTTATTTGTGTATGGCCTTTTATTATTGCTATTTTATTGTACTTTTTTTGAAATACATTTGTATTAATTTTTTATTAATAAAAAATGGTATTTGGTATGGTTATGTATTATTTTATATATTTTTGTTTGTAATAAGTATCTTGACAAGTAAAATCACTAGATATGAAGCACCATCATAAACCACAAAAAAATTACCAAGATTGTATTGGAGTTTTTGTGAAGAGTGAAGTCAAATGGAAATGTTTGTATCATATGTGCATGTTCTAAATGTGATTTAAGAAGCACTATGCGAATTATAATCAGTCAACTGAAAAACTATATGGTGCTATGTTTGTATAAACAAATTTATATCGAAACTACAGATCAAATATAAAAATAAAAGCATCAACATTATTATCTTAAGCTTACTTAACCTTTGTCATTTTTTATATACATATAAGCACGCGAATTCTGATCTCTTTAATGTAAAGTTTCAGATTAAGAATTCATCAGTCCAATCTTGTAGTGCATTTCTCCTATTCTTCCAATTTTTGTTTTAGTGTATTTCGATTATCTATTCTGTTGCTATTTTTTCGATCTACGCACTGCTCTACCTGCACGTCTAAGCGCAACCCCTTCAGAGAGGCCCGCCCCATTTCCTTTTTTATATTTTTAATATTGTGCATTGTATTCTGAAGAATTATTAATTTCTATAAAGTTTATAAAACACAAATTAACTTGCCATAGGAATCATTTGTTTAAGTTTACTCAATTGCATTGCTCATTGAAACATGTATTCGTAAAATTTTTTACTGTGTACATTATTTGCAACAAACTTTTCATAGACATGGAATCTAAATTGGTATGAGTTTTAGTACTATGGCATTACACACAAATAATTTTATTCTTTGCTTGGCTCAAGATTTAAGGTATCAGAAAATACAACTGAATAATTCCGGTTCCAAAAAAAGACATCCCAAAATATTAATTATCTACTCATAACAGCTTTCCACTGCTGCAGATGCAAAGTGATTATAGATAGACCGTTTTGTAGCCTTTTAAACCACAATAAACTTCTCCCCAAACTAAAGGATGTGATTTGCTTCCTTGTCGGGTACCCCATCCAAACGGATTCAGGATTTTTGAGAGAAGACAATTTTTTGTTAACTTTCGTTACTAAAGGCAGAGATATCATTTATTCTGCAACTAAAACTTGCAGATGTATTAATTACTTCTATTAAAACTTCTGCATATATTAATGGACTGCTCCCCCAAGACGTTAAGGTTTAGTGCCACTAAAGGCGAACATTGCTTTAGTGCACTTATGAGACATCTCCATATTATGGAAACCCGATTGCTCTAGAATACTTACCTCATCAGACTCCCAAGGAAATTATTGAAAGCATTGTGTTTAAGAGGCTGTGCAAACAATAGGAAGTATCACATTTTTCAAAACGATCTATTTTTTATGAATATTGAAGACCAGTACTAAGAACTTCAATAGAAAATTTCCTCTTGTATTAACGTAGCTGGTTGCATTTTTCCTAAGAAAAAAAACTTGCCTTAAACAAATAAAAGGTTGAAAATGAGCGTGAAAATAGTAGAGTGTAAGGAGTCTCATCAACACATAGAAAACCAAATATCAACTCTACCTGGCAAATGGCAAAATAAACTTCTGGGTACACTCTGTTAGATAACTAAGTTCTGATGACCTAGCATCAGGGAGGTATAACCTAAAGATTTAGAGAAATAAAATGAGTCTTAGAACCGAACGGCCAAAGCAAAGACGACAGGAGGAAACAGGATAAGATTTAAAATATAACTTCACATTTCTCAAGGAAAAAGGGCTAGAGAAAGACCTAGGCTGAAGTGAGAAGTTAGAGAGAAAGTGTATAGTCAGCACAAATACAGACCCTTGCTAATAGTACAAATAAATTCAAACAAAGATAGCATTACACCAACCTCACTGATTGTAAATCTGTTCTTTTTATTTTATTTTTCCTTTAAATATTATAGAGAATTTTTTGAATCACACATGACAAATAATATCTTGTAAGTGATTTTTATTTTCACCTTTACCGATGGAAGCTCTTACATTTGAGCTCTTGCACCCTACTATTTAGATTTCTTTGCTAATGTTATTCCTTACTTTAAGAAAAGATCGATTAAAATATTGTTGCGTAAATCGTTACGATGTTTGAACAACCCACAATTTAATGGATTACACTTCCATCTGTGACGCAAGGAAAACATGCCGTTTTTGAAGAAATTAGTAAGGGACAATGGAAAATGAACCATTTACAACAATGGTGGGCGAAGGAAGAGGTGGGGTAAGCGAAATGAACCATCATTAGCTGTTCCCATATCTGGTCTCCATCCGAAGAAAGTCATGCTTTGCATCTGATGAGTTTAGAAAAGAATTATGTATTATGAGTTCTTATCAAACGACCAGTCGATAAAGCCCAAAATTAGCTAATAGGAAAGACGTTGTGTTCAGGATAATGCTAGACCTCATGTCTCTTTGACTACCCTACAAAAATTTTCATCCATACCTCTATTTTGGGCTGCCTGAATCCATTTGCCCGTCATTCTTCTCTGCCCCTTCTGTCGGCTCTCAATCTCCACTCAAGCAGCCTCTTCGTCCATCTCTTGTCCGTCATCCGGACCACATGTCCGGCCCCGGCCCCCTTGGGTTTTGCTGTCTGTGTGATTATATCAGTCACATCTGTTCTTTGGCGCAAATCTTCGTTCCTAATGTGATCTTATCGATTGTGCCATTTTTCACTGCGTTATTCTAAGCTTTTTAGTCGTTGCGTTGGTTAAGATTAAAGTTTCAGCAGCACGCACTGATTGAAAATTTTTGTTTTTAAACATATCGGTAGATCACCTTTGAAGACCTTCCGAAGTCTTCCATAAGCAGTCCAGGTGTGGGTAACTCTCTGGAGATTTGTATTTCGTGCCCAAGGTATATATATTTATCTCTTAGTTCTACTTCATTTTGTAAAATTTTAAGTTCTCACTAGGGACTAAGTTGATCACAAACTTTGTCTTGGAGCTATTTATTTTCAAGCCTACTTCATTGCATACTTCTCGAAGTTCTTTTAAGATTGACGAAATGCCGTGTAGATTGTTAGACCTTAAAACTATGTCATCTGCAAATCAAAGGTTTGTTAGGTTCTGCCCATCTATGCTGAGGCCTTCTTCTTCCTACTTTAGCTTTTTAAGAGCATATTCCAGTATTGCCGCAAACAACTTGGAGGACATCGTGTCTCCTTGTCTAACTTTCCTTCCAATTGGTATGTGTTTGGTGTTCTCGTGTAGTTTTACCGTTATTTCTGCTTTTTTATAGATGTTGTATATGAACCTTGTGCACCGATAGTCGACACGGCATTCTTCCAGCGCTCCCATAACTGCCTCATTATCAACTGTGTCGAATGTGTTTTGAAAGTCCACAAAGGCCAGAACTAGTGGTCTGTTGTACTCAATGGATTTTTCAATTATTGATTTGACGATTTGCAAATTGTGGTTGGCCCCAAATCCGGCCTGCTCCAGTGTTTGGAAAAGTCTAACTTTTTCTCAAGTTTTGTAGTTATAATCCTTGTAAATAGTTTGTACAGATGGCTTAAAAGACTTATAGGTCTATAGTTCTCCAGTTCAGCTATATCACCCTTCTTATGAATCGGTATCATAATAGCAATGTTCTTATCTTCTACAGTGTGTTTGATTTCCTTTGTGTTGCATTTTCTGATATCTTTCCGTATAGCTTTTGATATTCGTTTGTTCAGCTCTTTTAGCTCTTCGGTTTTTGTCGTCTTCTGACTTCTCATGTCTCTTCTCTTCTGCATTAAGTTTTTAGTCACTGGACTGATTTTCTCCTTTATTTCTGTTTTGAAACATTGGTTGTTTTGACTTTCGAGTATTGCATTTATTATTTTTTTTGTTTAAGGTAGTAATGTTTTCTTGCAAGTCTGTGGTCGTTAGCACTTTTTTTATTAATGTCTGGCTAAAATTTCTCAGCATCTGGTGGGTTCATCCGTAGTCTATTAATCTTTCTGTTTATCATATTATATCGTTCTTTGCAGATATTAATTAATATTTTCGCTCTCACCATCCTGTGATCGATTCCAATACCGAACATATATAGTACCGAAACGTCTTTCACTATGTGTTTCTTGTCAGTTCTTATAAAATCACTTTGTTTGTAGTTTTTTTTCAAGTTGCGTTAGCCGTTCTTCTGCTAGTAATGATCTTGTGTTGCCATTTTACAATATTAGGGGGTGTCTTGGGGTTATTAACGAATCTTTGCCTCCCCCAAATTCTTAGAGGCAGTCCTCCTTGAAAAGATAGGATTTGTGTTTACCCACCTGGGGACCAGATCCTTTTTTTTAACTTGCCATAATGGGGGGGGGGAGGTAATATTTTACGCTGGCCATGAAGATTAGAAGTTGAGGTAGGATATAGGATAGTAAAGTAGGATGGATTAAGGTTAAAAAGGACATGGTTCCTCTCAGTGATAGAAGGTGAGAGCAAAACCAAGGCTCACATGGGCAGGGTCGCTTCCCTGAAGTAGACCTATCTCTGTTGGGAGTATACCCGCTACCCTATTTATTTATTTGGGTGTTTGAAAAGTTTTCTTAAGGGCAAGAACTTTTGTTATCATACCTATATGTTTTCATGAAACAGTTTTAGGATTTCCGCCGGTATTTCATTAGGTGCTATTTTATCATTCTTGACTAGCTTTAAGACATACTAGACTTTAGATTGAATATTATTGTGTTTAGTGTTTCCTCTGTCATCCACTATCTCCCAGCTACTTTTTTATGCGATCTTAATATCTTCAATGAGGTTTTATAAATTGTTTTCTTTATTTTCTCCCATTTAGCATATATATTTCTTATGTCGCTGACATTTCTTTGGATCGAAGTCATTTTTTCTTCATGACAGAATTGAACCATTCTTTCTCCGCGGTCATTCCTACCACGTCATCACTGTATATGCTTACTGTATCATTAACTGACTTTGATGTTTTTAATTTCGTGTTTAACACTGAATGTCATTTCAAAATTATAAACGACACCAAAACGGTCGAGTTTGAAACAACTAATACTCGAAGACTACTAGACAGCGTTGGACAGAGGAAGGTTGAAAGGGATATCCAAACCAACCGAAATTTTTCCTGCTCCCCATACAACGCAAGAAAGAAGTAACAAAGCGAGGTTTTCATGGAAAAGCCTCAACTACTACCCAACCATTTTGTTTTACTGTCATTAGTTTTTCTATTTTCCTATAAAGATTTACTTTATCATTATTTTTATTGACTATGCGTATATCTGTGCAATATTGATATTTATTGATTCACCTTTTAACTGTTACATCATCATGTAATCAGAGCGTGGAATAAACGTGCAAATTTGAATTTTGTCATCAGTTATAATTGTTACACTACTTCAGTGAAGTTGTCTTTTTTCCAGAATAGTATACATCATTATTATCTAATCGAAATTGTCCAGATCATATCAATATCTTCTTATTTTTCTAGTTATTACATTTAATCCTTCTGATATATTCATTGTTTTGGTAGTATTCTTTGTGTGATATCAGTATTATAAAGAGAGAAAGATTTCTTCAAAGATAATTGAATCAAATAAACTAGCTCAAGCACTATGGTGAAGAAAGCAAGGCAAATTTACTTCACTAATTTTCCAAGAACAGACTTTATGAAAAACCCAACAAAACCTACCCTCGTTTCCGGTGTCCCTTAAATAGTCTAGGGATATGAAAAATTCCTGGGTGGACCCAAAAAATAGCGAGGAGTATCTAAAACAACTGAAATACTTAGAGAAGGAAATACAACTGAAAGAAGTTCTCGAAAATCGACGACATTTGTGTTTAACTTAAATCTAAATTGTCTGTTACAATTTTTGATTTAATGGGTTTCTCTTGCAAATAAAATCTTTTGGTGATTTAAATAAATTACATTCAAATAAGGAGCAAAGAGATGTTTTTGCGCTAGGATCCGTCCTTTAGATATATCGAATCATGTTAGCTTCAATAAGAATTAGATTACAAAAGATGTTTTGGAAGAAGCAATAATTTAGGTTACAACGTAATGAACCATATGTTATTTTATATTTATGTAAAAGTTGAATGTAGAAAGTGTAGTCAAATTTCTATAAATTTATAACAATTGATGCATTTGTAAGAAGAGATAACATTATATACATATATAAACAGTATTACTATTATTTTGCAATAATCACGTGCTTATTAATAATGGTAAGTCAAGCTACTTGTGGTAAGGTGAGGTTATTCAAAACTTCGCGATCCTTAATTTTTTAAGTTGTCATTTCTTGTTATTGTCCAGTATAGAGGTTATGCATTCATTTTTGCGTTATAGTTGTAGAAATAGCTCTTTAATTTGAACTGTTAATTCACTAATTCATTTTGTTATATATTTTTGAAATAATTGCTTACTAACCCCTAACAAATTGTAAATGCCATTATGGCACGGCATTTTTAGAAGTAGAATTTTTTTATGGGCTAAGTGTTTTATATATGCAAATTAATTGAATCAAATGTAAGGACCTAAAAGAGTAGAATCATAATCTTTAAAAACTTAAAAAATTGATGATCGGAAACTGCAGAAGAAAGTTCAGAAATACCTACATATTTTTACAGTACATCTAGAAAATTATATCATTTAATAAATAGATCCTACTGAGAATTTCAATCAAGTTTAATTCTGTTAATTGCTTTATTTTGTTATTAAATTTTCCCGAAATTCGAAATTGAAATCAAAAAGTCTTTTTAAATTCGTTCTGGGATTGCTTACAGAGCAATCTCTTCGCTGGCCCCATGTTTTTATTTTTGTTTTTGTTGTTATTTGTTTATCTGTTAATTTCTGTCAATTTGTGAATGGTTCTTTGTGACTTGTGTACTTCTCTGACATCTCATGTATTTTGATTTTTGCTTCGTTTATTTTCAAACCTATCTTTGATGCCTCTCTTTCTATTGTTCTAAAGTTATTGTTTACCTCAAATTTATTTGCATTGCCTTCATTGATTCTCATGCAGTTGGTAGTTTTCCACTGTTGCTTCAATTAGTCTTATTAGTTTTCTTGGAATTGCCATAGTCATTGTTTTGATAAACTCTTTCCTATTTACCTTGTAGAATGCTTGTTGGAAATCAATAAACAGGACAAAGAGGGTGCAAATGTAACTCCTAAGTAAAACATACACTTTTGTAACACTATGAATGTACATAACTTATTTAGAACCATACACCTTGCATGCTTTTGTTTTCTTCTAGTGTTTAATAAGAGTTCATGTTGAGTTATTCTAATTATTCAATCGTCCCCCTTTTTGAGCTATGATTTGGAAGAAATTGAAGTAGTTTTTTTTTTTTTTTTGTTAATTTAATTTCCAAATTAAATACGACCTTGTCTTAAATTTTAAATTTTAAAAAATGAAGAGTATGGTTAGATTGACCTTATGCTGAAAAAAATAATTTGTAATTATAAAAATATACATAACGCAGATAGTCCAAAACTGTGTTAGATCAAATGATTTGTGATTCCAAAGTATTTACCACTACAGCATTATTGCTAACTTATGAATTGAGGATATTAGGTTTTTATTCATATCATTTTTACAGACTTGCAAACTATTAAGATATGCAGGCACGCAGTATTTTGCTATAGAAAATACGACACGCCTTCCTTGATTTAATAGGGCAAATAAGGTCGCAGGTTATCTCAAGGTTATCACTTATGTAAATATCCGGGTCCAAGTTTTTGCTTATGTTTTTACAACTATGGATGATACGAATTTGTTCTCATGGGTGGATATAATGATTACTTGCTTTTATAACCAGAAATATAATTTCATTACATGTACAGAAGGCATGGGATCTCTTTATTCAAGCATCGCTTGTTTTCATACCATTAGATGCAGTAGTTTCTAAGGTTTGTTATTTTCATCAAGACCACTTGTCCGATAGTAGGATATAGTTATGTGAGGTTTATGAGCTTTGATAGCCCGAATCAATCATGTTACATAAGTAACAATAGAAAATTGTTTATTTTCCTTTGTAAGAAACAATCGTAAAATCTTTTATAAACACAAATATAAATTTAAATTTGCATTAAAAACTGAAGAAATATTCCTTTTAGTTTTGATGATTACGCTAGCATCATTAGATCCATTTTTTTTTTATTTACCTTAAAGCAAGGTTCGTTGAGAGGATTGCTCCGCTGTCTGAGGACCCAGCGTGCGGACGAGTTATAGTCTCGCTGAAAACCCATTGAGTGTATGTGACGTCATAATATTTAAATTGCATGTTAGTAGACACAATAAGTCCTTGAGGCTGCAGTGCCAGTAAGTGCGGCCCAGAACTGCTACCGTGGCGTTGTGGTTACCAGCATTGCTCCTCTGCCCTCGAATCCGACGCAGACGAGTTTAAGTCTTTCTAAAAACTCATAGATATATGTGACATTCTAGTATATAAAGATACATGTTAATAGGCACAATAAGTCCTCAAGGCTACAGTGCCAGTAAATGCACCCCAACAAAAGAAGCATTTTTCTTGTGCATTTATGCAAACAAATCCAGTTTATGTTTGGGTTGCATAACCTGCACTTGTCAAAATCTAATGACTTTATATTTTTCCTGTTAAGTTTGTGTAAATGTTCTTAAGTATTTGGTTCCTATAGTAAATGAACAGGGATTGAATAGTTGTGTTAGGTGTTTTGTGCAACTCAATCAAATTCTAACGGACTATTACTATAAATCCATTGCGTTTGTGCAACAGGGCATGAGTAGTCTTCTCTGGTTAGAGCCTCTCAGAAACTGACTCCTCCCAGAAGTAAAGGTTGTCGCTTGCCAAGGGCTTTGCAGTCAAGGACGTTGCTTAGTACTAGGAAAACATGGTAAGCGTAAAATCGGCATTATAGGACAGCCAAGCCCTAGCAATTTTTGCTAACTTGCTTTCATGAAGGTAGGACATGTTGCAATATATTCAAAATAGAGCGCAACAAATCCCACCGCACGCAGAGCACACGTGTTGCAGGGCTAGTTTTCGTTTTGGCTGAAACTGTGACTGTCCACTTTTTATTTCATATTGCATTGGAATGTTAGTATAGCAATAGACCAGGAAATAGGAGGCAGTATCCTAACGGCACCAGGTGTCATTAATTGACAGTCAGCAATCTCACAGTCAATCGGGTCAATGTAATTACACTTAACGGTTCTAAACGAGGTTGATTTTCGAGATAGGAATCGACACCATGGGAATGATTGAAACAAAACTATGCTATATGTTCATTGAGATTACCTTCTCCAAATTTGGGATTAATGCAATGACTTATTTTGTTGCTTTTAGTCTTGTTTAAAAATCATAATAAACAATTATGCACAAGGGGCTTGGTTGAAGTCTGAAGAAGTCAGTCATCTATTGAGCATAACACTAACACGTAATTATGAAAAAAAAATGTGACAAATGACCTCAAGTCGAAACAAAATTGATTTGGCACGGTGTGTACCTATGCCCAATCTCTAAATTAATTAAACTACTCATTTAAACGCATAGCTTATTTAATTAACAAATTTTGGCTATGAAATTTGGAACTGGACGCTTAAATAATAAAAAAATATTTATATCATTGAAAATAGAATAATAGAATGATAGATCACCTGCTGATTCTTTTTAGACACATCTTGAAAAAGATTCGTCAAAGATTCTTTATCATAAGATTTTTATCCACTTTCTCAAACTCTTGAGTAGAGAATGTGTAGATGGTAAACTTTGCGATCATAGGTTATACCTTTGCAAAATGATATTACCTACCAGATCAGTAAAGTAATTTTAGAAATTCTTTTCAGAAACCAGAACAGGCTTTAAAAAACGCTCTATTAGAAATCATAAGTTGTATGCTAAGCCCTAATTCAGAAGATCGTAGAATTGCCGAAGAAAGAAAAAAAGCCTTGGAGGTTACTGAAGGTAAGCCTGCTAGCTATTAGTAGGATAGGATCTTAATCTGAAAAAATCTTTCCAGAATATGCGTTACTTTTGTTAGAAATATTATTAACTGCTGAAGAAGCTTTAGAAGAAAGACAGATGGCTGCCATTTTACTAGAGCACTATGTGCGAAATCATTGGAGCGAATTAGAAGAAAATTTTATACCACCAAAAGCGAGCGAATTTGTAAAGACTAAAATAAAATCCATTTTACCGCTAGGGCTTATGGATAATCTAGGAAAAATTCAGAACCACATAGCATACATATTGGCTAATATTGCTGCTTACGACTATCCTAATGATTGGCATAACATAGACGAATCCATATTTTCAAGAACTCAATTAGATGGTTGTGTAGGGGTGATATCATTTATTAATGAATTCAGCCGCTTAGGAACACGTTACCAATTAAACAGTTGTGCCGAACATGTATATTCTACATTATTTGTTATATTAAAAGACAATATGGTAATTATATTTTTCGCATTGTGTAGAACAGTAATTTTTACTTCCTTTTCAGAAATACGTACCAAAAATTCGCTCAGAAGCAGTATGTTCATTGTGTAACTTTTTATATGCTCATTCAACTGATCCCAAAGAAAAACAAAAGCTCATAAATTCCAACACAGTAACAAAGTTTTGTGAACTTTTAGCTAGTCAATTAATTTTGCCTCATCCTGAACAAAGTGATTACGATTTAAAGTCGCAAATCTTATTATTTTATTCAATGTTACTTATTCAAATGCCCGAAGCAGTAGTACAACCCATAATCAATAGTCTTCCCAATATTTGGCAAATTTTGTTACGGTGTGGAGAAATGTATGATGAAGTGTTAGCGAATGAAGTGTCGCCTTACCGAGACCCAACAGAGAATTTAGATGATCCTCCTCGATTTTACGTATTAGCTTTTTATGTATTTCATACACTAAACACATTAATAAATACGCACGAAGCTGGTTTTGCAATAACAGGAATTTTACCAGACCTCGTGTATTACATAATCTTATTCATGGGTATTTCTAAAGAAGTAGAGGTTTTATGGAAAAGCGATCCAGATATTTATGTTTCTCATGATTTAAGCAATAACCGTTGCACTGATTCATCTGTGCGAATATTGGCAAAGGAATTGCTTACAGTAAGTATTCACTATGGTATTGATCGCATTGTATAGTCTATATAATTTTCAGCTAATAACAGTAGAACTGGAAACTTCTCAGGTAGTTAATGCATTATCAATAGCTGTGGATAAGCACCTAGTTTTATGTAAAGGAAAATCTGAATCCTACTATTGGAGAATTATGGAAGCTGTAATGTATGGAGTTGGTTCTATACATACCTTTGTTATCAACTTGTATAAAAGTAAACGATTGGATGGTTTTGAGATTTTTGACTATTTAACTCAGTGGGCAGAAGAAATAGGGCCATGCCCATCATGGTTGATGTTGGCTCGTATTATGTGGGTTGGAGGACAATATGCGATTTTATTGCATGCTAGTAACATATCAACTTACGTAATGACAACAATGCATAATTTGAGAGAGTCGTCATTTATTCTGCGATATTCTGCAGTGAAGTATGGTTAGTTAGGGTACTGAAAATGTTGTTTATAATAAAATCTGTGAAATTTAGGGCTCTTTCTTTACATCTTGCTGTGATGACACAATCAGAATATCAAGCCATATACATGGAAGTACGGGACCCTATAGCACATGCATTAATATATGCTTTAGAACACTCTCAGGGGGAAATTCTACATGTAGGTCTTCAAGCGCTTGAAAAGTTATTGAAGGTCAGTTGTCAGGTTTTGTTTATTAAAACAGTAATGCATATTTTTAATCTACAGCTTCACCCACCTATTATAGAATCCATCCAAAACGAAGTTATCACCTTAATGTTGCATTTATTTTTACGAAATCTGGCTTACCCAGAAATTGTAAGTGATCTCCATGGCATTGTGAAACAACTGTGTGAAAATCGTAACTGCCGCAAGAGTTTTGAGTCAAAGTTTCTGCCTGTTATAGCCAATGTCATTAACAATAGAAACCATGCCGAAAATACTAACTCAGGTACATTTGAAAGTCATTCTTCTGCCATAGAACTTCTTACCACCATTGTCAAGCACTCGCCCATGCCAGTAAGTGACGAACTTCTTCGATGCTTCTTCAGTGTGTGCGGAAGTATGGTTACAATCGAAGACAGCGTTATAACTCAGGTTTGTATTCAGTACCATTATCACTGCCTATTAACCAAGTGTTTATAAATTATTAACAAAACTTAACATTTTATTATTCAGTAGTTAATACAGCGATGTGACTTACAAGTGCAAGAAACTAGTAGATTGTTGACAAAACTGATTCAAAACAATTTTCTATGACTCTATGTCTTATTGTATATAACACTCATATTTTAATAATGGCAAATTATTTAGAGCTGGACATAAAAATATACATTATGGCAAGCTGTTTATGCTTGAAAAAAAACTTATACTGATATAAAAAATTGTGTATTTAAACTACTATATATGGTAGCAACTTATAAGAAATATTTACAAGGGTTTAATTTCATAAGTTAAACATCTATAATAATAATAATTCGATACATTTAAGTGTGGAGACAAAATGACCGTATTTTTATGTCCATCCCCTTGTTAGAGTAATGATGATCGAGTTTAAACTACTGTTCCAGTTAAACCTATAAGAAGTTTATTTTGAATACTACAAAAACAATAAGCGATAGACATGTCAAATTTGGATATCATTCAGTATAGTCTCCATCTAGATCAACTACACTTTGCCATCATCGCTCAGGTAATTTGGAAACATCATTGTAATGGCCACTTTACGAACCTTTCACATAAATTGAAATTGAATTCCATGTGATTAAAGGCATTGAAAATGTACATGACTATAACTTAAAAGTGTTCACATCAAATCTATTCTAGTATATATAACTTTGTTATGTTGTGTATTGAATACTAATAATGCAATTGCAGAATTATTCAAATTATGAATTTATAAATCCAAACATAACAAAGTACTGTATATCTTTGTTTATTTGTTAAATTGATTTAGTGTCATATTTTTAGTGTGGAGCAGATTGTATGCGTACCTACCTCTGTAAAGTGCCATCCCAAATAGTTGCCTTCTCAGACACTGAGGGTTTCACAGGGACAGACTACATTTTGAACATACTGCGGCACTTTCTTGATCCTCAGAAGATGGAATTTTATTGCAAGCAGATCGGACGCTTATGTATTACTGCCATACATGCTTTAGGAACAAACTTAGATTTACAAATCGGATTTTTACTAAAAGACATGTTAAGTTCCATGCAGCGAACAAACGATGTAACTGTAGAAAAGAGCCTACTTGTAATTTTTGCCTATTTATTCTACACTCACCTAGACACTGTTATATATTATCTAACTCTCATACCAGGACCACAAGGAGAAAGCGCTTTAACTTTTATTTTAAATAGATGGCTCTCGAGGCATTACAGTTTTGCCGGAAAATTTCAGTATAATTTAAAGTAAGTACAAAATGAACCATTATAGCACCCTAGTATTAATGATCGTTTTTTAGCATTCTTGCACTTGCTAAACTTGTAGAATATACAATCCTAAAGCAAGACCAGCGTATTGCTGATATTAATGTAAGATGTGATACATCGCAAGCCTATTTTGAACTACAAGATTCTTTGCATTTAAAGCATTCAACTGCGCACTTTACAGAAGTGCCAGTTTTAGTGAAGATTATTAAATTGTTTTTGCAAGTGCTTCAGAAGGAAATTGGAATTTGCGAGGTGCAATCAGGAGTGATACACTCTCTAGAACCGGGAGGAACAGTTATTGACCAAAGTGAACAAAAACAAGGCTTGCAACCAGTACCCGAATTCGAAGAAGTTTTTCAGGTTTACCACCGCTTATGTTGCTGACTTGCTTTAATGACTTTTTTTGTAGGTAGACACTATATCAGACAGATCAGAAAACAATAGCCACTGGGAATCAGACACGGAATCCCTCGATGGTGATGATCCAATCTATAACATGAAGCTTACCGAGTTTTTGTCTAGTTTTCTGAAAAACCTAACAGAAAGTGGGTACATTAATAAGTGCATCCCTTGTCTGAGTGCGAATGAAAAGAAGGTTCTAATTAAAATTGGTGCAAATTTGGGAATTTGAACGCTGCTGAAAAATTTGTAAGACTAGTGATAAGAAAACGACATCTTTAATTTTGTAAACGTCTGCCATACGTGAAATTTAGTACGATTTTATATCTGTGACAAAATAAATACATCACATAAAATGAGTTTTTTAAATCCTACTAATAATATGAATAGTATAATCTTAACTCATCGAAATAAAATCGGATGTAACTCTCTGAAACCACTGAATTTGAAGAAATATCTTAAATAGGAAATATTAAAGAATCTGGTACTTTACTTATTCAAGCTACACATATTTTATTCATATTAAAAGATGAAGATCAAAATATTTTGCTCGTTTCTTTGAAAATTAATAGCATTTAGTTTAATAAGTGGATAAATTTAATTTTTTTAAATAATTTGTCCACATTAATTTGTGGCAATTGTAAGATTTGAGCTTCATCTGCATAAGTGAGTAAGAAAAGTGAGCAGAGCTCAATACACGTTAACAAAAACTTGTAGTGATAGAAAATAAGAAACATTTCATATTTTTATTTTTTTTTCTATAGCTTACATGGTTTCATACACAATTTATTTAGAAAATACAAACATTAAGTATAAAATTTGACCTGCAAAATATCAAGATATAAAAGACACGACCACTAAACAATTTAAAATGCGTTCATACTAGTGGCAAATATTAAAATGGAAAATTTAGACTTATTCTGTGGATGAGCTGTCAGAACAAGTTGTATAAGAACTGGACGAACTGGAACACGAGTATGAGCAGCTATCTGAGGAGTAGTCCGATGAATCTGATTCGCAGTCAGAACAACTACAGTCTGAATCGGAACTGTCGCAGGTCGAGCAGTAAGAGCTGCTGCTGCTGCATCCACATCTGTATCCACATTGCTTTCGTGGTTTTTTCTTGGTTGTGGTGCGCTTCTGAAATTGCAAATTTTGTATTTTTACATGAATTAACCAAAAATATGGTAATCGAATGGTTATTACCTTAGTGGAAGTGCTTTTAGGTTTTTTTGTTGTAAGTGGACATTTGTCGGCTGAGCATCTACTGCCTTTGGTGTTTTTCCGCTTTGAAGTTTCTTTTTTCTTGCTAGTCGGCTTTGATTTCGAAGTTTTGGTTTTAGTTTTGCCTGGCATTTTCTAAAAATGAATTTACTTATTTAACGACTGCAAAGACTTAATATATGGTTATTAAATAATGAAGCTCTACTTACAAACCATTTCTGTTGAACAGCCAAAATAAAACTGAAGACTAGAAATGTTAATTCGAACCTCCAACACTGACAAACTAAAGATACGAAACATTTGGTTACCAATTGTAGTTAAAAATGAACATATCGCCTTAAACAGGAATACGTTTGTACTACACCTGTTTAAATCGCCAGAATTGAAAAGGTACAAATATGAATATTACAAGGGTATGAATGAAAGTAGTACATAATAACTCTTTAATTTCATATAACTTAGGTAAGCTTTATGTTAAATTTGATTAATTAAACTTGCTTGAATTCTATAAATTAGTATGTGCCATGTGTCCTACCATTAGTGCTCTAATGACCTAATTTTGCTCATTAAAAAAAGTTTCGAATAGTATGTTACAGATTATTGTATACTAGAAACAATATTTTAGTAGTAATAGGAGAGTTAATAGCCATGAGAGACTTAATCATACTCAAAATCATGATATTAATATTAAATTGTGATAAAAAAAGATCTCTCGCTTCTATTGATAACAACAAAAACTATAATTCTCTTCAAGAAGCTATTGGTCATGTTAGAAAGTTAGGAAGAAGTTATGCCAGGAAAATATATAGTTACTTTACCAAAAACAGAGTATTAATATTTTTGAGTGCACATGTCCCTGGTGTTAAATTGGAAAGTTAACAGTGATCCCATTTATTTATATGGAAACTAGTCTAGGCCAAGTTTTATGATTGAATATTGATGAATAATAAGTTACCTGTTGATTTCCTTCAGATCAAATCCGTCAAGTCATTTATTAATATTGTGGCCTCCGAAGGAGAATTTGGCAAAAACCATTGTATGTAGACTTATGATATATTTGCTATATATGGCAATAAGTCGTTATTAGTAACGCAAAAAGATGTTCTTCACTATGATTTGTTTAGATGTAAACTGCTCTAAAAGCAAATTTAAGACATTTTTAAAAAAATGTGGTACGTAATAAATGAAAATATGAAAACTAAAATAATTTTTTTAAAGCAGAATTCTAACAAAGTGGGCTTTATATAACAAAAGAAATACATAATTGCAAAATGTTAAAAATTGTAGAACTTTAAAAATAAGGTGATAGCGATTTTTCATTCAAATTTTTATTATTATTTTTTTAATATAATAGATGGCGTTACTACCAAAATTCAATAAATTATATTAATTTGACAAAAGTTTATAAAATTGTAAGTCAAAATAAAATAATTAATATTATATATAAATAACTGTAAAATTTATTATAACAAATATTTGTGGTATTTCCAATTAGAATGTTCATATGAGCACTGCTAACTTCAAGTTTGTTGAAAAAGCCGCGAAAGAGTGCATTTGGGGTTAGTTTTGCTTTAGCGTTGGTCGAGTGCTATGAAATCGACTAGTTGCTAATTTATTAAAAATGTCTAAGCGGAGGAGTAGCAACCAAGCGAACACGCTTTTTAATTACTTTCAGTCGCCTAAAGGCAAGCAGTCATCGAAGGATTTAAATGTGAGTAAATCGGAGGATTCAAATGAAGAGAAGCGAGCTACTGAAGGTAAGCAGTAAGGCCGAGTTTTTATGAAGAACTCAAAGTGTACTGCATGTTCCAGGAGATTCAGCCGTAACACCAAAATCCATATCCAAAAAACGGGTATATACTGCTCTTATTGACAGCGATTCTGAACATGAAGGATCCACACAAATGTCGATGAATGTAGATGAATCTGACAGCAGCGATGAAAAGCCAATCGTTAGGAAGCCTGCATTGAAACGCAGTCGTATTGTAAAGTCAGATAGTGATTCGGATAGTGATAGTACTCCACTCCAGAAGAAGAAAAGTAAAGTGAAAAAAGATTCTCGTAAAGCCGCTTTAAGCTCCTACAGCTTCGAGAAGTCTGCGAGCTCAAATAAAGAGAACATTAAAAAAAAATCTAGTGTCAGTGACACTGCCAGCGCAACTCCTCAGAACAATGGTGCTGGTAATGGAGGAAATTGGCTGCATAATAAACTGGACTTTCTCGAAATTAAAAATATTCGAGATATCAACAAAAAGAAATCAAACGATTTGGAGTACGACGAGAAAACTTTGTACGTTCCTGAAGAATTTCTGAACAAGCAAACTCCTGCTATGCGCCAATGGTGGGTTCTGAAAAGCAAACACCTTGATTCAGTATTGTTTTTCAAAGTTGGGAAGTTCTACGAGTTGTATCACATGGATGCTGTTGTTGGAGTTAACCATATCGGACTGTCATATATGAAGGTATTTATTTGTTGTTTTATAATCTTATTTAGTTTATGGTAACTTGTTTCAATATTCCATCATTTCACAAGTTGTATGTTATTAGAATAATTGTACATGTTACATTTCCATTTTTAACTAACAACCAAAAACAAATCCTAGTTAAAAGTGAGAAGATAATAATAATAATGATGAGGTTCTGCACCCTACAAAGGTCACAAGGTCAAGTCTCCTGTATGTTTGCTTTCTCTGCTTGAGCGTTGAACACCATCTTCGATACAGAGCAATGTAACAAGCACCGTGTCCTAGATGATTGAGCAGGTTACCCATCAAGCATTTGGAGATTTGACTCTAATCAGCATATTGTTTTTAATGTCATAATGATATGGGAAATAATTGTATTGTCAAAGCTATGACTTGGTACATCTTTAAATATAATTGATGATTAAATTTAACCAAGTGCCTCCTACTTTCTAGCCATCAACATCTGATTGTACAACTAAAGCACTCATAATGCATAATTATGGTTGTTCCAGTCGTTCAAACACAAGAGGTGTTTGGTTAATTGGTCAGCATTCTACGAGTTGTGATGTAGTTCATATATATCTTTCACTCAAAATATTGTAGAACTTGTTTTAGTTTTTATACCTATTTATACTTTTCCTCAGAAAATCGAACCACCCTCCAATGCATCTTCAAAGATTTTTGCTTCAAGAATGTTTTGGAGGTGTTAAACATGTTTATTTTGGTTCTGCTTTAGCATAACTTTCTGTAATCAAAAATCAGTCATTACCATGATTGAAAGAGCTGATAAATAATTTTGATACTCAAATATTTAAAATTGAATCCTTAATGGGCCAATTTTAATTTATTTCTTTTCGCAATATGCCAAGACGAGTGTTATTGTATTGTATCATGTTTAATGTAGAAAGTAAATTAGCTGAATAAAATTAAATTAATGGAAATAAAATCTTTTGTTAATTTCAGGGCGAGTTTGCACACTCAGGCTTCCCAGAAAGTGCTTACGGTCGCATGGCCAGTTCCCTTGTAGAGCAAGGCTTTAAAGTGGTGCGGGTGGAGCAAACAGAGACGCCCGAAATGATGGCAGAACGATGCGCATCCCTGAAGAAGGCAGGGAAATTTGATAAGGTGGTGTTGAGAGAAATTTGCCAAATTACTACCAAGGCTACGTGCGTTTATGGCGCTCAGTTGACAGACGCAAAGCAAGCTTTGCCATGCTATATGCTTGCTATTGCAGAAAAGGTATTCTTCAAAACACCGGCTACCACTACACTTAATTCTTTTAATTGCAGCAACTTTCGAGTGGAACTAGATTCGGTGTGTGCTTCATAGATACTTCCATTGGTGTGTTTCATTTGGGAGAATTTGATGATGACAGACACTACTCTAGACTCCTTGCACTATTGGCAGAACGCAACACTGGCTTGGTATTTAATAATCAATGCATTTATTATCCTCAAATTATAATAATTTTTTAAGATACTCATTGAGCGTGGAAAAATACAAAAATCAACTTCGGATCTTTTAAAGAAAACTTTGCCTACTGTTAAGATTGATGCTCTTCTTCCAAATTCTCAGTTCTACAGTGCGCAAACTACTTTGGATACTCTTGCAAGTGGATATTATTTTAAAGACAAAGATGACAAGTTTGAATGGCCTGATATATTAAAAAAATTGATAGATAATGGTAATATATAAAGAATAAAAGTTTTTATATCAATGCAATACTTATTTTGTAGTGGGGAGTCCAGCACCAGAGTATGAGTTAGCATTAAAAGCTTTAGGTGCATGTGTTTGGTATTTAAAGGATTCTAAAATAGATATACACGTACTTACTCTGAAGAAGTTCAAAATATATCATCCTGTGGACGCAACTTTGGTTGAATTAAAGAAAAAAGAATTTATGGTACTGGATTCGGTAACTATACAAAATTTGAGCGTGTTGGGTTCGAGCGGAACTCTTCAAAAAACACTTGATCAGTGTGAAACAAGTTTTGGGAAAAGGTGATTACGAACCATTACTAATACTGCATTTGTTCGACATGTTTTGCTCGATTAGGCTTTTGCAACACTGGCTTTGTCGTCCCCTGTGCAACATGGACAACATCTCAAAACGCCAAAAAGCTGTAAAGGAATTGTTCTCTAACATTGAAATGCTGCAGGCTACCCGCAGTGTCCTCAAGAAGTTGCCTGATTTGGAGCGCCAAATTACCAAGTATAAGCACATAAGTACATAGTCTTTCATTTAAAAAAATTGCAACTATGATTTTTTAGGATACATACTTTTGGCAACAGATTTTGTGCAAAATACCACCCAGACAGCAGGGCTGTGTTGTATGAATCTAAAACATACTCCAAACGCAAGATACTCGATTTGATCACCACAATAAATGGATTTGAGAAGGCCCAGGAGTTGGTGAATATATTTAAAGGTTTGTATGGCTGTTAACAATTAATATAATGCCTCTGGTAATATTCTAATATTTTATTTATTCATAGTTTGTTTTCAAATTGTAGTTTAAAAATTCTCTTACTTTTCTTCTGTATTGCAGTATAAGTTCTAATTTTTAACATAAATATCCTATTTATGTAATGCCATTTTAATATTTGATTTACTAGAATTTTTGTTTGGCATGACTATGGCATTCTTATTAATTGTATTGAGTGTTAATGAAGATATAGTTGCCACTGTCTTTGGCTATGTAAATTAAATTGTCCAAGATGAGAAAAAATAGTTCTTGGTAATGAAACAAAAAATTTATATTTGAATATGTCTTCTTGGTATTAGGAAGCAAAAGGGCTCAAGAACTTGCATAGAAAGTGTGCTCTAGATCTTTAAAATAGATGTATTTCTTATCAAGGCTTTGTAGAATGTCTTATTTACTACTCCCTTGTTTGAAGTTTTTTTATAAAGTTGCTAGCCCATTCAAACACCAAACTTGGATTGTTGAAGATTTGATTATTTATGTGACACTCAAATGACTTCTTATTTTCACATTTTGAATGGCAACTAATTAATTAATACATTAAAATAACATTCATTTTTGCAGAAGCAAATCTACTTTGCGAATGACACGCTCAAAAAACAGCTTTGTAACTGAATAGACCGACTATGCTTCATGATACTTATGAAACACTTTTTGCTTTCTAAAACTTACAGCCTTCATGTGCTGCATTAAGTCGCAACTTGAGAAAATTCTTAGACAATCTATGTAGTATTTTAGAAAGAGTCTGCTACTATAGTCTTCGTTTCTCTGGGTTAGTTGTTCCCACAAACAGCTTAAAATCACCTTTATAGACCACAGATATATGGGAATTCAAAGATAAACTGCAATAAATATAAAATCATAAGTAACAGACAAGGCAATACTGTTGAATCAAATCTAGGCATTTTAGTTATTGAGGGCGTATTTAAACACTTTTATTGGCGAAATGAAAGTATAAAAATTCCTCTAAAACAATAATCCTTACTGTTGAATTTCTCCAACTTATGGGAGTAATGAGAATGATTTTGAAAATAAATTTGAAGTGTTCTCTATTTAATCATATCACTTTAAAAATTGTTTTCAAAAGTACGATTTATTTTTCCAAGAATATTGCTTTGTTGCTAAACGTTGATAGGTGTAATAATCCATCATCTAAAAACCAACCAATAGGCTTCATCTTCCTAAGAAGGCGTGAAGGTAGGTTTCATAGTGTTTTCTATTGTTTTTCATGAAATTCGCTTTGAAGATGGTGCAAAATATTTGTTTTCGGTGAAATTCAAACCTCACCACTGTGAATAGTATAGGAAAGCAATCTAATGCTTTTGCTGACTGATTTCTTTATGAACAATTCCTTGATGATATTTAGAATTATGCATCTAAAACCAGACATGCTGAGCTTATCAGAAGTACACAATCTTGCTCAATATTATTTGCAACTTTGATAGGGCCATCATTAAGATGTACCAGCTGACCAACTTATTTAATATTTTTTTAACGCTTAATCCTTCTATGTACACAATCTTGTAAATTTTTATGAATGTTTGCCAAGGTAAGATTATGCTGTCTTTTTAATTTAATTCAATAAAACAATTTTAAACACTAGTTTGTATTTATCAACATTCAAAAGTATAAGGGAAGAAAAAGAAAATTCAACTAATTTTTTTTAGGTTGTGAGGCAGATATGCTGTGCCAGTTGACTCAATATCCCCCCAAGGGCAAATTTCCGAATTTAGTGAAAACTCTACAGTTCTTTAGAGTAACAATAAAATTGTTGCAAATGAAAACATGGTAATTAGTTCATCCTTTTTTAGGAAGCTTTCGATCAAAAGCAAGCTGAAACTGAGGGGAAAATCATTCCTCAAAGTGGTGTGGATAATGACTATGATGAAGCAGAAGAGGCCATCGAAAAACTTAAAAGTGAAGTTAATGAATATCTGGAAGAACAGCAGAAATTCTTCGGTTGCAAGGTTATTTGCTTTATACCTTATTTTTACTCCACCAATCAACCGTTACAATTTGCAGTTGACATATTTTGGAACTGATAAGAAACGGTTCCAAATTGAAGTACCTGAATCAGCAACACGCAAAGTAACTAGAGAGTATCAGCTAGAAGGAACCAAGCGAGGAAATAAGCCTGCCAAAAGATATTCAACTCCAGTCACACGAGTTAGTCAAAAAAATCGGCATTACAATTGCTAATTAATGCATTTCTTTCTTACAGAGATTATTGGCAGAAATGATAAAGGCAGAAACAAGAAAAAATAAAATAATACAAGATTTGAATCGACGTATATTTGAAAAATTCAGTGACAGGTAATTACTTTCGTGTTTACTTCTACTTCTGTATTAGTTTTATTACAGGCGTGAAGAGTGGGAGCAATCCATTCAATGTCTGATGGTATTGGATGTTATTTGCTCCTTTGCTGAATATGCACGTACAGTTTCTGGAAATATCTGTTTTCCTACAATATTGCCAGTTCAAAATGAGGTAATGTACGAATAAAACATTCGGGAAGAGTAAAATTATACTCTATCTCTTCCTTAACTGTCAATCTTTTTTGAAAACAATTAGATTTTGTCTTGTTACGAATATTTGCTGCAAAAACTTCATTTTAGCCATTCATAAATATTGAAGATGGCGTCCATCCTTGTACGATGTTAGAAGACTTTGTTCCGAACAGTACAAAACTGGGTACAGAAGGTAACGCAAGAATAATGTTACTGACAGGCCCTAACATGGGTGGTAAATCCACATTAATGCGACAAGTGGCTCTCATTATTATAATGGCTCAAATGGTAACAATGTTGTTTTTGTTTGCAACAAATTATTTACATTTTTTAATGCAAGGGCTGCCCTGTACCTGCTGTGAACTGTGAAATGAGTTTGGTGGATCGCATATTTACGCGACTTGGAGCACATGATGACATCTTGCAAGGGCAGTCTACATTCCTGGTCGAGTTATCTGAAGCATCTGCAATTCTGCAACATGCCACTTGTCACTCTTTTGTGTTGTTGGATGAATTGGGCCGTGGTACTTCTACACACGATGGGAATGCAATTGCTACAGCTTATGTAAATAAACTTATCAGTATTCAGTGCCGTACCATATTTTCTACCCATTATCACAGTTTGGTAGAGAAGTTTTCTGGCAGATCTGATATTGAGTTGGCTCATATGGTAAGCATTTTAGAATTTGTTTTTTTTAAATTTCATTGTTTTTGTGTGATGTCCTATAATTTTACTAAATATGTTAATTTATACTAACTTTTATCATTCTTTTATAGGCGTGTATGGTTAATGAAACAGAAAACGAAGATGATAGTCAGCAGTCTATCACATTGTTGTACCAACTTCACAAGGGCTCTTGCCCCAAATCTTACGGTTTCTATGCTGCAAAATTAGCTGGTTTGCCAAGCAGCATCACTCGCCGTGCACTTGAAATTGCAAACAATCTTGAAACCATGGCCAAAGTACGCAGGTTAATGTCTGAATTGTTTATCGATGATGACATTGTTAAGGTTCGTCATCTGTTAAAGTCCATTTAAGTATTATGTTTTTATGAATAGTCTTATAATTGTTTGAGTTGTTCCTTTGTTCATTTATTCATATAATCATTCATAAATGTGTTCTATGTATTACCATGAATGTATTTTTCGTTTTAATAGACGATTACAATATGCATCAATTTCTTCATGTACGTAGTTTTGAGGTTTATATCTATAAAAATTTAAAGTGTATCTATACTATGAGCACTAGGAGCAAAAATTGCATTTTGTGATCATGATTATAACAAAAAAATGTGTATTCAATTTTGTTCAACCGTAAGATAAATATTGAAATATTCATTAAATTAGTATTTCCTCTGAACAGAAAAGGTGGAAAACAAATCCATTTAACTTATGCAAGTATTTCTACTCTTTGTTAGGCTGTAATTATTTCTTATCTTCTACTATACATTTGAACAAAAAATTAACGAAGACAGCCTATACATTTGAGCAGAAAGTAAATAAAGACTGCTGATATGAAATGTGGCATGGCTGAGCTCTGAGCATACGTTTAATAGCCCATCTTCAGGATCGTTTTGCATATTTTACTTTCGTAAGATCACCTTATCCCACTATTATGATTTATAAATAAATTGTTCCACCTTGCAAAAATTTCAGGGAAGGCGGGTAAACCCCTCGTTCTATTATGGAAAAATATAATATAATACTTTAATGGACAGATGTGCCTAACTGGACTCATTAGAAAGGCTTAGTGAACATGGTTAAAAATATTGTTGTGTAATAGGTCCTAAGAAAGGCAGCACTAGAAGCATTGCGGTTACAAGTAGTACAAAAAAAATTGATTTTCAAGTACTAATTCATGTTTTTTATTTACAAAAGTTAAATTGAGATGGAGGAAAATTCCACCACATTCTTATAAAAAACGTTGCTTATTATTAAATCGAATGTTTTGTTTAGGAAGAGGATCACTGCATTTGATATTTGTGTCAGGTGGATGATAAAATGTTTATACCACAAATTCTACTTTTCTATTAGAAATTGTGTATATGTACTCTTTGAAATGATCATTGTACCTTTTACCTTAATTACAAAATCCATTCCATGAGTTTGGTTTCATAGAACTATCACTTTCTCCTTGATATCTAATAAAATTATGTTATGGTAGATAATCACGACTGAAACAATCAATTAATGGTGTTCAGAACTTTTATTTATTTTTCAAAATTCATATCACTATTTTCATACATTGCTAAATACGTTAACAATAAATTATACAAATTCTACAATTGTCATTACAAATGTTCCTCATTTGATTGTATAATACTACATCAAAATGAATTTTCACTATCAACTATGCAACCTAGCCATGGACATTGGGTTAGCCAACAAGTCTACAAGGGCTTGCCTGCGTCACAGGCTACTCAAAATCTTCAATACATAATTGCGAATCATGGGTTCTCGCAAAGAAAATTAAATCAAGAATAATAGCAACATAATCGAAATGTCTACAAAGAGTGCCAGGAATAACAAAGTTAAATATGCGGAGAAATTAGCAAATACAAGAAAGACTAGATAACATGGTACAGACACCTAATTGGAATTGGACAAGAAACCAACAAAGCAAATTTGGATGTTGAAACCAATGGAAAAAGAACAAGAGAGAGAGATGAACAGTTCATAATTTATTACTAGAATAATAAAGATATTAAGATAAACAGGAAAATAATAAATCGTCTGAAGTTTAAAGGATTATAGCCAAACTACTCTGGAGTGACTTGGAATAAATTTTGGTTTTCAAAATATTAAATGTTGTGTAAACTGGTGGAATAATTTTGGAACACTGGCCCCCATATTTCAAAAACAAATTTGGTAATGAGCTCTTGAATCCAGTACTTTAAGTGCTTTGTATTTGCTGAAGGGCCTGTGTAGACAACATTCTTTAGATATCCCCACAAACAAAATTAGGGCTAGTGATCTTGTGGGGAAGGGAATATAACCATATCATGAAATAACAGTGCCCTGAAACAATTCACATGTGATGTCCATTGGTATTGCTATTATGCCCACTATAACGCCATCCTACTGAGCTTACGAGTTTTATTTTTACCCAGAAAAATTTTGAAAAACCAGAAAATTATGGACTGTTGCATTAGGCACTTGGTTCTTCACAGTTAACAAATGGCTAGAGTAAAGTAACAATTTGGTATACCAAACTGTTACTTTTATAAAATACAATCGTTATTAATATTTTTCTTTTGCGTTGTTTGGGGTTTAATACTGACAATTCTGTTTGATTACATAGCCTTCCAAGTGAAAGTGTGCTTCATCACTTAATAAAATTTCCCAATTTCATTAATTTGTTCTTATTTTGTAATCTGCAAACTTTCTTTAAAGTACGTTGCATTTGAGTGATGTATGTTTTAAGTACAAGCATGTTGAGTCGCAGTTTATTGCTCATTCTCAATATTTTCGGATATTCTGATGAGCTGTTCGCCTAAGTGCTTACGATTTACAACAAACCTATTTCTCAGAACCTTCTTACTTAGTTAATTTATCATCAGTTATGTGGTGAATATCATAGCTTTACAAAAATTCCGTTTTGCCACCGGGCAAGAATAATTAATTTTAGAGAACGCCCCTATTATCAGGCTCTCTAGTCGTCTCTGCATGTGTTTGTTATTTACCACCAGCGATACACCTCTTATAACATTTACATCATTTGAAAACTGAAATTTACTCTCCATCACTTTATATATATGCTAAAAAAACAACAGTAAATAGATCTCACCACCAATATGTAAGAAATAACAATTACTAATCAAATAAAATCATAATGTAATATATGGTAAAATGTAAAAAATCAAACTAAACAAAAATTAAAAGAGCAACGCCAAGAAATAAATAAATAACATAGAACATAAAAATGTACTAACATGAACCTTAAGAAAAAATACTGTGGATTTACCAATTGAAACACAAGTCATAAAGAGACAAATATTAAACATAAATGAAAGTAATTAACATTACCAGAATACAGATTCATTAAAATGATGATGGGCTAGTTGTACTATATAGCGATGTAATAAAAGAAGTCCATAAGCCCACAAATTTGTAAAAAACAGCCTGCATCTGCTATAGGATAGGGGACTAAAAAAAAATAAATGAGATGCTGTAAACCCCCCGGATTGGAGTCGATTTGCATTTCTTGAAGTGGTGAATGTGATTAAATAAAAAGAAGAAAGAAACCAAAATTAGATTATGAGAAAGAACATGCATATATTTGCCTAATTGAAGTCTACTACAGATTATATCAACCACAACAAAAAAAATCCTTTAAGTAGGTCAAAACTTATGTATACTATTGCATAAGTTAGTAGTGCAATTATTGAGCATAAATACAATCCATTATGTGCTTATGCATACTAATATAAAAATAAGTAATTTCTAATACTGGCATAATATACATGATACAAAAGTTCAATTTATATATCAACATTGTTAAGAAATAGTAGCTAGATTAGACAATGGTTACATTTTATTAGTTTCCGAAGCTGTCTCATCATTTTTAAAACATAACATCACATAAAACCTTAGGCGTTGAAGAGCATACTTTAGCCTGCTCTTGAATTGTTGAATTTTGGTTTCAGATTCAAAAAATTTCCTGTTCCAGCCCAAGCTCCTCAAGAAAAATACCCATCGGTGTTCTTTTCAATCCCAGTGTCTCTACTCTGTTAGTAATTTTATTCTTTAAATTTCTTAGACGAAGAGAAGCATGAATGAATGTAACTGAAAAACGTTCACTTTATTATCTTTTTTTTTTTAAATATGTGCAATAATACCTGAAATTGGCAACAGAATTCCCAACAAAAATACAAGAAGAGATCCATGCATGTAAGTGACAAAGTAACCTCCTATTAAAATCAATAAAACAGAAATCACGGGATGTTTCTTTTTGAATTGGCTGGCGGTAACCCTTTCGTTCGTAACATAGCAGAACACGAGAAATATCACTCCGGTTACTAAGAAACCGCAGGCCATTTTAGTTGGATGAATTACACTGTAAAAGATGCATCTTTACCATTTAAATAATGATTATTTCTGAACTTACCCGACTATCAAAAATATCAGAAGAGCTAGGAGGAAGTAGTTCGTCTGGTAGTACAACAAATTGCTGGTGACTCGGTTTCCCCATTTTTCCAGATCCTTCACGTTGGGGATTTGAAACCTCGCAGATTCCAGCAAGAAGTCGTCGAGGGTTCGCAGGGGAGCGATTTCAAATTCCGACGAACTTTTCTTGCTCATGGTTCCGAATCACTGTAGTCACTTGCAGAATTAGTCGAGCAAATTTACCGAACGTCCTGTTGACCCTATTGTAAAAATATCTGATGATGCGAGGTTCTCAGATACAACCTTGCAGACATGCCGATAAAATATCCACAGATTACATATCCCATAGAGGAAACTGCTGTCACCATGTCTGTAGAAATTTGCAGCGAACATAACGGCTGTAAGAGTAAGTTTTTGCATAAAAATTAGTCTGTCGGATTTAAATAGAAAACTGCCATATCAACATAGATAACAGCGCTACTAATAACGCCAAGGATAACTAATTGTGTACTGGATATGTGTAATCTGTGTTTAGCGCATAGCATCGAAGGGTTTGATTTAAATCCCAAACTGAAAATGACGAAGACGCAAGCTGTTCAACTGACAGTTGTAGATTAATTGTTCTGTTCTTTTGTAGGAAACTTCATTTAGACCATTTAATTTTGTTAGGTTATCTGGCATTTTTAAAGAATTCTTTAGAAATTTTATTATGCTTGTAACTTTTCGATGCGCGTTCCTGGAAAACCGGTTGGGTGATTTCAGCCCCAGTTTACGCTGCCCTCAGAGCATTCCACCTCCCCTTTCCTAGACCTTCTTGGAAAATTGTCTGGAGTTAACGACATCGCATCCTGCTCGGTGAGAATTCTAGGATAAAATCATGTATCTATCCTGACCACAGTAAATCGATGGCATATTTTTATTCACACATTTCAAGTATAAAATGCATATAAAATGGTTTTTTAATTATTCTATTTATATTACCAATTTAGTGAGAGAAATCATCGCAGAGGTAAATTGTGTTTTGTTTTCCAATGAATAAATAGCTATTCTGTATAGAGTGGAACTCAACCAAGTGGCACTGCAGAACAACCACAAAAAAATATGAAAATAAAATTGCGGTAAAAATAACTAACAACTAAATTAGTTTTTGAAAACAACAAATTTACAAGAACTGAACATGAGAGCAAATGCAAGTAACATTTAAAAATGGGAGAAATTCAAACATGGGATACAATAAAACAGAACAAGGTGAACGGAGATCGAATATAAGTAAAAAAAGGCAAAGAAAGTTTCCAAAAATATTTAAATTCAACCTTATCAAAAAAATTGTGATAGCTTATATAAAAAAGAATTATGCAAAAAACAAATGGAAGAGGAATCAGTACATAAGATTTAAACATCATAATACCAGGACTGATATAAAAAACTAGAGACCAAAGTACAAAAAAATATGTATTATATAGGGTTGTATAGCGGACAATGGTGTGGGATGCGTAGGAAATAAAAAAAAACTATTTAGAATGCGCACTATTTCGTGGAATAAAGTTAAAAGTCGTATTGAGTACTATTTAAGATTTAAACCAACCTGAAGTAAAAGTATACCTATTAAAGTAAAGGTAAAACCTTTAGATATTTTCTAAATAAAATATAAAAAGTTCTACCAAACAAATTAAATAAAAATAAAAATGATAAAATAAGGTAGGATATGAAAGTGTTCTGAAAATTTATACTTGCTAATGAGAAAAATGCGACACGAAAACTTTTGTAGAGAATAAAAAATTGTATAAATCACAATACCCATAGCAAATTAAAAAACATGTAGAAGCTATTGGGAAATAACATAAAAATCAAAAGTAAAGTGCAAAAAGATTTCCACTAAGAGGGCAAGAACTTACGTTAGCCCAGTTATATAGGTAAGATGACAAGTTAAAAGCTTAATAATAACAACAAACAAAAGGAAAGTGAAATAAAAGATTATACAATGAATAAAGGTGAGCAACATAGAAAAAGATATACTCGAACGGGAAACCAATAGTTCAGATAACAGTAATATAAAAAAAAAGAAAATACAATAACAACAATATCGGAAATAAATCATAAAAAAAGACAACGTAAAGAACATCCTTCCCACTGACGAGATTTTTGCTCATTCAAAGATAAGAAGAATTTAAAAATGTAGAATAGTTAGTAAAGAAAACAATCATCACTAATAAATATATTAAATGCAGGTTTCAAAAATAATACGCGATGTACGTGGTCTCTTATTACATAGTACCTATTGTCAAGTTTATTATCTCGGTCACTCGAAATACACTACTGTTACTTACATTTCGCGATTACATCATAACTAAACATGCGCACTATCCATTACTGTTGCACTTGCCAGAGCACAAGTAGTCTTGTGTCTTAATTGGTGACCCTTGATTCCTGTATCCCACTCTTCCTTAGAACACGAGGTCGCCTTTTTTTACAAGTAGCCTCAGTGCTTTGCTCCCCATTAATTTTTCACTGCTTAAATAAGAAACTTGCCCTACCGCTTTAATGATCCACATATTGGTCTTATTGCTAAACTTCTAAAAGAGAAACGAGAGAAAAAGCAAATCGCATTTTCGAGTTAAAGATTGTTGATGATAATTTTATTCTACGTACCTGGTGGTATTATGATTCTGTAACTACAAAACACTAGAGCACATAACTTGTTTGTTCTTCAGCAATAACAGAACAAATAAGATGACGAGAACGTATGTAGACGAATAATTTTATAACATTATGATGTGCCTAATTCGAAGAGAAAAAAATAACTAAGACGAATTCAGGGTCTCAAAGGAAGAACGAGAAAAACGCAACATTAAACAACATCTGAGAAGCCTATTGACGTAAAATTTTCCACCAAAAATTTTAAGGACACTCACCATTTTCCGGAACATCTACGTCGTCATCTCGGACCTACCTTTAGATGATTTCTTTACCACGACCGCTCCCGCTGTTT
Organism: Sinelater perroti; assembly: GCA_036346155.1. Lineage (NCBI taxonomy): Eukaryota > Metazoa > Arthropoda > Insecta > Coleoptera > Elateridae > Sinelater > Sinelater perroti. Next base: position 1,701,761 of record JARFIY010000346.1, on the reverse strand, counting down.
TTAATGTTGTCTCCAAAAATGCTCCGCCACTGCCCTTCTGGCCGCCCCAACGCGATCTACGTGGTCTGTCTTATTACATAGTACCTATTATCAAGTTTATTATCTCGGTCACACGAAATACACTACTTTTACTTACATTTCGCGATTACATCATAACTAAACGTGCGCGCTATCCATTACTGTTGCACTTGCTAAAACACAAGCAGTCTTGTGTCTTAATTGGTGACCCTTGATTCTTGTATGCCCTCTCTTCCTTAGAACACGAGGTCGCCTTTTTTTACAAGCAGCCTCAGTGCTTTGCTCCCCATTAATTTTTCACTGCTTAAATAAGAAACTTGCCCTACCGCTTTAATGATTCACATATTGGTCTTATTGCTAAAATTCTAAAAGAGAAACGAGAGAAAAGGCAAATCGCATTTTTGAGTTAAAGATTGTTGATGATAATTTTATTTTACGTACCTGGTGGTATTATGCTTCTGTAACTACAAAACACTAGACCACATAACCCGTTTGTTCTTGAGCAATAGCAGAACAAATAAGATGAAGAGAACGTATGTAGATGAATAATTTTATAACATTACGATATGCCTAATTCGAAGAGAAAAAAATAACTAAGACGAATTCAGGGCCTCAAAGGAAGAACGAGAAAAACGCAACATTAAACAACATCTGAGAAGCCTATTGAAGTGAAATTTTCCACTAAAAATTTTAAGGACACTCACCATTTTCCGGAACATCTACGCCGTCATCTCCGACCTACCTTTAGATGATTTCTTTACCTCGGCCGCTCTCACTGCTTCCACCGTTGTTGCCAGCCCTGCTCGAACTCAGTCCTCCTCCTCGCCACAACAAGTACTTAGTCTGTCTTATGATATAGCACTCACGTTTACTGTCACAGTCGCGCCGGAATACACAACTTTTACTAGCACTTCGCGATCACACCTCGATTGAATATAATGCGCCCACTTCCATCACTAACGACGTTTGTTGCACTTTGTTTGAGCACACGTAGTATATATCTCGATTGGTTGAGTAGCAGCCAAGTGTCAGCTGGCGAAGGAGAAATATTTGTTACATACAAAAATAAAGCAATTCATCCTTTCACATTGCATGCAAAGAAGTTATAAGCAGATTTTTGAACGAAAAAAAAATGTTACAACTTTTCGTGGCTCTCTATGTTTATCATTTTGTTCTGTCTGATTTGACAAGATTGGAAAAATTATTGCCTACTATTGTAGACATAAAAGCTTGCGTTGGAATTGAACTGGCTATTTATTAATTACAGAAGAAGCATTTCCCACCACCAGCAATCTTAAACACACTCACCATTATCCGGAACATCAACGCCATGATCTCGAACTCGCCTTTAAGTGACTTCTTTACCACAATCGAATTTTGTCAAGAAAAACGACTGTAACTAATACTTGGTTTAAATTACCAAATAGTAGGTTATATACGTGGCAATCGCCTGCATACAAAACGGATAAAGTTGTCGTAATCACATAGATTACATGCTGGCAATTAAATATATAGAAATTCGATTAAATCGGTAAAAGCTTACCCAGAGACTGACATATCGTCAGACTATAATCCTGTAATTGACAACAGAAAGTTAAATTTAAAAAATCTGTAAATCGAAATTATGTCTTAGATTAGGTACAAGAGAATCACGAACATCAGTTATTAGAATAACTGTATAAAAAGAATGAAAACTTAGATCAGATGAGCAATGGCAATGATGATGTTACCCAGATATGGAAGACACTGAGGTATGGCATATTTAATCCGTGTAAAGTAATATTAAACAAACCTACTGTACTTTTGTACATAAAATGGATGACTCATGATATTTTAAATGTGATGAATCAACAAAGGATATACCAAAACATAAAAAATAGATAAATAAGGTAAAACAAACAAAACAAAAGTATTACCAAGACAGGTGTAACAGAATTCAGAAGTTTTAGAAGAACTATGATTTATTCAATCTGCAACAAAAAGTGAAATAATTGGCAAGCTTACAAAAAAAGAATCAGGCAACTGCTTTTAGGATAAAGGTGGAAAGATACACCTCGCGAGCATATCACAACAACGACTGCACTTTCACTATTAACAGACGCGCCGTTTGCGGGGGTCCATGGCGTCTGTTGCACTTGTTTAGCGCGAAAACGGCAACTTCTTATTCGCTGTTTTGACGTAGATGAACGTTGGATGAACAATTGAAGAACGTTTCCAAGGGTAGCCCAAACATTTCTTGTTTGCAAATGAATATCAATATTCCAGTAAAGCAACGCGGTTTAAACTACATAGTACTACAAGGTACCAAAATACAGAGTTTTGTACAAAAACTGTTGTTACAGCTTTCATGATTAAATATCTAAAATTATTGTTTTGCTATTTAATTTTTCCTATTTTCGATTTTTTTCTTTAATTAAAACGCACGATCAATTAATTTAACCGAAAGGAGAAATTACGGTCAGACAATTTTACAATTAATTAAAGTTGAAATTTCAAGCATCATTACAAACAAGAAAAATTAAAGATCACACAAAGACATGCGAAAACGACATCTTAGGTTAAGCTTTACTCGCTACCAGAAGTCTTCAAGGAACATCTCCGTCGTATCTAGAACCTCCTTCAGATAAGTACTTTCCCAGCGTTGGAGTTGCTTCAAACGCTAGCTCCGACTGCGCCGGCGTCATCCCTTTTACCGGCACAACACCAAAAATTTAATTTGCCTCATTACACGGCGCTAAGATCATTACCGCAGCACGCAGAATGCACTTCTCATTGCACCTCGCGGACACATCACGACTGATCGCAACGAGCGCAGTTCAAGTGTTCCCAAAACTCGGCTCTTGCGGTGTCGCGGCGTTTGCCGCGCTTGTTTGGCGCGAAGATGCCAACTCACCAATCTATATATAGGTGTGGCCAAATAAATTGCAGTTTGCACTACATTAATTATAATTACTAGTTTCAACATTATTTTACTGTGAAAAAAATAGAAAATAATTTTTTATCCTTCCCCCCATTTAATGCGTGGGTATTCAATACCTTCCTCATTGAAAATTTAGGGCTTTCCTGTATTTTTCTATGTACATTATTTATCAACGTTAACTACTTATAAATTTGTTTGGTGGCTATAAGGAAGTTTGAGACCCACTGACGTGGAGCTTTCTGGAAATGAATGCCTACCCCTCAAAATCCTCAGAATTTCTAGCAGCTGCAGGGTTTGCATGCATGCAGATATCTTGCTCTTTCCGAGGATGCAGCGCGCTGACTTCACAGGCGATAAAAACCTAATTAAATTTTGAAACGACTTTTCATTACTAGAAGTAATGCATTATAAACTGCAAATTTGGTGATAAAAAAAAGATAATTTGAAAAGCTAATAAGGTTCATACACGTTATCAAGTAAATATTTCTTTGAAAACTTTCTTAGATTGTAAATTCCTTCTGTGTTCAAACTAGGAGGCATTGCGCAGTTGCTGTTCGCGCCGCCTCCTCTACCAGAAATGTACTTTGCGCTGTATTCATTCCGTTACATCGTTTACTTGTCAGTCACAGATTGCGCAATCTGTGTTGTCAATATACAAATTCTCTTCTGCATGCTGCGTTTTATATAAACCCAAAGTCTTAACAAAGGTTATGGACCGAGAATCAGTACCGCGGCCCGATTCCTGCCACGATATTTTGAAGTTAGAGCGCGTGGGTTCCAATTGAACAAGACTAGGTTAGCCAGTACATCATAACCAATTACTTGTTTTTTGTAGAGAAACTGAAAAGACGGGAAAATTACGCGGCATGGAAATTTCATATGAAAGCACTCCTTCAACTCGACGATCAATGGAACGTGACCAGCTAGAGGACCAATAACGAAAAGGAAACCGACAGGGATTGCAAAGCTTTGCCAAAGATATGCCTACTCGTAGATAAAGGAATAATTCACCGCAAAGGAGACATAGGACAAAATACCAATGCTTTATGAAGACACCGGATTAATTAGTAAGGTAGGCTTATTACACCAATTAATTTTGACCTGATTTGATGAATGTGATTCCGTATAAAATTACATTAATCATATAGCCTCTACAACACAATGGCTCTGAAATATCATATTTGAAATTTTAGATGAATGGGTTGGGACCTTGCTCCTAGCAGGCCTTCCAGGGAATTCTAAGTCAATGACAATGGGATTGGAAAGCTTGGAGATACATATACTACTGCTGGTGCAAACAAAATAAGGTTATTGCAATATATTAGCCAAAAGATAGACACAGGCAATCGATCATCAAACTTAGAGTCCATTTTATACAGTGGTCGATCTCAAAGTAACTGAGACGGAACCTGAAAAATCCGAGGAAGTTCAAGAAGTCGTTCCAGAGGTGTTTTAAATGCCAGGGCATTTTGCCGCAAACTGTTGTAGTAAGAACAATTGGGGAAAGGCCAACGGCAGGAAGAGAGTTGATAAAAAGGAAATAAATGCATTTCTTGCTCGTTTATTTTCTATTGTTGAGCAAGAAAATGAAGCCTGGTACCTAGACTCCTGTGCTTCATTACACCTGACCAAACAAACATGAAAGTAAAAGTAATAACAACAAATAACCACTTTATTAAGATTGAGTTATCAGGTGAAATCTTGGTCGAATTACTCTAAAATGGAGACGCCAAAACACTCAAAGTTCACAATATCCACCGAATATTTCTGCTAACCTTCCATCAATGAGTCGAATAGGGAAAGATAATTAATAAAAATGGCAAGCTTGTTACTTTGGCAAGGCTACAGCAGTATATATCAACTGGACACTGTGACTAACAAAAATCAGGTCTCTACATTCTCAATCACTTGAGAGACTTGTGGCATTGTAGGCACAGAAATCTTGATCGAAGAAACATGAACATGCTATGGATCCTAACTTCTGGCATGGAGGATGTTTATGAAAATAAGCTGCCTACGAAGTGTATGTCGTTGGTAAATTTGCAAGTTTACCATTTAAGCATAGTAAATTCAAGGGCCAGTAGACCGTTGGATTTAATTCATGCAGACCTCTGTGGATCCATGGAAATTCTAAAATTGAAACATGAGACTGCAGATATTTTCAAGGAATACCGTGCTTTCGTGGAAAAACAGACTGGTTATTTGCTGAAAAAACTTACGATGGATAATAACATGGAATTCACTTCTGGGAGATTTGCAGAATTTCTAAAAAATAAAGGTGTCGTTCATCAACACATCACAACAAAATGGGGTGCCAGAACGAGCGAATTGAAAAATTGTGGAAAAGGCTTGATACATATTACCAGATGTGGGACTCTCAAAACAGTATTGGACTGAAGTTGCTATGGCTGTTTATCTGAACAATAGATGTTTCACGAAAACACTGTACAAAGCCTGGACTGGAAATGAGCCGATCATCAGCCATTTACGAAAATCTTTGGTTATGAAGCAATGAGTCGAATCCCAGAAGAAAGACAAAGAAAACGGGACCCCAGACCAGAGAAGTTAATATTTGTTAGTTACTTTAAAAACGTTAAAGGTTATTGTCTCGTTAATCCTGTTACTAAGAAAATAGTCATAAGTAGAGATGTCGTCTTTCTCAAAATTAAAGTCCAATTGAGAGATTATGGTTCAGTTAATAGATTGCCAGGTTTATCAGAGTTAGAAACCGATGCAAGTGGCCCGAAAATGTTGGATTTTTATGAGAATCATGATTGTGATACGGATGAGGAAGTTGATTCAGCAAGTGAAACAGATAGGTCTGATACATACTTCCCAGCATATCCAAAAACAGCAAGCAACGAAGAAAAGCCTGATGCTCAAGTGCCAAGCAGATCATCACGATCCCCAAGGCTTAAATATAATTCAAATTTTGTTTATTTTCTTCCAGAACAACAAACTGTAAACATGAAGGAAGCATTATCATTATTCAAAGCTCCAGAATGGAGAAAGGCCATTACATAAGAACTGGAATCGTTTAGCAGCAATAATACTTACGAATAGGCATAGTTACCAGAGAACAAAGGCACTCTTAACAAAATGTGTGTTTGCAAAAAAGTTTCAAGATGGAAACACTAAACAAGGCTGTGGACAGAAATCAGGAATAAAGTATGAAAAAATTTTCTCACTGGTAGTAAAATCGTCTTTATTATGATATTTGTTTGCTCTAGCTTTCAACGAAAATTTGGATATTATGCACATGGATGTGAAAACAGCTTATTTACATAGTCACTTGGATAAGGAAATATATGTACAGCCACTGGAAGGACTTGAAGAGAATTGAACACCTAAAGTATGGCGTTTGAAAAAGGCAATATGTGGACTGAAACAAAGTGGTAGATGTTGAAACCGTCAATTCCATCAAGTTCTTATTCGGCTGGGACTTAAACAGTCAACAGCTGATACTTGTATCGACTTCAAGTATTTGAAAAGTGACAAGATCGTCATATCCATCCACATTGATGACCTTTTAATTTTTGTTAAAATCAACGCACCTGAAGAAAATGATTCAAAGAAAATTGGAATCAGAATTCAGCTTGAAGTACAACAATGTCTGTTGTTGAAGATCACTAGATGCACCAGCGGAAAGCTGTGGATCGGTCAGTCTTCCTACATCGAAAAGATGCTGGCATTGCAGACTGCAACCCAATTTTGATCCCTATGGAACCTGGTCTTAAGCTACAGCGTTCACCAAAGACCCCTTCAATGAGTGGTGAGAACGGTTCTGTGTCAGAAAGCAATAATGTTATCAATGAAGTGTTGTATCAATAAGCTGCTGGTAGTCTTGTACCTTTCTCAAATTTCTAGGCTAGACATTGCTTGTGCCATAAATTGTTTAAGTCAGTTCAATAATAATCTCTTAAAATGTTAGTGGCTTGTCATTAAAAGAGTATTTATATATTTGAAAGGCATTGTTAATATAAAATTAGAGTTCACAAAAGATGATAATAATTTGTTTGTTTTTAGTTATGCAGATTGGGGATAAAAGACGTTCAGTCACTGGCACTAGTATTATGTTCATGGGTGGCTTGATTTCATGGTATAGTAAAAAACAACTGTTGCATTAAGCACAGTTGAGGCTAAATATATGGCCCTTAGTTTCACAGTTCAAGAAATCTTATGGTTTAAAACATTAATTAGAGAATTACAACCAAATGAACAAGTCAAGCTTCTCATTGTGTTTTGTGACAACAAAGGTGCAATGTGGCGAAAAATGATGTAACAAGTCGGAGATCAAAACACATTAATATCAGACACCATTTGATTTGCAAATATATACAAGACAAAGATGTAGGAGTAGTTTATCTACCTACATATCAGATGGTTTCTGATATTTTGACAAAACTCTTATTAAAGGAAACAAACTAGGTCGATAATAGGTAATTTAAGGGGTGTTGGATTGTAAATTACTTTTGTGATCGATTTAGGAGGCAATACACAGTTGCTGTTTGTACCGCCTCCTCGACTGGAAAGTACTATGTGCGCTGTTGTTCATCCTGTTAAATCGTTTACTTGTCAATATATATATATATATATATCTCTTCTGTACGTTGCATTTAATATAAACCCAAGTCTTAACAAACTTTGTGGATATTTTACTTTGTTGATAGGAAATGAGAGGCCAAAACTACAGCCCGAAAAAGTGCTGTTTTTTGTTTGGAGATGATGTTTTTAAGCTGGCGGGCCGCACAGTCTTCATGTTAAATGAGGGTGAAGACAATCCACCATCTTCGGACAACCTGGATCAAGGCTGCTGTGAAGAAAGGATGTATATGAGTTTTCTTTGAAGTTGTGGGATTTCTGGATATAGATATGTAAAGGAAGGAAGACACTTGAACTCCCCGAGAAGTTATAGTTATTCCAAACTCTATTTCCTTCAGAATAATTAGAAAGGTAAGATAAGAGAGAAAAGCATAATTCATTAATGAGGAGGAGGAAGAAAAGAAAATGGAGACTAGTCCACTGAATGACCTAATTGGAATAAGGGCCTCAATAAGAACTTTCTAACTGACCCTATTTCCGACCATATTCTTTCCTTCTTGCTATATTGTTTTGAGTCTTGAAATCGTCTGGAATTCATCAAGTGCAATCTATCACGTTTTCCTTGTGGATTGTAGTATTTATTATCATGGGTTTTTATTTTTAAATTTGTTTGCTTAGCTTCGTTGACCCGTATTGTACTACCTGGAATATATTGTCTGTGTATTCAAAATTTGACTGAAGAATCCGTCGGATCTCTCATATTTTCCTACATGCCTTTTTGAAAACTGCATCTAGTGAAGAAGAAACAACAAAACACAGCATTGCTATATTTCTGTTCTGATGTTCATGAGATAGGCATATCTTTGAAGATTATTTGGCAGGTACCACCTCTGTAAAGTTCTTGAATTAATTAATGATTTTATTTGACCCCTCCTGAGAGCTTTCCATATTGATGCATGACTAATCCTATTGAATGCTCTTTCAAAACTTAGGTACAATTTGTATAACGTCAATAACCACTCTAGTAATTGTTCTATGGGGATTCTCAGTGGGTTTATGTAGACCGACCTAAAATCATTTTAGGATGGTGTCTGTTTCTTAAATATGTAGAAGAAAAATATAGATCAGCTCATAACAGGCTGTTGGGTCTCCTTTAAAAAAATTCACTGGACAGGTCATTAGGACCAGCAACTTTATTGTGTTTGAGTTCTTATATTACATCTTGGACTGATTTGCGGTGAGTGGGCTAGTCATTTGTAGCTGTATGTGGTCCTTGTTTTGTTTATGATTATCATTTGTGCCCAGTATTTTTTCGAAATATTCTTTCCAACTTTTTATTTCTTGCTCTGAGGGAGTGAAATTAGTGCCACTAAATTTAATCTTATTCGAAGCGGTGGCTCAGCAGGTTCAAGCAGTTGCCTATGTCCTCTAAGCTGTTTGAGACATTATACTACCCCATTGTAAAAGATAAAAGATATAAATAACATAGACAAAAATTGCTAGTATTGTGTATATTCACAGAATTGCATTAATTTCAAAGCTTTGTAGTACTAGAATTTAGATAGAGTTTTGCCTACTTTTCCAAATAGGTTTCCACCCACCAGTGTTGGTGAGTGACATCGTGGGGCACACTTAAGAAAGAAAAATGTAGACCTAATAGTAATGTGAGTAGCAAGTCCTTATATGGGGTGGGCCAGTATAACAAATTTATCACTAATGAAGATTTAGTAATAGCCATTAAAAGCTAAAGAGATAGAGAGCATGGTAATGGATTTTAAATACCAAATTAAATACAGCTTTGACCTTAATCATCCTGTTTTAGTTGTAACAAATTTCTAAATTCCAAAAGGAAGTAACTGTGGAGGAAATTTAAAGTAAAATACTGAATTGCTGTTAAAACGGCTGGGTAAACCAAGACCAAACACAGCATAACAAAAATGTAGAAAATTCTAGTGAAATGTTATGGGAGGTTCCTGCATATACTAAAAGTATATGTCATTCTGTTGTACAAAGTATATATCAGTCCACGGGCCAAGTTTTCTGTGCTTCATTAGTAGTGACGTCAGTGACCAAAACAGATAATAATTTTATGGTACCAAATCAGGATTATAGGCAGGGTAGGGTAATAGTTGGATTCCATAGTTCTTCATCACTCTTTTTAACATGTGTCGAGGAATACACCTTATTTGTTGATGCAATGTATTTCATAGGGGTCCTAAGAAAATGTCAGACTTAACCTTGAGATATCACCACCAGCAAGCAGAGTTGCCAAATAATATCACTGCATTAAAAGAATAGATACCCAAGAAATATCTGTGCACAAAGCTCTTTTTGTTTAGTAAGTGGTTCCATCCTGTTGGAACCAAACGTCTTCAAGTTGAGATTGTATCGAGATTCAGCGCATAAAAATGTTGAATTATTTCCACATATCGATTGGAAAGCTAATACACTGGCCCTCAGTAAAGTAAAAGTCGATGACTTCAATTTTGTAGTGTCAAGATCTACAGAGCTGGTCTTATACAACTGAGGAAACTGCTATCTAAGTCTATAGAAGGCAAAAAACAACAGTTGTCCTGTTTATGGACAAATAATAGATTTTCAAAAAAGAATTTTTGTTGTCTTTAAGAAAATAAGTTTAGGGTATTCTAAATGGAACGGACAACTGTTGATAAGAAGAGCGTTCTAGCATTAAGTCCCGAAGAATTGTTGTTGTTCCAAGGATGTAAAGTATCTGGAAGTCTCTTTTGGCAAAAGACCCAATTGAAATGGACATCTCATAAAGATAATGCTAAAAACATTAATTGCCTTATCATTGAACAGGAAACTTTCATTATATACAAAATAATCTACTCTAATAAACTGAGTAGTTTTTAGAGAGAAATACAAAGTCTTTCCTGTCTAAGTATAACTAGAACAATGAGGACAACGCCAACTGTGTTCCTGGTGGTCTTGTTGAATTCTTTGCTACTACATATCTTCATCTCCAACTTTGGACATAACCCTTTCTGAAACTCTCCCTTTTGTCTCCATCTTGTACTAAACGTTTCAATTATAGTCCTTCAATTTTCATTAAATCTTCTCCCTATCCAATCTATGACTTGCTTCTAGCTTCTTTTTTATCAAGCCATGACCTTCCTTACTATAGAACTGAATTCCATCTATGGTCTCATTGTAGAAGCCTATATATGTATACAGAGCCATACTAAGAACAAAAATCTTAATCAGTCTAGATGCCTATGCAAGTAAAGAGGCTTAATTTATAAACAGAAAGATTTTAAAAAGACACTTGGTAACCATCTCACTTCCACTCATTAAAAAAATTAACCTTCCACGAATGCAGCCACATCACGATCAAAAATAGACAAAATTATTCATTAAGACCTTACTCATTACAACCATAGTAACCTAAGGGAAATTTTAGGTCTGCTAATAGACACTATAGACTTCATAAGCGTATGAATATGATTAAAGCATCAGTTTTCATTTAACCTTTTTTAGTTTATTTTCCTATAATCCTGTAATTGATACTGTGCACAGTAAGACCATTTATGATAGATTCTAATTATATATAAGAACAGAAAAATGAAGAACAATACTAAGGTTATCCATAGAAAAAGTCAAAATTAAAAAAAAAGAAAAAGAAGCTTGGGCAAATTTTGAAGAATAAAAACTATAGCAAATAACAAGATTTAAGTTATTATTAAAGCAACAATTATCACACTTTCCTTCAAAGTACAGAAAATAATTACAATAAGATGCAATATGTGCATGAATAAGTATTTTATTAGAATAATTACAGACATGTTATTCATAATAAGTCAATGTTGATGAATTAATACACATCACAAAGATTAAAAAATAATTATAAGTAGTAACCTTCAAACAACAAATGTTTGAAAATGCTAAAGCTATTCCAAGGAATTGTTAACAGCGAACAGTTAACTCTATATATAACAATTATGCTCACATTAGGTTAGAATATATCTGTCCTTGTTTACACAAGTGTTAATATAGTTGGTAAAGTCAACATTCAATGAACTTTTCAAGTACAACGCCCTACAAATTCTGTAGGGGAAAGTTTTAGCCGAGTTTCTCACTAAATGGTTTATTGCTATACGTATTTAGGTGACGTAGCTATGTGACTTGTGAAATTATTCTATTGTTCTGGTTTCGAGTACAGGCAACTGCGAGAATCGATTGAGAGTGAAGTGTTGCCGTGCAGTTAGGAGCATGGATAAAAAGAAAATCACAATATAAAAGCAATCAGAAGTGGTTCAAAAACTAAAAAGCCTTTCCTACTGAAATGGTGTAAAGACATGTACAAAACTTAAAATACATATAAAACTTAAATACATATTTCTATTTACATCTGATAATGAAACTAAAATTGCAAAGCTCCACTGCTCTATCCTTTAGCTTCATATGTTCTAATTTATAATTGTCCAGTTTACATTCATCTGTATTTCCCTTTTAGTTTTTGTTACGTATATTATGTTATATTTTTCTGTTTTTTTCCAAATTTCTAAGTTCTCCTGAAGTTCCTTTTCCTTTGGTGCAAATATTACTACATCATCTGCAAAAGCACATTCAGAGATGTTTATTCTTTCCAAATTCCTGTATTCTGTATATAATTTAGTCACTTTAGGTTGTAGTCCAGCCATTGCATCAGTGGTCGTCCTCTTCCTTTCTTTCCATCCGGCCTTGCCTCCATAAGTTGCACTTGTTTATATATTTGTAATTTGGTCTTGGTTTCCACTTCTCTTTTCCCGATAAGTATAAGTGGTTTGTCTTTGTTATTCTATTGTTTATTTCGTTCTCTATCTTTCCATCTATTTCCATTCTATTTTCTTTTTGTTGCAATATATCTATTCATCTTCTTGGTTCTGATTTTGCTTTATTATTTTCATTATTTTCCTTTTTTCTTCACTTCCTCTTCTCTAATGAGATTATGACTGGATTTTCACTGGTCTCGTTCTCTAGTTTGTGGTTTTGGTTCTTCTTTTGCTTTCCTTTATTATCTGGTTCATAACTATTACAAATAGTGGTGGACTCAGACTGTCCCCTTGCTTTATACCTCTATCTAGGTTAAACGTTTCAAAAGTTTTTCTGTTTAAACGTACTTGTGCCTTAACATTTTCGAATACTCCTTCAATAACTTTACATAGTCCTCTTGGCATTTCGATTTCTTGTAGCACCTTCCATATGGTATTTCTGGGGATTCTATTGAACACTGCAGTTAGATTTAAGAATGCTAGATATATGAGTATGTTTAAAATTGTCTTCTAGTTCGTTTCCGAATTCCTGCCATGTAGTACGTTTAGCTTCTTGTACATATGGTTTTGCTTGTCTCCTTTTCCTTATATACTCTTTTTTATCTTCCTCTGTTTTCGTTCTTATGTAATTACTTCAAGCTATTTTCTTTTCCTTCACTTTCGTTTTAACTTCACCATCTTGTTCGTTTCTTACTACCTTTAGTATTGACTTTCTTCATTCCACATACTTCTTCTGCTGTGCTGAGGAGTACTTCTTTTAGGATTTTCCATCTTCTATATAGGCCCCAATCTTGTGGCAGTTATTCTTCTTCCTTTCTTGTTATTAATTTTTGTGTAACCATATCTTCGTATTTCAGGGTTTTTTAGTTGTTCAATATGGATCCGTTTATATATCTTATTCTTCGTCCTTTTATATGGTTTCCATCTCCAGTCTGATATTAGCAGTCTATGGCCCGTGTTTAATTCAGCTCCTCTAATTACCTTCACATCCATTATATTAGATCTTATGTATGTAGTCAATTGTGTTCTTTACATCTCTTGTTTCTGCTTCAAATGTAATTTGGTGGATTTTCTTATCTTTGAATAGAGTATTTTCTGCAACTAATTGATTGTTACTACAAAATCTATTAATGCGATCTCCGTTGTCGTTTTTCGTCATTTCCGCACCAAATTGTCCCATTGTTCTTAGTCCTTGTGTAGCATCGTTTCCGATTCTTGGATTCCAATCTTCTGTGATTATTATTTGGTTAGTTATTCGACAGATCTTGTCTAGGGTTGTTTGCAATTATCTGTAAAATGGTTTCCTATCTTCGACATGTGTATCTTCTGTAGGTGTGTTTATCTAAATAATTTTGACTTTTCCTCTATTTCCGTTATTACATACCTTAGTCTAGAACTGATACTTTCCCACTGTGTGACTCTCTGGTTTACTCCTGGTGTCGTAATAATTCCCACACCCTCTTTCGCTTTTTTATTTGGTGCTACCCCTGAGTATCTTAAAAAGTAGTTGTTATCTAGGATTTTCTACGCATTTTCTTTCTTTTTAACTTAACTAAAGCCGATTATTTTGACCTAGTGTTTCTCCATTTCTTCTATGATCTCTACTTCCTTTCCATTTAGTATTTTGACGTTCCGCGTTCCTATTCGTTTGCCTAGTTGTCGTCTTTTATTTCAGTCATTTCCGAGCCTGTTATATTTACTTTGAATCCATTTACCTTACGCGGATGATTATCTCAGCCGCTAGAGTCCCGTTACCTCGGGACAACTGGGGTCTAGTTATATCTCCGGACACTAGGTCGTCAGAGCCTGGTTCGTTATCTAGTAGAGGGTACTGCATGCAGGTGAGATTGACTTTTGGGTAGCTGGATGTTGGCGCCACCTTTTACCCTCGCATTTTAGGTTCATATATATTTATAATGTTATCCATAAGCATAGTGAATAAAAGGGGACTTAATACCCTATCCTGTCGTAAGCCTTCGCTTGCAGATTGCGCATGTTTTGTTTCGGCATAATTTCTGTATAACGTTCTTATTATCTCTATTAGTTGTTTTCCTACTCCTCTTCTTGCCAAGCTGTTCCAGATTTTCTTTTTTGAAACCCGATTAAAAGTCTTTTCCACATCAATAAACTCTAATGTCTTTGCTCCGCTTCAGAATTTTCTTTATTATTTCTTTTAGGCTGAATATATGGCTTTTTCTGAAACCTCTCTGCGAGTCTGCTAGTTGTAATTCTATGGTCCTTCTTGATTTTTGTTTACTTACCTTACATGCGGTGCTCAATAGAATTATTTTGCGATGGTTTTGTCAGCTAAGCCTGTCTCCCTTTTTATGTAATGGCAATATAATCCCTACCTCCCATTCTTTAGCTATTGTTGTTTTATGCCAGACCTTTTTGTAGATACCAAGGAATAATCTTGTGCGTTCTTCTTTCAGATTTTTAATCAATTCTGCCTCTATCTGTTTTTTTATCGTTACTTCACCGTTAGTTATTTCTTCAATTCTTTCTATTGGTTCTTCTTTTTTCCATCTCCTTACCACTTCAGTTTAATTAGTTATAAGCTTACTATGTTTACTTTTAACTTGATTTAATATGTGCCTTTTTCTAATCTGAAGTTTTTAATCTATAAAACAGTTTTTGATTTTCTTTACTACTAGTTCCCATTGGGTGTCCAAAGCTATTTCATAACATTTCTTTTGCTGTTTTTATTAACTATTTAACTTTGTTTCTTTGTTTCTTGTATTTTCTATATGTATTATCTATTTTCTTGCTTAGATATTTCTTCTATCTAATTTTCTATATTTTAACTTTATTTTGTATTTTTTTTCCACCAATTTGTTTGTTTATTACAATTATTTATTTTGTCTTCGACGATGTTATTAAATTGTTCTTGAATTGTTGCCACATATTTTCTACGTTTTCTTGAACTAATCATCTTTTCTGTAATTGTTTTTTGGTACTTCCATCTCTGTTAGTTTTTTTTTAGATTTTAATATTTTCACCGGCTTTCTTCTTCTATGAGTTGTCACTTCTCATCTATTTTAAGGTGCCCTATTTTTCCTGGTTATAGAAAATGGTCACTATAAATCCTCCTCTCACCTTGATGTTATTTATTTTTTTATCTCTTTTTACTATCAGTACATAGGCTATTGATCATCAGCGTGGTCCCGTGGTTGAGGGGCGGGTTACGGTACTGACGGACCCGGGTTTATTCTCGGAGCTCTTCTTTGATGCTTAGCGGGTGACCTACTAAGTCACTAAAAATAATTAAGTACCTGTGTTCACTTCGAACAAGGAGTAATAATAGCGGTCGTCTAAGGCACGGTGCTTGACACATCGCCCCGCACCAGAGATAGTGCGCGACGACCCGGCAGAGAGAGCGAACATATGAGAGCCTTAACCTCTCAGTTGCAGGCCGTGCTCTCAGGTGGGGTATTAGAGCCTTACCATAGAGCCTGTCATTTATCTTCTTCCATTTCCACTGTACCCCTTCTATATATAATTTGGACATACGTGCGAGATAGTAATGTTCTTGTTTAGTGTTCATGTGCAGAGAGAGACAGAAATTAATATAAGACATACAATCAGTTCTTTCATGATTTAGACTGCATGACTAAGGTAAAAAAACTATATAGAAAAGAAAAATTAAGCCTAACGTTAGAGCAAGAACGAAGGTAGACTGGATAAAAAATTCCAGTTTCGCTTCTCTTTATATAACATGGTAAAAAGAGGAAGATCCAGAAAAATGTTGTCACAGTAATGGACATACTTTATAAATAATTCTTCACAGTTTTATTTAATCTTAAGTCATATTGTATTTAACCATTATAACAATGAATTATCCTAATCATTATGTAGTTATCAATCTTAAATGATTGTACTATTTCTCCATATTACTGCAGTTTAGACAGAATCCAGAAAAACATAGGTTAGTACGTTAATAAAAAACTAGTTTGATATAAAAGAAAAAAAACTAGCAATATAATATTTTTTTTAAGTGTAGTTCTTTTTCAAAACCGAAAAAAAGTATAAAAGAACAAAAAACATTCTTCTATATTACGGAAAATATACCCCTCTATTCTAACTTTTCCATTTTCACATTTTGTTTTATTAAATAAAATAAACAAAAAACGAACACTAAAAGTTTTTTTAAAGTAATTTTTTGTCTAACCTGTTGATAATGCTATTGACAGCATTGCTGTGAAGTGTCAAAATCAGCTGATCGTAAAAATTTATGCTGGAGTAAGTAATTTGTAAATTAATTCAATAGATTTTGAAATGCACATGCTGCTTGACGCTGTAACAATCTGCTTTTGCTCTTAATGACTGCAGTTATTCTAAAAAGCATTTTGAGGTTATGATATTTTACGCTTTTGTTTTTCCACCATTTTATTGGCATTCAGGAACATATGTTACATTTTAAAGAATACTTAAAATATGCTATTTCGTAAACTGTAACAACAAAATCTCTAAGTGTTGTCTTCTACGGGGGCACTTTCGTCACAACATGGAGGCCGTGGATTTGTTTAATTTGCTCCTCGAGAGCTGCATATATCTGCTGGTGTTGCTTGGCTATAGAGATCCCTTTGAAGTCTTTCGTTTCCACGTAGATATTGTACATGGCTCCGCAACCCCCTGAAACGTCTTTGACATCTATGGCCTTCGCCTTTGGAAACTTCCTCTCTAGTATGTCTTTCAGTTGCTGTTCGGACGTTGCTGTGTTGTAGTTGTTTACTCCGTACCACAGTCGGGGCAAAACCTGCAAAAGTGGCTTAAATCACTTCGTTTAAAAAGACGTGTTTTTTGTACATGTCGCAAGGTGTTGGTTCCCCTGTAGAGTTGCGACACGGAATATATTAAATTCTGTAGGGGTTGCTTCATTTTGGGTTTGTTATTTTTTATTTTCCGTTTTATAACCTTAACGAATGAAATGGACTGCTGTAAGTATGCTCAATTAATTAACCAAGTATGTGTAAGATGGCACCACATTAGAAAGCATAGACGTAACAAGTTTTTTTTACAGGACCATTACGCTTTAAAATGAATATTATATGAATATTTTTTTAAATTATTATAAGTATTCTACCTAAAGACAATAAGTTATTTTGTGACAGTATGCATATCACTCAGAAGAATGATATCCTTAAATTTAACTTAGCATACGTATGATGTAGCTGTATAATTGTTACTAAGATACAGCCGGTGCTGGGGAATTTTTCTAATTAGACAAATACATCATCCTTCAGAAATTTTTTGCACATATGACTGTCGTATTTTTGCCACACACTTTGACTATTTGACAATTATTTTATTCCTCTATATAACGTGCCGTACACACACGGTGGTTACTCGCATACTATACCAGCTACAGCTCTAATACTTAGAAAGTGCGGAGAGAAATTATTTTCTGTTTTAATACAGAAATGTCAAGAATTTCCATCTTGCTCTCTCAAACTTTTCTAATAGTGGTCTTAACTTTGTTAAGATGACAAGATTTCTGTGTACTTTATTGCATGTGGGTCAGGTTGATAGTCAAGCGGATGATATTTCTACGGACTTCACTAAAATAGATGATGGTCATAGATCATGTGGATTTCCTTAAGTAGACTATGAAAATAATTAGTCATACGTGTAGTAGCCTCACTATAAAATTGAACCTGCCTAGAGTGCGGACAATAGTCTTTTTGTGTGGTTATATCATCTCCAAAAACTTGACGTTTATTTTTTAAAAAATACCACCAGCAACTATGCAGAGGCAGGTATTTCTTCTTTCATGCAGCCTTAAGCTTGTTTTTCTTCACGCAATAACCACCGAGTTTCCTTCTATGTTGAAATCCAGCTTTTCGCACATACTCCAGGACATTGGAAGTTTATTACCTCTACTATTTCCATTTCTATTTCAAGATTGCATCAAATCGGTTCTTTGGATATTAACATTGATTTGTTGTATCAGCCGAGACTTCCATATTATAACATTTTTGTTTTTAAGTGGTGAATAAAACGTTTAAATATATTTACAACTATTTATTTAATTTACTTACCACTGTTTACATTGCATAGATATCTATTAATATAAAATTACACTATGTAACTCTGTTTATCTACAAAACAATTTTATTTCGCTTCCAGTATCTTGATTCCTTTAGCTGCTCTACTGCGAGCTATTTATACTTCTATTATTTTTACAAGCACCGCGGGGGTCTCAACGGCAGCGGCCCGCACACTGAAGACATTACGTTCGCACCTCGACGGTTCTTCGCAAGGTGGCAGTGCCTTTATGGCGGTGTTCGAAAATTTTGTCTTTGCCGTAGAAAGCGCTGCAAATCGTCCTTAGATTCCACAATTAGGACTGGATTGTTAGCCTTACATCTTTTTGCCTCATTTTGTACCCGGGTGGGTGCTTATAAAGTCTATAAGATATTTTGATTTTTATCACCAACTCTAATCAGTACATTGTGTCCTGAAAGGTAATGAGAGACTCTTGTAAGTTGCAGTTATCTTTAATGGCTTAGTGGCTGAAAAGCAATTGCGCGGAAGATTTTGAGGGTTGATGGTACTCCCGCTTTCGCCCTTTAACAACGGCAAAGTTGTTGTAGTTTCCTAAAAGTTTGATAGCCTATTAAAACTAAATGCGAGCATTTTTTGGAGTTAAACATTTGGATATGTAACTTAAACGTTAAGTTAAGCAAGCTACATTACTTTTGAAAGTTAAGTAAAAGGAAATAAACCAACAATTGTGACTGAAAAAAGGCGTAGATGCAATTTTTGGTGAAGTTTCGTGTTCCACGGAAATATAAATATGGAAGAGGATATCTTCCGAGAGAAATTTATGGCGTACAACTATGTGGCATGCTGCGGATGAGAGTAACAAACTGTTGGTGAGAAATAGAAGTCTGCTTCTGCAACTGAGCTGTACATAACTCCTGAAAGAAATAAAGAGAAGGATGTTGCAAATATGTTTAATATGGTTTAGATTGGGGTACCTCAGCCATCAGTTTGTACACCAAAAAATCTGTTTTTAAGGGCCCATTTGTAACATTCGTTCTATGGGAAGGTGCAAGTTTTATTATCTCACACGTAATAATCATCCCGGTATATTCAAGCTTCATCAAATACATGGAGAGGTGTACAAGAGCCTAACATCATGCCAGCCCACACTATGATACTTGCACTTCTGAAAAGACCTTGTTTATATAAATTTTCTCGTATCTACTAGGTGCGCCATGAGCCGCTGTTTAAAAACGAACTTGGCTCGTGCGTGAACAACATACATCATTGGTTTTTGTGCAAGTATAATGTTCTCTACACTATGCTAGGCGGGTTTTGCTGTTGTCTGGCATCAATGGAATGTTCCATCAATTGTTGAGTGACATTTTGCTTAATGTTAAAGACCACCACATGGTTGATGTACTTTTGTTGGTGATTTTTGCGTTGCCCTTTTTGGATTTGGTTTTGTATTTAAGTGGTAGAAAATGGTTGTAATTTCTTCTTTGGATGATGAGTAAATATTTATAAAGCAACTCATAATTTTTTTTCAATGCTAATCCTATGTCATAACCACCTTTTCTGAATGTTTACTGTTCTTTGAGGATACCCGAAAAATTCGTTATTGGAGTTTGAAACCTATAATTTTACCTTTTTCATTCGTACATTCGTTAAGCTGGATTGGTCAACTTTTATATAGTAGCGGGACGGGGTACATGTTATTTTTTCATTGTTCTACGATTGTTTAAATTGTGTGTACCGTTAGATGCGCTTTGTGGAATTTACTCATGCATGGTCATATTTGATTTGAAAGGGGGAGGCAATATGTGTCTCACCAGATCTTACTGGTTGGGATCATATGCCCCACTGTACAAAATATACAACCGAATAGTTTATTTTGAAAAAATATACAAGCGTGTTACTTGGAACATGATACAAATTGTTTGTTTTCTTTTCAATTTTATTTTCTCTCCTTGATGAGCGAATTATCACTTATGTTCATCATACTACTACTTTCAATAGTCCGCCTCTACAACAGATTGCAGCAATTTGATCTCCATCCTAATGATTTCAGTATGCCAAATTCATAAACTCTAAAGTACTTTCTTCAACTATTTCTTTGATCATCGATCAGTCATACACATAAATTTTCTAGTTGAAAGTATCTATCCTTTCACTCCCCATGTATTTGTTGTGGAAGCAGACCTAAAAGTCAACTTGAGGATGAAGTAAAATGTGCTTTTATTGCCACTGGGACATATATAAGCTATTGAGCACATTCAGGAGGACAACAGAGAAACCCGATGAAATTCCCTGATGAAAATTAACATAAATCTGACCATAGGTAAGCAATCAGAGGTGAACAACTGGTTACCCCCTCAAAACAGGACAAGTCCTTTGATCTACGGATAATCTTCGGAACTAAACATCACGTGTTGTCTTCTGAATCAGTAGGAGAGCAACCTATGAGTTCTATTGGTGTTTGCCTTCTCCTTTATGTGTTCCGTTGGTAGTCTAAGGGTTAAACAAGAAACGTATCGTCCTGTTACTGGTAATAGAAGAAATGCATTACAAAATAAACTGCGAAACGTTTTAGAATGTGTTGTACCGCTGATCTACTATTTTTCGACCGTGCAAACCACAGGGAATGCTGCAAAAAACTGAACCAAATGAGCCCGGCGTACCTATTCTATCAAACTCGTTGCTTGCTGCTGAGCCCTAGTTCTTGCATTGCTCAATAGTTTTAGACGATCCCGCTAAAATCGAGTGTTTAACAAATACCTGCATAATGGGAACGCTACACCTGCTGCTACGTCAGCTGCAAAACGCGGTCACGTATATTCAGCTAATTGTTTCTGCGCTCTCTTTAAATAAGATAAAAATACGCGGATATATTTTTGTTTGATAGAGAGATTTCCAGGAAAACAACCGTCTGGCTGCTAGGCCTCCATTTGCCGAAGCAGAGAGGACGCCAGGCAGAACATATCAGTTATGCTTTTTGAGCACCTAAAAGCCTTTCATGTAATCAAATCCGACACATTTCTAAGCCCGATCTAAAAAGGTGTTATTGTTTCAAACGAAGTTATATCATCGGGGTTTTGGAGCCGTTGGCATGAGCTCTGCACGTTACATATTCATTGCTGTTTACCTCCTCTTAATGGCTGCTTCATACAGTAAAAACCGTAACTGAATGAATAGATGCCGTAGTTCTCAACTTGAAGATGAATTTATTTCAACCTTATGAGAAGCTAAAAAATATGTTAATTGTGTATTCTTATACTAATGTGTTACTTTATAATCTTGTCACTGCACGTTTGTGGTTTACGGTCTATCCCCTAATATACAAATATTTCAAATTGTTTTTGCGATCGCTTCCCCATTACGATGGTTTGACTTTTAAAAGCTTCCCAACAAGTATTGTCCAGCATCTAGATATAAATAAAATAATATCTAGATAATTGTTGGTTTCAAAGGAAGTATCTATTTTACTGTATATTTGGCTGATGCCTTTTCTCCCTATCGTTCAACTTTGAAAACGGCCAAACTTACAAATCAGATTATTCCGTTGAAAATCCATGTAGAGAGTATAGCGCATCTAAAATTAACTTAGTAATTCAGTTAGTTTACACGGTGCCAATGATTGGTTGGTCATAATTGAACTTATAAAGTTTTCTTCCAGGAAATCTAGCAGCTAGCCTGGACTAATACTGATGATGGTATGGTGCAGATTATCACTATTTTTTTAGTTAGGGGTGGGGTAGGATCTTTAGTTATCTACAGAGTTGAAATATGACTTCAAAAGACTATACGAAGACGATAAACAGTTGAAAATAGTTCTCTTTGAGGCCTTTTTGGTTTTTGCGTAGAGTTAAGTAATCATAAAACTCTTTGGGATTTGTGTGGTCAAAATTTCCAATCTTTAACACGGTCGTTCTTACTGGTGTAACTGTCAGTTTCTAACTCAATATTAGGAATATGGCTGATCAGTAACTGTTCACTGAAACCAAGCGAGACAGATAACCCAAGAACCTGCCCATATATTTATTTTAGAAAAGTTGCCCCATTGTACAATCACCATTTGGTGCACTTACTAATACTAACTGTCCACGGGACTTTTATGAAACTTTAAGCAGAAACTACCTTACTTTAAATCTCAGTTGAAGAGCAAATGAGCGTCAGCAGTTAGTTATAAAGGTAACTTTAATAAAATTGCAGATATGGATTTCTATTAGGCTCAGGCCTGGTCATCTGTGCAATTTAAAGAATCAAGCAAACCGAGTAAGAAGGAAGAAATCAAATAGTTAAAGACAATATGAAACTGGCAAACTATTTAGCACAAGTAAGTTTATGTACATTCAGAACGGCGAATGTGACTTAGGCGAACATCTAAATATCTCAAAATAAAAAAAAAGATGTGCCAAGGTAACACTATGACGTTGTAAGTCAAACGGATAAATCAAGAAAAAGAAGTGACTGATATAAAAGAAAATATTCGAGGAAGGTTTCAAAACAAAACGGGACTTTAGTCAGTATACCTAGGACGGTGTGGAACAGAACTAGAATTCGTATTCGAATAATTTCAATATTTAAATTATTCATGACGGTTAATTCAAATGCCTCTAACTGGAATGAATATAATATTCGTATAATTCTAATATTCGACTACGTACACCTTAATTTAGAATTAGCTTCTTTAAGATGGTATTATGTTTATTTAAAAAAACTAAGAATAAGAAAATGGTAGATGGGACCCAACAAGAAAGGATATAGACTGACATAATTGAATATCTAGGGAATATTTGAAAACTAAATGGGACTTTTAGCCGGTACATTAAAGGAGGAGTTTGGAATATTTAAATTACTTATGACCCTCAATTCGAATACTCGGAATAAATAACATATTCTCATAAACAAAAAATTTGAATATTGTAATATTCGAATAATATTGGACATATTAATTCCGAATCTTCAATCTTCTCGCGGGAATTAGGTTTTTTAAGATATTACTTTTGTCTTACATACTGAGAACTAGAAAATAGTAAGCTTGAATAAAAAGAGGAGAAGAAAATGTGGTATTCAGGGAATGTTCAGGAATGAAGTGGAACTTTTAGTCGGTATACCTAGGGCAGGGTTTAGAATAGGACCAGAGTTTGCATTCGAATAATGTGAATACTTAAATTATTCATGATCAATAATTTGAATACTTGTAACTGGAATAAAGAGAATATTCGAAAAACTCAAATACTTGAATATCGGAATATGCCAATAATTCGAATATTCGAGTACGCGACCTTAATTTTGCATCTCGAATCTTCACGCAAACATTAGCTTCTTTAAAGTGTTTTTACATTTGGCTTATAAACTAACAGGCTGACAAAAAAAGAATACTTAGGGAAGGTTTTTAAAGGTGTTTAAAGTGGGGTTTGAAATAAATAGAATAGTCAAATAATCCAAAATTCTGAATATGGGAATATTCGAATTATTCGAATATTCCATTATTAGAATATTTGGGTTTCGAATGAACATTTTAATTTGGAATTTGGAATATTTACGCAAGCATTAGATTCTTTAAGTTGTCATTATATTTATACCAACTGGAGCCTAACAAAAAAAAAGATGCGAAGATTGACAGAAGATATTCAGGAAAGATTCAAAAACGAAATGGGAATTTTAGTCAGATAGTTTATATGGTGAGTGTCATGGTCCTGACTACAAGTTTATAACTTTGACTTGTGCGCTCTCTAACGGCCATATCAGTTCTTGAAACGCGGTCATCTAGAAGGTCAAAGTTGAGATTTTCCCCACAAAGTTAATGTTAAAAAACTCACCTTTCTCACTTTTGAAAGAACTAGAAATTTTTAAAAAAAATTTATTCTAGCGGTAATAGAGAGTCAATAAGGGTTATAAATTAAGTCGAACCATTAGATTTCAGAGCTTTGTGGTTTCTAGCCCTTTGTACTCTTGGTGTAGAAATATTCAGTATTCAAGAGAAGCTTACAATATGGACGTGATCAATGGAATAACACAAAACCTGGGACTCGTTGCTCACTGAATTAAAGTTAAAACGTTATGCAAAGGAAACGTTCCAGTTTCTTCACTCTATTGAAGAATATTCCACAGGTAAAAATGAGACTAAAGATATAAAAAATATAAAAAAAGTTGGAGAACTCTTTCTCCTATTTTCACAGTGCGAAGTGCAGATGCTTTGTACAACTCGTAACTCATTTTATTGTTAGTTGGCATGATGAGATATTTGACAAGAAGTTTCTCAATTTCTGTGTCCATTCTAGATGCCGTATTTTACATATCTTTGGCTTCTGTTTGTATGGTCGTCTTAGGGAAGCTTGAGGAGTGCGGACTTTATACCTACTTTCAAAATGGATGATTACTTTTCTTTCATTTTGGGCTTGTAAATAATTTTCCCCTTTAGTTTCCTTAAAAAAAGGAATTTGCCAAACAAAAAACTCTCTACATACATCTGTTCTAATGTAATACATTGTAGGGGAAGATTACGAAGACATTACGCAAACTAAAAAAAAGACTAATGCAAAATTAGAATAAACATTGTTTTAGAAGTTAAAGTAAGACGCAGTTTCCGGACCGAATGATGATCTTGGTAGCAGCTATAAACTGTCTGCGATCACTTAGTTTTAGTTCATTTTGGCCTTCGTAAAATTGTTTATGTCACTCAGAAACTCGTTCCAATATTTTAGTAACTTCATATATGTAAGTTAATAGCCAGTATTTTCTTTGTGACTAAACAATGAGCTATTATTTCTGATTCAAA
Source organism: Sinelater perroti (assembly GCA_036346155.1). Taxonomy (NCBI): domain Eukaryota; kingdom Metazoa; phylum Arthropoda; class Insecta; order Coleoptera; family Elateridae; genus Sinelater; species Sinelater perroti. The sequence continues at coordinate 1,676,740 of JARFIY010000346.1, read as the reverse complement.
CCCATGTGGTGCAGTACCAGCGCACTGTGCATTTGCTGAAGTTGCGTTATTGATCTCGGTGCGCTGTGCGCGTGTGCGTGTACGTTCTTCGTAGATAAGTTTTGTAATTGAAATTTAAAAGTAAGTACAAAGCTATGCTGTAAGAGAGAAAACTCAAGTATTTTAGGGTCAAGTCAGCATGAATGGCCGCGTTCATATCTTTTTAATTTTTTTAGAAATTATTAAAGCAGTAGCATACAATCGAACTGACTTTCCAGGTTGTTTGCAATAGATCAGGAGGGAAATCGTCGGGTCTAGATAAATTGATGGAGCGAGTTTTCTAAAATTTTGTGTTTGTAATTCCTTAGAGCAACCTTGAACATTTGGGTTGTCATAAATCTAATTAAAAATTTTAATTTCGTATGAACGAGTTGTATTAGTCGTCTTAAAAACTCAAATTAAGAATGTCATTGCTATTACCAATTTTTTTCTGGAAAGCCGGAGTTAGCGCACTGTTTGGGTAAATCTCCAAGTGCGTCCTTTGGAGAACTCAGCGCCGTTTACACAATAGGCTCAACTTTGTAGTCGTGCTGTTCCACAGTGCATTAAGTTTGCCAGTGATCATCACTTAGAAGAGTATGTCGACTTTTACCATTTACTTAAAGCAAATTTATGAAATTCATTCGTTTTAGTACAGGCCTATTAGAAGTCCTATTCATTTCGCTACCAATCTCGTTGGCATTGGAAAAGGAAAAGATCATTTTGATGTCCAGCAAGAGTACCCAACATTTACGAAATCTTCTATGTAGCTCTCAATTTTATGTAGAAGGTATTAAAAATCCTACCAAACGACTCTTCTTATTCGCGGAAAGAACAACCTTGTCTATACCACAAACCTAAAGCCTTTATTGACTTTATTTCTTATAAATTTTTTTGCTACCTTGTATTTTCAAAGGTGATGCTAGTGGTTTTTATATATGCATCTTTTGCTTTGAAAGATATGTATCTAACGGCTCTCGAAAACTAAACCTGTAATTGTATGATCAGAGTCTACAGTAATTTGACAACCCTCTAATAAATGTTTCAGACCTAAAATTAAAATGATAAAGTCCTTGAACTACTAAAAATGGACTGTGATGGTTGGATAGAACTTCCAAATGAAAAGTAGTGATCAATTAATAAATTGTTTTTCAAGAAATCACATTTTCTTTTATTGTATGGCTTTGTAGACTTTTCTCAAGTCTGAATGTAGTGCTATATTTTTATGCTTTAGTCGTTTGACTGCAAATTAGAAAATGACTTTTCATCGTTAGTCTATCTGATACTACTGGTAGCATTGTTCCAGTACTTTCTAGAATAAATATTCTTTTCTCTAACATAATGTTCTTTTGGACATATGTTTATACAGTGCGTAAGGCAATATTCAAATAATATAGCTAATACCAATTTGGTTATGATACTTCTTTATTCTGAATACCTAAAACTTTTTTTTTCAACTCTAAAGGATCGAAGCAAAAAATTATTTTCTATCTTACACCTCCCACCATGATATAATAGATGGTAAGTAGATCTTTTGACCACTCACTTACAAGGAATGTCATGGAGTTGTTCTGCTCCGATCGTTATCAAATTTGGTATACAGTATGATATGACTGAGGGATGAATACATGTTATTGCTTTTTGCTGCTGACTCAAAACTTTAGAGATATGACGTATGAAAGTTTACCGCTTAACAATAACGCATATGAGATATATCATTAGTGTTAACTGCAAAAAAGTGTTGAACACAAAGATACATTTGACAACGAGCACATCTGATAAAGAATAATGCATTGCATCGCTCGCCCTCGATGTCCTTCTGACAATTTTTGAAGGTTCTTGGGAAACAAACAGTGGCAGGAGTTTCAAATCGGGGAGGTCTCTCTAGTATGTATCCTGCCTTAAAGAAGGAGGGTCGATATATTTGATGGAGGAGATGCAGAACATTTATGGGGTTGGCCATCTTGATGAGAATAGAAGAATACTTGTTGTTGGCACGAGAGGAAAAATAGTGATATGGGCAATATACACACAACACAATGTATGCCTGATGTTTCGTCATTTTGACCTTTCTTATCTCGTCTGCCTTGGGTCACACAGAAAAAAGCAATAACATGTATTCATCCCTCAATCATATCATACTGTATACCAAATTTGATAACGATCGGAGCAGAACAACTCCATGACATTCCTTGTTAGTAAAAACACCAACGTCATGTAGGTCAAGGACCTTGGTATTAACGCACTTAATAGTCCTTCGATTTATAGAATAAATTAATTTATAAACACTTGAGAGTTTAAAAATGGTCTTTTTGATAGATTAAACGTTATCTTTCTTGCAAAAATCAATGCCATTTTATACTTATCATTCTACATTTTACGTATTTACTTCTGTGTGTAGTGCTTTTTGTATGTTTGTCGCCCTTGACCTTAATAGATATAATTTTAGGTCAAAGTTAATCAAAGAACTTTCATCTGCCATTCTCTTTTATGTACGATGGAGAGGGGGGACTTCTTATTTTAAGTGGACTTGTAGATTTGAGATGATCCAAGCCAATTTTTTTCTGAAGTGGGTTCCTCATTAGCTTTGTCGCGTTTTCCAAATTTATTTTTTTTCAAATCACGCAATTTTATTCCATATCCCATGTTTATAATCGAAATATTCGGTCACTAATTATTACAACAGGTTACAAAGTATTTGTAAGGTACTTTTTTGTCCTCCAGATTTGCTAAATAAAGTTATAGTATTCTTTTTTTATAATCTCAATAAACTTTTCTCTTCAAGACGAAGAGAAGATGCTAGACAACCGGCTATTTAATAATAAGATGCTTTACCAGTTGATCTTTCTTATTGAGAAAATCTGAAGAGTTATTGAGTATATTCTTTTGATTTAACTTTTCTTTTTTTTGAAAAGGTTCTTTTTTGACTCAAGTATTGGTGACTCTAGAATATTATGATGCTAACATGATTTTTTTTTATCTATTGCCTTTTTGGTTTTGGTTTTCTCTGCTATGGAGTTTGTACATCGTATAATATCCATGTTATTATAATATCCAAGTTGGCTTTGATATTTTTTTTTCATCTATCCTCCTTCATGTCTGCTATGAAATCCATTTCTTTTTGAGATTGTCAAAGCTTTTAGCTTTTGCTTGTTGGTCTTCCACGCAGTCATGTTGGGCCATCTTGGTCAGGTTGTGGTTCTTCACAACAAACCAATTCTGTTGGATAAAGTGTCCTTGTTCCTTTCCATTGTAAGATGGTTAGTGTAGAAGAACCTTTAGTAGGAGCCTCTCGTAAATACTTTGGTAATCCTAAAAAATATTGATTTTATTAATTAATCGAAAATTAATAGACCGTCTGTTATTAAATTCTTAACTGCATTGAAATATAACGTAATATCAATTAGTTCTCATTATGGGAAGGTACATTAACGAACCAAAATTTTCTAACTTTTTGTGTAATTTGGGTTGTCTATCTAGAAAACATGGTAGATTTTAAAAATTATTTTTAATATTACTAGCTTGCAGTTACTTGTTAAAGGTACAAGATTTTTTTAAGCGGTTTCCACAATTGATAAGGATGATCATGACTTTTGTGTTTTCTGCTTCAATTTTTGATGTTCTAATTACTGGTTTTCAAATTTGTATTGTATACTTATATATTGTCTTTGTTTCACATGACTAAATTCGAGTGGTATATTATGGAATTGGGATATGATTATAGAAAGGTTTTACACTACACATTAGATGCTGCAGAGGTAATTAAAGCACAAGACGGCTCCCGTTTATGCTCGAAATAGTAAATCATTCTTAATTCACTAATCTCAACGAATACGTAACTGAGAAACGCTTCTTTTAATTATCTGCGATTTTGATCCTTACTTGAAAATTGTGCTATAAATAAATCGATAATAAGATATGAAGTTAATGTTTAAACTCCAAAATATCAGTAAAAATATTATGAGCACGCATTTTTAGCGCAGTGTTGACAATTCTTATTTAAATTAAAAAATTACTTTGAAAGCATTAATGAAAATAATTACACAGTTGCATTATGTATAAGAAACTTTACCATAGATTGGAAACGTTCATTAGTTTTTATCTGGTAAATAGACGACAGATCACAAGATGGAATCTAGAAGAATATGAAGTAATCACTTAACGCATTTAAAGAATAAGCGGCGAACGCCGCGAAGACGCTCGCGCGCGCAACCAACCGCCTGCCAGATTGTCGCCTGTCAAAATACGTTGCGAACCGTGCAGTACCAAAGCGTTGCACAAATTTACTCCAGTCATGGCTATAAAATAACTCATGAACAAAAAAATATAAAACGCAACCCCAGAAGGATAAATAATCTGTTCTTTACTGTGTATTAAGATGGGATTATAACGCCTAATTCTTGGTAGTCTTCTAAGCTATACTTTTAATTTCTCTACATATTGTTAATTAACAAAGAGGATGACAACACTTTACTTATAGGGTTTAAGAACTTTTCCCTCCCCTGATTTTTCAACTTATGGTTGTTATATGAGTTAAAAGGAATTTGAAATTCTCAATATTTGCTGGTGTTTTGGTAAAGCGATGACCTTCATTGTATTTGGGTTACTTTTTGCAGAAAAATAGTAAGATGAAGACATCTGTAGGTGATGTGACAGGAATGATATTAGGAATGAATGAAAAGTCTGTTCTGTTTGGTAAATAAAATTTATGAATGTTCATTGACTTTACATTTGAGAAAAGAGAAAAACGTTCTTTGTTCAAAATAGATTTTTCGTTCTTTCTAATATATATCTACGTTTGACTCGTTGATAGACTGCTGGTTGGTAGAGGTCCAACTCAATATTTCACTTCTTTCGAATTTTACCTATGGCATAAAATATCTATGCGGATTTTGCCATTTATTTTGATCAAAGAAGATATTAAATTTATGTTTGATTTAAAAGCATAATTTGCCTTTAAGTTTCATATATTAAAACTTGTTTTGTGAATGAAATCTTAACTGAGAAAATGGGCGGTAGGAAAAAAGAAAGAAGGTTTCATGAAGCTGGCATTTCAGGTATTACAAACTTTGATTGGCTCTCTTTTGATTTAGATTTTTATTAAACTGAAGAAAAAGGAAGACTTGAGAGTTAAACTGTTTCTTTTCATTTCAGACTTAGAGTTTAACATTAGATATTAACTATCATCTTTTTAGTTTGTCTTTATGTTAAGAAATATTTGAGAATCAAACTCTCACAGTGTCAAACTGTGACTACTCTTTTGGTTTGGGTACGAAAAAGGAAAAAAGGAAGATTTGAGGGCTCAATTTGTTATTTCAAACCTTAAAGTCTAGTGTCGGACTGCCTCTTTTTTGGTTTGGGGTTTCTCTGGCAAAGAAGAAAAAAGGAAAAGTTTGAGATTCAAATTATTTTAGGCTTAAGTCTTAAACTTAGTTAGAACTATTACTTATTTTTGGATATGCACAGCGAACATCCACTTTTTCTCTCTCTTAGTTTGTTTTCTAAAATCTAATTTCAAGGTTCTTTAACGGAAAAAGGATTGGCTTTTTGTTGATACAAGGCATTAAATGATAGGATGTCCTACATTATTTTTTATGTATCAGCAATAATTAATGTTACCACACAAATAAAAGAATTCTAAAACCGCAAGTTTGGGAGTTTTGGAAGATTGTCTTTGCGATTTATTATCTACAAGAAATAATCGAGTGCGTAATGAATTATTGTTGTATTTATTGATAAGGTGCCCACACAGCAATTGTGGCAGTGACCTTGTTTTTAATTACCATGAGAACAATAAGCAGTTTTTCGTTTATTGCTATAGCATAAAAAATTATAGAGGGAATAAGACAACATTTAATGATTACTTTAAAGGTCACTGAATCATAACAGACTTTCATTCATACCTGGTTTAACAATAGGTTTCTTTTAACTTCAGTATATCAGAATGAGTGCGTAAAATAGAAGTGTTGGTTTAACTTTGGAAAGTTCGAAGTTACTGAAGGAAGTGCAAAACTATCAACGGTCATTATGTTTAGGATGTTCAGTTTATAGGAGGACGAAGAGAAATTAACACGAAGATTTTATTTTTACAAAAAAGGACTACCGACAAGGGACACCATGGCTAATTGTTGATGAACGTACAGGGATGTAGGAAGAGGAAAGAAATACACGAAACCCAATTTCTTTTATACTAAAAGTACGAAGACTCCACTAGTCCGAGATTTTTTATGCAGTTAAGAAGCTGTTGCTCGTTAAATTCGAAAGTAGAAAGTGACAAAGGAACAATATGATTAGAAAGTAAATTAATAAAAAAAGTAATTCGAAGTGAGGATCCAAGAATTGAAGAAAACAATGGATGCAACAGCATTTTTTGTGCAATAATAAAGTTACATAAGTGGCCTACCGCAGTTTAGGAGTTTTCTTTGCATTTAGCCGTTCTGACCTCTTTTCTATTGAAAAAGAGTCTAAATCATTTTTTTTTTCGAAAATGAAACTTGAAAGGAAGACGAGGCAACTTTGAAACAGTCCCTTTCTTCAGTAATACAATACTTTTAGTAGTGTTGTAGGGTTTTGAAGTATCTTTAGAATGTTTCTTCCTAGTTCTGTTTAGTTCCATTTTTCAAAACCAAATTTATCTCTTTACTGAAGATTTAATGTTTACTCATTATCAAACGCTCTCGACAACTACCAATAAACAATCATCAGGTTGGTTATCATTTTTTAACTTTAAAATGTATGAATATTTGCATTTAAAGAAGTCTAAGTTTCTTAACTTGTTCCAAGAAGAAAAAAAGTTGCCCTGCAATAAGATTTTACCTGTCGTACAAGTCGTGTTACTCGGTTATAATTGAAAGGAAAGATTATTTGGCCATGGTTAATTACTCAGATGTAGCAGTCTCGACCTTTTATTCACTTAAGACTCATAACAAGTTACGAAGAAGAAGCTGAAATATAATTATGTCCAGTTACTCAGATTTAACAATCCGGATCAAATGGGAAGTTGTAGGGAAGAAATTGGAGAAACTCAGAATTATGTCAAAGGAAAAGTTAAATAATACAGGATTAACAGTCCTGTTTGTTTCATCAAAAACAAATAAAAGCTACGAAGGAGGTATTGAGCAACTGGTTATGACGGGGGAAGAGTTAAATGATGTTATCACAAATAGAATTCAAAGTGAAGTCTTTTACTCGGCGAAATTTTACTTATCCTGCAAGTCGTGTTACTAAGCGTTGATTTGAAGAAGAGAATGAATATTGGACCTCTTTTATAGTTATCTGAATTTAACAGTCCTGAATTTATTTTTCAGCAAAAACAAATAAAATTCGAAGTGAATAATTTTGTCTTTTACCTAACAAGGTCAGTTTCCCATATTGAACGGTCCCAATTTTCTAAAATCAAAAAGAAATGAGGAATTATGAAGAGCAAATTGAGAAAACTTAAGACAATGATGAAGAATCAGTTGAAGGATATTATCATGAATACAAACGTATGGGATTTAAAGTAAATCAAGAAATTGTTTGTTCTCTGTTCAGCAAGGTTCCATCCACCATGCAAATCGTGATACTCGGCGTTGCTTAAAGGAGCAGGAAATGCATATTTGACCTCTCTTATGGCCAGTTATCCAGATATAACACTCCTGGTCTTATTTTCATTAAGAAGAAATGAGAAGTTATGATGAATAAATTGAGGACACTTTACGTGTCTTTTATCTAGCACGATTTTACTTATCATGTAAATGGTGTTGTTTGGCGTTGATGTGAGGAAAAGAACGATCATTTGATCTTTTTTATGGCCAGTTATCTGGATTTAACATCTCCGATCTTTTTTCCTCAAAAAATAGAGGAATAACAAAGATGAAGTTGAGGAGACTTAGGATTGTGGTGGAGAAAGAGTTAATGGATGCTATCACGAAAACGGATGGGATGAAGGAAATATTTGTCTTTTTTCCTCAGATTGAACAGAAATGAGCCATTATGAGGAATAAATTTATAATACTCCAGACTATGATGATGACGAATACAAAAGTATGGGATTCAATGAGTGAAGAAAATTTTTGTTTTTTCGGGAAAGAATAGAGGAATAACAAAGCCGAAGTTAAGAAGACTTACGATTACGGCGAAGGAAGAGTTGAAGTGTTATCGTGAATACAAAGGTCTGGGATTTAAAGTGAATGAAAACATTTTTTTTGTTTATCATGCAAGTGGTATTGCTCGGGGTTGCTTTAAGGGAAGAATTAATTTGTGATTTTTTTCATAGCAAATTACTCAGATTTAATGGTCCTGGCCTTTCTTTATTAAAAACAAACGGGAAGTTATGAGGAAGGATTATAACGAAGGAAGAGTCGAAGGGTGTTATCACGAATACAAAGGTGTGTGGTTTAAAGTGATTACATTCTTATGTGTTCTTTATCATGAAAGTCGTGTTGCTCAACCTTGTTTTAAGCAACAATAACAGATTTCCAGTGCTGATTTTTCTTTATCAAAAACAGATGAAGAGTTGCGAGGAAGGAATTAAGGAAACTCGTGATTATGACGTATGGGATAAGTAAATGAAGACGTTTATTCGTTACCATTTTACGTATCATGCATTATCCGGGCTTGTTCCGAGGAAAAAATTAATATTTGACCTTTTTCATGGCCAATTATGTAGATTTAATAGCTCTGACCTTGGTGCATTAAAAAAATGAGGAAGGAATTGTGGTTTATGATTATAACGAATGAATTTATATTTGATTAACAATAAATGAGGATTATGAAGAATAAATTGAGGACACTCAGAATTATGAGACACATTAGTGGGATGCAAAATAAATGGAAAAAAATATTTGTATTTACACCCAACCATATTATACTCATTGTAGAAAATTGAGTTGTTCGGCGTTGGTTTGAGAAAACAATTGACATTTGAGCACTTTATGATCATTTCTTTTATCCTATTTTTTTATTAAGAAGAAATGAAGAGTTAATGAAACCAGTATTTGTTGACTTGTCTTTTGTCTCTCAAAAATGGAATGAATTTCTCGAGAACTTCTGTGCAATAAACTTCTTTATTCACATATTTTATGATTAACGGTGGACCGACAATTCCTTAGGGAACATTGTATACCATACACCAACTTTTTCTGAGTGCAATCGATGGACTTTGGTCAAATATGGGTTTTCGGTACCCCAGTGTCAGTAATTTTGTTTGTTGACATAGCTATCTAGTTGAAAACAGGCCTCATCCGTGAAATGGACGTGCTTTATTTCCAACTTTTTGGTCCCAACAATCTCCATGATCAGTTTTGCAAAAGTGAATCTTTGACCTCAGTCAGAGGAAATAGATTCAATTTCTTGGTGAAGATGGTGTGCATACTCACACTCACACCGAGTTGAGTTGCGCCTTTAGAGACTGAAGTTGTGGGCTCTTGTCATAAAGCTTCCGAGCTTGTTCTATGGTTTCGGGAGTGGTCACAGTGACTGTTCTTGACAAATTGTCATCCAGTGCACTTTCTGTCTTTCCAAACTTTCCAATCAGCTTATTATAACATTAGTAAAATAGACAATTTAATTATAGAGCACGTTTTATCATGGTATTTTTGCTTTGCTATTGGAGATAGACAAGGTAGTGCGCTTGTCAAGCTTGGTCTTGAAGACAGTTAGCGCTCCGCTAGTATTTCAACTTTTCTTGTAAAAGGCGGCTACAATGAAAACCCTTTCTTTGGTTGAATAGCAAAACTCCAAACATTGACCTAGCCAGAACTAACGTTAAATGAAGAGTTTGACCATGGCAATAAAAAACTCTTTCGCGTGAGAACGAAGGCTTTGTACAATGCTCGAACATCTTTGAGGCAACGCTTTGCTTATGTTGTTTTTCCCATCATCTGTTGTAATAGACAACTACAGAATGATTTTTTCGGGAATACTTCGTACCTCGAAATAAAAGTATTCTGACGCAATTAGTTATCTAAATTTAACAGACCTTATCTTTTTTCATTAAGAATAAATTGAGGATACAAAAGTATGGTACTTAGAGTAGATTTTTATTTCTTATCCAACAAGATTTGACTTGTCTGCAAGTCGTGTGGTTCAGTATTGGTTTGAGAAAAGAATGGATATTTGACCTCCTTTCTGGTAAATTATGAAGATTTAACAGATCTCAGCTTTTATTCTATTGAAAATAATTGAGGAGCTATGAGGAATTTTAGTTATTGCGCCAGTCGTGTTGGTTAACGTTGATTTGAGGTAAAGAATGGTCTTCTGTTTTATAGTCAGTTACCCGCACATAAGTGTTTTTATCTTTTTCTCATCATCTCCAACGAGGAGTTATGAAGAAGAAATCGACGAGTTGAAGGATATTATCAGTTCTCTTTCCTTAATGATATGTGGGGGATTCTAAGGAAAAAATGGGGAAATTTTGTAACAAAAAAAGCCCAATTAGTTGGGGCAATATTTGCTTTTAGCTATTTGTTCACAAAAAATTTTATTTGTCAAAATTAAGGTTTCACGAAAAGAATGTTTAATCTCTTTAATCGTTTGATAGTTAGAGTATGAGGTAGTTGAGAAGATTTGAGGAATCGTAGAATTTGTAAATTAGAAAAAAATTAACCGGAGCTAATACAGTGCACTCTATGCTACCGTGGTAATATCAAATAAAGAAGTTGAATACGCATACATCTTTGAGGCAAGGCTTTGCTTGTATTGTTTTTGCGTTATCCGTTGTAATAAGCAACTTCAGAATGTTTTTTTGGAAATACCTTGTACCTCGAAATAAAAGCATTCTGACACAATTAGGTCAAGTGGACGCCAAAAACAAACGAATAACGCCGCGTTGGTAATGAAATATGTCAGTTACGGCGTCGATAGGGTAATTAGCGGCGTTAGTTACGCCATTCCGAACAAATAACGAGCGGAATGGTGTGCGGCTCTCCTCTCCTCGCTGCCGCTCGCAAAGTGTAAATAAATAGTGCTCTCCTGATACGTGACGTCACACGTCTGCCATTCTCAGTTCGCTGATCGTAGACGTAACGTAACCTTGATTCAGAATTCCTACGCCATTTTCCCACTATGTTTATATAAGGTTAATGCCGTTCGCGGGGAGAAATTCCGGCCGCAGGTCGTCCTGTGACGGTTCGTGGGTGCGTTGCGACCCTCTTCCGTTTTCGAAGTTGGTCGGCCGGGCGGCGGCGCGATTTGTTTCGCATTGTTTACATGGTACTACTTTTCACCGGAGCATGTTGTGAAAGCCGCCAGTACCCAAACAACAGTTAACGTAGTTCTCGGTCTGGAGCGCTTCAGTCTACGAGCAACAGTCGTGGAGAAAAGTTGTGTTGCGCGTCCAGTTCGTGTTTGTTTTGATTCTGCACTGTAAACAGTGGGGATACGTCGACGTGCCGTGTGTTTGTGGAGCGACATGCCTTCTGCTGAGATGCGCACGATGTCGAACGGCAACCCGAACGGCGGCCTGAACCCGCTGCCCATCCGCGGGCCCGAGTTCAACATCAGCTCGAAGGACGTGGAGGGCCTGGTGCTGGAGATCAAGGAGAACCTGCGCCTGTCGGCCACGTCGCTGAAGGCCGTGCCGTGCAGCCACCTGTCCCGCAAGTCCTCCAGGGCCTCGCCGTACCGCGTGCCGGGCCGGGGGTGCTCGTGCGACGGCGGCTCCTGCGAGGGCGGCCGCAAGAGCAAGCGCAAGCTGCCGCACGACTCCGCACAGAGCGCCGAGGACCCCTACGAGCTGCTGCAGAAACTGCTGCGGGACGGCAGCCTGGTGAACGAGGCCGTCCGGCGCGTGCAGCTGGGGCTCACCCCGAAGCAGCGCTACTTCTACGAGTCCGACGAGGAGGTCTCCAGCCCCGCGCTGCAGCTCTGCCCCCAGGACAACTAATCTCGTTCTAATTTATTTGTATTCAATTCTAAATGTTCCTTTACGCAGTGAGTGTCTTGTGCACGCGAGTGACGGGCCCCGGCCCCGGCTCTGTATTTATTGGGGCTGCGCCCGCAGCCCGGCGAACTAATTGCAGTTTAGTGTATGTAGCTAGGACACAGGTCACTCTGTTACTCCTTATCTGTGATTGTAGACCTGCTCGTTTCTCGAATTCCACCACTTGGTCAGAAGCATGCCGAGTGCCCTGAACGAAAATGCGAGAGCGAGAGGGTGTAGGACGAGGCAGCGAGCGGTCGCTTGCTGCCGCGTGTAGTTTAGGTAGGTGTATAAGAATTTCAAGTTGCGATAACACGAGGCAGGGTTTATGTCGATACGTTTGACGTTGGTATAAAGTTATGGCTGTTCATTTTGCTCCGGAACCAATTGAGACACTGAACGACCCGTACAAAGCGAGAGAGCAGCAGCTTCCAACTTAAGTGACCGCTGCCTGCGCTCAGCGATTCATGTCTTATCATTGGTCAGGCGCCCGTGTGAAGTATTTTAATTTTAAGCACTGGGTAAATTCTATGTTGATTGTTGTTCTTGTGATACCTTTAATTCAGCGCACGTTAGTGTCGTCTCGTTATTTAAAATGTGATTTCTATTTTGACTGTACATTCATGTCATTTAAGTGTTCCTGTGTAAATAAGGTAGTCCGTGCTGTCAAGAAGCTTCTTTTGTACCCACGACCATGAGACTTATGTACTGCGCGTAGTTCTTAAGGATTCAGTTTCAGTTTCGAGAGCAGCTGGATCGCAGTTGTCCACGCGTTGTTCTCGCCTGCTTGGTGGCGCCCGACGGAACCTCGTTCGGTTGGGCGCAGTTACTTAAATACCTGTTCTGTATCTTGGGATATGATACCGATACCGCTTTTTTATACTGCAATAATTTATACGATAGTTTTGTTTACAGTTTGTATGCTCGGCGGTATCTTTTTTTTTATTTTGTATCTTTAAATGATAAATACAATTTTCGAATAAACGCCGTTTTTTATTGCCGCAAGAAAAAACCTGCGACACAGTCGAGATTATCTACAGAACAACGTAGATAACGCAAGTGCCACGCTATTTTTGGAAGTTTAAGTTATTGAAGCGATGGTGGACACGACCATACTTTCTTCATGGATGTTTGGTTTGAGTGGAGCGCGCGTTTGAAAATAAAGAAAAATGCAGATTTATTGCTTATAGATACTTATTGACGTTTCATCAATTATTACCAAATGACATCGTCTGAATCTTCCGCGACCAAAATTCTAGTACCTTATCTGAAAAGTTGACAGTTTATTTTGTTGGTCGCGCATCTTAAGATTATTAGGTTATTTATCCAAGACCCTTTTTTGGCCCGAAATAGTCTAGTTTTTTCTTCTTTACTATATCTTGCAGCCCATTTTTCGCAATATTTCTGGGTTCGTTATCTATTGCGTCCATGATCTTCCACATCTTTGTATAACACCACACATCAAATCTCTTATTTCTTCTAGGTCAGCTGCGCAATTAGTTTTGTCTTATTGGTGTTGATCCCCTATTCTATATTTCTGTCGAATAGCAACTGTAGACTTCAAGACTTCAGCAAGAGTACAGTAACTTGGACAAAACTTACATTAAGAGCTTCTAAGACGATTTGGATATCTAAAGATTTTTTTTCTTCTTTACTATATCTTGCAACCCTTTGTTTTTGTCCATTTTTCGCACTACTTCTGGATTTGTTGTCTATTGCGTTATGAAATCTTCCAGATTTTTATAACACCACACCTCAAACCTCTTTTTCTGCATTAGCTCTGCAAGGCTTCATGCCTTAGCGCTGCACGATAATATACATTGAGAATATATTCCTTTTTGTTTGAATTATGCCGTCTGCCGATCATTATTTTCGTATTATTGGTGTTGATCCTCTATTCTATATCTCTGTCAACTAGCAACTGTCCGCCAAGAGCACAGTGATACGGGCAAAACTTATATTGAGAGCTTCTAAGACGATTTTGATGTCTAAAGAAACTCCTAGTAGAGATAGAGTGGGTAAAGCGCGCATCACATCCATAGATGTCTCCCTAATTTGTTCTTGGTTAGAGCACGTGTTTGTGAATTTAAGGAAAACCCCAGTGCAGATTATGTTTGCCCATTCATTATGTTTTATCAAAATCCTTACCAAATGACTTAGCAAGTATCTTTTAAGAACGTTAGCTATGATGCCAGAATTATGTCTTTCTTTGGACCAAAGTAGTTTAGTTGTCTTCATTGTGTATGTTGCGTCCATGAGATCTTGCACACTCTTCTATAACACCACATCTCAAAACTATTTTTTCCCTGTTAAGGTTCTATACCTCAGCGCCAGTAATTTGCTGTCACATAATACGTTTTTTATTTTTATTAAAAGCATATTCCTTTCTGTTTGAATCACTCCATCTACGTTCACGGTTTTGTTGATTATTATTTTTGTCTTGGTGTTTTTATTATTCCATATGGCTTACGTTCCTCCATCGTCTTGTAGACCTTCTCTATTGTCTACCAAGAGTACCGTGTCACCTGTATATCTTAGGATGTTGGTAATTTGTCCATTTACTACAATCCTTCTTCGATGATTAGCAGAACGTTTTTAAAAAGTTCTAATGCTTTTTCCTTGAGGGTTGGTTATCTGTACGTATTGTTACTATTTATGATCTATTTCAGAGATTTTGAGTATCTGTAAGCCTTTTGTCCTGCATTATGTCGGAAGTTTCCCCAAAATCAACGAAGCACCCTTGAAGATTAATCTTTAAGAGTTTGGGGATTGAGCAACCCTTCTATAGTTACGAAAACCAAACGGGTTATTGGATATTCTATTGGTCAGCTTACCATATATTCTTTTGTGTATTATCCTTAAAAACATTTTTAGTGTGTGGTTCACAATGCTTCTATATTCTTCACATTTTTTTTGTTTGCTTTTTTTGACATCGGAATGAATTAGGGATCTCATTAATCTTATAAAAGTCCAAAAATTTATCTAAATGTTCCTCTAATATCAATTTGAGGATTTCTATAGGTATTTCGTCAGGTTTTCCACCTTTAATACGTTAAATTGCCTTTTCAATCTCTTCTTTACTTATTGATAGCCTCCTTTATTGTTATCTTTTCGTATACTCGTCCCATCAGTGTATTTTCTCCTAGATAGTTCTCTATGCCTTGTCGTTTTTGTCTGTTATGATTTGTAGGTTTTGTTTCCTGTAAATCCTCCCCGTTTCTTTAATTACCTTATATTACAAAACAGTCATGATGCCCTTTTTGTTTCTTAATTTTCGCACACTTTTCTGACATGTTCTTGGTTTCAGTAATTGTTCTTTTGATAGCTCTATTTAGTATTTGGTATTCTTGATCTTGATCTTTAATCTTCTTGACTCCACTTTTAACTTGTTCTTTGTTTTTCTCTTTATAATGGTTTCTGTTTCTTTTTTATATCGATTTGGTTTTTTTTTTTATTATATTTAACTTTAAAGTTGCTTCTTCTTGTATTTGTTATCATAGTTGTTTATTTTTTGGCTTGTTTATGACAAGTTTTAGTTCCGAGCCTTAATTTTCTTCAACTTCGCTTGATCGTAGTAGACGGTTACGATTGCTTGAAATGCCAAGAACACGATATCTCTTTGTAGATATAATTGAATTACGAAATTATTTATTTGTAAGAACGTTGTCAATTTAATTGCTTATGGTGTTTCTTTCTCTAAAGATCTTCCATATATACAATTTTCAAGTGTTTTTTCTTATGAGATCAGCTCTTTATCATTTTCCTAAAGGGTGGCTCAAATTAACGGTTAGCTTAAATTTTTAATAAAACTACGATTGAATTTTTATTTGGTATTAAATTCTGACAAATGCATAGCTCAGGTTGGACTATAAATTTTTTCCATTACAATTTTGTACGTGTTTTGATCAAATGTTGACGTTTTTTTGGATCGCTCGGGTAGATCTTAGATTTCATGTAACCCCACAGAAAATGTGCAGGAAGTTTTTGGTTCCAAAAAATGGATATCATGTAATAGTAATGATGCTATTCAGAGTTCCAGTACTTCCAGCATCATCTTCCAAGAAGTATGGGCCTGTTATCCCACCTATCCAAACCAAAGAGTGACTTATTGGGGATACATGTTTTTATAACCCAAATGCGACAATTTTGTTTGTTTACGAACCCGTCGAGTTGAAAATACGCCTCATCACTAAAGAAGATTTTTCGACTAAACTTAGAATCTATTTCTTGATAACACTATTTTTTAAAGATGATTTTCCATTAAAAAACTGAAAATGTATCTACTATTTCGAGACTAAGAGTCTCATATTAACTTTTTGTAATTTGTTATTGATTTTATGTAAGACGGTACAATAAAAGTGTAATTTTGCTATGGTATGAACTCTTCATATTTGCACCAGATATTTAGCTAACATTTAGATGTTATGGTATACACCCGTCAGATGAGGAACCTGCTCTATATCATCTCTGCTTTTGGAAGAAATACCAACAAAATAAATTACTTTTTTAGACCAAAAAGGAGTCAATAGTTGTTTCACTACCTTCTCTATTTTGGACTCTCAGAAATAAGAGAATCAGTAGATAATCTGGAACTTTATCTATTGTTTTTCTTGTTTTCGAGAGTTTGAAGAACTTACTTTACGATTCGTTTTCCTTTTCGTTTATTGTGATACTTTAGCAATCTTTAATTCACTGATCCTTTTTTTGACTAGTGTATTTCTTAATATTAATATTTTCTAAAATCCTTCGTAGTTCTTTATTTTCTTTTCTTTGTTTTGGATAAGGGAAACAAAACACTAGGGCTAGTTGTTTGAGTTATAGATCCAGATGGCTTGGAAGCTGGAGTTTTCATCCGCCAGATATGGATGGTTTTGGATCAGGCGACCCTAAGTGAACATTTAAAATATCTATGGTCCTATTTGTGCTTTGGGAGTTTTAAGTGAATCTGGAATTCTCGCGCTGGTTCTGATCTTTATCACAAAACATTTTTTACCATAAATTGCCAGTGTTCTGTCAGGATGACGTGCCTTTCAATCGTGCTAAAAGGCATTGTAATGATGTTTTAGAAATATGCGCCATGTAAGGGTTGGGGCTTTGTTGATGTGTGAGTTCCTGTAGGGCTACCTTTCAGTTTGTATTTTTTGAAGAGCACTTGTGGAAATGCGATGATACGGATGAAGCCATTTATAGTAACAAATGCTGCTCTTTTAGCCGATGTTACTTTCCTCTCTTTCCTCTTACCCGTTACTATGTTTGATGACTTGTACACTGTTGTCAGGCCCGTGCCATTCAAATCATATACCTAATTAGTGACCAGTTTGCCTGAAAATTTTTCCAGTGCAGTAACTTGAGCAAAACTTGTAATGTAGTCTGTGAATTTATGTTCCAAGACATTTTATAATACGATGCCAACATTATTTCTCATTTTCAGAATGCATCATAATATTGAGGGCTGTTAATTTTTGAAATTTCTGTTGTTTTCAATTGCAGCTACAGATTTTTCCGTTGCACCAATCGGAATACGCTCTTTTATTAGTTATCTACCTTTCCATTGGCGTCGCTGTGAATTGAAGTAATAAAAAGGAATTGGAAATGAAAAAGCTTTGATTATTTGGCGCTGTACCCATATCATTGAATTGAAATGCTGCTATTTCGAACCATAGATCTTCAATCTTCAATTTGGGACTTTGTCTTCAGTTGACCTCATAAAGCATCTAGATTTGGCCTGATTAGCTCAGTCCGTTTCGGTTCACACAATCACTAACAAATTAGAATTTATAGTGCTATAATACTTGCACATGCTCATTATTTTTTTACTTTGAGTGTGTAGCTTAGAATATAAAAAATTACATTGCAGTCATCTTTTATTATCCACACGTCTCAGTGGGTATCTAGAATGATATCTTTGGGTCTGCCTTTTGAAAGTTCATGGTCCATCGACTATGGTTAAAGTGAACGTTTCTACTCTAGAGGTGACCAACCAAGTCTTGATTTTGGCCCTCTTAGTTTCTAGTTCTCCCGAGATTTAATTTCGAAATTAGGAAGTTGAGATACGAAGACTCGCTAAGGTACCTCTGATCGGCTAGGTTCTAATCCCCCCTTTATTTTGTGAAATTTATTTGACATATGCGCCTATCGAACAGTTTGTGATTAACATTATTAGCAATTTTAGTACTGATCATATCTCTATGTCCATTCGAAGTTAAAGATTCTTTGAAGTATTTATGGTGGATAAAAAGTTGCCTTTACTATTCCCTTTTCTTCCCAGGGGTTCTTTCTTAAGATACCAGCATTTTATATATGCATATTGTATGCTACCCTCTTTGCATTTAGTGATGTTACTATACATGCTCTGTTTGCAAACTTAAAATTTATGTGCTATCCAACTATTTGTTTTCTTCCACTGATCAGACAAGATTTTTTGCTAGTTGTTAATTCATGCAGTATCACATAGAAGATCAAATTATTTTAAGTCTCATAAAAGGGTTTTTATGGTTTAAAATGTAATTTACGTAAATAGGAAGACACACTTCAGTTTTTTCCAATTTTGATGATTACATTTAAATCCTCGTAACTAATAGTGAAATAGTATTAACTTAAATATCATATTTTTTATTTCAAACCGTTAGAAAGTTGAAAAAATTGGTTTCGGGGAGATTTTGAATGTCCACAGGGATAATTGGCAAGCTTGTGGTAATTTTTTGGGGTAGAAAGAGAATCTATATAAGGAAACACTTTTTCAATACAGACTATCAGTTCTGCTATTTCCTTGTTGATTATATTTTTATCTTTATTTAAACATTCTTAAAAGGGTGCGTCACAACTCCATCAAATAGTTTGTGTAATGTATAGCTAATCATCAGATCAATTCTTATGACGTCAATCGTATGCGCGAAGGGTCAAATCTAGTAGTATCAGAGATGCGACAAAGACCTTTTGACCTTCAAAACTGATAAGAAATACAAATTTTAAATCCACAACAACCAGAAAGAATTATTTTGGAAGTTCTGAGGAACAATCCAAATGATCCTGGTAAAGAGAGGGGGTTTATTCAAATCAAATTTATTGATTTGTTCTTGTTTTAAATATAAAGTCAGAATTGTTAGGACAAACCATGGCTTAGACAATTTTAGTGAACGCACACTTTACTAGTTTGCTTAAGCCCATAGATATGGTTTTATCTGTATTGTGCAACTTTTTCAAAGGCTTCCATTTTTATGTTCTCTACTGGGTCATTCTTTTGTCATTTAACTGCTTGGTTATTGAAAATAATCTCTTTTTTATAGGTTCGTTATTTGGTCTCGCTAAAGAGACTACAAGAAGAATGTTTATACGACCTGAAAAATTTTAATCAATATGTTGATAAGATTATTATTCACTTAGCCTTGCACCTTTAATTATGATCTTCTCTTGTTCAAATCAACATCTTCGCGACTGCAAACATTGGGTGAAAAATAGTTGACAGCCCTTCGGATCTGGGATTACGATAGTATTGGATGAGAGATCCGGAACGACGTTCCTGACGTCAAAATGACATTCGTGACAAGGTTGGCCCCTGGTGTGCCAAAATTCATAAATTATTCCTACGTGAACCTTCCCTAAGGAGCAAGTTGCATTAATCTTGTAATTTTTGTTCAATTTCGCGACTTATCACCCGGTCACGGCTAAGATAAGGCAGCTTCTTGAATTCCGTATTTAGATTATTTTATATGAGCATCTTTGGAATCGCTGGCGCGCATTTAAAATTGATACTTGATTTTTTATCAATCTCGGATCGTTCAGGCGCTCACAATCTACTTGAGTGTGATTAAGCAACTGCAATTTAGTACAACTAACACAACGTGAAGTTTGTGCACTAAGGCACAAAAACTTTCTTCATATTCCTATCAGTTTAGTACCAAATACCTATAAAGTCATTTTTTAAGGAGGGAGTTCAGGCCTACAATTGTTTAATTGTCGAAAGCTAAACTTCTCAAGGATAGAAATAAATGGCAGAACTACGAGGTGAAGTGCGAGACTAAATATTTTTTCTTACGCCAAATAAACTTGTGGATTGAGATTGTATTGATGAAAGATTGTTGATGTACTTTAAACGCTCCTTGTTTAGATAAGGACAATATTTGCCCGAATTAAATGTTTGAAAAAGGAAGATTAGTAATGAAAGGTCTGTCTCAAAAATATTAGGTCGGTGTTAATATAGTAAAATGTATTATATGGCTCGATACTTTTGGGGCAGATCATGTTTATCACTATAGTGTCATGATGATGTACACAAATTTTTTTTGTATTTTACTTATTGATATTACGGAGTTCCTGATGTTTTATTTATCTTTTGGGTATAGAGGATCTTTTTGGTATAATGTTTTTTAATAGGAATTAGAAGGTTTCAATTATTTGTATGTTCGGAATGATTCTTCTTTCTCTTGTTAGGACTCTTATAACTATAGTCTTTCCTTTCTTTGGGGTTCTTTCTTCTCCCACCATATAAATGTGACCGTAGCATTAGTTTTCTGCAACATATAGCGTCTTCTATAGTTTTTCATCCAAATTTTGTATCTACTTCTGTGATCTTCCTATAGAAAATATGCACCAAAGGGTATAAAAAAGAAATGGAGGTATATCTACACCCTTCTTGATACCCTTAAGGGTCTTTCTGGGACTTCTATGCATTTTTTTTAATAGGTATGAGTCATACATTTTGGTAAGTAGGTGATGACCTAAGACTGATTAGTTCTGTCTGGTTATGGTTGGAGTTAATGTGTTTGAATAAAATATGAAAGTTTTGGTCCACCTTGAACGCATGGTTCCCTGTCCGCCACACACGAGCAAAGCAAAACGTTCTTTGCCATTGTGACTGGGTAACCCAGCGTTCCTAGTGACCATTAACTTGCCGCACCGTTCCCAGACAAAACAATCTGTAACGGTCTGATTTTTTTTGCTTGGAAACAAATGAGTTATTTCCTGTTTGAGCAGCTGCACCAATATAGCTAGTCCAGCAAGTTCAAGCAAGCGAATGTCGAGTATTTGCTCCATCGGCGCTAAAATCGCGCTTTAGTAAGGTATAAGCGGTCGCGGGCTCATTTACCATAGGCGGTCCCACAAAATTTTTACGCGAGCGCTATCTCTTTGTTGCAAATGAAATATATATTATCTGTTCCACGTTACTCTAGAACCCGATAATGCACAGCGCGCGTTTGTGTGGCATGCCTGCTTGTTTAGATAAAACTGTTTGTGCAAAGTGTTAGCCACAGGTTTATTTCAGAAAATGAGAAAATCGTACATAATTTTTATATATAGGCTGTTCAGAACATCTGAGCTAGATGAATTATATTAATTGTTGCGTTTCAACTTATTTATTTACAAATAGACTGCGAAAGGCTTAAAGTTTATGCGGGCAGCATCTTAACTTTGAGCTTTAAATTTAGCAAACACTGCATGGTGGCCTATTTTTATTTCAACATCCCCTGTCGTGCTAGCATCCTCATTGAAATTGGATTTTTCGCTTTGTGTATGCAGACACGGATTGAGTTATTCTACTTTGATATCCTCTATAAATATAAACATTGCCGGATATTATACTATACAATTGTATGTATTCAGAAAGATTTACTTAAACTATCTACTATATAAAACTGCAAAAATGTAACTGTATGTGTTTGTAACTAATCAATACCTCATTCGAACCGGTTTGTTGTCAAACCTCGCATAAAGGTTTTATTTTTTCGATGTAGGTCACGGTAGGTCTGTTATAGGTCAAAACATAAATTATATGAAATAATTAGACAGTTTGCGCTACCTGTAGGTGTTTCATGCACCACGTAGCCAATTCTTGCCGTTAGTAAGCGTATACGGCACAATTTTGATTTTTACTAGTTTTCTATGAACGCGCTAAAAAATTAAATACAAGCATCTGAAATCTACATAGAAAACCAATAAGTGCGCCCTTTAGAGCTATTTGTACTAGTTGATAGTTGAACTATTTCTATAAATATCATGACCAGCAATGTGGTCTAGCGGACAGAATCGTCAAACTGAACCGCAGACACCACTCATAATGTGCCTTTGCAGATCAGAATTGGTACACAGGAATCTAGATGCCAAATGCGACATTTTAAGTATCTAGAAAATTTTAATCTGTTTGGTGTATTAAAAGACAAAAGGTGGAATATAAATCTAGACACTCAACGGCAGTGTGAACATTTGATTTCGCTTTACAAAAAGGAGCTCGTTCACCACGAAACGTCACTGCCTATACGGTTCCGATCTATTATATCAGTCCTTGTGCAGGTTTTTCAAAGCATCATCGTTTATGAATATAATGACGTATAACTTTGAACGAGATCGCCAGTGTGGCCTAGGGGTACCGTGGTAATCCAGTACCTGCATAATTAATTGCATAATCATTAACCATACTAATTGTTTTGTGATAAATTAACATTATAAGCAATTTTAATGCTGGAAAGTACCTTCACCTTTCGGGTAAAGAATCAACCAATTCTTTGATGTATTTATAGCCAATAAAACCTACGCTTTTTCTTTCTTTAGAAGTTGATATCTTCAAGCCGTGG
This sequence comes from Sinelater perroti, assembly GCA_036346155.1. Taxonomy (NCBI): domain Eukaryota; kingdom Metazoa; phylum Arthropoda; class Insecta; order Coleoptera; family Elateridae; genus Sinelater; species Sinelater perroti. The sequence goes on along the minus strand of JARFIY010000346.1, from coordinate 1,654,252 downwards.
TTTTAGATCCAAAGAAGATCAGAAGGTCCGAAAGAATTTACATCCGCGTTTCTTTGGCTACTTCTCAATGGTTCTCTTTGAAGATATCAACATTTTACTTATGACTATTGTATTCTACCCTCTTTGGACTTGGTGATGTTACTATACATGTTGTTTTTGCATACTCCCATTAGATAAGGCTTCGAGATTTGTTGCTTTAATCTAAGTGTCGCAAGCTTGTGGTGGTAACAGTTTTTGTGAGTAGAAAGGGAACCTATTTATATAAGGAAAAATGCCACTATCAATAATTGATAATCAATATTGATAATCTGTTTATCTTTATTCAAACATTTTTAAAAGGTTGCGTCACAACTTCATCAATATTTGGTGAGCTGTATAGTTAATATAATAGATCCATTCTTATGACGTATGGACGAAGTGTCAAATCTGGTAGTATCCGAGATATAACATTACAAAATACACCTTTTGACCCCCAAAATTGATACTCACTGCAAAATTCTAAATTCACAACAGTCAAAGAGAATTATTTTGGAAGTCCTGAGAAACAACCCAAATGATTCTCTTGAAGAAAGGAGGTTATCCCAATTAATTTGATTTGCCTGCATTCAATTCGCAGTCGTATAAGGGGCGAAGTTTTTTGCGTTTGCATACTATGCTTGTATGCGCGTTGGAGCTTTACTCTTTATTTTCCCTGTCCTCTTAATTAGCCCTGGTGTAGATAGTGGATAAATCTGTAGGTGTCTTTGGGCGACTTGCCACGGCCCTGGATGCTCTTGTATAAGTCTTGAGCGCTAAGGGAGATAAACTTCTGGGTTGTCGGAATTTTCGTATTTCTGTAGAGGTTGTGGTTTCTCTCCAACCATGGGGTGTTAAAGGTGGAGCCAATTTAAACCTAGTAGACTTCTAGCTTCAGGATTTTTTATAACACGCATAACATTTGTATGAAATGCTTTAGCTGATGAAAATCTGAAGGTAAATTTATCACAAAAACTCTCTATAACAACTATTGGACAGTTAACTACTTAAAATATTGGGGGTTTGCCGTGTAGATATTCCTCACAGCTGCATACTCCTCGTTATAGCACTATTAATGATTTAATGATAAACACTTTTGATATCACAATTAGCGTTTGCGTGAGAATTCAGCGCCAATTCAAGGCCAACTGTCGGAGAGTTGAAACAGTACAGCTTATGTTTATCATGTTTCTAGAATCACTTTGTTGATTATTGTAGCCGAGATCAAAATGTAATTGCAGATAAAGAAGGAGAATACTATTAGGCACAGAAATGAGAGATGAAGTTTTCTGATCTTTAAAAAATTGCACGAGTTTCGTAAGGCTCAATTGCCCTGCTGTGGTAGTATAAAAAACAACATAAACGTACATAATGTACTGTATGCTGTTGTACTGGCACGTTACTGTTATGTCACGAAAGTGTAACAGAAAAGAAACATAGGTATGAAGTGTGGCTCTAAGGGGTAGGCATGCAAGTTTTCTTAATGAATCATATGAGTCGGCTATGACAAAGTGTGTTTAAGAACAGCAAGTTTATGGTGTTGAAGTGATAGGGGACTGACATACCACGGAAGGAAGATACATCCACTAATAGATACAGCTCTTATATGGTATATTCAATTATCAGGGCATAATTTGCTGTTGTTATTTCTAAACTTCTTCAATTCCATGTCTTCATATTTTTATCAGGGGTTTCTTTGATAATTGGACAAAATTTTGCATCGTTTTCCCTTTGTTAGTATTGTGAAATTCAGCATGATGCTGAAGTCCGCGTATCAACTTTAATAATGAAGAAAATATCATTCAATTGTTATTCTAGTGCTTATAAGAACGTAAGTAAGCAAACTATCTTTGATGAATATTTTATGATGTTGAACTATCTCTCCACAATTCAGAACAAATCGTCAATCGAACTGAACACCTACTTCTAGAGTCGAAACAATGGAATTTCGAAGTTTTGACAACAACAGTCGCGAAAACTATAAATGAGTCTATGCAGATTATGACACACGACTGGTTGCGGCGTGTGGGTCATATCGAAAAACCTGCCGGTCACTTTTGTCGTAAAACAATACGATCTATTGTTCGTGTGCTCAAATCCCTGTTTGGGCGGCAAGTGCATAAGCGGCTTTATTGCTTTTGGTTTGTTGTGGCCAGTGGAGTGCAGCACCGGGACAGAGAGGTTATGAAATACAACTGCGTAAATTGCGATTGTATAATAATCTGCCGCTGATAACTGCCGCTTCCGCCTTATCGCGGTGATATAATTTGCACGTGCCTGACCCTGAAACTTCTCCACCTCCGTATACACAACAGGCTCAAGTTGTTGGCACTTGGAGGATAATATCTGCGGTTATTACCACTAATAATTTCTTGCGTCTCTTTATGCGGCAGGTCCTGCGCGAACAATATAATAAACGGTTCTTTTGTGGCAGAACTGGATGGTTACAGTTATTAGCACTAAAATGATGTATATGCAATTTACCGAGCCGTATGAATGCTGTTTCCAGAAGCTAGAATAACAGTTGCGTTGTTTTTGTAGATAAATCTTAATTACGCCATTTTTATTTTTGAAAGTTGTTAGTTCAAAGATTTTTGGACAGAGAAATTGACACAAAAATGCATCCAGGACGTCCACAAATATCAGGCATAAAAAATCAAGAATTTTGACATCCAAGAACAGAATGGAAAAGGCAAAAACCTTTTTATCAGCTCTAAAAGTCAGATTGTAACCTCATGGATCCTCATCATCTATCATATTTACTTTATTTGAACCTCCTTCGCATTTGTTATCAAAATTCATCATCAAAGTGATTTTATTCAATTAAAGGGACGAGACCTGAGAGAACTATATTGAAGAACATAATATAACTGAATCTAAATGATTTCTTTATTGTCTGCAGGAATATTTGGAGCTATTCCCATCTTTAATAAGTCATCTTAATTGTTTAAAGATAAAATAAAAAGTGAAAATTTGCATGAAGAATTTAAGAAAATCTGTAATAAAATACTAAGATTACTTTCTAGACTGAAAGTAAAATCTGGTAGGCTAACAGAAATAATCCCAAATGAGAATAAAAAAGTTAAAGAAGAATCAAACAAATCACTTGTGGCTCATTAACATTGACTCCAAAACTTTTAGACTTTTACCTTGGGGCCTTGCTTCTAACATTCTTTTTTGTACTCCTCCTTCATTCATTTTTATAACGTGGCTATGCCATTTCAGTTATCATCTCTCTATAATTTCTATTGGTTCTGTTATTATGTTGTTCTTCACCCCGTCACTTACATTTTTCTTAATGTTTTTTTTGCATAGTCTAGCTCTCAGATGCGTATGTTAATGTTGGAAAGTAGACACTGTTATGTACTTTGTTTTTCCTGTTCTGTTCCATATTTCTTGTTCAACCCTGTTATCTATGCTTAGTGTTGCTCCTAGGTATTCATAGCTTCTTATATATTCTAGTTCTTTCCCAATTATTTTGAAATTATGTTCCTTTTACTCGTTTATTTATATTTTGGTTACTGTTGTTTTTTATTTCCCGTGTCTAAGTGTCTAGGGATTTTTGCATATCTCTTGGATTTTATTTTACTATGACTATGTCATCTGCGAAAACTAGACTTTGCAAATATTTCGGATTTAAATTCTAGTTTCCTGTATAAGCCTTTGCTGTTTTATCTTTGTCTGTCTGTATTATTTGTTCCATGTAAATGACAAACAGTAGCGGGTTAAGGCTGCTATCCTGTTTTGTTCCGTACTTCTGCCAGTTATAGTGTCTTTGTTGTAGGCAGCTTGTTCTTGTAATTTGTGTTCTAACCCTTCTTTTATTTCGTTTTTTGGTTCATTCACGTCAGGTTTCTCTTATTGTCGGTTGCCCTCTTTTTATTTCGACATCCTTTTCACTCCAAATTTTTCTTTATAATAACTTTTCCTGGTATTTCTTTTTCTTCGTGCTACTAAGTTTTCTCTATTTCTAATGCTTCTTACTTTTTGCCATAATTTCCTCGTAATTTCTTTATTATTCCGTAAGTGTCTTCTGTTATCCTGATGTCGATTTTCTATTTTTGTTCCAAAATTTTTCCAAGTGACTGCTTTTACCCCTTACACCGCTAGTTTTGATACATTTTTGTTCTTTATATACAGGTCTTCTAGGCTTTATTTTATTTAACTTTATTATTTTACCATTTAGTTCTTTTTTTTCTGTTGTAGTTTATCTTTACTTTCTCACAGATATATTTTTTAAAGCATTCCATTTTAAATCTACATTTTGTTCTTCTATTTTCCAGTTCTTCGAACTTGTTTCTATGTATTTTTCTCTTTTTCTCCTTCAATTGGTTTTCGTACTTACATTCTTTTATATGGTTTTTTCTAGTCTGATACTTTCTTTCTCCTATAACATGTCTGCGCTGAGCTCTTGCTGCTCTTGTGTACGTGGTGTAATCTATTATGCTTTTTGCTCTTTTTCCTTCTGATTTCTTCTTCCCCATTGCATTTTCCCATTACCCAATGTTCTTTGTGGTGGTCTGCACTTATTCTCGAATTTCAATCCCCTATTGTTAGTGTATTTTTACTCACTATTTCAATTATTGTTATCAATCTATCTGTAAATCCATCTTCGTGGTTTCAGTTTGTTACTCTTTCATCCGGCTCTTGGGTTACCATTACTCCTATTTTCCTGTTGCCTCTTTCCTACTATCGAATATCTTAGTATATATCTTGAGTTTAAGGCTCGTTACTTCCTTTTCTCTTGGGCTCGCTGATTCCCAGTGGTTTTATTTTATATTTGCTCATTTTACTGATATGGTGTTGATATTTCATGTTTGGATTCTTTTTCGCTGCGTTTGTAATCTTCGAAATCTTTGTCTTGGCCGGAGGCTAGTATTTTTTACTTTGAATCTTCTTTACTACGCCAGAGCCTGGTTTTCTAACAGAGGATACCACGTGCAGATGAGGTTGGTATTTGGGTGGCTGTAAGTCGGCACCACTCCTCAATTTTTTGTCAAGTTTGGGTGGCTGTATGGGACCGAGTGATGAATCCATTTTACGAATACTTTTCAGTTCCAGAGGACCAAAAAGATTTAAACCAGCCGACCTAATAACCCTCCTTGCGTAAGTATTGAGGCATACTATATTTTCATTTATATTCTATATATATATAGTTTCTTAGAAAATACTCACTGAAGCATCACTCTTAATTGTACGTACTAATCGAAATCCGCAAATCAGACCGATTGTACAAATATAAGGAGTCAATAAAAAAGAAATATCGTCAGTGATGGTTGCCTGAGCACTGTCGTAGCTGATTCGGACCTTAAAAGCACTTTCAGCGGCTATCCTTGAGAAGACGGCGACCAGTGAAAATGTTCTCTCTAGTATGCCAATCCTCGGTAGACGTCGGTTAATTTTCAATTGCTTCTAATGCTCTCAAAAACTCCATGCCCAAGCGGGTCAGATTTTTTTAGAAAGTCAGGTTTACTAGATAAGCTATTTAGGGATTTATTGTCTTTTCTAATAATGAATCAATTCAGTAGCTATTTCATTTTCTTTGGTTCTGATGAAAGTCGTTAAGGTTTCTTTAATGAGGCAATTAAGGGGTATCCCACAAAGCTTTTAAGTACATACATTCTAAAAAACAATTATCGTTTGGTAACTAAGAACTACGATGTTATTGTAAATATCATTCAAATCAGGTTATCTAAGAATTTCCAATCGATTATCTAGGTACTTAATCTTTGAGGACTAATAACAGTTGACACTAATATATTAATTTTATCATTGTCAAATTATAAAAATAACATTACGTTGAACATTCAATATCCCGTATACTAATCATAAAACTTTGTGAAATATGAAGGTCTTCTATATCATTAGTAGTGCTTGATGATCTAGAAGAGGTCTAAAAGGACAGACCTCTTTAACGGGTTTCTTTTTTTAGAGTTATGTTATCTCCAATTAAGAGATCATATTCTTGAGTAGCTGAACTGCTTTACAAGAATATGTCTAGACGCTATCAGTAGTAGAACTATGCCTCATTAGGTCGCTATCAAAGCGTGGTGTCTTTTTTTTGGGTCTATGCTGGTTGAAGGCTTTTGGTAGAATCTTTGATTTACTTCACTTTAAATGTTAATTGTAAAGTAAAAGATGGATCTTACGAGAACTGGATAAAAGAAGGGTTTAGAAACCGTGACGATGATTGGATATAAATTCAAATGGAAATGAAATGTGGGTTAGTTGGTTCAACAGACTAAAGTTGTTTAATAAACTATAGTTTGTCATCTAGATAAAGTATTTTGTTTTTGGACTGGCGTGGTGTTATACTGATATATCGACCATGCCAACCGACGCAACAACAAACGTTAAGATATGTATATTGGCATCTCAAGAGATGTCATGCATGAGGAGGAAAGGATCCTATTGGATTTATTTTTGTTTTTACTAATTTGTCCTAACTATTCAGTTTTTACATTAAATAAACACGAGGCGGTTTTAAAAGTAGAAAATTTAAATTGCATTATGGAATTACACACGACTTAAGTGACAAGAAACTGATCCACATTGGGTATGAAGAGGTTTTCTTTATTTCTATACAACCGTAAAGTGTTTTATGTTTGTTCAAATAAAAAAACATATAAGAGCAACATGATTTATATTTGAAAAATGAATTTTGATGGAAACTCACAAGGTCACCGAAGAAAGCGTTTAGAAATAAAGAAATATATTATTGTAAACGTCCTGACCATTCATTGCTCATTCCATAAAGGTGTACGAAGTTCTATACTGTTCTGGAAGAGACACGGGTAATGTATATAAAGTAAATTTTTACGTTGCTTTGTTCTTCTAATGTTTGTTAACGTAAACCCCACGTGGTTACCTGTAAATATATCATAGAGATAACCTCTTTCTATATGAAACTTGTATATTTATAATTGGGTGACCATTCTAGTTCTTCGATTAGCAGTAGTAGTATTTTCTGATAGCATTAGGTATATCTCGTTTGAAAATGTGCGGTCATCTCCTAATGCCAATAACTGGAAGCCAGAAAAGCGTGCAATTTTGAAGCATTTCAAACGGATTGTAGACGATGGGCTTTAATTAAGCCAATTAATCCCCTTAAACTTGAGGTCTTTCACTCTATAATGTTTTTGCTATATTTTGCATAGAAGTGCTATCGAATAGCATTACAATTTCATGCTTTAGGATAAACCGCTTGCAAACGGCCAGATTCTTGGAGATAAGATAAATATTAGCTTGGCTTAGTGCAATTAAGCTAATTAATACGAATTAAAAGTACATTAAAGCTGGGCGAATATCTTGGCCATCGCTTCATTTTCAAATAGAGCCCAGCTAATTAGAGTTGGAATTTTTGTATAACTGACCGGTGCAGGGCATTGTAAATATTTTGGCAGCAGTTATTAAAAGCCGCATGTTATTTTCGCTTCAGTTAGAAAATTTGTAATTAAAGTTGGCTTTTCAAGGCTGAAATGCTTAATGCGATTTGCAATTGGACAATGCCTTAATGTGGACGAAGGTTTTAGTGAGCACATGAAGATTGAAATGCAAATAAATGCTTTTAGCGCTCATTGTTGGCATGGAAGCGCGTAAAGGTCTCTTCGTCAGTTTTATTGGTGAAATGTGGCTCAGATATGGAAAAGAAGAAACAATATGTTAAATGTAACTCGGTGTGGAGTGATGTAACATAAAACAACATTGAGGCTCTTTTAGGGAAGAGCTATCAAAAAGTTTGAAACGTCATTTTTATATTTTGGCAAGAGGAGACGTTAGCTATGGATTAGTAAAGTAGTATGATCTTTTAATACGATTCTGAAGAAAATTAGAAATTGCTACAGATCAGTTTGACGGCGGTGGGTAAATATCTTTTTCAGTGATCATACATGGCACCATTAGCGCTTAGGGATACTAAGATCACGTTTGAGATATCGTCAATATACAGTGGGTGTGCAGTTTGTGATCATAGCCAATTTTTTACGAGAAGATTTCTGAATCTTTGTTCCCCTCTTTGTGAAGGGTGAAATTGCTGCCGGTGGAGCTTCTAAATCACTTCATAACCATCTTTAATCTCAATCTTTTCTCTAATGATGAATAACATGGTATTATACCACATGCCAATTTCATCAAATTGGTTAGATTTGCACATATCATCGTGGATTTTCGTGGGTAAATAGGATTTGCTAACTTTTCGGAGCTTTTACTTATGATTGCTGAATACATCAAGGTTTTTTATGTCACTATTATTCTTGATCTGCACAATAATGATTTTATTACTGAAAAACATGACCAGCGTTGGTATAACGGAAGAACAATGTATACACTTAGTATGATTAAGATAAGTCTGGAGGACATATAGAATAATATTTGTAGTAACATTCAACTCAGCGAGGTTTTTTCTTGGTTCTCTATTTTTTTTGCTAGAAAAATTTCTTCTTTTTGATTTACTTTTTTAGACCGATTTAGATTTCTTTGGATTTTGACGTAACTTTCTCCTCATAATTATATTTTTTCCTACATTAACATCTCCATACAGCTTTCTATACAAAATTTATAAACTTTTTTAATTAGATGATCTTTTGGACATTCTTTTTATTATATTTTAACACATTTGGGATATAAGCGACTTTTGTCTGGTTCTTGTCCTTGTTTATAATTGTAAAGTATGTTGTTTTCATTCCGATCTCTCTGATTTGGAATGGTATTGAATTTCGTTTAAAAATATGAAGAGATTGAGATTCAACGGGGTCAGAGACACTTTATATACAATTACATAAGAAGAAGCTAATATAAAGATGTGTTGTTCGATCAAAATCTGGATAAGTGGATGAAAAATGTTAGATATATTATGTCTCAGAGAACAGTCACATTTGGCTCTATAGACAGTGAGGATTCAATGGTTTAATGAATTTCTTTGGGGCGTGTCTAAATTAAATCAGTTATGATCCATTGTATGAGCCGTGATGGCTTAGTGGATAGATCGCTAGACTACAAAACCAAGAGTTGCGGGTTCGAATCCCGCTCTCGCCAATTCGATCACTGGCATTTTTACGGCCCAGCTCGACTCAGGCTGCAATAAATGAGTACCTGGAGGTCAAACTCTGGGGTAATAATAGGCGGTCGGTACGTAGCGCTAGCCACGTTACTACCCATGTGTACCGTAGGCTCTAGATTGTAGCAGATCTATCCTGTTACGAACCCAAAGGGACTTCAAGGCCTGTTACGGGGAACTATATGATCCATTGTATACTCAATAAGACCCTAGAAACATTTTATTATTAAAGTGCCCCTGGATTTCCATTTCTATTGTCGAAGCAGTATTTTGCGATTTGTCTATTTTCAAATGCCATAGGATAAGGTATGCATGTGCCGTTATAATGAATAAATGTAATATTATAAAATTGAGAATTGGGACATAGTCAAGTAATTTCTGCTTTAAATATTAAGCGTCCCCTATAGCGATCTAGAGAACTACGCCATTAGTTTGTGGACGATTAGGAATGATTGATTTGGAGTGACGAATCACGTGTATGACAGATGCTTAGAAAACGATACCTACCAGAATCTATAGTACCAATCCTGAAAATTAGGGCGTTTTTGTGGAGGGGTGTCTTTCGTATATGTAATTGATCCTCTTATACAACACTAGGAATCTAAATGAAGAATAGTAGAGAAAAGTTTGGACCAGTTTCGTTCTACCTACTCTAGAAGAATAATTAAGACGATCGCGGTTTCCTTTGTTAGTTTGATAACGTTCCCTGGGGCCATGGTCCGAAAATGACAAAGAAATCTTTGGGTCGGGTTATATCATGGGCTTCATTTCAGATCCCCAAAGAACGAGCTGCCTTCTTCCCAGAGAGGTTCTGCCAGCCGATTACAAGTCTTCCTCGTATAATTAGGGCTGTCATCAAAGTGAAGCGTGGACCCTTTCTGCATTAATATCATTTGTGGCATAACTAACTTTGATAACAGTTTCGAGTAAGTGCCCGGATAATATATGATTGCGCCTCACTCTCTTAATATTTTTTATCTTGATATCACACCTCTTCACATGCACAATAGACAAAGCAATTTATTGATTTATCATGGTGTTGGTTTATCGTTGCCATTCAGATGTTATAATGACAATAGGGAAACGGGGGCTAGATAATTGAATATAATGTAAATAAGATAGGCTTATCTTGAACCACTTGTATTTTCAGTTTTATCTGTTACAGTTGCTAGCGCACTAATTCAATTAGTGGACATAGCCCAGTCTAGCAGCAGCAGAAGCCAAAATGATTAAATCGCCGTAAGTAAACTTTGCTTATTATTAGTTAAGTGAAATGCTTGAATTGGAGAATGTTTATGAATGTTTACTTCCAAATTTTGTCTTTCAAATAATTGCCTACTGCATTGACGTATAAATTGTTTTCTGTTGACTATTTTAATTCTCAGAACAAAAAAGTTACTGAGGGGGTAGAATATTAGGGAATCATGCTGATGATCTTTTTATGATGATTTATGACCAGTAGTATTCTCTACTATGTCAGTATTTTCTGTTGAACTTTATTTTCACTTGGAGAACAAAACAAGTTGTGGGGGGCAAAGGGGTGATTTTAGTCTTACCAAAACGTTAGAGAATCTTCAATTTTCCATGTTTTGCTTAGTTCTGGCCACTAATAAGGAATTATCATTATCATCATATGCCTATATATCTATCCTTTCACGGATGTAGGCTTCTTCAGATGCTCTCCATAGATCTCTGATTTGTACTTTTTGTATTCAGTTGGGTGTTTTTTTATGTCGTCGGCTCATCTTAAAGCCGGTCTTCCTCTTTCTCTTTTTATCAATCGTTGTCTCCATTTCGTTCATCTATTATCTGTTGTACGAGCAATATGCCCCGCCCATGACCATTTCAGTTAGAGTATCACTTCAATCACGTCTTCCACTCTTGTCCTTTGTCTGATTCTTATATCTGTCTACCTATCTCTTAAAAATATTCTTAAGATTTTCTGGGCTATTCTTAACTTTTGATAGTTCCTTACAATTAGAGTCCACGTTTCTGCTGCATAAGTCAATACTGGGATTATATTCTGATTAAATAATTTTGTTTTCGTCTATTGTTTTATTTTACTTGTTAGAATCTCTCCATTTTGCAAATGCAGTCTAACCCAGTTTTATTCTTCTCTCTACTTCTTTGGATTGGATATAGTAATTAATATATAAGGAATGCCCCTAATAAATTCCAATTTTGAAGGATGTTTAACAGCATAGTAAGACGGGGGTGTGAGATACGATTTAAAATTGCGAAAACCATCCTCGAATATACTGCATAAAACGCGGCAACTACCAGAGCCACTCAGACCGTCCATTCTATTCCAATTGAATATATAAAAAGCGTCGTCAGCTTGTCGAGCAACGTCTGCTGAATTTGCGTCGCTGCTTATCAGACCGGCATTCTGCCGTGCCGGGCTGCATAAACGCCTTTGTATGAATTGATTCTATCCCACGCCGGCACCAGCTTTGCATGGAGCGTACTTACGGCGCAAGCTATTCGATGTTCGCCGCATCAGTTGAAATCGAAATAGGCTTTGTTCGAGGTAATGCGAGAACGCAGTTGAACGAGCAAGCGGGCGAAACCCTAGATTAGGAAAAGTGGAGCAGATTTCCGTGGAAGGCTCTGATTTTAATTTGGAACAAATCTGAAAGCACAATAAACACGATTGTTACATATAAGATATTGCTACCATCGTAGGCTCTTTGACTGTAGATTATACGGCCCTATCCGCTTGTCATGGTGTAGTTTTTGTTTCTTTAAGCTAAAGGTCATGTGTTAGTGCACTTTTGGTGTAACCAGACGTAAATGAAATATTAGTTTCCGGTCGTTTACCGGAACCCAAAACAAAGTTCTTTACTGAAATGTTGTTCAATCAAACTTGGCATGGAGTCAAATAAGTCCTACGTTGGAAGCATTGCCTAGTAAGAGCTCGATCTGCAATGTAAAGGTACTTTTTGTAATAGCAGAGATTCTTTACCATTTCTTGACTATTTCTGATCTTATTTACTTTGGACTGTTGTGGTAACAATATCTTTAACTGCCTACCTTCACACTCCAATGTTAGATCTTCTTTTCCTTAGCTTTAAATGGTTGTTTCTATTGATAGATTTTTTAAACGTCTACCTGACATGAGATGCAATGATGAACTCAGTTTTGACGCTTCTAAATTTCTTGGTCTTATTTCTAATTTTCTTTTCGGTCTTTGACTAGGATACATTTTTGATAATAATTCTCCACCATCGAAATAACCGTATATTTCTAAATGTTATGGTACATAAAGTCTTCAGCAACAAGAAAATAAAGTGAATAAAGTTATGAATTCTGTGTTGGTATATATTTAATAGGAACCAAAACAGCAAATTGTATTTTTTAATATTTGTAAACATTAGATATATACAAAAATATCCATAAATATTCAATTATGAAGAGAAAGTTGGCCCGAACATTGCCTCCCAGATTGTTGCCGAGTAATAATTAATGTTTGCCCGAGGCCGTACATTTTAAAAGGAATCTTTTAATTTATTGTTATGTATGCACTTCAGTTTAATACCACGCAGAATATTTTTTACCTACGCAACTTTTTGTTATTGTTAATTACAGTTGTTTGAATAACATAGTCCTCAACAATAAACCAAACCAATTTTGTGTTTATATTGTGATTCTATTAGAGTGCACTCTGCATTTTGTAGTTTCCTTGGAATGGAGATTCTGTGTAGTATTTGTCGCTTTTATTCCTTTATGATTAGCAAATATACGTTGACGCATTTGTTTTTCTCGATGTAAACATCGAGAATGACAAACAACTCGCCTTCATCCAGGCGACGCTTTTATCGAACTAACCTAAATAGTTTATTTGGGAAAGCAGTTCGGAAGTTGAGTGCCATCACGTTCCAATGAGATGATGGGAATGTTTGACATTAGACGACCGAAAGCTCGAGATTAATATCCAGCAGTTAAACTTTTAAAAGGTGATAGATATGTGTGTAAGCAGAACTGCTGATTTTGGATCACATCAGAGCTATAAATCACATCGCGAAGTGTCTGCATCCGGTGGATGTTATAGCCAGTCTACGTGTACTTGCAATTGAAGGCAAGCTATTGGGTATCAGACCGTATTCGAGATATGGTCGCCATGTTCGACATATCATTTGGATACCATTTTTTATATTGCAACTTCCGTGAAATACAGGGCTCTTCCCTTTAACTGTGGAATCAGCAGAAGCGAATGCGCTTCCGATGTATAAAACGTACGTAGGATACTTTGCCCTCTGCCCCCAATCGATACAAGCCAGATTCATTAATTTCAAAGCGACTGACCGTACGCTCCTCGCGTTACTCTGCTTCAATCAACATCCGGGATCCCAATAATTGCATTTTGTTCTACTTGGGCTGCTTTTAAGCGTGGATGGGACAAAATTGCTGTTTTATTGCCCTACAATCCGGACGCGCTCCGAGGTCCGCTGTGCCATAAAATGCACTTGATGTTCAATTCTACATTCGATGCGAACCTTTACGCTGCATTTGGTGCATTTAAGAGCTCAGCGCTCTGACAAGTAACAGGTGCATTGGCGTTTTTGACCCAAATGTACCCTCAGAAATATCGGAAACCTTTTGGACTATTTTTAAATTTTTTGCTGATTCCTCATCCCATAGCCAAACATTTTTCTAATACTGGAAATATCCAATTAAAACATGGACCAGTAGTATAAGAGAATACGCGTCTATAAAAAACTTCTTAGTTTAAAATAGGTTCTAGCTGACACAAAACTGTCTATTGTCTATTTTATGAAAGGAATCATATTATCTAGAATACAACAAATGTAACATTTTTTAATGTTTATATTAAGGCTTATCCGACACCTTCAAGAGTAAAAGGAGGATGGAAGAAGAAGAAGATATTAAATTTGATTTCGAATCAGAGTAATCAAAGTAATAGGATGAACCGGAATAATCTGAGTAATTGGGATTATTTATTAGGGCCATCGGAGGAATAAGAGAAACGAAATGAACAAATTAATGGGAATAATCGAAAGACTCGTGCTTATCATAGCAATGGAAGCAATTGGAATAATTGGAGTAGGCGGGGTCTTCGAAGTAATCGGAATGATTGAAATAATCGAAGTAATAAGAGTAATCGGTATAGATGTGGCAAGCACCGCACCTAAGACGACCGCCATTATTACCCCTTGTTCGAATGAACGCAGGTATTCAATTATTTTTAGTGACTGAGTAGGCTACCCGCCAGGCATCAAAGAGCACCGGAAATTGAACCCGGGTCCGTCAGCATCGCAGCCCGTCCCTCAACCACGGGACTACGCTGGCACAAAATGATTGAAGTAATTGGAATATTTTGAGTAATCTCAGTAATAAGAAGGATTATAGCAATTGGAGTAATCGGACAAATCGTAGTCATCATAGCAATGGAAACAATAGCAATAATTGGAGTTGTCGAGGTTATTGGAATAATTGGAGGAATCCAAGCATTCAAAGTAATTAAATGATTGAAATAATCGGAGAAATCCTATTAATAAGAAGAACTGTAGCAATTTGAATAATAGGAAAAATCGTAGTCATCGCAACATTTGGAACAATTGGAATAATTGCAGTTATCGCGGGTCATCGGAATAATCCGAATAATTGGAATAGACGTAGTAATCGAAGTATTCAGAGTAATCGTAGCATTCGGAACGATCGGAATAATCAGTGTAAATGCAGTAATTAGAAGAATTGTAACAATCGGAGTAATCGGAAGAATCGCAGTCAACATTGCCATGAGAACAATTAGAATAATTAGAGTTCGTCCGGGTCATCGGAATAATCGGAGTAATTGCAGTAATAAGAGGAACTGTAACAGTCGGAAGAATCGTAGTCATCATAGCAATGGGAACAACTGGAATAATTGGCGTTACCGGGGATCATAGAAATAATCACGATAATCGAAATAATTGGAGTAATCGGAATAGACGCAGTAATCGAAGTATTCAGGGGAATCGTAGTATTCGGAAACATCAGAATAATTAGAGTAATGGAATGATTGCATTAGAATAATCAGAGTAATCGCAGTAATCGGAAGTCATCATAGCAATGGGAACAATCGGAATAATTGCAGTTCTCGGGGCCATCGGAATAATGGAAGTAATTCAAGTAATCAAAGTAATGAAATTATCTAAATAATCTTAATAATCAGGGAAATCCCGGTAATAAAAAGAATTGTGGCGATCTGAATAAAATCGTAGTCATCACAGCGATGGAATTGGAATAATTGGAATTACCGTATAATTAGAGTAATCGGAATAGATGCAATAATCGAGTAAACGAATTATTCAGAGGAATTGTAGCAATTGGAGTCATCGGAATAATCGTAGTCATCATAGCAACCGGAACAATCCAAATAATTGGAGTTATCGGGGTCATTGGAATCATCAGAGTGATCGAAATAATCGGAGTAATTGGAATACATTCAGTAATCGAAGTAAGCGAAATATTCAGAGGAATCTTAGCAATCGGAATAATTGGAAGAATCGTAATCATCATAGCAATGGGAACAATTGGAATAATCAGAGTTATCGAAATAATCGAAGTAATCGAAGTATTCAGAGAAATAGTAGTAATCGGAACAATGGAAGTAATTGGAAGAATCGTAGTCATCCTAACAATAGGGAGAATCGGGGTCATCGGAGTAATCAGAATTATTGAAGTAATCGGAATGGATGGAATGATCGAAGTAATCAGAGGAATCGTAGTAGTCATAGCAATGGTAACAATCGAAATAATTAATGTAATCGCATTAATAGAACTAATAGACATAACCAGGGATAAATGGATGAACAAGAATAGTGTAAATATGCAATAGTAATTGGAATAACTTGAATACTTTTTTAGCATATTGGAATATCAGTATATACTTAAACAATTAGTATGGTATTCTAATTCCATCTATTTGAATTAGACCAATATTTGAATAAATACTTAAATGGCCATTTTACTTGCAAAGTTCAGAAAGGTCTCAAACCCAGTTTATACGATAAACCAAGAGAGTGAAGGTGATGCTAGCACTCATATAAGACATGATAATGGTCATCAATATATTTGGTTAAAAAAACATCTAGTAGCATAAGAGCAAACTGTAGTTAACAAGGTAAATTTCAAAGGTTACTAAACTAGATTACATTCGAAAGTTTGGACACAAGTAGATGTGGAGAAGTACAAAAGAACTAATATCATCTGTAAACAATAGCAAAATAGCACTTGAATTTTTTTTTTATCTGCGTTGTTCTACACATATACTAAATTGAGGTTCCCCTAAGTAACATTCGTTACGTTGATGACATACTTTTGTGTTAATGAAAATATGTGTGGTGATAGAAAGAAGACCCTAAGGCGTATATTGACTGATTTAGGCTGGACCAGCTGTAACAAAGTAACAAAGTTCATAAAATGGTTTTGTAGGTGGTTTTGGCAATGAAAAGATAATTAACGGGAATGAGATGGAAAAAGTGGAGCATGTGTGGCAATAAATGAAACCTCAGCGTTTCTATCTTGCTTATTTTTCTGACTGGTTGTTTTGAATAGGTTAATTCTAATCGGTTAATGAAGACAAGGTCCCCCGCAATAGACTGTAGGTCTGTCTTTACCAAAAGAGGATTGTGCCCAGAATTTTCTCAGCGAAGGCTGATTCTTGTGTTTCTTTTGCATAGATTGGAGTAATTTTTCGTTTACTGCTAGAAGCTTGACATCTGAATGTACTTGTATCTAACCAATTTTACCGCTTCTTCATTTGTAGAAGTATAATGTACCGGCTTATAGTCAAGGAATGTCAGTGCACGTACTCTGTCGTTATCAATTATCAGTCAATGGTGACTCATGTCACAATAGAGATATCTATTGTGAGAGATTAGGTAAATGCCTTGTATTGTTCGAGGATTTTGTTCTTTTGGTTGGTTAAGCCATATTTAGTATTATACTCAACGACAACTTTGACTTCAGAAATGGACACCTAAAAAATACAAGCGCGGTTATCTTCTTGATCTTAAGTAACTTGTATTTGTCTGCTTTTGAGGTAATTAATATTAGACTACAATTCTATCATTTTTGGGTGACTAGTTTGGATCGATCTGTTGCTGTGTTCGAACGTCAATGGACAAAGTTAAAGACGTTGTGCACTTGTTAAGACAATCACCAACGATGAGAAGATTTCTATCGATTAATCGCGTACGTGACTCTCCCGGAATTTACTGGCGTAATACTACTTGTGATATGACTCAATATTTTGTTGTTTTCCTGGAGATTACCATATCAGTTCAAAATAGCAACTGAAGTTGTGTTTATGTTTTTCCTTTCGGTGAAGGTTGCACAGATATAGTCCTATATCTACTGCCGTTATCTGTTTACATTATTAAAAGGCAATTATTAATCGAGGTAATCACCGTTTACTTCTGTACAAAAATGGTTTATTGATCAACATGAATTTGAATGCTTAGATTTTTAAACTCCTGGCATTGCTCAAGACCTCATCAAGACATTTGACTGGAACAATATTCAGTAGTCAGATTTGAAAACACTATCAGAGAAGTACGCGCGACTTCTATTCTAAATGACATTTCAGGTTACGAACACGCAAGGTCCATGAAGAGTGACGTACTAATGGCGGAAATAGGAGAAAATTCCTGGGAATTAGGCTAGTTGGTTTTAATATACAGAACACTCACAGATTTAGTGAATCCATGTAAACCTTGTAGAACTAGTGGTAAAAAAAAATCTTAAGTTATAAATTACAATAAGAATTTTAACGTAACTCCACCATTAAAGTAGTTAACTTATCTGCTAATTAGTACACTTTAAAAGTGTCGTAAATTCAAATTATATATTGCAATAAATTAGAAAAAAAAACATTGTTGTCATGTTTTCTATACTTTGGTGATTTAGTACATGACTTAATATGATAATTTTGTACATATTTCAATTGCAAATTTGGATTTTATTCTTCTGTAGTCAAACTCGCTGGTTTTTGTGATTTTCACAATACTTTTGTAGGTTTCGGATACGAGGTCATATTTAAAAGTACAATCTAAAACGGTGATCGTGAATATAATAATAATATAATAATGGCGAGGGTTCACATCCGCGTAGGAGCATGACTTGCGAATTGAGAAGTTAAGGCACTCATATGTTTGCTTTCTCTGACCGGTCGTCGCGCACCATCTCTGGTGCGGATCGCCATTATAATCCCTTGTTCAAACTGACTACTTAGGCCACCCGCCAAGCATTGAGAGCTTCGGGAATTAACTTGGGTCCGTCTGCATCACAGTCAGGCGCCTACACTGGCTCTGTCATTAGCTGTAAATATTGGAGAGTGTATTTTAACAATTTTTAGGTTGTAATGTTTTTATATTTGCATTTTGATGTAAGCTACTCTGTTTGATATTTCTTTAAATAACGTATCTATGTATTATGAACATGGTGTTTTCTGGTATTAGATTTAGACGATTTATTCTCTTTAGTTCCTCCTCCAGTTCTTCCAATATTGGGTCTGTTCTCATTGTACGTATGTACGTTTGCTTTTTATTTTGTCGATTTTTTCTTTGTTTTATATTGGCAAGTTTTCCCCCTGCCCCTCAGAATCCGTGAGATAGATCGGGTAACCGGTGTGGGATTGTGCGTTTGTGCCTCCCCTATCTATCTGAGGTAATTTTGTTTAAGACTGATTTTCTTCCTTTTATTTGAGAGTTGTTTGGTTTAAATCTCCATGCAGGTTGTAGAATCGCTGTTTACAGCCGTCCATTCTGCGTCAGAAGCTGCTGGTAACTTTTAATTCGCTAATTTCTCTCCTATTGGGTATATTTACCCAATATTCTCCTATTCGCTCCCTTGAGGGAGCAATCAGCAACCTTCAAATAGACATGAAGACTTTCACGGCCGATGTTATGGTGCATCATGTGGTTGGTTCTCGGGTTATAAGGCCGTGGTCGAAGTTCAGAAGCTCTCGACGTTTCGTCCACAACTGCGGCGGACATCTGCAGAAGAAAATCCTCTAAATATTAAATGACTGCCCCGTGCGTTTTCTCTTTTATACTCTTTTTATACTTTTATACGAGCATGGTAGGGATTGTGTTGAGGGGCCGTTGTTGACGTCAGGGGGATGGTAGGTAACGTGATCGGGCTAGCTGCTGACGTCAATCGGGACGTTGTAGGTCATGTTTCTGACGTCTCTCGCTCTTTCGCCGTATCGCGGTCGGTTTTTTGCCCCTTGAGAGCTATAAACCAAAATCTAGGTAGATTGAATCCGTCGTCCCCGTTAAAATTATTTTTATATTTATAAATTTACGCCGCCTCTCTGTATAATCTCGGGTAGTAATTCCTACAGTTGGATAAAACTTGTGTTTGTCCGAATTCTATTTCGCGGTTAGGATTTTCCAAAGCATGTTCAGCAACCTCTGACTTATCGGGTTGATTAAGGCGTAGATGACGTTTATGTTCCTTTATCATGGTAGTAATCTTGCTTACATGAGCAAGGTATGCAGTATACTCCTGGTGTGTCCTGTGGGTTTCTTGTATCTTTGGCTGGTCTAAGCAAATCCCGTATCTTGGTGGTGGTAGTGTAGATGGTTCTCATTTTGTGTTTATTAAGAATTATTCCTATCCGGTCCGTAACCCTGTTGATGTAAGGAAAAAAAGCTTTGCCTACCATAGCCGATTTATGTTGTGTTTTTCGTGCAAACTTGTTAGGTTTGGTTGCTCTACTTATCTCCGTCCTCAGGTAGCCATTCCCTTGTAAGGCTTGTTCCAAATGTTTTAATTCTTTATCCAAAAACTGTGGTTGGCATATACGTCGTGTTCGATCTAACAATGTCTTCACAACCGTTCTTTTTTGGCTTGGGTGGTGATTCGACTGCTTATGAAGGTATATGTCCATATGCGTGGATTTTCTGTACACTATGTGTTGTAAATGTCCATTCTTCGATCTCAACACTTGTACGTCTAAGAAAGCAATCCTATCTTTCGAATCCATGGTCTTAGTAAAGGTTAGTTGTTTATTGTATTTATTACTTTTTTGGGTAGTTGCTTGGTCCCAGGCACCATTAGTTTATTGTATAAATGATTCTGTAGTGAGCTTTTGTTTTTTGTTAGTCACTTGCCGAAAAACTTAATTTTTTTGTATAACCTACGATGTAAAGTACAATACCTTGACATTGGGTTGTGCCCAGATGCCTCTTATTTCCAGATTTTATTCGTTGGTAGGTTGTGGTGAAAATCTGAATGGTTTAGGGTTTGACTGTTCTTTTTTGGCTGTATCTCTTAATTTTTTTCTTTAGTTTGCCACAAATTATTATTGATTTTACTGATTTTGTTTTTCGTCAAATTGATGCATACACTTCACCATTTTATATGGTACTGTTTTTTAGGTTTGTTTGGACCGTGAGTTGATTTATCTTATCTTGTAGTTTAGCCACTTCACGATTCGCTGTTCAAAATTAGCCTTTCAACATGGCGGAAGATCCCTTATACCAAATTGTGATTCTTTCTACAGAACACCTTTTAGATAATTTAAAAGTCAAAATAATTGGCGATAAATTGAGGCTTTTTATTTGCCCGTGTGCAAATGAACACAAATGAAATCATTCCTTAGGTTTGTAGGATATCAGTTGTTTGCACTATAGCTGGAGATTTCAACAAAGCAATTGTAAGTTTATTGATAGTGGAATGAGGTTAACAACATCAAACAGATGATAACAACTGTTTCGTCATTTAAGCAGTTCCTTGGTTCAACATTTGTATCTTTCTTCACAGCTACGTCAGTTTCAGCAGATACACAAAATAAAGACTGTGAATCAAAAAGTGATTGTGCTTTCAACTTGTTGTTTCCAGCGTCACTTGACGCAAATATCTGTTGCAAATAGAGTGTCTTTTGAAAGCAAATAAGTTGTTTGGCGGAAGAACGAACTGAACATTTTTAACAGGGATGCAAGAAACGTTACTATTATTTAATCTATGTAACAATATTTGTATATCAACAATTTTTGCATTGCTAACTATTGTATAAAAGGCAAACGTATGAGAGCCTTAACCTCCCATTTCGCAGGCCACGCTGCTGCGTTAGAGCCTTACCATTATTATAACTATTGTATAATTCCAAAATAGAAGACAAAACGATTACCTTGAACTCTATAGTCATTACGTGCGGCATCATTCATTAGTTTTTGTTGCATTTTGATCGCAGCTTTTCATGCCAGTCGCAGTTCAACGCTGATGTCAATGTTTGTTCGTTTTGAGCGAGCGTCGTCTTTAAACCGTGTAAACGCTACTTTCACACGTGTACATTACGCTTTCGTATATGGAAAGGTGGTATGAGGTACACCTCGCTGCATTTGTTTCTGAACGCTCTGGAATTCACAATTTCAAGGAAACCGCCGTCTAGCCAGCCCGCCATTAGAAATGCAGATATCATTTTGCTCCTAGGCGTTTGTTTGGATTCATTTTTGAGCCTGTAACGTCCTCGTGCTCCACGGGCTCGGTGTTGTCGGTAATTAGACGAGGTTCGTTATCGCTTATTTTAAGCAATGCAAATTAGTCACGCAGCCGCAGGTACTGTATTTTTTAAGTGGAACTTTCAAAATTTTTTGTCCAGAACACCGTTTATGTTTGCAACACTTAACCGTTAATTAAATGTTACATAATGGAATACATTTAGGGCATTGCGTCCCCTTTCGTAAGGAACAGAGAGTAATCTCTTATTGAAGTATCATGTGGTCCAACCAAACCGCTCTCTAAGTACAATTACGTGATCTAGTCGACTATGTCTGCATTTTACGTGGAGCTCCCTCAGTACCCCCACATCCTTATGGGCCTTATTTTGCCTGCATGATTAACTTAATTATGTTTCGCTGAATTGTTGGCAGCTTTAAATAAATAAATAAATGCTAACTAGTATCAGAATTGTATTGTTAAAGTAGTGTTGCAACCCATAGGGGTCTATTTTTAGTGTCAAATTGCTTAGAAGATTGCCTTATTAGCCTTTTTGTTAACTGCGCGATCATTACTATTATTACCGTGTTTGTTTAGTTTGAATTAGTTAAAGTAAGCGTGTATGTTTAGTTCTCAAGGAAATAACGCTGGATTGCAAGGTCCATTGCAACTTATTAAATTGTTTATAATTAGCATCAATTTTTTTGTTCATGTCTGTGCAATATCATAGTGTAATAAATATCAGTACATTAATTTTTAAATACATAAATTCTACATGACAACCCCAAAACATTATGGGCAAACCCAAATCAACCGACGATATTGATTGCGTGAACCAATACTCACCCCAGGATTTGACGCTGGTACTAGAAAAGCATTGTGTATTATTAGAATAATAATATAGTAAGGCTCTGTACTTCGCAAGGGAGTAAGACCTTTGAACTGGAAGGTCATGGCTAACTTGATAACTAGATAATCAAATAAAGTTAGTAACTAACGAAACTATAGCAATCAACGTACCGGACAGTTAACGAAAATTAACAAAAGAGACCGAAGAAAGTAATGGTCAAGACATTACTGTCACAATGCGGAAGTTTTCCGGTAATTTACCCAAAGTGCACAATAGATAAATCAGGTAGCAAAAAGAAACAAGCTGAACTTAAATAGCCCATAAAAAGGCAACAGGTTTACGGTACCATAGCAGACACACAAGAAACAAATATAAATCAAACACAGAAGCAGCGATACATATAGGCACCACAAGCATCAATAATGGTCTACGGATTAAAGATCTGCAAAATAAGCCTCTTGATTATATATTAAAACGGATCTTGGATCAACTGAAGAAATCAGAACAAACGCTCCAAAAATTTAATCAACGACTAACAAACGTGGAAATTATCTCAAACAGAAAAATTGCCAACCTGACTAAAATGGAATATTAATGGACTGTTACAACTCCAGAAAGACGTAGACATCAATAAGATAGATACATGTCTAAAATTCTAAACGCGTTTTACTAAAGAATCTGATCAGATTTAAAGATACAAAAGGTATCATACTCCGCATCACGAAGTGCTATACCAATAAAGAAACATTCAGCACCACGAAAAAGCATAATATAAAACCAAAGAGAAATAAATATCTTGATTTTCTAAAAAAAAAGAAAGAGATTAATAATATGAAGAGATTTCAATAAAAAAATATTCACTGCGATCTATGCTGACAAACACAAAAGGTAGAGAGCTTTGTCTTTGACATTTACATGGTCAAAAATATATTTACAAACAGCCTTCACTTAGAAGAAGGATGAGAGATGAACTCCGACCATTCTTCGACTACATTAACTCCTACTAAAGAAAATACAACAGACTGGAAAAACTTTAGACAGACTCTTAAAGAAACAATTTTTCAGTACTAAGAAGAACCAGATGAAAAGGTTGCGATGTTTTCAAACAATATTTAAAAAGCAGAATGAGAAAATACTGTCGTTATAAAACGCAGAACAACAGAAAAAAATTATCGAAAGGAAATTAGAGACCTTATTACAGAAAAAACAGAATTAAGGCTCAAATGACAGAAATCTAGAGCTTTTCAATATAAAGTCAATCAATAATGTCAAGCAGCAGTTGGAAAGTAAGATTCAACAAACTAAAGACGATTAGATTAATAGCAATAGCATCGAATACTTGCTTTGGCAAACTACTAGTAGTTTAAAAAGTTTGATATTACATACACCTACAACAAGACAGGAGGATGAAAGATGGACAAGAAACGTTTAAAAACAGGAAGATTCGTAAATCATCCAGGAAAGGCAATAGAACCAAATGAAGAACAGAAAAATTAACGAGTTTGGGAAGAACGAATACAAGAGGGAGAAAAGAATCGACATAACTCACCCGATAAGGTTTTCACCGAAATTGAGAAAACACCAACTCAAAGAAAGCCTCGGGATTTGAAGTAATTACAAAAGAGGCGTAAAAGAGCGTCCAAAGAAATCTATAGTTAAATTAGTTATCTTGATGAATTCTGCTTTTACATTAAGATCTGTACCAGAGGTTACTATAATACCTAAGCCTGGAAAATCTTGCTGACCAATTTCATTTCTACCTTGAAACTTGCCGAAAAAATCTTACTGAAGAGAATACAATGAATTCTATTAATTTGGATCTTCTATTGGCCAAATACACAAAATAACGAACATTATCGAAAAGCCATTAGAAGAGAAAACATTTTATATGCGATTTTTTAGATGTAGCATCAAACCTTAAAATAGGCAGATAATAAAGAAAGATAGGAGTACAATAAGAAAGGGTGGTAGGCCCGGTCTTATACACTCTGTATACGTGTGATATTCTTCAGTTAGAAAACAATATCATAGCCACATTGCCGACTATACAACTATCTAGGCAGTGGGAAAAAGGAACGAAGAAGCTGCAGTTATCGACCAAATCAGCGATAGGACAAAAACATGGGGAATGAAATCAGTTCACGTTAACTTTGTTAATAAAGTTATCCAACATATACTAGTCAGCATAAACCACAATCAAATACCCTACTTAAACATAGTGAAATACCTTGGTGTCTCTCTTGACGCAAAACTACGCTGGAAAACCACACGAACTGGTATTAAATAAAAGAAAACGTACTGATTGATTGGGAAGAATTCCGACATGTCTCTAGATAACAAGCAACGTTAATATTATTTAAGGATTTTAGAATAATGTGCTGAAGGTTACATCTTGGTATGCCAGGAATAATGACCTTCATCGCGTCTTGGGAATGGAAATGGTTTTTCCCTAGCTTCATAATCACCTTACGTGGGTCAGTTGAATGACCATCTGTTCCAATGAGTATTTTGATATCTCCCTTTTTATCCGTGTGTAAAAACGGTATACCATTAGTCTAGATATCCTATAACCAGACTTATAAAATTTCCTTCTTTTCTATTCTTTTTGCTAGTATCCAGAATTGTTTTCGATTTTTTCTATAGCTTCGTTTTATTCCAAAATTTTCTCATACTGTTCTTTTGCTCTCAGTGTTTGAGCTTGATTTTTAAAATTTTTGTGCTCAGGCTTTTTTTCGTGCTTCTATCATTTACGAAAGTTTCTTTCACCATTCTATTTTTTTGGCATGTCTGTTTTTTTTTTATTCCGCATACTTGTGGTGAAATTTCCAATTTCGTTCTTTTTAAGATTTCCCACTTATGTCTGCATCTTCCTCTTGCTTCTCTATATGCCTACTGATTTTTTAAAATTTATTATTTTGACTCTTTTTACGTCTTTTCCAAGTTTTCTAAAGAAGAATTTTCTTTAACCAAAGTTTGTCGTCCGTATCTTGCTCTGCTCCTATGTAGAGTTTTACGTCTTTTATCTTCCTTTCTGTGTTCTAGCTAAAAGTCTACTATGGTTTTAATATCTCCTACTCCTACTCCTTCTTATATATATATTTGTGTGCAAATATTGAGTTTCCTATCACCAACTGATTTTCTATGGAAAATTGTACCGTTTTCCTTTTTACCTATGCCTGTAACTCTGAATTTATTTACTTTTTGAGAATTGAACAGGATCAGTTGAAGACGCGTCCCTCTTGGGGAAGATTATGAGTTCTCTAGTACATTGAACGTATTTTCCCAGATGTTTATAAAATATAAAGGAATTTTAGTTACCACAGCAAATATTTGGTTTCATAAAATGTTATTGCAAAATTTAGAAGCATGTAGGTACATGTGATTAGAAACCAATCGATTGAAGGTTATACAAAATTAAGTATACAAAAGTAATAATGAAAACTGCTGTATCGAATTGACTTGAAGGTATTAATTACAGAATACTTATTTGGAAGATCAAGGTCGACGGTGGACGGTTATTTTGTAGCTCCACGGGATGACTCCAAGCGTTGTTTTTGTTGAAATAATATTTTTGTTATCTAATTGCTGTATTTGTCCTGCAAATAAGCTGTTCAAGTATTTTGCTCAATAGCATGCTAAATATTTGCCGTCGGAAATTTAGACTCGTTGAGAGCCAAGGTTTGTTATGTTCTGCGAGCACGTAATCCGAGTTGAAAGGGCGGGGTGGACCCCGCGCGGTCCTGGAAAGTGCAGAGTAGCAGTCTAATTGTGGCCAGGTTTTCTAAGAAGCCTCGTCGCTGCCGAAGCCGACTTCCTTGAATATAAAAATAAAACTTAGTTTCTCACTTTCTAATCCAGCGCTGCAGGCCTGCATCTTATCAGATTTGATTGTGCCTCTGCTTAGAGTTGCTGGCTTTGCTTTCTTGTGGAGATTAAGATTCGTTAAAGTGGAAAGAGTCAGATACGATAGTTGGTCTGTATCGGGGTGGGAAAGTATTCGGAGGGGAGAGTCTGGGGTCTGTAGGTTCCCCCCTTTTGCTTCATTGGAAATATCACTCCTGTGACAGCACATTTTTCCTGATCACACAGAGAGGGTTGTATCTTTAGGACCTTGTTGCTTGTCTGCAAGATCATTTACTATTGCCAGATGAACACCGTAATTTAGTCTTTAGAGCTTGCTCTTAATTGTTTCCCCTGTTTTATGATCTTATTTACATCTTGGAAACAAACAAGTTTTTACCTATAATCCATTCAGCGAATACATATCGTAATAAATCATCACGACACACCCCTGAACCGCCCCTGAAACGCGGAAAGATGTGCGCCGAAGCCAGTTTTACAATGTAGCATTTGTAATGATATTTTATATTTACCCCTTTGTGTTAAATAGATGAATCAGAATTTAAAAACTCGCTTTTACAATACACACTATCATTAATAGTGGAATGCAAACGAAATCTCTACTCTTAACCACAAGTTAGCCGCAGCACTAAATACGAGAGCCCAAAAATGAGTCAGTGTGCACCTAACTACTGAAATACCCGCACTTTTTCAAACCAGCCAATTACAGAGAATTGTTTAAAATGAGCGGGAACTTTTGATAGTTTTAGTACTATACGTATTCGCTGAATGGATAATAATAATCGATATTGATTTTCCAGCAAGATTGCATTGCATGCGCTAAACAAATTTCAAGTACCTGCGGTGCTAATGAGGTAGCTGAAATTTTAGACAATCAACTTGTTTGCTCTTTAGAGTTTTCCAATAGGTCATTCCAGTGATTGGAAGAAATATTTTGTGTTAAAACATGCCAATTTCAAATTTTTTAGAATTGTTCTTTGGTCTTTTATTTTCTTGATTTTTTTTAGTAGAATGTTACTCCCTTTGTTGTTTCTTAGTTTGTTCATCTTTCTTACCTTTTATTTCTATTAGAATTTTTTTGAAAAGGATGCCTATGTTGGACTTTGGTTTTTTTTGTGTACTTAATTATCATATGACAGTTTTCTTATTCTTTTCGTCTTTTTTTATTTACTATCATCCTACTTTGTTGTTGAAATTGAGAAAGTTTTACAATACAAGAGATTGTCGCATATTGTAACGAGTTGAAGTATCTTTGGGTGTTAGTTCCTCCTGAATTTTAGCAGTTAAAAGAACACCGGGTCATTTACACCTATAACATTGCACTGCATTTAACTATTGCACATTGTTTGGAGGAACGGCCACAATCACGTGATATCAAAAGTTTTAGGGTGTAAGTTTTAATCTGGAGGCTAGAGCGTTCATTCTCCCTGTATTGCGGGATATATTTGAACATTTTGATACTAACAATTCATATCAGTCTGCACAACCAACTTTAAATAAAAAAAAATTTGTTTTCTTTGGATATCCATCCGTGGTGCCAGGAGTGACAATATGACTATATCAATGAGATCTGAATTTTTTGATATGTCCACTAAAATTCAAAGCCCCGATTCGTGAAGAAGGTGGTGGCCATTTTCTCTGCCACCAGATGAGTTGTAGAGCGAATGGTATTGGAAACGCAAAGGTGTTGAAACATTCGTTACCCTCGCTATAAAGTCTGCATCTTTTTTGTTAGAAATACGAGTTCTACATCTCGTATCTCTGTATGGTTGTGATATTAAATATATAACATACCTTGAGGTGGGATGGAGGAAATCCTCTGACTTATTAGTTAGATTTTTTAAGTCTTGGGGTAATTGTCATTTAAGGTAAATCTTTCTACTACCAAGACATTGTGTAAGAATGTTATCGCTGTGTTGTTGGATGTTGTCAAAGTTCTTGGTTTTTCTATCTATTTCGAGATCTTTGCTCTTGATGTGTTAATATGTAAACTTTTTCTTGTCGGGGTTTTTATTTACTCATGAGATATCAGCTCTCAAAATATAATTTCGGTATGAAGATCTTTGTGTTGAGTTATTATTGCAGTGTCATTTATATGTAAGGTAATTTCGCTAATATGTAGCGCCGGAATGTAATGAATGATCAAGGCCTTGATCACCACATAATGCAGTATCAGCTTTTTATATTTAAGTCCTTAGATCTATACCTTATCCAATGTCTTTGTAATATCTAGGAAGGTTACTACAGTGAAGTTTTTGTTTTAGTGCCATATTAAGACTATTACTGAACTCTTTCTAGTAACTTAGATAATACGCATAGAAGTGTTATTGGGTGGTAACATAAGGATATGGCAAACTTCTGTTTTCAGAAAAGTGTCAAATTTTTAAGTAAGGATTGAATATGGTAGCAAAGTAGAGGTTTTGTTATATCCAGCAGCCTTAATATCATTTTGTAGTTCGGTCAGTGTTGTTAAATTAGCGAAATTTTTAGTTATTGTTGATCATTCGAGAGTCGTCTGTTTTAGAGATTGTTGGGAGTGAAAATTCCTTGGAGTTTTTCCGCAAATAATTTACTTTTGTGATCGTCTGGTGTTCTTTAATCTGGTTACAATTGTTTCATGTTGGCGAGTTATAGTTGTAGTGGTCTTGACTGCTTGGTTCAATGTAACCTCATTTGGATTTTGAGAACTCAGCCTATGCTATTTGCCATTTTATTTTAATTCTACTTTTTGGTTTGGTCTTTTTCAAGGTATATGTAGGAGAGATGTTCAGATTGGTTTTTTTTTATACACAACGCTATAGTGGAAGATGCAATCGTTCCTCTGATTGGTAACTTCAGAATTGATAATATTGTGTGGAATAAAAGTTGACATTTAAAGTTTTCTGGAATTTTTCCCAGCCTGCATAATCATTTATTAGTCTTGGTGTTGGCAGAATATACATTTGAGAGGAAATGTAGGTTACCAGGACGCAATTTAGTTCTTGGATTACTTTTTTTGGTAACAACGATGTTCGGTGTGTCTGACTGATGGTCGCATGAAACCCTCAAAAGTTGCTTTTGCTATTCAGGTCTCCGATGACTAACGATGAGGTCGATAAAGTCTAATAATTTGAGTTTGGCTGTTGTCAGTTTTTCAAATTATGCGCATATAAGTTAGTTGGTGAATTATGTCTTAGGTGTCGTTTGAAGCCGCTAATTTTGAAGGGTTGTTTCTCTATCATCTAGCTAAAAGCGAAATGAGCAACGATTTCTGGGTTTTAATTCCACTGGCATTCCAATTAATAATTGTTATATTTTAGGAACTTTTTAAGAGGCAGGATATGGGTTGATATGAAGGATTTAATCAAAGGATCGCTTTATGCGACTTCATGTTGTTCCCTAACGTGAAGAACAAACTAAAACGAAGGCGGTTTTTTTAATGAAGGCCTTCTAATGGTGTGAGAGAATGAAGAAACGTGGAGGAGTTTCTAAATATGCAGAAATGCATAATGTGGCGGGGAACACTTTAAAGGTATATTGCTAAATTTTTTTAGTAAGTTATATATTATTAGTCCTCGTGTATTTTTATACTTCTCTAAAGTTTTTATGTATGGTCATGCCATATCTGGGTATTTGCATTGTTAATTGCAAGATAAAGTTATTCTACTTTGTGGAGGTTTTATAATATGTTTTATGACTTTGAATTTATTTTCAAAATCTATTTTTTATTCATTCCGAGTTTTGATTCATTCTGACAACCGGAAAAATATAGTCCAGACTTCCACCCAGGACTTTGGGCCCCTTTGTAGGCAGGTTGTGCTATGGCTGGATTCTGGAATATCCACTCACTTATGTATACTCCCGAAGTTGTCAGTTCATGTTTTAAATATCATAGCTACAACGCGTAACATCCTGCATTATCCGTTTTGAATATGCAAAAACTAAATGAATATAAATTATAACCCCCGAAAATATTAATTTTCTAATTTCCGCAGGCAGGTTCCTGCTCTCCATTTGCATACAACCTATTATGTTCTGGAGTATTATAAATTCGCTTCACACACGCCAGAATTGCATTTGAATTGCAGTTTACTAATTTTGTTTATTAAAAATGTCTTATTTGCATACGCAGCTTTGCTATATTGTATTGCCGCTACTAAAATAGCTTGCCACATACAGATAACGCCGGTTTTCGTAGATATCTACTTTACTACTTAATTAGTCTGGAAAGTTCCTTGTTTGTTTCATGAAACTTAAACAATTACCCGAATTATCAATAACAATTGTAAACATGGTCCGTATCCATATTCTAAATTTAAGTTTGAAAACTAAGTAAAAGCTTTTCTTATTGCCATTTTATTCTAAAAAATGAATAATTGGTAGTGGTAATTATAATTATTTAAAAATACGAGGGTTTTAAATTGCCAGCAGTTCTTGTTAAACGTCAATCCGCAGTTGATATTATTCTGTTGTGCACAAATAACGACCACGGAAAATGGACTCGGTCATGGCTACTTCTTGCACATGAAAACATATTCCAAAAAGGAAAAACGCGCAAAGCAGATCTTCTAAACAGTGGGAAGAAAATAAAAGTTTAATTTGCAAAGAGACTACGACAATTATTTGATTTTTTTAAAGAACTGCAAGTGTCCCAAATGTAGTTATTTTAATTTTTTGCCTGACCGCATTAATTGGACTACAAAAGAAAATTAAAGGTACTGCTTTTAATTTTCTTTTTAATCGTTTACTTCCTGCTACCAAAATGTGTCATACAAAACTTTCCCTTAATTTAGTTAATTGGCTCCTTTCATTATTGACTAAACTCTAAGTATACCGAACCATTTGAAATTAAAATATTTTACTAATGACTGACTTTAATTTATTTTTTATTACCTCGGTATTGTGTGTATTGTTGTTAGATGAATAATTACAAAAGCGTTTGGGAAAGCTAAGAAGTTATGATTCTGGCATTTTATTTTTTACTACAAATTTTTTCGCTTTCGTTCTTAGTTCTTCTTTTTTCACGCAATTTCGAACTCAGATCTGTTTCTTTTTTATAAGCTCCTCCTATTTTTGTGTGTCTGTTGCTAAGCAACTCTTCTCTCTTCTAGATCCAGTCTATCTAAAGCCATCCGTTTAGAATCTCGTTCTTCTTCTTCTACTCTATTTTTTTAATTCGTTGTTTATTATGAAACAGATTCTGCTTTAAGTTTTGCTTTTCGCATAAATCAACGCTGTTTTTTTTAAATCCATATATTCAATATCAGTGAGATACTAGCTTTGTAAACGGTTTTTGCATTTATATTTTCTAGTCTATATCTAGACGAGGAAAAATTCAATGGACAAGAAAGAAAGGCTAGAGGTTCCAATGAGAAATTTTAGTAGGAAAGAATACTGAAATTAAGGCAACTTTGTTGTTTCTCGGAGAAGTAAACGAAAAAGGGCATATCGTACCTTGACAGAAACTCTTCTTTAAGAAATTTTTGTCAACCGTCCTCCTTGTTCAAAAAACCAAATGTCCTCACTAATATAGACCCTAAAAATGCTCAATTTCGAGCTCCATCTTAAAACAAAATTAAAGTGCTTTCAACTTTTCAAAAAACTGCCGATTCTCTTTGTTTATCCAGAATTTTTTAAACGGTCTAACTGATCTACAAACGGAAAATTCCATTTTGTTTCTCTACCCCTAAAAACCCGCGATTTCAAACGCCGTTTTGAATCAAACTGTCAAATTAAAGAAATAAATGAAAAAATCAAAAACCAAACGGGGTTTATTTTCTCCATTTATGTTACGCAGTATCGGCCAAACGATAAAACCAAAATGAAGGTCGTCATTTCGTTTCCCTACTGCTGAAGATCTCTATGAGAGTATTTTGAAACAAAATAGCGACCACAAGGATCCTGAAATTTAAATATTGTTTCTTGGCGCTGGAAACTATGGGGAGAAATGAAAAGAGCATATATGACTTTGATAAAAACTATTCTTAAACTTTTTTGACTATCTGCTACAAGAAACTCAAATAGTTGCTGATTTTTTCCGTTTGGTTATTCTGCTTTGTTAAATGATATAACCATCTTGGTCCATTAATTATGGAGATTCTTAAAAAGTATTCTCAACTTTAACCTCCACCTTGAAGCAAACGTCATTCTGTTCTTCTACCCCTGAAAACCCCAGATATCGTATTCCTCAGTTCAGCCACATTTTTGAAACAAAGTGGCGGTCGCACAAACTCTGAAATTATTTTTTCTGGTTCTCAAATATAGTTAGGATAAATGAAAAAAAAACAATTTTCTTCTTAAAATTATTTTTCAGAAAATCATGAGGTAGCTAGTTTTCTTGGTTGCATTTTAAAACAGTAGCGTTTTTAGATCGAGCAGTGGAGAGCATTAACGATGCTTTACCGAGTTTATATTTGTGTAAACACAATAAAGGGGATTTAAGGGAACTGATAATGAGTACAAAATACTACAATTGATTTGAGATACCAATACACGTTCATGAGAACACTGAGAAGATTGAATTACAAAGAGGAGTTTGATAGATTAATTGTATGTCACCCAAATTATTGCATTGGTACTAGACGATGTCTTCAAATGTACAGTTCATGGAAACGAAGACCCAAAATCTTTACATCGTGATTATTGGAAAGGCAAAAACGACTGATTCGTGCTTATAAAGTTTCAAAACGAATTGGCCTGGAAGTAAATTTAATAAAAGAAGAAAATATCACATTAAAGGTCCATAAAATCAATCAAATATTGAGGTTTATCATTAAAAGAGTAGACAAATGTAATGGGAAGTTCATTATGTGAAGATCTTGGGGAAAACCTTTCCTTAATCTTCTACTCCAAATGATATGGAGCGATGATATTGGGAAAATGAAAATTGAGAGAAGCGCGAAAAAGGTTTGTATGTCCATAGATAAAACTTACTACTATCACCTATCTTTTGAAACATTTTCTATCCTTTGATCCGACACCCTCAAGGGTACAAGGAGGATGGAAGAAGAAGAAGAACAATATGAGAGGTTTTTTGTTTTAATTTTTTTATGTTAGAGGGATAAAACAGTGATTTGCTTTTCATTTTACTAGAAGTTGTAATTTCTTGCCATTACAATACTTTAATGGGCAATTTTTATTTTTGTAGTTTACTTTCAAGTGGCCTAGAGCCTTGTAAGTTTTAGGTAGACAGCTAAAATCTACTTTCTTCCGAGTGTGTAGTAAATTTGAAGGTTTCTGCATATTGTCGTCAGTTGAATCGTGACTCATACAATTTTGAGATTAGGAACAAGGGTAGCAACAACTATGTTGTCGAGTTTTGTTCAGATTCCTAAACGACCAGCACTGTTATTCTGTTGATACGCCTACGTCACCCGCCATTATTCACCTACACGGGTCCAAGGTCAAATATCAAAATGAGTCACAGGCTGTCGGAGAGCAAGGTTTTGTTGTTGCTTGTAAACTAATGTCGAGCACCTTGACGTTGTCTGATACCGTCCAAATCACTTATTGGAAAAATTGCAAACAATGGGCCTGTTCTAGAAATTATTTCTGACACCTATTGTGCGCCCCATGCAATGCGAAAACAAGTTGTGGGTTACTAAGCAAATTTCAATTACGTGTCAAAAAGCGTTTGCCGTATTGTCAGGTCTAATGAATAGCTGAAGTAAACATCGGATATAAATAAACAAGAAAATGTCTAATTGGCTTAATAATGTTTCGACGAGTTGCGCAATTTAGTTCGTTTACCTGCTGTTCATTACTTGTGCATGTCTCAGCCGGCCGCGTACAGTTAGTTCATGCGCTGATAAATATTTCTAAAATCGAAATTGCGATGTTCGTGGCTCTGACCTCCGCACCTCGAAACGGAGTCCACGTTCTTGTAAAATCGATTCCGAGAGGTTTACCTTGCCCATTTACGTTCTCCACATTAGGAGCCCCAAAACTCCTATAGCGCTCATCTACCACAGTCTCGGCATGCCACTTATATTTAAAATTGAGTTTCCATGCTTGTTTTTTGCTGGGCTTCCAGAGTTCGTCGCGTGGAGGCTCACATTTTTATGCCTGTGCACAAATTAAAATCGACTGGCAAATATAAATATAAAAATGTACACTTATAGGAGCAGAGCATAGAGGAGCCGACGCAAAGCTTTGCTGGCTTTTCAATCTAAAATGAAGTCTGTCATGTATGTCACTATACTACTGATGTTCTCAAAAAAACTATTAAATAGGAAATAATCGCCATTCTTCGATGCTTCAAACTTCAAGGTTACAATGTATTATGCACGCCAGTGTTGGCTTTTTTTTTGTTTCTACAACCTATATCGTTGTCATAGTTGTTTTTGTGACAGAACTGAACATCAAAACACTTCTAGCAGGCGGGGCAAAACCTCCTCCTTTTTCAGGTTCAACAGAGAAAGAACTATAGGATGTATTTTAACTAGGTAAAATTACAGATCTGAGAGTTTTATTTCAATATGTTTGAAAGAGGATGTCGGTCAAATGGCGTCTCTCATTTTCGATGTTGAAGTTTTTTCCAACTTTCTGCTTTCTAGGGCGAGACTCGTAAATCTCACCCTTGAGATATCCCCATGGGAGGAACTTAGTAATGAGCGGGTTCTTAAAGTGATGTCACAGCTCTTGCTGTGTGATTTAGGACTACATCTTGTTGGAACCAAAAACTTTTTCGTTGTTTAATTATTTTCACATATCAATTGTCCCCCAACTCAAAAAAAAGTAACGGCCAGTTACCTATTCACCACACACCAAACACTGACACCTTCTACTATCGTTAGTTTATTTCGACCTCAAAAGTAATTTCAGCAACTTCGAGCAGTTCTTGAGAAGGCGCGAACAATGTGAATATTCTTCTCACTTACGTTAGTCGTCATTAGGTCACCTTCACTTTTTAATAGCTTTTTGTTTGCCAAAAATGGTTTCTGTTACGCGTACACTTGAATCTTTTTAAGAGTGTTGTCCTCTGACTGTGCTTTAAGTATTTTCAAAATTTCGAACGGATTCACGTCCTCTGTAAGAAGTTTGATAATCCGTTGCTCAACTGACGAAGGTACCTCTTGCTCCGACTGGCTAAGAAGCGGTAGTGCGAGGTAGTTTATGGGGGAATCCTTTTCAGGTAACGCTACTTACAACACTGAGAATTCATGTTTATATTTGATTCAATTTCACAGTACTTAAGACATAATCTTTGAATGTTTCAGTAAGATCCTCACTGAACATTTTGATCTTGATGAAGTATCTTATAAAATCGTTTATAAATTGCGTTACATTTTGGCTACCACCTATTTTTTGCTATGGAGAATTTTGCTAATTCAAAATAGAAGCTAAATGATTTTTATTTTTTAAAATGTCAAAGAACTAATTTTAATTTTTGTAATTGTAAATTGATGACAATCAAAACACATCACAATTGTTATATAAAGTATAGGTTTATTTCGTACCACCTGGAGTCTTGGGTAATGGTTTGAAACCTACACAATAAGATTATATCTAAGGTCATGTAACAAAAGTTTATAGAAGAACTAAGAACCAGCCAATTTTTGTTTTTCCATTACAATAAAGTGAATTACCTATATGCCCGCTGCTTTTTTGAGTCTTGTGATTGGATTGGTGATTCCAATGTTTATTCGAGTAGTTGGAATTGATATTTGAATATTCAAAAATAGTGTTATGTTAATATTCAAAAGTGGTTATATATTATTCGAATATTGTAGCTATTCGAATATTCGAGCTATTCAAATTATTGGAATATTTAAGTTAATCGAATTATTGGAATGTTTGAGTTATTCCATTATTCGAGCTATCCGAATTATCCGAATATTAGATCTATTCCATTTATTGGAATATCAAAATATTAGAATATTTGAGTTTTTCGAATTATTCGAATGTTTAAATTACACGATTTTGAATTATTAATCAACGTATTAAATTAATTTTCTACAACTAAATTTATTGTACGACTATAAAATTGTAATTAAAATGGAAACTTTATCGCCAAATGGTTAATGTTAAGTAGAGTTAGCGGTATATTTTGCTTTACCGCATTCTTGGAGTCTCTTGAACATTTATTTCAGTTAATTCATAATTAAATAGTTCCCAGCTTACAACTGTTGCGACTCGCAATTGCAGTTTTAGTAGCAACTCGTATTATTCAAAATTACCATAAACCAGAAAATGCAGATGTAATCTGGTGCTGCATAAAAATGCGACCTGGTGGAGCAACAAAACGGTCTGGAATAGCTCGAACAAATTAAAAGCCTCGCGTGCAAAGCCGCTATTATGCCGTAGCGGAAGTTCTTATCCTCCAGTTCGTCATCAAGTTTGGTTTATAAACGGAAGTAACGTTACCGTCGGTTTCCGACACCGAAGACTCCTTAATAGGCGATATTTCCGAGATGTCTGGCGTGCGTTTTGCATCGACGACGAAATCTTCGAACAATGGCGGCGGCCCACGTCGTAATTTCTGTAATTTCATGATTTAGCTATATCCTACCTCGCACCATTGTTTCCCGCGGCATGCATAAATCACGAGATTGCTGTTTTCATGAACGGCACGGCGATATGGTGGAATTACGTGTAGGCTAGCCACCTTAAACGATTTCATAGTTGGAACACCGTTGCATGTAAAATCGCCTTCTAGGTTGCAAGTGACAATAATGTAGATTAACTCATTTGGAGAACGTTCACAGTTTCGTTGACGTCCCTTCCCGACACATGATAGTTGCCAGATGCAGTATTCACATAATCAACACTGGAGGCTACAGGTCGACTTCTTCCGTTCCATTTGGCCCCATTCATAAATATTTCGCTACCATAAGCTGACAAATTCAGATGAATTTTAAACTGTGCAAACTTTAATAGTTAGTCCTTCATTCCTGACTTTGTCTGCCAATTATTTGGATAGCCCTGGTAATGCCGAACAGCTGTTAACTTAATTAGAGTCTAATAGGTCGCTTCCAATACAGCATATAAAACTTCCAAAAGATCCAATTAACTGCTGCGCAAGCGTTTGGAGGCTTAATTAATTAAATGCGCGTTCTCAGTAACTTTAAAGGTATTAATTATGATAATTCTATAATTAATTGTCTTTAATTATGTAAACAGAGGGTAGCTGGAACATTACTGATTTGCACGGGGGTACTGCATGTTGCAGTGAAGCGATGCGCCAGTACTACTTTGCATTAAAACCCGCCAAGGACAAAAATAAGGTGAACAGCGGAGTGTAATCGATCAAGTCGAAGTTTGCTGACTAAGCTCGCCATAATATTGAACTACAAGGCGGGCTGCATTAATAACCGCGCGGTGTCATTGTTTTAGAACTTTCCATTGATGCTTTGTGTGTGTATATAATTACTGGCTCGATATGTCGTTCTCCAATACTTGGAAATTTCATGCAACTACCAAGGAATGCAATTTTCTCAAGTATTTCTCTTTAGTAAGTTTAATTATCAATTGTATGCACAATGAAGACCACCTTGAACAAAAAATGTAGATCATGTAGTTTTTCAGTAAAATACATTAAGAGTCAAGTTATATATCTCCAACAGAAAACGCCAGCAACAACGATAAAGATCAGTTCTACGAAAAATTGTAAAGAACACTGGATAAAATGTAAAATAAGAACCGCCACACCATAATAATGACGGATTGGAATGCACATATGTGTAGCCAACAATAAGGAAGTAGGTTACGAAACAATGGGAAATTACGGTAGAAGGAGGAATTAATAACAATGGGGAAAGGAGCAAACCATAACATAAGACCATACACAAAATAATTTACGCCGGCGAAGCTGTAAGGCACAAAAGTATGATAAATTACTTACCATAACTAGAAGTACGAGATATGCATTACAAGAAGTAAAAGTGGTAAGGGGGGTAGAATTGCTTACTAACTATAGATTATTAACATCAGATACATTATTCAAAAGAAAAATGAGAAAAAAATACGTAAGTATAAAAATCTCCGCACTAGAAAATATGAAAATAAGAGAAGAATACCAAAGAATACGTAACTTAAAACTAAGCGCTCTAGAAGCAGAAGAGACCCAAAGAGAAATCCTCTGGAACCTTAACGACCGGAGAAATAACTCTAAGGAATCCTTACTCCAAATCAAAGAGAAAAAAGCATGGGGCAGATTTAAGAGATCAAATACAGAATATACAAAACTGGAAGAAGTTCTGCAGTAAAATAGAGAAGAACTACATCAAAAACCAGAAACGTCTCTGGAACATAATTAAAAGGATGACGGGCAGCATGAAAAAGGCGATACGAAGTATCTTAAAGTTACAAGAAAGGTTTGAAACAACAACAGAAGGGGTCCTAACACCTGGCGCAATCACTAAAGAAGAAGAAAGAATAGATTAAGAGAGGAGGTTATAATAATAGAAACAAAAAGGGAAGAAGAATATGGAAACGAAGAGGATGAAAATGAGATAACGGAAGAAGAAAGAACAATGGCTGTAACGATACGGAATGGAAAAGTCAAAGGAGAAGACGAAACTAATTGAAACAACTACCAAGCAATATGCCTATCACCCGTAGTACTAAAAATGCACTTCAAAATTATAGAGGAAAGACTACGAAACGAAACAGAAGACAAATCGGAGGAAAAACAAAACGCATTATGACCAGGAAATCAAGCACAAGACCACATAAGTACGATTAGAATACTAATAGAGAAAATGAGCTCAAAGCAGCATTTGACAATGTACCAAGACACCAAATGTGAAGGGCAAGTAAGCCAAAAACTACTAAGGATAATTAAAAGCCTGAGCAAAAAGTAAGACCAAACGGGCAAAACTCACAAGATTTCAGATTAAACAAGGAAGTAAAATAAGGGGACAACTTTTGTCTATTGCTATTCGTGGCATATATAAATAGCATAATAAAAAAATATGAAAATGAAGTCAGACGGACAAGACTACGTTATTGCAATTTAAATCCTATAGACACAAAAGATCTAATCTTTGCAGACGATATATTGATAATGGTAGGAAATATTGGCCAACTATAGCATAATTGAAACATATAAGAACACAACCTGGAGGAAAAGGGAATGGTAATAAACATCAACAATAGCAAAATAGTACATATCAGAACAGACTATAGAAGAGCAGAAGTAAGAGCTACTATAGAAGAACTAGTAGAATATGTGGATAAGTACGAATACCTTGGAACAATAATAAACAAAGACGGGCAGATAGAAGAAGAAATTCAAAACAGAATAAACAAAGCAAACAGACTATATTACCGTAAAAGGAACACTATAATAGTAAAAAAGATGCACCCTTTAAGACTATGTACGTCCCCACGCTACTCTATGGATCGCAGTCGTAGACGATGCTTAACAAACACAAATAAGAAATTACAGCATCTGGAATGAAGTATCCCCGAAAAGTACCGGGAAAAATGAAAAAAGATAGAGTAAGGAACAGCAGTATAAGAGACGATCTAAACCAACAATCAGTGATAAACGAAATAGAGAAAACACAACTAAAATGTTACGGACACCTTGTCCGCATGGAGGTTGATAAATACCCCAAAATAATACATGAAATGAGAGAAGAGGGAGACTCCGAGTCCAATAGAACGACAACGTCGAAGAACTGGCTGGGGAGAAGAGGAAAACATCGATGAGATTATGAATAGAGGACCAACACTGTAAGCTATAATTGGGGAACGAGAAAGGAGCAGAAGAATGGTTGCTGTTTGTAGAAGGTAGTACGAGAAAATTTTATTATACTTGGTGGAGTAAGTATATTACTTTTTCATATATTTTGATGCTAAACGCATTTCGAATGGCAAAAAAACTTGAGAACTACTCCTCTTCTATCAAAATGAGACTAAACTTATTGTTGTGCTTTTGTGGGAACTGATAACTTTATCGAAAATATTTTTTTTCTTGTAATATTTATTCACAGTTGGACGTGTCCATTTTATCCAAATTCACATTGGCACGTGATGGAGAAACCTTTTTTCTATAGATTTTTTTTGAAATGGAATTCTTTGAAAAGTTCGAGTGGTTAATTTAATTTCTTACTCTTGGATCTTGGACCTCTTTGGGAAGTTTTAAGCTTCTTTCGAAGTAATCCGAGCGAAACATTCTGTTCAAACTTCCTATAAAGAGTTTAGCCTGTCTGAAGTTGATTTGATGTTTTTATCTGAAGTTTTGAGTTTTTGAAGATGGCAAATTTCGGTTACTTTACAGGACGTGTGAACAATACTCTAAAAAACAGAGTACATATCTGCTTTGGCCAAACCAACCAGAGCATTCCTGGAATTAAACACCATGTTAATGGTTTTCTTGAACAGCCACTGATCTAACGGCGCCTTGGTAAGTTGACCCAAGGGAAAATGAAAAATAATGGAATTTCCTGTGGAGTCCCCATTATAATAAGGCTGTGCTGTTCCTTCTTGTGGGTAGAACTTTTTTGGCTTTTTTCAATAGTCACCCTTATCTTAGAAAATCGCTCAACCAATGTTATCCACGTTTTTCTCATGTACATCAAAACTAAAAGTACAAGAACAGAACAAAATGACAATGGATAGGATAAAGCAGAATCAAAAAAAAAAAAAAAAAACTAGAGATATATGACGGTGACATTTGCTCCTTGCTATGGGGGTTATGCTCAACCATAGTGAATTTGGTCGAAATTTATTTTTGAAAAATTTACATTTTTTTTACCTTTATTTTTCTTAACTTCTAACTATATGATTTTGTTGTGGTAATTGCATTTCAATATAATTAATGTAATAAAAGGTCACAGTAAATGTTGACTCTGTTTTTGCTTTCCTGAACGTGTCTGTCTTGCCAAACATAGCCTTGGATAGCATTTTCTTTGTTATTTTACGTTTGTTATTCCTCAGTATTTTTCTCCAAGGAACAAGGTTAGAAAATGTTATTGAAATGTTTAATTAAGTAAAAAATTTTTCTACCTTTCACAATTCAATATGCTCTTCTAACTGATTATTACTAATTATCAACTGTTTTTTGAGATCATTTGAGATGTACCCAGGGTTCTGTGAAATTTTATTTTCGTAATATCTTGGTCTTGATGTTTTCCGTCTACTGTTATGCCACTTTAGTTCTCTTTTGGCGAACGTTTGGTAGCGAAATTTTAATCGGTCCTCAAAAATTCAGATATTTTTAACCTTTTGTGTTTTTGGTTTCTCTCAAAACTAAAATTCGTTACTTGGTTTATATATTTTCGCTTGCCTGCAGATGCAGGTTCCAGGTTCTATACTGTCTTTGTTATTTTTTACGGAAAAACATTTTTGCACACAATAGCATAGCAAGTGCAGTAATATTGTTGGAAAAATATATTAAACCTCTTAGGACTATTGAATCAATCTGATGAAGACAACCTTTCTGGGAAAAAGAGAAGTGCCAAACAAGATAAAAAAAAGTGGTAAGGCCATTAACCACCTATAGCAGCGAGACGTGGACTCTTACAGAAAGACAAAAGATACGTATTAACGCAATGGAAATGTCCACTAGCATTTCATAGAGATCTCAATGTAATCGTGCGGAGGCTTAACATTATGTCTATTATTATCACTGCGTTGGTTATGGTTATGATTCATGAATTTAGTGAAATGAGGTTGGTGATCTTTTTTACAGGTGGGTAGGTTTTTTTGTGGTTCTGAATAACTAAGAAAGTTTCCGTCTCGGATAATAAATTCAGCGTCTTTGTCTTACCGAAAGACATTTTCCAAGAACTACTGGAAGAAGTTAAGAACCTAATTTGCAGACAAGAATTTAGATGTGTACGTCATATATACAGGAACCATTTTGAAATTGATATTTTCTAGTTCTTAATTGCATGTTATTAATTCAAGCAACATTTGTTGGTTGTACTCGATGTTTATATTTTTCTAACAGCAGTGGTCAACATTGGGAAATGTATCGGCAATAAAATCTCCAATTTAACTAATGTCAACATTCTAAATGCGGGCAGACAATTAAACACATTATTAGCTCTAATTTGAATGGTAAACTAAACTCACTTTATATCGTCATGTTTATTTTTGGAAAACTTTGACCTTGGAGTGCCTGCGTAACGACCCTGCAGCTATTAGTGATGAATTATACAGTTTTCCGCCCGGGTCAGTTGCGACGCGTCAGTCTGTCTGAACTAACTTCACTAACTAATGTTTATGCTGTCGCACACACGCGTCGCTTTTGGTAAGCGGAGTTATTCGTCGCTACTTTCCGCATATCAATCATGTGGGCACGTCGTTATGCCAATGCAAACACTCCAGTTATGTCAACAATAAAGCACATGCGAATTTTGGTTCGATTACGAAAGACAGACATTGGATGTTTCACAGCCGTCACCTGATGTTGACTTTCTTTAATTAAAAGGCAATGAATGCACTAACACTTCACCGGATTTTCATTCAGTCGCTAGTTGTGCTCAGTATGTTCTTACATGTAAGACAACAAACTCGAGCAAAGCATTGCTATATTTCGAGAAGGGAAAGATCACGAAGGTAATTTCTTTGGTATGGCAAATTTTAACAAAATCTGCCTTTGGTAACAATATTTCACCAGTTATGGGCTATTAGCTATTACGGTAGGTTCTGTAGAGATTTTTGAACCCAAGTCATTTTACCTAAACTTACAGAGCAAGGTGACATGATATAAAATGAGATGACTAATGAAAATAGCCACAAAAAAATATTTTTAATATCAATCAAGTAGCCATAGAAGCTGCTTTTGAAGAACTTGGAGGGAAAGTGCGTTTACCTCCTTTGCTTAAAAAGAAATGAACAAAAGCTTGGTCGAAATTTACGTCACAAGCCATCAAAATCTTGCCCTGTACCCTCAACGAGGGTCGAAATGTTTTCCTTCTTTATTAACCCTGGAACTTTATTTTTATTTTACCTCTGGTTGGCCCTTTGGAAGATTTTCTTAAAAAGGAGACTAAGTTTGTTATTTTTTCTTTCCCATCGCATCTTTTAATTGGGGATGACCAATCCCAATCATCTTTTGAAAAGAAAAATTTTTCCTCATCGTTCGGTGATCAAGAAACTCGAGGATGGAAAGTTTCGAATCTGAGAAATCTGTTTTTTGACATTTCAAAAGAACTTCTTGGCTTGCATCCTGTTTGGTACTCTTTTACTTTTCTCTTCGCATTAGCTTTTTGGACAAGAAAAATGTTTACAGGAGTTTTGTGGAGATGGTAGAAAGGAGCTTGATCTGTCTTTTTATTACTGCCAATGTTCGTAACATGGGAAGTAAAAAATCCATTTTTTGTATTTAAAGAGATATGAATAGAATTTTTGTACTTAGGCAACATTATATCTGGTTCGAGCTGCTCTAGAATGGAATACTAGGAGTCCTTTCAAGTGTCGGCGAGTCGTTGGTGGATTTTGCAGATGCCTAGCCTTCTTCACATACAATACTTTGGGTTCCAGGAGGATACCCATATCCTAATTTATTTTTTGTGGAAAGTTAATCTTCAGAATTCCACTACACATATTTCTGAATCCTTCAAAACCAGTCGCTGAAACAATTTTTTTATGTTTCCTTAGGGCACCTTTGCATATTATGCCATTAGAAGATCTTCGTTGTTGAAAAACCCTCTACCTTTTAGCCTGTTCTTCGCGTATGGTTTGGTCTCTTGTGAAAATGCTGTTAACATAGTGGGATGTCTCATTGTTGAACTTATCGATTAAGATATCAGGGACATAATGGGAACAGACATTTCTTACTTGAATCTGGTCGTTCAGGAATACCCAAACATTATGGCGATAGGTGATGTGCTCGTTGGAATCGAGTATGTTCTTCCTCCGCGACAGGTCAGGATGAGCGTCTTCTAGACTGAAATTTTCTCTCTAGAACTTTTTTCACTGCCCTCAATTAGTATCGACTAACACCTAAGAAATTGAACTCCCGGCTGTCTAAAAACCGCTTGGGGTGATATTGCAAAACTTTTCTAGTACACCAATGAACACATTTCATCGACCAAAAGAATATCCTTGTTATTTTTCAGTTCTTTGTGTGCATGATTGAGAAGAATGTTTTTTTAATTGCAGCTACAAAAAAAATTTAAGGTCGAAAAATTATAACCATTGATTGCTGACATGACTGGAGTTTTCTTTGGGCTCGTCATTTGTGTGGCTGTAGAACAACCTTTAAACACATTTGCAATTTTCAAAAATTGGTAAGAAAATCTGACGAAAAATAAGAAGTGAGTCATTTTACCTTATCTTCCCCAACTATTTCAAATAAAATCAATGGCCGATTAAGTTTTAAACAGCGCTTTAGAAAGAAGAGTATTGAAATAGAGACTAGAAAAACACATACAAGCTACAGTTAGCAGAAATAGTAATATTTGTGAACTACCCAGAAGGATAATTTTGAGTTTAGTTGTTTGCAAAAAATTGAAAAGTGGGCTAAAAACTGTTTTACCACCAGTCTGATTTAACTGTAGAATAAAAATAAAATATGCAATGAGAGACTTAGCACATTGCTAGATTGGAATAGAATAGGTTGGATGTTGTGGGATTAAACGGCAGATGGACGAAAAAAATGTTTGAGGCACTAAACGTAATTGTATAGAAAAGAAATTGGATATCGAATATATAGATGCTTTAGAAAATTATATGCTTTATTCATTAACTTTTTCTCGTAATACAATAATGGAATAATTGTTTTAGTTTTATTGTTGTGTAAATAGCAATGTTTAATGATCATACTGTCCGAGTTCTAATTTTGTTAAATAATTGG
The DNA here is from genome assembly GCA_036346155.1 of Sinelater perroti. NCBI lineage: Eukaryota > Metazoa > Arthropoda > Insecta > Coleoptera > Elateridae > Sinelater > Sinelater perroti. The sequence goes on along the minus strand of JARFIY010000346.1, from coordinate 1,609,288 downwards.
TTATTTTGACTTCGTGTTTATTATAACGTAGCAGGAATAAGACCCATTGAGAAATTGCTTTTTAATTTTATCGTGGGTTTTTCTAAAAGCGAGCAAACAGCCATTAAACCGTCCACGTGCTGATACAAATTATCTCGTTGATAATCAGTCATTGGTGTACGTAACAGCTAGTCTTAAGTAGTATTTACGTAAGTTATAAATAAAGCCATTCAAGACTGGCATTATGCCTTAAAAGTTTGATAAAGGATAATGTAACCGCGGCTACTGGTTATGCATGCGAAGTTACCGAGGCAGTCTCGTTAATATAAGGAATGTAAACAATGGGTCGCACGTACAGGAAGCCCTGAGACCTTCGATGAATTTGTTACATGGTTGAAGCGATAGGAGGAATGCCTGAAGAATGAACTGTATCATTTGTTTCGACTAACAACACCGAGTCTGGGAACGGAATACTAAGCTTCTCAGTTCCAACCAGAAGTGTAATTAAAATTGGAAATTATAGTACGGTAGTGCGGCAAGTCGCATCAAGAAATTTTCAAACAAAATAATGCGTCTGGTTTGTTTGGTAGCAGTACAAGAATTATATTTGGTCTATGAAAATATTTGAAAAAGACAAAACATACTCGATGCAACAAGTATGGCATGATATGGTATACCAAATTTTGAAATGTATACCCATGGTTTATCAAATTACTGTGATTTTATATGGTATTAGGGGATGTTAAGGTAGTTCTTTGCCTTATAGTTGTATTGATAAATATGGTTCTGACAAGATGGAAAAAGAGATAATACTGCTAGATTCTTCCTAGAGAAAGAACGTTGTATAGTATGGTGTAACAAAATCATAGATCAGTCTTTGAAATGATTAGACAGAAAAATCTATTTTTTGACCATGCGATTTCCAGAAGAAAACCATCTACTTGCCTTTTTTATTTACAAACTCACAACCATAGTGGTAGTCGGTTACTTAAATGACATACATTTTAACTCCATCCTGTATCCTGGATCTTTTGGTGTATCAATAGTTTGCTCAAAATCACGATGGCAAGTTTTATTCTTGTAAAATGTTTGGAAGAAGCTTAAAGGCCGCTGTTGGTATTTATGAAACGCGTGGAGGTGGGCAAACACATAAAGTCTTATCTCAGACAGCAATGTTGTGATATGAGTTTCATTGCGATGCGTCAGACGTTCTAGCTGCGGTCAATTTCTTCCCACAAGTGGCGTTGCATCTTTGACGTCAGTTTTGCAATTGCGACGGTAACTGGCTGCAGGTAGGCTGTTGCGCGCCACAAAATAGAGTTGGGTTGAATTTGTGGCTCCTGTTTTCTTCCTTCGTGTTTGTTTGCATTCTACTCTCTTTTGATATATAACAAAAATGGATTTACTGACTTTCTATATCTTAATATGATTCATGATAGTTCAACAGACATCCTTAATTTTTTTAAGCAAACATTTCTCTGTTTATCCTCACTTATTACAACTTTGAAATAAAATAGTTTTGATGGTTCAAGTTGTATTTAAAACTGTCCTTTCTGTATATTGTAAAAGTATGTTTTACCTGATCAATGCCAGAAAATTAAAAAAATATTTTTTCTATTGCATTTTGGAAAATGTTGTTCTCTCCATCCCTGACTCACTCTGTATAGTACGTTTGAGTTTTAAACGCATCATTTACTGTCATATTTATTGATTGAACAAGACGCCATATCTCACTTAGTGTGATGATGTTTCCAAAACTACAGAGTGCGCCAAATAATTGACTTTGTATATCTGCCATTAGTATTTAAATTATATACCATATTATAGCGCTAAATTAGGATCAGAATATAGAAGCTTTTAATTTAATGAATTATTACGGACTCACTCACATTTAAGTCATGGGGTTTAGTTTTCTTTTTAGTAAAGCTGATTAAGGAAATCATTTGTTACTATGAATAAATGTATAATCATCTGTGATCCCTCTCGAACCATTGCACCACTTAATTTGATGCCTTTTAGATATCATTCTTTTGAAGTTTTGATCGTTATGTCTTCTTCTTCTTCTTCTTCTCCTTCTATATAGGCAATTTGCCTGTTTTTTTTTTGATTTATGCCTTCTCTACGTAATGTTGTCACTCCATCTTTTGCGCGGTCGGCCAACGCTTCTTCTTCCTAGTGGTTTTTTGTCTCTTGCTATCTTCACTATTCTATCGTCTGCCATTCTACTTATGTGATTATTCCATTCTTTTTTCCTGTTCAGTGTCCATTCATTTATCTCTTGCATGTTGCATCTTCCTCTAATTTCGGTACTTCTTATTCGATCTCTTAAAGTGTTTCCTGTTATTCTTCTCAATATCCTCATTTCGGTTGTTTCCAATAGTCGCTGCGTTTTAGTTGTGTCCGGTCTCGTTTCTGATACGTATGTCATTATTGGTCTTATAGTTGCTTTGTATATTCGAGACTTTGTTTCTATATTAATGTGTTTATTTCGCGATATTGTATTATTGAGACATCCTGAGATTTTATTAGCTTTTGTATTTGATCTTTAACCTCTTTTCTACATCTCCATAGCTAGTTATTTTGATACCCAGGTAATTTATTTCCATGACTTGTTCTATGCTTGCACCGTCGATTTCCAATTTGCATCTAATGGGTTCTTTGTTAATTACTATTGTTTTCATTTTCTGTGCTGAGATGATCATGTTAAATCTTTTTGCTGTTATATTGAATTTGTGGACTAATCTTTGCAGATTGTCTTCGTTTTGGGCTATTAATACTGCGTCGTCGGCGTAACATAATATCTTGATTTCCTTGTTCCCCATTCTATATCCTCTTTCTTCGTTTACTTTCTTAATAATCTCATCCATTATTAGATTGAATAATAAGGGGCTTAACGAATCTCCCTGTCTTATTCCATTGCCCATGTTTATTGGTTCCGTAAGTTGTCCATTTATTCTTCCTTTCGTTTTGTTGTCTTTATATATGTTCTCAATTGTTTTGATGATGTCTATGTGTATTCCTCTATTATATAACAGATGGATTACGTCACCTAGTTTGACTCTATCAAAAGCTTTCTTCAGGTCGATCATACAGATCGTTATGTGTGTGTTCTAATTTGAGAAGAAAACACTCCAGATCAATACAATGACATTTGAGATTCTTTCTACATAGCCAAGACGTTACAAAGCTTTACAGTGATCTTGTTTCTGTGTACAATGAAACCAAACCTTATTTTGGTACTACCTCTGTAGTAAAGATTTTCTTGGGTACTACACATGCGTTGCTTAGTTATTGCAAGATATCCCCTTAGATACACCTAGTTGTCTCTCAACCAAGTAGGCGGTGAATGAATTTATGGGTTTTTTAACCCTACATGTGGTACTAGGACTTTTTATTTTGTATTGTAGTAAAATAACATATCGCGATATTAGTTGGAAAAGCTTCTCTCATAAACGATCCAGTAGTGTTACCAATGTTATCTATATCTACGTTAAAATATCCCTAAATATACAATGTTGCGTTGCAAGAACATGATTTATACGTTCAGGTCTGTTTGAGCTGCAGATACTCGCCTATAGATTGAGTTATTAAGAAATGCGGAAAATTCGAGACTTCAACCAGAGAAACTGGGTCTTATCGATTGTTTTCAATATGCTACAGCAACCAGAACCCTTGAGGCTTTAAATTGAATTAATGTTGCATTACATTAATTTAAAGCTAAATTGACCCAGCTGTTTAAGTGGTACCATGACACGACGCCGAAAGACATTACGATGAACCCGCAACGCCGAAAACCAACATGCCGAAACCATTGACGACGAAAGTCGTTATGCCGAATGGCTATTACGCCGAATGGGTATTATGTCGAATGGCGATTCACAGATAATTGTATTTATCATATTTATAATTATTTTATTTTTAGAATAAATCAACTTAACATTTTAATTGGTTACTTGATTAGATTGCAGTGTAGAATATAATGTTGCAAAATGCCTTGGCAAGGCGAGTAGCGATTTAGAGGGACAAATTGTTGAAACGGGCACGCATAACCACTTGCCGCGTTTCGGAGAGTCGCGGCGCGAGAAGTATTGGAAGGTATCAAAGAAAGAGCGGCCAATGGAACCGAAACAGCTCAGCAAATTCTATCACGTGCAACATCATCTGTATAAAAAACAGTGTCCGGGAAATTGCCACCAATGAGAACTATGACGAAGCGCATACAACGAACACGAAAAGCTGTTTGCAAACCATTGCCATCACCAATTTCACTCAACGACTTGCCAGAAGAATACACTAAAACATCACAAGGCGAGCCATTTCTGCTTTGTAAATACAATAAATATAATTATCTGTGAATTGCCATTCGGCATAATAGCCATTCGGCGTAATAGCCATTCGGCATAACGACGTTCGTCGTCAATGCTTTCGGCATTAATTTTGGTTAGGACTGCAAGAGGAGTAGATCAGAAGCTTTCAACCCAACCAGAAAATTAGATTTGTCTCTTTTGTCCACTCTATTCAACGGAGGCGGGCAGACGAATGTAAATAATTGTAGAGCGCAATTTTCCAAATTAGTAGATAACTTCCAACAATAAGGATAACCGAAAATTATTGTTAGGCTGCTCTTCACATCATGTCTATTTCTAAAGCAAAGTTTATTTGGTTTTCGTGTGGTTCCAACCTTGTTTGTTTGGCTGTTTGCGCGTGTATCAACTCAAGAATCACCAAATCTGAAGATGGCATTTGATATATTAACGAATCACTTCAACAGAATTATTCTTCATATTTGTTTGGAGTTGCAAATTCACGTTTGATATTTTCTATGTTTGCGTACCAGATGTTGCAAATTATTTACATATAGGTTACTTTGAAACATAATGGCTTTGGCTTCCGTTTTCATCTCTTCTTATGGTCTTCCAAATTAGAATTGATGTTACGTTCTAAGACTTATTAGGTTATTCATGGCGTTATTTGTTAAGCCTTCAATTAGTCTCAAGATAAAATTAATGTCCACGTTAAAGACTCTTAACTTACTTTGTTTTATAGTTTTACTAATCATTGAAGTACAAAGATCACATCTAGTAGTTCTTTCAAATTTCTTTAATTTTGGAGGCTCAAGGTACTTTTACAATGCGGACGAAGTTATCAAGTTATAGGGACAGATCGCATAAATATTGAAACTCAAGCAATGCATGTTATACTCGAAAATTATTGACATCCCAAAGGTTTTCTCTAACCAAGTCCTCAATGAAATTTATCACTATTGTTCATATCACTATTCAGAAACGCGTCTCCAGGGACGGTAATTAGATGTAGTACAAAATATTAATTGTATTCATCTACTGAAATACTAATGAAGTCTGTGAGCTGTTTTACTTTTGTAGATATCTCTCTCTAGTGCGTTTCGGAAAATTATAGTCAAGACACTAGTAAAGATTGCTTCTGGCCGATAGTGCATCAGCACTTTGCTTTGATGGTTGCTAAAATAATTATGAAGAACTTTTGAGTCCAGCGATCCCTTCATTGTTGTCTTTCAGCGACGAAAAGGTTTTGTCCCAAACCCACTTTGCTGGGATCTTCGCAAACATTACCCTAGCTGTACACAAACAGTTTGCCTGAAGAATTCGAATCATCCAAGCAAAGCGAATTTTTGCCAATGGCAGTGAAGCTTTTACTTTGAGTACTAAGGATGATTAAGCATCCCCTGAGCAGCTTCACTTGTATAGCGTATTTATTGTAGAGCTACGGTTTACGAATCTATCCATCAGTATCGTTTTTGAGTGTTCCGAAGACACCATTATCATGCTGTTTTGCTATAGTTATGACATTTCCGCCGTACTACCAAGACCAAATAAATCTGCATATTTTTTGTAGAATTACCAACCTATGAGCTTCCTTTAGGACAAACAGTTCAGACCAAATTGTAAACAGATGGTGCATTCTTCTCTATATTCAACCACAGTGTCTTTTTTGATATGATGTTAAGTAGAGATGGACCAGATTAAGTAGAGGCTACTGATAGTAAAATTTCTCTAGCTTTTATCAGTATGATGATCAAGGAAAAGAATGATTCGCGCAAAAAGAGTTGATGGTTAGACAATGATATAAAAATCTTTAATCTATTGGTGCTATTAGTGATGAAAGCAAAATGACTTGGACAACCTTCCCTCATTTTTAAATTAATGCTGATTCCCCTCCCCCAAACATTGAGCTCTGACGCGATCGTCTCATCACCTAAGTACTAGCGTCATTGCTACTTCTAAAAGAAGTTTATAATAATTCTTTTCTTTATTATCTAATATGGGATAGTCTTGCGACTTCAGAAAATTTAATTCTCAATTGGGCTTTGCCATTTCAATCAGTTGTTAAATAAATGTTCTTGAAAATTTCCTGGATGCTTATATCTTGTAATAATGTATTGCATGACTGGATTATACTTTTGCCCTAGTTTTTGGATAGGCATATCGTTCTTTTCATTTTTAAGTTAAATTTTAAACTTAAATGGGGAATTTAGATCTATGCTTTGAGGCCACCTATCGCATAGTTATTTGACTTCGTCCAAATTATTGAAATTGACTCCCTGCAAGAAATACGCCATTGGACACAAAAGATAATTAGATGGCGCAAGATCCAGACTGCATGCTGGATGTAGCAAAAGTTCAATTGCGTTGAGTTATTGGATCTTTTTCTGTTGTGTGTATGCTTTAATGTTATCTTGCTGCAGGATCGAAAAGTCGATGTTGATGACACAATTATTTTGAACCAGCTCGAATTGGATTACACACTCGAAAACCAACCAAAAGCACAATTATATGTAACTGGAGGACCGGTGTCATTTGGCCACGGGTTCAACTGCTTGTCTGGTGTTCAACCCTTTGCGTTGCTTGTCTGGGTAAACTCGTTTTTCATTGTAAGTCACAATTCGTCGAATTAAACGATCGTCGCACTGATTTTCTAGGAGATTTCGGCTGTGCCCACGCGGCGTTGAGTTTGATATTCTAGGGGCTTTGCCGAGAACGTGAAGATATCGCATTAATTATGACTCGAGTATGTAGAGTTCGGAGGATAATCTACGAATACTAGTTGATGGATTAACTTAGACGGCTGCATGCTGTGCTTCCTAATCTACCGTAGTAGGTCGACCCGAACGTGGCTGATCTCCGAGGTCAATCTCTTCCTTGAATTATTGAGGCGGCATTTTCACCTTTTACTTCACATACTTTCTTGGCGTTTGAAATGTTATTTCCAGGAATAGCGTCAAAATGCTCAAATCTCAAATTTTTCTGGATTTTCTGTAACGAAAAATTAATTAATTAATACTAATAAAATGATATGAAAGTAGTTTTGATCACTTTCAAAAGTTGCATCATACAAAGAGACAGACCATTTGGACAATTTTGTCTTGCATTACATCACGACGCTGTTGCAATTTTTTATGTGACTTTAGTTTCTTCAGTCGTTCTAAGTTGCGCATAGATATCGTTTATTAGCCGTCTTACAAAATTAAATTGAAGGTAGTCCCGAAACAAAAAAAGGTCATATATGAGAGTTGGGCTATGTTATGAAAAATATTTTTTTTCAAAGATAAGGGATGGTATCCCAAAATGTTGTATGTCTTAAGGAAGCCGTGCATTCATAGTCTATGCCCACAACATAAGATGACTCTGTATTATTCTGCAATTGCACAGAGAGCAATGTTAAATCAGTTGTCAGTCAACTGCCGTGTAGGATGGATGTGACCCGAGTGGGACAGCGTTCGTATATCGAAATAGCCATTCTCAGTGGCAGAAATGCCAGCGAATGCCACAGAAAGTTGATAAAAGCTGTCGAGAATAATACTCTTCTATAGCGAACAGTTGCGAAACGAGTAGCAGAATTTCAATGAGGATGCGAATCAACCAGCGACTGGATTACATGATGGAGACCGACAGACAATGGACGCTGCTTGAGTTAGAGAGATAAAGTGGCATAGAGGAAGGCGCCATCCACAGGATTTTGCAAAACGAACTTTACCTACCTAAAGTTATGTTGAAGTGGTTGAATATGATATAACCCCTTAAGGAAGGACACCACTTTCTTTCAGGAATCATCGCCTTCGATGAATTTTGGGCCAAGTCATATGAACCAGTTCGCAAAGTGCAGGATCACCAAGAAGGCGCAACAGTTGACTGATAACTGATTTAATATTGCTCTTTGTGTAAATACAGAACATCACGGAGTTATATTGTGTTATGGACACACATTATGACTCTCATTGTCGGCTGATAGATAATGTGTGTGATGTTCGAAGACCAGCTAACGATGTACGAAGAGTGATAGCGAGGGGCCGGACGAGTGGCCGAAATGCTCGCTCACGATCCGGACCAACACAGTCCCTGCCGCCTTCTGCAGCAGCGCTATCTGGAGGACCCTGAGGGTATGTTTGTACTCCTGAGTTTCGACCACCTAAGCACTGACGCCTTTGAGATCCTGAACGACTTCGAGGATGCCGAGATGCCTGTCGTACCCAGTCTCGCTCGGAGACAGCTTCTCCTCGGGAACGCATCTCACTCATAATTCTATAGGTGAAAGAGGCTTGGCCTTCCATATGGAAGGCCATACACTACAAGAAGATTGGCTTCGTGAAGGCCAAGAACGTGATGGACGGAATTTCGATCCATACCGCCACCTCCGACGACTACCGGTGCTTGACTCTCTTCTTGGAGGAATCGAAGATCGATCACCATTTCGTCAACACTCACAGCTGCTGGATATGGAGCACACAAAAACTGAAAGTTGTAGCGGTGCGCCCTCTACATCCAAAGACGATAACTGCTTCATGAACTATTAGTTTCTATGGCATCTTTGGACCATATTTGTTGATGAAATATCTGGTCAAGTCTACAAAGCCCAAATTTTGGATAAGTTTTTCCATCAGTGAATCCTCAAGAAAAGAGGATTTTGGTTGATGCAAGATGCCGCCAGATTTCACCACACTTAAGAAAACATGGAAGCGATATCAAGAGTCTTCCACTCCAATATCATTGCTCTGGACGCAAAGTCTAAAACGGAAGGTGGTATTGATTAGCCACCTATTTTGCTGATCTGAATTCATGTGATGACTACACATTAGGGGTTTAACTAAGGACATTATATACCATCCAAGTTAAGGATATTCGGAGAACCTCGAAGTAAACAAAAAAGAATTTCAGAGACGACCAACTTGATTGCAGAAGAAAAAAACACAAAGTTGTAGACAAGTTCCTTCTCCTTCATTTCACGAGTTGAGGATTGAGTTCAGAGACTGTGAAGTTATAACAGTTTATTTTTGATTTATAATAGGACAGGGACACGCCATCTTGCCGAGAACTTGTAGAACAGTAAGTCGTAAATGATAACTTTTAGAGGGTTCGTTGTTTTAGCCCTTTCTTTGTCCTGATTTTTTCAAGTTTTGACAATCCTTTGTCAAACGTATGAGCATCACAGCGAAGGATTAGAGCTCCTTTCCCTTTACTTTTGGAGTTATTAAATGCAACACGGAGTTTTATTGATCCTTCTTCGGGCTAAATAATTACAGCATAGTCTTTATGTAAGTCAGCAACTGTTTTATCTACATCTATGTACTGTCTTTTAGTCTGTGCCCGCATATATTGGCTTTCAATTCGAAGTATTGACTCGATATGACTTTTCACACCATTTCTAATTGACTCTTCAACGCGTTTATGATTTCCGTGGCAACCTCGAAGGTCTTTTCAGTAAAATAATCTACAGCTTTGGAAATATGTCCTTATTTATGCGCAAAGCAATTTTAAAGTAAAATTTGCATACTCTGGTTTGTTGGTTGTCTATCTCAAAATGAAATACATGTTTGAGAGATCAGTTTGTAATCATCCGGATCGATATTGCTATCATGCGAATCATTCTTCTGAAGATTCAGAGAGTAATATACTATTGCAGAGCAATTTTCGTTTACTAGGGGCAATCGGCGCAATCAGCTGCAGCATTTTCAGTTTCTTTATGATGCGTTTCTGTCCCGGCTGCTTTACTAATTTGCACTCCCACTGATTAAAATTATTTTCCTTTGTTATTGTGATCATTGTGGTAAGTTTCAAATCTCGCTTCCTCACTAGTTTGTGCACATGATATTTTTCACTTTCTACTTCCATTGGTGCTTCAGCACTCCGAGCTTTAGATGAGCTTCTAAAATAATTTCAACCATCTTAGACACCATTTTTATATTCAACCTACCTTCTGGTAGAAAACTGTCACAACTCCAAATCTTTTTGAGTTGTATCGTTATTTAATTCAGGGGGCCAAGAACTGCGCTGTATTAAATCATAAGTTACATGTTGCACTGGTGCACATGTCAAGGAAAGCTTAAAAGTACAACGTCACATCTACCGTCTAGCGTCCATTTCCAGAAAAACCTACTTCTAACGTCCTTCCACTGTATAGTGGTGATTCTGCAGGTACGTTAGGTAGATTTAACTCGAAATAGCAGATTTTTTAGTTGTTCTCTAGGGGTTTCTGTATTTTATGGGGAGAACCATACCTTATAATGTGCGCGTTTATTTTTTTGTTGCCATCTATTTTTAACAGGCGACCGTTAGTAGCGTGAAAGATCCGATCAGTTAATTACTGTAACTAATCGATGTAACGATTAATATTTGTAATGTAATTGAGCGACGTCTATTTGCAGCGGAAAACTGACTATGGGTGAAGGCACCCACGATGTTCCAATGGAGCTCTTCGAGCTGAACAGGCGCAGACTGGTGGAGAGGCTGCAAACCAAGAACCTTCCGAAGAACTCCGTCGTGTTTCTGCAAGGAGGAATCAACATCCCTTTCAACGACACCGACGTGAATTTCGTCTTCAGACAGGTACTTTTTACTATCTGGTCTAGAAGTGTCGGGCCCGTTTTTATGTTGATTCGCGGTAGCTAAGCGTCCTTCAATCGATTGGCCGTGTTTATTTTATGACGAATATTTTGGGCGTCTTTCTTACATCTTTGTTTTGTCGAAGGAGCTTGACCTCACTGACGATTCTTTAACCCCTTGTTTGTTTATATCGGACGAAAATTTTTTCGATTATGAATATTTCGGTTTGATACCCAGGTTTTGCTTACTTTTGTGAGTATATTTAGCACGGCGTGATTTAATATAGCCCCTAGAGCTATAAATAGTGAGCTGCATTAAGATAGATAAACTGCAAGGTAAATTCCACTTTAAGCGGCATGGTGTACTTTGTTTGTAAACAAGTTACATACAGATAACTCAAGAACGAGGTCACTGGAATGTAGCATAATTAATCGAGAAGAATTCTGGTTGTTTGTTTCGACCTTTGACAAGAGAAGCGAACTGGTGTGGCAGTAGACGTTGGCGCTCATATGTGTGTGTTCATTAATCCTAATAACCCTCCTCGTGATACAAAAAACAAGTCGTGTTTATTGAATGATAAGATACCTTAAAATAGTTCATGGCAAAGCGCGCACAAATAAAAAGACAAAAACCTGGCATGTAAACAGAATCGACGTTGCAGTTTATAAACACGACGTTTATTTTCCCGTTTTCTTTTATGACGGCAGGCGCTTGCATAAGCAAATTTTGTTGGGTCTAATATAAAGCAGACTACACGTTTTATTTCGGACCGCTTGGAAGATGGACGAGAAACTGTCGGTGGCATTCGAGTTTTATATTTTGGGGCATTAAATCTTTGTTTTCCGCGGCTATATTTGTCCGTGGCCGCACTCCACGAGCTGTCGGGAAAGTAAAAGCGCGACCTTTCGCCCGATTCGTTTAGTGATTTCACCTGAAATTGGTAGGCTGATTAAACTTGAATCGCTTTATTTTTAAGCCGGCGACAAACGCGGCTCGTGACTAGGCTAATGAAAGTTGCGTTGTATTTATGGATCCGCTCCGCACGCGAATGGAAGACGGAATCGATATTTCACCGGCGATGGCACTGCAAGGGTGGATTTTCCTATTAACACACTTTGTATGACGCTTGGGGCTTGCGCTCTCGCTAACCTTCCTTTGCACACGCCGTTTCTTTTCAGCGAGTCGCATCCCAGCGTATTTGCTCAATTTGCATTTTGAGTGTTATTTTGCTTAAAGAGAAGCAGAATACTCGTGATCTGACACTAAAAATACCTAAGCTGGAGTTCTCACAGATCTTGAGTCATCTTGTTCTATATGCATGTGCATGTCATTTCTTAAACCCAGGCTGTCGTAACAATGTACGGTGATGACACTGTTTTACTACAAGGTTCACTCAAAAAGTAACAAGCCCAAGGGCTCGGCGCAAGAGAAGTTTACACATCCTTAACCATTTGAATGGCAAGGCAACAAATGTTTCTTCTCTCTCAAAGGTAACCATGAATTTATAAACATCGATAGGTCGCTGTTTAAATTTCGAAGTGCAAGGTTGTGTACATCTGGACGCTCGAGTTATCAAGCAACATACACTTGACCTAAGGCCAGGTGCAAACTTCAAGTAAGCACATTAATAATTACAACTTAATGGCATATACGTCCGTGTACGAATCGTATACACCAAACTAGCCAAACATCAACAGTTATGAAGAACCAAACCCCCAGATCTCCTATTTTCAAAAACACCAACTTATCACACTCGAAACCCATGCCAATACAACAATCATATTTGCAAAATACAATAGCCAACCACAAAATAACACCCAAATACCAATTATGAATACAATCCAGCAGCCGCATACCTCGCCACAAACACCAAATTCAATTATAACAAATCAATACTATGCAGAATGAATTTGAGGCTGTGGAGGTAGCAAGTATCTCCTAGTAAATCAAAATTGCTCTACAATAGCAAATTACTTTCTGAATCTTCAGAAGACTGATTCGGATGATAGCAATATCGATCCGGATTATTACAAACTGAAACCTTCCAGGTATCAGAAACCAGGTAACTCTTTCAGGAATCCTATACACAGTAGATGTCGATGCCATTTTGAAATTTTAAACAACACACGTGATTTTGATAAGTTTGCTGAAACGGTTTAGTATGGCGCTCATAAAAGCACTACATCTTCTTCCTCCATTGTACTCTATCTTGAACTAAGACCTTCCATTTTGTTATTCTTGTTTTCTTATTTCTTCGATATTTTCCACCATATTTTATTTGAGCTTACACGTCGATTCCTCCCTTCCACGTTGGTCTTGAAAAATATGTTTTGCCAAGTATGTTTGGTTAATTCGCATTGAGTAACCTAACCATCGTAGTTAGTTCTGTTGGATGATTATATAATTCTTCTAGTTTCTGTGCACCAACGTAAATCTTCCTTCGAACGCCCTTTTCCCATATTTTTAATTTTTCCGGTGTTTCCTTTTGTCATCGCCTACGTATGCAACGATAGGTCTAATTATTGTTTTGCACACTTTTATTTTTAGTCCTCGTGTTTTTTAAAGATCCCGCACTTCTGGACCCTGCCGCAATACGCCTGTCTATTTCTGAAGTAATGTCTCCTTTATTATTGATCTACCCCCAAATACACTGCATTTTCCGTTAACTTGAATTTATATTACTTATTTTTGTTTGCTTTTAATTATCAAGTCTTGATTTGTCCCAATTGCTCTTTTGCCATAGACCATGTATTGGGGTTTCTGTTCATTTATTATTAACCCAACTGCTTTCTAATTTTCTTGTTACTATTTTGCATTTTTGGCATTATCATTACAAAAACAAAACTAATGACAAATAGGAATGATGGGATGGGGTCACTATTGAATGGTAGCAACTTAACGGACAAGAAAGACACAAGACCGTACTGAGTAGAAGAATCTTGAAAAAAAATCTTTAGGAAAAGATTGCGTTTTCAACTTGATAAAGATGATGCTTTTGTTCACCCTTACTGAAGACACTAAGTGAGAATGAATTGGGTGATATGGTAGGGATAAAAAGAGATAGCAATCCAAAGGAGTGAGATTTGCAGCCACATTTTTTAACAAATATTGACAAATGTTTACTTTTCTTCCTATACAATCTTTAATTAATTCCTTTACCAATAGCCCTTTTCGTTGCTCTTTTAGAATGTTAAGGTCTATAACATTTGATTTTTATACCTACTTTATGTGTAGATTGATGAATATTAAAACAATTGAAAAACGTTGAAAGAAATGGAGATTTCTCTGTTATTTGATTTAAAAGTACAATTTATCTTTCAGGTCAAAAAGGCGTTTCCTATTTTTTTACCCAATTAATAACGTTAACTCTTTTTATAAAATTAAAATTAACGTTCATTTAGACAAATTAAAACATACCTTGATCACAGAGTAACCACTAGCAATTTTAAAAGGGGGTTGGTTTAGAGTCAATAAAGTTGGTAATAAAATTTTTTAGATTTTTTCAAACGTCTTAAAGTGAAAATCTCCTAATGGTATTGAAGATAGTGGAAAGAGTAAATATCTCACAAATTTCTCATCTCATCAAATCATACCAGTTTTTACTACCTTCTTCTTTCGTTTCCGTAACCCTCTCTGCTTTTGTTAATATAGTTTTTTTAAATAGTTCTTCCATGTGTCTTTGTGGAAATTTTTGCGTTCCTGGAATGTGCTTTTAATCATCATCTGTCCGATGCAGCGAAATTTATAAGATTTTGACCATTCTTGTTAGTTTCCTCATGTAGGCTTCCTTTTCCTGCCCCTAATCTGTTTCTTCTTTCTCTATCTTAGCATTCAGATCTTCAGCTACTACTTTTATGTCAAAATTGGGTATATCATATATTAAGGTTTGCCTATCGTCATAGAATTTTCTTTAGTATTCTCTGTGGGACTTAATTTTTTAAGTGCCTTTTTATCTTAAGTAACTTAATCTTTCATCGACCACCTTGCCGTTTTCAATTGAGCCCTTTATTTTTTCTTTAATTAGGAATGCTGTCTATTTTTATTTCCTTCCCCATTAACAAAAATGGATCATTGGAAGAAATGAAAATATTCACACTTAAAAGATCCTGAACGGATGATGTAGGGAAGGTCATAAAGGATGAACAACTAAGCGATGAAAACTGAAAAGATAAACACAATGGAATCTTAGATTAAGAGAAAGACTTCTTTCAACGGTCTTTAACATGGAAGTAGTTAAACATTGGAACTTTTTAAATTTTAATATGTGTTGTTATTCCAGCTCTTGTTTTCTCACATTTTTTTACTTTTTCACTATCTTTATTTCTTTTTCTATCCATTCTTCATAGTTCTCTGATTAAGAGAAAACTTTAAAGTGTTTTAAAATTCTCCTATTCTTAGTCAGTTCAATTTAGTACTCATTTAGAATGGTTACTGCTTTCAATCAATTTTCTTCAAATATCTTTTGATAGTGTCTTTGTCTTTTCTAACTTGTTCCGTCTGAAAGTGTGTCATCAGGATATAAAACACCAGTTGTAATTCCATTGGAATCATAAAAAAACAGCTTTATTCGAACGATTTTG
The DNA here is from genome assembly GCA_036346155.1 of Sinelater perroti. Classification (NCBI taxonomy): domain Eukaryota; kingdom Metazoa; phylum Arthropoda; class Insecta; order Coleoptera; family Elateridae; genus Sinelater; species Sinelater perroti. The sequence goes on along the minus strand of JARFIY010000346.1, from coordinate 1,593,873 downwards.
TTCTTTCAACTCTTCTTTACCCTCGAAAGGCTTCTATCTCCTTGTTGGCTAGTAACTGGCTAGTTTTTAAATAATGCCTTTCGTCTCTTTATGGAATATTGTTTTATGGATACTCTATTTGATTATGTTCTTCCAAAAATGTTGCTCTGGGGCTAGGGCCCAAATAAATTCTTGCGATAAGGAGATCATAGAGATAAATAAACAGTTCTGCCCTTCTCTTCCTTTTATTCTAATCAATTCTCTGATTTTGATTATCTGGTCGTTAATAAAACCATTTTAAGTAAAAAAATGTGTCTGATTTAATGCACATTCAAGAGTGATGCAATATAGTGAATAAGCGTAGATTGTGATCTCGTCGCTTAATCACAGCACCGCTTACCAAAGAGTTATAGCAGCAGAGGAGTACCAGTTTAGATATTTTATTACATCTTATGGCGCATTTTGATCTGGATAATCCTTGTAAAATTAACTATTGCTACTAGGTAAATAATGCAAGCCGTAATCAATAGGACTGCTAATGAACGGACGAGGCACTCGGTAGGGTTTGCAAATTGGAACGAAGCGAATACTTTAAGAATTGATATGTATTGATCCTGCTTAGTAGCACACTGACTTGGTTCTTTTGTGTACAGATAAGCAATGAATGGCAAAATAACATACAAACAATAATAAGTATGTTGTCAGATATCCAAATTTGAATTTGAATACATGCGCTTGCAAAAGTTATGGATATATAAAAGCAAGTCGAAACAATTACTAAAATAATTCGGATTCATATTTAAATTCAAACATTTGTATTATTCAATAGTTGGAATAATGTGTAATTGGAATATTCTAATTATTTGAATATTCTCGTATTATAATTATTCCAATTACACTATTCGAAATATTAATCATGATGTACTCGAATTATTCGAATATGAGCATCATCTCCACTTCTGAGGCTTCATTCACATCGTGCTTGTACTTATCCTACTGGACTATTTTTTTCTCTATAAAATACATGGGGTAGCTGAAGGATAAAGTCTTTCACGTTGTTCTTTAATTCTATTGTCTGGCCATACAAAATATTTAAATTTTGTTGATTATCCTTTTCATTGCCATAGTGTCCTTATTACATTTTTCATTTTTCTTTTACTTGGTTTATTGTTTGTTCTTTTTCAAATTGATAGATAATAGTTTGGTTTTGTATTTTTCTCTTTTCCTTCATACTGGAAACTTTGTTTTCATGTTACACAAATAGTCTGAACTGATAGAGAGAACCGGGTAGATAATAGGGGAATACTATCTGGGTTTTCTTGAAAATCTTTCTTTACCCTTTTGAATACAAGTGGAAGCTTTAGTAGTTACACAAGGGTGTTGTGAAATACATTGCGTGATTACAATCTCAATTTATGTAAAGTTTGGCTGAAACAACAATGTCCAAGTAGAAACTGTAGACAATGATGTTGCAAGTGCTCACAAAGCGAACAGTATATATTTTGATTGTCTATATCATTGAAAACTTTACACGTCACTTTAACGACCTTTTTGGATATTGTATAAACATTTTCCCAGGCCGCTTTTAAGAGAGCAAAAACTTCGTTTTGCTGTCGTGCTGCTAGTTGCTAATGGTTATTATGAAACCTAGACTTAATTGAAGGAATAACCTGGTGCTGACTTTTTATCATAAGTTTCTACCATAAAATTAAATGGTTCTTTGTGGAATTCTAATGCCATTTCGCATAAAAACATGTGAAAGTTATGCAACTGGCGGCTATGACAACAATATCTCGTCCAATTTGTACTTTATTTGGTATTTATCTGGCTTGGTATTTTCCAACTGTAACTTCTCGCTTCTTTCCTCCTTTAAATCGGAAGGAGAAACCGAAGAGTGTGGTGTAACTGTCAAGACATTGCGAAACAGGAATTCTAGAAAGATGCATTGGAGTGGGTGTGTGAAGTTAGAAGGAAACTACTTAAGAAAATGAAAACGAAACTTTTAAACATGTGGGGTGGTCCAAAATGGCCTGTTCCATTATGTTATGTGGATGCTTGTCAGATCTTAGAGAGACAAATATTTTTGACGCTATTTGGTACATTTTTCAAGAACCTTACCTTAACCTTGAATGACATCTTCCCCAAGCTTCATCCAAAAAGCCATAAAGTATTGTATCACATTTTTTAATGGAAAACGCTAATTAGGAATGTTTATGCTTGACTTTTTTAAAGATGAAGAATGTCTGAAAGATCAGTTTTGAGTAACGTACTTTGTTTTTAATATTGCTAGAATCTATTGATGGGATTCAAAATTTCAGATGCAACCTTGTATACATTATAATTGAATTCTGTTTTATTTATTAATGTAAACATTTTTAAATTGAATTTTGATTACGGTGTTCCATATATATATATGTCAATATTTAGCGCATTCGGATCGATTACAGGTTTTAGGTTATACTTACTATTAGATCTTTTGCCCTCGTTATAGAGATGATTAATTGTTTGATCTATTAAAGCCTCTTTACTGAGAAATTTGTTGTCATTATCAGGATGTTGTTGGTCATTGATTAGCTTGTTTGTTTGCTCGCAAAACTATGTTTATCGGTTTATCTCGTTTTTATGACAATTAATTTGCTTGTTTTCTTGCATATTAGATAATTATTCATTCAATATTAGTGAATATTTTGCCATTACATTTTAAAAATAATACTACTTTATTGAAGATTACTCTTCATATATTTAGATTTAATTTTTATTTTTGAAAGGTAAAATCTGTAAGTTGAATTAAAAGTTTCGGTACGCCCGTTGTAAATATAGCAGTGCTAAATTCTTCTGCGCAGCTGCGCAAGGTTTTTGACCTCACTCTGTTATATGTATTTATTACCCATGGTGTATGTAGTTGTGCGTTTTATTACATTACAGTTGGTGCAAAGTGCATTTGGAGGGCCGTGCAACTTTATTGTTGCAAAATGTTAACAATAATGTAGCAACGTTTCAAGCAGATCACACATTTCTATAATTAAAATAAAATCTGATCCAATTTTGAATTTGGAGCATTTTTTAATATGTCCTGTATCCTAAATTCCGAGGAATGTAGGCTACTAGGTAGCTCCATAAGGAATTAGAGATTTTTTTCAATTTCATTGTTTAATGGAAAACATTAATTGTGAGTGGCTAATAATAAAACTAACACGCTTTGAAATTTAGCATACAATAGAGAAATAAAAGTTGCAAATAAATTATTTGCACTAATGATATTTTAAAGGTAATTGTTTAGTATTTTGATGTATTTGGAGCGTTAATATGCTCGCAGGCGCCTCTCAGTTGCTTTGGAAAATTGTCGTCTATTAAAAGGGCTGCAAAAGATAATAGTTATAAGCAAACAACACCCACCGACGTCACGCTTCTTAAGGTTGTAACAAGTGGTACAGAAGTTGTAGACGAGCTACGGGATAGAAATTTATAATAAATATGAGATCCTCTCGGGGAACAAATTGCAAAATTTGGTAGGAGGAGAGGATAAGTTTGAACATTCAAAAGAAGACGAGATGCATTATGATAGAATAAGGAAGATTTATTAAATGGAAAGTGGACATTAAGTTATAAAAGGGATAGAAGTATAAACTTTCCACATAATAGTCAGCAACACAATGAACAAATTTAGAAGCTGCTATAAAGAAGATAATAAAGACATAGGAAAAGCAAAAGGATGGTTTGATGACTCATGCAGGGAAATGGCCGAAGAAAAGAAATGATGAGAGCAAAAAGTAGACAATTCGTGTGTATAAAGAAGAGGGAATAACGTTGATAGGAACTTGTCATAGTTATATAGATTCTCTAAGGGAATTAGCAAAAAAAGAAATGACAATTAAGGACACAGTAGGTAACATGATTTTCTTAAATCGCAAATCCAATAAAATATAGGTATAGATTGTATCAATTTCAGGCATAAATATTAAAGAACCACAGAGGGATAACTCTCTTAAAGATTACTTCTAAAGTATTCAGCTACGTTCCAGTCAATAGACTGCGAGAAGCGACTAGAACGCAGATAGGTGAGTGAAATAAATTATATGAGAGACTAAAAATAGTGAGAATACCAGCGAAATTAATAAATTTGATCAGAGAAACTTTAAGTGGGGACAGTGTTACAGTGAGAACGTAAAACGTGTCTTCAAGTCAAGTTTCAAGGCACGTTCCTTTCCCAGTCTTGGGATATTGATTTTGTGTCTATGCTTGTTGTAGCCATCGACCTACTACGGGTCCCCTTATTTTAGTAGTCCCGGTAGTATTTTATCTTCACTTACTGTTTTGCCATTTTGGGTTTCCTGCAGGACTCTTGTTAGTTCTTCTTTTCGCATTTCCTCTTCTGCATCCGCATTTTCCTCCCTGTTGCCCTACATTTTCCTCATCTTCTCCTGCTTTAAGTTCTTCTGCATAGTGGTTCTTTAATGTTTTCAGTATATTTTCGCTGGTCGTTTGCAATTCTCCATTTTGGTTCCTTATGTTTCGTATTTGTTTTGCACTTCTTAGCTACATTCCAGAACTGTTTTTGATTTTCCATATAATTTTTGTTCGGCTGATTTTCTAAATCTTCCCAGGCATCCAGTTTTCCTCTTTTTATGGGTTTCTTTACTTCTTGTCTTTTCTGTCGTTATGTTTTTTTTGTGGTTTTCTAGTTCTTCCACTTTTAGTCTTCCATAGACCGTTGGTGTTTCTTTGGGGGGTATTTTAAAATTGGTGTCGGTTATCAGTAATCGGTGGTCAGAGTTCTGCTCCTCTTATTACTTTCACATCTTGGATTGCGTATCTCATGGCTCTAGAATATGTTATGTAAAATGTATAGTATGAATTGCGTCTCTTTTTTTCCAAATATGTCTTGGTGCACAATTATTTGCGCTTTCATCGGTTAGTCAACACACAGCTGAGTACTTTGTAAGTATTGTTGAAGAAGGCAACTTCTCTATAGTTTGAGCAATTATATTTTCCCCTCCTGTAGAAGTAATACCGTATGGTGCTGCTGCTCTAACACCTTTTACTTTATTTATTATTTCCTCTATTTCTTGAAATATTTTTTAATGAGTGCAATCTGTTAACATAGTTTACGTTTTTTGTCTATGTTTCTCTAGATTTATCTTCGGATTCACTTCTCCATTGTTGTAGCCTTCTTTTACCGTTGTTAATCACATAATTTATTATAGCATTGTCAATTTTACATTTATCTTCGTCCCTCTTTTTTTCTTTAGAAATTTTTATTATTATTATTATTACTATGATAACATCAATGTTATTATTTCATTCAGCCATTCCCTTTTCTTCATTTTGCACACCTGACCTCTACTTTTTGCTCTCATCATATATCATATCATGATAATACCTCTCTTTTTCTCTATATATTCAAACTTATACTTCCCTACTACTAGAAAATGGCCAAAGTAGCAATTTGCTTCTTTTAGTTTAGAGAACTATCCTTGTCTTAGCTGTGAGTTCGTTGTGAATACTCTCCAATTTGTGTATATACTTGACATGTTTCTTCGACTTCATTTGCGAGCTCTGAGTGTATACGATATCAATCCTCTCCCAAAAATTGTTTCAGTTTCCTATTTTTGACTTTTTGCAGCTATCCAGGACGTCCGGCATTATGTAGGTCAAAATTTCTGCTCTTAAACCGATAGAACCACGTCTTGCAACTAAGAAAAACAGCATTGTCTTCTAAAGTCGTATAAATCATTTTCTAGATAGTATTGCAAATTGCTTGTCGCACGACATTGTCTTCATCGCCGATTTAGGTTATGTTGGTGGAATAGGCACGTCTTACAGTGTGTTGTAAAGCTGATACATAGTGCGTTGCTATGACTACACGAAGGATACGATGCATGAATTTGAAGTTATGGTTATAATGATAATGCCACGTAACTTCGAGCATTAGAAATATAGTTCGCCCAATTACTAAACTAATCTAGACACACTTCTGCACGATGATGATGAAATTCGATAAAGCTCGACAACTAACAAAACGAGTTCTCACAAAAGCAAAATTTAATTACACTAATGAGGCAGCGCCGACAGCAGTCGATATACAAAATAATTACCGGGAAACTTGCGTCGTTCCTCAACTTACTTTATTACTGTTGGCGCTGCATTGCAAAACGTCGTTCTCTTTTATAGAAGCATGCCTGTTACAATGTGCGTGGAAAAATTAAAAATCGTCCTATACGCCCACTTTTCCAATACAATTTTATAAGAGGCCGATATCGATTCAACCGTTGGAGGCCTGGGATCTTATTTTTTGCAGGGTAGGTACGGGGCTGTCTTCTGGCGAAACTCCGCTGCTGCATGAAATGTCCCGATAAGTCCGACATCAAAGAGGAGAAAGGGCTTTGTATGTGGCTTTGCAACGCATTTTTGTAATCGCCTGTTTGTTGGAATACAAAATTTCAAAAGGAGCGAAGGACACTTTCAGTGGGAAAATTGCGCCTGTGTTGTTCGTGCTTGACTACGCACATGTGTAAGCGCTCAAACGTCTGTTGCGGCCCTAATTGTGTCTTGCAAACGGAACAGATTTTTTTGTAAATCTTTCGGTGTAAAGCGGTAATTTCTATTTCGGAACACTATCTTGGCAGTTTTATAAAGGCAGTAATTTTATATGCACGAGTGTATGGGAGCTGATGCGTAGGTGGAGCAGTGCGTATATAAGATTGTACGAAACGTGGATGTATTTTAGTGAGAACAATAAATTACAACGATTTACAAAAATTCCGTGGAGTTGGCCAATAAAAAGCGATCGTATTTACTCTATTTTTTGGATTTTTGGCACCGCTTTATATAAAAACCGAAAAAAAATCAATTGCTGGGATAGTTTTGAGACAATCTCAGTGCTTAAGTAGATTTTTGTAATGGATTTTGCTCTTTTTTTATTTAGACAACTAGAAAGAGCTCCGTTACTGTTTGTTACTTTTGGGGGAAGCTTGTAGTTTTAATCGAAAAATTAAAGTTGCCGATTCTTTTTTGGAACTCTTGTTTGGTTTTGGAGTGAATGAAATTGGACATTTTCATGCATGAAATGGATGAAATTGACTTTTAATTTTGTTTAAATTGCTCAGTTCTCATTGCTAGTAGTCGTCCATGACTGTCTCATCCATATTTTAACAGATCATATTACACGATGCGTTTTTGGTTCTATCAGAACAAAAAATACCTTTTTGGAATCTAATTTTATTACTGGCAATAAATTATTAGGATTTATCAAATTTGGGGGAGAGGAAGACTACTTTTTTTTTAATTTTTGCAAAATTAATACAAACAATGAGTTTATAAAGAGATGTTTGAATTTGTGCATTCTTTAGCTTGGTACTGTCTGAAGATCATCTGTTTTAAATTTGGTATGAACAAAACGGATTTTGCAAAATTTCTGGTTCATTTTGCACATTACATCAGAACAGCGATAGACCACTACGCATTACCAACACCTTATGCAACCAATAAAATTCAAAACGCTTTAGTAAAAATAAATTTATTTTTCTGACCGCTAACTGTCGAAGCCTAACTAGACATGGCCTCTCAAGGATTCCTACTTCCAAATGGATCCCGTTTTCTTAAATTACACTTTTCATAATTATAAAGCAACAAAATATATATCAACCAGCGAACCAACTTCGTATCCGACAGACCTAAATAAAATCCCGGACCTGCTGGATTTTGCAATCACCAAAGATAACGTGACCTGTATAGCAATATTGAAAGAAACTTAGGTCTGTTTGCAGATCTTTAATACAAATGTTATTCGGAAAAACTCATTGCCAAAACTTTGTACTACAAAAACGGACTGGAAAATATCTAAAATAAATAAATTCAGAAAAGAAGAAAGATGGTATACAATGAACTATCAAAAAAAAGAGATCAGTAAACAGGCCCTAGTAATAAAATCGAAAAAAGTTTCTAGCTACCATAAAAAATTTAAAAAAAAATCAAATCAACAACTATAATTGCTTTTACCTTCAAAACCCCGTTTTAGCAAGAACAGCAAGTCCATTAATAAATCAAGTAAGACTGAAGCACATCGCGCAATCGCGAAATCGGTGCCGTTCGACTAGATACTCTAACCTTACGCGAAGTTAAGAGTATAGAAGTATTAATCTGAGAGAAGACTCGGTCTCTTTCACCTTAAATCGAGAAGTCGTCACAATCAGCTATGCAGCAGATGCGTTTTAATTTTAGTTTGTAAGTACACATCAGTAGAATCACCCCGCCCCTCAACCCCCACCCCCGATTCTTAAAAATAATATGCATTTCTTTTGAGTTAAACAATTCGGTTGCGACTTCTTGGAACAAAGGCTCCCAATGTGATGCCACTTCATAGACTGGAGCTTCTTTTCGATGTCTCGTGCCAGAACCGTAATTCGTTTGGTGTGACCAGGTATTTAGAGAATATTTCTGGATAAATGCTGTTCAGCTGCAGCAGATGCCATACTTCCACATATTTAAGAAAAGTAACAAAAGATATCCCCTATCTAAGACACAAGGCTTTTTTAGGAGTCTAAGAAGAAAAGGCACACTACAAAGTTCCCCGTCGAAAACGAAATGACAAATCCATAAGTAATTTATGGCACCAGGATAAACTACCAACGAAACTTTTTGTTGGAACCTCCTTGAAAGGATCAAGTAGAAGGTGGCACGTATACTACCAGGCATTGCTGTGATTTTCCAACCTATTCGCCTAATCTTACTCCTCGTGACTTATTTTTATTCCCCCTTTTGAAAAATTAGATAATATCCAGAGCAGTATAACTGACGAGCTGAAAGGCATCTTAGCAGAAACTTTCAACGTCTGGTACAAACAGTGGAAGAAACGATCCCATCAAAAGACAAAGAAAATAAATACTAGAACCTGACCATACAGGCATGTATATGCTTATCTTAGCAGATATATAAAAGGGTAAAGTCGGGAAAATGTTGGACGAATATGGAGAACAATACAAAAATAATAATGATAAAAGTTGAATCCATTACTACCTTAGTAGTAACATAACGAAATACATAAAAGTACGCGTCAGGCCAAAATTTGTTTAGAAAGATATATAATAAAAAGAGGAAAGAAGCAAAATGCAGGATGTAAAGTGATGAGAGGGCTAGAAGTATGGCAAAACAATTAGATATTAGTGGAAAAAAGAAAATATGAACCAGTAATAGAAATACCCAATAGAAATGCTGCAAAAGCTAGAACTTGATAGAAGAAGAAACAGTAAAAATAATCAAAAATGAAATCAAAATGATACTGATAATAAGTATATAATTTAATAAAATAATTTAAAAATACATGAAAAGAAGAAACAAAAAGTATGATGAAATTAAGACATAGAGCAAATGTAGAAACAAAGAAGAACAGATATAATAATGCTTACCAATAAATAAACTAAAGAATTTAACATGATGCAAGCAAAATAGCTAAACAAAATTTATATATGAAAGCCGGTAGTGTAAACAACTAACGGCTAACTTGTTTTTGTTGTGGTAGTGTTGATTGCCATCTTAATATGTCTTAGCTATCTTTGTAATATTTCTAGATTTTTATTCATGCTTTTTTTGTCCTTCGCTAGTATTATTATGCCATATGCGTAACATATCTCCACTAATTTTATGTTCTCCATTTTTCACCTTCTACTTGGTTTCTCGTTGCCTTTTTTCTTACTTCTTTCATAGCTTTGTCAATGACTAAAGTGAATAGTATCTACTATTATTACCTTTGCTCTTGTCCTTTTTCCTTGCCTTGTTCGTCATCTTTTGTGCCACCACATTCCTGTTTATTCTCCTAACATTGTATGGATCAGATTTTATCTCTCTTAATTTTCTTTTATTTCTTTTGAAAATTAGAGTAAATAGCGATCAATCTACGCAAATTACATTCACTCTCTGTCTACAAATTATCATTTATAACCAATCTGTTCCAATAAAAATTGAGGTGAAATACCTAGGACCCCACCTGGATCAAAGACAATCAAACGACAATAACAACCTAAAAACAAAAAATATGTATTAGTTTTTTAGGACACAAATAGCAATTAACTATAGTAAATAAATTGCTACTGTATAACGTTATCTTAATTTTTGAATGGACCTACGGGATCGAACTGTGGGGATGTAGTAAACCCTCAAACACCAAGATCTTTCAATTCTTTCGATCTAAGACGCTGCGTATCCTGGCCAATGCTCAATGGTTCATCAACAGTCAAACTCTGCATGGTGACCTCAGAATTTCCTTTATTAATGATGTCGTCAAGAATGCAACTAGAACCGCACTTTAAACCACCCCAATCAACTCATAACCGACCTCTGCAACTACTAGCCCGCGAATAGACATCTAAAACTGCAGGGTCGAAAAACCTTGTTGGGTAAATCCTGGAGAAACATCCGTGGGTGGCGCCCAACTCATGGCATACAGCAACTCTGACACACTATTTATTTATTATCCTATCGATCGAGTAGTTTATTAATTTGCAACAAGTTATTAAAAAAATTGTTTTGCGCACCATAAACAACATGAATAATTTCAACGATAGCCCTATACAGGTGTACGCAAAATTTTTCCAGTCCGGTTTTAACGAAAATTATAGAGCAATTTCCCTCCTCACTGTTACAAGTTGTTGAGCAAATATGTCGCCTTTCTAGTTACTAGAAATGAAATTGGACATTTTCATGCATGAAATGGATGAAATTGACTTTTAATTTTGTTTAAATTGCTCAGTTCTCATTGCTAGTAGTCGTCCATGACTGTCTCATCCATATTTTAACAGATCATATTACACGATGCGTTTTTGGTTCTATCAGAACAAAAAATACCTTTTTGGAATCTAATTTTATTACTGGCAATAAATTATTAGGATTTATCAAATTTGGGGGAGAGGAAGACCTCTGCAACTACTAGCCCGCGAATAGACATCTAAAACTGCAGGGTCGAAAAACCTTGTTGGGTAAATCCTGGAGAAACATCCGTGGGTGGCGCCCAACTCATGGCATACAGCAACTCTGACACACTATTTATTTATTATCCTATCGATCGAGTAGTTTATTAATTTGCAACAAGTTATTAAAAAAATTTCTAGTTACTAGAGTGTGTTTGGGAGTGAAAAATGGCCAGATATTTACCACCAGGATAATTCTCTGGAAGTACTCAGCTCTTTAGCTACTATGGGATGATTAGTTACTTTTGGGATACCTTATATATAATAACTCGACTTTACCGTTATTGAACTTATCTTAATGAACACAATCCATACGTTTATTTGCAAGGTAAACTGCGGCTTAAATAATAAACAGGGATCTTACAAATCATTACATATAACGACCAATGTTTATGGTTTCGTACGTAAATAAGCAATTACGCGAAGGTCACTTTTTACTCAAAATTTAAAAGTAATACCAGGTAGACGTTTCGAGGTTGAAATAATTAAAGTGGGGCGTTTCTAAAAACAATTTGCCCTAAATCAGAGGTACCCATGACACTATAGTGACTAGACAAAATAATGACATAAGGTTGTACACGTGTAGACCTCCAACTGCTAAACCACCAAGCACCTACTGAAAATAAATTTCGTGGGCGTTTACAAATAGCAATCGCGAGACGCGATCTACTCACCAAAAGGGAAGTTTTCTGATAGTCTGTGTTGTGCGTTACATCTCATGAGGGAAACTGCAAATAAATGTGGGACAGTCTGGATTGCCGTGTGCATTTCGTTACTCAAACGTTATATTTAAAGCAAGATGCAGAATCCGAGGATGACGCAGATGCTGCTGTACAATAATAGTCTTCAGGCATGAAGATGAACATCAAAATCTTACGTGACCAATCGATCCAACTTAAAACGAGTTAACCCTCTGCTTGTGTGTCTCATCAAGGTAATGTTATGGCCTTCATTGGTAGTAAACATTTCTTAAAACAATCAGAATGATTTTGTCAAACAACTTTTACTATCTTTGTTCAGATGTAGACGATGTCACTCAAAGTAGTGTGTATTTGCATAATTTTATCAATAGGTTGGATGTAAATATGCTAGAATAAATAAAGGGTATCCGAAAAAACGCACTTACCTTTTAAATAACAGTGTATATTGATTCGAAAACGACAGTTTATATATTTAATTAATGTTCGGAAATTTTTAAACTGGCAAGTTACCAAACACAGATAACAGGAATAATTGTATTTGACAGCCTTACGAAGCACTTCATTTGGAATTACTCCTTCCGCTCATCAATCGTAGCTGGTTTTGTGCACTAACTTTGATGTATCCCCATAAAAAGGAAGTTTACAGGAACGAAGTCTGGGGAAGGCGTAGTGAATACCACACCATCTCTTCTTCATTTATTTGGGAAAATAGCATCATAAACCCTTACATCACGATAGTAGTAGGGAGCTGCTCCATGTTGTTGAAAAGAAATCTTTTCGTGCAAACAACTTTTGAACGCGTAGATCGATGGAATCCTGCAGTATGTTTAGGTAAATACCCCGTTGCGAAATGAAGCATAAATCCCAAAAGGACAAGCACAGCATCTCAAAAAGCCAACCGCGTTGGTTGGGATTATAGTATCAAATACCATAACTATCCGCAAGTGCTCTTAAGTATTCTGAAAAATACTTTGAACACTACTTTGATTTGAGTTATCATATCTAGTATCTAGAGCTTTGTCGCGTGTGTTTTGGCGAATCTTTTGGGCATTGATCCTGATTCCAATATAGTGTGACCCCAGTAGAGTAACTCTTCTATGTTTGTAACTCTTGTGTTTTGTTGTAGTCTATTCCTCAAGATACTCTCATATGAGAGTTTATTTTTGTAATTACTCCGTTACGAAATAAAAGAAAACTCATTACAAAACAATAAAAAAACTAGTATAATTTTAAAGTTTTGTAAGATTTTTGTTGGTAAGGTTTTTATTTTTCTCTGTTGTGTGTGTAGTCTAGTTATGATTGGAATGCGAGTAAGATTGTAATCCTATACATTCTGGAACAGATCGTATAAGAACTTTTCACAAAAACAAATTTTTTTTTAACTTCACATTTCATAACTTTGTTTTAATATTTGTAAGAAGTCCAAAGTCGCCGTTGTGATCGACTGGTTAAAAGCGAATACTTCTCTGTCCGGGAGTCTGTCGAGTCTCGTTTAAGTTGCATGTTAATAGGCTCAATAACCCCCTGTAGTGCTGGTAAGTGCGCTCTAACGGAAAAAAAATACACCAAAGCTTCCTTTTTGTTTCTGTATGTAACGCAGTTATGTTACTGTTTCGATCTGTCTGCCGTTTAGGACGTTCCTTTTTATCTTCAGCTTTTGCCTTTGTAAGATACTCGACCTGCGCTACCTTTAGTTTTACATTAAAAGCGTCTAAATGAGAAGTTTGCCTAACCAAATTTCCTATTCTTTATAGTAAAACGAAGGACTCTAATGATATTTATTTTCTAATTTATGTTTTGGAGTTATGAAAAGTTAAAGATGGTCCACATCAGACCTTCATGAGTTTTGGCCAAAATTATACATATTTATATCTTCATAAACACAAATGCACCTTTTCCATTTAGTCATCATTGACTTCTTTTGGTATTTTCAGATGTATAGCCAATTTGTTTCTTATGCAACAGGGAAAGCTTAAACATGGATGCTGTAGGTTAAAATCACTCCAATGTCCAAACTTTTTTAAAATACCAGATGAAGTGAGATTTTTATAATCTGAAGGAAATGGCAATATAGCTAGATGGATTGGTAGAAAACTTTTGTCAGAACTTACACGAGTTGTAAAAGGGCCAGAGCAATATTAGTTTCTACCTAAGAGAGGGTTGTTAAATGTTGCAGTAACCTTACAAAGACATGTTAAGTTAACCATGAGCCACAAAGTGTGCCATAGTTATGTTGAAGATAATTCCCATCAGATTTCTTACAAGAAAACATTCTTAAAGTTTTTTACTAAATGGTTATTGCTTTTGTTCCAAAAGTATATGTTGCGTGTAATTTAGAACATACAGCTTGAACATTGTATTGACACAGTTTACTCATTACTTATAAAGAGAGCCAAGAATCTGGTCATGTAGGGAAAACGCAAATACTCAGTTTGACAATGTGTTTCATAGAGAACAGTCACGTTCTATTTATAGTAGGAAAGGTTTTGATAACTTTATATTAAGGCCGATGTTCCAAAATATTACGCCCTTTCTCATTACCTAAGTTCCAGAACGAGCATTGTTCAGCAGAAATAGTGATATGGGCGATACCATTCCTCCTGTTTATAAATGGTGGGAAGTGATGCTTTTCTTTAATCACCTCTTTCAACTTTGGAAACATAAATTCACTTCCTCTTCCAAATTCACAACATTTTTCTGAATTTAGAAATATAAGGATTATTTTGGGTATTTTATGTATAGAAACTACTGATCTTGTGTTAAAAAAGTTTTATCTTAATTAAATTATCATATTATTGTTTGAAAGAGTAATGGGTAAGTGTCCCATTTTAAAAACTAGCAAAACTAGACATGATTAAACACCCGTTTTACTGGAAGCTGGATAAGTACCATCTATCTCAAAAAAATAATGGGAGAGACTCTCATAGGGGTTTCTTGTTTGCTCTTACAATTACAAAACAATCGTGAAAACGAGGACTATTTTCTTCCTTTTTCTTCCTCGCTGGTTACTGGGAGTACACAGTTGCACCCGCACTTAAATACGAGGGTTATTTTTTTTCAAGGTCCGATTGGTCACAGTCAGAATCAAGAAAATTTTATATGGAACAATGTGATACAACATTAAGCTACTTTTCGACGTAATCGCCGTTCCGATTCATACATTTGTCATAGCGGGGTACCAATTTTCTAACACCTTCATCATAGAAAGCAGCCGCCTTTGTTTTCAGCCAATTCTGTACGCTGGTCTGCAGCTCGTTGTCTGTGGCGAAAGTTTGTCCTCTTAGCCAGCATTTCATGTGGGCAAAGAGATGAAAATCTGAGGGAGCCAAGTCAGGACTGTATGGTGGGTGATTAAAAACTTCCCATCCAAAATGCTGCAGGAGGATCGCTGTTGCAACTGCCGTGTGCGGGCGCGCATTGTCATGAAGAAGGACAATGCCTGACGACAACATTTCTTTTCTCTTGTTTTGAATTGTCCTTCAAAGACGTTGAAGAATCTTGCTGTACGAAGCTGCAGTGATGGATGTGCCACGTGGCATGAATTCCACCAAGAGAACACCTTTACGGTCCCAAAACATTGTAGCCATACACTTTTTGGTGGAGAACGTCCCCTTGAACTTTACTGGTTTACGACTCGGGGAGTGTGAATGCATCCACTGTTTGGATTACTCTTTCGTTTCTTCAGTTTCGTAATGGACCCATGTCTCATCTTCGTCGTAATGGTAGCGCTGGAGGAAGGTTAATGCGGCGCCCATTCGCTCAGTTTTGTGATGGTCAGACAGCATTTTGGGAACCCATCTCGCGCAGAGTTTGCGGTACTCGAGTCTTTCACTCACAATGGTATAGAGAGCTGATCGTGAAATTCTCGGAAACAAATCACTCAACCCAGAAATTGTGAACCGACGATTTCCGCGAATTGCCTGGTCCACGCGCCGAACAAGATCATCGGTTGACACTGGCTTCCTTCCCTGGTCGCCTGCATCATGAACATCTGTGCGTCCAGCATCAAAGTTCCTGCACCATTTTCGCACTTTGCTGTCACTCATGAACGTTTCTCCGTACACTTTACTCATTCGTTTATGAATTTCAGCTGCATTGCTTCCTTCAGCAAATCGAACGACTGAACGCAATTCACATTTGGCGGGAGACTCTATTTTTCGAACCATGTTTATGTGCTCCCTACGTACTCAGAAATAACAACCTCGAATCGACGCGTTCCCCGAGCCAACTACAGACACAGCGCAAGACGTCTGCGCACAGACCTAGCGGATTTTCCCTGAAGTTTTCCTTTAGCGACCAATCGGACCTTAAAAAAAAATAGCCCTCGTATTTCATTTTAATGTCTCTACTTTGGGAATTAAGATTTTTTAGAAGTAACGTTCTCTTAAGTATCATTACTCTCATAATGCAGTAATGACAACTATACTATCATTTCAGAGATACTCTTCGTTTTCTTTTATTGAAAGTTTTGCCCATACATGACGGCTGTTCCTTTTAATCTTGTACAAATAATATAAGATGATAAAGTCTAGTCCGCTAAGAATAAAAAGTATAAAACACGTGACCTAACTGTTCTCCTGTTCCATCAACTTCTTGATGATAATGAGAAAATTCACCGAAGGTAATGTTTTCAAGAAGACAAGCATTTTTGAAGAATAATTATGAACGGAGGTTACAATTGACACAATTGTTTATAAGTTTTGCACCAAACAAAGTTAGAATAACACCAAGGAAGAGTTGCTAACAACGGAAGTTTTTCTAGCCCTTTTCAGTATCTTTATAATTGACTAGGCTGAGGATCAGAAGCATGATAATGACACCTCCAAGAAACACCTGTAAGGAACTATAGATAAATTTGAGGATGGTTGAGTTGGAGGCTAAACAAAGACGAAGAGATCTTTAACCAACTGATACCTTTGATTTTGAGCAAAATATCTTTCAATTAACAGCTCTCCACCAATTTTACACTGATAAGGTCCCAAAGCCCTGAGCCTTGTCATTTATTCGTTTGTGGGGATGTTTTATAGGGTCTTGGTACTCTCTTTTGTAGACCAGTATTCTGATTAGAGCACAATTAATTGTGGTCCAATTGCAAATGCCCAGTACTGATCTCAGAATTATAAGATATTCTACTTATTTTAAGGATACCTGATCTCTAGACTCTTCCTCCATTTCTATCTATCATAAGAGTTTTCATCTTGGAGACTTCTGTGGCTTATAGTTTTTCTTATAACACTTCCTCATATTGTTCTGCCTTTTCCTCCTATGCTTTTAAAATTTTTTCTTTCTTTTTACCTGTCCGTACCATATTAATTCTATTCCCACACTTTATTTGATATTCTCTATAACATTTGTTTTATTGCATCGTTGGACACTTCTAAATAGTTTCTTTCCTTTGGGCTGATTATTTTTCTCGCGATGTTCGTATGTATTTTAATTAATTTCACTTCGAACTTTGTTATGTTTCTTCTGTATTTTTTCTCTTTTGGTACTCTAGAAAATAATAGCATACGTTCATCTATTTATGTATTTCCTCAGTTTTCCTCTTTTATTTCTGTTGATCCTGTTACATCTATTTTCAGTTTCCTAATTTTATTTATCACATCTGCAATTTTTGTATATTCTAAATTGACATATGCATTATCCATTTTCTCGCGTTAATTCGTATTATGAAACTCAAGTTTAGCCTTGTTTATCGGTTAAATTTATTTTACAGAACGATCAGAAACTTTGATTTTGGGGTACTTTTTCCCTAAACAGATTGCTTCTTCTATCACTATGAAATATGTTCTCTCTGTCTACTGATAACTCTTCGACTTGTTTTATCGTTGGAATTTGATCTTTTCCACCGTCACAATCGTTGACTATCTTCTTAGTAATCCTGAGTAGGAGTCCTTACAGGGTGCTATCAGTTGGGCCAGCTGAATCCTGTTTGTTCCTTCTCATATTTCTCCTTTTTTATCTTAACTTGGAACAGCCATTGGTAGAATAGTTTTGAAGAAATATATGAAAGCCCTTTGATCAAAGTTTAAATATACATATTATTGCTATTTTGGCGCACCGTGTATTGAGGCACTTTAGCGCACTAAAAAGTGCCCATTTTATCTATAGTGTAACAACGAAAAGTCCTAGCAAGATTTTTAGGATATTCTATAAGGAAATAATACGAATTATCTCAAAAAAACTACCAAACACCCTTTTTGGCTTTTTGTTGTCACCCTGTATCATATACTTTACTTTACTCGTCTTATTTTCAATGGTTTTATGTTGGCTTAATATTTAATGGTTTATTTAATTTTTGTAGTTTTAAGATTTTTTTATTTCTAAGCAAGCGCCAGCGTCTATTCGGCTTTTTGAATGTTATGGCTGCGAGATAATAGCCCGTTTGCTGTTACAATATTAATTAGTCTACTAGAATTTTTCCGGCGAGTTTGGGTGGGTAACCTACTTGGCTACGGTCATTGCTCGCAAATTCGTTGACTTTTGTTCTCCAAAAGGAAAGGCAGCACCACACGGCGTCGCGGGCTCTAGAAAGTGGCAGAATTGAGCAATTTTGGTACAGAGAATATCATCAGCCGTGCATTTCACAAATTCGTGCTACTTTTGCCTGTTGTGTTTACAAATACGCAAATATCGCGTCTTGCAGCGTGTCGGCTCTGGGAATTGATTGCTAATTAGGCGGCGTGAAATTATCGTCGTCACGAGCGCTAGCGTGGCTTAATGGCAGGCCGAAAATCGCAGGAAACATTTATTATTATTATTTTTAACATTTTTTATTTCATTTTCGAACAGTTAACTAATTCCACAACCAGAGTCATAACAAAAAATTCTTTAAAAGATTCGTTGTGATAATATAGCACATAATCCAAATACCAAGAGAAAGAAAGAGAGAAAAGTGACTATACAATTCCAATTTTCTTTCGGCTAACTAGGTCGAAACCAAAGTGCTAAAATGTCACGTCACCGACAGAATTATCGCCATAAAAACAGAGATAAAACATCCACCAAACAGCTTTCTATCAATGAATGTATGCATATATTTTTGGTAGATTTTGCAGAAGAACAATAAGGAAATTTACAAATGGCGCCATTCTTGCTAGAGGATTAACGATGATAATCAAATATGCATATCCATAGGAAGATTGAAAGATTATGCTGGATACTGAAGGGGTGATGCTCAGTTACCCATATTATATAAGAAAGTCACCCAAAGTCAAAAGAAAGAACAAACATCACTGATGCCAAAACATCCAGAATTCACTAAACGGAAGAGAATTTATCCAGAAATTGGTTACACAAACCTGAGGAAAAAGAGTCAAGTCAAGCTTCAACATGAGGACTTTTGAATGATCAATCCAGAAATGGGTGACGCAAAACATCAGAATAAGGACTTTTGGGTGATAAACCAATTAATTAAGGTAAAAATTATTAGAAAGTTGGGTCACCATTTTTTTCCATAAAATGTCCTTAAGTTGAAGACGACCGTTAAATCATTGTGGCCACCTTAGACTGGACAGGTTTTGTCGTGCAGGCTAAAAATATTAATCCAACTTCCCCATTTATCTTTTTTACTGTTGCTCGACGATCCATCATATCCAAAAATGCTTCCAAAATTTTGACACATTGAATTTTTTCTTGGAAGGAGACAGTAGACATTATCAGGAATAAAAGACTAACCGAATTCCCAGTTTTCATTGGAAGAATACCATACATCAATCAAAGAGTTATTCGATGCAATCCCTGTCATGACTCCCATCTTCAGCTAGCCGACCATAAGAAGGTCTTCTTCCTAAATAATAAATTTTCAAAATTGGAGTTATCACCTTATCCATCCATATATTTTAATAACTATACTACACCAGTTCATTCTTTCAACTGATACAGTTTGAACTTCTTATTTTTGATCTTGTTGGAATATGCATATAAACCATAAAGCACTCTTTCTATCTCCTAACAGTTATGGTTAAATTCATTTATGCTTAGTCATTCTGTTACCATTCCCCTCGACTCAGTAATGTTTCTGGGGTAATATCCAGATTCTTCTGTATTTAAATTGGAAGCTCCGTTGTTTTACCCATCTTCGTCAATGTCTCACTTAATAGTGCCTTCGTGTTTGATTGCTTTTGTTATTTATCAAGATATCAAATAAAAATTTTAATATAGAGCTGAGACTATGTACATTACGATGCTACATCTTGACACTGAAAAAACAAACCCTAAAGAAGATCGAGTCGTTTGAGCTATGGGTATATCGACGGATTTTAAAGATACTATGGACCGACAAGATTAATTGGAAAAGAAACAGAGCTCGTATTTACCATAAAAAAATACTTAGGACAAATCATGAGAGGTTCGAAGTATGAGATATTGCGGCTAATTATAC
The DNA here is from genome assembly GCA_036346155.1 of Sinelater perroti. NCBI lineage: Eukaryota > Metazoa > Arthropoda > Insecta > Coleoptera > Elateridae > Sinelater > Sinelater perroti. Next base: position 1,573,849 of record JARFIY010000346.1, on the reverse strand, counting down.
AGGGGAAGATAATTGGAAAAATATCTGTAGGCAGAAGACGCATCTTTTGGCTGAAAAAAGTCCGGGAGTGGTTCAATTGCACTTCAGTAGATCTATTCAGAGCGGCAACATCTAAGATTCGTATAGCCTTGATGATCGCCAACCTGCGTAGAGAGAAGGCACTTTAAGAAGAAAAAGAAGAATATGTTGAGTCTACTTTCTCCATAACAATAGGATAATTCTACCTCCATTATCCTTCTATATATTTTAATTATTATACTGTAGTAATGTACCAGTTTGAACCCCTTAACAGGAAACTTCTCCTTGGCACCTCAAGCGGTTGCTTCCAAAGGTGTCCATCATACATGACTTTCATCATCCACACGAATCTGGCTCTCAAGTTATTTAACGAAATGAAAGTATTGGACTCAATTCGTACATAATGGAGGTGCAATGATTCAAACTCTCATAGTTGCATTATCACCCTTTTAATGTGTGCTATTGAATGAGCATTCCAAATTTAGGGGGAAAGTCTCAATAAAGTTTAGACGCTATAAAAACGAAACAGTCCCATATTTATATTTCGTTTGATAACTCGGAACCAGACCTGAATGGACGATGAAAGTCATATATGTTAGATACCTAGATGTACTCTACTTGAGGAGGGGGTTCTTGTTTAGTTTTGCTTGTATGGACATATATGTTGAACACTATAGATAATCTTGTTTGTACCTAGTCATTCTATCCTGGGGTAAGATAAATAGCAAGATTTGCTTTCTGTATTTCTATCGAAATTATTATACCCAAGAGATAATCTTCATTGGTGTTTGGTTGCTTTTATTATTTATTAAAACAATTTATTCAACTTTCTCTACAGCAGATTCTTCTATATATTTTAATGATTGTACTATGGTAACATATTCTTCCAAGCATTATGGAGTCAGTTTAAACTTCTTAGTTTTGATCGTGTGGATATAAACCACTACGCGCTAATTCTATCTGTTGAAAACCACAGTTAATCTCATATTGTTCTCATCACTTCGATTTCCGGAAAGTTAACGACGTTCCTGTGGTGAAATCCATAGCGAAATTTCCTATCTAAAGCTCCGTTATTTTATCCGTAAGACGATGCGTTCTCTTTTGATGTTTACTCTAATAGTGACTTTGTGTGTTTTTTTTTATTATTTACTTATAATTCTACCCACAGTATCTTTCTATATATTTTAATGATAGTACTATGGCAAAAAATTCTTTCAAATGATATAGAATTATGTTGAATTTCTTACTTTTGGCCTAATTGGAATGTAGATATAAATCATGACGCACTCTTTCTGCCTTTCGAAAACTATGATTAATCTCATTTGTGCTTAGTCATTCTGTTCTCATCTTCTCCACTTCCGGCAACAGAGTCATGTTCTTGCGGTAATATCCACATCAAAATTTTCTATCTGTGTTTCCATGGAAAGCTCCGTTACTTTATCCGTAAGATGATGCGTTCCTCTTTGATGTTTCACCTAAGAGTGACTTCGTGTTTGGTTGTAATGCATCTATTAAGACGGCGAGTCCATTCAACTTTCTCCACAACAATGGGGTAATTAGTTTCCGGAATTGATAAACCCGCGTGTTTATTTTGGAGCCAAAACTTTAGTGTATTGAGTCTTCCGGATCTGTATTCCCGTTCCCATCAAGCACTTCAGCAGTTTCCGTTACCGACACGTAAAGAACTGTAGCATAATCGGCCAACGGTATTTTTATAGCGATGTTAATGCATGAACAATTAGAAATTAATTAAGCAACGTTTGGGTTTTGTTTGTTTATTTGATTTTAGAATGCTTTGAAAGTTGGTATAACCATGGCAAGGGGATAGGATTGTGCCATACTTGTAATAGTAGGTTCGGCTATTACAACAGCAAGGAGAGTGGAAGAAAGATTAAGGGAAATTTTCATTTGCACGCGGTTAATTTTAGCTAAATACGAATAGGTGGCCGTATATTTATAAAAATGCAACGTTGCGAAATGGTGACGACAGCGGTCTGATTCGAGTGTAAGAACGGTGACATCACCAGCACCAAGTATCTGTTTCGCCAGGTTTCATTTTTGCTGCGTCAGATAAGAGCGATGTGACACAGATTTAGTGGGAGTACCGCATTTGTCCGTTGTAATTCTCGATTCAAACGCAATCGCGTCGTGTGCCAAGCAGCCCAGGGTCGCATATGCAACACTTCGAGCGCGGCTTGGAACGCACCGTTGAGACGCGCATTTAAGGACAAAGAACCGTTCGGGCGCTATCGCTATTTAGCAACGATTCCTCTATTACGAAAATTAATCTAACGTCGTACATGCGTATCAGTTTTGGGTCAAACAAAAAATCTCTTCTAAAGAACATTTTGATAAAGGATGTTTTGAAAATGTTCCTTTTTGCAATGATTATATGTGAGAAGCTAGATAATACACAAATGTTTGGTATTGTGAAAATATGGTTAAGAACAAACTAGGTGTATTTAATCAAAAGATATTGTAAGATTATTGTTCGATAATTGTAATAGACTAACCATCAATAGTTAAGTCAGCAGATTATAGGTCTGTAAATTGATGAAGCAAAGGGACCTGTGTCTTAAAGTCGTCAGACAAGTCCTGTCAATGTAAGTTTTATCAGACTCAGGTTTGTTCTATTTGTAGTAACCTTGTAAAATAGTTTACACACAATGAGGTTTGTTTTTAAAAAATGGCACTTACGGGACCTCATTGTAGTTCCTTTTATCATTCATCATCATCATCAAAGTACGTCATAGAGTCCAATCCGGTTGGACGACCTTATGAGATAGAAAAAGGCCGAGAGCACGTTAGAAGGATGAATCTTGAGGAGATTCTTCTACTCAGGCTAGTCTGGTGTTGAGTTTCTGCCCTTTTAGCAATGTTATCCCTCCAACGTGCTCTCGGCCTTTCTCTATCTCATAAGGTCGTCTTTTTAATCCATCTTTCGTCGTCTCTACGTACAAGGTTGCCTACTCTTCGCTACATCGTCGACTTTTGTTCTTTTTCCTGTCCATGCATTGTTTTTTCCGTCCTAACATCGCTCAATCCGTTTTCTATTGTGTCACCTTCAGTTTCCCCATGTTGGTTTCTGTTAATGCCCAAACTGCAGAAGCACATGTGAGCTACGCATTGGTTGAATTTGCGCGAATGTTTCTTTACAAACATTTCTTAGTTTACCAAAAATCGATCATGCGAGGTTGAATTCTTCGATTGATCTTCGGTACTTGGGTGGGCTCCGTAATTGTCAATTTTTGCCCCAGGTATGTGAACCCATTAGCTAGCTTTATTAGTTGTCCATTCAAGTAATTCTTTCCCGTCCTTGGGGTAGGCCTACTTTAGGGAAGCGATCTTGCCCAGGCGCGCCTTGACTTATCCTATATGTTCCAGGGAGTGAATCTTGTTCCCCTACTCTATTTCCCGCCCCCACAGATTCTTTCCCACACCTAACCTAGCTCGTCAATATGCAGGGCTAGCGCGACTTTCTAAGACTCATCCAGCATAATCTTCCAATCTTCCTACAACTATTTTGATGTAGGACCATGTGCTTCCAAATTTGCAAATTTGTTTAATCTCAGGTGGTCACAGTAATTTAGCATTTGTTTTCACCGTAAGTAGAGACATTTTATGGAAAAAACTGATGACTCAACTTTCTAAGAATTTTTCACTATAATTGATTGCTTTATCACTCAAAAGTCTTTATTTCTTTTCTTTTGACTGTGGTGTATTTCCTTATTTTGTTCATAGATCGTTACTATTTATGATTGCGTTAGGTACTATGATTAGGTTTTTGAGCACCACCCCCTAGGTAGCCCTCTATTCCGTCACTTTCCGTCTTTATCCAGCAAAATCTTCCAATCTACTTACAACTACTTTGATGTAGAGCGATGTATTTCGAAATGTGTTTAATCTTAAGTCTTCAGGGGGGTAGAACAATCAGTTGAGAATTCCGCACCGCCAAGGCGGGTCAGCCCCACGGAGTCTGAGGGGGCAAGAGTTATACAACCGCAACCTCTTTCCATTATCACTACCAAAAAAGGCAATAGGACCTACTCTGCTCATCCTAGCACCTAGTTGTTGGGCAAAATCCGTATATTAGTTCACTGTTGGATAGTGGTGTAGTACTAATTTTCAATTTTCAAAAACACGGACATCCGTAATCGTAATGGACCAACCATATATTCTACATGGTCGCATTGTTAGGATCAAACTGCAGCAATTCATGCGGATTTCTAATTCCCACATCTAGCAGTTGTGGCAATTCACAAATTTGGACGGATAAAAATTGTCACCTTAAGAAGTGGAATGCTATGAGTATGTTACATTGAATATCTTGGTATTGGATATGGTATTTTGAGATTTCCAACGGTCTAAAATTTTTCAGAAAGCCTTTGGGGCTATCTGGAGGTTTGGGAGCGATGCATTATTTTCTGATCGTAAACCCTTGATTGTCGTTACATTTCTAAACGTCAAAGCCTTTGACAGATACTGTCTATCTTATGATCTTTGTTTCTTCCACGACTCCCCCGCGGTCAATTATAAGTATACTCATATTTTTATTAAATCATTGCCAGATTATGACACAATCAGGTTGAGAATTTCCAGTTTACCCTCTGCAACAAACTTCAACTGTACTACGTTAGATACAATGGTTAGCTCTAGTGCTATTACGGAGTCACCTATACGTCTTAATTATCCTAGGCGTGACTGGTACTTAGGTAGTTGACCATATGCCACCTCGAGCCAATCCCTGGATTGATATCGCAGAGAACCTAAAGGAAAATTATTGTTATGGAATCATGCAAAGAATGCTGTGGCTGCATAGAATGAAAGGAATTCTATTTGTTATATCTTCCTGATAATTTAACCTTAACTACTGAATAAATTTAGGGAAATCAATGATTAAGAGAAAAATGGATTTGAATTGTCAACTAGTCGATAATTATTATTTGAAAGTTTTTTTTATAGAGTATATATATTCTTCCATTCTTTAGACTTTTTACCATCTCATCGTCTCTTTGGTTTTCCCCATATTCTTTTCTTCTATATTTTCTTCGGCTACCTATTTCCTTGTATTCTCATGTGTCCAAATCATTCACTCTTATCATTCTGTATTTTTTAAGATACAGATTAAAATACGCATGCTGTCTTTCTTGTGATCCCTTTACTAGCTCTCAGATATTTCATATCTATAGCCTGTATTTTATTTTCCATCTGCTTTATGTTCCAGCTTTTACTGAAATTTGGTTATACAGTTATTTTCGTCTTTTGTGTCATTTCTTTCTTATGAATGAATTGTTTAGCGAATAGAACAGAATTGTTGTATTTTTTGTCCTGTCATTTCTGCTTCATGTCTACCATTTCTATCTATTTTTATAACCAAACACTTGAATGTTTATACTTGTTCTATATTTATCCCGTTTATCTTTATTGATATTTTCTCACCTACTTTCCCTATCACCATTACTTTTGTTTTATCTATATTTACTTTTAGATATCTTTTCTTCAAGGCTTTGTCTATATTTAGAAGTTATATTTTAGTTATTATTCTTTTCTTGCATCTATAAATAGATCAGCAGCAAACGCGTATTCTCATATGGTTACCGTTTTTATATTTCCATATTCCACTTACACCTTTCTTTTTTTTATTATGTCATCTAGTACAATACTGAACAGCGTCGGATTAAGAACCTCGCCTTTTCGCAAACATTCCATGATTACAAACTCTTTTAATTGTAGATTTCCTATTAGAACATAATTCCTTGTGTTTTTGTATACTCGTACGATGTTGTTTATCTATTCCTCTTCTTTTTAAGCTCTTTCATACTATCTCTGTAGGTATACTGTCAAATGGTGGTCTTATACTTCTCTCCCCTTCCAGTTGTCTTTTTATTACCACTTTTAGTCTGTTCTTCCGTATATTTTGGTCATTACGCTCAGTGTATTGGTCGCTCTATAGTTTTTATATATAGGTAGTATTGTTCCTAGTTCTTAGTCCGTTGGTCTCATTTCTTCCTTCTATACTTTATTGTACAGAATTGATATCACTTCCAAACCCTTCTCTCTTAAGTTTATGATCCTCTCAAATTATATTTTATTATGATCTGCTGCTCTGATACTTTTTCTAGTTGTATTTCCTGTTGGTTATTGACTTCGTCATTTTTTATATTTTCTTTTCACTCTTCTTCCTTATGGTTTGTTGTGATCACTTGATTTGTACTTAGAATTTCTTCGAAGTATTCTTTCCAGAGCCTCATGTCTTTCTTCTCAGATAACATATTTTTATCCTTCAATTTTATATATCTATTTGGGTACTATTTTCCCTTTTTAATTGTCTTTAACACATGCTCCATTTTGACACCAAAATCCTTCCAAAATGGTCTTTTCACTTATTTTACCATTTCGTTAAGTTTTTGCCGTTGCTCTTTGTATTTATTATACTGTCATTATGTCTATTGTTCTTCAATTTTATTTTTTTTTTTGTTTCTTTATTCCAACTAGTTTATTTCTTGGTGTAGTCTACTTTTTTGTTCCTGCAAGTTTCTTTTGCTGGTTTTATTACTTTATTTTTATTTTCCTCCATGCCGTTTCTAATGATACATTATTTGTATTTTTTTAAATTTTATTCATTTCAATCTTCGTTTTTCCTTTATATATTGCTGCTATTTCTTCTTCTCGTAGTCTATAGGTTCTTATTATTCCTCTTTTTTTAAATTTTTATTTCATATATTTTCATAGTTTCGTTTTTCCCATTGTTACTTTATATTGCCATTTTTATTATTACTAGGAAGTGATCTAGAGTGTTTAAAGTATTTCTGCGTTTTGGCATTGGATGAGAGCCGTTTAAAATCCCCATATCGCATACAAAGCTTTAGTATAGTGTAACGAGTTTCGTCGATTTTGAAGATCTGAGTTGGTTTTTTGACTCTTAATTGATGACCGTTATCTCCAGTCATATTTTCCTTGCCAGCATCGGAGGAACATTAAAGCCGAATCATTTTTCTGAGTATTTGAGTATCAGTGGACTTTTTGCATATTATTGCTTTTTCCTGAAGTCTGAACATTTGTACCATCCTGAATTTCTTACAGTAGTGCCGCCTATAAGGTTGCAGCCACACATTCGATAAGTTTCAGTTGCGCTGTATTCTTTTTCGTATAAAAAACGTATCACACTGAATCTTGCATACGGGGGAAGTAGCGATGACAGAGTTCATTTCGCTACGCCAACTGACTGTTCATTTGCACACACTTGGCAGATATAACTTTTTAATCTCTTCCCGTGCATCTAAAATTCGTTAATAACGCGTAAAAAATTAAAATGCGAACTTGGGCTATAAAGGCTCATTTGAATTTAAAAACCATCACTTCAACGTTATTTTTCAAGGCAGTCGTTACCAAGGTCGTGACTCTTGTCTACGCGTGGCGTGGTTTATTAACTCCTGCATTATATAACTCGGTGCCTTGTGCTATCATCCTCATGTGAAAGACGCAATTTTTGCTGAAGCTGATAATCCATTATCGTAGCTTTATTTACTGTACCACTATCTTCATTTCAAGTGTCTTGCCCGGAAAGCAACATAAATACGCTTTATTTTACCGCGATAAGCTCAAAAATAACGAAGATGATAAGGAGAACTACGTTATATGAAGCAATTACAGCTACTTACTAGATCGGTACAGAATTGTTATGATAGTTGCAATTCTTGCACTGCAACTTTTCGCGTGGCCCTTGTAATAATTATTTATATTTTTGTGAAATATTTTGCTTGCATTATTTTGTACTGTAATGCTTATGCTAATTGAATTTAAAAGTGTGTGTGAAAAGCATGACTTTGAGAAAATCCTTGTGATATATGCCTTCCGTGCCGTCGCTTATTTGTTGTGTTTATTATGCTCACGTAGGTATTTACTGGCAGCGGAAGTTGTGTAATAGTCGCTTGCGTATCCATTCTTATGACTAAGATCTAACATTTCTTGATCTGAACTTTCACGTGGCCTAGACAACGCCAACGTTTCTACTTTAGCGATTAGCGTACGAGTGCGAGGAAAAGTTACTTCGACCCTTTGTGTACCGAGAAAGAAAACCATCGACCAGTCGGCCCACAGTGACCTTATTAGACATGGAAGTTTAGATCTCTAATAGATTCATTTTAATCAGCAGTTGCCTTACTTTCTTCTTATTTTATTTCCGGTTATGCGCAATCCTATGTACGGGGGTTGATCAATTAGTACAACTTTTGGCAGATCTTCACTCTTTCCATCTCTTTCCATATCATTATGAATTTATATGTCTCTTGATTAACATATCGTACTCCTAAAGAACAGTACACGACTAAAAAACTCTTTTTGGGTAGTTCTAGAAGTTTTGAGTGATGAACGTTGACAGTCACTGAACTGACATTGGAGAACCATTGTAAAGTTCGTTTTACCCATTTTATTTATTAGTAGACGTACCGCAAACTATAAATCCGGAATTTGGGGGTGGGAGTATTTCGTGATAGCAGCCATAATTTTCTGGATAGTCCAAGATATTCAATAAACAACCATATTTAGCCTAAAATACATTTGTCCATTTTGCTAGAGGTCGTTTAGACCTTACGTTGCCATTTTCATGGTGCTCTATCAAGGCTAACATGCATTCTGTTCCAAACTGAAAATCGTGTTTTCGTTTTTCTCCTCACTTTTATTTTGTGGTGTAACTACCTTCAAAGATAGAGGTGAATTCGAAGATTTAAAAGCACATTCTTCCAAGATGTTTTAACACGAAAGAAGAAGTGTGGATACAGGTAAGACTAAATATGGGAGGTGAAAGACCACCAAGGTTTGTATGGCCAGGGCAGGAGAGACCCTACGGGTGGAGCTGCTCTCCCCCACATCATGTGGGGGAGAGGTTCACGTGAAAACAGGAAGAAATTTTGCCGATACAAGTACTAATGTCTCCTCCCCTATGGTTTCTCCGTTAAAATTTCTAGCAAGGCTATCCTATCCAACGTTTGTGGGCAAAGAGTGCCGTCAGCAGTATTGATATGGGGTAGAGACTCGTGCAAGCGACCTCGGCGGTTGTTCGTCTAACGAAGCAGTGAAAACTTTACTGACGAGTGTTACTGTAAAACTGTTGGTGGATCTAACCAATCCAACACTCGTGGGCAATAGATACCACCAGACAGTAAAAGATGGAAGAGAGACATGGGCGGTTGTTTGTTCAATGTGGACACGAGGGGACTGCATTTCACTTTACAACACAGATTCGTAAAGGTGCCAAATTCCTCAAGAGTATGGGTAAGGTGCGCAAAAAGCATCAAATGATGTAAGTGATTTCGACGGCTGCTCGTCAAACGTGATAAAGAAAACTTATCCAACACCCGTAAAACTGTTAGCGAGCTACTCGATCCCACACTCGTGGGTAATGGATACTGCCAAATAGTAAAAGATAGGGGAGAGGTTCGCACAAGCGACATCTAGTCGTCAGATGTGGTAAAGGAAAGCTAACCGACACTAAGGGGAAAGAGAGCCTCCTTAATGGCGTCGGACTCTTAAGGGTAGCGGTGCCTTTGTGCGAGCATGCATTAAGCGGGGGAGGGGATGCTTTGACTCATTCCCACCACCCGCCTACAGTCTTGGTGAAATACAAAGTCTGATTTGGTACCTGAGCTTGAGTTGCACGGGTGCCTATTTTACCCCCGAATAGATTCATCTGCATTAAAACGGCAAACAGCATCTATACACTACTGCCACTTAAAGTTTCTGAAGTGGTGCTTTAGGTTTTTTGAAAAGTTAGCTCTAACCATTCTTCTGTGTATTGAGTCGACTTTCTGATCGTATTTGTTTATATTTATACCGCTTTATTAGTCTCTCCTTTCCTTTTTAGTTTTCATTTCCTTTTATGTTATAATGTAGTATCTGTTATCCGCTCATCTCTTTTCCTGCTGTTCCCTTTTGTGTGCCATCTTTATTTTTAGTTGAACCGTTCTGGGATCTTTCTTCCATGGCGCTCTTCTGTCATTATTTTTTTGAATCTTTAATGCTTATAGATGATAGTATCTATTAATTTAGTTCTATGTTCTGGTCACGGTGAATTTTGGTCATATCTATAGATGCTCTTCAGTACGTTTCGGTCTTCGTGATACCATTTTAAATTTCTTCTTATTCTTTGATGCATGGGGGGGGGGCTTCCTTGAGAAAATTTCCTCGGTTTATCTTTCTGCTTCTTTTGTTTTATTAGGGCGACAGATGTGTATACTTTGATTAAATTGGATTAGACAAAGATCTTTAATTATGTTTAGTGTATTGGTGGTTACTTTCCGCTTGGTAACCCACATCTTTTGCATATTGGGCAAACCTCGTATCATACATCAGATTAAAATGAGTGCGAAATATTTAAATAAGAATAAATCGAGTTTTTGTTGGTCGGATCTACTCAAATTAGCATATTTAGATTGATAAGCGTCGGAAATTATTGCTCAAAAAATATGCGCAGTCTCTGCGTTGTGGTTTGGCATTAAAACGTCCAATTTGCTTTATCCTGTTTATTTATCGCATTAAAAAAAGGTGACATAAATTTTGATAAGACTCTAATCGTTAACGGAGTTATACTTTCTGTTCCTAATTTGATTATACGCAATTGCATCAACAATTATTACTTTCCAAAGATTTCGGTGCAAAAGCCGTTGGCGTAAGATAACCTTTTTATCCGAAAAGTTTTTATAGCACGCGATAACCTTGATACCTATCGTGCCAGAAAAGAGTAATTTTTATCTACTACAACATTTGATTGTAAATGCGAAACTTTATGTGGTATTACTACAAATAATGCTTTGATCACTGTTTATGTAAGCTTAAGAGCGTTTCGTTTCATTATCAATTTTGTAATTGAACGTCAACAAATACCGGATTTGCAAGCTTTCCGTAAATATTGCAAAACAACTATACGATTAATTATCATTGTTCAATTTTTGCTCTTTAATTGAAATGATATTTAAGTTTACGTAATGTCTTGTTTTATAAATTTTACTTATACAAGGATAGTTAATTACGACGCTATTTTTGCTTGATCGTTGTACATAGACAAAACTATTATGCTCTAGGGACGACGTGACTTCTGCATATTTTTTTTTCCGTTAGGGCTAATTTGAATGCATAAAATTTGGGGAGGTTATAGGACATGTTTTGAATATTCTATATATGATAATTCTGGTAATGATGCCAGAATCGAATTTTTTGTGAAGAGAGATAAATTTACCAAGACCCACGAGAGGTATCCTATAGGACATGCATGAGGATCTGTTAACATCTCTTGAATTGTCGCAATCAATAATTACGTGAGACAGAACATCGATCAGCATCAAGTCGAGACATGAAGGGTCTCCGAAACAAAAAAAAAAGCAAAGCACAGATATCTGTTGCTAGGGATTGTAGATCCTGGAATATTGGAAGTGTAATTCCTCTTTATAGCAATGCCCGGCCAGGCGCCATTTCACTACAATTCTGGTTGAAATATATTGGTAAGTTTCGTCCTATCGTTCTTACAGTTTGGGGTCCTAAAAGAGCTTCTAGGAGTAACTTCTGCAGTAACTAAAGGAATCAGGGTGTGGTGTCTGGGGTCAGATGAAAAAAAAATTTTAGACAACCATCAGTTGCTCTTTTCCAATAATAGAATGACGAATCGTTGTTTATCTTCACCCACACACCCTTAAAATTTTCTTTAATTACCGAGTTCTTGGTATTTTACTGATTTTTCCTTCTAGAGAATTTTTCATTGCCATTAATATCTATCCCCAATTCTACATAATCAATTCTACTTTCCCAAATTTCTTAAAAATTAAAAACTAAATAACGAGTATAGTGTATAATTATTTGAAAGTTGTTCTTTAGATAGAAAGACCCAGATTAGAACTTAAAGAAATAAGTCGATAACTTCTTGTTATGATGTTTAAAAAATTCCAAACTTGTATGGACAGAATTATTTGAAATTTCAAGGGAAAAAAGAAATACTTATAGAAGCGTTGAATGAACAGGAGAAAGAAGACAGTGATGGACACTTGAGAAAATAACTTGGTTCTATCAATTCATACGAAAAAAACTGGGACAATTATTTAAAATTCATCGATGAAGTAAAAAGAGGGTGAGGGAAAAAAATTGGAAAATGTCTTTGGATACGAAAGCGCCAAAGATAAATCATAAGGATCTTAAATAAAGACATGAGAATAGAAGTAAATAAGAAAAAATTAAAATTAAATGCCAGTAATTGGAAATATGCAAGAGAAATTATTTTAAAATAGAAAACAGAGCAATAAATTATAGTAAAACCAAGGAAAGACAATGTAAATATAATAGTCAAGACACAATAATGGTGAAATAAAAGAACAGACAAATGAAAACCGATTTGAACGGACATAACACACAATTTAGGCTGGTTCAAAGAAAACTAAATTAAAATGAACATAGCCCACTTTATAAAGTGATTACTAAAGGAAAAATTAATATAAATGTTCAAGAGGACGATTTGATTACTTCTAAATCTGCAAAGGCGTATCCACACTACATAAGTAAAGAAAGCAGTGTTCACACTTAGACTTATGATTAGAGTTTGCGAATATTAGAGGCTGGGACAATGCGTACAGCACGAAAGCTGTGGCAAAAAAGGTGTCTATCGATACACGATCATTAATTTCAAAATTCCCAGCCGTTTCTGTCATATGGAGGGAAAGGGCAATGTGCTGAAAGGACGGCTAGATTCTAGACTAGACTAGACTAGACAAATTATTACGACTGATTGCTTTTTATCCATATTAAAACCTACCTTTGAAACATCCTGTACAGAAACCTTGGTCAAGGCAAAGGTTTTCAAATAGAAATAAGATACCAAAAAGTAGAAGTAGAAGAAAAGGTTTAGTCTGTATACTACAATTAGTATTGCTTTATATGATAGTCTTACGATTTTGATGGCGGTTCTAAAAGGTATGGGGTAGTTGAACACCAATAGAAGATCTTCCAAGAGTCGCGAATAATACATATGAAAACATTATGGAATATTAGCATAGATATTCAAACTCTACTACTACGAAAAAATTATAGTAATACAGAAGGAATTACCTTCAAAGTGCCTTAGTACTTTTGGTTTGGTTCTTATATTTAAGATACGGAGATGGCAAAACTATTTTACAGAAATTGCCAGTGTCATCTTGATCGACAAACCAATATCATAAACAATCAAGTGATTTATAATGGGATAATGCTTGTTGAAGTTGTTCATATCCTATTCTATTGAATGTTTTCGATATGAACGCGACCATAACGTAGACTGCTTACTTTCACTATCTTGTCCGACATATAAGGTTGATCGTGGTTGACTTGGGTAGAATTGTGGACGGAATTGTATTAACACTTGTGGTGTCGTAAGTAATAGAACATCTTCGCTATTCTGAACTTTTCAACCATTAAACGATAATAAAATAAATTAAACGACTTATTTCTTCTACTTCATTATTCACGATGATCTATAGCTTCGTTGATAACACTTGATAGCACAGATCTCACCTGTTCTGTTCCCTACCTTATGAAGGTTCATCTATTTTTTATCCTTATATTTGCCATGTCTTTGACTACATACTATAGTTTATTTTAAGTGTTTGTGTTGAAATGGCAAAAAAGACAACTAAACTGGTTCGACTACATGACTAGGATGAATTCAAACAGATTGAATATAAGGGGTGTGGGGAGCAAAAAATCATAATAAAAAAAGAAGAAGGAGGCCAAGAAAAACATGGTTGCAACAAATTGTAGATGTGGGAAAGAAAAGAGGCAAAACAGTAGGAGAGATGAAGAAAATGGCATTAAATAGAAAAGTTTGGAAGAAATGGGTGGATGGATAAAAAGAACCTAACCCAAATCCGACACCTGAAAGGGTACAAGGAAGGGATAAAAGAAGAAGAAGAAGAACTTTATATTTTAATTAAAATGAAAATATAACCACTTGTTTAATTCAAGCCATAAAAATTGCGCTGTTTAAGCGGGAGATAGCAGCTTTTACTAAAAAATTGATCAAATCAAATGAAATGGGGGGTGAGGGTATTCCCAATAAACTGTATAGATATTTAATGTTTTTGTTTGATACTTTCCACTTAGAAGCAAGAATTGCTTAATATTCGTTAGTTGGGAAACCGGAAGAAGATTGGAGAGAAATCACTCTTATCACTGTCATCTTAGTAGTTCCATAGCTGAGGTAAAGACTAGGTTCCTACTGAATTTCAGGTCGATCTGCCTGCCAATCCTCTAGGGTAAAGAGATTGGGCTAGAATAAACATTTATAGTTTAAAACCAATTGTTAACTTACTCAATTGGCTCGCATTGATTCACTTTAGTAGTTAATATGGACGATATTGCAGTAGTCTTGAACATAAAACATGTGAAACTCTTGGTTATCATTCGTAGAATACGAAGGTCAGTTCCGTTTGGGGTGAATGCATCTGATCGCGTCGCGTTTTGCAAGAAACGCATCGGCGTAAAATGAGGTTGTAAATAGGTTCTATGCCTTTGGGAGAGCAAAATTAGTTTTCATTGAATTTTGTAGTTCATATCTCGTTGAAATTGGATGTGGCTGACTTCGTTACTTGATGCTAGGAACTTATAATTTTCTCGATATCATGGAGAACGGCTTGATTATCTCTAGCATGTTGCAGTCCGATATTGGAAAGCTGCAACGCCGTCATTGAATCAAAAAGTTTTTTTTATTTTTGCTGCAATTAAACTTGCAGTATATTGAACATCTATTTTTTCACAAATGACAAGATTTTTCCGTTTCTGTGAAGTTAGTTGTTAGCACTGATGGTCGGAAATTAGACACTTTGATATAACACAAACATGTGGTTGTAATGTTAATGAAGAAAACAAAAAAAAAACAGACCTCGAATTTGAAGATTGCATAGACTCTCAGCAGTTCCACCAAAGTCATATTGTAATCTCATCTGACTAAACTACCCAGACCTCTGGCATCAAAAAAGCGATCAATATTGTCTTCGTTTAAAGGTTGTCCCTGACATTCGGCACTTGTGAGATCAATTCTAGCCCCTTCCAACAGTTCAGCAACAATTATTCGTTCGGTTCCTTTCTGTTTCTCTGTCAGTGTACAAAGGATTATGTTGCATCCATAACGTTACTCTTGTAACTTTTAATTAAGAACAACCGTACCACCTAGTGAATCTATTCAGGTAACTGAATAACACCCAGTTCTTGTGCTTGATTATCACGGGTAAAGAAGTAAAAAAAACTGTTTTGGAACTTTTCTAGTGTAATTTGTTGCTCTTTTTAATGCAAAGTTATCGTAGAATGAATATGTATGAGCAGTATTTTCATTTAGGGAAGAGACCAAGGAGTGAACTTCTGTCCTATTTATGTTCATATATTTGGGAGAATAGGAAATTCACACTTTTTGATGAGGCCTGTGAGACGACCGTTAACGACTAGTTCAAGAAGAAGCCAATAAAGAGGATCAGTATCTTATTTTTATTGTCGTTATAACCTTTCTGACAACAGAAAATGTTATTAGTTTGTCACCTTAAAATTGGACAGAACTTTTTTTAATCTTCACAAGCTTCAAATGGCTTCAAACGGTAACAAGTGCTCTTTTACGAGTTTGCACTCGCAACAGAACGGCTGGCCCTAACTTATGTTTGTTTTGGCTGTTATTTCGAGAGCAGTAATGGCATCTATTAAGTCTTCTAATGAACGCGATATTTTTATCTTTACTGGAAGATGCGATTCTGGGTCGGCCGGTACGTTTTCGTTTCCTGCATCGTCACCTGTCTTGTCAGTAAACAAAACAAATAGCTCTGGCTGTTTGACACTCATGTTTGAAGAAATAGAACTGAACACCTGATGCTGTAATATCTGGAAACAAAGTAGGTAAAACAGGACGTCACCTTTCTCTCCATTTGATTATAAGAACTACTTAATACAGTACAGTACTATAGTAGCCTGTAATCAGGTACAATACTTTCTTCTATTTATGGAGGACATGTTACATTTCGTAGTTACATAGAGTTTCAGTGTAATGTAGAGAGCTGATTTAGCGTAGTACGTGTTTTTGTTTTCTGATGAAAATTTGAGAATGGATAATACTACTAATGTTCTATTGCAGGAATCGTATTTCATGTGGGCTTTCGGAGTCTTGGAGCCAGACTGCTATGGAGCCATAGAGTTGGACACCGGCGTGGCCCATCTCTTCGTGCCCAGCCTGCCGCCCAGCTATGCCGTTTGGATGGGCCCCCTGCTTAGCTTGGACGACTTCTCGAAGAAGTACAGCATTGCCAACGTCCACTACAGCGACACGGTGGGTACTGTGGCAGCTCGGGTTTTGCCGATTTATTTTCGCCAGGGAACTACAGAAATGAGAGCAACGAACGCTGGCCTTAAAAACTCGCCGACGGGTTACGCAAAGATCCAATTTTAGTACTGTACCAGCTTGTAAACTATTAGCGTTTCGCAAACGGTGTGAATTGTTGACGATGCACGCGGCCATTTTTCCATTAACGTGCGTTTGCGGCGCATTTAAATAAACAAACTTAAGGCATTTGCAAACGCCCATTACGATGAACATTACTTCTGTTTAATTTGCGCCAAAACAATTAAATGATGTTTACGTATACATGGCATGTTTACGGTGAGCGAAGTGCTTAAATTTGGTTAGCTCCGGATAACGCAAACAAATTATAAATTAAAATATTTCAATTTTAATTAACAACCTGTTAAAATGTTCGACTTGGCATCGCTTATGAAAAATGAATACCTTCTAAAGACTACTCATAAATGCTTAAATAATTTTTTGATATTAAAAAAAAACAATTACTTTGGTAATCATTGATTCCTTTTATTTTATCTAATTTAATTTCAAGATATTGGTATTTTTTATTGTATATATCTGATAGGCAACCCATCGTACAGAAAATGAACATTTTTTTTTACATTCCTACTTATTGTATCTAGATAAGAACAAAGGTGAGGATACATTTTAGTAATCTGCTTATCCTATCCTAATTACCATTAGTACTATAGCTAAGGGAGGATATGGTGACCTTTCTTGACTTTTATAGTTAAAAAGAGAATAGATGGGGACAGAATTTTTCACAAATAAAAGAGAAAGCACTTAAGACGGTTGAAACTTGGCTTGCTTTTACACATAAAAAAACAAAATTACCAAAAATGGCTATCTTTAGTTTTTCAGACATTTGAACCATCAGAAAGAAAAATTAATATCTTCCTGAGCTAATTATCCCTCTTAAGACTATCTACAATCCAAAGCATTGTGGTCTGGCCTACCAAGAAGTTAGCTGCCTACCTTTAAAAAATGAAGCGCGTCGCTGCTCACCCAAGTCTGATTTGGTTTTGCTAAAAGTTTTATGGCTCGTCTCGGAAAACCTTCTAAAACGTTCCACTGGTACCCAATGGTTAAAGAATTATCATAACAGACACCGCACCAAACCAATAAAAATACTGGCTGATGGCTTTTCCGATCTCTTACACCAACTGAGACGCTTCTTCGAATGACCTAGCATACGTCTGTTTGTGCACAGATTCCTCTATTGTAAACAGAAGTTTCTTAACCGACAATCCCCGTAATTTTTCCTTTTTCTAAAGAATCTGTTAGCAAACGTGCCGTAGGTTTGTTTAATAACACGAAACATGGAAGTTTTGTAAATTTGCGCAATTCGTACTAATCGTGGCCTAACCTCCAGATTCTTTAAACATGCAAAGACATCTTAAAAAAGTGATAAATATGGCAGTTTTTTTCTTTATCACCACAATCCATCGTGAAACAACAAAAATATATTGACAAAACAGAATTGTATTTTAACAATTGATATTCGCAATTATATTTATGAGAATGTTAGTACAGTATCAACCGGTCAAAGACCACTTTTTGTTAACTAGCAACACTTTTTAAATCTTCAAGCATGTAACCGATCCTTAAGTTAGTCCATAATTTGCTACAGCAAATATACGATTTGCGATGTCATTTTTGTGCTCCTGGTCGTTAGCCTTTTCTTGGATCTTGGTTTCTTTTCTTGAGAAAGGACATTGGTCTTGGATACATTGAAGAATATAGTCCCTGTCAAAAACCATCTATCGTCGAATGTAAACTTTTTATTTGTCTTCATTCATCTCCGTTACTTGATTTTTACATCCAGTCGTGTCCTGTAATTCCCTTTACATCATCCATCCATCTAGTTTTTGGCCTTCCTCTAAATCTCTAGTGGACTCCAGGTTTCTAGTCAATAATTCTGAGTGTCTCTACTACTGATAAAATCGATAGATTAGTCGGAGCTACGGATCTTAAATAATTTCCTTCTGAAGTCTTTTGAACACATTACCTTTCTTGATTTTTTCTTAATAGCAATAAATTGGTGGAGCAATGCCGGCTGACACCGGAAAGTTACATAACTACATTATGTATGATCAATAAAAGAGACTACAAATATATCTGCCATTCAGAGGACGTTTAACAACCCTTACTACTGCTACAGGCTAGAGTAAAGCTCTCTAATTTTAGAGGAAGGCTATAAAACTAACCCGAGGATAGGAGAATTGATTTTTATTAAACACGAGTGGTGGAAGAGGGGCCTAGAGCTAGTATCTCGACTCACGAATAAAGAGAAAGGCAGGTTTTAAGACGAAGGGTGGTTCAAGGATGGGCCAATATGTCGCAAACTAACGAATTGAGAGCTGCGAAAACGTGTATTCTGAACAATGTCCCTTGTGGCCGCACAGTGGGCGCGTTGTCAATTTGCACCTCGAGTTTCTGTTCAATTTTATAGCTTCCCAGGTAGTTTGTGCGCAAAACATGCCATTGATCTTTATTTCTGTAGTCCTACGATACATTATTGGAATGCGTTAACAATCTACGAGGTATCCACGAAAGGCCTTTCTACAACGAATGTGTCACTGTTTGGTGTGCCGTACGTAATTTGGAATCTGAGGCCCTTATTTCTTTGAGGAAACACAATATGTTGTTATCATTCTAATTGATGTGTGAAATGATTTAATCATTTTTCGTAACGAATCTTGATTGGGTTCTAACAAGATGGAGCCACAGCCCACATAGCGCATAATCCCGCAACCAGACCTCATGGAACTTTTTCCTATGAGGATATCTCAAAGCTACATTTCCTTCTGGAAATCAGGCGTACTCCTCAACACATGTTGAAGGGGTAGTGACCATTTTCAGAATACGATTTCCATAGCCATCGAAAGAGAAACCATTTGGCCCGAATCATTTTTAAATACTACTTTAAAATATTCCTATCGTTTGTTATTCAACCTGAAAAAGACGTAGGGACTTCGGCCCCATCCTGTATTAACAGGAAATATGTTTTTTGGGGAGTTTTTTGGGAGTGGTAACATTAAGATGGATTGTTTGTAGCAAAGCTTTTAGTTTGGAGAAGAACTTTATCGTTGTTAAAAAGCAAAAAGGCCATTTTGGACACTCGCTTTATCATAATAAAAGTGTAGATCTATGATGTACAGAAACAACTCTATGATGATCTCACCTTTTAGACGTGAAATACTGGATAGAGGTCCTTGTGTTCAAGGAAGGAAATCTGAACTTCAGATCCTGAGTATCTACCCGTTCACGGTTGGTTATTTATGATAGATCACATGATAAATAGAAACTAATACTAGTTCCTACCTTATCTCTCCATTAGCCGTAGAGAAGTGATAGATATGAGGAATAATTCTTATGTTTCTGGATAAGCGTCTTACCTACTCTAGATTTAAAAGAAAGAATAGTAACTGCGGGACTTAAAATTGATGTTGGAAGACATGGCCCCTAATTCCATCTAGAGACTCCTAATGATATCTTAACAGACAGCCTCTCTTCGACTCTACTCATTCACATAGGGAATGGCGATGGGGTGGTCATCTTGAGGCACAATATTTTGAGAAAGCAGCAGTATTGATATAAAATCGGTAGAGGATGATAAGAAAGGGCGAAGATAGGTTTGACTAACTAGGAAAATTTCCTAGCTCCGGATCTGCTGTTTGTGGAGATGTAGTTTTGTAGAATACTGAAGTGATTCAATTTAATCTTTGTACATTGATTCAATTAAGCACATTTTACACCCCATTCAATTCAAAACTAAACTCTTCTGAGGGTTATTCTAGGGCAATTATCATATATTATTAAATATTCGTCAAAACTGAGTTTTTTCATCATTTATTACTTCTCTAATTTTTTGCTTCTCTGTTAATAATTCTCTATATATATTTTCATTTGTATAAAAAATGTTTTATGAAGTTAATAACGTAAAACGTTAATTTACCGTTTTTTTTTAGATTGAAGCCACTTTGAAATCTTTGAATACTTCCAAGCTTCTAATAATGGTATGTTTCAGCACTAGTTTGATAATTATTATTCATTTATTTATACTGTTCCGTCACTTCTAGCAAGGAGTTAACAGCGACAGCGGTTCGGAATTTGAAACACCAACTTTTGATGGAATTGAGAAGTAAGCAAACTCGATGCTTATTTCCGTAAATGTATTTCATGGTGTTCTCATTTCAGCTTCGACTTGGAAACCGATACCCTTTACCAGGAAATTGCTGACGTGTATGCGTGCAATGATCTAATTTTCTTTGTTGGTTCACTGAATTTTTTAGGCGCGTCGTGAAGACAAAGCTAGAATTAGAAGTAATGCAGTACGTAATCGAGATGTCGTCAGCAGCCCACCGGAAAGTTATGCGAACGGCCAAACCCGGAAAAAGCGAGTATCAATGTGAATCCGAATTTTTGCACTATGTGTACAGCGTGGGTGGGTGCCGGAATGTGTCGTATACTTGCATTTGCGGTTCTGGTACCAATAGCGCCATTCTTCATTATGGCCATGCCGGTGCCCCAAACGACCGCTTTATCAAAAAAGGTGACTTGTGGTAAGTCCGTCATCCAAAAGCGTCTCGTCTGATTTTTAATTCACACATATTCCAGTTTGTTTGACATGGGGGCGAACTATTTCGGTTACGCAGCCGACATAACTTGCTCATTCCCCATCGACGGTAAATTTACCCCTGACCAAAAGCTGATCTACGAAGCCGTTCTGGAAGCCAATTTAGCCGTTGCGAAGACCGCTAAACCGGGGGTTAATTGGGTTGACATGCATTTGCTAGCAAATCGCGTGCTTTTAAGCGAACTTAAAAAGGGGGGGCTTCTGCAGGGAGATGTGGACGAAATGGTAGCAGCTGGATTGGGCAGGGTTTTTCAACCTCATGGCTTGGGGCATCTGCTCGGACTTGATGTTCATGATGTTGGTGGATATTTACCTTCCAATCCGAGCAGGCGACAAAGTCCCACTGGTGTGCAGAACTTGAGAACAGCAAGAGATCTGTTAGAAGGGATGGTTCTGACTATTGAACCTGGCTGTTACTTTATCGATCCAGTAGGGGACATGTTTATCAATGAATGATTGCGTTTAATTACATAAGCCTGTTTGCAGCTAATGGATGAGGCGCTAGAAAATCCCGAGCTTTCAAAATTTTTGATTCCGGAGAAGCTGGAGAAATTTCGAGGATTTGGAGGCGTTCGCATTGAAGATGACGTCGTTATTACTGCAACGGGCGTAAAAAACCTAACGAAAGTACCGCGAACGTAAGTTTTTTAAATAATCTGGATTTGTTGTTTTAAATATTTGTATTTTTAGCGTGAAAGAAATTGAGGATTGGATGGCCAATAAGGATGACGACAAATATTAATATGACTGTTCCCATTTAAATACAAGACAACAATGCATTTACTTGGGATTGGATTCTATAACTAATGCGATTTGATTTTTTTGTTATATTTCTTATGTAACCAGTTATAAACATATATTTTATCAACGCATTTATATATTTTTATCTAAATAATAAAGTTTATTAAAATCCATTATAATTTAAGTGTTCACAATGCTTGACGCAATGGATGGGCAATAAGGGAGAACCTTAACCTTCCAGTTTGCAAGCCATACTCTTACATGAAGCGCAGAGCCTGACATATTTTAATGTAAGAGACATCTATTAAAAGGATAGTTGTTTCTTTCTATCACTTATTGAGGTAAACAGAACTTACTGTGGTAGCTATGGATGACAACCATATCTACACATTTTGGGACTTTTGGCGACCTTGGTATTTATTAAATACAATTTTTACAGTAGTTTCAAAAGAGGGAGTCTTCATTTGACTCAAAAACTGTCTATCTTTTTTACCAATTTTTAACGTGTGTCCCGAAACTTCTTTAAAGCATTTTTATTGCTTGGTCAGTTTAGTCTACTGATTTTCCTTTTCTTTTTAACATTTTTCGCAACTTTTTTATATATATATATATATATATTTTTTTTTTTTAAATTTTGTTCCCTATGTGTTCTATTTGTATATAACTTAAATTTTATTGAAGTAAAGTTAGACTAATATTTAAATAAGGAATTATATATTGCTAGTGATAGTTGACAAAAACATATATGAACAATTAAAGCGTCACATCAATCAATAACTTGTTTAATAGTCGAAAGTATAGAACATTTTATGAATGTGTTGTCCATGATACTACTGGAAAATAAGTACTTCATAATACTGACTAATACAATACACATGCACATCAAAATAAATAGCAAATGCGTAATACTCTGGTAGTAAGTAGGTAAATATGGGAATTGTCAGTTTATCTAATAGAGGTGGTTCTCGTTTGCGAGCCAGAACGAGAGATTTGGCGGAAGCTGCTCAAGACCCTGGTGCCATTGGTGTAGCCGAAAGTGGAAGATTTGGTGCAACACAAAGCTGACTGGAAGCTTTCCCGGAAGCTCTTGGACATAAACCCGTAGATTATGGGGTTTATGCAGCTGAAACAATAGAATTGATAAAATGATCAGCACCGACCAGCCAATGCGCAATACTTTGGACTTCTTATATAAAATCCTATTTGTTGGCGACACACATCTATAGCTACTTTAGTGTTTTGTCGCATTTACGAGATTTGACGTGGAGTCTAAAAAAGGATATCCGCCATGAGCCTTCTATTTATTACATTTTACGCAATGCTTGGCACGCATTAAATATTGCAATGAATTTATGATAAATGTTTATACAAAGAGCATGTGTTTTTGAGTGCGCGGAGGTCCTAGGCACATTAAAAACCTGGGCATAACTCTAAAACAAGGCCAAGCTGCTTTGAAAGATAAATATCTGCATGCAAACTTGCTACGATTGTTGCAAGTTTATTATCTTACATGATTATCATTTTAAGCGATATATGTGGCTTCTTTGTAACATTGAAATGAAAAAATATGTTTTTGTGTGCAAACAAATTTAAATGACAAGACAAAGTTACTGAAACATAGAGGTGGATATTTAGTGCTTACGGTACCAGAAATTGCAAGGAATATTGCCCCTTTTTCTTTCTATTTTTGAAAAGAACGGTTTTACGCCCTTCTATAATGCCATTACTTTTTTTCAAGCACAAAGTACAAATATAGTAGAAGAACTCACACTAAATCGCAAGAAAGGCCTCTTAAACACCAGAACTGCTACTTCCAATTGGAATCACCCACTCAGAAGGCTGTTAGCTGTTACAGATATGACTTTTTTGGGTAAAATTTTGATAGATCCAAATATTACCAACTGCTGCAGCCGAGTATGTGCAGCATTACCTCCAAAATAAAATAATGGCTGTTGGTCTAATTTGTGTTTACTATAAAAGCATTTAAATAAAAAAATATATATAAAGATTGCCTGAAGCATAAGCATAAATGGTGATAACGCTTTGGTTTTATATGACAATATAATTGATGTAGGGAGCGATAAGAAAATATTATTTTACTAAACGAAAAAAGCATCAAAAGCAGTGACATCATGAAGTATTTAACAAACTTACATCCAAGAGATGACGTGAAAAGAAGTTGATATAAAAAGGGTTCAAAATTTAATAACTCGACTACTCACGTATCATCAGATTTGTGAATTGTTTCTTCCGAGTCGACAGTAAAAAGGGCAGATATGCACTATACGACCAAGGGTATCCAGACACCTATTATTGTAGAATCAGAGACTCGTGTCCACTTTTATCATCAATTACAGCCTACACTCGCCTGGGAAGACTTTCTACAAACTTTTGATGTCGGTAGGAATTGCCTGCCATTCCTCTATGACAGAATTGTCGTAAAAGAGTTTGAAGTACAGAGTTATCAAGAGACATCTCAACCCAAACCATGATGCATCTGTCACCAAACTTGGCTGTTGGCATAATGCACTCGAGTAAGAAGTATTCTCCTGGTATTCCTCAAACCCAAACACGTCCATTGGTTTTCCAGATTCATCACTCCACATAATTTTTTTTTCATTCCACAGCCCAACGGTGGTGAGCTTCGTGCAATTACAAACGACGTTTGGCATTGACAGTACTCTTGTTGAAATGACCCCAAAACCGCTTTAAAAATCATGAGCGATCATTGCCACCCTCTTCAGAGTTCGACGTCTACGACCATTAAGTTTATTTACTGCGCTTAATCTCGTTCTATGACTCCATGTGAAATAAAGTACCGACTAGAAGAAAATCGGACCAAAGTTAATTAAAGAAAAAAGTATTTTGATAATAATCTCTACTACACATGACTTAGGGTTCGCTTTCATTTAGTTCTTTTGATAATTAACCAAATCGGTTAAAGATTATTGATGTAGGCAGTACTATGATTAAACTATGTTATGTTTCTTTTGGTGGCCTCAAACTCTTTGAGATAAGTAATGACCCAATTCAGTAAAAAGCACTTCCTGTAGAGTTGGTTTATAATACTGTCTGTTATGAAATGGTATAAAAGTTTTTAACTTAAAAATTATGATCACAAATGGAAAAATAAAGCAGAGACTTCTATACTTTATCATATTGAAAATGTCACTAATGGAGCAGGCAAAGGTTTAAAGGTTCAAGACTAGTACTAAACAATTGCTGGTGTAAAGGCTAACAGTTAGTGCAAATGTGTAAATACCGCGCATGATAAAACTACGCTACTTGGTCATATTTTAGTGCGCTGTGTATTTGCAGAAGAGATTTTGAATTCGACCAGCACTCGATTACAACAGTAACAACATCAAAACACCAATTTTCGAAGCGATTCCTACTCTATTTTGCTGAACTGTAAATAAACATTTGACACACTCTCAATATTTACACTAATTCCAGCGTTAGTTTTGTTTGATTACCTGTTGAAGTAGGCCAAGAGATGAAAAGCAGTTGCCATATACTTCAAGTATTCCGTTCGCTGTTTGGGTAACACTTCGTAGGCTGTCAGTACGTTGTCGATTAGAAGGGGGCCCCAGCATACAGCAAACAGCACCACCACTGCCACCAGCATGTAAATCACTTGCTTCACCACCCGGGTGTCGTCCTTGTTTGTACGGGTCTTGTGTTTCACCTGCGGCACTTCAGCTAGTTGAAAGCTTTCCATGTGCTTATCACCGTCCACGTGATTTCTAGACAAACTACAAAAGTCCAATTTTAAGTTGGGGACTGGATAGTGAAGGCATCTGTAAGATATTTACTGTATTGACTTTGTTTTATCTTTAAATATTTTACTTATGAGCTTCCAAACCTTTTCGGTTCAAATAATTTAGAAGAACAACACATTTTCTGTTATTTGTTTGCACACTTAAGAAAATGAGAGTTATCTATCGTTATATTTATTTAACATCTCTCATTTGTTGATGTTTGCACGATTTATTACTTTAGTGCAATATTCTTTAGTGTTACTAAGTGGAAATAATTATTTGATAATTTTCATTTAATATATTAGCTATCTTTATTGTTTTATCGGAGAGATATAAAGTGTGACCGTTACAAGATGACATTAACTTTTGCCAAATGAAAAGAGATTAGGCAAATTACAAGTAGGTAGGGAGCGTCTCTCTATCTCTCTATAAACAATAAGGATAGCACATAAAATCTCCTAGCCGCCGGTTCCCTCTGGAAAAAACAAAAGGGACAGCCAAATTTGACGTAGAATCCAAATCCGTAATCAGAAATTCAATAAAACCAGTGCAAGTGGCCTAAGAAATAGCCTCTTTTATATTTATATGCTAGTGGCTACATTTAAGTGGGGGAGAAGATAGGGCTTGCACTTCTTATAAGGCGCGAAGCGCCTCAACGCACACCGCTCGAGGGCTTTATCATCTCATGGACAGAAGTATACTTTAACAAGGCCGCGAGGAGGCCTTTACATTATAGTTTACTTAACCTACGTCTTCATTAGTCTACACCCATATATTGTTTGAGTAAAGCTGTCCATTTAAGTTGAGAAAGTGCAGTTCAAACTGTCAATAAAGGGTTGGGCGGTTTCAAATCATGCAAAACCCACGATTGCTTTTGATAACTTAGATGAAGTTTAGAAGTTAATAGATGTGACATTTATTTTGCTGATATAGAGTACCAATCGTTGGATGAAAGCTCCATTTCTGTCTGATGAGTGATTAATGACAAGGTGGCACGTTGTGTAAAATAAAAGTAGGGACATTTGTTTTAACCCCATGCAATTTTTAATTTTTGACATACATTTCTCAGAAAAAATTGACAACCCAGACAACTGGATAGATTTTATTATCTTCTACGTTTGATGATCGATAATATTCATAAAACAAGTTGTGAAACTGAGAAGCGATAAAGGTAAACATTTGGAATGGCTGTGAAACGGTATTTGAGATAGAGATAACCTTAGAAGTAGGAACGTAAAACGTTTTGCATTGTTGTGCAAGCGATGGTCGAAATGGGACAATTTGAACCTAAGTGTTAGTTACTTCTGAATTGTCACCTTGAGCAAAAACGGAATACTGGACAATTTTTGCACTATAACTTTACATGCGCTTTAAGTGTTGGTCGATCGGAGAAAATAGCTTCTGCGATAGGAGGTGCTTATTCTCATCGGACAGCCATGCCCAGGTGATATCGGGAGTTTCAGAAAGAAAATTTTTGCTGTCGGGCCTATCGCCAGATAGAAGAGTGTACCTTCAAACAAGATAGACATGTTTGTTCCTTTTGGCTACCATGTGCCTTAATTGATGGGGGGATGGCGCGACGCGTGTTGTAAATTGGAATATGGAACAGATCCCAGTATCATCAGCATCGTAATAGGTAAATCTAAAACAAAGTTCTTCAAAGATGAGAACTTTATAATACCATGGAATGGCACGTATGCCTAGATCTCTAAAGAAAAGCAGACGAGTTAGCTCGACGACTGGTTTCAAAGCACGCAGAAGTAGATAGAGTATGGTGGAAAGTATTTTAGAAGATCATAGAAATTAAAGGTGTATTATAAAACGTTTCTAGTACTCTAAGTTCATATACAGAGTGTGCATTATGGGCTGCAGTAAATCAACATACTACCGTTCTGACTCTCAAAGTGCCCTAAAAATTCCCTGTCTTGCTGTGCGTTCGTAAGAACGTTTTCCTACAAATAATTACATCTGTATACTGCGGGAAACCTCACTAAAAGAAAAGTTTTCAAATTCAAAACTTAAAATTGACACAGTGCCTCAAATTTCTACCGCCAAAACCTTTTAGTTAACGGCATAGTACTGAAAAAATACAAAATAATAGCTGCCTCTAAACAAACGATGGAAAAACGACGCAAATTAACCAATCCCGAAGATAAGATATCATCAACAAACATTTCCCTACAACATGATTTTATTTCGGATATTAGATTATGGGCATACTATGCCTAAAACAGCAATTTAAGCAAATGGCAACTATAGATAAAAGCGAAGCGATCTAGAACAATCTTGTGGCTTCGTGCAATATTTTTTATAATTATCAAATCTGATTAATAACAAAAAATTATTATTAGACAACTATAATTTTTGAAACGAAGCAATACAGGACCATGTAATGGTTGTGCTCTGACTTTTTCTCAATCTCAAATCGATAAATTATGAGTTCATTGATAAGCGAATTGGAAGCAATATTAAAAAACAATAACAGCACACAATATCAAACAAAAATTATTGACCAATAGGAACAACACTTCAAATACCATACATCCAGGGAATATTTTTGACAAAATTTGAAAGGGAAGTTAACTGTCTCAAGCTACCAAAGTCAAAGAGTGGTTTTGCCGCTCATCTCCATCTATTACCTTTTAATTAAGACAGCTGTTGCTCCAGAGCGTAACGCCTACAATGCTCAGTAAAGACCTAAGGTTCGTCCATGTTCGCATGGACAATACCGTTTTCCCCGTTGATAAGTAGGATCGGAAAGTAACTGTTTATCAAAATTTCTATCAATCCCTAACTTGCTCTTTAAAGTTATTTCAATAACGACCACAAATCTTCTGTATTCTTGCTGGTTATCACATTATAATAATCCCTTTTACTTCTTTGTACTCAAAATCGCGCTTAACCGTCTTCCTAATCTTTACTAATTTTTTTGACTAGGCGGAATTTCCATAGGTTGCTTCTCTTTGGTGCACAGGGCAGAAGGCTGGTATTTTCTTCCCCCCTAAAGGTTATACTCGTAGCTGTACTTTTTCAACATCTCTACTGCCTGGAATTTGGACTTTCCAGGAAAAGAATGCTAAGCGCGATTAGACATTTTAGAAGCTTCAACGTAATATAGAAACGACGTCAACTATTTATCACCAGTTCTATACATACTCAATAAATACGACTATCTCTTCTGATCTTGCACAGCACGCTTAGCTTTAACACTGAAGATAGAAATGCCAAAAATAAAAATTATGAAATACAACACTTCAAGCCAATCAGTATATTTTTCGTGAAAACGTCGTTCCATCCGAGGGCAAGTTGCTGACAGCTTAAATCTTCTAGATCTTTTCAGTACCTTTATGAATAATTTTTCTTAGGTTAACAATCAGGAGTACGAAGATAATGTTATATGCCACTGGTTTTGAACTTGAAGATTAAACGAAAAGATTAAAGCTAACGGTGAAGATATATCAAATATAATTACCTTCAAACACCCTTGGTGTTTTCTCAAATGCGAGAATCTAATAAAATGATCAACGTCCAACATACAAAAAATAGTTTGCTTTATCTTGCTTTACTTGTATTCTACAGACTAATGTCTCACCAAAAAATTAAAAATTGAGAATGTTCTTCCTTTCACTTAATTGTTGAACTATAGAGGTTTATATATAGGATAAATGGACGAATTTAAAATTTAATTATTTAGATTGTAATATCTCACAAAAAAAAGGTATAAAACTGTCCAAAACTATTCCCTCTTTGATTTTTAATTGAAATTTATTCAAATCGAAACAACGGGTCATCACAAAGTTGATTCCGAACTTGGAGGGTCAAAATCGAGAATAATTCATCACTTTAAGACTCAAGACATCAAGATAATTAAAGGACTCGTCTATAATATGAAGAATCGATACAAGAATACGCCAAAAAAGGAAGATTTTTCAAGACCGAAACGCCCGTTTCTTCGCAAACTTTCAAATCAAGATTTCAAAAAGTTGGATAATTGGACGAATAGAGAGAATCCGCCTACACCAGAATCGTTAACATTCTGAAGATCATCCAACCGACTATCAGCTATCATATCAACAAAAACAAGATAATCAAGCCAAAAGTTCACGTTTCGGCGGCCTGCAGATCACAGGGTCTTTACAAGATTCTGAACAACCAAAAGTGGAAGAGAGTTATCATAATGGATGAGACTTAATTGGCTAAAGCCAAAGATCAGAGAAGGATTAAATACATCAAGAGAAGCGAAACGAATTTGAAACTCGCAAAGTTCTGCCAAACAGAATTGTTCGCAAAAGGATTCATGGTCTGGGTCAGTGTCTTAAAACAAGACTGATCTTCGTTTTGTTCAACAAAATTCTAAAGTCAATAGTAAATACTATTGTGACTCAATTTTGAAGAAGTTCTTGGTCAGAAATGCTCGGCAACTCTATCCAAATGTTGACTTTATATTCCATCAGGATTCGGCTTGGAGTCACACATACAAGTGGACAATTAAAAGGACGAAGCTTTGGATGAAGTTCATCACATCTGATATGTGGATGTCTAAGAGTCCGGATGCTGCTTCCATTGGGGATATCTTAAAAGACGTCTTTTGAATGTCAAAACTCAAGACACTGCTGGCCTGAAAAAGGCTCTGAAGAAGGCTTGAAAGGAATTGCCTCAAGAACTCATCAACAAAGCACTTAAGAATTCGTTAAAGCGTGTCTATAAAATCTACAAGAATAAGGGATAGTTTCTGTAAATAGTTATTAAAATTAAAAGGTCGTTAAAGTTTGAATTTGCCCACTTATTGTATCCATAGCCCTCTGTATTTAATCATTTCAAAAATAAATTGTGATCTAGAGTTATATGAATAACAAAGACATTTACACTGAACAAAACACCTACAGTGTTGTCAAAGTTTTCATACTTTAGTTGTCGATGATAAGCAATCATAAGAACAATTAAAATTTAGATGGACAGACTGTACCACCAATCAATTCTTAAGCTTTGGTATTTTTCCATTATCATCAGGAAGCCAACTAGACGGTAATGTCACGAAATAATGTAGTTTGTGTTGCGTTATTTCACAGGATTTACCTTTAGCAGAATTGGAGTCTACCATCTTCTGTTTATAATTCGTACAAAGAACTCTAATAATTCATAATCTTATAAAGCTAATAAACTGGATAACCACCTCCAACGTGTATCAGCAAGACATTAAAATAACAGGGATTAATGTGCAATTAGAAAAATTCCTTTTCTCCAGAAAATCCAAATTCTTAGAACAGTTACATCGGCATAGACTGTTCGGATACTACTCCAAGGGAGAAAGAAATTCCAATAAGAGTGCGGACCGTCTTTTCTCTCCAAGACTTGTCCAGTCGTAATATAATAGTACACGTTGATAAAAATCATGGTTTGTCGTTGCCGTGCAGTTTTTCAGGCAATGAAGATGAATCAGACAATTTAGACGAAAATTTTCCGAATGTTTCATTAGCATAACGTATGCTTTGCTAATTACAGCTGGCAACAATTACTGTTATCATTCTCATTTTTAAGAGACAATGACTTTATTGTCTCATTAAAATATATAAAAAGATGTTCCGGGTAGTAATATCTTGCTATCAGCAACCTGACGCAATGCACTTTTTGTGCCAGCGGCCATACTTATCATAATTACAAATAATAATAAAACATTTTTAGCGTATCCATTTGGTAGGTTGAAATTCAAGTTTAATTGCAGTTATTTTTCTAGATGCTTTTGAAATAAAAATATAAGGCGGAAGCGACTTTTAGCTTAAATACTTTTTGGGACATTTTTGGCTTAGAATTTTGCAATTAAAGAGAATTTTATGACCAAATGGAGTGTTAGTAACTCTATTTGGTACCTTTGGTGCATCTATCCATTAGTGTTTTTTCAAATGAGAGATATAAAACAGAAGAGTGTCAAGAAATTTCGATAGCTCATTTAACACAAAAAGGTTTCTTTTCTTGGGGAGATTATCTTAGAAAAGAAATATATATTAGAAGTACAGAAATAATACTTCTAAGAAAGGAAGTATTTTGAGGGGCGGGGGTTAAAAATTAACTCAGTGGAAACGATAGTGCGAGAGAAAGAGAATCGACAATAGAACAACAAAAAGCAAAAAGGCAAAGCTAAAAAGAAGCTGGAAGGGCGAGATGAAAGCGGCAGTAGAAAATAGAAAAGAAAAGTGAAATGAAATATCAAGAACAACACAAGATCTAAAGAAATGGAGGGAGATGCGTATCCAAGAGAGACAATATAATTTAATGGTCTTATCACGAAGTAGAAGGCTCAGGATTAAGTAAAGTAAATAAGAACTACATCTATCCCGACAACCGACTTAAAATTACATCCAGTATTTTGGGACTATCGCTGAACCATCTATTATTATTATGAAGAAAAATTGAAAAACGCTAATTCGACTGACTAATAATAGAGGAACTCAATAATTATTGGTGCTCTACTTTGGATTGACTATATATAAAGAAAACTGACATGGTTTAATGGTAAGTGCGCCTCCAGTGTGGCTCTTTCTGCCCAAACCATATATGTTATGAAAGTACATGGTAACTTAAACATAATAATACATGACTTGACTGCTATGATTATAGGGACAAGACACAAAAAATTTAATGTTTGGATTACGTTGTCTTTTTCCAGTTTTAAAATTGTGAAAACTGGTTAGGATGTTGATATTTAGAATAATAGTTGTCCATTATACACTCGCTTATCATTTCTTTCGTTAAGAACTAC
Source organism: Sinelater perroti (assembly GCA_036346155.1). Lineage (NCBI taxonomy): Eukaryota > Metazoa > Arthropoda > Insecta > Coleoptera > Elateridae > Sinelater > Sinelater perroti. Next base: position 1,541,582 of record JARFIY010000346.1, on the reverse strand, counting down.
TTGGCCTCTAATATTATCATACATGAATCATTTGTTCCCTTATGAGCTCTTTGATGATTAATAGTTCTGTATCTCTGTGAAGATTAGGGTTTCTGACATGTCACGGAGCGCCAAAATATCCAAATCTGGATATATGTTTTTGCAGAATATTTTCAGGTTTGATAACGGCTTTGTAGATCATCAGCTTATTTCCTGAGGATGGTCTAGCAAGCCAATGGACACTCTCACTATTTTCGCTTTTCGCTCGACTTCCTCGATGTAGGAGCTGCAAGTGAGATGATTATGTTGAAATATTTTACTCCTTTTCTCCAAGATGACGACTGGATCCAGATTCTTGTGAATAGCACTGCCCAGCTGCTTGGAATTGATTTAGATCTGCCAGTAGTAAAACTAATCCTTGAGGTTGTTTAATTATTTTGTACAGCCAATTTCGACATGAACGAAATGAATATCATCGTCACATTGTCTGTGTACTGAGCAACCGTTCTGTAGAGCGTAGTAGACATGTCTCTAATATACAAGTTGAACAGGGTCGAAGACAACAAAGTTGTTTTTCCGATCTTGATTCGCAATCTTTTATCTGTCAGGAAGGACCAAATGAGTTAAACCACTGACAACGCGATTGATGGCTCGAACATGTTTAGGAATGCAGCGCTCTTGTACCACTCGGTGATGAGTTCAATCAGTCGCAGAAATTGAAGGGAATCCGAATTAACTCTCCAGGATGAGCTAGAGACCCTCGATTGCTGTCATCAGACAATGGTAAATGTCCCTCTTCGCTACCCCGGATAATTTTACCACTTTAGAATAGTATCGATGAAGGTGGTCAGGCAGATGACAGCTTTCTTTAAAAATGCCTTAATTAGCAATTCCATCTAACCCGGGCGCTTTTATGGTCAAGGTTAATGTCAAAGTGGAAAGTGCAAAGCCCATTACTTTTTCTTGTTTTAAAGTTGATCTCAAAAAGTTTTTTGTTCTGTTAAGAGCTGAAAAAGATCGTTCACCAGTGCAGTTAGTGACTGCCACACTTAGAAAAATCTTTACAACAATGGCAGCATTGGAAAAAGCAATCTATACTTCCCATGACTTCAATATACTACTAATCTTTATGGTTTTAATTATTCTAATTATGTTTTTGGTTTGGTTATTTTCGTCAATGCCCTTATTAATTTTTAGAAAAGCTGTTAGATGCACAAATTCCTTATTTGAATCAGAAGTATATTTTTCCAGCGTCTGATTTGTCCTCTGCCGTATTCTGTCATTTTCCATTTGAATGATTTCCCATAGAAATCCAATACCCTTATGTACTTCTGTATAGTGTTTTTGAAGTACTAAGTTGAGTTTCAGAAAATTCTAGAAAGTCTATAAAACTCGTGATTTCCATCGTTGTTTTCACCAGAAGGAGCTTTTGACTTCCTCTTTCTTGTTTTGTAGACGTCAGTTTTGCAAATCAATTTTGCTTTGTTTTCTAGTCTTAAAAACGTATCTTTGTTTCGAAGAGCGTTTCTAAAATCTTTTAAAGAACTATATAGAGTAGTGAACTTTCACTTACTTCTCGATATTTTACAAGAATATTGTTCCAGAATCATATACCATACTATTAATGTTATTTCAAGACTCCCGAGTTTTTCTATTATCACATTTGGTTCATACTATGCGTCCTTGGTCTGATCACTATCATGGGTAATGTGGGTCAGAGCGTCAAGAATCTCCTGGTACGATTTATATAAGGCTTGACTGGCAGCATAGACACTATATTGGATTGTAGACAAAGTTTTTCTTTTAAGATAGGAATGTCAACATATCTTATTTTTGTTTGAATAATTTAAAAAGTTATAGATTTCTTGTTATGAAGAAAAAGATTCAACTGAGTACTTGCTGCTCTCCGCAGCTGCAGAGCTAACTAGATATAAAAAGAGACATGTTGCTGCTATTGTCGCAGCTCTGTCCTGTACAGTTATTTAACATTATAGCATTAGCTATCTCGTCGCCTTTAGAACATCAAAAATCATTTAACAGGAGTTCCCGTAGGTAGCGCTAATTGGTCTGTGTGCGGCACATCTGGCGTTGAGTATAATACATTCATTGGTAGTTGTACTGGACAAGTGTGAGGGAACACCCCCTCCTTTATTTCCAAATTTTGCTACATGTTTTATCATAAAAGAATCGAATTTTGAAATTAATTCTACACAGCCAAGAAAGTAGTATCATTTCTTATAGAGCCTAATATTTCATTATGGCCATGAATTAGTAGTTTACGGTAAGTTAAAAACTTGACAACTTCAACACCAATACAAAACTTCTTCCTTGTACCGTTCTGCTATTTTACAATCCACTCTTTGTGAAACTCAATTTCTACTAATAAATCTTGAAGTGTACTCTCTGTGTTCAGAGTTTTCATGATTGTTTATTATATGGCTATTTTTCCATTCACCAAACCCTCTAGTTGTTAGAAACGTCGTTCTTTCATAAAGTTTGTACGGAGTACAAAATACTGATCCGGTTGTTTCTGAACAAGTCAACCAATTTGTTTTGTTAAATGTTGTTGTAGGCCAGCAACTCTCGAAGTTCATCATTTACGAACTACAATCCCGGGTCATCGAGTGATATAGTTAGGTCTATATTTTTGAAAGTATCTTCAGAGCTCTGTGAGCTAGAAGTCTCCTGCAACTGTACATTTGATGCACTACAATTTAGACTTAAAATCACTGAACTCGATGGCGACAATTGTGATTTTCTTAATCAGGGCATTCTGCCGTTCAAGATGCTCTTTAGTGCGCTTCCTGAATTCTGTTCCACTTAGTTTTTTTAACAAATTTCCATCTTTGCTACTCATTGTTCAGCCTTTATGATAAATGAAATGTGAGTTGAATGACGATTTAATTCAAAAACTAAAATTGACGAGGGCTGTATAACTTCTCCTATTCGACTGCCGCGAATGCCCATTTGCCCCGCCTCCAGAACGAATCAGAATGTTCTGGAATTTGATTGATCACTAGGGATAGTTCCCGAATTGTTAATTCTATTACAATATAAATGTTTTTAAAAATTTATTATATTTCGATGAACGATCGACGTACGCTTTCAAAATTTCTCTGGTTGCGCTCACCTTTTCGTTTACTCAATTCAAAATTTTGTACGCCCCAAATCCTGGCGCCCTAGGCTGCAGCCTATGGATTACTCAGGCCCCGCGTCCAAGTTATCTATAAGGCAGATGATGGGGTAGATGGGTGGTGAAAGCTGGCCAGAAGAGTCAGCACCATCTGGCGTTCCCAGTATGAGAGGAATCCGGTTCGAATCCAGCTCGGTTAGTTTAGCACATATTGCATAGGTACTTTCGGGCGATCTGTGAGATCGTAATGGTTGGGGTTCCGAGGTGCGTGACTCCGACATACATACGCAGCGTCCCGTGGTTGGGTTGTGGCATTTTCCCAGAAAATAGCGCTCGAGCCTTCTCATATAAAACTCATCCAGCGGCGCTAAACATGTTTGCGCAAAAAATAATTCAATGTACGCGTAGCGAACTTGCCCTAGGGCAACTGATGCAGGGGCATTTTAATTAACAAACCTAACATTCGCGCGTATGCAGAATAGTTCAAATTGTAAGTAAGACGGCATTACGATAATGTCGAAACTATAATCTGTAGTGTAAGGAAATCGGATTAACACAGGGAATTGCGCCAGTGATAAATAGGATGCAAAAATCCATACTACAAGCGTATATTTTTCGAACATATTAATATTCATATAAAATTATACGACAGCAGTGCTAAAAAAGAATGTGTCCAAGAATCTATTACTGCAAAACAAAGGAGATAGTTGTGCTACCACCCTCATAAATTAATAAGTCGGCTTTTCCTCAAGATAGATTTTGCAATCTAATAATAAATAACGTCATCTTTAACCTCGTCTCGTTTCGAAATCGAAAATTAGGAAAACACAAAGAAAACTTGGTTACAGGGATGCTCTATTGACAAAGGAAAAATCTAGATGACTTGCATAAACCGGACCCACCATGAGTGTGGGCTAAACCCAAACTCAAATAAAGGACTAAGTGAAAAATTTATCTAATCTTGTTTTGACAAGGGCACTTATGGTTTAATTAGCCCAGGTTAGTGGCCATGTGTTAAAAAAATGTTTTGGTGAAGTTTTTCGCTTTTTACAAAAATCATTCTAGGTGCTGGTAATTACTCACGCGTTCCGGCTGGTCATAATAGATCTGCGTTCCATGACCCTCCAGACTTCCCAACAAATCAAGGAATAAGCCAGAGTCATTATGCAGGTGGGACCTACTAGGACGAGCAGAAGCATGTACACCTCGTGGAAACGCCACAGGTGGTGGTTGTCCCAGTCTCTGATGCACCAGAACGCTTTGAAGCGATCTCCTACGGGCATTTGGACCTGAAAAGGCGCGCCATTACTAATCAGCCGTTTGGTCGGGAGCTGCGCCAACACCCACCTGCACGAAAAGTATGGGAATGGCCAGCAAGAACGCTAGGCACCAAGTGAATAAAATGATTCTCTTGGCTTGGCTAATAGTGCAAATGTATTTTGCTCTCATTGGATGCACTATGGCATAGTAACTGCAACAATCAATCAATAAGCAAACATCCATCAAGGAGACTAGCCGCGATAACGTGCCATGCGGAGTAGACGCTTTTCTCAAAAAATCGCACCTACTCGTGTCGATACTTTCTTGAGCAGCACTGATAATGCAAAGGCTGTTTACTTTGTTTTATCGCAAGACACGTGCAGATCTGCGGGCATCTCTCTGAATGGCCACTATTTTTACCCCGGGGGACAAAACTCGAACTCACCGCTCGATGCTGATCGCCGTTAAAGTCAAAACGGAGCAAATGGCCGAGACGTTTTGCATGTAATGGACGCATTTGCACAAAAACGACCCCATAGCCCAGGTGTACGAGAATAATTTTGCCACCTGAAATAACCAAGCCGATTCAGTATTTACAGCATTGTTTGCAGCATTAGGTCGTTTTGAGCTTTATCGGGCCGCCGCGAAGAGCTGAGCAAATATTTTAGCGGCATATGCTGCTCTGGCCAAACGTTTTAGATTGCGCCTTTTGGAGTGCCACCGTTTTTCGCGCAGGATGCTGCAGCGGGCGCTTTCGTTAGCAAACGGCCTCCCTCATTGAAGGTGCACCCAATCGATACGCGCGATAATTGGAGAGAGCACTCAACACCCCCAGCAGCCCCATCGGAGCGAAAAATGTAAATCTGGCGCAATAAAACCGACTGGTTATGCAAGTTTCATTTGCCTCTCCAATTACTCAAACATTCGGTGGAACGAAACGGCGAGCTACGTCGCTGATATAACTGCAACGCCTCGAAACGTCCTGAAAGCTTTCTAAAAATAAATATTTTATTTTGTTCCTCTTTAGATATACACTCTGTGTTTATGCATCCATTACTTGTCTCCCATTCACATACTACATCGAAAACATTCCCGACGCTCCGGCCATAAATTTGTTGAAGTAGACCCAGTTAGCCGCCCGATCCGGCGATGACCTCCAGGACCCCGATTTTCAGAAGCTGTCGAGGCTGGAGCATAAGAGTAGTCGAGCTTACCTTAACCGGAATGCAAAAAATGATTAGGAGCAGATCTGCCGAAGCCAGGCTGGCCAGCAGCATGTTCGTGGCGCTCTGCATCCTTCGGTACCTGCAGGTGGTGAAGACGATCAGGGTGTTCCCGATCAGGCCGAGCACCAGGGTGACCCCATACACCACTAGCGTCGGCAGCAGCTCCTCCCAATGGAACGTCGAGTGGGACTCTTTGAAGTCGTACTCATAGTCACTGAAATATTCATAGTCGAGCATTTCGTACCCGGCCATTTTTGCGGGAAACCGCCTAATAGATTGATGCGCCTTCCGGAATTGGCCGGTGCTTATTACTGCAAAGTGATGCGTCTTTTCCCATCTTTTCCAAGGACTCGATTATGAAAAATCAATGCCTTGTGCAGACTTGTTTATTTCGGTGCATGGGCTGCTCCGGCGATCGAATTTCCGCACGATTCCGAATTTCGGCGCGGCCTCACTCGCGGCAACTGAAAGGAAAACAATTGCAGTCGTTCGGCCCGAGGAACGTTGGACGGCGTTCTTCGTTTCGAACTGAGGCTGGCCGTCCCGACGCTGCATTTATGACGCCTCACTTAAAATATGCCCACTCGACTTAAGTGAAATGTATCGGCCCTGTCCGCGTGAAGGGCCTAAATTGATACACGATAAACCCCTGCAATTTAGATAATCGCATATTTCAGCCGGTTGATGTATTTTTGCAGGCGTCGGTGTTACGCAACTTTGGATTGTGCCGAGCTAACACCTTGCAGCCCGCGAGCAATTGGAAAAATGGTACACGTGCCCTGATATGAGGAGCGTGCTGCTGATTCAGATGTTCACTGCAGGAAAAGGACTTTTGAAAACGGCGGCCGCGGGCCCTGACCCCCAAAATGCTGAATTGCCTTAGATATTAAATTCATATATAAATTGCAGATAATGGAGCGATCGGTACTTGTGTTTGCCTGCCGCAAGTGAAAGATGGGGTGGAAACTGCTGTTGTGGTTCTGGGGTGAGTTTTTAGCATTAACTCCATTTTTATAATGCTCGCTTTGTGTACCATCAATTTGTAAAACCTTTCGCCAACAACTTCATTTTTTACCTAAATTCCTAAGTATTTAGGAATCAACAACACTCTAACGGTTATGTACAGAACTAACTTTGTCACTGGACTGACGCGAAACGTGACCGAACCTAAATAACAACAATGGTTAAGATGGGCGTTAATAATGGCCGTATCAAGTTCTGGTTTATTTATAAAGAAGATAAGTTAGTCTATTTTTGATTAATTAAACTATTTTCGTGTCATCTGCAGTTGGCCTGGTAATCGCCAACGTCAACGGCTGGAAAGATGGCACCGAGTACGTCTATCGCATCGAAGGTCGCACCCTCAGCGGCCATCCCGACATCGGGGGCTACTACTCTGGAATTGTAATGAACGCAGACCTGATTATTCGACCTAAATCCGGCGACGTTTTGATGGCAAAAATATCGAAGGCTCAGTACGCACGTCTGCAGACCACGCTGCCCTACGGGCCTGAACAGCAGATATCAGAGTACGGTTTGAAGTACCAGCCTCTCCAGTTCAATCAAAGCCCTTTCCAAATCAAACTCGAAAGGGGCGTCGTCACCGACGTCCTAGTCAGCAAGGACGTCCCGAATTGGGAAGCAAATATAATCAAGAGTATCGTGAGTCAATTACAGTTAGACACTCAGGCCAAAAATTTAATCCCGAGCAGCTTCAATCAACTACCGGAAGAAGGTTCCTATTATGGGACGTACAAGACCATGGAAGATACCGTCACCGGCAAATACGAAACTTTATACGAGTTGAACCCCCTCCCTGAAATCGAATACCGCACCCAGCCTTGGCTGGCACCTTATCCAGAACTCAAAGGCGATGGAGAAATCATCGAAATTTTCAAAACCAAGAATTTCACTAACAGCGACGAACGTGTCGGTTATCATTACGGTTTATACAATTTACACCATTGGGAACCGTTTGGAAATAAAATGGGAGATTTCTTCGTTCGTTCTTCCACCACACGCTGCATAGTTATCGGTCATCTTGATGCCTATACCCTGCAGTCGTGCGTTACGGCAAATAAAATATACGTCAGACCGTTGCTAAATAGCAATGAAAATGTTGCAGTTATAAGCCAGTACAATTTAACTCTCTATAACTTCCAATCTAGTTCCTCTCAATTTGAAGAACTGCCGTCTCCTCAAGCCTTAGGCACCCTTACTTATCGCTACAACAACCCCTTCTCGCCTAACAACCAACCCCGCTCAGGAAAATCACCTAATTCGCCAAATTCGTCTCAGTCATCGAGCTCCTCCAGCTCCTCCAGCTCTGAAGAACAGCACCAAAACAACAAATATCAATCTGGTCAACAAAACCAGGAAAACCCCCACAATCAAAACAAGCGTTTTTCATATAAAGGATTATACTACTCTAGTTCATCGTCCGAATCCTCTCAGAGTTCATCTTCGTTTTCTTCCCAATCTTCGTCTAGCTCTTCCAGCTCAGACTTTAGTTCAATTTCTTCCGACGAATCTGACTGGCAACAAGAGGCCCCGGGACTCTCCGACGCTCCCCACTCGCCATTATTACCTATGAATATTGGTTACATGGGCAAATCAATTAAGTTTGATCAAAACGTCAACGTCGTTCAAGCCCTGCAAAAGTTGTGCTATCAGATTGGGCAAGACCTAGAAAACCCCGATTCGATCCCCAAAAAGCAGACTTTGTCCAGATTTGTTATAATGACATCCCTTATGCGGGTGATGAACGAAAAGGAACTGCAAGAAGCTACAAATGCTCTCTACACCAAGGAGTATGGCACAGCAAAGAGTTACGCCTGGAGCGCGTATCGTGACGCTTTGGCTGAATGTGGAACGGGACCGGCTTTTCTGAGTTTACAGTCACTAATTGAAAGCCAGAAACTGAGCTTGGAGATTGCTGCCCAAGTAATTGCTCAAATGGCCCAATCTGTACGTCAGCCAACCTCAGACTATATGCGCGCCTTCTACACATTTAGCAAGAAACCGGAAATTTTAGCGGAACCTTTTCTAAATTCGAGCACCGTGTTGGCTTATGCTGAATTAGTTCGCAAAGTTTATGTTAATAAACGTAGCAGTCACAACCAATACCCCGTTCACAGTTTTGGCAGCTTCCGTAACAAAGAAGGCGTGACATTTGTTCATGAGAAATACATACCTTACTTGAAACAGCAACTTGATCAGGCTATTGCTGAATACGACTACCACAAGGCACAAATTTATACCCGAGCACTTGGTCTCGTTGCTCACCAGCAAATATTAAACGTCTTTGAACCTTACCTGGAAGGCAAACAGCAAGCAACACAGTTTCAACGTTTGCAAATGGTGCTTGCTTTGGATGTGATCGCTGAAGAAAGCCCCAAACTTGCAAGATCACTGCTATACAAAATCTACCAAAATAGCGGAGAAAATCAAGACGTTCGTGTAGCTGCCGTTTTCAACTTGATGAAAACGAGGCCGTCTGCAACTATGTTACAAAGAATGGCCCAGTACACCCATATAGATCAAAACGAATATGTTAACGCAGTCGTCAAATCCGCCATTCAAACCGCAGCTCAACTACAAGATGAACAATATAGTGATGTGTATGTTAGTATAATTTGTTATTGCTTTTATTAATTACTTTGCTACTTTTAGGCGTGCTAATGCACAGGCTGCAGAAAGTTTACTATCAAGTAATGATTACGGTTTACAATACTCTGGCAATTATTTCTCCAGTTACGAAGTCAACGGAATGAACTTCAATTACAAGCAAGATGTTCAAGTAATTGGAAGCAACGACAGTTTTATCCCTAAAGCAATAAAATATAAGTTAAGAGCCAACGTTGGAGGTGTTGAACGTGAAATTTTAGACTTCCAGTACATGTTTAATAGTCTAGATGCTTTTGCTGACGCCTTTTACCATGAAACACAAAGGTATTCTCAGCAGCAGCAGCAATATAAGAAGAATTCAAATAAAGGTCAAAACCAGTGGTCAAGCGAAACTGTAGCTAGAATACTGAATATTCAATCCAATCGTCTTGAGGAAATGGAAGGAAACATTCGTATAAGTATGGGAGGTGCACAGAAATATTATACCTTTGACAAGCAATTTGTTTATCAAATAGCTCAAGGTGTGTGAAGGTGTCACTTAAATCTATAGTAAGTATTATACGATATGTTTGTTTTAGAAATTCACCAAATCGGAGAAAGTCTCGCGAGTGGTCGCAATTTCCAATATACGAAATTTGTTAACCATCACGATGTAGCCATTAGCTTCCCTGCAGAAACGGGTTTTCCCGTTATTTACACTTTAGAAAATCCAACTCTAATTAACATCGAGGGACACGTTGCAGGAGAAGCCCAGCCGAAATTTAGTTCGGGTGGAAAATTCTACACTCCCGACTTCGTAAACGTCACCGGTCAAGTTAACTTCGTCATCTCTAAGAAGGTTGAAGGTCGATTGGGCTTCGTAACTCCATTCGAAAGTCACCATTACCTGGCAGGATTTGACAAAAATATGCAAGTCCACGTTCCTGTGCGCGTATGGGTAGAGGCAAATATAAAGGAGGATCTATATACGGGTGCATTAGAAGCTATCGAACCGCAACAGAATGTGCGCTCCTTCCACTACTGTAGCTTACCGTACACCTCATGGCACAACATCGCCGATATGCAACCCCTCGTTGGTGCTGAACACACTCAAGCAATAAATACTGAACCAAACACTATTTTCAATGAGGTATTTGGCGACGAAGCTGCTGGTGTAGCGTTTCGAGTAGGGTTTGAATCCGAAAAACGCAACTTCGATTTTCTATGGTTTTACGAGCAGTTCCAGCGCCACGATGCAGTTTCCATTTTAATGGCACCTTGGTATGACGAATCCGTACATTATTCTCAGCTGAATGTTGAGTATGATGCTGAGCATTCCGCCAACCATCATCTTAAATTCCAGTTTGGATATCGTCAAGATTATGTACCTCAGCCTCAGAGCCAAGAGGAAACTGACATTAGTCATTTAGTCCAAACATCTAATAACTCAAAAGAACGCCAACAAATATTCTTCGAAAAAGCTCCCGCTGGAATAAGAAATGCAAAAGTGACAGTTGTTGACGCGTATGTAGGATTTAAAGGGCAAGAAGACATTGACTATACTGCAACCTTTGCAGTCGCAAAAAGCCCAGTGGACGAGATCTCTCGAATTCTCTTCAGTTTCAACAAACAACCTAACAATAAACAGAAATATTATCCGTACCAAGTTGTCATGGCTGTCAAGAATCATATTCCCAACACCAACGGCCTTGATCCAGTCTTTGCATTTAAGTTTGATCCAAAATCTACAATTCAGGCACAATTAGCGTTTGGAGAAAACTACGAATCGTCTGCTAAAGTTAATCTGCACGGACAGCTGAACAAGAGTCAGTACAGACTGCAGTACCTTCAGCGGCAAACAACGGCTAAAGAGTGTGATCAGCAGACAAGCCAAGGAAATTACCAACTTCCTGCTTGCGAAAATTTGACAGCAAATGCTAATTTGTTAGATCAGTTTACTGTTCAACTGCAATACCAGAAAATGACTCCCCAAAACGAACACTTGTTTAAAAAACTGTTCAACGCTGCTCGCTCTTATTTGTTCTTCAATGCGGAAAAAAGCTATGTGGCTGCTCCAGGAAGTGGCGGTGAAAACCAATTAAACATCAACGGTCAATTCCATTATGATTTCAGAGCAATTAACATTAGCACACATGGCAACAATAAAAATATTCACTTTAACAATGTCCGGATAAATGAGTGGGTTAAACCTCTTCTAAGTGTGCATCCAGTCTTTAGAGCTAAAGATAGAATGTTGAGTTACGCTTATGCCCTGCCCACTTATAGACGTAAGTAACGACATTAATATAAAATGCAATTTTTTAAAAGGTAAATAATTATTTTGCAGCATCGTGCGTTGTTGATCAATCGGCTGTTGCTACTCTTGACAATACTGTGTATCCAATTGATCTCGGAAATTCTTGGACCGTAATGCTTCTTTACACACCTGTTGAATATGACTACGAATTTTATCAACAACAAAGTAGTTCGTATTCCCGCCATCGCCACCATCAAAAACATCGTCAGCAGCAGCAACCAGAGCAGCAGCAACATCAACAGCAACAGCAACAGCATCAGCAGGGACAATATGCGGAACAATATGTAGTTCTTGTACGAAACAGCAAGAAATATCAGTCACAAAAGGAAGTTAAAATCTCTCTTAGTGTTCCTAATACCCAAGGTCAACAAGTTGAAATCGATATCACTCCTAACGAGCCAGGACGAAGTGGTTCTGGATATAGTCCCAAGGCACAGGTAGCTGTGAATCAGAAAAAACAGCAAATCAGCGACCAAAAAGCTACCGATGTGTATAATGACTACATTCAAATCTATTCGTTACCTAATGGGGAAGTTAAAGTTGCTGTAGCCGACGCATTCTATGTCCTCTACGATGGGGCACGTGCAAGATTAACCGTAACCAATTCCGAGAAGTTTAAGAATGCCATTCGTGGTTTGTGTGGTACATTTGATGGGCAACAGTACACCGATTTTACGGGTCCTCATAACTGCATTTATCACAATGCCCAGGCGTTTGTAAATGCATATCAACTCGAGTCGAGTCGTCAAAACCAAAATCAACAAGGACAAAACCCACAATATACTTGCACCCACTCTCAAGTTGGCTACGCTAACGTCGTTTCCAACAGGGATGCAGGCAGGCCAATATTTTGGAATACCAAGTACGGCCAAGGACAGCAGCAGTTCCAACATGGTGGTTGCACCAAACATCAAACGCAATACACCATCGATGAAAGCGGCAAAGTTTGCTTTACCGTAAAAGCTCTTCCTGTTTGCAAGAAAGGCTGCAAAGCTGGAAAGTACATATACAAGAGCGTTCCGGTCCATTGCATAGACAAAGGCAGACAAGCTAACCTATACATGAAGCAAATAGATAAGGGCGCCAGTCCAGATTTCGGTATTAAAGAAATCACCAAGAACATCAAGTTTAAGGTGGCCCAAAGCTGCTCTGCATACTGATCTTATTTTGACATTAAGTAATGGCTTTTTTACTGTTTATATATTTAAGGTAGTAAATGTAGCGACGAACATTAAAAAATGTAAAAAAAAATGTTTTACAACCAAACAAGATTGACAAAAATAAAGTGACTTGTACATAATAGCAACATATTTTTATTTTTCAATTAAGTGTAATATCGCTACAAAGAAAACTTTATAAATCAATCAAAAATGTGAACAATCATTTGATCTTCTGTGTATCCTCTTCAAAAACCCATGTTTGACGGGATTTTTCAATAGTTTTTGGTTTCGATAGTGCTTAACGTTTATTACAGCGTTCAAAACTTAAATCAGTCGTAATTCAAAGTGTCATCATCATCATCACACATCCATTGGAGTCCACTGCAGAATGGAATTTTGCAGTTTTACAATTCAATGGGGATTTAGCAACTAAACGTCACGCTTGCCAGGGGGGTTTGAGAGTGGATAGGGTGTATGGAGGATAAGAGTATGTAGATTATAGGTAGGATTAAGGTTGGGACACGACTTTTCCCCGGTGTTAGGAGATGGGGAAGAGTCGAGGCTCGCGCGGGCAGGGTCGCCTCCCTGAAGTAGTTCTATCCTCTACCGGGGTCATAGAGAAGTTTCTACCCGCTACCCAAATTCAAAGTGTCAGGCAGGAGGAATCTTATAATTATGATGATGATGATTAAAATCATACATTATTAGTCTTTTCCTACTATAAATAACATAATTATCTCTTACGCAACACTTAAAATATCCGTCACCGTGCAACTGAGCAGACTAAAACCATAACTTTATTGAAGGAATTTGTGCAAACCATCACCAAATGCAATATTTTTATGACCCTCATATGGGAACCTGTTATTACAGTATATTTTTTCTCAACACTGCTAGTGTTTGAATATGTACTATCCTTATTTATCTCTGGATGAAATACATTTAAATTTGGCCATTCAGACTAACAGTGATGATACAATAGATCTATAACAAGAATAATTAAGTCTTCTAACAACGTCATCTTCAGAAAATTAGAAGATGCAACTTCATTATATATTATTTGACAAAACCTTCCATTTTTTCTGATTTGCCATTTCGCAATTTTGATACTTGTAAAAGACTTGTGGTTGCCAATGACGTTAATATTTAGTTGATCGTAGGTAAAGGACTTCGCAACAGGGCTAGAAAAAAAATGAAAATAATACACAAGAGAGATGATAACTAAAGAACTACAGAAGGAAAACCTACCATGATCATTATCATCATCATCTTCTTCTTCTTCTTCTTCTTCTTCCTCTTATACCCGTAGGTGTCGAAGTAATTTTCTACTACTTACTTTTTAATATCTCCGCTACGCTGTTGTTCCAGGTTGTTCTGGATCGCCCTCTTCTTTTTCACTTTTTTTTTAGCTTCCCCTACTTTCTTAACTTGCCTTGTGCTATCCATTCGGATTAGGTGGCCTGTCCATTTTAACTTTTTTTGTTCTATTTTATTTTTTAGAGAATTTATTCTGATTTTTTTCTCTGAGGTGCTCATTCCTTATTTCTTCCACTCTTTTAACCCCTTCCACTTTTCTTAAATATCTCATCTCTTGTCTTTTATTTAATACCCGATTCTCAGCCCCATACGTTAGTATTGGTATGTGGCTTGTGTTGTATACTGTTATTTTTGTTTCCTTAGATATCTCGTTCTTGTTCATAAAAGTTTTGTATATAGCATTATACGTCCTTGTTGCTGTTTTAATTATGTTTTCTATTTCTTTTATTAAATGCCTTCTGCATGTCTATAAATCCTAGGTATATGTGCTCTCCCTTTCCTAGCACATTTTCTATAATTTGCTGTATTGTGAATATATGATCGTTCACGCCATGAGCTGGTCTAAAACCACTTTGTTCGTCTGCTAGTTTGGTTTCTATTATGTTTCTTACTTTCTTTTCTGTTATGCTTTCATAGGCTCTTAGTACAGTATAGAGTAGGGATATCCCTCGATTATTATAACAATCTTTTGGGTCGCTTCTTTTGGGTATAGGGTGTTTCCCAATAATTTGGTATATTTTTCGTTTTCCAGGCTAGGTTTAATATTTCTAATAGTTTGTTATTTCCAGCAGGTCCTATATATTTTAACAATTCAGAATCTATTTCATCTACTCCGGCAGCTTTTTCTATTTTTAATTTTTCCAGCGCTCCCTGTAATTCTTCTTCTGTTATTGCTTTACTTATTTGTTGTGGGTAGCTTAATTCTCTTCTATATTCGATTCGTACGTCCTCCTTTTGTTCGTACCTTTCATTACTGAGCAGTTCGTTGAAATATTGTTCCCATCTATCCATAATTTCTTTATCGTTGGTTAACAATTGTCCATTGCGATCCTTTACAGATCTCACTTTTACTTCTTGTTTATTTCTCAAATTTTTAAGCGCCGTATAGAAAAGTGTTTGGTTTTCCTTGCCGTTCTCTTCTAGCTTCTGTCTAAATTCTTTCCAGGTTTTTTGTTTAGCTTCTTTTACCAGGTTTTTTACTTTGCTTGTTATCGTTACAAAATTCTAGGAAACGGATTCCGTCCTTATTTACCGTTTGTTCACCGTGTTGCCCTATCATCCCTTGTTACTTATCATGCTGATTGCCAATTCTAGCATTAAAGTCGCCTAATATGATTAATTTCCCTCCACAGTCCTGTATTGTTTCTTGTAGGTTCATCTAAAACATATTCTTTTCTCCCGCTTCTTCATTTGGGGTACACACAATCACCAGTGTCAGTATCTCATTTCGTTCTTTTTGTATTACTAATTTTAATAATCTTTGATTGATATATTTCCATCTACTTATTTTATCTACTAGAGCCATGGTGGTTTAGTGGATAGGTCACTAGAGTCCAGAGTTGCGGGTTCGAATCCCGCTCTCGCCAATTCAATCGCTGGCATTTTTACGGCCCATCTCGACTCAGGCTGCAATAAATGAGTACCTGAAGAGTCAAACTGTGGGATAATAATAGGCGGTCGGTACGTAACGCTAGCCACGTTACTACCCTTGTGTACCGTAGGCTCTAGATTGTAGCAGACCTATCCTGTTACGACCCCATAGGCTTCCGTAGCCTGTTACGGGGGCTATTATTATTATTTTATCTACTACACCTCGGTTTACTAGACATGCTAGTCCTCTTGTTATTCCTTTATAAATTAGTAGATCGCCATCTCTTAATACTATTGTTCCTTCTCCTTTTTTCTTTGTCTCTATCACCGCTATGCATATGTAAACATTATTTTCTATTATTTTAAGTAATTCCATTTCTTTTCCATTTATCCCTCTCCCATTCCAAGTTCCTGTTCTCCATTCATTACAATGTAGATTTTTAGTTCTTTTATTATTACATTGTACAATTTCCGCCTGAATTGTCCTTTTCGTTTCGCTGATTGTCTTAGTTTTTGTATTTATTATTTTATCATTTTCCTTTTTCATGGCCTGTGTCGTCTCCTTCATTATCTGCTTTGATTTTTTTGGACATACCATGATATGAATGTCAAATTGTCAAGTTTCAAGAAAAAGATTTAAAAAAAAGGAAAGATTGTTTTGGGCAATAAATCAACAAAAGAAAGTAAAAGTTTGCATTTAGATTGTTTTCTCCTTTTCCTTAAAATTGTAGTTTTACTAAATTTACTGTGTTGTGGTACTGATTACTAATGTTTTGGTTGCTTAAGTTAAGTAGTCATTTAGTAAATAAACACTTGGCAAAGCTTGATCAATATAAGATGTCCTTGGACGGCAAAAACTTAATATCACTGTTTTAGCGACGTTTTGTTTTATTATCCGTGTTAAACTGGGATCCTTTTGAAAAGGACTATTCTATTTTTGTACATTTGTTGTGCACATTGTTTATCACTGTTAAATTTGAACTTCAAACATATTTTTGCATTGTGTGACTCCATTCCTGATAAGAGTGTGAGCTCCAAAAATATTGTATGTGTAAATGTTTAACTCTGCAATGTGCCCTAATCGCTAAAATGTTTGTTGTTCAGATAACGCATATTGACCTTAGTTTAATTTTTCCAGTAAGATCAGTCAAGAGTATTGATTTCTAATCGAAACCAAGGATGATAACATGATAATTTTGGTGCTATTGAGTATATTTATGTTCTATGGTCATGTTTAGTATTTTATCTTAGGATTATTCTTTAGATAGCTTTTTATTGCCATGTTTTCCGATGCCATATGTCTAAGTATGAATTGCGTACATACGTTCATTTATAGTTGTTGTTTCTTCTGACAAGAATAAACAACAAGCTGAAGCTAAAAAAGCCCACACTTTTATGGTTTCAATAGATAAAGCTAACTTTAGTTAGTACAGAAGCAACTATTTGGGCGCGGGACCCCTCAAAATTTCGTAGTCTCAAATTTTTAAGGTTTCTGAATCTTTGGATAGCACTTTTGCAAAGCTTTGAAGTTCAGCCTTATCTCTGGTGGTGGTGGTCCGTACATCTTTCTTACGTGTGAGTAGTACTGGGGTTGGTGCGGAAAATTTTGAATTTCTCAAAAACAAAGTAAATTAGAAATTCGAGTTTTTTTAGGATAGTTTAAGGGATGACGTCTCGTGAACCAATACCGACCTTTTTCATTCAGTTGCTGCAGCCGGAAGATAGGATTGCTGCTGCACCAAAAACAGGTGCAGTGGCAAAAAAGAAGATAAAAATATAATAACAATAAAATAACAAGTAAAGCAGAAAAGAGAATGAGCCCAAAGATCATTTCATCTTATGAAACATTTTACATCTCTCTTTTGAGTGTCATCTTTTTTGAAATCTATTTATTTGTCTATAGGCCGCCAAGCTAACTATGTCTGACCATAAGTAGATGAAGATTGAGAAAGAAAAGAACTACCATCTCTAGTCGCGCTCTTCAAGCGGCATTGCCATACAAATGTAACTAAAGTTGTCCCCTCTTGCAATAGGTTTGCGGTTAACTAGACCGTTGGTGTACTTAATAGTGTTCTAGGAATCGACCGTAAAAAAGCCGACCTTGCCTGGAAAGACTACGGGCAAGCGCGCCGAAACGACAACTGCTAAAGACTCATGACGATTCTCGGGAGTCCGGCGCGGTCGTCAAGATAGATAAATAAAAAAGTTTGTTACAATAAGAAGCTTCTGCTGTCATTAATCTCTCTTTACACAAAAGAGGATCATTATTTTTCGTGAAAAGTCTTTAGTAGTCAAGTAAAAACGTAGGTATTATTAGCAAAAATTCCAATTTTTTGGAAAATTAAAATTTTTGCTTTACAGGTATCAAAGCAAATAAATCAGATGGACTACAAGTTAGAAGCAACCTTTACGAGGATTTTGCTTATCATTCTTCAAACACGTCGTATCAATCGACGCTTCTAATAGGACATCCAAATTCCACGTAAGATTGATGAAACGATTAATATTTTAAACCACAGCTATCCACTATCTTGCAAGAAGCTCTTCCTAGTAGTATAAGAAGTAATTTTTAATGGTGATTTAATTAAAGAAAGGTAAGCCAGGAACCTTTACGTTTCTGAAAATAAACTGGATAAGCAAAGAAGCGTTTTATAAGGTCACCTTGGATTTCAAATTTAAGAATGACGGCGAACTTATTATTATATTAAATGTTTAGGAAATTTGTCGCTGACTGATTAGGTTTTGGCGCTTTTGTGAATAGCGGAGATGCTAGTATAAAAGCATTTTTTTGTTTAAGACCAATAGCCGCTACTAAACTCCCAAATCGATGCCGGAAATTCAAGATGTAAGTAAAAAGTGTATTTAAATTTTAATGAACAAAGGCATGGCTTGGAGACTTAGCGATGAGGATTCAGATGTGGTGTAATTGCAAAGGGTGAACACGCTCTCGCAAAGCTGTTAGACCTTCATATTGATCCTTAGCAGTGCCGTGTCACCAGAAACTCACATCACAGTTGAGCAAACCTCGTGATAATGAATATCGACGCCGAGGTTTACCTTACCAGTTTCGCAAATCGTTAGATATGCAGCCGTCATAAAAACACACTACTGGTTAGCCTGCTCTTTATGAGCGCTGTGCAGCGGTTAACGCTCGTTTCACGTAATGTCAACCACTCGCGTGGGTCTGCACTGTCGCGATCTTGAGTATTACGTCGGCGTGTCTGTCGAACCTCAAAAGCCACGGGAGATTAGTGGAGCAATTGCATCGACAGCTAAAAGCCACAATAAAATGTTAAAATCTTGTTCGTTGTCTTATTCGGCTATTATCACGTTGCAGTGGCACAAACCTGTTCTTACCATCAAATCTCGCGTTTTAAAATATGTAAAAATTTACTATAAATCAATTAAAGCCTAACATAGCAGGAGCTCTTCGGACTCGTTTCGAAAAATTTGTTACGAGGTAGTTAGAAAGTGGGAGTAAGAGTATAAAAACATTTAGTTGAAAACATTCCGCCTTTTTTCTTTCTTCAAGGCCAGTAACCACCCTTGAATAGACAAATTTAAGCCATAAATGAGAACTGTATACAAGCCAATAAAAATAGTACTTAGACACTCGGTGCTAAAGATTGACCTTTACTGTCTATGTATTATTTATTTCGGCGAAGATCCTATAAAGGCTCCACCCATAAAAAGGAAAGGATGCTTGTGACTCCAAAAATAAAAGAAAAATATCCGGGCGCCCACCCAAAGGTATTTTTAGTTTAATAACCAGCAAGAGTACAAAAGCCAAATAGCACCTAGGCAACGATGCGATCGTCCCAAGACTTAATTTTTGGAACTACTTCAGTCAATAAAAAAATTGGTAGAGGATGATTAATATGGATGAAGATGTATGGAAAAAACACTAACTCGAATAGTTTCCAAGCGCGTCTCTGAGAAGAAAGATGAAAGTGATTAAGGGGAAAGTAATGTTCTTGTCCTTCTTTAAACCTGACTTTGGTCAAAATTTCAATTTTTCATTAATTTTTAAACGACAGTAGAGGAAATAAATACTTATAGAGACACCAAATTCTGTTTTATTAGATCTATTTATATTTGCAGTTTGTACTTTGGTCTGGTACAAATAATTTCATAGCCAACTTTTTTAGATACTGTTGAAGTCGTCTATGATATTAAGCACCAAGAAGGATTTGTATGTACATCCTTTAAATGCATGGGTTTAGAATGTTTTTTTTTGTATTTTATCGTTTGCATTTTGGATCAAATTCGTCTTGTATATAGGCTTTAACCACGTTAAGGTAGGGTTTCACTTGTTCATTTGAAAAGTGTCAACACTACCATGTCATAAAAGCAAAATAAACAGACAGATCTGGAAATAACTTTCCATTTGCTTTATTTACACTAACAAAACTCTAATATTTACAAAAAGTATAAATAGCAACAGTAATATAAACAATAAATTAAATTACTATCACGCAACATTCAGCAGGTACATCTACACATCAAAATACGCATTTGCATAGTACGTAGAACTAAAATAAAATCACGCAGCTCACTCACTCCTGACATTGATGGTCAGTTACATAACATTTGCGCGAATAAAAATAAATCTTAGTATAGTACTCATTCGCTAACTTATGCGTATTTCATAACCGCTTTGATACGCAGGTCTATCCCACAATTTGCTAAATAAAGAAAATACTTTGGAATCACTTTTTAGTTAGTTCGATATGCCTACAACGCCGAACGTCCACTATATTAAGCTTCATACACGTTTTATTGGGTTTGAAGTAGTTCAGTAAAAATAATAAATATTTAACTAAAGTCTTCAGCACACTAAGGGATTGTAAAAATACTGTTAAAGTTTACATCTTCATTACATCACATGCACCCACATGCGTCGACGATCATGTTCGACAAGATCTTCGAGGTGATAGTTTTGTTGTTGTCCATGTAAAAAAGTTGGAGAGGTTGGAACTGCGTCGCTGCACAGCAAGGCGTGAGCTCCAGTCTTCTCGTGCTGCTTCTGTTTGGTCCATACATTACCTTCTACAGGAAAAATGAATTGGCTAGACCTACATCTACATTGCAATGTTTCGCACTTACTTGGAGTATAGAGTTGTGTTGTGTTGCACTGAGAGTAACAGAAGCTGCGGTGGAACACGAACCCTTGCAAAAATAGGCGTTATACCCTGCCGGTTGGATTATCCAATCATCCCAACCGATTTCTGCAAAGGAAACGTACAGACTTTCTCTGCAACATTCATTCAAGCCTGGAGAACAATTGGCATGGCGCTTGATGCGACGGTGGTACGCTATTCTGTGCTGAGAGTGGGTGTAAATGACCAAGAAGGGCTTCAGCGAGGGTTTAAAAGACACCGGGGAGCTATTCACGTCCCTCCCGCAAGTTTTGCAAACCACAGTTATGGCGTGAGTCGGGGAGTCTTGATATTCCAGCCAACTTTTAATAACTTGAGCCACATCCACCTTCAACCACCCTTCTGCAAGTAAGAGGATCTTAAAACAGATTCGTTGTACTTAACGGGGGTTTCTACCTGTCAAATTGGTCTGGTGAATGGCAATGGGTATGGTCTTTTGAAAGTTTTTCTTGATGTCCCAATGGGTAACTTCGGTCACAATGAAGGTTTGATTATGAGAATCCTCTTGGTCGGGCTGCTTGTAGAACCACAGCTCCGCTGTGCTTAGGTCCGACGCGTGGATATCAGAAGGCAGCTGGAACGGGAGGCAGGCTGAAGGATATCGGACTTTCTTCATACAGCGTGCCTCTTCTGAAACAAGTGAATGATCAATTTCCGTTTGATTTAGAGTTATCTGGAGTTAATAAATCACAGCCATATCAAAGGTCGAGTTAATTTAGATCAAGACTCACGAGCAAGTGGAACGCTCATTTTGAAGCGTTAAGTTAATTAATTTGCCAAATTACATTTCGTAATTCGTAAACATAATGCTATTATAGTAAACAAGAGTAAATCTATTGATACAAATTTCAAGAAAACAAGGAAGAGATTAGATTTCAGCTAGAAAATTGCGGAGGCAATAAAAATGGATTGGTGGCAATGCCGTCCTATGATTGCGTCATACTTTCGTGAAATTTACTATTTAGATCTGCACCTAAATAGCAAGTTTTAAAATTAAAACTGGATTAATTAAAGTAATTATCAGACAAAACTGCTGTAAACAAGGCTATTTTAATAATTTTAATCAGGCGCTTATTAATTTCTGATGAAAAATGAGTTTTAAACTCTGATCTTGTTTATAATTTGTAAACAGAAAAGATATGCCGAATTAAAAATGGGACCGGGGCGGTTCCTGTTGGCGCTAGAAGCGGGGCATACCTTCGTATGGGAAAATGATGGCCTGGGTGGTTTTGCCGTAGTAGTCATCGAAGGGGCTGGGGGATGAGTCGTCGTGCGCTCTTGGCACTAGCGTCTCGTCCTCTTTGACTGGCTGGGGTAAGTGGGATATGGACACCGTTGGTTTCTCCTTCAGCCGCAGCTTCCTGAGGATCTGGTTTTTGATATACTCTATTCGGAGGGCCGTCAGCTCCTCTTCAGTCATGGTGTAGCGCGGCTGTTCTTGCTCCACGTCGCTGTACTTCTGAGGGCATCCTGAGCAAGGCTGACGCGAAGTCTCCGGCGAAGCAGCGGCAGGCGGTCTCGTGTCGAATATCGCTCCAAAAATTGACCGTATGTGGGGATGATCGGTGCTCAGGCAAACCTGTGGTGCCACGAAGAGCACTAACAGCACTAAGGACGCGGGCGGCTGCATCATATTTATTGTTTATTAATGCTAAATTGCCAGTGACAGCACTTGATGATTGTCGCCGAGAACTGCACTCTTAAAATGTTGATCGTTTGGGTTCCCCACTCTTAGCATTTCTGTGTTGTATGATAGAGTGGACCTTGAACCTGTATCTTTATCGGAACTAGAGTACGCATATTGTATCTTCGAATGATAAATTCACCAAAAATTTCAAATATATTGGCGGTTCAATTACCAACCGAAGACCGACGTGTACGCTTGCGTTCCTCAAGCACCTAACACACCTCTGTTGGAGATTATTGTTAACTTTTTATAAATATCATAGTGCAACAAATAAATTAACATAAGGATAATGATTTTTGTTAGCTGGGGCAATTGTAACTTGACTAAAGTATAAAGTTGATACATAATATAACTGCACAATCGTATATAGGTTTCTACAATTTTCTTGTTAATACGAAAATGATAAATTGCAGAAGATTCTTAGTAATAAATCAGAACAGATAAAGAGAATAATAACTTTTCCATTGCTAATTGAATTAGTTCTTTATATTCTAGGGGTTTTTCATGTTTTTACAGCTTCTATGGCTTAAGTATTTTCTAAAAAAGAACATAGTAATAATAAAAAAATTATATCAGCACCAAAGCATAGTTTGGATCGTTCTATTGGTTCCACACTATTAGTAGACTATTAGACACTCACTGAAACACAGCCATTTAGTTGTTATTGCCATGAAAATCAGTTAATAATACATGCGAGACAATAGCAACAAACAAGAGTAAGCTCCGGAAGTTTTCAACTGCCAAAATAGCGCATACGTCACAAAAACTTTTTTTTGTTGCATCTCATTATCAGGAGCGATTTAGTAAGTCAATTTAAACGGAACCAATAACCTTTATATCTGTTTTGCTGGCAATGGAGTTCATGCGATCAGCGTGTGGCAGATGAGAACAGGCGGTTATGGTTCACGGACTTCGCATGAAAAATACAGGCTGGTAAAATTTCACGAGTGCGCCGCCATGCGCTATCTTACCGAAATTCTGGCGTTGCCGCTTTCGAGCGCTCAGGAATTTTGCGCGTTATCATCCTCGAGGAGCTTCTAGACACGTGGAGATCCGCCAAGCGAGCCGAGGCGGCGGGTGGCAAGAGAATCATATCTGGACTGGGCTGAAGGTTAGCTGACCCGAACCCGGACCTGTACTATGTTCTAATCGAGAGAAGCACGCGGCTTTACATCCAGCAGTGACGAAAAGCCCAGGAATTTGTTTTCGTTCTTTGATTAATATTAAATTTAAACAGTCCGCAGTCAAGGTCACATCTATATATAATCTGTACAATGTAGTAATAGGGTACCTTTTCATTTAGAAAGGTGTTCCGCAGATAAACTAAAAAACTTCTATAGCGCCACTTCTATCGCTTTACTTAGCTTGTTTGGCTTGGATAGACTTTCTAATCTACCATAACCATGACTCTTAGTACGATAAGCGTTATGTCCAAATTCCTATTCGAAATATTTTTTCATCCTTCTATTATTTTTGGATTTAGCTGCAAACCTAACCCGGATCCACTCCAGTTTAATGACTTTCTTTTTATGGTATTTGTTAGTGTTTGACCCTGTTTTGGATTGTGATCTTTAAAGGACATATCCAGCACATGCCTTTCCCTGGTTTTCTGAGTAACATGCGTCTCTAAAGTTTTCTCCTCTATAAATAGAACAGTAAAAACTTTTTTGGGCACATGTCTCAATGTTTTTGTCTCAGCTGGATTTTACTAAGATCTATACGTAGTCTTACTTTTAACACCTACTGTATGGATCTTGCAAGAATCGTCTATTGGGTCGGATGTTATTGAAGAATCTAAAATGGTTGAAGAATTCGGCATATTTTTGTTACTATAGCAGAAAAAACTACAGTACAAGCGACCACCTCCTTGCAATGAGATTAGCTACTGAGAAAATAACAGAATATAACCTTAATATCTTTATTTGCTTTCGTAGGCTTCTACAAACCATTTGACTCTATGAGTCTAAAAAATGCACGTATAGACCATAGATACACCCAGCTAATAAAACATATATGACAAAGCAACATCGACAGTCAAACTACACCAAAACACGAACAAATGTAACATTGGAAGAGGGATCTGACAAGGCGACACAATATCGCCCAAACTATGCAACTTAGCCCTCAAAGAAGCTTTTAAACATGTACAATGGCAGAATAAAAGTGTATTAATAAACGGAAAAAGACTAAACCACCTACCGTTTGCCGATTATAGTACTTATCACAGAAGATTTAGAAGAACTAGACGAAAAAGTAAATTAAATAGGACTACAAATGAACCTAAACAGCTACATTGAAAACGTCGACAGCTACATATATATAGAAGATCAAGTCAAGCTAGGAAAAGAAAACCAGACAGCTGAAATATATTGTAGTGGCATTCGGGAAACTAGGGCATGTCCTTAAAAACAAGAACATCCCTCTGAAGCTCAGGACACGGCTATTTGATGAATGTACCCTCTCAGTACTGACATACGGATGCCAAACATGGACAATGACAAAATTGTCAATAAATAAAATAGCAATAACGTAGAGGTCTATGGAAAGGCAGATGCTGGATATATTTCTTAAAGACAGAAGCAGTAATATCCGGATTCGAAACACTAGGAAAGTGAAAGATGTGATCGAAATAATCATCATACTAAAATAGAACTATGCCGGTCATATAGCCAGATACGAGGACGAACGAAAGATGGGCCAATACTTTACTTCATTGGAAACCGTACCTTGGAAAGAGAACAAGAAGACTATCACCAAGCAACTTAAAACTAACAGCAGGGCTTAACTGGACGGGACAAGCGCATAATAAAGAGAAATGGGAGGATATGAAAGAAGCCTATATTCAGAAATGGCCCGTACAATAAAAGCTTTTGAGATTCAGATGAGATGAGATAGTATGGAAAATATGACTCGGAAAGCTATTAATACATAACAAGAAAAAATGTTAAACATTATAAAAGATCTTTGCGGAAAACGCTGTCGCGTTGGAAAATATAAAAAATCAAAAATTATACACTCTAAATTAAGCATCACAAAGAACTACAGAAGTTGTAACAGGAAATGACAAGAAACCATTTCTAAAGGGCAAGACATTAAAGGCAGCTCTAACAAATATAAAAAGCCTTCTACCAAGCACTATCAGACTATAACGACAACGATAAAAATGAAGACAACAAAGAAAACAAAGACTGAAACATATCCCAAACCACCACACATCTCCATAGATTATGTCAAATATATCAAACCTTTAACAGGTATACAGAAAAACATATCTAAAATGATTACACCCTTAAAGCCTTACAGTGCGTCAACCAAAAGTTAGACGTCTATTATCAAGGTCCTAAAAGAAAAACATACCGAATTTCACACCTCACAAGTTAAGGCTAAAAAACTTTTTGGATTAGTTTTAAGCACCCCTCTTGAATACAATTGTGAAATTCGTGCCTCCTAAGAGTGTCATAATCAAAGATACTGGCATAGACAACCATGATGCGTAAAATGTTCAGGTAAGCATAAAATCCAAGCACGCGAAAGGAAAGGATACAACAATAATATCAAAAACCACCCCGCTAAATGTAAAGGTTGCTTAATCGGCAAAAAACTTCAAAAAACCTATCCAACGTTGAGAGAGAAACAATTGCAAAAAACGCACAATGATCTGCATCCTTATCTCATCCAGCAATTTTATTTTTTCTTTTCCCCAACAATCGCTACCAATAAATAGTTTGGAGAACATGTTAAGAAGATGGAAACTTACTAAGTCTCCTCACCGCTGTGATCAGTACAAGGTGATAATGAATAACATATTTAAGATTCAAAATGGATGTAAGACCACAACAATCTCCAAAAGATGTAATGTTTTGTAGCCGACTTTAAAGCGTTGTAATTTAAAATAAGCAAAACTTTAAAGAAATGTTATTAGGATAAAGAATGTGAGCATGCTTTTAGAAAACCACAAGAAACCAAGATCGTGGAATACCAAAGTCCAGAACAAAGTCAAAGCAAAGAAGAAAGCCTGGAAGAACTACATCTAGAGGAAACTGAAACTAACCCACAGCAATGGCTAAAAAAATGAAGCCAAAGAACCTGTACTTAAAGCAAAGCAGGAAAGTTGGGAAGAATTCGGAAAAAACCTAAAGAAAAATACAACGAGGACAATGGAAGATATTTCTGGAAGGTTATTAAAGGCCTGCAAGGTAAATTTGAAATATAAGAAATAGCAAAGGGTAATAGAAACTGAAGAAATGAAAATGGCATGAAACAAGCATTACGAACAGAAATTTAAGTATGAGGAGATAGAAGAAGACTAAAAATAAGAACGTTACAAAGCGGAGAAGAACTAGAACATGAAATTGAAGCTAAAAAACCAACATTGAAATAGAAGAAGAAAGAGAAGCAATAAACCAGATCAAACTGGGCAAGGCTGCCGGGAGAGACGACATAACACCTGAAATGATCAGATATGAAGGAGAACAGCTCTGCAAATGAGTGAAAGACTTATGCCAACCAGCTTGGAAAGGGAATAAAATATCAGATGATTGAGAAGTGAACATAATAGTTTCAATACACAAGAAAGGAGATTCAAATGACTGAAAAAATTACCGAGTGATGTGCCTATTCTCTACCATATAGAAAATATATTCAAGGATTCTAGAAAAAAACACTAAGGGAAAACATTGAATTACCGATGGAAAAATTATATGAACGAAAGGACGAGTAAGAATAAAAGAAGCAGAATCAGAAAGCTTCCAAATGAACAGAGGAATAAAACAAGGGGACTTCTTGAGCCCTTTACTGTTCGTAGCAGTTTTGAACCAGATTATAAAAGAATCCAAGGAGAACAGATTTGAAGTAAAAGCGGGAAACTGTAACACCAATGTGGATACAATGCTTGGTATGTACAGACGACATTGTACTTGTAGCAGAATCATCATGGATGTTACGGCAAGCGGTCAACAAATGGAATATGAAGATAAATGAAAACAAAAGTAAAGCAATGAACATAACAAGATTAGAAGCAGAAGGAAACATCAGTATAACGCTTAACGAAAATCAGCCTGAAGAGGTAGAAAGTTACGAGTATTTGAGAATAATAATAACTAACATAGGAACACAAAAAGTGAACTCCTCAACAGGATAAATAAAGCAAGTAAAATTTACTACAAATTATATAAGACCATAATAAGGAATAAGGAAATAAACAACAAAACAAAATTAGAAATCTACAAACGTATTTATGTCTCCACTTTAATTTATGGTAGTGAAAGCTGAAATAAAGTTCCTAAGGGGTATATGCGGCAAAATCAGAAGAGATATAATTCGAAACGTGACAACCAGAGAAGAACTACTAGTAGAAGAAGTTGAAAAGAGACAATTCCAATAGTATGGGCACCTGACTGGAATGAGTAACCGAAGATACTCAAAAAGATGTTAGAAGTGTGACCAGAGGGAAGACAACGTATAGGTAGACCTAGGGAAGAATGGGATAAGAACGTAGAACGAAACGCAAGGAAACGAGGGAAAAACTTAAGAGAAGTACGGATACTTCCCACTGATTAAGTCCAGTACCGAAAATGGATAGAGGGGAACCCGACGCTGTAGTAGTGCATGGAAAATAGAAAAGAAGAAGAGCATGCTTTTAAAAGACTTTAACCACAAAAATTTCGTACATCTTGAAACTAAATCTGATACAGTTTTTCGATCTCTTAAAAAGCTTCTTCAAAAGACCAAACTAAAGCTTTCTTCAAAAATCAAAAACGTCAAAGTTGTGCTATAAAAGCTCCAAAAGTTATGAACCGTCATGTAGCTCACTTCAAATGTCTGTAAAGCTTGTAGATCAAGAAAGACAGTCGTTCCTAAAATACTCAACAAACCATAACCTAAATTACCTTGGGTTAACAATACTAAAATATCTGCAATCAGGAATTTAAGTCACTTTCCGTTCAATCATTTTGTCTTGTACTTCTGCACCTCCTGCCCCCTAAAATAAAGAATTAGTTTTTGAAGATTATTGTTTGCTCCATTGATTTATTACCCCAAACATAGGGAGGCAACATTTTGTCGTTCCCCCAATGATGTCATTATGACAATAACACTATTGGATATTTCGAGCTCTTTTTTCGAAAATTTTGATATATTGGAGACCAATGTTAACGTACTATCAAATAAGACTTTAGAAAGGATTTCTTTTTATTCTTTGGTAGTCCAATGCATGGGCCGCTCTAACTTTGAATTTCAGATGATTTTTATAGGGACCCCTTTTGGCCGACGATGCAATAGCAACGAAAATTATTGTAGAAGATGTAATGTGTTGCCAAAAAGCAACCAAAGTGCAAAATTACCAACTTGGGTCTAATTCAACAACTAAAGTGTGACTACTAAAACAAATTGTGCACTTATAAAAAGGCGTTAGTAAGAACATAAAAAACAGATGATCTTGGCCACCTAATAAAAACATTTAAAGATGGATGTACTTAGGAGGAATAATAAACAAAAGTTCAGTTCCCATAACTAAAAAAAATTTACATAATCTGGATTCGTTAGTCTTTAGGGGCCATTTTTTCGGTCTTGTGCTTCTCTATTTAAATCATTTAAGATGTTTCTTCAATGTTTGTGAAAAACCTTTAGGTTTATTAGATATTTTTACCAATAATGGAATTCTTTATGCTCTGCTACCACAGCCGTCTTCTCATCTTGTGTTTTTAAGATCCAAAATTCAGCATCGCATAAGACTTTATTTCTTTCTTGTTGATTATAATTATACCACTATTATGACAATTCCTTGCTGTCTCACCAAAACGCATCTTCTTCTTGTTACTTATGGATTACCATTATTGATCAGTGCTTCCAGATCTAGTATCATGTAAAATGTCTGGCCTATTCCTTGATTCATGTCTAACTGCAGGCATTTAAGAAACACCATCACCACGTTGAACACTCAGTAGAGTGGAGGTTTGCCATCTCGATTTATGTGTTTACCTTTAATGATCAACGTGTAATTTTTATTTGACCTGTTCATATAATGTGTCTTTTTTGTTTTCTTTTCTCGGAACTTCTACTGTTAATATTGATATAGAATATCTTTTTATTTCCTTCACTAGACTCACTTGTCCTTGCAAAAGATATCTACGGTTGGTTATCAGTAAAAAGTATTAGCTTTCCATTTGATGTGTTATGATAAAGTGTCCGCTCCTTCTCTAATGCGTTTTAATGGCAGAAATATTTCTTTAGAGAGTTTTTTCTCTTATACTTGAGTAAGATTGAACTCATTCTTACCCTCTCTATCCAAAGATGTGAATGGAAGATTGATTTTGCGTTCGCAGCACTTATTCCAAATTAGTTTTCCGTCTTTTTTCAGCAAAGTGATATAGGAAAGGTGAAACGAGTAATAGATGGAATTGCGGTTGGGGCACGATTCCCTCTTGTTGCTATGGGGTAGAAGAGCATCAAGGTTAGCCTTCTATAGAAGAATCGTAAAATATATGGAGCTAAAAAGTAAAAGCCCGTAGCAATGCGAATGGTTCTATAAACAGGGCTTTTTCACATTACGCTGCAGCGCTTATTTATTTCTACTTAGAATTTATTGCGCTCTCTGTTTAATTTTGTCTTTACTGTAGTGAATAAATAAATTCTTGCAGAGATTTACGCCAAACTTTATTAGAAAAATAAACTTCGCGCAAGTCGAAGCATTATTCCAGCGCATACACGATTTTATGCAACAAAAACTGCTTGTTGACGAGTTAAATAACAAAAATCGCCGTTAAAAAACTCCGCGGCTGTAGGGAATCTCCAAAAAATTGTACTATGAACTCTGGAACGGCTCATGTAAATGATAATGAGCATATTTCTTGTAAATTGCCTGATTATAAATAATGAGTTATCTATATTATTACACCAATAGTAAATATGAGATAACACAAGCCTTATTTACTGTAAGCTGTTGCATGCATAAACAAAAAATTAATTTCATCTACATAAAGGCGCACCAATATGTTCCTATAGATTTTGGTATTATAGAAATTGTACACCACATGCCGCCTTCAAAGTGGATGCAGCCGAAATCACGTTGCAAACGCGGTAGAAGTTAGATGCGCACGTATTGAAATTATTGAACTTCAATATCTGAGTCTAAATATAAAAACACTTTTCGCAGTCTTGTAAACACATTGGTAGAGAGGCGGATGTTCAAAAGCGATTTTCTTTTAACAAATGAGCTGCCATGATATAAGCTATAAAGTGATAATGGCCGGTTATAGCGTTTCTAATTTTCCTTGACCTTTGAGATTCGGGCCACCCTCTATCAATAAGTTACATTACTTAAAAACTGAATCTTCCAACTCAAAATGCGCTTCAAGTCTTTGTGTGGTGTAATCCGTTTTCAATAAAACAGCGCTCGATTTTTCTTTCATTAGCTTTGTCATTTATAGTTAGGCTTATTACCAGGTCTGTCGTATGACTATGGTACAAGGAATGTTCAAGAGAATCTTAGAAGTTTATCTAGATCTACACGTGTAGAACAATCACTGGCGTGTTTTAGTTCAGTTTATTTAAATATTGGGTTGAGAAGAGGAGATCTTGAAACGATTATAACTTAAAAGTTTGTTCAGTTTAGAATCATTGAAGCAACTTATACTTAAGCTTATGAAGTTATAACGAAGTAACGCATTCCTAGCCCCTTAAGAGCTGATCACTCATTCCTAATCTCATTAAGAACCAAACTCTGATATAAAAAAAATGTTTTGTTTAGACAGTATACTAAATCAAACAAGAAAGGTAGGAAACTAAAAAGCAAAACTAATGAAGTGTGACCACATAAGAAATGTTACGGTTTCTCCATTTAATTTTACGATAACTAACAACACGGAAACATTATATTCAACACCTATATGGTTTGGAGTCTCTTGATGGACATTCAGATCCCTAATCGAAGAGGAATGTGACTCTAGCATGATAATAGTAAAGATCTAAACCTGGCGAAGAAGTATAGCCTGCAAATCGGAAGGTCAAGGCTTCCACATGTTCATCCTTATTCTCATACTTCAATTGAATGCAGATACTCACTTATTTTAGTCAGTGAATGGGCCACTCTACAAGTGGGCCCAACACCATAACAAATAATTAATCTTTAAAAAAACAATTCTATCCTTTAAAGAGCTCAAAAAATTCCAAATAACTCTTATAATCAAAATAAATCAGAAACGACAACAACGGATGACAATAGAAGCGGTCTGCATTCTTTTCAAATTAGTAAAAAAGATAAATTAATAATTAATTCTACGAACACGAATGACAAGTAAAATAGAGTAAAAGTGTCTGATATAAATTTGTTGAAAGCTTATAGCCTGGAAAAAATAATATACTTGCACAGGGTAGGCCACCCACCAGGCATCTAGATCCCATACAAAATATCATCGAAAAAATATCCACAATCTCTAAACTATTATTACTTTATCGGGTACAGAACTATAGCCCATACATGCACATTAAAGTAAGAAACGTTACACCTCCGTGACATAAGGGTTTAAAAACCTTAAAAAGGGGGATGAAAGTGTTGATCAACCAAATATCAGGTAGCTAAAACAATATTAAGTTGTTCTGCAATTTCCAATTTATATGGTGCAATAATGTAAACATTATAGGGTTAAGATAAGAGAAAATTAGACTTTTTGAACTCTAATACTAGAGACAGGCCCTGCAAAGTCCGTGCACAATCAGAAATTAGGATTGATCCTAGAAACCAGGAAAAATTATGGAAATTTGTATGAAAGGTCATACAATGGAATATGAACACCATTTCTCCACCAAGAAAATAATTAAAAATACAAATCAAGCTGCCACCATTAACAAGATGCTACCCTACAGCTTGACCTCTGCGACAGCTTGGTACTACCAATTGGGCTTAACTGTATTTATTAGGAATTCTTTCATAAAACCATAACACCAAAACGAACATTTACAGTTAAAAATCCAGACAAAAGACTCGTCTGTAATATTAGAGATATTTAAGAAGCTTTATTTAAGAAGATAAAGAAACGACTTAGAGCCTCTCTACAGAATCGACTTTAAGGAAAAACCATACTCTCCTTTCCATAAACTAATTTTAGTCGAACCCACCATATACATTCCAAAGCGTTTTACTAGAATTTTGCAATACGCAATCCAAATTTCCTCAAAACGCGGTATGATAGAATTTGCAGCGTTTTAAATCATTTGGGTGAAATACAACAGCGCCTAAGTAAATGACCTTACATGTGATTAACCACATCGGGCGCTTAACGAAACGCAAATAAATACTGCGATTTAATATTTGGTGTTAGAATAAAGTCCATTTGATTATTCATGAGATCAAAAGCAAAAATACAAACGAGCACTCGTGTTTTTAATGGCAAAGGTTGAAACCATCTGCCCATAGTTATCAACGCACATCCAAGTGGCATAACCGAACAGACGATGCACAGAGCCAACTGCGATTTTGGGAATGAAAAACGACAAGGTGGTGTATTGCAGAAATGTTACCTTTTCGATGAATAGAAGACATTTTTAAAATTTAAAATTGAAGTTATTCAGTTACCAACAAAAACATTTGATCCCCCAAAAGGCAGTTAAGACTTTCCGCTAACATTACACATTATCGAAAACTTTAATCAAGAATATCTGACATAAAAAGTTCTTCTTCTTTTTCATATCCCATTTATGCCTTACGGCGTTGGGTCCTCGATCCATCTCCTGTTCCCATGTCTCGCCAATATCCGGACTTTCTGAAAGATTTTCCCTCGTTTCCTTGTCAGCTCCTATGTAATTCGGGGTCTCCCTATTTCCCTTTGATCGTCAGGCCTCATTTCAAATATTTTTCTGGGCTATATGTCTACTCTCATATGAATAAGGTATCGATACCATTTGTATTGCTTGTTTTCTACTTCCTCCATTAATATTTTTTGGTCTAGTTCTTCTATTACAGTTTTGTTTCTGACTATCTCTTCTAGTCTTGCCTGTTACTTTCCTTAGGTACTTCATTTCGGATGCCGTTATTTTTGATCTCACTTTATCTATCATTGCCCATGATTTTGACCCATACAGTAATGTAGGTGTATATATTGTTTGGTAAAGATGCATTTTTGCTTTGACACAGTTCTTTTTTTTGCCTATTAGGGTATTGTTTATTTGATAATAAATTTTATTTGGTTTGTTTATCCTCTGTGTCTGTTATTGTTCCTAGGTATTCAGTCATTTATTTTCTATTTGAATGTCCATTCTTCTCTGGTGATATGGATTATTTTACTTTTATTGACATTGATCTCCATTCTTTTCCAAATGTTTATATTATTCTGGAGTTGACGATCGTTACCTGCTATGAGTAGTATGTCGACATAAAAAGTTAAGACTTTTAAGTTGAATAATTCAGAATTCATATTTTGATTAAATAGCAACCTTGACATCAGCGATGTCCATTTGAAGTCCTATTCCACTCAAAATGATTAAAAATTGCTGAGGGAACTTATGTTTTTTATTCCTATTATAGTTACACCTTAATTAAAAGGTACACTTCTATTATTTGGAGCATCAACAAGAGTAAACATCTATTATAAGTGTATTTCAGTTAGAGTGTCTTATTTTTCAGATCATTCATCGAAGTACACCTTTATTAGGAATGTACCTCGATTAGAAAGTGCATATCTATTTTACAAAGCACACCTCTGTTACGGGTGCACTTTAACTACCCTTCTACGACAGTTTTTTAGATGTATTGTTCTATAAACTTGATTAATGTTATCAGTAAACATTATAAGGTTAAAAATTTTAATAAATCTATTAAAAGCAAGAATACCAGAATTAGAGAACAAGTAATAATAGAAAGAATAAAATAAGACAGTAAACCAGTTAGAAACAGACCAAAATAAATACAGGCATCCAAACTAAAAAAAACAGAACGTACAAAGGTTGTATAACACAATGAATCTTATCTCTAGTTATCAATCTATTTTTTACTTCACAACATTTGATAACTTCAATTCTTTTGTAAGATTTTCTAAAAATCCTCCATTATTTTCTGCCTTTTACTAAATTATAAGATAAGTGCTAGTGGAAGATCTTTCCACGATGCTAAACACATACACCGCTGACCTTCTGCTTTAAATACTGATCTGATGAATAACAAGTACTTTCACAACTGGATTTGACAAAAGAATGATTAGAATAATGATGTAAAACCGTCTGGTGTAATACACACGGCTACTACATTCATCACTATCTCTATGATAATGCTGATGTTTATACATCTAAGTGGAAAGAAACCTTATCACTAAAATGGAGTACAAAAATGGAAGAGGATACATCTGATACTCCTAGCACTTTGTTATTTAGGCCTTGATTACGCTGTCGCATTATAATTACCACTATTCTAGATGAACAATCTTTCATTTTAACTTTATATTTTCTCTTTGTACTCTAATTATTTCAGCCTCAAGAATTCTACCCTTAAAATAGATCACAAATAACCAGCTCAAAAAACTGCGTGTATGAGTGCTACAAGCTAAAACAAGTATAATAACCCTAGAAGCAACAAATCTGCCTGAAGATCAGTTAAAAAGAATAAAGACAAGTTACAATCACCATGTCAGTCTTCAGCTTAAACAGTAGTTATTTAAAAATCACGAAAAAGAAGAATAATAAAAATATGGAGCCTGAAGGAGAAAGAAAGAAAATAAGACCAAGTGCTCGGAAACAGCAACAAATGAAAGACGTAAATAGCCAAGAAAAAAATTCTTCAAACAAGTGATAGTAACACGGAATGTGAAGATAGCTTTGTTAGCTCGAAAAAGAACTGAACCCGAGATAAAGGATTGTACTGTTTTATGTGCATTAAGGATGAGATTAAGGAAATGTTTAAAAAAAGAATTAGTTTAACGCGAAAGATTGCGTTCTAAATATACAAATGAGTAAGCCTGACCCTTTTTGACTTTGTATTTTTTTCTTGTGAATCTATGGTCTCCACAGTGTTCTCCAATTAATTGATTCTACTAATTAACAAAAAACTAATTTTTATCTACTCCACTCGGAAATTTCAATTTGAACTTTTCTTATTAACAGATCAGCGAATTTCTCCATAATTGGATTTTCAGGCAACTTATACCGCTTAACTGTGTTTTTGGGCGACTATGAGACAAACCTATCTGGATTTTCTGGATGTACCTTTCTGCTATGTTAAAATAGCTCGATCTTAGTAATGAAAGACTACGAAATAAATTACCATTTCATACAGATTGATTGAATATGTGCTCTAAACTAAAATAGATGGCAAGCAGGACAAACTTTCAAAGAATCTGGTCAAACAGCCCAGCAAAGTTCTGATGGAACAGCAAATCAAGAGTTAAACAGCCATAAAAGCTGAAAAGTCAAGAATAAAAGCCACATCGAGAAGGCAGCCCTTAATAGGTAACACGATTCCAGAAAAGAGCTTTTAAACATTGTGGTTTGGACGCGAAGATATAATCACACTGCAGGTGTTCCTGCATTCAAACATTCCTCTGAAAACCTGCCTCTGCTCGTTTGCCTTCAGGCACGACAAGTTTGCTTCAGGCAACCGACCAAGAAATCGTAAAAACTTTTTGACCAAAACATAATCGTCCTGCTATATTTGTAGGCGCTGCGTCTTTTTGTTCTCTTGTTTTATTTCTATTCTTCCAGTTTTCTCATTACCTATTGCTTTTTATTTCATATTCACTATCTCCTTGTTCCATGCTTCTTTACCACCGTTTTAAGGCGATTTTACCGTAAAGTAGTATAATCTTCAAATTGTAGTTAAGCAACATAGCTTTGCAAAAAATCAAAGTATTTTACAATCCTCAGCTGATACATGATTCAACTCTTTCACTTTCCCTATTACAAAAAAAAATTTCTGGGCGTCCATTAGAGACACATCCAATCAGATGATAATTATTGCAAAGTTTAGGTCATATTCAAGAATTTCCACCTATACCCAAGAAATGACTAGGTAATAAAAAAGGTTGCCATAGAAGTTTTTCAGTATCCTCTCGCTTTTTTTTCTTCGAAAAATGTAGATAGACTAGTCTAGGTACTGTGACCGGTTGGATGATTTATGACGTGTACTTCTCCAAATTCAAAAGTAATTGAAAGCTAATAAAGCCTCTGTACTACATAATCTAAAAGAGCCGCTATCAAGATATGTATGTGCTTGTGTTGATGAGATTGTTGAATGGTAGAAGTGTACATAAACCGTAGGATTGGGCGACGGTCCAACCTTCTAACTCCAGAAAAAAGCAGCACAGTATAAAAGTTCTGAAGTGTTATATATTTTCACCCCAAAAATATCAAGACATTCAAAAAAATGTTCTTAGAAAAATACCAAAAAATTAGAAGAAAACGGAAAAGAACAAATTTAGCACAATTGACAAATATTAATGGGCAAAAGAGAAAATTACTGTTCCCAAAGGAAAATAATGTAACAAACCAACATATCAGACCTGCCGCTGAAGGGAAGTTTGGAAAGAAATAAGAAAACATTCCAAACTTAGAAGAGCATCAATTCATTAAAGATTGCATTTCTGCTGATTATTAACTACTGTATGAAATAATATAAGATCATGTATAACACAAAACAGAAGCATTTAGAGTGAATAAGAACTAAATGCAACGAAATAGATGCATTTTTACTAAGTTCAATATGCACTTCGATAGAGAAAAAAATTATAAACGTATGCCAGAAATCACTAAATTCATATTTGATGTAGGTATGATAGTGCAAATGGCAAGAAAATACATCATAGATAACCCATTTGGAATTTTTCAGCATTTTTGGCCCAACTGAATTAAGTGAAGAAAGTTCAAAGTTGTTTAACTTATTATTTGATTCCGTACCAAATTGACTCCGAGTTCAATTGTAAATTTTTTTAAAGAATAACCTTGGTTGGAGTAGGTATGTTTCAAGTATCGATAGGTATTAACAGACCTGAAGTACAAAAAGTTGCTATTAATGTTTCGTTGTATTACCTCACAGGTGTTCAATGTAAGTCCGTTTGGTGACTCGAGTTCCTGCGAGATATGCAGGACTGGTTGCTATGATGTGTGTTTACAAATCAAAACACAAGCCATCGTAGGAAGAAACTGTGCTAGGTCAGGTTTGTATCATATA
Organism: Sinelater perroti; assembly: GCA_036346155.1. Taxonomy (NCBI): domain Eukaryota; kingdom Metazoa; phylum Arthropoda; class Insecta; order Coleoptera; family Elateridae; genus Sinelater; species Sinelater perroti. The sequence continues at coordinate 1,504,000 of JARFIY010000346.1, read as the reverse complement.
TGCTACAACTACAACAGGACGTTCCTGGTTTCATCTCGCAATTGGCAAACCCCCACACTTTCACAACAGTCAGAAGTGAACTTTGAATGAGCAACCAACTATAAAACAAGCGGATTAGCCATGCCGATAGTAACGAAAGCAAACTTCTTTGTTGACCTTTACATTCCTTGAATCTGACAGCCTACAATTCTAATCTGCAAGCATAGATCATAGAATTCATTGCAACGATTGTTGCCAGAAGAATTACTAAAGATGCTTAAATTGAACATCTGTGTGGTAATACAAGATTTTTTGAATTATCAAGAATTTTTTAAACAGATTATATTTAAGGCAACAATGTACAAAAGGACAATGACAGATAGTACACTACTATACCTATGCTGTTTACAAACACAAATAGTCATTTTCCCTAACAAATATGGTACAAATTCAAACATTCGCTTATAAAGCAACAAAATAGCTCTAAAACCCAATCATATATATGTATTGCTTTGAAATGCAATTAAAACGCATGCTTTGCTTCATGAAATTGTCATTTATTGGAAGTTTCAGCTACTCTGCCATTTCAATAAAAATTTGTTGCCATTGCAACAAACGGTACTACAATAATGCTTTAAATAAAATCGGGCTTTGCATTTTATCACAATTTTTAAAACTAATAAAATGAGAAGAGATTAAATAATATTTTCTAATACAAATATGCATTCTATGGACAATAAACACACATGTTGCACATCCTCGGCAAACGCCTGTATCTTTTTAAAACAGTAGCAAGCATACCAAAGTTCGTTTGGAATACAGCTGCTTGTGGTGTGATGTTTTAAAACTAACATAAAACAGCTTAGTTCTATCCGGAACGTAACTAACACAAATTGAGTAGAGATATCACAAATTGCAGTCAGCTATGCACCCTATCTGCATTATGCGGGACGTTATTTGCAGTTCCTACAGTCTTGTAAATACTAAAAACATTAAAAAATTTCCTACACCAGATAGAATCTTAAAAGCTTACAGAATATTTGTCTCTTTGTCCCGTTACGTCACTAAGTTTTGCTCATGTAATTAATCACCGTCAAAAATCTATTGACTACATCATTAACTTACATTAACCCGATAGACGAAAGAAATGCCTGCATATTCATATCGTGGAAAATAGACTTTGGCAGGATATAAAATATTCAGACATTTTTAACGAGCTACCGGCGCTACTTTATGTGGGTATGCTAAATTATTTTACTTTAATGTACATTCATTTCTCTAAAATGCACTTACATGTAAATATAGACTGATGGTCATACAAAATTAAAATATTAAATGGACGTTGTTTCAGTGTTCATGAAGGTCCAAAGGTAGCTAAAAATTTGAGGATGTTACCTAGCACACCGTGTCAAATACATTTGTCATCGAGAACCAGAAAGCTTCCTGTTAAAATAAAATCACTTTAATAAAAATTACCACATAATGAATCACATGTGCATCTGTGTATGTGTGTACACGTGCATACGTACATACACACATGACGCATGCCCTTACACCACAGAAAATAAAAATAATACAGCGACTGCACAAATGCAAGTATTTCTGCCATGAAAGGTGGTTCACAGCCACACTTCATTCACGCCCAACACGTAGACAGTTCAAATCACAGTGTTTCACTATCAGTTGCAAGGCACTGGCCATCAGTTGGTCTCATAGCTAGTTAACAAGGCAGCATCCACGGGCTCCATGCAGCTGGGGCACGTGAGACTACGCATGAGCCAGTCATCGATGCATGCCATATGGTATGTGTGCATACAAGGCAAGTAACGAACCGCATCTCCCACTAGAAACTCCACCATGCAGATGACGCATTCGCGTGCCTTTTTGCAGCCATCATATGTACCAGTAGGCAAGTGTTGTATTAGTCCGATGCGTTTTGCTATCTTTACCTGCTCCTCCTCCGTTAACTGAGCTACAGATCTTGTCACGCTGGGGGACGGGTGGTAAACGGGAGTAGCCGCTTGAACAGGCAGTGTTTCCTGCAAAATTCGTTTACATTCATTCTAATTCTAGAACAGCCTTTGCGATGAGAACTCCACCTGATAAGGAGAGGGCCCCAGCTGATCGGAAGACGATTCTCTTACACTGTCGCTACCTCGTAAGAGCGAGATGTCGTCCGTGGTGGATCTCTTCAGACAATTACCCATAATGTAAGTGCTTGTCACGCATTTAAATCGTATCTACATTTAGAAACGCTTTGACATTTCAGACAATAAAAACAAGTCGATGTCGTAAACATGTAAATGATTTGTATTGTCTCCGGAAAAATAGCGTGATAAAGCGCGGAGTCACTAGTGAGACATATGTTCTTCCTTGTAAACAAAAAGTACTGACAAAAACTATCAAAATTATGTTTAAGATAATTGCAAATTCTCAGTTTCCAACTTCGGAAACCTGTCACAATATTTTGGTGAGCGCCATCTATTTCAAGGTCGTTTAACATTTATAGTGGTTCTACATCCTCTTTGGGTAACATAAGGCTGTTGTCCTTTAGCACCACAAATAAAAGTTCCTGTAAATAAATAAATTAAAGCTACTGTTACACTTTAAGTACAACAAAATATTTTTTATCGATAAAGACAACAATCTAGTAACTTAATCAGAAGAGATAGCTAATGAATGGATTAAATGGGCGATGAAATTATTTGGGGACGAAAGGAACAGAAATACATAATTTGATCAGACTAACACAAAAAGTCCACAGGTGATACTTAGACCGGAACTAGAGCATGCCATAAAACTTACTACTATTTGAAAATCCTCTGACCCAAACCCAGATGAAGAAGGGATTATAGTACTAACAAAACTTTTAGTCAAATATGGGACAATTGCCAAATGACTGGCTATAGTGTATCCTTATCCCTATTTTAAAAGAGAGTCGGATATTTTAAAAGATCATCCACAATAGGATTTATATTAACTTAACGTAAGGCAGTTTGGCTTTCGAGGGGGAATGGGCATTGTATGGCAAGAAGGTTCTAGTTCAAAATTGTTTGTATCGCCGCAAAGGCGTTGCTGAAAAAGTATTTTACAAAGTCATTAATTGGAAACTTATACAGATATTAGAAAGTGTGAATTGATTTCAAAGATCTGCGCATTATTAGAGAACTGTATTTGAAACAATACCGGCACTAGAATAAGCACCTACAATGTCGATTACCTAAGTGTACGACAGGGATAATGTGCAACCCTAATCAGAATATTGATGAGGAATACACCGACTACATTAGATATGCTCTACTTGCAAATAGTCCTCAAGATGTTCAATATCTTCTCAACAAAGTCATCAATATTGGGCTAAAGGTCAATGCAAAGAAAACAAGTGGTGACAGTCAGCAAGATTCCTCAAAGTCATACTCATACATCACGTTGAAAGGTATCTAATTAGAACAAGTTTCAACTCTGTCTATCATACTTTCTCCCTTTTCAACCTTCGCATTCCACTCAAAATTCAAAGCTATTCAGTTTTTCCTTCCTTTTGATTTTTGCTACAATTTTAGCTGCCTGGTAGACGATATAATATTTGCAAGAACAAAATCTATCAAGTAAAAAAACAGTCTTACTGTTTATTTTTCATTTGGGAAAAATTCTGTATATACTTATCACTTGTCAAAGAAATATACACCTTCTATATGTTCATTGTAAGCTTAAACAACTGAGACTGATTAATCCTGATATGTTGGTTTAATTAATTTACAGCGGCGTTGACATGGTTCTACTCACATAGGTCCATAGACTAGTAATACTAATAGACTTCAACAGCCATAGACTTATCATCATACTACGAGAATGATTCCAAGCCCTGCTAAGCGTCATAGCTTGCCTGGAAGTCTTGAACTGGAAGCTCTTCCAGAGCACTCATCACAACATCCTGGACATTTTCAAGTCCCAAAATAGTCTCATTTCAAGCTGGATTTGATCCTAGGCAGGGTCAAGTACGAGACGTTGATGGGCGTCTTGCGCGTTTCTTATCCTCTCCCTTCTCTGGGCGTTTTGTGCCGTCTAAACATTGGTGCTTCCGATAAAGCATCCTTCTCGTAGACTTTGTATGTTATAGTAAGCGTCTCTATTGCGGATTTTTCGAATTCAATCCAAAATTTGTTGTGTCGTGCTGATCAACATTGCGCTGCATTTTGACTAGTGACGCAACGCTCAAACAGTTGTCCACTTCACAAGCGATTCGCATTCTGTAAAAAATTAAAGGCTAAAGGGCTGGGTAGAACTGTTTACCTATCAGGCTTGAAGATTACGCCCTCTAACCCTTTTGCTTGTCCAAGAAAATTAGTTTACTTATTTATTACTTATCAAAGCTGCATCACATTTGACTTATCTGTAAGAATCATATTCTTTTGGAGTGTAGTAATAACTTTCTCCTCAGAGGGAGCCAAAATAATATACCTGTCTAAACATATAGCAGAACCAGCAGAAAAACTCCTTAAAACTCTTGTTATCTATAGTTAAATGTTAGTGGCTCTCCCTTACTAAAGCTTCCTTTAAATAGAAAAATATTAACAAGTGGTCAGCTATCGTAGAAACAACTTTTTGGTTTTGACTTCTTTTTGACAAGCTGGTTCATTAACACGTGGGTACAGAAAGATAAATTTGTTAATCAATGGAATGCTATTGTTGCCAAGAAAGAGTTTTCGTCACTCATATCGCTTCAATTGTTATCACCTCCAGAGTGTTTTAGAATAGTTGTACTCAAAGATGTCAACATAAACAAATTCAATGTATTAGTAGATGGCAACATCCGGATAGAATAGAAATCTGAATTTAAAAAGATTGTTGAAGGGAATTCAGAGATTAAATCAATTTATTGCTGAATACAAAAAAAGTAATAGTAAATGAGATTAAAGAAGGCAGTTAGTTGCAGCCAAAATTTTCTCAACCAAACCAGGTGAAATCAATCCATAGGATCCTTTTCAGTCTTCAAATACTGATATTTTTGAGTTTCCTTTTGGAGAACTTATCAGTATTTCAGATCTTCATTTCTTGAAATCAGGCTCATGTGCTTTCAGTGGCTTTAAATCAAATGGACGTATCTTCTTTGTTGATATCTTCTTGAAACAACTTGAGCACTCAGCTTTATGACATTAAGTTAATTCACAATTTTTTCAAGTGAACTTTTGAAATGGGTTTATCGCTTACTCAAAGAGCTTAGAGAACCCGTAAATAACTTTATCTAGTGATTGAAGTATGTTACGAACAAGAGAAAGAAAAAGACACACTCCCTCAGCCTCTTTTTTAAACAATTTTCAATGGTATGATGAAAAAGCAAAATGATTTCTTGTTATAAAAATTAACTTTCTCAACCAAAACCTATTATTGAAAACCACAGAAAATCCAATCTTTTTAAAGATAAGTTTTGCATCTACCACAACAGTGAGAAGCTGTCGTCAAAAAACAGGGAGATTCCCTTTAATCATATTAATAACTTTTTCTTTCACTCCTTTTTTATACTTTCGGGTGTTGAATTTGAGTTAGGTTTTTCTTATTCATCCACCCATTTCTTCCAATACTTTTAATGCCACTTTCTTCATCTACTCTATTATTTTCTCACATCTACCATTTGTCATAACCATGTTGTCCTTTGTCTAGCTCTACTCTTTTTCTTGTTAATTTTGTGTTCCCCAAAGCCTTCTGGTCAATCTATTTTGGTTCTTTCTAGTCATGTACCCGAACTTCTTTGCATTTTGTTTTCATAATTTGTAATTTCTTGTAATTGAAAATAAAGCAACATTACACAAAATATTTAATGATAAACGTAGAAAACTTAACGCAATTTTAAAATACAGGAAGTAACTGTTGACAGCATAATGTATTTTAACCGTTATCAACCGACGTAGTATCATATTTTCTTTTCTCTTTTAGCACTATTTTTGAACAGAGATACATATTCTACACTACAGAATGGTAATAATGAATCCACAACACAAAAATATGCAAGGAGGTATGTACACGTTTCTACATTGAAAATGCAATAAATCAAAAGCTAAACCATAAAAAAATTCAAACTTAAAAAATAGTTCAGTGATGGATTGCAAGTGCAATGACAAAATTATCTTGGTTATCCTCTGAGATGGAAGTGAGAAGGTTGGTATAGTTAAACAATACTTATTTTTTTTTACATTGACACTATACGAGACGTCATTATAACTTACTTCTTCTTATGGGATAATTATCTCACAAATATGTAATACTCATTTAAGAGAATTTGGGTTGCATGATTTTAATGGTCGAGCTCTTTATTATATGCAAATGTTGATACTTCTTCTGGTACCCTAAAGTAGTACAATTTTTTCTTATTCAGTGAACCTCTTCTTTCCCATTTTTCATGCTCCATTTGTGTTTATCAAGTGTTGTGTCCATGAAATCTTTCAAATCCTTTTATAATACATCTCAAATATATTTTTTGTGTTAGCTTTGTAAAGGGTGCTTGCCTGAGTGCCAAACTAAAAATGAAAATATTTAACATACTAGTAAAATATAAACGAATTGCTCAGAACCAAAATTTATATTATGAATTTTTAAAAAACGTACAACTATACAGAAACATATTCAGTCTTCTTTACATTGGCAATAACAATCTAAACAGTCCCTTTGACAGTAGAACTAACACATGGGAGTAGTTTTGCTGCATTTAAATCTTAATTACATTTTTTTTTAATTTTGAAGAAACTGTATATAGTTACTCAAGAGTATAGATAAAAATTTATAAAAACTCAAATGTCACCCATATACGTCCTCTAACCAAATATTAACAAAAACATATATTCTTTCTACAAATCACAACATGAAAGTTGTCACAGGGATACGTTATCACAAATTTTGATCACACTATTAAAACTGCTACTTAACAGTAAAAAAATAAGTTAATACATTAAGATACATTCAGTCTTGTTTAAATCTACAGTAACCATCTAAAACAGTCTCACTGACAGTAGAACTAATACTGGGGGTATTTTTGCTGCATTGAAATCTAATTGAATAATTTCTTTTAAAGGAAAATGTTTAATTTTGAGCAACATTGGTCTAAAGAGATCACAGCGCAAAATTTTTATCATAGCTAGAATGGGCCAAGAGGAGTTTATCAGTGCTTATCTCAAAGTTGTGCAATATCGAGAAGAGGTTCAAAAAAATATTGAAAATTGACCGAAAAATATGTTTTTTGCATTTTTAACTATTTTAGACAAAACTAGCGGGGTTTTCGAGTTCACTATAATTATGTACACACCAAGATCTATCCAAAGACTTACTGCACGAATTTTTAGGACTTGGCTGAAAAAACCTGATATTACATAATCAAGCGCAATAGATTTTTGAAGCTCGCATTGCGTTGGCGTCACTGTTCGCAATTTATAAAAGAACCCTGCTGTCAAGAAATCAATTGTCGACCACTTTAGTGATTGGCAAACTCTATCTATGATAAAAATTTCACGCTGTGATCTCTTTAGACCAATTTTGCTCAAAATTATACCTCCACCTTTGAAGGAATTGTTTATAGTTATTTAAAAATAACTATAGACCAAATTCATATAAACTTAAATGCCTCCCCCCCATACAGACTCTAACAAAATATTAACGAAAATATTCTTTCTACAAGCCACAACACGTAAGTTGGAAGAAAACATTTTTAAATTTTGGTAACAATATAACATAAAACTAATGCGTACTATTAGAAATCCTCAATTTTGGAGGGTGCTGAAGACACTTATACCTCACTGATGGAAACGACCTCTTCAGATAATGCAACCTAAAAATAAATATAGTTGGTAATTATAGTGTTAGACAAAATCACAATGCGTTTGCTGCTTATATAAAACTTCAACATTATCTAAATGCTATTTACCGAACTTGCCAGCTGCTTGTTTTCTGTGACTGCATTATAATAAGACTCCGCATGGTAGGATAATATTAATTCTGCATCCTGCTGTATTAATTCGGGATGAGAGATGTCAATCAGATCTATTATATAAAGTACAAAAGAGTAATTAAAATTTGCAAATTGCAGTAAAGCAATTTTTGTTACTCACTTCTGTATTGTCTCTCGGCTGGAACATTGATAGTATACTTCTTAACAATACATGCATCGAGATGCATAATTCCATCTGAAATGCACTTTATAAGAATGATAACAGAATAAGTCAGTCTTGTTACCTTCATTGTAGTAGTAGACTGTAATCGGAAGGTTATACAATTCTGCCATGGCACGCAGTTCTACGTGCGACCCATATGCTGTCAGTTGTCTTTTTTTTTCAATGTAGGCCTCGACGTCTATCAGAAGAAAGTTCTTGAAGTAATACCTGTTGCTGAACTACAAAATTTAAAATTACCTTAGCACACAATAGCATTGGAATGATAGTCATGTCCAATAAACATCATTCAAATATATTTACTATATAGTTCATGCAGTCTTCACGTACGACTTGATGCTTTGTCTCATCCCCGTATAGAAGATATGCAATGCAACGGAACAAATTGGAGGCATCATCTCTCAATTTAAAAATGGACATCTGCATTCTATTTTGCATGTATAACCGAAATACAACATCGCGCTGCAATATTAAAAGGCTATCATGTTAAAACCACAAACCAACCAATTAAAAAAAAAAAAACGTACTCCCAACACTTCTGAAAAGGACGTAACCATTGGTACCACTTCTGGTTGTTCGTTGGGAACCAACACCATTGGTATATTATCGAAGGAACTTGCCAACGGAAGCGAATGCATCAAAAAGTCACTAACTTCTTCTACTGTAGGTATTTCGACATACTCGCCAACAGGATCACTTTCTGGCACTTGCACCACGGGTAACTCCTAAATGAAAATTAATCTTCATTTCAAACAATTCGCTTATATAAACTATGACAAAAATCAGATTGCCGATTATTAAAATGTTTATACTTACTCGACTGGGTCCTGGCCTAGGTGCAGTTAGTGCCTCTCTCATACGCAATCCAGTTGGTTGTTCGCCCATCTGACTGGGTCCTGGCATAACCCTCTCTTCTCCTGGACCAGTTTGACGTGGCATGTTTGGCTCCACTACACCAGCAGACAAAGTTTCTCCTTCTTCCTCGCCATGTCGTACACCCACTCTGCTGGTCTCTGGTAGAGAGGAAACTGATCTCTCTTGCCTTACACGTTTAGAAGGTGAACTTCCAGTCTCAACATCGTCAATGCTCCTCTTACTTCTACCACCTCTTTGGGCCATAGACTATAATTGAATTCAACCGTCTAATTTCCGATTAAAAATTAGGTAAAAATTCCTATCCTGAGAGTTGTCTAAAATGAAAACCAATTACATATTTGGACACTACTCGACGAGTTGAGTCCATCGAAACCCCACTTCCAGCATCCGGAAAGGTAAAGGGAAAAAGTTACCCTTACTTAATTTTGGATACAATGTTGCTTGCAATAAGAGCTGTTTCGATATAATGTTGCTAACACTACTTAACGAGTTGAGTCCATCGACACCACTTTCAGTATCCAGAAACGTACAGGGAAAGAGTTATCCGTGCTTCATTGTTTTGTTGTATTTGCGTCCTAGGCAAAATTTTATTGCACTTCCCTGTCCCTTCAGTAAATCTTTGTTAGGGAGAAGCCCTGAAAATTGCTGTTTAGATACAATGTTGCAAGCAACAAGCGAGCAGCAGCTGCACCATTGTACCCAAACAGCCGTTTTCAGGGCTTGTCCCTAACGAAGATTTACTGAAGGACAAAGTAAGCATAAAATTTTTACTTAGGACGACTAGATAGGCTTAACATCAAAAACAATGAAGCACGGGTAACTCTTTCCCTGTACGTTTCCGGACGCTGAAACCAGTGCCAATCAACTCAGCTCGACGAGCTATGTCGAATGAGACTAGTCCCGCTCCCCTGGGACAACCCCCAAGAAAGGAATATGCGCCAAAAATTATTAGCGAGAACTTACGGCTCTTCGTTGACTTGCCTCTTCAAGTCTTGGGCTGGCGCTTCTAGTCCTCTGTGTGTCTTTGCCTGAACGCAAGCGCATTTCATTGCAGGTCTTCTCTATTAAGAGATAACATAAGGTCGTTAGTAAAAACCTTCAGTATAATGTACTGAGCCGCTTGAAATACTTACAGCTCCGTCTGAAAAGTATGTTTTTCCAAAAGAACGTGAAAAATGTAATGGCGCGTATAAAAACGCCAACTCGAAACAACAATGGCGTCTACAGCGCTGCCACATGTACTGCGCGCCGTCTAACATACAACGTTGCCAAGTCTCTCAAGTGCTTAATATTAATAATTTATTATTATTAACAACCAATAAATTACTGTTTATTTTAATTTTATTTATAAATAGCAAACTAAAATTATGTCAAAAAATATATTAAAAATTATTTAACCGCAGTTAAAATATCAAATACAAAATTTTATAACGCATCCCATTATTTTAATCATTAAATATATACCTTTAAAAAATATGTCCCAGTTGCCTGTTAGATTTTTCTGTTCTTGGACAATTTTTTTGAAGCCTATTTCACAAACTAGAGCCGTGATGGTTTAGTGGATAGGTCACTAGACTACGAAACCAAAAGTTGCGGGTTTGAATCCCGCTCTCACCAAATCGATCACTAGCATTTTTACGGCCCAGCTCGAGTGCAATAAATGAGTACCTGCAGGTCAAACTCTGGGGTAATAATAGGCGGTCGGTACGTAGCGCTAGCCACGTTACTACCCTTGTGTACTATAGGCTCTAGATTGTAGCAGACCTATCCTGTTACGACCCCAAAGGGCCTTCAAGGCCTATTACGGAATACTATTATTATTTCACAAACTAAATATGAAATTATATAGTGATGGAACTTTGTAACCGGTTTTTTCTCAACGAATTGCTGTAAAAACGCTGAGTAAGTGAATGCAACCTGCCCCTACATACCCAAATACATCCCACTGATATGCTTTAGTATTAGTATTGTCACATTTATTTTTTTACCACATCTGAACCTTGTCCCTACTACTACAGTATTTCTATTTCATTTGGTATATTCTATGACACATGTTTCTAGCGTTTATAATTTTTTCTAAAACTACTCTTAAAAGATAAAGGTAATGCACAGCATCATCATGGGTATTATTGGAATATAAGCAAAGATAACGGAAACGAGAATTTTATTATATGGAACAGGGATGTAGTTCTACCAAAGAAGGGACCATGGGGAGAGATGAGTGAGCCTACTTTAATAGAACTGAACTTTTTTTAATGATTTCTCTGTCCAATACAATAAGTCTTTTCTTTTAACGTTTTTCATTGTTTGTCTTCAAACGGTGATAAATGACCATTTTCACTATCTTTCCCAGGGATGGCAACAGGTGTCTATCCTCTGGTTTAGGAATTATTACTAAATCCTTTAGCTCTCACTGATGGGGAGAACATTATAATAGTACGATAGTATTAATTGAACTATTAAAGAACTCTAATAGCAAGATTTTAAATGCCATCTGGTCCTGGTTCATTCCAAGATTTTGATGATCATATCACTTACAGGATGTCTTCTATGGTTGCAGGATCAAAGGGCTGCCAGACTTTCTTGCTTCGTACGCATTAAACAAGATGGTCCAAAGAAGTAAGCTATTCCACTTTTTCCAGTATGGATGGGCGGCATCGGGTTAAATTTGTTTTGCAGCACTTTGACTGTCCTTCTAAGTGAGTTGTCAACCCCACTAAGGGCCTCTAGCTTTCACTAATAAAAATACTTCTGTAGTTGTGGCTGCATTCAACATCCAGTTTGCTATGAGCACAATTGTATCAAATCTTGGATTTCTAGATGTGTCACTATGAATGAAGTCTGTACCGAAATATTGAGTCAATATTAATGTAATAAAAATAGTTTGTATGGTCAGAGTACCATGAAAGTGTACTATAATATGCATACATGCATGAGGATTTTACTGGTTGGATCAGATAGAAGGTAAACACTGGTAATGAGCACTTGCAATAACAGAGTAAAGTGCAAAGCTGTATCACCTTTGAAAGAGAGGAGATTTTAAATCACCAGTTCAAAACGATTTGAACAGTAAAAATAACGCTGATGCTGGCATCCAAAACAATACTAAAACATTTGCATGAAATTAGTCTTTGTAGTAATCGTCCATTGGCATATTGATATTTAGATTAATTTTATCATGATAGAAATCAGTACTATAAAACACGAAAAACCAGGAATAATATGCCAATGAATTGCCTTCAGTGACCAGTCATGCTTTTGCCTAGAAGTTAATGATGTCAGTGCATTTGTATGGAAAGAAAGAGATGAGAGTGCTAACTCATCTTTTAACACGATAACACTGCACACATGTCTTAGAATTGTTAAGGTGTTCCCTTGGCCTGCACGTTTTCTGATTTCTCATAAATAGAAAACGTCTGGTCAAGTTAGTTATTCTTCTTGACTGTCTAGAAATCTCAATAAACTATAAGCTACACTTGTGACTGGTCTTTACAATGTCTCAAGTTCAAAATTCATATATGAACCCTATTCATGTCTGGGTGTAAAAGGAACTGGAAACTATTGACCTTTTGCCAATTTTATTTTACCCGGGGGTTTCTAATGTCTGGCAAGAGGCCTGCTTGGTCACTAAAAATACCTGCATTTACTTCAAACAAGGGGTAATAATGCATATCAGAGACCTGGCAGAAAGGACGAACATATGAAAGTCTCAACCCCTCAGTGCGTAAGCGTTACAGCCTCACTATTATTATTAATTCTTCTCATAAATTAATTCAAATCAAATGTTTGCATTTTATCTGAAATGCTCAAGGGGTCCATAATAGTCCTTAATTTTCTCAAATGATCTGTTTGAAGAATGTTACTAAATTTTTAAACCCTGATGTCTACTGGTAAAAAGAATAGATGTAATTTTCAAATAAATATTTATCAATAAATGTTCAATCATAATACTTTTACTCCCACACTCAAATAAAAATTCAAACTACTGGGGACCAACATTTGAGAAAAATCAACGAATTCATGATTTCAGAATGATCATAGATGGTAAATTTATTTTCAATAATGAACAAACATATCATGATTAGAAGTTTCATAAACCAATTTTACTTTAACAACTAAACAAGTGGTTTACAAAACTTGTTCACCGGTAGAATAAATTCTTAAAGGAAAATAAGAACCATAAATTTAACGTATATACAATTAACAATAAAATGTGCATTATTGCAATACAAGGGTTGATTGACAAAAAAACAGAATATTATAACAAAATTTCAAATTCAATGAATGAAAAGTTATTGAGTACTGATACAATCATAACAAGCAATTTAAATACAAACATTCTTAGGATAAACATTTATATGTGCAAAAGCAACCATTTATTGGAATCCATGTACATGTTTTTCAGCAAGCACAATTAAAATACATCAACAAATAAACGCAATAAAGAAATTAATTTATACACCAACAACTTTATGTAACTATAATCTTGTTCAACAGTGTAAACAAAAACAAAATACACCTCATTAATAATTATGCTCTATTATTTATCCAGCATACATTTTTGCAATATTACATGATGTTAAAAAAGGTAAGATATACTTAAAATAAATTTAAGCCAGCCCTACACGACGCATTTCTTTAAGCAGCTCGTTGCCCATCTGAGCTGGCGATTTTGTAACTATTACTCCAGCCTGAAACAAATCAATAATCTGTATTAGCTGAGTTTACACGACTTTTTGTCTCCAACCCCCACAAAGCAAGAGAAACTGCACTAGTAAAGAGTAAAGTAGATTGAAGAAGTACACAAATAACCAAATCCGCTTATGAACGTATAGAGATAACAGTACAAATACAAGAAAATACTGCACCAATACAAAAAGCCCAAAACTATTCATAACCAGCCTGAAAGACATTCAAGGAACTACAATAGGACTAAACAGTGTAAAGGAAAAAAGCTTAATAATCTGTATGTGAACCACAATTTAAAAAATCTCCTGTTTATGGTAGACCTTAAAGCATGATCAGAAAACTAATAAAACTAAAAAAAAAGATGAAATCACAATAGACAGGGAAATAATTAATTTAGATAAACAAAACCTAACAGTTCAAGTAGAGAAGAATGTGATTAGGATGGTCAACATTTAACAATAGATCCTATAGTGTTAAATCAATATGTATTACCAGTCCTCACATACAGAGCCTAGACTTCAATATTTACATAAGGTATCATCAATAAATTAGCAGGCACAAGCAATGAAAAAGCAAATGCTGAACATCAAACTAAAAGATCGAATTAAGAATGAAATTATCCATTAGAAAACAAAAGTAACAGATGTAGTACAACACACAGTCTTTGAAATGGAGATGGACTTGAGTTGGACTCCAGGTTAAAGTAAAATTATTAACCTGATTTGCGACTATAATTTTCATTCTCTGTGTTCTCTTTTTCAGTTCTTTTGTGCCACTTTTGTATGCACTATTAATTAGTTTATTTATATCGTTGGGACAGGCATGTAAATGTTCTTAATCATTCAGTTTTCTCTCTCTTTTGGGTAAAATATAACATCTTAGGCGTTTCTTTTAAATCTAAAACCATACTGGTCTTCAGTATTGCAGCAAAGCAACCATAATAAACAGTTCTGTATTTTGTTACTGCAAATTCAGAAACTTTGTAAAACTCTCTAAATTCTCTATACTATACTATCAACTAAATAGTACATATCTAGTATTCAATATTCTAGGACACATAACATTTTCTATTTAAATATCTACCACATTATAGTTGTCTAATCAACTGAAAACATCAAACAATAATTAAAAACTAACTGGATTTTTCTTTAAAACAACAAATATTAATTTTATTGCTTTATATTTGTTTTGTTATTTGCCTGAATTCGCTTTTTATTTATTGTAGCTTGAAAATAATTTTTAATTGTAAATACAAGATATCCATAATCTGAATTCTGATCATCCACAATATTTACACAAATAGAGGTACCACAACAAAAGCTTTTGTAGAAAAATGGCAATTAGAGTAATCCTTAACAAAATACTAATATATCAGTGTTGGTTAATAGTCAAAATCCATCCAGTTGTGAAATATGGTTGGCAATTAGGTTTATGAGAAAACATTCCATCATCAAAACTTCCAGCAACAATTTTAGTAATTGAGAGAAATTAAAATTACAAAAATCATACTTTTAATTTATAACATAACTGCAATTATGTCCTGTATAAACTTCTCTGCAGTAAACATAGTTTAATTATTTGTCCTAAATTGCCTTAAAAAACTACTCACCTTTTCTAAAGCATTGATTTTATCCTGAGCTCCTCCTTTTCCGCCAGATATAATAGCACCTGCATGACCCATGCGTCGTCCTGGTGGTGCAGATAGGCCAGCAATAAACGACACAACAGGTTTGGCATTGGGTCCCTACACAAAAAACAAATTAACATTATACAAAGCAAAATATGCAAATTAAAAGCCTACTGCATTATTTTTGGAGAGGTACTCTGCAGCATTTTCTTCAGCCACACCTCCAATTTCACCAATTAAAATTATGCCTTTAGTTTCAGGGTCCTGAATAAATACTTCCAGGCAATCAATAAAATCAGTTCCGTTAAATGGGTCTCCACCAATTCCAACACACAAGGTCTGGCCTAGCCCCACTTGCGTGGTTTGATGAACAGCTTCGTAAGTTAACGTCCCAGATCGGGAGACTACACCTATTCTTCCTCTCTGATGAATGTGCCCTGGCATAATGCCTATTTTACACTATAAAATAAACAAATCAAAGATTTAACATGACAAGCTTAACTTATAAAAATACATACTTGCTCTGGGGCAATGATTCCTGGACAGTTGGGCCCTACAAGCCTACTTTTGTTTTGACGTAACAATCTGTGCTTAACTTTAACCATATCTTGTTGCGGAATACCTTCAGTTATACACACTATTAAAGGTATTTCAGCATCTATAGCTTCCATAATGGCAGCGGCAGCTCCAGGTGGTGGCACATAAATAACGGTCGCATCCGCTCCTGTTGCTTGCCTAGCCTTCAATGACAAATAAATAAATAACTAATTACTTGAGGCGTTCACAAATTATTGGCACTACAAATGCTTTCTCTTCATTAATCTGTTATTAAGAAGAAATGAGTACATATTTTATTA
Organism: Sinelater perroti; assembly: GCA_036346155.1. Classification (NCBI taxonomy): domain Eukaryota; kingdom Metazoa; phylum Arthropoda; class Insecta; order Coleoptera; family Elateridae; genus Sinelater; species Sinelater perroti. The sequence continues at coordinate 1,487,819 of JARFIY010000346.1, read as the reverse complement.
GAGGTATTTCCAAGCTGCTGCAAACCATTATTTGGGTGTGGCATGGTGCTGCTTCTGGACAGCTCGTTACATTTGTCTGCTGTGACCAAACCCTCCAATAATGTCTCCTGATTTGCAATGTACAGCTACAGTAACTACAGGCATAACCGTCCACGCTTCTGATTTTGCTGAGCAGTGAGAGCATTATGCACAGACCTTTTTCATCTTGCATGGATGATAGAATGCAAATCTACCAGTGCATCAAATGAGATTCGTCTATTTGCCATTATCAAGTCACACACTGGAAAATGCATGGTTTGTGTGTTTACCAAACGTCTACTGATTTTGTCTTTCTCAATATAGTCCTAGCCGCCTTTAAAGTCTGATATCTACAGTAAAATAGTTTTTTAGCTCATATGGATGTCCAAAGAAGTCACTCTTTTCCTCCAAAAAAACTGCTTATGATTGTCTGCTTCGTTCTCTTTTCCTAAGTACGTTCCAACAATATCATCTGGTGAGACCATCATGCAGCTCTACCTTCATGCACATAATCATGCTAATCAGAGTTTCAAGGGTGAGCGCCAATAATTTTTGAACGCTTTAAATAAACAAAAGTATACAGCCTCTCGCATTTGTTGATTAATCTAATCAAAATAATTTTCGTTTCTTTTGTATGCAATTTGAAAATCAAATGATCTTAATATTTTCCTTATATATAGCAGAGCATTATACCAAAGATCCCTAATAGAAACTAAACTAGTCTTTATTCTTAGCCTGAAAAGAGATTCCTCAGAGAAAAGGAACTCATCATGACGCAAAACCTACTGATAGACACATCATGGAAAGCTCACCGAGAGAGAGTTTGCTTCATCCATGCAACATGTTTATCAATCAGGATCCCCATTCACTAAACTGGCGAGAAATAATAAATATTTTTCTTAACATTGCAAGAACTACAAATCAATGTTAGCCACAGTGAGAAGTTATAGAAAAGAAGATACCATTTGCAGATGAATAGGTTGCATGACAGAAAATACAGTTAAACTTATCCGATGAAACAAGAAGATACCTAGTGCCAAAAGGAACTCCAAAGAACAGCACTAATACCATTTATGAGAGAAAAAGAAGACTAAATAGTTAAAAATCATTTTGGATACAAGCCAATCAGGAATGCACGTACACAAAAAGTTGTTAATATACATATATACATGTATAATCAATCCTCTTCTGCCTTATGGTGTAGAGGTAAGTTCTTAATAAGGAGATAATAATTCATATGGCTACAAAGCGAGCAGTGAGTAAAATATGGGGATTTAAGCTATACATGGTTATACTCCGGTGGTAAGAACCATGAATACAACAGAAAACAATCAATTTTAGAACTTTTCAGGCTTACTGCTTGTATTCAAAGATTAACAACATTATTTAAGAAACATAAATGAAAGCCAAAGATTACAGTGTCATAAATGTCCAATTATTTGAATACTTAAAAGATGTATATTCTTAATAAGAGATTATTTTTTCAAAGATTAGTAGATACGGTCTCTGATGACTGCCCTTGCTCATTTTTAATAAAATAATGACCTGAGCCAAACTGTACTTGCCTCACTTTATCCAATGATATAGAACATGCGTAGATAGCATTAGTGAAGAAGACAAAGCAAGCCTACAGTTCAAATTCTATAGACAAAAATTGCAGTTTGTTTTTGGTGAGCTTCCTCATATAGTCTTTCACTTATATGGCATCAGAAATAAGAAACCCAAAAAATTGTATATTTTATGAAGAGCTTTTCTAAACCCTTATGGCGTTAAATAATTCATAACAAGAAGTTCAGAAGTATAAGTTCTATTTTCATAAATTATAGGCTCATCTTATCATCGAGTCTTGAGCTACCATAAAAGTGTTTCAAAAATAATATATATTTGAAAACCTTACAGAATAACATACGTACCTCCTTGACAGAATTAAATATAGGTTGCCCCAGGTGGGTTTTCCCTCCTTTTCCAGGTGAAACTCCACCTACTACATTCGTGCCATATTCAATGGCTTGTTTACTGTGAAAAGTTCCTTGCTTTCCCGTAAAGCCTTGGCAAATAACTTTCGTGTTGCTATTAATTTTCAGATTGGCCCGTGTAGCGTTGTAGCTATTACAGCGTACGAAGAACTGGCCGGTTACTTTCAATCCATCTGTAAATAAGATAAAACAAATCAAAAATTCAAATTGGCGCGTAAAAGGCACATCAGATGGTCATAATAAAGAACTGTTCTAATGGCATAATAGCATAGGACTGTTCATTACTGGTTGCAATCATTTGCCTACCTTTAATTACTAGTGCTTAGCTTTTCCACATATGGGAGGTTTACCAATTATGTTATTATCTCACTTAGTTGAGAATTTCCTCTTTGTGTTAAAAACATTTTAAAAATCCATCTAATACAATATTTTATTTGTTGAGTATAGCAGTCCACTGTAAATATGTAAATTCAAATAGTACTATGTACGTGGTCAAAATAGCGTCTATATTTACATAAACCAATTTCCATGATAAACTATTATAGATATCTGATAATTGCATTTACTAATTTAAAAAAAATCATAAATCACTAACATTGCAAGGTTAAATACTCCTATTAAATGATATATTAGTCAATTTCTTAGCAAACATCGTTAAGTTTTGTTCGATAAGGATTATTAACGCAATTAAAGTAAGCATCAACATAAGTTAGTAACTGAATTGAAAAGTGTTACGATAGCTGATCTGACCCAGATCAGTATCTTCATACTATATACCCAACATTAGGCAAATACACAAAAGCATGAGTACAATTGCTTCTCACTGACGTAACAGCTGATCCCACATAGGAAGATGGGGTGTCTACATATATTTTTTAATATTTTGTACGCCATTTTAAAATTTAAAATCAATAACTATTTTGACCTCAAACGCATATTCCAGATAACCTACCCATTAGTGCCATATGAAAGCTATATTACTGTTGTATTTTAAATAATTTTTTCATAATTTTTCCCTAGCCCTATTATACTAAAGAAAATTAATCAAGTACCATTACAAAATGAATACATAAAAACCTTTCATTTATAAACCACCAAATGGCGAGTTCTTAAGCAAAACGCCAATAAATGGCACAAAAAGTCGAAAAGGAAATCAAATTAAATTGATATACTTTAATGTTTCGAATTTTTTATGTGGTAAAGGTGGTACAAAACTTTAAGAAATTACACAACATACAAGAATGACTTTCATATAATACTAAATGTAGGTCGTGTAGAATTCAAGATCAAAATACATAGATGATTTTAAGTTTGATGACCATTTTGAAAAATTTACAAATACATCATATAAACCTTTAAACTCTAAATTATTTAATATAAAAAACGTTCCCCTTTTACAAAATATTGTTTATAACTGTCATAAGACCACCCCTACAAAATTTAAATAAAATTTTCTCCATAGACATAGAAACCAGGATATCATAGCGATTGCTAATATTAAGTCTATAATTCTCAGTAAGCTTTAATATAATGCTTTTCAAAACCACTTTTATATTTTGTTAAACAAAATAAACTTGGCATTTCTCACACTGAATTTTGCACGTCCTGTACAAGATACTAGTTTAAAGCTCGGTTATGTACTTCACTATATATTGGCCGGTGACCAATTTTTTTCAGTTTTAAGTCATCCACAGTTGAATTAGAACAGGTAAATTTCTGAGAATTAGGACCTTAGAATGCGTTCTACCTTGACAATCCCCTTGAGAATTCTGTTAATGGAGTAATAACATCTTCACCCTCACTTTCATGTTCTTTATTGGCATGTTCCACACCATCACCTCCAATTTGGCCTTCATCTTCAATATCGGACTCAGAAATGGCATTTACAATAGCCTGCGCTTCCTCTACAAAGTGTTTTAATTACCGTCTTCAAATTTCATTAGCGATGTCTTGTTATTTGTAGAAGAGTGTTGCCATAAAACATATCGCACCCAGTGATACAGTTGTGTACAGCAGCTTTCACATAACTAATTTGCGTGGTTTACAGTACAAACCACTCAAAGTAATTACTGATATTTACAGAACATGGCGTTGGGGTGATTGACATCCAGGAATACACGCACATGCAAATGCTTCTAAGCAATTGTCCAGTTATCGATATTCTCATGCCAAGATATTACAAGTACAGTAAACTGTTAAATATAAATTAAATAAAAAAGGGATAGATTGCCGTTCATAAATTGTTTGGAGTTGTGATTACCATCAAATTCACTGCCAACAACATATATAGCTAACCAATTGACTATTAATAAATTAAAAAACACACAGTTCCTTTCATTAGTTCTGGAGTTCAACAATTATTTTATTCTACGTACAGCCTTTTGCAAAAGTGATATAAATCTACCTTTTCAAGGCTATCATAGAGAAATATTGGTATAACTTATTTAGATTAGAGCTTGATAATCTGGGCTGATCTCTGGTACAATATTTTTTTATGAAGTATCTGACAGGATTTTGAAAACAAAGCTACCAGATATAAGAATTCTTTAAATAAAAGTTAAGTCTAATAAAAAAAGAACATGATTTATTGTTACATCTTTGCAAGATAATAAAATAAAAGAAATTAGATGCATACACAGAAAGCAGTAAAAGAACACAAAATTATCAAAAATGCTGACGTTATATTAAGTTAAAAATCATTTGCTATTGCTTGTTTCCTTAATTAGTTAAATCTTAATAAAGTTATCCCAACTTATAGCGTTCTCCGTGGTAGAAATGCCAGAGAATGTCACAGGTTAGTAGAAGCTGTCGGGAATAATCCTCCTCCATACAGAATAGCCGCGAGGTGAATAGGAAAGTTTCAGCGAGGACACGAAGCAACTAGTGGCCGGCTATGAGCAGGACGACCTGTAAGCCTCATGTGCAGTAATCGATCACCTGATGAAGACCAACAGATGACGGACGGTGCTCGAGTTTGAGAGAAAGTGGCATAGAGAAACACATTATCCACAGGACCAATCTTCACCTGCATAAAGTACCTGCACTTATAGAAGTTCAAAAGTGGATGCACTATTTTTTAAAATTTTGAGACAAACACAATGGTTTTAATAGTAATGGTGCACCGAGCATGTTTTTCATAGTACCCAGGCATTTGCTAGGAGTGGACACTTGAACTGAGTTCAGCACTCTGCTTGGTTAGTTTTGGACTGAACAACACTTTAGCAAAAGGCTGCATATGATTAAAGTTTCGAGACATTTTGGACAACATAATAAAGATACCGTCAGTGGCAATGTTCAAAAACATACAATCTATAAAGGCCATGTCTATTCCAAAATTTCCTTGGGAATTGAGTAGATTACACCTTCAAACCTATACATAAATCTTTTAGATTACAAGGTATAGTCCTACTTAAAAAAAGATCTACACAACTTACCCAATTTTCTTTACTATTTGAATAGATCACTTGTTCAAAGGGTGATTTATATAGAAGCTGATAAGAACCGTTTTACACAAAAATGTCATAAATTTACTTATTTTATTTAAAGACTCTTTTATTTACTTTCACATTTGATTTTGTTCTAAACTTGAGACAGTATTCATAGTCCAACAATGTATTTATCTCGTCGATTTAACATACGTTTTAATGTAACAACCTTTGACCCCACAGTACATCAAATAGATCATGAAAAGATTGTTATATTTTAGAATACAATTCTATTTCCAATTTGATCTGTTTCCACCACAAAGTGCCTAATATTCCAAATCCAAAAGATAATACACAGCAAGACCTTTAGAGGACAAGCACCGTACATGTTTTCCTAAATTTTTTTGGAATTTTCATTGCAATTATGCTCAGAATTGATCAAGTCCAAGAGCATTCTTTCAGGGCATATCCAATGAATGAAATTAAAAAAATCCAATCAACGATATAACATACAAAGATTATAAATACCTTCTATAAGTTAAAAATAAACTATTATTTTAATTCAAAGTTAAAATTATTATATAATTGTTGCTATACTTACCTAACAACCGAGGAAATAATCTAGCAGAGACGGCCATGCTTAATAATTGTTATAAACAGTCCTGAAACGGTGCTATAGAAAATATCAATTTGCAACAATTAAGGTTTACATTTACAAAACTAGGAGAAGGTACTGTACTAGGTCACTATTTCCCTAAAAGCAACCAAAGTACAGTGCCGTTTAATGAAGGACACTGGATCATAGCAGTGTTGCCAGATTGACATTATATACAGGGTGTATCTATTAATTAGTAACTTTTAAAATAAATTCCTCTGATTAAATAAATTTATATATACATAAATCTAAACTTTAGTTTATGTTGAAATACAATTAGTTTTTTATTATTGTGCTTACTTTTTCAAAAAAACAGAAGCAATACTATAATTATTTAACTTATTTATTTTATTTATTAACTAGTTCATCCTGATTTTAAAATAGAATTTTATCTTTTAATATTTCTCACTATATAATTTACTTAAGTTTCCCTCGTATTAACTTTCTTCATCACTTATGATTTCTTATGCTTTGTTCAAAAACAAGCCTTTCTAAAGTTTTCTTTAGTTTTCATTTTTGATCTTTCTATTTTTAATGTTCTTTTATTAATTTTATTGCCTTCATCTTCGTCACGTGTTACTACCATCTTAATGTATTCTTCTTTGATTATACTTCTAATATCTTTTGCATTTCCTCGTTTCTGACTATTCAATAATTTTTACCCTGTTACTACGCTTGACTGTATTCTTCTTCTTTGTATTTTGGTTAAAGAAAAAATTAGTATTAAATATATTGATAAAGTAACTTAAAGCCTTCTATATCTTAGAAATTAAACAACATTTTTTATCAGGTAATCAATAGTGTTTGCTTCCCAATTCAAATTAACTCTGTTTTTTTAATGGTACAACAGTGCCAAAGTACTGGCTAAATCAAGACTTTATCTTATACTCTTTGATATTATCATTAGTGAAGAATCCCTAAATAGATACACTTATTTCCTGTGATGTTCATAAAATTTACTGTTGTACCTTTCTAGATTGCAGTAGACGCTAATCTTTTACGGTTTTTTTTTCAGTTTCATGTGGCATATGATGGCACAATTGTACTATTCCATATCTGTCTTTTTTAAGTTCTGGAGTCAAAAACGTAATCATAAATTTTTCCAGATTTAATTTTCTAGTTGCAGACAAAGCCTTACTGGTAGAGTACTGGGGGTATTATTCTTAATCGATAATATAAAATCAAAGGCATTAATCTGAGGTATAGTACACGGTGAATATGTAACAAGTTCTCTGATTTTTAATTACAAGTGTCTGTAACTCTTTTCTTCAGGACTTTCAAGTGGTTTCAGATAAACATCTATTTGGTTTGGTGATCTTATAGACAGAAAACTTTTAGTTTAGCTATTGACGCAAAGAAGCCTTCAGTCTTGTTCAGGATTAGTATAAAGATCTGAGCCTTCAATAGATTTAGTACACAATATTATTTGAGTTTTTATCGCTAAAGAGCTGACATCCCTGTCATCTCAAATATCGGATCGCATCATGCTAATTGATCTCTAATATAGGCTCGTATCATTTTAACTACTTCAGATTCTGTTTGTCAACTTTTTTGTTGACGTTCACGTTTGTTTGGCCTCAGAAAAGAATTATCAGTGACAGAGAATAGCTTTAGACTATAATTTAGATACGTTAGATTCTATTATTTTCTCAGGATAGAATTTCCTTATAAACAAACGAACTTTGCATCATAACAGAGCGTAATTGCAAACAGTCTTATAGATGGGTTAGATTTTACTAAATGTCTTTCTATAATGGAATTTGTCTATAAACAAAAAGACATTAAAGAATTTTCTAAGGGGGTTGCTAAAAACCACTGCTCAAATGAGGACTGGCGTCTTATCCATTTTGCAAGTGAAAGAAATTATGACAGAATAATTTTAAACCATCTTATATGGTAAGATTTTCCCAAGTGTCTTCCCAAGATGGAACTTTACTATAAATTAAAAAAAATAGGGTGCGTGGTAGAATCCACCGAGTAAAGAGGATTGGCGTCTTATCCTTTTTGCAACTGCAGGAAATTATGATAGAGACTAATTTCAAATCATTTTATAGATGTGTTAGAATTACAAAATGGCTTCCTAAGATGAAACTTTTTTATAAAAGCACTAACGCATTTTACAAGAGGTGTGCCAGAATCTGCTGTGTAAGTGAGAACTGTCAGATTTCCATTTTGCAAGTGAAAAAAATCATAACAGAGTATAACTGCAAATCATCTTATGGATAAGTCAGATTATGGAATGTCTTCTTAGAATGGAAGTTTTCTATAAATAAGAGAAAATGATTGGCGTCTTGTCCATTTTACAAGTGGAAGAAATAATGGCAGAATATAACTTCAAATCATCTTATAGATTCTATGGAGAATAGAATTTTTCTATAAAAAACAAAACTAAAAAATTAAAGGATTTTTCCATTTATTAAGTGAAAGAAATTATGACAGCATAATTTTTGGTTATGCCTTAGATGCAACCATTAATGATGGGTCACTCTATATATCATCCGTCATTTTTGGAGATTTTGGTCATGCGCAATAGATTCATGCAAGCTGGAGTTTCTACAAGTGACGCTTCCGTTTAGATGTAATGGCGGACGCTATTGCTGTGCTGTGAATACAGGTTCGCAAGTGTATTTTGTGCATACCTAGTATACCTGCGGGTACATCGAAGCATTCCTGTTAAAAGATGTCAGCAGAGCCCGAGAGTCGCAAACTATCAGATTTGAGGGTGGTTGACTTGAGGAGCGAACTGGAAAAACGTGGACTGGATAAGGCCGGCAACAAGCAAGCATTGTTGGACCGTTTGCAAAAGGTTCGTATCATTTTCATGTGGAAATCTCCTGTGTTTAGCGTAACGCACCGGGATTTGCGGTTTGGAGCTCCTAATTTCTGCCATTACAAGTTGTGGAAATCCAAGCCAATCCTACATTTATTAAATATGGCGTACCCTTATCTTCTCGTGATTCATTAATTTAATGAATTATTTCTAGTACAATGCCACGTAGGTGTGTATTGCAAATTAAGGGTGGAAACGGAGCATATAAACGAAATTGTTATTCCATTTTATCGGTTATCAACAGTTTAGGTCATTTATGGAATGATATGTTTGTATTCTACTTCCTCGCTTAACCCTATGATTACATTCTGCATGTATCTATTTAAGCATATGACAACCGGATTAGTAATGCATACATGAGTCTGCAACTTTACATCGTAAATGTAAAAAAGCATTTGCTTAGGGGTGGGGTCAGTTTTTGCTTTTAAGATGTTTAGCATGGACAAATCTTTATTCAACTATCACCCTGCATCAGAAATGATGCAAGACAATTTGCTTGTGAAGGCTAACATGCAGAAGTTTTGATGTTCAGGTTTGCAGGTTCATTAATTTTACATACAATAATTTGTAACTGTATTGAAATCAGCCATTTTAACTTGATATTTGCGCGCACACACACACACACACACACACACATATAGTCGAGTCCTCTTCTACCTCTCAATGTGGAGAAAAGAGGTATAGGAAATATCTATTTTTCCAATGCTTTTATACAAATTGTGTACATTTATTTGCTTCAATTACTTTTTTTTATTGAGTGTGGCCGCATGGTTGAAGCAGCATGACTGCGCTGCTGACCACTAAAAATAATTGAGTACCTGCATTTACTTCAAACGAGGAGTAATAATGTGGCCATCTAAAGCCCACACCAAGTATGATGCATGATTACTGGGCCATGAGATCATAATGCCCATTCATAATAGACATAAGCATGAGGCGGTCATAAAAAAATACATAATATTGTTAAATCAATGTAAAGCTTATGCGCTCATTCACAATGCATTCCCATAATTTTTACATTCAAACGTAAGACACAAAAAGATATTTTTTGCGTCCTAAGGTGACAATTTTTCACCCGCTTTCTCTCAAATTTTGCAAGGTGGGAAAGTATAATTTTTTAACTGGATCGGCTTTTCCCCTTGATGACAGCTGCAATCATCCGGTTCTAGTGGTCCATTTGCCAAGGAGCGAAAGCGGCCCTGACATGCATGCTCCTCATGTAAATCAAGAGCTTTGAACATGCCATATTTCTTTGTTTACTTAATGTTCAAATGTATAAATACATATAAAGTTGGACGGATTTGCAGTAACTTTTAATTTTTCTCTAAATTAATTTGTTGGCGGCAGTAATAAAATATTTGTTTGGATTCAGCAATTGGATAATCTAATTTTAGTATTGTCAATATTTTTGCTTCGTTTTACACTGGATACTGAACTATTAATTTATTTAGTAAAGATGCATCTGTTAATACATAATAAAACAGATAAAAGTTACAAAGAACATAATTGTAGAGAATGCTTGAAAGGAAAGAGCTGCCGCTACTATGATTGAGTATGTGCAACCTTAGAATGCTTACATTACGTAAGACTTACATTCATTATAAACACAAGCCAAATGTTACATATATATTATGTTTACGGTCTTATGGGCAGCTTATGCTTATGTCCATTATAAATAAGGTCGTGCTCTCACTAGTATTATTATTATTGATTCTCCCTGTTGCTTCGTTATTTTTGTTATTCATTTCCTTCTTGGGGATTGTTCTCCATTCAGCTTCTTAATCGACTGTGATTCTTCTATTTTTTCTTTTTCATACTTTCGTAAGTCTTTCATTAGTTCTCTTTTAGCTAACTTATTTAGTTTCAATTTGTCCCTTTTCTTTATTAGTCGTTTTGTGTTTTTTGATAATTAGTCTTTATTTTTATTTCCTGTTTTATGTTTTCTACTTTTTCAGCTGCTAAATTTTTTTGTAGTACTTGTAACTTCTCATTTCCTTCTTTAATGTGCATATTTTTCTATTGCTCTTTAAATTTTGTCTGGTCTAGCACATTCCGTGTTTCTCATTTTTTTTTTTTTAATTATGCTTAGTCTCTGAGCTTCTGTTTTAGTCATGTTAATAATTTACATTTCGATTCTCTTCTACAGGATTTATTTATTTTTATTAAATTTTGTTGTTGACGGGAGTGTAACCCACTTCATCCATTTTGAAAGAAGTAATTTAATTATTAAACTAAATGTTACAGCAAAATTTCTGTTTAATTTAAAAAAATAGATTATCTAGTTTCGTATGTAGGATATGCAATAATCATACACAGAATATTAATATACAAAATGACAACATAAAGTGGTGTGCTGCTGATGGTTATAAGGTTGTATGTAAAAAATCATTTTTTAGGCGTTGCAAGACGAAGGCTTAGATCCAGAAACGTATCAGTTCGACACCGAGAAGAAAACACCAAAGCGTCTTTCAACATCATCAAGTAAGAACCTTTTTAATTTATTGTAATGGTAATAGCATAAAACATTTTTGTTACTGCTCATGTAGATCAACACGAGAATGATCCTAACCAAAAGGAGCCATCTATAGAAGGCATTGAGGACGAATCTGAGGATATATTGGATACTTCTGAAACAATGGGAGTATGTATTATATATGGTTGTTTGTATCTAAAATTACTGTTACATTATCCTAAACAGACAAATTCTGGTGATGCTAAGGATGATGGTAAAACCGAAGACAAGAATACTTCTTCGGCTGCTAAGGACACTAAACCTGGGGACAATGCAAAAACTGCTGAAGGAAAGAAAGATGAATCTCTCAAAAAGGCGCAGAATAAGAATCGGCATGAGATTCCACCTCGCATTGAATCTGAGAGCCCTATTCGTCTTACCTTAGAGGAGGAAGAGGCATTCCAAGATGAAGAGGTAAAGGCTGCAGTTTCTGTTTATATACACAAATAATTTTTTAAACTTTTAGATCGAGCCTATTGCTGATGTTAAGTCGACTGTGACAGTTAAGGGAAATCCGCAAGAAGGTAAGTTCGCAAGGTTTTTATAATGCATTTTAATTCCTTCTTTCGTGAATGATATTCTAACTAAGAAATATTATGGCCTTTGAGATATACCTGCAGTATGTGCATTTAGATTTATGCATACTTATTACATTGAAAAGTAAAAAGTTTACTGGACCTGCACCATCGTGACAACAAAAGCAACAGCCGCTGTTTTTGGGATATCTTAACATCGAACTCTACTTTCTTAAACATCCATTGGACCTTGCTTGGACTTCACTGGACACTAGCATTGTTGAAGTTGCCTAATTTGCCAGAGTTCAACGAAGAGAAGATCTTGCATTCTTCAAAGCAAATCTCAAGACATCAAATCTGCCTCGACACATGCAATAGGAAGCTGATGATATTCTAAATATTGCAGGCATATATCTTGGCCTTTGGTTTTCTTAGTAGTATAACCATTCCTAGTAATCATAGAAACCATATGTACTTTAAATAGAAGTGCGAAAGATCATAGTGTAATTACAGAGATTAACTTTTTTATCATGTTTATCACCATTATTAAGCAAAATACTTTTTACTAGCAATACTATAAATGTCTATGCATGTATATGTTAATAAACTGAAGCATTACATTTTTATTTGTAGGTAGTACTAGTAAAAGTTATTTTGCTAGAAATATGTTTTCATTAAAAATTATTTTTGATTGTTCAAGACCATAAATATTAGTTCATCAAGGTTGTCAAGATACATTTTTAATTGGTCCGTTTCTTTTACAAAGTTTATTTGTAAAATGAAGCAGATTACATTGACATTCTTAGTATGGGGCCGCCAAATTATTAAGCTCATTTCATGTGCATCGGTTTGTTACATAGATAAGAAGAGCACTTCGAACAAGAACCAGGAGCATGCTGCAAAGGACGTTAAGAGCGACAAGACTCAAGATAGCAATAAGCAAGACGGAAATCCACCATCACAGGGAGCTAGGTTGGTTTTCACTCTTGATACGTCATCACTATACGGACCTAAGGCCACGCCTACCTGTTTCACTTTTACGTACCTTTACGGATATACCACATTCTTTTTAACTCATCAGAAAATTTGCTGCTAAACAAACGTTTAAAAGGACTAAAAATGAGAAAGCAGTGTATTTATCAAAAAGCATTTAATCATAATTCAACAGTCATCTGTGAAGAAATAACTGCAGTTACTACAGCAGTCTCCCGGCGCTGGAATTTTCATCTGGATTTCTGCACACATCGCCTTACATTTGTCAACTGCATCTGGTGAGAGGGCGTCGCCTTTCAGCCATCTTCATGATTTCACTTTTCTTCGGCTGGATTTCCTGGAGTCATTTTTATTGGGATAAATGAATGATGGGATTACTAATAAACAGCAATGCAACAGAAAAACAACTTACAATGAAAGCAGCTTTTTTGATGAGTTTTGAGAATTTTAAAATAAAAGAATAAAAGAATCTATAACACCTAATATTTGTGGTAAAGAAGGTAATCGATATGTCAACCCAATTCTATATTGTTATATTCGTTTGAAAAGTATCCATTTCTAGGATCAATCTGAACATAACATTTAGTGAGGCATCTTTTCGGTTGTCATAATTTATATATTGGTCTTCCATAAGTGATTTTCCAAAAGATGGCTCTGCAAATGTTTTACAAATTTCACTCTATTTGATAGATCACATGTTTAAAGAACGTTCTTGTAATTTAAGTTTTATTTTTAAGGAAAGTAGCAAACATCTTTTTTGATGAAGTGCACCTCTAACATTATTATAGATGAAAAATTCGGTTCTAAATTGCAAACATTTTTGTTGTCTTATGCATTATTTATGCTGCTATTCTGGTCGGTTTTGTTATTAAATTTTAATTTTCTCACCATACTCTTAAATCTTGATTCACATCGCTTTAGTTATTAGATATTTTATTTAGACCTGCACATATTTTTTAATAAGGATTTGTAAATATGCAAACTGTGGTGATATGTAGACTACACAATATTTTTGTGAAAGTATGTTATGAATTGCAATTACTTATTTTGCTAATGTATTTAAAAGTTGAATTGGAAGAAATTATTGTTCCATATATATTGGTCCTCATCGTCACCATTAAATTCAAATAGCAAATAAAAACACTTGTTGTGATTAAAAATATTATTGCTTCTAGGTGAGAAGGGTATTATAAACATTGGTTTTCTATATAAATTTTGATTAGTTTATTGAAATCACTTATGATTTTACAGTTCACAAAATCGATCAGAACGGTAGCGTATTGTAATTGAAGTATTAACCATTATATGTGTGTCTTATAATGATCACCATATTGTAATGTTATACAAGTTATTTTTAAAAATGGATGTGATATAAAGTAACATATGCTTTAAAGTATATCACGAATAGTTTGTAATTGACAAGAACATTTTATACTTTTCCTTAAAATTGAACCATCATTTGTTTATTAATTACGACATGACTGAAAATTAGAGTAACCACAAAGACGAATTTCCATAAAATTCTTTCTGTTGTAAGAATATACAATGAACAATGTGAATAAGTGATGGTCATGATTTAATTTTTCAGTATTAAAAAGTTTGCTCATGGGGTCTTCATTCATTACTGTTTTTTCAATTAATTTTGTCTAGGAGTTAATATTATTTTACTTCATAGCTCAAACAAATCTGCTCCGAAACCTAAAAAGAGTGCCAGCCAGAACAGAAATTTGTGGATCACAAATATCTCTCAAAATACAAGGGCTACGGAGCTGAAGCAGGCATTGTCCTCTCATGGAAAGGTCATCGGTGCAAAGGTGGTCATTAATGCGAAGTATCCTGGAGCTTGTTGTTATGGCTATGTCACTATGGATACAGTGGAAGATGCTGATAATTGCATAGCAAAGTTGAACAACACGGAACTGAATGGACAAATCATTAGAATTGAAAAGGTAATACAAGTGTATTCAAATTAGAATGTCCACATTTTTGTTAAGTATTTATAGGTTTTATGTGGTTACAAATGTGACTTGAAAGACAAAAGCCTATAGATTGTTGAAAAGAAATTTAACACGTTCGCAGATAGGATAGCCTATGCTGCTCTGTTTACGGATAAAGTGGCATATGCTTTTCATGTGTTTTTGGTACTGTTTACGAACATGTTAATAAATGAATTGTAAAAACTTGCTAATTACTTTTATTCTCTGACCCCTTCTTTTTGAAACATTAGTTTTATTTTTTCTCTTAATTGCAATAAGTGTTATATTTTAACCACCTGTATGTAACAATCATTAATATTCATCAAACCAATATTCTTTGCCTACTTGTTTACTCCAGAGTATATAAGTTTATTTTCAATTTGAAATTATGATATGTATTTTTGGTTATTTTATTAATAAAATTTATTTAAAGGTGCGTCCTGATCATATGAATTCAGCTAAGCTGAACCAAAAATATAAAGGTTCTGCTGATGCTTTTAAAGACAAAGGAAAACAGAAAAGTAAATCGTTTGTGAATCTAAAGCCAGACGAGCACAAAGGAGAGGTTAGGAAGGATCGCGATGCAGACAAGAAAGATAATAGGAAGGATGAAATCAAGGATGTCAAGAATGATGGCCATAAATCTGATACGTCACCTGGACATCGTCGTGATTTTAGAAGGGTAAGTTGCACTTATTTTTTATTTGTATAGTTTTGCTAAATTCAACTTAACCATGAGCTGCACAAATAAAGAAGTAAGTAACATTCATCATAAGACATTTAGGTATTGAATGGGCTTTAAGTAGCCTCACCACCGTCCAACTTAAAAAAAATCATAACCAAAATAAATTTGGTCCAACTGTACATTCTAGGATGTATATTAAAGATGGAACCCTTTTCAAAGTATAACATTTTTAGGAAACTGACTTTTTCTTTGTTTATTATAAAGCTGCTATATTTAATTTTTGAACTTACAACATAACATTTGTTTAGTAGACTATTTGAATGTTTATCTTTCCACTTAAATTACAAAAAAAAAAAAATAATAGTACAGTTGCACGTGGTTATTATGTACAATATATTTATAGAATTCACGAAGTCATGATAGAATTCGTGATCATGGAAGGTCTGATTCTAAAGGTAGTCGTTCGAGGCACAGTGAAAGAGATGTGTTGACTTTTGACAAAATAAAGGTAATTTTTCTTATTATTTAATTTGTCATATGTAGCTTATGTGTAAATAAGTTGGCTATGTACGTTAAGGAGGAGCGTGAAAGACAAAGACTGCGGGAAAGAGAACGTATATTGTTCGTGAAGAAAACCGTCGTAGACGTGAAGAGGCAGCACGCCAGCGTGAAATCGAAAGGATGCAGCGTTCTGAAGCTGCACGTTTGGATCGTGAAAGAGAAAAGCTTCGTTTGGAAAGAGAGAAGCTGGAGAGAGAGAAGACGGAAATCATCCGACTGGAAAGAGAAAGGCAGAAATTGGAACGTGAAAAGTTGGAGTTGGAAAAGTTGGAGTTGCAAAGAGCCAAAATGCGTTTGCAAGAACAGGATCGTCGTGCTGCTAAACGATCGGCTCCTTACAGGCGCGAAGGATCTTATGAGGATAGGAAGCGCATCACTACTGAAAGGCGTTATGATGAGATTCCTCCTCCACCACCACGTTTTGATACCAAGTAAGTATCAAAGAGAAACGTTGAACAGTCAAATGCATATGATATGCAAGTTCTGACTTTTACAGCGTAAAGGCCCCGACTCCCCCATCTAAAAAGTTTGGATCTTCTACTAAGGAATACAAACCGCGCGTTGGGTATGATAAACGAGAATCATACCCATCAAAACGTGAGCGTGAATTTGAGTCTGATCGTAGTCACCCCCAATCTACCATTACTCATGGTCCACCTGCAACCATCACTAAATATGAGGACAGCAGTGTTTTCACTCTTAACCGTGAGAGGGACATGCGTGATGCTAGAGCACGAGACAATCAATCTGTGACCAACTCCAGGTAATTATATTATTATATTATTATTATTGTAAATGATGCACTATTTTTATATATTAGGATGACTAAAGAGTCACGCTATAATGAACGTGAGAGGGAACGTAGTCCTCATTACCGTCCAATCAGGGATGAAAGGGATCGCCGTCCCATGCCAGATCATAAGAGTGACGTGCGTTCAACTCGCGAACATCGCTATGGAGGGGACCCGTCAAAAGGTATATCAAACTTAATTGTAGTTTTTCTGCATTTAACTTTTATTTGTTTTGTAGAGTCTCAGCGTTTTGAACGCAATAGCAGTGGAAGCGGCTGGAACCATCCTGGCACGTCTTCCAACAAAGTATTCAATACTGGAAATTCTGGTGGGCCCCCTAAACCTTGGGCTAAAGACTCTTGGAGGCCAGCGGAGTCTGGGAATAATTCTGAAAGGTAATTGCAGATTTTTAGTCTATTACCTATTTTGCAAAAAGATATTGCAATAAAAGTTGTTGCTAGAGTGGCCTTTGTTTTGATGAAAGTTTTGAATTTTCACCCTGTGATACTTCATGAATTGAAATTTTAACATATCTACATACGTACATAATTCTATCCTCTATCCCTAGTGTGGAGGACGTGATAATAGCTAATCGTGTAAATTATATATCCCCAACAACTAACGTTAATGTTATGAGAAAGAAAGAGCTGCTTTATAGTTGGCGTTTGTAGTAAGCTAACTATATAATAATAGTAAGGTTCTAATGCCTCATGTGGGAACACTATATGTGAACTGAGAGATTAATGCTCTCATGTTTGCTACTGTGCCCATTCGGTCGGCCGCGGATAATTTTGGTGGAGAAAAGTGTTGTAAATAATCAAAAGGGAGTGGAAGAAACAAGAATTAATGTGGACTAAATTACAGCTCTTTACAGAGCTTACATATCAGAGAAAACATCAGTATGTAGCTTTTGCAGATGATCTCGTCATTTTAACAAGAACTGAAGGAAGTAGTGAAGAGACTATAAGAGGAAGCATTAAAGATGGGACTGTACATTATGAAAGGAAAACTAAGTATATGGAATGGTCAGATCAGGAATTCTAAGAAGGAAAGTAAGGACGGATGAAGGGAAGATATGTAAATTCAAAGAAGTAGAATTATTTACATATCTAAGAACTAAATTCTCAAGAAAGCCAAACATCAGTGAAGAAATACAGGCAAGAATAATTTTAAGTAATCGACATGTAGCTGCATTCCATAGAATACTGAGGAATAAAAACACTTACAAGACAGTAATTTAGCCATTAATAATATATGCAAGCGAAACATGGACTTTAAGCAAGGCAGAATAAACACGTCTAGAGGTCCAGAAAAGAAAGGTATTGAAGAAGATACTTGGAGGAAAGAGGACTAAGATTGGATGGATAAGAACAAACGAAGAAGTAAAAAATTTAAACAAAGAAGCAAACATAATAGGTGTCATAAGGTCTTTATGAATGCGATGGTTGGGACAGAGAATGCTTGAAAGCAAGGGTGACAAAAATGTTAATGACAGGCGGAAGAAAGAGAAGAGGTAGACCAAAAGCAGCAAGATGGAAAATGGAAGTCGATCAGGATATAAAGCAATTAAAAATTACCAAGTGGAAAGAAGTTGCAAATGATAGGAAGAAATGGAAGAAGATAACTATCCAAGCCTTCTAGATTGGTAGAGCTACGATGTATATACAGGGTGATCAGAAAATGTCTGGCCAAAATTTAAAGGGGGTTAGAGGGAACGAATAGAAAAGGATTCACAGTACAATGCGTTTCAGGAAACGCCGCGTGAAGATGGTGGAGGGCGTAATGTAGGGCAGTCGAAACAACCTGGCAATGCGGGAAGCTGTCATTCGCCGCTGTGATTTCATACAGCATGCAGGTCTTCATGAATGCTGAACTAGCAGATATCCATCTGACGTATGGAGCTGCGAATGGAAATAGGAGAGCTGCGCAAAGGTTGTACTGGAAACGATTTCCCAATAGGGAAATACCGAATCGTCAAACTTTCCAGTGAGTCCACAAAGAGCTTTGAGAAAGCGGGTCCTTCAATGCCAGCAGGCCTCGTTCGATGAGGACAGTGCAAGTGATAGAAGATATCTTAAATGAGCTTGAGCACAATGTTTTATATTTGTCCCTTCTAACCCCTTTAAATTTTGGCCGGGCACTTTCCAATCACCCTGTAAAAAAAATCGAATGTGCAAAATTATATTTCATTTTTGGTATGTGTTTGGCTTTATTTACATTTTACTATTATTGTCTATTGTTTTATAGATGGAGCAGTGGGGGAGGGGTTTCTCGTGGAACATCCTCAATGTCGGCCGCCACATTTTCGGCCAATTCCAACATGAACATGGGTCCAACCTGTCCTCCGCCGCCTGCAATTAATAGCTACAGTGGCGACCGCTTCGAGTATAAATCCATGAGTATTAGAAAATACTAAATGTTTTTTAAATCGTAGTTTCTTTTTTACAAGGTCACTAAGCATATTAACTCTTCTTTTGACTGTAAACACGTTTCATTTAAGTGGCCTTTACTTATAGAATCTTTTTAAGTATAAGAGATTTTTGAATACTTTCAAATGTAATATTTTAACTTGTTTTGACAAATAGTTGTCTGTTCAAATGTATTCATTTTGTGGGTGTACTATGACTCTTACTATTAAAATGATTTAATGTCATAATTCGTTGTTTTACATATATTCTACTTAAGTAAATGAACTTAAAAATTACAATTGCTATATATATGTACGTTCTTCAAATTATTGTATGGTAATGATTTCTTTGCTTTTGATTTTCAATAAAAACATAGTAGAGTGCGTCTATCTCAACTATTTAAAATTTTGTGACGATTACAAATTTTTATTAGATGTATAATTGACATTAATAAAGGATTATTAATGCAACAAATTTTGAATTTCATTGAAATATGCTATTAATATTCTAGTTATTTAACATCTGTGTTTGATGATCTTATAAATTTTATACAAAAAACTTTTATCAACTGTCGTTAGATTGCATAAAAATTAGTTTTGTTGTATTTGTCATTTTTTTACATATGAATTAGACGTTACCTATTGTTTATTTCAAATGTAATTAATTGATATGTGTCGTTTTCCCATTAATTTTACTAATATTTGTTATTGCATTTTATATATATATATATCATTTAGGTTGTCGTCCCAGGTTTTCCTTTGCCTTGCACTTGGTCTTCTACTTTCTCTTCTTGCTTTAAATGTTTGTTTCTGCAATCTATTGTTTGTCACTCTTTGAACATGTCTCGGGCATTTCAGTTGTATATTTTCTATTTTGTGCATCAAAGGTTCTTAATTTAATTGTTCTTTTATTACTTGATTTCTGATTCTAACTCGCCTTGTCTTTTCTTGTATCGTATCTCCGTTGCTGTTACTTTTGAATTGTGTTTGTAAATCATGATGCAGTTTTCAGCTCCATATGTAATTGTTGGAATGTAGACTGTTTTGTAAAGATGTAGTTCCGCCTTTTTACTGACTTCTGTTTTCCTTACTACCGTATGATTGATTTGGTACTACACTTTGCTTGTTTTGTTTACTCTGTAATATTTCTATCTATCTTTACGTCTCTGGAAATAATTGTTCCCTAGATTTCGTATGTTTCCATGTATTTCCAGTCTCTTTGTTTCTAATTGTTCTTTTCGTTCGGTTAGTAGTTGCTGCAATTTTCTTTTATTGCTGGCGAATAGTATTATATCATGGGCATAGACCAGGTTTAGTATCTATACTGGTTGCATGTTCCAGTTATTCACATTGAGCGTTCTTGTATTTCTCTTGGAAGTTCTTTATTATTATATTGTCCATTACCAAAATAAACTAGAGTGGGCTCAGGCTATCCCCTTGTTTTATTCATTTCTTCATTTTAAAAGATTTCAAGTAAGTCAATCTAACTGTTCCATGTTCTTACGTGCTTTCTATTGCTTTCCTTAGTTGTTTCTTTACGTTTAATTCATTTATAATGTTTGCTATATATGATGTTTCGGTACCATATTGAACGGTAACTTTAAATCTACAAAGGCCAGGCATAAGCTTTTACCTTTTTCTATGTGCTTTTCCATTATTATGTGCAGAGAAAATGTGATCTTGTGTTTGTCTTCTCTCTCTGTAAAGATTGATTTTCCTCTAATGGTCCTTCAACTTCTTCCCTTGATCTTCTTTCTAATATTTTGAGTAAACTTTCAGTGCTAGTGGTGTAAGGCATATTGTTCTATAGTTTCCTGGTTCTTCTACAACGTTACCCTTTTTATGTATTGAAATTATTACATCTTTTCGGTAGTTCTTTCTATTTCTTAAAAATTTTACTGTTAACTGAAAATTTGCATTTCCTTGTAATGTTCCATTTTCTATTCTTTCGTAATTGTTAAATTTGCCTTCATAGTATTTTCTCTAAGTTTCAAGAAATTTTCCGATCTCTGTTTCTATATTTTCTTCATTTCTTATGCATCTTACTGTCCTTTGCTCTTTCTCAATCTTTTTGCTATTGTCCAGAACTCTGATTTTCACTATTTTCTATTGTTTCTTCAAACTCTTCCAATGTTATTACATTGGCTTCTTTAACTGTGTTTTTGCCTCATTTCTGATTTGTTTGTGTGTTAGTTCTCAAGTACATCTTCCATGCTTTTTTTTTCATCCTTATGTTTTCTTTTATAGTTTCATCCCACCATCTGGTTCTCTTTTGTCTCTGTTTAATTACTTGTATTCCACAGGTTTCTTTAGTTACTTGTAGAATCGTTTTTAGTCTTTCCCATCTTTCGTTTACATCCCTTATGTTATTTCATGTTATTCTTGTGCAGTTAGTCTCTACTGGAGGAGCTCTTTATATCTTGCTTCTGTGTGTTCATCCTCTAATTCTCTTAATTTAAGTTTTTCATATTTTTTTTAGTAGTTCTATTTTTGGAGCTCTGAATCTTGTGTCATCTACTATAGACTAGTAGACTAGTAGGTCTGTTGTTAATTCTGTAAAATCCAGTATTGCATACCTTGCATTGGTGTCATATGTTATATAGTCTATAACGCTTTTAACCTGTCTTGCTTCTTTAAATTGGTTTTTATGTATTCATTTGTGTTTGAAGTGTTTCCCATCAGGAGTTGGTTATCTATGCAGAACTCAGATCATTTGCTTGCTATTGTTGTTTAGGATTTGTTTCTCAGCTTGATTGCCCATCATTCTGAATGCTTCTTCTGGTTTGTTTTCTATTCGTACATTCCAATCCTCCATTACCATTATATGTTTACTCCTTGTTTTGTCTGCTTCTTTTTGTAGTTCATTCAAGATTTCTTTTTCTTCTATTGGTTTGCTTTCAGTTGGGGCATATATTTGTATTATCCTTATTGTTTTCTCTAATTGAAGGTTTATTGTTATTACCCTCAGGCTTATTGCTTTCTAATATATTACTGTCCTTTTTATCACACTTGATATTATTGCAACCCCCTTCTTTGCTCTTCCCGTTATTACTCCCGAGTGTAAATATTCCATCCTAGTTCAAAGCCATTTATGTTTCTTTTAATCAATTCTTCCATCTTATGGATGATTAACCTGACGAAGATGGGCCCTGTTATCTCTGTACAACTACTATTAGGCTATCCCCCTTGATGGTAGGTTGCCAGAACCTTGTTAATTGTCTGACCGGCTGATTTA
This sequence comes from Sinelater perroti, assembly GCA_036346155.1. Lineage (NCBI taxonomy): Eukaryota > Metazoa > Arthropoda > Insecta > Coleoptera > Elateridae > Sinelater > Sinelater perroti. Next base: position 1,465,240 of record JARFIY010000346.1, on the reverse strand, counting down.
AGTTATAAGCTCGCCTAGGTGAGGTTAGCATTTGAACTCGTAAGTTGTTGGTGGACCTCTTACATCCAAAAACTGCAGTTTCAAACCATATAAAAGCAGCATGGACTGCAATTCGTTGTTTCTTTGATTTGCAAGAAATATAGATATTAAAATCTCGGCCAGTGACAATTTGTTTTTTGTAGTAATTATGTTTAATATAGATGAGTTTTAGAAAAAAATAGTTTTTAATCATTATTAGGTGGCCTGTAAACCAATAACTAATAATTGTGTATAACAAAATTTTATTGCCGTGGCTACACACTCAAACTGATTGGTAACCGTTGTATCATTTGTGTTTGAAATTTTTATGCACAGTAAATTATCTGTAAAATCATAAGCCCTGTGTGACAATTTATTTTCTGAGAAATTGCTGCCAATGTGAGACAACCAGATTGATTCCTTTTAACTGTTATTGACTTTTCCAATCTTCTGTAATAACTACTACTTTGGAGTTTAAAACTAAAGCATATGTGGAATTACTAATAGACTGATCATTTGGATTGACAATTGAGAAAAATAAGGTTTTTTCTGCTACTCTGTTATTTAGGCTTGCGTGTTCTTTTTCTTGGTCCACCAAAAATCCGATACGTGCATGTGCCTGTGGGCCATATCTCAGAGTCATTAATATCTGTTAATTTGTCCATGTCTCTTGAGATTTTAAAAGATGAATAATAATTTCCATCCACTAATCTTTGTCCTGAGCTCTGTCCATTTCTTTCCAGCTAAATCTTTGATTTCGTCTGCCCATCTTATTTTTGGTCTAGCTCTTCTTTTTGTCATTGTAGGCTTCCATTTTGTAATTCTCTTTGTCCACTGATCATCCAATCTTGCCAGAAATAGACAGATACAAAATGATGAATATTATATTCCTGTAAATATTTTGAGTCGATTTTTCACACTAGATATTTACAAAATTTTTCTTTTTTAAGGTAATCTACGTCATCTACTGTCGTTTCCAGTGCTATTGTAAATACATGAATATCTCCCAACTTTGCTACTGCTTTTAATCCCGAATTTATGTTATCATATATTGCAGGAGTTACTTTATGCTGCTTTCTTGTGCTTATGACCCAGTTGTTGGTATCATTCTTTTTTTAATATTCTAAAATGGTCTCATTATCACTTGCATTGTTATATTTTGTGAGTTGTTTTCTGCATTATTCACCTTTTGTTTGGAAATAAGCATATTTTATTGTTTCTTTGCTGCTGTTTCATATGTTCGCCTTCTCTGATATGATGTGGTAAGCATTGCACCTCAGATGACTGCCATTATCACTTTTGGTTCGAAGTAAATCAGGTACTCAATTATTTTTAGTGTTTGTGTAGGCCACCCGTCAAGCATCAGAGGAATGAATCCGGGTCCATCCGCATCGCAGCCTGTGCTTCAACTGTGATCATGCTGGCGATATATTATTGTAATAGGGGGATATTATTAGACCTGTTGGGTTTTTTATGTTAAGACTTCTGAGTCATTCGATCATGTTTTTCAAGGAAACTAGAAAATTGAAAAGGAAGCTACCGGAATAAACCCGGGTCCATTTGCATTACAGTCTCACGCCTCAACTACGCGGCTACGCCGATGCCTTGCTTAATAAGTATCCCTAATTCGTTCATGATTTTTAATAATTTTGTTATTTCACATTATATAGTGTATGAACATATGCAGACATACTTCTCTTTTTATAAGTGATTTTAGAAAAGATGGCTCTGAAAATGTTTTACAAATTTTACTCTATCTGATATACATCACATGTTTAAAAAACGTTCTTGTAATTTAAGTTTTATTTTTAAGGAAAGTAGCAAACATAAGCCATCATTTATTTATTAATTACGGCATTGACTTTGAAAATTAAAGTAACATTTACATTACAAAAACAAATTTTTATAAGTATCTTTCTATTGAAAGAATATACAATTAACAATATGAATAAATGATGGTCTCGATTTGATTTTTCAATATTAAAGAGTTTGCTCGCTGGGGTCTTTATTAATTAGTTTTTCAATTAATTTTGTCTAGGAGTGCAAGACAGAACAGAACTTTGTGGATAACAAATATCTCTCAAAATATGAAGGTTACGGAGCTGAAGAAGGCGTTATCCCCTCACGGAAAGGTCATCAGTGCAATAGTGGTCTTTAATAGCAAGTATCTTGAACTTGGTCGCTATGGATATGTCACTATGGATACAGTGGAAGATGCTGATAATTGCATAGCAAAGTTGAACAACACGGAACTGAATGGACAGATCATTAGAATTGAAAAGGTAATACATGGGTATCCAAATTTGAATGTCCACATTTTTGTTAAGTATTTATAGGTTTTATGAGGTTACAAATGTGGCTTGAAGACATTCAAATAAAAATTAGTAGATTGTTGCAAAAAATTGGCTTTGCATTCGCGGACAAAACAGTACAAGCTGACCACAAATCTGTTAATTAACTAGTAGTTATTGTATATCGTTAAACTTTTGGTGCATACATCGTATAGACCTCAGACTAGTGTCATTCGACTCAGATTGAAGAGTAGAATCCGAAAAACTAAGTGTCATCCTCGGGCGCTCAAAGGTTAATAAATTATAACGTTTTCACCAGTGATTATGACAAGAAAAATTTTGAAGTGTAAATGTTGGTCTGATGTTGCAGATGTCATTTTTAATGTTTAGTTACCAACCGCATATAATTATGCATTAAAAAAATATTTGTTACCAACCACACAAAATATTATAGACTAAAAAGTCGCAAAAGTAAGAATTTAATTTATTTTATAATTTTATCTCTTTAATTTCGTAACAACTTATATATATTTACAAAGTTAAATTCGTATTATCGGTGAAGACAAAATGCAGTTACAAAACGTTAATTGCTATCCCGCGGACTTCGGCCGGCGGCCGCCGTGGCAGGGCCCGCAGCGTCCCAGGCCAGGCGGAATTTGATTCACGAATACTGACGGAACGAGTGCTTTATTACCCGCTCTCAAACGAAAATTTTCTATCGCTTGCGGTTCCGGAAATATAATACCTCGCTCGCGCCTGCCGCCGGGCCGAAATTTGTCCTTCGGAGGCGCTCGGGTCGGCACGGAAAGGCACGAACGATTTTTGCTGTATATTTGTGATGTCAACATAATGTCAACGCATATTTCATCAACGTATCAGAGCGAAACGGAATTAGGTGGCGCGCAAACAAAATTATCGCGGACACCGTCGAAATTTCTCTTCTGTCTGCTAGGACGACGGTTTTGGCAAGAAGGCCGAAATTAACTCGCGAATACTGACCGAAGGAATAATCGTAGAATTCTGATTTTCAATATACGTATGCTTTAAGACCGGCTTTCAATTTTAGAGCAGGCAAAAAATTTGTATCGCTTCCGGTTCCGGAAATGCCAAATTTGGGTCCCCCGTACAACCTGCATGAAAAAGTCTTATACAAAAAAATGCCCCATTTTAAGCTCCACAACTTGGTAAAGGAGCCGTCTTTGTATCTCTTTCCGTTTCGAAGATATAAGTGAAAAAGTAATTTTTTCCAAATTGCGGCCCTTTTTGGAGAGGAAGGAGGAAAATAAGGACACGGGTTATTAAGCGTTTTTTGAAGCCACTTTATAGTTCTACAACTTGGTCCTTAGGGCAAGTCGATACCTGCAAAAAAAGGTTTTTTCTTTCAACCCGCATAAAGCCCTTAAACGTTCGTCGAGGTTTTTTAAATTTTGCAGAGATAAACTTCACAAAAGGGTCTATAAATTCACGACGACTCCCAGAGGGATCCTCATCTGTGAGCGGCTCGCCAGAGGAAACAATTTCAGGGTGTTTTTGGTGCACCCGGTATCATTGTGCGCTCGCACTAATAATGTCGTTTTAGTAGAATCGAATCTAATTAAAGAATTTTGAAAACCGCATCCCGCTATCTCTTGCGGTTTTCGAGATCTGAAAAAAAATTTTTAAAACAATAAAGTAATTTAGGAAATTAATCTAAACATCAGTTTGAAGCTAATATAATTCATGTTTACATATACATGCCACATAATTTATTAATCAAATACTCACGTGACTAAGGATTATATTATAAATTCTTTATCAATAAAATATACATTTTTTAGCTTTTGTAACTGTAATTTCAACTAGTAATATCTGTTTTGTAGACCTTAGTTTCACACTTCAATTTTGCTTTGTTTTCTAGTCTTGAAAACCCATCTGCATTTGGAAGAATATTTATAAAAGCTTCTGAAGTACTGTTTTCCAATAACACATTTTCTTTATACTGTGCTTCCTCAGTACGATCACTGTCACGGGTAATGTGTTCCAAAACAACAACTTCTGGTACGATTTGTATAATGCTCGACTGGCATCAACACGTATACTCCACTCCATCGGGTTGCCAACAAAGTTTTTAAAGATAAATAATTCTTTTTAAGGTGAAATTATAAGATATTCCACCTTTTGGTTGGAAAACTAAAAAACTTATGGATTTGTTGTTCTAAAGAAAAAAGTTGAACAGAGTACTTGCTGCTCTCCACAGTTGCAGAGCCACCTAGTTGTTTTTTATATTCATATGTAGTTTATATTTTAGATTTATATGGCCAGAAGATATATTGCTTTTATTCTAACCTACAGACCTATGTAGCACCCAGACGTGTTGCTGGCGTTGTCGTAGTTCTATCCTACACAGTTATTTAGAACATACTTACAAAATCTACGTTCCATATTACAAAATTCGCCATTTCTTCACCTTCATGGTCACAGTAAGCAATAAACGTCAAAAATCGTTCAAAAAATTTCTCGTAGGTAATAAAAGATAGTTTGTTTGTGTGACACACATCTGTGGTTGAGTCTACAATTATGAATAATACTTGGCATTTTCAGTCTCTTGGACAACCTCTGCCTTAACTTGTTCCGCTAGCTGTATAATGAATTCATTGGTCATGGTGTTTAATAAGTATGAGGGAGCACCTCTTCTTTTATTTCCAAATTCTGCTACATGTTCGGTCAAGAAAGTTAGCACTTTTAATAATTTATTGTCCCCATTGATTGGTAGTCTCTACGAGAAAATAAAAACTTCACAACCTCAACAACTCGTAAGAGAACATTTGATCAATACAAAGCTTGTTCCTTGTAAGTTAATTGTATAAACTTGTTAGTTACTTTTTATTCTGTAATCCCTCTTCTTTTTGAAGCATTAATTTTATTTTTCTTCTTTTAATTACAATAAGTGATATATGTTAACTATATACATGTAACAATTATTAACATTCATCAACCGATATTTTTTGACTATTTGCCTACTCCAAAGTATGTAAGGTAATTTTGATTTGAAATTATGACACGAGTTTTTGATTGTTTTTAAATAAAATTAATTTAAAGGTGCACCCTGCTCATATGAATGCATCTAAACTGAACCAAAAATATGAAGAATCTGCTGATGCTTTTAAAGACGATGAAAAACAGAAAGCTAAACAGTTTGAAAATACAAAGCCAGTAGAAGACAAAGGCGAAGTTAGGAAGGATCCTGATGTGGAGAAGAAAGATGATAGGAAGGATGAAAACAAGGATGTTAAGAAAGATAATCATAAATACGTTATGTCACGTAGACGTCGTCGTGATTTTCGAAGGGTGAGTTGCACTTATTTTTGATTTGTACAGTTTTGCTAAATTCAACTTAACCATGAGCTGCGAAGTAAGGAAGTAAGTAACATTCATTATAAGACATTTAGGTACTGAATGGGATTTGAATGGGAGCCTCGCCCCAGTCCAACTACAAATAATTACAACCAAAATGACTAGTCCAACTGTACATTCTAGGATGTATGTTGAAGATGGGAGTCTTTTCGAAGTACAACATTTTTAGGAAATCTAACGTTGTCCTTGTTTATTATAAAGATGCTATATTTAATTTTTATACTTACAACATAGCATTTGTTTAGTAGACTATTTGAATGTTCATATTTTCACTTAAATTACTAAAAAAAAAAAGATAGTGCAGTTGCACATGGTGATTATATACAATATATTTATAGAATTTATGAAGTTATGATAGAATTCGTGTTTATGAAGGTCTGATTCTAAAGGTAGTCGTTCGAGACACAGTGAAAGAGATGTGTTGACTGTTGACAAAATATAGGTAATTTTTTGTATTACTTAATTTGTAATATGTAGCTTATGCGTAATTAAGTTGGCTATGTACATTTAGGAGGAGCGTGAAAGACGAAGACTTCGGAAAAGGAAACGTATTGTTCGTAAAGAAAACCGCCATAGACGTGAAGAGGGAGCATGCCAGCGTGAAATCGAAAGGTTGCAGCGTTCTGAAGCTGCTAAACAATCAGCTCCTTACAGGCTCGGTTTTGATACCAAGTAAGTATCAAAGAGAAAAATTGAACAGTCAAATGCATATAATATGCAATTTCTGATTTTTACAGTGCAAAGGCCGCAACTCCCCCATCTAAAAAATTTCGATCTTCTAACAAGAGCGATGTCCGTTCAACTCGCAAACATCGCTATGGAGGGAATACATCAAAAGGTATGTCAAACTTGGTTGTAGTTTTGGTTTTGATTTTTATTTTGTTTTGTAGAGTCTCAGCGTTTTGAACACAACAGTAGCAGAAGTGACTGCAAACATCCTGGCACACCTTTCAACAATGTGTTTGATACTGAAAATTCTGGCAGGCCCCGTAAATGGTTATGTAAAGACCCTTGGAAGTTAATGGATTCTGGGTAATTGCAAATTTTTAGTCCGTAATCGATCTTGCAAAAAAATTATTGCGAATTTTTTAGCTCACTTTTTTATTATTATTCAGCCACTTAGGTTCTGTCGTTGGGCAAAGGGATTCTCTATTTGTTTCCATGTGGTTTTATGTTTTGTTTTTAACTATATAACCACAGTCCAATATACTAACTATGCAAAAAATTAGACGACCACTCATGCTTAAGATTTAAAATTATTGATTTTCATTGAAATTATGATTTTTATTATTATCTTGAAGTTGATATTTAACTAGGTTTTATAAGAAATTTTATAATACGTGATGTGATCAGAAAATATGGCGAATAATTTTATTACGAACAAAGTAATAAGCATACATCAAATTTGAATTACAGTAGGATCTGTTATAATACTTGACGATGTTTCCAATGGTAGTAATATTAGTTTATGTTATTTGGTAAATAGAAATAGCCATATTTTAAGTTTGCGAGGAACTAAAAATCTAAAGTTAACCTACTATAGATCTGGTTTTATACTAGCACTTTCATTTATTTTTTTGTTAGTTCCATTATATACTATATCAATGACGTTTTTGAAATTTGTTTATTTTTAAACCGTGGGAACGAATTTGAAGTGTAGTTTTTTGATACTTTAAATGTCATATTTCATAACAGTCCGTTATTTCATGTTGAGTTTACAAAAATATATGAGCAATTGATAGTTAATTTGTCAGCAACAAAAATAAATTTAACTAAAAACAAAATAAAAATTGCATTTTTATAATGTATCAAAAAAATGAAATGTGCAAAGTTAAGGTTGGTTTTTGATGTGTTGGCTTCATTTACATCTTACTATTTTGTCATATCATTTTACAGATCTATAAGTGACGGAGAGATTATTTCAAGTGAATCCTCAATGTCGACCAGCCCAGTTTCAATCCATTTCAAATTGAACAGGGAGTCAACCCGGTCTCCTCCACTTGAAACTAACAGGTACAGTCGCAACTGCTTTGAGCATACATCCATGAACAATTGAATAATGAATTTGTTAACAATAACAAAAATTTTACTGTTAAAAATAAAACGAAAATGGCACTTTTATAATATAGGAAAATAAATTGATTATGCAAAGATATATTTGGTTTTTGATATGTTGGCTTCATTTACATCTTACTATTTCGTCGTATCATTTTATAGATCGATCAGTGATGAAGAGATTGTCTTCAGCGAATCCTCAATTTGGACCAGCCCAGCCAAATTGAACAGGGAGTCAACCCGGTCTCCTCCACTTGAAACTAACAGGTACAGTCGCAACTGCTTTGAGCATACATCCATGAACAATTGAATAATGAATTTGTTAACAATAACAAAAATTTTACTGTTAAAAATAAAACGAAAATGGCACTTTTATAATATAGGAAAATAAATTGATTGTGCAAAGATATATTTGGTTTTTGATATGTTGGCTTCATTTACATCTTACTATTTCGTCGTATCATTTTATAGATCGATCAGTGATGAAGAGATTGTCTTCAGCGAATCCTCAATTTGGACCAGCCCAGCCAAATTGAACAGGAGTCAACCTGGTCTCCTCCACTTGAAACTAACAGGTACAGTCGCAACTGCTTTGAGCATACATCCATGAACAATTGAATAATGAATTTGTTAACAATAACAAAAATTTTACTGTTAAAATAAAACGAAAATGGCACTTTTATAATATAGGAAAATAAATTGATTGTGCAAAGATATATTTGGTTTTTGATATGTTGGCTTCATTTACATCTTACTATTTCGTCGTATCATTTTATAGATCGATCAGTGATGAAGAGATTGTCTTCAGCGAATCCTCAATTTGGACCAGCCCAGCCAAATTGAACAGGAGTCAACCCGGTCTCCTCCACTTGAAACTAACAGGTACAGTCGCAACTGCTTTGAGCATACATCCATGAACAATTGAATAATGAATTTGTTAACAATAACAAAAATTTTACTGTTAAAATAAAACGAAAATGGCACTTTTATAATATAGGAAAATAAATTGATTGTGCAAAGATATATTTGGTTTTGATATGTTGGCTTCATTTACATCTTACTATTTCGTCGTATCATTTTATAGATCGATCAGTGATGAAGAGATTGTCTTCAGCGAATCCTCAATTTGGACCAGCCCAGCCAAATTGAACAGGAGTCAACCGGTCTCCTCCACTTGAAACTAACAGGTACAGTCGCAACTGCTTTGAGCATACATCCATGAACAATTGAATAATGAATTTGTTAACAATAACAAAAATTTTACTGTTAAAAATAAAACGAAAATGGCACTTTTATAATATAGGAAAATAAATTGATTGTGCAAAGATATATTTGGTTTTTGATATGTTGGCTTCATTTACATCTTACTATTTCGTCGTATCATTTTATAGATCGATCAGTGATGAAGAGATTGTCTTCAGCGAATCCTCAATTTGGACCAGCCCAGCCAAATTGAACAGGGAGTCAACCCGGTCTCCTCCACTTGAAACTAACAGGTACAGTCGCAACTGCTTTGAGCATACATCCATGAACAATTGAACAATGAATTTGTTAACAATAACAAAAATTTTACTGTTAAAAATAAAACGAAAATGGCACTTTTATAATATAGGAAAATAAATTGATTATGCAAAGATATATTTGGTTTTTGATATGTTTGTTTTCATTTACATCTTACTATTTCGTCGTATCATTTTATAGATCGATCAGTGATGAAGAGATTGTCTTCAGCGAATCCTCAATTTGGACCAGCCCAGCCAAATTGAACAGGGAGTCAACCCGGTCTCCTCCACTTGAAACTAACAGGTACAGTCGCAACTGCTTTGAGCATACATCCATGAACAATTGAATAATGAATTTGTTAACAATAACAAAATTTTACTGTTAAAATAAAACGAAAATGGCACTTTTATAATATAGGAAAATAAATTGATTGTGCAAAGATATATTTGGTTTTTGATATGTTGGCTTCATTTACATCTTACTATTTCGTCGTATCATTTTATAGATCGATCAGTGATGAAGAGATTGTCTTCAGCGAATCCTCAATTTGGACCAGCCCAGCCAAATTGAACAGGAGTCAACCCGTCTCCTCCACTTGAAACTAACAGGTACAGTCGCAACTGCTTTGAGCATACATCCATGAACAATTGAATAATGAATTTGTTAACAATAACAAAAATTTTACTGTTAAAAATAAAACGAAAATGGCACTTTTATAATATAGGAAAATAAATTGATTGTGCAAAGATATATTTGGTTTTTGATATGTTGGCTTCATTTACATCTTACTATTTCGTCGTATCATTTTATAGATCGATCAGTGATGAAGAGATTGTCTTCAGCGAATCCTCAATTTGGACCAGCCCAGCCAAATTGAACAGGGAGTCAACCCGGTCTCCTCCACTTGAAACTAACAGGTACAGTCGCAACTGCTTTGAGCATACATCCATGAACAATTGAATAATGAATTTGTTAACAATAACAAAATTTTACTGTTAAAATAAAACGAAAATGGCACTTTTATAATATAGGAAAATAAATTGATTGTGCAAAGATATATTTGGTTTTTGATATGTTGGCTTCATTTACATCTTACTATTTCGTCGTATCATTTTATAGATCGATCAGTGATGAAGAGATTGTCTTCAGCGAATCCTCAATTTGGACCAGCCCAGCCAAATTGAACAGGAGTCAACCGTCTCCTCCACTTGAAACTAACAGGTACAGTCGCAACTGCTTTGAGCATACATCCATGAACAATTGAATAATGAATTTGTTAACAATAACAAAAATTTTACTGTTAAAAATAAAACGAAAATGGCACTTTTATAATATAGGAAAATAAATTGATTGTGCAAAGATATATTTGGTTTTTGATATGTTGGCTTCATTTACATCTTACTATTTCGTCGTATCATTTTATAGATCGATCAGTGATGAAGAGATTGTCTTCAGCGAATCCTCAATTTGGACCAGCCCAGCCAAATTGAACAGGGAGTCAACCCGGTCTCCTCCACTTGAAACTAACAGGTACAGTCGCAACTGCTTTGAGCATACATCCATGAACAATTGAATAATGAATTTGTTAACAATAACAAAATTTTACTGTTAAAAATAAAACGAAAATGGCACTTTTATAATATAGGAAAATAAATTGATTGTGCAAAGATATATTTGGTTTTTGATATGTTGGCTTCATTTACATCTTACTATTTCGTCGTATCATTTTATAGATCGATCAGTGATGAAGAGATTGTCTTCAGCGAATCCTCAATTTGGACCAGCCCAGCCAAATTGAACAGGGAGTCAACCCGGTCTCCTCCACTTGAAACTAACAGGTACAGTCGCAACTGCTTTGAGCATACATCCATGAACAATTGAATAATGAATTTGTTAACAATAACAAAAATTTTACTGTTAAAAATAAAACGAAAATGGCACTTTTATAATATAGGAAAATAAATTGATTATGCAAAGATATATTTGGTTTTTGATATGTTGGTTTCATTTACATCTTACTATTTCGTCGTATCATTTTATAGATCGATCAGTGATGAAGAGATTGTCTTCAGCGAATCCTCAATTTGGACCAGCCCAGCCAATTGAACAGGAGTCAACCCGGTCTCCTCCACTTGAAACTAACAGGTACAGTCGCAACTGCTTTGAGCATACATCCATGAACAATTGAATAATGAATTTGTTAACAATAACAAAAATTTTACTGTTAAAAATAAAACGAAAATGGCACTTTTATAATATAGGAAAATAAATTGATTGTGCAAAGATATATTTGGTTTTTGATATGTTGGCTTCATTTACATCTTACTATTTCGTCGTATCATTTTATAGATCGATCAGTGATGAAGAGATTGTCTTCAGCGAATCCTCAATTTGGACCAGCCCAGCCAAATTGAACAGGGAGTCAACCTGGTCTCCTCCACTTGAAACTAACAGGTACAGTCGCAACTGCTTTGAGCATACATCCATGAACAATTGAATAATGAATTTGTTAACAATAACAAAAATTTTACTGTTAAAATAAAACGAAAATGGCACTTTTATAATATAGGAAAATAAATTGATTGTGCAAAGATATATTTGGTTTTTGATATGTTGGCTTCATTTACATCTTACTATTTCGTCGTATCATTTTATAGATCGATCAGTGATGAAGAGATTGTCTTCAGCGAATCCTCAATTTGGACCAGCCCAGCCAAATTGAACAGGAGTCAACCGTCTCCTCCACTTGAAACTAACAGGTACAGTCGCAACTGCTTTGAGCATACATCCATGAACAATTGAATAATGAATTTGTTAACAATAACAAAATTTTACTGTTAAAATAAAACGAAAATGGCACTTTTATAATATAGGAAAATAAATTGATTGTGCAAAGATATATTTGGTTTTTGATATGTTGGCTTCATTTACATCTTACTATTTCGTCGTATCATTTTATAGATCGATCAGTGATGAAGAGATTGTCTTCAGCGAATCCTCAATTTGGACCAGCCCAGCCAAATTGAACAGGAGTCAACCTGGTCTCCTCCACTTGAAACTAACAGGTACAGTCGCAACTGCTTTGAGCATACATCCATGAACAATTGAATAATGAATTTGTTAACAATAACAAAATTTTACTGTTAAAAATAAAACGAAAATGGCACTTTTATAATATAGGAAAATAAATTGATTGTGCAAAGATATATTTGGTTTTGATATGTTGGCTTCATTTACATCTTACTATTTCGTCGTATCATTTTATAGATCGATCAGTGATGAAGAGATTGTCTTCAGCGAATCCTCAATTTGGACCAGCCCAGCCAAATTGAACAGGGAGTCAACCTGGTCTCCTCCACTTGAAACTAACAGGTACAGTCGCAACTGCTTTGAGCATACATCCATGAACAATTGAATAATGAATTTGTTAACAATAACAAAAATTTTACTGTTAAAAATAAAACGAAAATGGCACTTTTATAATATAGGAAAATAAATTGATTGTGCAAAGATATATTTGGTTTTTGATATGTTGGCTTCATTTACATCTTACTATTTCGTCGTATCATTTTATAGATCGATCAGTGATGAAGAGATTGTCTTCAGCGAATCCTCAATTTCGACCAGCCCAGCCAAATTGAACAGGGAGTCAACCCGGTCTCCTCCACTTGAAACTAACAGGTACAGTCGCAACTGCTTTGAGCATACATCCATGAACAATTGAATAATGAATTTGTTAACAATAACAAAAATTTTACTGTTAAAAATAAAACGAAAATGGCACTTTTATAATATAGGAAAATAAATTGATTGTGCAAAGATATATTTGGTTTTTGATATGTTGGCTTCATTTACATCTTACTATTTCGTCGTATCATTTTATAGATCGATCAGTGATGGAGAGATTGTCTCCAGCGAATCCTCAATTTCGACCAGCCCAGCCAAATTGAACAGGGAGTCAACCCTGTCTCCTCCACTTGAAACTAACAGGTACAGTCGCAACTGCTTTGAGTATAAATCCATGAACAATTGCATAATAAATTTGTTAACAACAAAAAATTAATGTTCTACAAATAAAAGAAGTTATATTTCATTTTTGATGTGTTTGACTTAAATTACATCTTAGTATTTTGTCTATTGTTTTACAGATTGAGCAGTGAAAGAGAGGTTTCTCCTAGAACAGCTTCATTGTGGGCCGCCACATTTTTGGCCAATTTCAGCATGAACGTGGGTCTACTCTGCCCTCCACTGCCTACAATTAATAGCTAGGAGTGGCAACCGCTTCCAGTATAAATCCATGAGTATTAGAAAAAAAGTCACTAAGCATATTAACTCTTCTTTTGTCTGTAAAAACGTTTCATTTAGTGGCCTTTACTTATAGATTCTTTATATATATATATATATATATATATATATATATATATATATATATATATATATATATATATATATATATATATATATATATATATATAAGAGATTTTTAATACTTTTAAATGTAACATTTTAACTTGTTTTGACAAATAGTTGTCTGTTCAAATATATTTTGTAGGTGTACTATGGTTTTTACTATTAAAATTATTTATTGTCATGATTTGTTGTTTTACATAAGTAAATAAGCTTAAAAATTACAATTGCAACATATATGTACGTTCTTCAAATTATTGTAAGGTAATATTTCTTTGATTCTGATTTTTTTTTAAACTTGACTTAAATCTTAGTAGTAAAGCGCATCTATCTCAACTATTTCAAATTTTCTGACAGTTACAAATTTTTATTAGATGTATAGATACTGTTTATCTCGTTTTAACATCTCTGCTTAATGACTGCACCCAGATATCAGAATAGATATTTACATTTCCTAATTAAATTTGTCTCATAGAAACTCAGAAATTTGGCATTGGTCACTTCATCATTTTGATTTTACCTTCTTGTGTAATTTTTTTTAAATACACCTGGCACGTCTTTACAGTGTGTTTGCTAGAAGAAATTGCTTTAATCTTTAAAATCTCTGGTTAATATTGGTCCTAGATTTTAATGAGATTTCAATAGGACTCTTCACTAAAATATCTCCAAACTATCACTAATCTTCCTTCATGTTTTATGGTAGCTGCAATACATTATTTTGTGGAAATTTAAATTACTCTCTTTGAAGTTCTTTTTTTCCATGGCTCTAACTCTCTGTGTGGGAGCACGGGCTGCGAACTGAAAGGTTAAGGTTCTTATATGTTTACCTTTTCTGCTCGGTTGTCGCCCACCATCTCTGCACTGCACCTTAGACGACTGCTATTTTTGTCTCTTGTTCAAGTAAATGCAGGTACTAAATTATTTTAGTGACTGAGTAGGCCACTCACCAGGCATTGGAGAGCTCTGGTCTATCTGCACCGCAGTCACTCGCCTCAAACTACTTTATTTGGTATCCCTAATTCATTCACAGTTTTTAATAATTTTGTTATTTCACATTATTTTATAGGCAATGGACATGTGCAGATATACTTCTTTTTCAATCAGATTTTCCTATGAAATTTTAATCAATAAATTTTTTCTGCTACTCTTTCCACTCTTTAACTTTAATTATACTTCCTAAGACTTAAGTCTGCAGATTTTTACATAGTCAGACAATTTAATGTGATTTTTTGACAAAATCTAAAATACAAGGAAAATTTTTGTAATAGTTAAACGTGGTAACTTTGTAACTATTGATTTTTAGGAACAGTTCAGTGTAAGTTAAGGGTTGTAACAGGATTAAAAGATTTTCTTTAATTATCTCAGGAACTGTTTTTTTATAACTTAAAGGTTTTGATTATTGATCTTGCAATCAAGTTTTTCTTAATCGATTCTTATTCTGTCTGGTCTCAGGCTATTAGGCAATGTTTGGAGTTTGTAAACTTTTAAACATTTTGTTCACAACTGAGGTGAACACCTTCAAAAAAAATATCTCAAAAACTAATTTTGGAAAATGGTGGGAATTTAATGCTCCATGTGGGAACATGGCCTGCAAATTAAAATGTTGAGATTCATATGTTTGTCCTTACTCCCCAGTTAATGCGCACAATCTAATACGAGGCAGTTTGGCCAGCACGATGCCTCAAATGATCGCCTTTATTTTTGGAACTGAACACAGGTATTCAATTATTTTTAGTGACTGAGTAGGCGATACTGGTTACACTGGCGCCCAGTTTTGGAGAATACCAAGACCGTAATAGCATAGTAGACAATAATATAATAAAGTAATGTCTGCAAAAGCCTTTCAGTGTACTCCAAATATTCTATTAGGAGAAGGTTGAAAAGTGAGAACTTATGTAAGAAGAAATTGCAATTACTATGTAATTTTTATTTTTTTTGTCATTGAGATAAGAAAATGGCTCTGAAGTATGTATAAGTCAAAAGCCATAAAACTGTTTTAGGCAGAAAAGAACCAACTAGTCACTACAAAGAATATACTTGCTCTGTGTTTACTAGAACCCTCATACAAAGACAATTTGTATACAGTAGACTACAATGCATTTAATTTTGTGAGCTGCTTTCACCAATCTTTTAAATTATATTGTTTACCGAAAAGTATTGAACCTTTATAACTGAACATACACTTAGCCAGGAAATCGCTACTGCTCTTGGTAGAGGAAAAGTTTTCAGTTGCAATGAAATCTATTCTGGTTGAGGACATTATCATTAATGTGATACCATCTCTTACCTTTGAAAAAAATTGACATAACTTATGCCCAAACCCTCATATAAGTAAGTTTTTAGTAAAGTAGACACACATCTCACATGGCTGTAGTAGGGCGGGCATGATTTCTATTCTGTTGCATTATGGCATTATACTTAAAGATAAAGGACGTACGTGAAGGAAAGGAGGAAGACTTAGTAATGTGTCTGTAGTACAACGTTAATGTCAATGTTTAAGGCGTTTTACATTTGGTGTAAAAGTTCCTATATAAAACTTGTAGAAAAGGCAAAGAATGGTTTGATTGTGAATATGCAAGAGCGATCAAGGACAGTAGGGAAACTAGAGAAAAATGTTTAATGGGTAGTTTGGAAGAAAAGTGCAGAGCTTATAGAGAAGCTAAGAGTATCTTTAGAAATGATATGAGAGATTTTATAACAAAAACAGTAATCAATATGGAGGAAAGCTACAGTAAAAAAATTACAAGAAGTTTAAAAGAAAACAGGCCATATTAGGAAAAGATACAAACCAAATCACCATCCAAGAAATAAAAAAGGGGAACTAATAGGGTAGAAACGGAGATACTGAAAAGATGGGCGGAGCATTTCAAAGACCTATTAATGGCATAGGAGGAAGGAGCTAGTATTCATAATGTAAGGTTGGTGCAAACAAATGAATAAGTAATTAAATTCTTAACTTTAGAAGTGGTAGAAAAAATAATTATTATAAATAGTTATTTGTATATTCGGTTAACTTTGGTGCTCATGATGCGATAAGAGATTTTTTGGTATATCCGTGTTCCTCTCGATGAGATCTGTGCGTAGACACCTTAAAAGTAAACCTACTCCTACAAATAAAGAAGATACGCGACACAATCGAATTTCCAAACGCTACAATGTAAAAGTTCGCAACACATGCGCGCGTCGAATGTTCTAGAACATTCTCTCTCTCTCTCTCTCTCCCTCTCTCTCTCTCCCCCCCCCCTCTCTCTCTCTCTCTCTCTCCCTCTCTCTCTCTCTCTCTGTCTGTCTGTCTGTCTGTCTGTCTGTCTGTGTATGTGTGTTTTTTCTACGGCCGCCGAAGCCAGAGTACATACACACATGCTGTGTGTGACTATATATGTGTGTGTATTTAGAAGCACGTGTCCCCTATAACCACTTGTAATTATTTTAAAAAACGGTAAAAGTCTTTGAAGTGATGAAATACCGGAGAATTGCTAAAGTATTGAAGGGAAAAAGTTAGACGAAAGAATATGCAGATTAATATCAGAAGTCTGGGACAAATGGAATAAAAACCTAATAGTACCAATTAAAAAAAAAGATAATACAAGGCACTGTGATAATTATAGGCTGGTTTCCTTATTAAATGTACAAAATAACAGTAAAAGTAATAGAAATGAGATTGAGAGAATTTGCAGAAAAAGAAATGGCAGAGTACCAAGTCGGATTCAAAAGAACTAGATTAACAGTAGATCAAATTCACATGATAATAATGAACTGACATGCGATAGATACATAGATAAAATTTAACGGCTCCACTTTGGAAGGAATTAAAACAAGCCTAGGAGTGAAACAAGGAGACCCACTAGCTACAACCGTTTTTAGTTTAGTATTAGAAGCGGTAATAAGAAGATACCAATTCAAATAATGGGAACAATATTTAAAAATTCACATCAATGCCTGGCCTTTACAGATAACGTAATTATCAGAGAAGAATTGAAGGACTGTACCAAATATTTCGTAAGAGAAACAAGAAAAATAAGAATAAGATGAATATAAAGAAAACAAAATGTAAGGTGTTAGGAACAGGAAATATACAAACCTGGGATAAATTAGAGGTGGAGTGACAAAGTGAAGTAACAAAGAGTGAAGAAATTATATATTTGGGAGTAGAAATAGACTAAAAAAAAGGAATAGAAAGAAGGCTCACTCTAGCAATCAAAAGAAAAACCCCTTTATCACTGCAATTATCAAGTGGTTAGGCTATGTATTATGAAAAGGGGATAGTAGAGTACCAAGGAACGTTACATCAAAAAGATACATAGGAAAACAAGAAAAGAAAGACCCAAGGGAGTGTGTGAAGGAAGACTTAAGAGAACCAAAAATTGCTAACTGGGAAGCACAGGCTAAGGATAGAAAGAAACAGAAAAGAGTGATAGAAAAAGCTATAGACCTCAAAGGCCTTGCTGTTAACATTTGGTGAAGGTGTGAATACCGAACTCTGCTCAATTGACATGTATGTACGTTGCTTTGACACAACGCTATCCTACTGTTCTAGAAGGTTCTAAACAAGTACTGTTACACCACTGCAACAAAAATATATTTGCTTCAATCAACAAGCACACAAGATACACCAACTTGCCATACTCTTGTGAGTTTACGTTAGGAACAATTTCCACCAAAATGAAACACGAATGACAGCTCAAAAAATCACCCGTACTTTTTTAGATTAACACTAATTTTGTTTAATTGGAGGGACCATTATTTGGAGATTATACAGAAGGAGGCAATGAACATTCATAAAATTAAAAATAGTTTTAAGAGAGTTGACGAATTTTACTTACATAGATTTTGGTCCATCATGGTTGGAGTTTAGAAAGTCTTGAGGTTTCGTCCACAGCTGTAGCGGACACCTTCAAAAGAAAATCGTCTACAAATTAGGTTGTTGTTTCGTTCGTTTTTGCTTTTACACTTGAATGTGTGGTAGAGTTGGTGTTGAGGAGTCCTTAGTAACGTCATCAAGTTCGTTACTAACGTAATCGGCCTAGCTGCTGACGTCACCCGGTAACATTTCGGGATTTTCTGACATCACTCGCTCTTTCATCGTATCGCCTCTTAAGAGCGATAAACCAAGATTTAGGTAGATTGAATCCGTCGTCCCTGTTACAATTACTTTTATCTTTATAAATCTCCACCTCCTTTCTGGCTAGGGTAATCATTTTTACAGTTAGGCAATACTTGTATTTGCCTGAATTCTATCTTGACTGAAGCGTAGATGACGTTTGTCTTTCTTTATCTTAGTGGTAATCGTTCGGCCCATAGTCTCAATACAGACTTGCTCACATGAACAAGGTATGCAGTATACCCCTGGTGTATCCTGTGGGTTTCTTGTATCTTTGGCTGGTCTAAGCAAATTCCGTATCTTGGTGGTAGTAATATAGATGGTTTCCACCTTGTGTTTATTGAGAATTTTTTCTATCTGGTCCGTAACCATATTGATATAAGGTAAAAAAAGTTTCGTTTATTGTGACTGCTTCCGGTTGTGTTTTGCATATGCATTGATTAAGTTTCATTGCTCTTTTTATCTCCGTACTCGAGTAGTTATTCGCTTGTAAGGCTTGTTCTAAATATTTTAATTGTTTATTATTATATTATAAGAACTGAAGTTGATATATTGGTCGTGTTTGACTTACCAGTATTTTAACAACTGTTTTTGTTTGACTCAACAGCCGTGAAAGTCTTCGCATTTAGTTACCTAGATTCTCTTGCAGGCCAAAAATTGCACCATGTGACAAAACGCTAGAGTAACCAGCATTATTAACGATAGCTAGGGGAGGTGGGTTGGTATGTTAGCTGTGGCACGGGGATGTTTTTTTAAAGATGTCTACGTCAGTT
This sequence comes from Sinelater perroti, assembly GCA_036346155.1. Lineage (NCBI taxonomy): Eukaryota > Metazoa > Arthropoda > Insecta > Coleoptera > Elateridae > Sinelater > Sinelater perroti. Next base: position 1,445,699 of record JARFIY010000346.1, on the reverse strand, counting down.
GTGAGGAAGCAATAAGAGTTTTCAAACTCTGAACTTGTCGTAACAGCCTTAGAATAGATAACCTAGCATATCAATGTACCGCGCTGAAAGCCCTTGGGTTTATTTGATTATGAAACAAATCATCCAAAGAACTTATTTTAACTGCCCAACAATATAGTAACATCAATTTTTGTAAAAGAAAATGTTTTGACACGCCACCGACATATTAGGTTTACCTCTTCTTCTTCATGATCCTTATGCCCTTTACAGAGCGTCAGAAAGAACTGTTGTTTAACTACTCGTCCACTTCTTCCATGCTTTACGGTCCTGGGCCATTTGCTTAATTTATGTCAGTCTTCTCCTTGTATTTTCCCATTTCCACTATCTGCTGGATCCCTGTCTTTCTTAGTCTCCCCTTTTTCTTTTTTTTTGACTATATTTCTTACTTTAATTACTCTTCTGGGGAGTCTCTTCTTTCATTCTCCAGACATGGTCAAATCGATTCAATTGTTTCTTGTCCATTAAGTTCAGTAGTGCTTCAATTTGTAAAGTTTACCTTATTTCCGTATTTTTTATTCTAATTTTGTCACTCCCGCTGTTTTCCTAAGTATTTTCATTTCCATTGTTGTGATTGTACTGCTTTTTGATTTTCGTCCACGCTTTGCTAGAATATGTTAAAGTCGAAATTGCAATTGATTTATAGACGTGTATTTTTATTTTTCTACTAATTTCTTTCTTTTCAAATATTGTTTTTATCACCGCATAGTATATCTTCTTTCCTTTTGTTGTTCTATTGACAATTTCCTCTTTTATCTTTCCATCATTTGTAATTCTAGTACCCAGATAGTCAAAAGTCGTTACTTCTTCCAGATGTATTCCTTTACATACAATCATATTTTCTTCGTCTTCCCTTTGTTTCTTACTGATGACCAAGATTTTTATTTTCTTAAGATTTATCTTCATACCGTCCCTTCTATCTTTTTATTTCATATTTCTATTTTTCTGTGTTTCCTCGGTGCTTCTTTTATGTCATCAGAATATACAAAATTATCTATATGTATAGGTCGTAAGTTCTTATATCTTAGTAATGTCTTCTTATTCTGTGTTTTTTATTATTCTGTCCATTATTACGTTGAAAAGCAATAGACTGAGGCTATCACTCTGTTTTATCTCTCTTTGAAGTTCGAATTCTTTTGAAGTCGTCCCGTATATCCGTATGTGTGCGGTAATGTTCTTATATACACTCGACTTTTCTTATTAGAATTTATATCTGTAGTTTTCTTAGGCCTTTTCATATTATGTTCCTATCTATAGAATCAAAGGCTGCTTTTATATCTATAAGGCATAACCAAAGCTCTCTTTTTAATTCAATCAATAATCGATAAACTTTTTCAGAACAAAAATATTGTCTATTGTTTGCCCATCTTTTCTATATGCGGCCTGTTCTTATAATTTCGGTTCTATCAGTGCTCTTAGTTTTGTTTCTAATATTGTTGTGTAAATTTCAAATGTTGTTGTTGCGAAACAGATTGTTCTATAATTATCGCATATAGCATCATTCCCTTTTTTGTGAATAGGCAGGATAATATTTCTTTCCTTGTCTTTTGGTATTCTCTCCGTTTTTCATGCTATTCTTAAAATTCCCAGCCATCCCTTCCCACTATTTTTCTGCTATTTTATCAGTTCTGGGTCTGTCCTATCAAAACCGCCTGTTTTACCTATTTTCAATTTTGCTAGAGCGTCTTTCAGCTCTTCCATCAGTATATTATGTTCTCTTTTCTCCTCTTGAGTCCCCTCATCTGAATTTTCATGATTCTCGTTATGAAATTTTTCCTTAAAGTAGTCCCTCCATACTTTAACATCTTTTTTCGTTTTTTACTTGTTGTTATACCTCGTATGCCCTTTATTATTTTCCCATTCCTTCCTCTCATTCTTCTCACTTTGTTCCAGAAACTTCTTCCATTTAAACTATATTCTCTACCAAGATCCTCTCCAAACTCCCCCAACTTTTTTTTTAGCTTTCTTTATTGCCTTTTCATTTGTTTTCTACTCTCATTATATTCCTTTTTGTCTTTCTCTTTTGTCGTTCGTATGTATGTGCGCCATGCTGTTTTTTCTTCTTTACTAAATCTCTTACTTCCTTATTCCACTAACGTCTCCGCTTTTGTTTATGCCTCTCCTTATTAATACCACATATATCCTTTGCTGTCCCTAAGATTGTTTTCTTGAAAATTTTCCGTAACTCATCTAGATCCTTACTGTACTGTTTAACTCATCAAATATTTTATCTGTTTCCTTGGAATCTTTTCCTTATATTAGGTTTTTTCAATTTATAAATATTTATTCTGGTATGTTCCTCCGTGTCTTCTATTTTTGATGATTTCATTTTCAGTGTTGCTGTTACTAGTCTGTGTTGAGTATTTAATTCTGCCTCATTTGCGATGTAGACATTGCCTATTTAATGTGTCATTTATCTGGTATATACCATATAATTAATTACACTTTTTGCGCCTCTTTCTTCGGCCATAAACGTATATTTCTGCTCTAGTTCTTGCTTCTAGAAGGTATTTCTAATTATTAGATTATTCATCTGAGAGAAATTAATCATTTTGCTTCTATTTCTGGTAATAGCTACTTCCCCATATCTCGCTAGACAACCCTCTTCTTTGTTGTGATCATTACCAACTCTTGAGTTTCAATCGCCCATTAATAAAATGTTATCATTATCCTCTCTTATTAAATTTACTACGTTCTGTAGCAATTATATATATATATATATATATATATATATATATATATATATATATTTTATTTTTTTTCCATAATTCCATCTTGCGTTCCTTCTATTGGTGCTTATAGTTATATTATATCTATTAAGTGCGTCTCTTCCTCTATTCTAATATGTATTATTCTTGCGAAGACCGCGTTAAATTTGGTTGTGATCTTATGTAATTTTTTGTGATAATTATTCCCACCCCTTCCTTTCTTCTTTTACTTGGCTGTACTCCTGAATAATAAAGTATGCACTCATCTGATATCCCTTGTGTTCCAGACTCTTCTTTTTTCGTCTCGTTAACTCCAATCAGTTGTATATCGTATACTTTCATGTCTTCTATAAGTTTCTTCTCTTTACTTTTAATTAGGTTTAAAAAATTTAAAAAAAAAGTCCGAGAACATACAGAATTTTATTATGTAAAAATACGTTTATTTACATGTACTTAGTGAATATCTTGCATATAAAAATTGTTACATTATTTACAAGCTCTTAAAATTGCCTTTCAATTGGCGCTGTGACATAAAAGCAAACAGACTGTATATGGGTTTATAATGGATTTTTTAAATTTAACTAGGGAAATTTTAGTGGATCAGTTGGCTGTATGTGTTATGTCTACTTTTACTTTGTTAGTGTTCAAGTTGTGCGTCTTCTTAACGTATTGTGACGGATTGTTTTGTGTTCGTTCACGTACGTTTTTATTTGACGTAACTACTTCTGGACAACAAATTTATGCTATCTTCAGTGTTGATGGTTACGTGTCATAGAAGCTTGCCCTAGACGGCTTCCGTTGTGACGTAGTCGGGTTCTAATGTAGATGCATGATTTTTAAATTCGGTTTGATGTGATTACTGCAAACGGTGTTGAGAGGAGATGGCGGTGAACCTGTGCTCGAAGAAATGATTTGGCGGCGTCACAAGTGCGTTCCTTCGTAGAATCGTCATATGCAACTTCAACAGTTGCACCTATTTACACCTACGTTTTGAGTAGGTTACAAACTACGCTGACATTTACAATGAGAGCCGATTCATAACGGTTTTTAATTATCTCGGTTATCTTCGATATTTGCATGTTACGTCCAGTATGGATAATTTTTATGACGATGTACTCATAAACGCCACAGAGTTTATCAAAGGTAGAGCTGCCCGCAATTGGTCGTAACGTGTGTACAGCATTGTAGTTCCAGATCGCTTCTTTTTCATTTCTTTAAGGACGGAACAGAAGCCCAGGTCCACCTTGTGCACTCACTACTTCAGCATTGATGCAGAATTGGTGTATGAAAATTTCTTCAAGGATTTTGGGCCACTAAACATCTGCATGTTGTACCATTATTGCACCAAGCTGAACAAGAAGCTCAAGGCACCTGGTTTGCAGAAGAAAAGAATTGTTCACTACACCTCCTTTCATGACCAAAAACGTGTTAATGCTGCCTATTTAGCCTGTGCATATGCTGTAAGTTGTTTGCTTATCATTTCTGTAATTAAACTAATGCTGTTGTTGTTTCAAGCCATGTTAAAGCGAACAATGTTTAATAGTCATATGATGCATGTTTGGTATTAAAATGGAAATCAGACTGTGCGTTACTTCTATTGGCATTTTATTAGTTACATTGCTAAAAATATTCAAAATGGATATTATTATATACTTTTTTATATTGATGAATAACACTTTAAAGTAATGCGTAAACATTTTGAATTACTTTTACAATTATATAATCGGGATTTTTTGTGAAGTTTATGAAGCTTCTATCTCTAAAATGTGGGTAAAATTAAAAAGTGCCTTGAGATAATGTGGCCATTAGCAATCTGAATTATCATTAAATAACAACTAGGAACAATTTACATTTGCCTTGGTATCTACTATTCTAATTTATATTATACTGTAGATCTGATTTAATTACCAATTTATACATTATTTTATTGGTAACAAATGAGGTTCTATTATATAAAGGGCGTGCAAGTAAGTGTTCGCCGTTTTTTATCAAAAATTGGGCACTTATTGTATTGTCCGTCGCTAACCACTACTTTTTTCCATCTTTCTGGCAGCATACGGATACCGCGTTGGAAGAACGCTTCATCTTTTGAGGCTATCCATGAATTGAGCCAATTTTTGGTATCTTCATATGATGTGAAGTGCTGCTCAGACAGGCCATGTGCCATCGATCGGAAAAAGTGATAATCGGAAGGGGCAATGTCTGGTGAATACGGCGGGTGGCGTAGGACTTCCCAATTGAGTGTTTCCAAGTAGCTTTTGATCGGCACTGCAACATGTGGAGGAGCATTATCATGCAGGAGAATAATTTTGTCTTGTCTGAAGTAGTAGTTCCTTGAGTGCTTGGCTCAGTATCGACAATTTTGTTCGGTAGAGAGCCCCAGTAATGCTTTCGTTCGATTTGAGCAACTCATAATACACGACACCAAGCTGATCCCACCAAATGCACAACATGAGTTTTTTTCTATGAATATTCGGCTTGGCTGTCGATATTGAAGCTGGCCACGTGGTGCCCATGATTTCCTCTTCTTTGGGTTATTGTAGTAGATCTATTTTTCATCACCAGTGACTATATGATGCAAAAAACTCTTTTGTTTATGTTTGGCAAGTAGTATTTCACATGTGCAAAATCGGCGTTCAACGTTTCTCGGCTTCAATTCATATGGAGTCCAATTTCCTTGCTTTTGAATTATTCCCAACGATTTGAAACGATGTAAAATTGCTTCTTGAGTCACTCCTTATCTAAGTGCAAGTTTTTCTTGCGTTTGACAGGAATCTTTCTCCAATAATGCTTCCAATTCCGCGTCTTCGTACACTTTCGGCCTTCCGCTACGTTCTTTGTCTTCGACGTCAAACTCACCGTTCTTAAACTTATGAAACCATTCACGACAACTTCTCTCACTTAAAGCAGCCTCATCATATGCTTCTACAAGCAATCGATGCGCCTCGGCTGCAGATTTCTTCAAATTGAAGAAGTAAATCAAAAGTTCCCGCAAATGTTGCCAGATGTCCAATCTGGTGGGCCCATCTTTTTTCAAACGGCGCAGACTTCGAGGCTTAAAGATCCATAGCTTTATTGGTCTCTTTTTTCCATCGTTTTCTATCCCCTACAATATTTTTCCAATTCTTCAAATTGAGCTGTTTCAAGTCCCCCTTCACACTTTTCCACCAGCTTTTCTTTGGTCGCCCTCTATAGTTTCGTCCTTCTGCTTCACCTTTGAAAACTTTCCTTGGCACTCACCTTCTTCCCATTCGTTCCAGATGTCCCAGCCATCTTAATCTATTTTGTTTTACTATACTTATGATTCCTGGCCTCTTATATAGTTCTTGCAGTTTGGTATTCTTTCTTCTCCTCCATCTTTCGTTTTCCTTTACCCCACTTCCTGATATCAGTTTCTTTTAATATCCATGCTTCCTTTTGAATCCACTAGCACTAGCACTTCTGTTTGTTGATACTATTCTTCTATCTATCTCACTTGATTGGTCTCCTTAACTATTAAATTCACACCCTAAGTATGTGATGGTGTCTTTTTTTCTAAAACTATATCTTTTCCCTTCGTTTGTTCGTATGTCTAATGTATCTGGGAATCGATTTGCCCTTCCCATAGTGATATATTTTGTTTTTGTTTCTTTAAAGATTAACCCGACTTTTTCAGCCTCCTCTTCCAGTCTTTTTGTAATACTTTCTAGTTCTTTTTGTGTTTGTGTCAGTAGTACTATATCATCTGCAAATGCCTTTATTTGGTGTGCATTTTGTAATATCGTTCCTTCCCTATTTATGTCGCTTTTTCTAATAACACCCTCCAGGACTGTATTAAATAGTATGGTGGAGAGTGGATCCCCTTGTTTTAGTTCGTTGTTAGTTGTAAATTTATTACTTACTCGCCCGTTTATTTTAACTTGATTTATTGTTCTCTTAAGCATCATTATGGTCAGTTTTATTAGCTTTGATGGAGCTTGCAATTCGTGCATCGTTCTGAAAACCTCCCTTCTAATAATCTTAACGTATGCCTGTTGGAAGTCTATAAATAAGCTATGGACGTCGATTTCTCATCTTAGACATTTCTCTTGAATCATTTTCAGGGTAAATATTGAATCCACTGTTGATCTGTTTATTCTAAATCCGCTCTGGTATTCTCCCAGCATACCTTCTGACAAATCTCTCAATCTTCTGTTGTATCAATTGGGCTAAAACTTTATATATTATGTTTAGTAAGGATATAAGCCTGTACTTCTCGCAACTGGATTGATCTCCTTTTTTGTGTATAGGGCACATTACAGTTTCTTCCTTCCAGATTTTATCTATTAATAAGTGAATTCTTTCTTTTAGCTGATCTCCTCCATATTTTATTCCTTCTATAGGGATTGTGTCTATTTTGGGGCTTTTGTTATTTTTCATGTTTTGCATAATCTCCCTAACTTCTTCTTTTGTAGGTGGTCTTATTTTTTATTCTGTACTTCCATTATCTATCCATTGATCATGTCCCGTGTGTTCAGTGCTTAGATTTTGCTAATAATACTCCACCCATCTTTCTAGTATTTTGTTTTCTTCGCTTGTTAGTTTGCCTTCTTTATCCTTATATACTGAGATTCTTGCTTTATATCTTCTCTGCTCCTGGTCTGTTTTATAGAATTTTCAAATTTCTTGCTTGCTATAGTTCTCTTCTAATGTCTTTATTTGCCCATCTGGAATTGCTTTTTCTTCTATCTACGGGTCTTACTTACATCTTTGTATTCTTTATAGTTGTCATCAGTCTTATTTTTTAGCATTTTAATTTTTGACCTTCTTCTAACACCTCTACATTTTTCGACAAACCATCCTTTCTTTCCTTGTTGCGGTTTTTTCTTTATTTTGTTTACCATTTCCGGTTTTACTACATTTTTTATTAATTCCCACTTTGAATTAATCTTAGTTCTTGGGGGATCTTTCCAAATGTTCTTGTATATCCTTTTCGTAGTCTTTTTGTTCCTCTTCTTTCTTTAATTGTTCTGTGTCAAAATTGGAAGTACGTATTTTCCTGCTGGTTCTGCTTTTGGGAAGTGCTGTTCAAATTTAACTCTTACTAAGAAATGATCATTTCCCACTTCAGCTCCTCTGTGGGATTTCACATCTTTAATTAGTGGCATATGTTTTTCGTCTATTAAAACATGTTCAACTTGATTTACAGTTTTCCCGTCTGGGGAAATCCACGTACCTTTGTTTATCTCATTGTGATTCAAATAAGTTTGTGGTTAATTTTCTGTAACCTATTTTTGTTCTTTTTCCTTTAGATCTTTTCTGCCTTGCTATTTCTCTGATTCTAAATTGTACCTTCCCTTCTTCTTGGGTAAAATCGTTTTCAATATAAATCTTCTTTCCTTTTAGTTTGTTCTTGTTTTTTTTTTTTACTTTTTAGTTCTCTTGCCAGTTTGCTAGCTCCACCACTATTACGTCCTTCCCCTTATTATCGCTAACTTTGTGTCTCTTTTATTATCGGTAGTTGATTCAGTTTTTGTTGGTTGAAGTTTTCTACCCCGGCTTTTGTATCATCCTGCGTCTTCAGCTCTGTTATGACAATATTATTTCTTCAACCTTTCTTTTCTAAATTCTCAAATTTATTTTCCAGGTTTTCAATTTTATTTTCTAAAACTTCGATTTTCTCTTCAATTCTTTTTTTCTCCTCCTTCCATTGATCCTCTCTTTCATCTCACTTCTAAATACCTGAAACTCCTGCTTTATATCCATACTCATATTAGTAATTAACGCTTTTAGTTCTTCCATTGCTTTTCTTTTACTTTCTCCCACTTTCTTTACAATTACGTAATTTACTCTCAATAACTGTTGTGTCGAGGTACTGCTATTCTTTCGTGGTGATCTCGCTAGCTTTTTCTTACTGCGAATATCCCTTGCTTTCGTTTGTCTCTTTTCCGATGTATTTGGATCCTTTTTTCTCTTAGAACCGCTCGCTACTTCTTTTGAAAATAGGTATTCCTTTACTGAGTTGTTACTTTTTCTTCTTTTCCTTTGTTCGTTTTTTTTTTTACTTATATTCTCTTTTACCTAAATTTTGTAAATGTGACAACGCCACAATAATATTTTTAGCGACCTTCCGCTTATCTAGGTCTTCTTATTGTATTTTTCTAATCTTTTTAGTTCTTTTTCTGCTTTTTAACTTTTATTTGCACTTTCCCTACTCATTTCCTTGCTAAATTCTAAATTCTGTCCTCTGTTTCTTCAACTCTATCATTAATAAGTTTGATACACACGTGTAATTTGCGGTTATTACAAGCCAAACAATTAACGCGCAAGCACCAAGTGCCCTTCTATACATACAGTCTTTACGACTGATAATAAAATAGCTGACTATTCGCTCACTCAAAAATCACTATCCTAAAGATGATATAAAATACCTTGGGGAGACTGTGAGAACCTACATACAACAAACAAATCAACAAATATTTAACTCCATTAATTAAAATTGATTTCTCCCATGAAAAACCATTGATTTCATTTCCCATTCTACATCGTCGACCAGGTAGTGAGATGCCTGAGAGAACAGGAGCCCCAAAACCACCTAGAGTAGGTTACCTACCAGGAAGTCTCACAGACCTGATGGCATCTCGAACCGTGCACTGCAAGTTGTCCTGAAAAACACAGTCGTCTGTATATTGATCAAAACCGATACTGTCTTCCGCTTCACAGAAGGTGGTAGATGTGATAATGTCGAAGACCTTTAACTAATTCCGGAGAGTCTGATGGATTCCGTCCTGACAACTCCGCATAGTAACAGCATCAACAATTGAAATAAGCTTACTCTGTAAGTTACAAAATCTGGGAAAATGGGCTTTTTAGTGTTCTATTTCGTTTAATATTGTAGTAAATTTTAATAATTAGTTATAGGGTCAATTGAAGGTCAAAGATGATTATGTATATGTAGTTTATGTTGTATAATTCCCAGATAGGACTGGTTGGTTCTTGGAAGATTTCTCATATATTTTATTTTTTTCTTATTGATAAAGAGTACAGTTGCTTTATTTTTAATACAGTACGTGTTTAATGCTCTTATAAATACCACAATAGTTATGATTTCAGAATATTTCCTCTACAAGAGACTGCACAACTTTCTAAAGTTTGGCATTGCGCCCACGTACTGTCAGTTCGCCATACAAGTACACAGCCTCATTATATCATTATAAATTTGAATGTATGAGAGTCTTCTTTGTGCTTTACGTTAGAAAGTGGGCTATAGCTAATAAGTAAAAAAAGTTTTTATTGATAAAGAAAATTGTAATTATTATTAATTATCTATACAGTGTATATACACATAAGGTACTTGCGGGTAATAAAGCCAACCTAACGGAGATTGAAATAAAATATTTTTAATCTTTCTAAGGTTAGCTTTATCCGAATTTTTCTTCTTTTTTAATTCTTATGAAAAAGATTTTTTTTAACTGACGTTTCTTTGCAATTTATGGGTTTTTATCGAAGTTTTTCTTTTATGTGTGCTGGTGTTAACATGAGTTGTTGAAAAGCTTTTTCAGTTAGAAGAGGGGCACATCATCCGAAGTAGAAAATAAACACTGTAGTATACCTTTCTCTAGAATGCTTGGCTAGTGTTTGATTGAGCTGAAAGTTCGCTGTTGATACTGGCGGATTTAAATTTTTCTCAACTGCTGTTTCTTCTTAGGGATTTGAAGTAGCCTGGAGTAATCCCAAAGTCGACGCTTTTGGGAAGTTAGAAAGGGATAATTTTTTGTCTGTACCATTTGCACTGGAACTTTAATGGAATGACGACTGTTCTCAGGATGGCTTCAGGATTCGAAAGAAATAAGCCACTTGAGTGACATAAAATCATGCCTTAGTGAGCTTCTTGTCTGGATTCTGGTCCAAAAATAGCAAGCATCCCATTGATGTTGAAATGATCAATATATGGCTTATCAAGTTCGTGTGTGGTGAGATGGTGAACTTTGTGATGTCAACAATTCATAGCTCTACATAAGCTGCTTCGTCAAATATTAGGAGTTACTTTTTTCTATTGATGGCTCAGGAACTCTTTGAATAATTTATTAGCCATGAAAGCTTTAGCTGATTTATTGCCATTGTTTAACTCGGACTTTAAACTTTTTTTTAAATGATTATATATGATATTGCATTTGCACATCATGCAGTAGTGTCACTTTTTGGGTATGCGGATGACTGCAAGTGAACTTGTTCAGACTTCTTTTTGTCAGATCTATTTATCGATGGTGAACTGTTAGGTGGCAATCTTTTCCATCCATTTTTAGATTGTTATCACTATACATTAAATCATTGATTTTTTGCTAAGCAGTATACCAACATTATTTTTTATTAAATTCACCAGATTCCTTCCCACTAAAAGTGAAGAGTTGTCCATTTGGGATTCCATGTTCTCCTTGCCTATTTTGCCAGGTCTGGAGAGTACGCGGTGTATAGGAAAATTTCCCATTGGAGGTCTAGCAGTACTCTTTTACTGCAAAAGCAACATGGAGCTGAGGGTTATTGTACAAAAGGATCGTTTTTTGGCGTTTGTTTTGCTGGTTTATTCTGGTGCAAATTCTCGCTTCCAGTAACGATTTCGTTCGGTCTCTGCAGTTCGTAGTAGATCACATCCTCCTGATTTCACTAGATACAGATCTTAACCTTGTGGCTTTGGCGTTGAATCGACGGTTGTCCAGAGTTCACACATGATTTTTTGCGCTTGGGATTATTAAAATATATCCATTTTTTAGTCCTCGTCATTTAGCAAGAAAAGAAATCACGTTGTCAAACGGTTCTTCTAGATCTTTCTCATCACATGTAAACGATCCGAAATGGTTGATTTATCAACACCTAAGTTTTTTGAGTTTTTGAGCCGGGTTTCCATTTAATAATTAATGCCTGCAATTGCTCGTCTTCGAACATTTTTGGCTGACCTAAGCGTTCCTTGTCATTCACATCAAAATCACGATTTGATATAGAGTTCCATCACCATAAACTTTACAATTATTTTGTGAGCTCTAACAGCTGATTTTTTTAAATGAAACATGAAAAGCAGCGAATGTCAAAAATCCACTTTATAACGTTCCATCTATTCACAGGTAAAGACATTGAATAACTAAATAAAATGGATGGAAAACTGTCATACACTACAAAAATGTCAAAACTATCCACATGTTAACTAATGATATTAGTACTAACAGTTCTTCTTCTTCTTCTTCTTAGCCCTCTTTACATCCAGTGTCGGATATAGGCCTCCCCTCTCATTTTCCATTTTTTCTTGGGGAGGGGGGTGGCATTAAAACGCCACGCTTGCCAGGCGTGTTGGCGAGTGGTCTATTTATGCTAAGCATTTTCTCAGAGCATGTTTTTACAGTTATACCGCTGTTACTCGGTCGCCAGAGCCTCGTCTGTTATTTAGCAGGGTGTACCGGTGGCCTAAGCCACCACTCTTGCAAATGAGGTTGACGTTTGAGCTGGTTCGACGTATTACCTTGCCCCTTACACCCACACTAACAGTTAGCTTCTAGTAATTACATAAATTTAGTAATGAGTGCCATCTGCTTGGACCTAAAATGTTTGTTACAGTTGCTGCCAAATATTTAAAAAGGTCACGGCAGTTTGTTGCTAAGTGACTGAAACGGTATAAAGAAAAGAGGGAAAAGTGGTTACAAAGATGGTTAAGTATCCTATAATCTACTCTTGGAAGTGTTTTAACATTACTGCAAATTTTGATATCTATGAAATGATTCAACTGTATTAGCGAAATTTATTGAAACCTGCTAAATGGTTTGGAAAAGAGAACATACCCTGGATACTCCAAAATGGTCCCAAACATTGAACTCGTTTATGCACAGCATGACAACAGAGCCATCACATTGTAACTTTCAACTACCCTGTCCAATCAATAGATGCGTTTGGAGACTTATAAGGAAGTTGGGCTCACTGTCAAACAACTAGGACATCGTTTTCAAATCTATAGTTCTCTGTTTTTGGTATATGTAGAAAAATTAGTTAAAAGCATACCCAAATGGTATGCATAAACAATAAATATAATGGAGATCGGATTATTGTTAGGAATATTTTTCTGGGTCTTTTGCATCTGCTAACGTTATTAGAGATTTGTAACGTAAGTACTGTTATTTAGTTGTGATTCAATAGTAAGTGGGCTGTCTCGGTGGCCTCATGGTTATGGGTTTGCTCTGCTGTCCAAGAACCCATGAGTGTATATGACATAGCACGAAGTACATGTTAGTAGGCACAATAGGTCTTGAGGCTGCAGTGCCTGTAAGTGCGCCCTAATGGGAAAATTTATTGTTCCCAAATACAACAAAACTTAACAATTGCAAAGGAAAACGCCCTCTATGCGTGTTTTAATTAATGACATTCATTACGGTTACAATTTATAGTGTTGGTGTTTTATAATAAAAAATCCACAGCAAAAATCGGGAGCCTTTTATTTGTCAATAGTTAATTATTTTGTTTATTTACAGGTCATATATCTCAATTATACTCCCGATCAAGTGAATGAACTACTGGCTGTTAATAATTCAGAACCATTTACGGACTTTCGAGACGCCTCCGTTGGAATACCATACACCATCAGTCTTGCAGATTGCATCAGTGCAGTTTACAAAGCTTATAAATTGGGTTTCTTTAATTTTGACGATTTTGACTTTTTGGAGTATGAACATTATGAGGTAAATATAAATGAAGTGCAGCTTTGCTTTGCTTACAAAAAAATTCTGTATCTTTCTTGGTACTTCAGTATTAGATGCATATCCTAAAATAATTGATGAAAAAAAATGTTGCGTTCGCCAACATATTTATATATTTTTTTTTAAATATATTTATTATATTATATGTGATTGTCGAAGAAATGTTGGTGGTTAATTCTACTCGGACAAGCTCATGATCTCTTGTTAATTGTTGACAAAAATTAGTATGATTGCAATTATGGATTTTTAAAAATTGAACTTTATATATGATACACGAGTAATAAATTGTATTACACATGTGTGTGTGGCTTTTGTAAACTATGGTGGCCAATTTTTAGGGTTATTTTTCTCTAGTCTTTTCTGTGACTTTTTTCCCCAGTCTTTTATTCCTATTTTTTTTCAGATTATTTTTTCTACTATTTTACTTTTGGTCTCCTTCACCTTATTTCTATTGGGTTTATCTTTAGTACCATCTTGATCATTCTGTTGTTTTCCATGTTTAATACATGCCTTAACCATCTGACTTGTTGCTTGACATAATGTGCTATTGTTGGTTGGTTGTTGACATTGACTTTACTGGCGACATGAGAGGTCCTCTTGATAAGATTTGGCATGGGTTGTTAAGTCATTAAGGCCGCCTCTGTGCTATTTTACAAAGCAACCATGATCTTTGTGAAGTCGCTTTTTGGTGGAGAACAGGACCATCATGCTCTCCTCTACATTGATTTCCATTCTTTATTGTGGTTGGTTGTAGGTGATATATATTTTGACTTCAGCATAAGTGTCACAGTTTCTGGTGCTCATTTTTGTTCCTTTCTCTTCTTTTCCATTTAAACAACCAAATATGTAAATATTTTTATTCTTCTCTTTTCCAGTGCTTTTTGTCATGTCGTTTGATTACTAGATTTTGGTGTTCTGTTGTGTTGGGTTGATACTTTATGATCATATGCTTTGATATCTTGTCATTGATCTATAGTGCTACTTTCCTTGCCTTTTCTTCAATTTGTTTGCTATTAACATTAAATCTTCAGTGTATGATATGCATTGGTATCTATGACTGATTATGCTTCCTGTTTTGTTTATTTTACTTCTTATTGCGCATTCCAGACTTATCTTTAAGTAATATTTGTCTTATCTCCCTAACTTTCTAAACTTATAATTCTATCTCCTCCTAGACGCTTCAACCGATTTCCTTGAAACTTGCACACCACATTCACAACTATATTTGCTAATTCGGCGCAAAAAATCAGCCTTCTAACTTTAACCGTTTTTGAATTATTTAAATATTTTGATTATTGTCGCAGAAAACCAGATGATGACTGTTGTTATGCTGTTTGGTTTGTATTGTGTTTACTCCTCTCTTTAATAAACACCGTGACATCAATGCTAAATTACATTGGTGGCATTTGTAATGCTCAAATATGAAAGTTTTCATGCCCTCCCAATGTTTCTATTATTTGTAGTGTTAAATGTACGCAAAACATGTGGAATGTTCTACACGACTGCCTGGCGTCTAGATCAGGCTTCGTTGACGAAGCCTGCAGGGTTCTCTTGTATTGAATAAGATTGTTAACATGGTGTCTTTCTGTTTGGCCCGCTTTTAACATAGAAACTCTGACATTCTTTTTTGTTCATCTAACTTTATGTGCTTTGAAAGGGTCATTCCACTAATTTAATAAATTTTTTTGTATATTTAGATTGTTTATAATCTTATACATTTTTCTATTTAGTGCATCATATGCTTTTTGAAAATCTATGGGAGCAACATGGATCTCTTTACTGTATTCCTAGCTCATTTCTTGTTACTTTTAAGATAAACAGTTGGTTAATGACTGAACAGCCTTTTATAAATCCTGATTTGTATTCCCCTATTTCTTTCTTTATATAAGTTTTGTTTCTTTGAAGTATAGCAAATATTTTATAGGTTGCGTTAAGTAAGGCTATTCCTCTATAATTATTGTAGTCCTTCTTCTCTTCCTTTTTGTGGATGGGAGTTATTATCGGTTCGGAAAATTCTTTCATAATCTCTCCTTGTTCCCAGATTTTGGTGATCAACTCGTGTGTCTATGTTTTTTTTTATTTTTTAGTTTTTTTATTATATTCTTTATCTTGTCTGTTACTAGGAGTTCTGTGATCTCTGGTTTCTCATCTTCTGTGTTTTTCTATAATTTCTTCTTTTTTCATTCTCTTCCTCTTTCTTTTTGAAAGTATCTTCTATCCCTTTGTCGTTTATTCTTTCTCTTTTTTTATTTTTAAATGTTATTGGTGGTTGTTAATATCTTTTTCTGGCGAGCTTCATTTCTTGACATAGATTTTTTTTTAAATTCCTTGATCTGCCCTGTTAGTTTTTTTTTTTGTTTTTTTGCAGTTTAAATTGAACCATTGATTGATTTTATTTTGTTTGCTTTTCTTTCTTATAATTTGTCCTACCATGTTCTTTATCGCTTTCCAGTTTGCCTTGATATTAGTACCTTCAATTTCCATATCTATTATTATCATATTTCTTTTACTCTTCTTTGCCTTTATTGCTCCTCCTTATATTTTATTTTTCTTGTTCTATTGTGTTGTGTTTTCTAGGTAATGAACTGAGTTTTTGTCAGCATCTTTTTTTGACTTACCATTTTTTACCATTCTCATATCTTTATTTTGTATTAGTATTCAAGTGTATTTATTTATTTCTCTTCTTTTAAATAAGTGCGTATCATTCTACATCCTTTTTCTGCTGGGAAGCTTATTAATTTTGTTCCATTTGCATTTGTTTCCTTGAGTTTGCTGTGTTGACCTGTGAATCTGAGAGGTTCTTCCAATTTTTACGTTTAGGTCTCTTGTTATCACTGTTATTTTCTAAATTTTCATAGAATTTATCTTGAACCTTATTTCATTTTCTTTCATTGATATATGGCTATTTGTTGTAGCATTTTGTTTTCCTTTCCACTTCTTTTATCGCTCCTTTATAATTTGATCTTTGTAAATTTTGTGTTCCCATCGTTTTTATTTCTTCTTCTTGTTCTCACACTTTTCAAATTTTTGTTTTTTCTATATCTTTTCCATTATTAAGTTCTTTTAGTAGTGTAAAGCTATTTGTTCTGTCTTTTTCTTGTTGATCTTTATCCCTTTGGATTTTTCTGTGCAGCTATTGTTATTCTGCTCAGTCTGGCAACAATGCGTTTCTTCTAGGTGTGTAACACTACACTTGGTGTAGTAAATGCGGATCTGTAATTCCAGTGTCTTTTTAGAGAAAAGAATTATTTTTAAAACAAAATAAATCTGTTTAGTTTGTATTTTTTTACTGATTTTGTTGATTACGTCAATTATTTTCAATTTAATAAATTGCAACAAATTACTAATGTATGTACAGTGTTATTAATATTAATTTAGACTTAAATATTGTTTTAATACTTTGCAGAGGGTGGAAAATGGAGATTTAAACTGGATAATTCCAGGAAAATTTATTGGATTTTGCGGGCCACATAACAGATCCAGGATAGATAATGGTTATCCATTGCATGCACCAGAAACCTATTTTTCATACTTTCGACGACACAATGTGACTACAATAATACGTTTAAATAAAAAAATGTACGAATCTAACAAATTTACGAAGGCCGGATTTGTTCATAAAGATCTGTACTTCATTGATGGAAGTACACCAAGCGACAGGATCGTGAACCAGTTCATTTCAATTTGTGAAAAGACACCAGGAGCTATAGCAGTTCATTGTAAAGGTAAATTTTAAACGTCGTCACTACCCCACCTAGCATGAGATAATACCACTACCATAGATCAGTATTTTGGTGTAATAACTAATATTCATTTGAAGCGTAGAATAATTTGTCCTCTCTGAAATTTTACTGTACTACTAATCGAATTTGATAGATAAAATAAGATTTTGTGTTGTTTTTTTATTTTAACCCTTAACGGGTACCCTGGGGTCAGTCTCACCCGAACAGAAGTTTGAAAAAAATATTTGAAATTGATGCTTATAGTGCTATCTGATTATTCTACTTTACAACTGCATATCACCTGTAGTTCCTAAGGCCTTAGTTTCTAGTCAGGAGCCGTTAGAAGCAGGCATCCTAAAAAACCCGGGTCAATTTGACTGTGTGTGCCCTTAGTTCAAATTTTGTTGTGATTTTTTTTTTTTTTTATTGGATTTAACCTCGTTTTGTCACATGTAATTTAAAAACAATGGTAATTCAGTATGATTTTTTTCTTGACTGCATATGTAAGTATTTCATATTTATGAATGGCATATAAGTTACGAAGCCTTTCGGAGGGGAATGTTCAGACGATATTTCTGAGCAGTCTAAAGGCACTGAATATGAAGATTTAAGTGAAACCGAGAATTAGTTGGAAGATGCATCCTTAGTGTCTCGTTTCTTAGAAAGCTGAAGACTCAATGGCCTGTAAGGATTTTTTCAGTATGTTTGATCAAGCTGCACTCTGCACGTATTTTATACAAATGTAAATTGATGAGTACTGATCAAAATCAGACCATAACATCCGTAGAATGTTTCGAGAATATCTACACCTATCTGATAGCACCATTCTTATATGAGCACTATATATGTATATACTACTATATGCACTAATAACAAGGTAAAAATTGCTGTGATCTTGAAGGGTGATCAGCCGTAATAAGAAGAATCATTCGAACACATATATCTGCATAAAAGGAAATATTGCATGTTGTGCAAGAACAGCAAAAAACAAGGAAATTTGTTCAAGTTGCAACTGACCAATGTGTCATGATCATCGCCTTTATATGTGCATGTATTGGTGAAATAGAAATGCAAAAAAATTTTCTATTTTCAATAATTTATTTTGCAAACAAAAATTGTGATATAATAAATGCGGAATAGCATTTTTGAACGAGAAAGTCCCAACACATACCTTCTCTTAAATATTCTTGAAGTTATTTTTATCTTAAAGTATAAGATATCCAAAGTATTTGAGTAAATTTTATGAAAATAAATATTGAAAATGAAAAAGTTATTAATTTAGAACTGAAAAAGCCAATTTTCGGGTTTTATTTGAATTATAATTTTTGTTATCTAAAGTTCTTTTTCTCACATTCTAGTGCTGGGATCTTATTCTTAGATGTGTGTTATATATTTGATTTTTTTCAATGTAAAAAGTGAATAATAATTTTCTAGTAACTGATTGAAACTACTTGGGTTAAATTGATCCATCGTGCTCTTTATGTTGCGTCCAGAATGTGTGCCCTAAGGGTTAATATTTTTTGATATTTAGATGTCAAAATTTTTAAACTAATCCTCAAAAATCAATTGGTTTAATGATTACAAAGATATAGTTGTTGTCATTCCAAAAATACCAATACATGTACCAGGCCAAGCTCTCACAGTAACAAAGAATATGTTCAGAATTTATTTTTTCTACTAAAATCTGCACAGGCTTTTACGACTCCTATTGTATTTCAATGCTTGCAGTCTATAATGTCTTGTTATTAGCTCTCAGTTGATGCCACAGAAAAGTTCCGCACCATCTTTTACTTTAATATAAATTAAGCCTTAAGTGAAATCTGACTGAATATTCCTATACAATACTAATTTAGGATTGCCAGTCTGGCCGTGTGGTTGAGGTGCAGATGGTCCTGGGTTCGTTCTCAGAGTTCTTTGATGCCTGGTGAATAACTTATTCAGTCACTAAAAATAATTGAGTACCTGCATTCATTTTCAACAAAGGGTAATAATGGCAGTAGTCGAAGGCACGGTGGTTGTCGACTGGACACAGCGGCGAATATATGAGAGCCTTAACCTTTTTTTTAATTATTACCATTATTATACAAATTTAAATTCTTATTTTCCATTTTTGTTTGGGAAGAGAGGCCTAAGGCACAAGTTAAAAGCACGTCCAGCCGTATGGTTTTGAATGTACACTTCGAAAGTAAAAACTGGTCGTCTGTGGCATGTTGGATGGTAAGGGCCCTTTAGGCAAAACTTCCTGACTACTTGTGTCTTATAAAATTACTTTCCCCACTCTTGCACTGATCTTCGTTTTATAATCTTTCTTTGAAATTAAGGAGGGGTTTTTGCCTCACCCTGTATATCTTTTACTTTTTTATTATATTTGTTAAAAATATTTTTGTAAAGACATGCAATAATTTCATGTAAATTTAGATGTTTTTTAAAGTTTAATTTCACATTAGGTTTTTGAAAAAAATTGTGTGTGTGTGCATGTGTGTATATATTTATTTAAGACACATTTTATATTTTAATATTTTTGTTAAGCTGGGTTAGGCAGAACTGGTTCGTTAATTGGATGCTATATAATGAAACATTATAAATTCACTGCTCGTGAAACAATTGCTTGGGTTCGTATATGCCGTCCTGGATCCATTATTGGACATCAACAGAATTGGCTTGAGAGGTAATTTGAAAATACAATTGTTTATTTATATTTAATGAATTTTGTTGTTCAGTAAGCAAATACAACTATGGAAAGCGGGTGACGAACGTCACGTAAAGTTGGGTGTTAGTGAACCAACAAAACATACAAGGGGTATATACAGCTACACTCACGCTTTAGAACTGTCCAGTTGTTCAAAGAAGTTATTTAAGAAAAATGATGTTAGTGGTATTTTGCAACAAGTGGATACCATGCAACTTGATGACAAAGAGGATGAAGACGAACCCGATGTTGAGCCCCTAACGCAAGGCGACCGATTGAATCAGATTAAAGCACAGCGGCGGCAGGGCAGATCTGCACGACAACTTTTGCCGTAAGTAAATTTCTGTTTGGCTGGTTTTGTTTTTGCTTGACCACAACTAATGCAAAAAATTTTTCTATCGATGTACTTCTATGATTATGTTATTGTTTTATCAAGTAAAGTAGTATACATTTGTTAATAACTTGTGCTTGCTTCTTTTTCTATATATGTTTGCATCGCAGATTGCCTATAAACAATTTGATTTTAAAAAACCTTTTAGTGCATTGTTTGTATGATAAATTAAAAATTTACAGTTGGTGTTGCAAAGCAATTAATCAATATAGTAAGTGACATCAGAAACGTGACGATGCTACAAGAGATTTGATTTTAATAATTCCATTACAATTAACTGAGAATCAGTTTACATATTCTGGAATATGTCAACTAAATTATTGTGATAACTGTATTTAGTGCCCCAAAAACTTTTAAAATTTGAATGGGGAGAGCCAAAGATCTCTATTGTATATGTTGAATGAAAACGGTTGAAAAATTACACTGATTCTGGAAACATATTTGAAATTGTTATGTAGTTTTGGCCACATAGTGCCATTGTCATAAAAATGTTTCTTAGCTTAGATTATCAAGCTTAATCAACCTTTAATAAAATACAGAGCGACATAATTAAAGTGTTACAAGCGCTTTTCTCCAAAACGAATAAAAGTAAAAATTTACAAAATTAGGCTATTTCATAATACTTCAATATAATATGTTACTCTAGAAGATCTAACATATTCAGTGAAATTTTTTCAGTAGTTTCTATCTAATCTTGAAGGTTCTCATAAACAAACCTACTTTTATATCAAATAGATGCGAATGTTTTCACGGGTGGTGTTATGGTATATTTTGTGGTCGGAGTTCGGAACCTTTTGACGTTTCGTCGACAACTGCTGCAGACATCTTCAGAAGAAAATCTAAAAATTAAATGACTATCCCGACAGACCGCGATACGGTGAAAGAGCGAGTGCAACGACCCGTCAGTAGCTAGCCCGATTACGTTATCTACATCCCGGTAACGTCAACAACGCCCCCAACACCATCCCTACCACGGGATCGTTACTTAATTCTTAGAAGATTTTCTTCTGTTTATGTCCACTGCAGTTGTGGACGAAACGTCAAGCGTTTCTGAACTCCGACCATGGCCTTATAACCCGAGAATCAACCACACGATGCACTACTTTTATATATTTGAAGATAGGGGAATTTAAAAACTAAATTTTGTCGTGATAATAGTCTTTTAAGCCTCTAGTACTTGTCCTTAGTTTGGCACTAAACAGGACTTTTAAAACATAAGGATATTCTTCACCTCATCTAATGTAAAAAAAAAATTTTTCTTGAAAAAAATTCTGAATAAATTGCCAATAAGTATAATTGTTTTCGTTATAAAAGCCATTTATAATAGTTTTAGCAGTTTATTGAATATGTTACAGTTAAGATTATTTACCTTCTCCTTCAAGAGATGAGGCTTGTATAAGTTCATTCTGGCCTTCCGTTTTTGTAATTATTTTCAATTTTATGATATTTTTCCCGTTTCTGTCACTATATTACATTTCTATAGCACACTTGGCTGGTTCCTTTCTCTAGAACTGCGTTTGTAGGTTTCTCTCTGAATTTTCATAAGATATGCCCTTAGGATATGTACTTGTGATTTATAGTTTTAATACTGATTTATAAGTTGTGTTTGTGTATGTTTATGAATATTTGTCTTATGAACTACGTGCCATAAATTTACTTTTATATATTTTGACTAAAAATTAATAGAGGATGATAGTACTGAACAAAATATCTACAGGAAAGTAGACAATGTCTCAAACATCTTTAGTGAACAGATAAAAAATAAGCGTGTTTAATATTGCAGTTCATGAAAATACTGTTTTGTGATTTACAGTGGTAGTTTATTTTTTTAATATAAATTTAAAGCCAAACTGATTTTTATATCAATTTAACCAATTAAAAAGCTCATTGATTAAAATACTCACAGAGTAAGATATTCAATATGAAAATGTAATAATGTATCTATGATTAAAATAAATATTAAAAATGATAACTATATAAAGACAAAATTATTGATATATATGGCTTTGTGTGATCAGAGCAACAATCTTCCGAAAATTTGCAGATGTGTTATTATTATTATTATGTATTACAATTTGCAAAATATGCAAATTTTAGCTAAACTTCTAGTATTTAAAGGATATTGTGATAAGTCTGATTTAACTCTAAATTCTTATAATTGACCTGTTTATTATTTATCGGGGTCATGTATCGTTTATATATAAAAGTACTTCGTACTTCCATCGCTCAGTTGTTCAACACGTAGAAATTCTTCCTCTTTTGATGTTAGGTTTTTGGTCAGTTGCTACTGGATTCATTAGGAGTCGCTCCATTTTTTACGTGGCCTTCCTATACACTACAGATGCTGAAGAGTGTCTAATTCTGCGAATCATTTGATCTGCATGCATTCTTGTTTTATGATAATTTCATCGTTTTCTTCTTAATGTTACTCAAACACCTATTTTCTGAATCTGGTATATCTCTCTTAACGTTTTACTTCTATCAAGTATTGCCTATTCTTTTTTATCTCTACTGTTTTTTAGCAGTTGAGTTGTTTAGAAGTATATTCTCACTTTTGTTTTGCTCCTTCGAAATTTATTGTGACCTATGATATTTAGGTACCCTGATATTCTCATGCCTTTATCATCCTGTTACTTGACCCCTGCTTTCTAATTGTGTGTTTATGTTTATTTCTAGACAATCAAGGCTTGTCATTTGTTCAGTAGCCTATTTTTAGTTTACAACGTCATCTTGATGTTTTTAGATTAAACTTCTTTCAATTGAGGTTGAACCAATATAATAGACTTACCTCATCATCATACTTATAATACCAGAGGTCTATTGCTTATATAATGAAAAACCATATTATCTGCTTTTCCAGTATTTATTTTAAACCTTCTTTGAGAGTATATGTATGAACGTATATATGCTTGCAACTCCTTTGAATAGTAAATTGATACCAGACATGGAGTGGCTAGCTGCAGATTTGGGCAAGCACAGAATAAACTGTGGCCATTTTGCTTACTACATCTATGTTAGATTTGGTCTAATTGTAAAAAGCAAAATTTTCTGGTACGTTTTTGCCACTGGAATTAATTTTTGAGTTGTTTTTCTTGATAACCGGTAAAATTTGTTCCATCTGCCTTTGTCACAGTCTTGTTATGTAGCTTAGCTCTTGAAGATTTCACTTTTCTGCTACCTCTAGAGTGCCAACACTTTCATGACGTTCAAAAAGCACATGGCATAAGATGTTGGCCTAGGTGTTAGGGGTACCAGAAAATTTATATCATCATCATCATTTTCGATAATACTTTCCAAATCAAGAAGCTTCCCTGTGTACAAGAAGTGTTGAAGAGATCTAAACAAGTAATAATTTGATAGTCCAACATCTGAGGAGTAAGCAGGACTTCCCATTCTAAATCTCTAATTTTGATTGTGTGACTCTTGATATGTGAGGACGAAGTTTCAATGATGCAGCTTCATTTAAGCGATCCAATATTGATAATAAAGGTCTTCAATAACTTCTTCTCCAACAGATAACCATTGCTTCTTCTTATGTGGGTTATTGTATAAGAGCCATTTTTTATCAGCAGTAATGACACAGTCAAGAAATGGTTTATTTTTATATCTAATAACAACCAACTGCAGATGGAAATTCACTGACACTTTTGTGTATCTATCAATAAACGTAAAACCCCTTCCCTCTCTTTGTTGATTCTGCCAATTGTTTTTAAATATTCTTTTGTTGTAGACCAAGAAGCGCCAATTCTGTTAGCAATTTCTTCAGTCGATTCGGAGTCTTTTTTGACAACTTTCAAAATGTTCAGGTTGGTCGAGTTTCAGTTTATCTTTTAGATATCCCTAATATTATGTTTAGTCAGTATACTAATAGAAGTGGCGCTACTCTCAATCACTGTTCATATTGTTTCGCCATCTTTGCCAATCAACTTCACTTTAATTGGCAAAATAGTAGAGCACGATACCCTAATATCTACTTTCAATAGGATAACGTTAATAATCCTCTGCATCAAAAATATCAGATATCCCTTTACGTTAGTTCCACTGTCTGTAGTGTTTTTGGCATAAATCACGTTGACCAGACGTTATTCTTTGTTTATAGGAGAATATTGTAACATGGAGCTGCCACACAATGTGCAGGAACTATTCATGGTATTTTTGCGCCTTTAAAATTACTTTTTTAACATATCAATCAAAGCAATGTATGCGTTGTAATAATGAGTAGGACAAATTTTAGATTTTAAGTTTGCGTTATGCATATTTTTGAGATATGAAGAACATGCCCACAATTTTATATTGTATCTAATGAAGTCTTTTGAATGATTCAACCTTTTAGTGTCTTTGGGCCAAAATGTTTCATGTCTGGCTTTCTAGTGTTAAAAATAAACAATTAGCACCAGATTACCTATAGTACTTTTTACTTACCTTCAATTCAAAGTTCTGTCCCTATTTTATTAGATCAGGATGAACTAATGTTTTATAATTTTTATAATTAGAAGAAAAATGTGTATTGTAAAAACGTCTTACAATATTTTTGAAACCAATGTTTTACACTAGCGAATTCATTTGTTTTAAAATGTAGTAACATTTGTATCTCCTTCATTTTTTTTTAATTGAAGTTGTTCTAAGTGGTGAACCAGCTTTTTAAATATAATTTCTACATATATTAGTTTAGAATGGCAGCTTTGATTAACTCCTTAACCGTGAATTTTGTTTCCGAAAATGTGTATGTGCTAATTAAAGTGAAAATTGCTATACTCATCAAATGTAGAATAAAATATCGCTACTAAATTTGATTAACTTGAAAAATGAATAAATTTGTGACAATATTTTCTGGAAAATTACGTGGGTGGTTTGATGAGTAACCTGCTGATAGCAACAACTATACATACGTTTATAAAGTTTTCCTTTATATGTGAATATTCTACAGTTACAAATCATTCTGATTTGTTATATGACATTTGTTTGAATACAAGCATTTTGAGTGACAGTGCAAAGTGGTTGAAATTAAAATTTTTAGTGTGATCAAATTATTTTCTTGAAGGGGAAGCAGTGAAGGAAACCCACGAAAAAAATTTTGCCTACATGGCTGACTCATCTTGTCTATGAAACTATTCAACTCAAAGGTAGCAAAATGGGCATTAAAAACGCACCACATTCTGGAGCACCAAAAATCAATAAAATCCACGAATTTGCCCAACAGATAGTGAAAGGGTGCAAGGTTAGTATAGGCTACATATATTAAGTGAACGAGTTCGTTTTGCATTATGAATTACACATTAAAAAACTTTGGCCAAGATGAATGGGTGCTTTGTCTGCTCTGTCCAGAGCAAAAGCGAATTTTTCTGCAAACAGGAGCTTAAGAAGAATCCAATAGATTTTTTCGATGTTGCAATGTCATGGACAAAAGGTGGATTTGCCAGTATATATCAAAAATAAAATGGTAATCCAAAGAGTAAACTGCCAAACCGACTACAAAAAAAAAACGTACCTTTAAAAAGGTGTCAGTTTTTGGGATGCGAAAGAAATTTTGATTGACTGACTTGAGAGGAAGCAAACCATTACTGTTAAATACTATACCACACTTATTGAAGGATTGAAAGCAGTAATAATAGAAAAACATCATAGAATGATAAAAATTGTTGTTCCAGTATATTTGTGCTATATGCCAAATATGTTTTTGAAACTCAAAATTTTCTTATTTGAACAAAACCTTAGATTAAACAAGTATTTTGAGGGAACTGAAGAAACCCACCTCCACAAAGGAATCGGATACCTGAAGAAAGGTATTTTATAAAACTCAAATTGCTGTCTTTAGTATCAAACCAAAGTACTTATCACATCATCTTTGTAGATGCATTATGTACAATCTTATAAAAAATCGTCAGTAACATTTTACTTTTCATCACAAAGGATAATTTATTTGTTGCATGAGTATACTTTGTGAAACACGGTTATGGAGTTAATGTAACACTTCCAATTCATAGACGTTACATTTCATGAGATTTAAACAATACATTTAGTCAGTTGCTTTAGGACTTCAAGTTATGTTAAAAACTAGCTAAATATGCTTTTGTACGTTGCAGAAAGGAAAAGAAAGTTTTCGCTAGTCGGGTACTCATGTCACCGATAGATGCTCCACTTACATTACGACATGGTAAAGTTGTTGGAATAGGAATTAGAAATTCTGACGCGTCCACCTCTAGAACCCTAACCAAAAGGTTTGTCATTTCTTTTCGGTTAACTGCTCTTGTAATTAATTATGCATGGCGAGACTTAGTATTGCTTTTTGCACAATATTTTTTGTGATTATCCTAGATTATGTTAGTTATGTTGAAATATATTTAATTGATTACATTACTAGTAAAAATCTTTGAATAATTAATAGAGATATATGTGAAAAAATCATTACAAGGGAGGTAATTAGTTGATAGTCATTATTAACTAAAATATGTAAAAAAAGATTATTGAGTGACGTTTATAAGGAAGTTGTAAAGCATAATTGAAAATAACAATAAAAGATGTTAGCATTCTTCTGCATATAAAAGAAAAAAATCTTTTGCCATATACCAGTTTCTCTTGTACATATTATAATAATTATTTATTTGAATTTCATCATATGAAAAATAAGTAATAAAAACAAAGTGTATTATTTGTTATTATAATTTTCCTGAATTCAAACTTTTTCTAGAACGTCTACATCTTACATTAAAAAATTCTATAACCAAAGTGAAAACCTTCATTAATTTCAAAACTCTCCATTGTGAAGATTTAAGAGCTTTTTTTTGTAACGACCAATATAATTAATTTTTTGAGGGCTTCTTGTAATTATTAGGCTATTTTATAACTAACAAGGGAAGGATCCCAAAGCAGACGTGACCTTTTGAACTTTTATATGCAACATCGCGCTGTCTTAAAAAAATGATATTTCGCCGCTTTTATAAACTGTGGCTGCAGGAAGAGCCCTGTGAGCCAAGTTGCTACAGCACAGTTGGTTTCGTTGAAAGATGTAGAGACTGGAAGTTTTAAGATCACATATTTTGTTATCAAAATTTTGGTAACTTATTTTACTTAAAGAGAAACAAGAGAATGCAAATGTGGAAGAAGAATGGGCTTTTCTTAAAAGGGTAATAGAGAAGAGCACAAAAAAATAGGAGACAGACAACAAAATAAGAAAGATTGGTTCGATCCAGTCTGCGAAGAATTGGTAAAGGAAAGAAAAAACCAGGCTAAGAGTGTTACAGGATTCAACAAACGAAATGATAGAGAACTATAAGCAAATTAGAAATAAAGTTTATAGTCTATGTATAAGAAAGAAACGAAAAGAGAATGGAAGCCTTAGAAGAGGCATTCAAAAGTAAACACCCCAGAGCTTTATACAGAAATTCAAAAGTCGAAAGAAGAGGCTTCAAAGCACAAACAGTGGAGATGAGAAATGAACAGGGGAATTATGCATGGTCAAAAAAGAAATACTAGAAATTTTGATAGCGTATTACAAGAAAGTATTTACAGACCAAAGGGGACCACAAACTCCACAAGAACAAAGTAACAACGAATCTTCATGGAAAGAATTCATAGACGTTATTAAGAAGATGAAAAACAATAAGAGTCTAGGGACAGACAAAATAGTAGTAGAACATATTAAACTAGCATATGAAGAATTAGATAGAAGAGTTCACGAAATGATAAAAGAAATTTGAAAAAGAAAATCATTTGTCCCATATTTAAGAAAGGAGAATTTATAGACCGATTTCACTTTTAAATGGTACTTATAAAATAATGGCATCTTTGATAAACAACAGAATTCAGGAAATAGGACAAATGTGTTACGGAAAGAAGAGATGTATACTCGGTACGCAGATGACATAGTATTCCTGGCAAAACAAAGAACTTAACACTAGATTTAAAAAGATCGAATAGCAAGCGTTGAATGTTGGTTTGGTAATAAACGAAGATAAATCAAAATATATTATTTTGGACAACAGAAAAGAGGATGAAACAAGCAATGTATTTTGAAAATAAACCAAGTAATTAATCTGGGAGCGGAAATAACGAGTGAAAGGAACTATACAAAGAAGAATAACAGCCGGATCGCCATGTGTAGGTGCACTAAAAATGTTCTAAGTGACAAAAGCATATCATTTGAAATTAAGAATGTATAAAGCGGTAATAAGACTAATTGTGACGTTCGTGAGTGAAGCGTGGGTGGTACTAAAAGAAATTTTAGGCAAGTTAGAAATATGGGAGAGAAAAGTTCTAAGAAAATTTTTTGGTGGTATTGAAGAAAATGAAACAGAGAAGGAGAACAAACAAGAAACACCCAGAACTGTACCAAGAGAAAAGTATTAATACAGTTGTGCAACAAAACAGGTTGAGATGGCTGGGACAGATAACCAGACTAAGGTTTCCAATTTTTTTTTTACATTGAGAGTAAGTAGCTTACTACTTTCTTAAAAGAGGCAGGAAATATTTCTGAATTTGTAATATAGATGGCAGCACCATACAATGTACACAGGTAGAATTAATTCGATTACAGTGAGTGTGGTTTTTCTTAATTCAAATGGTGACGTTTAGTATTCAAAAACAACGTGTAATCATCCGTTTTCTTCTGTTGCGTGATGAAACGCCCATCGAAATTCATCGCCAATTGTGTAAGACATGCGGGGAAGGCGTTATGGATATTAAAAATGTGCGTTTGTGGGTGCAACAGTTTAAAAAAGGTCGAGAGTTGTGTGACAATGAACCGAAGTAACGTCGGCTAATAACCAGGCGGCCCGAAACCATGATTGGGCGAGCGAAACAAATTGTTATGGAAGACCGTCGATTAGATATGCGTGATATCGCCTCTAAACTTGGCATTTTTGTAGAATCTGTGGGGTTCATTTTGCATGATGACCTGAAAATGCGGAAAGTTTCTTCAAGGTGGGTCCTACGAATGCTGACCGACGAACACAATGCTACGTGAGTGGCAATGTCTCAACATGTTGACACCTGATACCGCCATGAATGACGCACTCTGTAGCCGCTCATTTTCCAATCGAGCCACTGTTGCATCAGCGATTTTTCAGATGGCAAGACACACCTCTAAAGAAGAAATGGTGACGACGTTATGAAAAATGTGTTACTTTGAAAAGTAACATGTTTCAGCATTCTTGGGTAAGTACTTTTTCAGAAAAAAAATTGGAGACAATGAACGCACCTCGTATACGATAAATCATCTTAATGAAGTATGCAAAAGATACAGATTAAGAATCAATCTGTATAAAACCAAAATGATGATAATAAGTTGACAACAAGTTACCGACATTTATCTTACGGTTGATGGACAGATCGTGTTTTAGATATTGCAGCTTAATACCTAACTAGAAATAGAAAAAGTTCAAATCGAAATTGCAAAAATAACTTTTACAAAACTAAAACTATTTCTATGACAAGGAAACTTACCAATCGATTTGCATTTGCGTGTGATAAAATGTTGCATATGGCCCATCTCATTATAAGATACAGAAACGTGGTCTTTAAAAATGAGAACTTTGAATCTCATTGAAACCTTTAAGATATGGACGTTATGAAGAGTTCTATGCATTCCTTGGACATCACGTGTGCCAATAGTGAAATTTTAAGAAGAAACGGAGTAGAGGAACAACTTTTAGATATCGTAAAATATTGTAACTAGGACAATATGCAATACTGAAATTAATTTTATAAGGTAGAATAGAAAAATGCCTTAGATCAAATAGGAAACAATATTTTTGGCTGCATAACATATGGGAGTGAGCGATTGGATGACTTGTTTTAGAAAAGTTAAAAGAAGAACCCTTTACTTGCTGACGCGATGATGAAAAAGGACGGCTTCTCTGAAATAATAGCCAATTCTTCATAGTTCAATAAAGAACAATTGTTATTAAGTCCAATTGACTTTTTAGAATGATGTAAATGAATTTACCGAATTTGGCACCGCAGGTAAACATTTGGACGCTATCATCTTCAAAACTGGGTGATGACTAAATGACAAGCACTGTACTGTGTAATGGTAGAATGAAACAGTGAACAAAATCTATATTGTTCTTTGTATTGCTGTTTCGAAAAAAGGGATCATTCTGTCGGATCTATATTTTTATTAATGTTTTTGAAGAGATTTTTTGAAATTATGGATACATTTTATGTTGGAAGCTCTGAAATTAAGTATGTAGTATAATTTCGTAGTTCCAATCGTTCTTCTTCTTGGATGTCGTCCCTACTTAGAAGTGTCAGGTTAAATTTTGTACTATTTATGGTTACCCTAGAGAGTTGTTCAACATACAGCACAGTTCACATTTGTATGGTTTGAAGCCTGCGAATTTTTCTTTTACCTTCAAGTTCTTTTTTATTATTAAATGCGGTATTTTGTACTTTCTATGTGTACTCTAACTTTTTCCTGTTCTTTATAACACTGCAGCATTGCTCGCTTTTAGTCAATACTATCTTTGGCATTCTCCTTATTGTCCAAATTTCGAATGATTCTATTTCCTTTGTAATATTTTCTTTATAGTTCAAGAACATATAACATTTAACAAACTTTATTTAGATTGATAAATCCAGGTTTCTGTTAGATAACATGGTTTTGAATTTAACAGGTGCGTTTTAGGCTACTTTATTTTGCTTTTAACTTCTTCATTTGGTTCTAACTGATTGTTAATTCAGTATACTTACATTTATGCACCGTTTTAATTGACTTTTTATCATAATTGGTCAACTGGGATTCTACTTATTGTTGTAAGCTTCCTTAGTTAGTCATTTAACCTTGTTAACAGACTTCGTAGACCTGTGATATTCTTAGCTACTATTGTGGTGTCATCCTCGTGTCAAATAATAATTTCTGTATTTACTTTAATTTCTTCAATTACTTACAACATAAGAATAGACATTAAACAGAGGTGGCTGGAATATATACTTTCTTCTTTAATATCTTTAGCCTCCGTGGTATGTTTTATCATATGATTTTATCATCTAATTTAATTTTTATTTAGATTATTAGTTTAGAGTGTTTGGCTCCGCCAAACGCCTTTTAAAAACGAACAAAATAAACAAAAGCGGTTTTTTTGGAAGTTCTCTTTTTTTTGTAGCACTATGTTCATAATAATCGATGTTTCTCAAGTCTCCATGCCATTTCTAAATTCAATTCGGAGTTGGTTACCATCGTATGTCATATATAATCTATGGAAAATTCTTAATTTGTTCTGTTACATTTAAGATTTATTTTGCCACTCATTTTTCCATTAGAGCTCTGCAGTTTGTTTTCTTTATTTCCCCCAATTTATCATCTATATTCCTTACATCACTGATGTCTTTCTTTAATTTATGATGGTTTTCTTACAGTTTATCTTTTACCTCTTCATTTCCTAGTTTTTTTATTTTACTTTTTGTTTATTATTCTTAATTTTATATTTACATTGGCTATTAACAAGTTATATTTTGCAGTCCTTTTGATTTTGTACTATTATATTTTTATTGCCTTGGGGCGAGTGCTAAATGTACACTTGAGAGCAAAACAATCGACTCAGCAACATGCTCGAGTTTTGAGAGAATGTGTATCCACTTCGATAGCATTCCAAGTGAAGTTCAGTGTACTGTTTGAAAGTTTAAAAATAGTAGTTTCAAATGATATAACTTTGATTGGAATTGGACCTGTTCTGAAAAAGGTATGGGCCTAACAAAAAAGAGTTGAAAGGGAAAAGATAATTATGAGACCAAAAAAAATTAAATCCTCAGTTGAAATTAATTTAATGATTTTCCTATGTTATCGTGAGGGATTGATTCCCACTCTTTAATCAACGCCACTTTCGGTTCCATAACGCTCCCGGGTGCAAGATTTCTGGCCCGGGCTCATCCCAAACATGCTCATTTGGATTCAAGTCTGGGCTACACGGAGGCTAGCCCATTTTCGATATACCGACGTCAGCCGGGTAGTAGTCACTCGCATGTTGTGACATCGGAAATGTTTCTCCAAAATGTCCGTGATGTAGCGGTCCGTTGTTAAACCTTATCCGCGTTCTCCACTAGGTACGAAAACCAGCTCAGTTTTTCCGTACATGGAAATGCCCACCAAGAACGTGCAAGAGCCACCTCCATAGATGTTTTTAAATACAGCAGTGAGCAAATGACTCCCCTGGCCTTCTATAGACCCGACCTCTCCTGTCGTTGCCATGTAGGCACATTCTGGACTCGTTGATGAATAATATTTGACTCCAGTGGCTGAGGTCCCAATCGAGATTTTCGCGAGCAAATTCCAATCGCCTTTGCTTTTAGACTGCAGCCAGCTTGGGACCCGTAGCTGCCTTTTTTAGGTTCGGGTTGGCAGCCTTCCGTTTTCTTCTTACTGTCCAAGCGCTGCCAACCACATCTCCGACTGCTCTTGGCTCTTGCTTGAGGTCGACGCCAGCATGTATCGATTTCTGATGGATATTGAGACTATATGCGCCTATGACCGCCTCTTTGGCGGCGGACGTAGCCGTCGGTTTTCCGGTGCCGCCGTCACACTCTCGACACAGCTGATTGACTTAGATTTAGTCGATTTGTCACGGCGCTTTGACTGAGGCCCTCTCTCAACTATGTGGTATTCATTTTCTTGCGAATCACATGAGCACTTACGCCCCTTGCTTACGTCAACTTCGGATAAGTGACTGAGATGAATTACCGGATTGCAAGCATACTGTAGGGCAATCACAGTTTTAGCAAGATTCGTAAAACCCCGTTCGTTATGCATCTTTTTTTGAATGCATCATCCAATAAATGCAACAAGATACTCCTTGCACATTAATGTTTTTATTTTCATTTTCCTTAAACTGAAACAGAAGACGAAAATGCGCGTGCAACTAGAGAGTTGATTGTTTTGCTCTCAAATGTATAACTATCTGGGTGGCTATTTTCTAACAATCATTCTAATTACCTAATCATGTTATATTAATTCTTTGTCTGTAAAAGTCATATTTCTTCATTATTTTTGTCGACTATTGGTGTGTATACTGTATAATTTTGATATTTATTGAATCAGTTATAATACACAATTTTGGTTAATGCCGTTGTTTTTCTTTCAGAGTAGTATTTAACGATATCATCCAATTGCAATTTGTTTCTTCTAATTTATCTAGTTAGTACCTATATTTTTCCTGATTCATACATTGTTCTGATATTTTTATTCTTTGTATTGCTGCTTTTTTTGCATCTTTGTCCCATTTAAATAACTTATTATCTATTTAATTTTCCATTATGGCTGTTCTTAGGACATAAATGAAGTGGGTTCTTCCTGCTTTCTTTGCCACAGTACTTTAGCGAGTTTACTCGCTGCAACCATGTTTAAAGAAATCTGTTAATGAGTGGTTCTGATTACACATCTTCGCTTTACTGCAGAACTAATGGGTATTGACGGCGTTTATCAGGTTTTCAGCAATGCTGTGGTTCAGTGTAGCCTTTGGTGCCATGGAATAGGCTACCCCGCGAAGATCAATCTTATGATACTTGATGTAACCATTTCCAGTAAAGAGATACCCCTTTAAATTATAATTGGAAATATAAGTTTACATAAGCAAATTGTTCACCAGTTGCTACCATGACTTCCAACGACATTGACAACACATTAAAGCAACGTCTCGCTTTTTAAAATTTCCATTTGAAAAAAATGAACCCGCTTTTTTGTTTTATGGTATTTTGTAGTGATGACTATCATAGTTTCTTTCTTTTGATATGTTTTTTTCACTTTCGTCGTCTCTATTCCTGTATGGTATCCTTTTTTGTCATATATTACTAAAACTTCTTCAACTATGTTTCTTATCGTAGTAGTGGAATTGGTACACATTTGTTACACACAATAAACGTTAAATTGTAGATATATGTGGTTAAGCATTAGAAATTTCTACTATCTTTCACAAAACAACTGAAACGAACTATATTAATGTTGAACACAAGTTCACTATCACTTTAATTAAAGGTTGGTGAATTTTATTGATTTACAATTAAAAATAGAAAATAAGAAATACAAACAAAGAATAATAACAAGAGGAAATCTACCAGTGTATGTACAAATTTTTGCCAATGCGCCATTGAAATTAAGACAAAAATAATATTTTATTAATTTAGAAATAAATTTTTACTGTATGTAACTCCACCCTAACAGCTATCCATGAAAGAATAACACTACAGCTGGGCCAAAGGTAGCAGAATAAATTCTTTTGCAAACTGATACGTGGGCTGCACGATATCTAATGCGAAAAACTAACAAAAACAAGTTAAACAGTTTAATAAGTTTAAATAAAAAATATTTTTCAAAGGGGGGTCTTGCTTTAGAAAACTTTAGGAACCACTAGATTAAAGAATTGAAGAACACGATGACAATATATAGACTAACAAAAAGAAATTATGAACTCGGTACATTTTTGTTGTTACTAGATTTTAGCATTTTCAAATATAAATTCAAATTTTGCAATTTTGTTTTTGCTTTGGCTGTATTGGTTTAGAGAAATCAATTGTATGCTACATAATAATTGATCCAATGATTATGAAGTAATGCCATACTTACCACAATTTATGGATTAATTTTAACAAAAATAATTCCTAATACCGAGCATGCATATTAAAACATATTTTCATTTTACACCTTTTCAAAAAAAAAAGTTGTGTAAAATAATATTTTTGCTGTTGATATTTATTCTTTATTATTGGTTTAACCTTTAAATGACACGCGTAAAAAAATTACGTACTTGACACATGCAGTTTCTTGGACTCCAGGTCGAAAATATGCAATAACTTTCGAAGTTAATAACATTTTGATCTAAAAATTTTATCCCATCAATATCAATCCTTTCTCCACCAACACTATTGTGTCAGCATTTTTGTTATTCATATCAAAAAAATTATTTAGAAAAAAAATTGTCAATTCTCTCTAAAAAAATCATATGGTTTTAATTTTTGAACATTTGAGCTAAAAATTTAGGATTGTATATTTAAGCAAATGTGAACTCTTAAAAAAGTATTTATTTTGAGGAATGAAATGGGAATTTTTGGAAAATTTTTCAACAGAAAATTTTTATATGCTGATGTCTATTACAAAATTAGACTTATAAAAATTATTACAGGTATAAGAAACATGCTTAAAGTGAAAAATTGAATATTCAAGCACTTATTTCCTAATCCATGCCGCCACATTTAGTAAATAAGTACGAAAGACATTGCTCTTTCGTTTTTTGGTCTTTCTTGCGTGAACATAATCCACATCTGACTTTAACAGAAAGATGTTTGTGTGATGGTGATAAGATTGTATCATTTGATGTTTGGCCATCATCGTAATACAAACGTGCTCAATTTGTTGATTAGTATGCACCGTTATCTTATCAAAGATTTTATCAGTTCCTCCCAAATTTGTTCGATCGTACTCAAATCTGCTGTTGGATTGACAAGACCAGGAATAATTATCTCACCTAAATTATTTAGTCAATCTGCAAAAAGAATTTTTTATTTTTCTCTGCCTCCATACTACTACCCCCTCTCGTGTATTTACTTGTGTACTGAGTACAAATAAATATATATCTATCAGTCATTCTCTCTAAGGAAGGAACGTATGGAGCGCACCCTTAGCTGTGCTTTGTTTACAATTTTTACAACAACGGTAGTTTACCTGAGAACCTTTCGGGGACCTTTGTGCTCTATTTGTAACGATTTTTTCCTCTTAAAACCACCACTCATCCGGGTCCCGACGCGTTTGAGCGTCCAACAATCTTTGCTCTGGACTCGCATTTTCCAAATCACCTTCATTTTCATCTACTTCCATAGCATTATCTGACGAACCTTTTCTAGAAGGCCGGTATTCTTCATTGTATAGATTATCCTCATTGTCCGATGAAACTGCGTCAATTTCTGCCGACCCCTCATCTTCTTGTTCAGGCATCTGCGGTAGCGCCCGACTCCGCAAATTACGTGACATCTAAAATACCGAAAATTGAAAAAACACCGCGAAACACAATACTTACGACTTGAATAAATGGATTATGATCTAAAACACTAAATTTCACTCCGTTATGCACGAAAAAACACGTAAATGACACCCTGGGGTATTTTGGACCCCGTCCTAATTTTCGACTTCTCCACTCGGCATCTGGCGAGAAACTGACCTGTCTGAAATGCATGAACAGGTAGCCTAACTATTCAACTAAAGGTAGATGGAGCCATAAGTCTGATTTCTAGCGAGGTCTGAGAAGTACAGGCCGATGAAAAAGGTCTGGGGTCTTCTGGACTCTGGTGACATTTATGGGTTAAACAATATTTAGAAAAATTTTATTTTAAACAAAAAAAATTATTAAATTATTAAATTTCGTGGTTTGGAAAAAACGCATTTTTTATATTCCATGGCTACAATAGGTCTATTAACTTACGTTAAACGTAGATCTAAAGTTTAAATCCACAACATTACAGATAACTGAGTTCTAACGAGGTTCTTTTGCAGTTTCTATTGTGGTGCTAATTGATGTTTTCATCAACAAGAAGCATAAATAAGGAAGAATGGCCTTCAGTTAACTAAATGATTATTTTATGAGACGTATAGAACAACAGCGATTAACAAATCAAGCAACATACAATTTCTCAACAGATGTATTCGTTATCGAATCAAACAACACATACTCACAACTTGTGGCTAATATTCAACCAATAAATCAGATTCCTATTCTCAAAGAACAATCACACCACAACTTGCAATATTATTAATAGAAAATAATAGCTAGCAGAAAGCGAAATTAACCCTAGAAAAACTAGCTCACTAGAATAACAAAAATCGTTATGTTGACCGTTTAGGTAAGGTAAAGGAATTAACCAAGAAGTTTCGCCAGGCACTTCCCTAATCACAGTAAAAATCAAGACTATAAACCCATTAACAGCATTTGTAAATGAGATTACCAAAGACTAAAAGTTTTTGGAAACGATTAAGTTAAATTCTAAGCAAAATATGTGAAAAACATTCCATTTATAATACCATAGGGTGCTTAAGAAAACACAAAAAGACGACGTAGTCAAATGCGTGAAATGGACAATTACGTCTATAACTCCATAAATTGACTTCTTTTCCGCGTAAACGTGTGGATTTTCTGGAGCCCAATACATAGTTATCTTGGTTTACTGTCCCATTCAATTCAAACTGTTAGACCTTTTTTCCACCAACTCTTCCTTATCTCATACCGCGTTTTGAAACTACCCTTTGATCAGGGTTTCCTTTATTTATTGGATGTAACAATCCAGTGATAAAAACTTTGCTGTTTTAAGAATGTGTCATTACTTGAACACTTCCAAATAGATGCGAAGGCTTCCACGGCCGGTGTTCTGGTGCATGGTGTGGTTGGTTCTCGGATTCTAAACTCCGACCACGGCCTTATAACCCGAGAACCAACCACACGATGCACCATAACACTTCCAGTATGTTTGTTGTCCTGGCTGCCGCATGGCGACCATTTGATTGTTTGAGTGAACTTCATACCACATATTGTTAATGTAATTACATTCAAGTTAGAAAAGTAATACATAGATAACGTGGCTTAAAATGTATACCTTAATATTCTGTCACATCCAGAATACAAAAGAAATATTCTAGTCATTGATAGGGACTCCTATATGACTGATTGTATTTTTCAATAAGATAGGCTATTTCAACACATACATTGAATAATAGGGTAGAAGAACTACATCTCTAGCGAAGCTATGTAGTTATTTTAATTAATTTAAATTATGTTTATCACTTTTTTTTGGATTATAAGCTAAAATAACATGAAGTGGCCGTTTTTTTAATTGATCACAACGTATATCATGTTTTGTTTATGTATGTTTCTTGAATCATGAAAAAAGCTTGAGGGGGGCTATTGAAGAAACTATAATTTTGGTGTATACAATTTCAATCAAATGATGGCATGTGAAATAAAGAAAGGCCGAAAATCCAATGGAAAGTAATTTTCAATAATCTGAATCGCATGGGTGAAATAGATTCCACCCTTACCTTACCTTACCACAAATAGTTTCTTGTACTTGTTTTGCTTTTTGCAAAGATAAGTTTAAATACCAACTACAAACTATCGCAATTCTTTCAAAGCTACATATTTTAAAGTTAAATCAGAGTTATTTGTTATAGTATGCTTTTAACTTCTACAATATTTCAATATGTTATGATTGTGCATGTACCTTTTGTTTATGTAGTGTAGTTAATATAGAACCTATTTTCTTGGCTGTTTATAGTAGTTTGTAATTTGGGGTGGTTGCAGTGCACGGACAGCTTTAAGCAGATGACAGTTAAAAACACACTTGCCAGCTATTCCTTCTGTTGACAGAAACGGGACAAACGATAAACATGTGGCATTAAGACGCATTAATCAGCGCAAACCTAACACTTCAACTGAAAAATCCAATATCTTTGGTGTTTCTCTGGCCAGAACCACCAAGGACACATTAGCTACCACTATAGCCGCAAACTTAGGAAGCAGTCTAGATGTGGAAGCTGATATTCATAATGGCGAGTGCACCACCATGGAGCGAAAAATTATAAAGCGAGGCAAAAGATGTCTGACTTCGGAGAGAGAGAGGATCAGTCCTAGATCGGTAAAGCTTTTGAGACGTTCTCATCCTCAGAGTTCAGCGGAATCTTCTTTTAAGTTCCCTTTAAAGTGTCAGTTGCCTCATGTAAAGAAGAGTTCCACAACACCTTAACCACTACATTATTTACTGCTACAATGTACAACCAATTTTCTTACCGATGTAGGGATTTAGGTACAAATCACTTGGTTGTAAATTTAGTTCAAAGTATTATCAAGCTTGATTAGAAACTGATGTCCTTTACAACTATTTTGGTTTATTTACACCAGTGCAATAGTTGTCTCAACGCACTATGACAATGTGTTCTATAATATAAAAAAATCACATCTAAAATATATTTAATGATACTTTTTACTTCATATTTTTAATGTAGTCTTTATTTTGTAACAAACAAAAACATCTTGGTTTTATAAAGAATTAATTTGTGTGTGTATATACACAGACAGAGCAGCTGCAAAGTAAAGGGACCCACTTTAACTACAGCTTTCCGAGGTCCTTTTTGTTACTGTAGATTCTAATAATTTAGAAATTGCAGATTAGTTATCTCCAGATTTATGGGTGGGAGTAACAAAGATGGATTTTCATTTATCTGGAGAACACCTTGGTTCAATGAAAAGTGAAATTGTGCATGACGAACAGATAGCAAGGAGAGGACATATGAGAATTTTAACATTCCAGTTTACAGGTCACCATAATTATTGTAATAATAATGGTAAGGCTCTAACGCTGCACTTTGGAGCACGGCCTGAGAACTGAGAAGGTTGAGGCTCTCATATGTTTTTGCCTGGTCGTCGCAAAACATCTCTGATGCGAGGCGATGTGGCAAGCACCGCGCCTTAGGCGGCCGCCATCATTGCCCCTTATTCGAGTGAACGCAGGTACTCGATTATTTTTAGTGACTGCCGGTCGTTCGCGTATTTCGCGTTTTCTCAGGAAGCTACAGAATTGGAAAGCAAATTTTGTGTTTCATAGTAGAATTGAGAAAACTTTCTTTAGATAATTTATTACATTCATCTTTAATGTTTGATGATCTATTATAATCTGTTGAGGGTCCAGTTTTTTTATTGAACAAGCTTCTCAACCATTTTGATAAATTTGCAGAGAATCACTATACATACAGTGAGAGTTGTCTTTATACACACTAAATTTTTAAGCTATAAATTTACTGAACTGTAAGTAATTCTCATTGTTAAAATTGTAGTGTTTCATTAGATATAAGCAAAGTAGAGGTGCATATGTGTATCTAAACGAACTAGTTTCCAAAATAGTCACTATAATAATTCAACAAACCGTAAAACATGAATACTCGCTTGGGAAATGGTGGAATGTTAAAAACGGATATTTGTTTTATATAAAGGATTGTCATTTATTATTACCTTTACAGTGGTGAGCACATGTCCATTTGTCACATTTATTGAACTATTTTTGGTAGTTCCTGTCATGCTTGTCCACATAATAAATAGCATTCACTTTTACTACTTAATGGTTGTTCTGCTATCTGTCTTTATAGAGAACAGTCTTCATTGAGTTTCTTGAACTGTTTTGATTATCTGTACTAGTTCTGTTCGGTTTAATTCTTTTTGATTTATCATCTGAAGAACATAAAAAATAAAATGACCCATTAATTGAAAAAACAAACTTTTGCTTATTATGAGTTTTTAGGTATACTTTGTAGAAATACTACTTATTTCAGACACTTCAGTCATGGCTTCCAAAAAAATTTATTATAGCTCTTTGTTTTATGTCTCATACTTCAAGACTCACCCCCTTCCCAATTCTCTCTCTATATATATATATATATATATATATATATATATATATATATATATATATATATATATATATTCAGTATTCATTTTCAAGAAGGAATGGAAATAAATAATGATTAGTGTGAGTTTATCTCGTGGCCTTTCATATAATTCAAGATTAGTCAGTTGAGAAGGCACTGCAAAACATGTACAGGAACAGCTTTGAGTATATCAGCTGCTCAATAAATAAAATTAATTTGGCCTCGGCAAGTGCATCATATCACCATTATTTTAATAGGGGTATATTAAAGCCTATTGATTTGATGATGTTACGATTTTAAAATCCGTCCAAGAATTCTTTTCAAGGAAACTACAAAATTGGGAAGGGAATTTTATTGTTATAACAGAAGTGAGGCAAGACAACAGCTTATTGTCAGATTGAGAAAAACAAAGCAAACTTATAATGTATTTAGAGTTAGAGGTATATATAGAGAGCACGATAGCAATGAGGTAAAGGCCTCAATAATCACAATGGCAAACATCTACATGCCCAAGTTTTTCAGAGGTAAATTCACTAAACTCTAAGTAGAGATACACATATATATCAAACAGAAGCTTCAGTTATTTCAGAAGAATGAAGTGCCCTCCTTGTATCCATATTGTGCTTCTCAGTTCTTTGCGAAATAAAAGTATATTGATTACCAACAAGATCGGCAGTTAAGCTTTTAAATGCACTTAAAGGAGTTTATTTTATTCTTTAAAACCGTGTAACTCCCAAACAAGATACTTTTGAACCAAAGTTTGCTTCATTTGATTTGGTTTAACCTCGAGAAGATCTAATTAAGCTGGGTGCCTTTAATTGTATGCTTACAGATCACATCCATCATTTGTGCTGTTCTTTGTTCCTTTCATGTGGCTTAGTAATCATATGACAGAATTTTAAATTTAGTACCTTTTAGATGTGAATGGATGAAGGTGTTATGTTATTTTATACATACAAAAGCTTTTGATAAAAAAAATATAGAAGGTTTTTAGTAAGAAATGTGTGCATGTGTGTGTGTGTGTGATGGGGATAATTATATGATGTTTAGTTATTACTTAGACACATCATTACATGAAAAAAACCATATCTAAAAAATATAGATAAGGAAAAGTCACTTATTAACTCCAAATTTTAAATTGGTAATGTAACACCTCTATCTACTTGTGTCCCAAGTATTTTATCTTGTTTGTGTATACTTGTGTGTGTGTGTATATGTATATATATATATATATTTTACCCATGTATCTATAATGTATTTGTTAAAACCTGTTTTTATGTGCTTACATTATATTTTATAAATGTTTTATTGGAAATTTTTAATGGTTGCTATATTTCAGTACATTATATTTATGAATTATTTTTAGGTGTAATGACGTTCCATAAGATGATTACATTTGTCAACATTATTGCTATTTCCTATTAGATGCTTGAAGGTTTTTAATTACAACTTTTAAGAGCATTAAAACACTAGCAAATTACACACCTTACATACTTTGTTGACTAATTTATTTAATGTAGTTTCTATGACGTAATTTTCATATTTTTTGGTGTACTAGCAGAAGCAATCAATTAACATGTAAAGTTGTGTTGCTTTATATTTACATTATGCACTTTTTGCATGAAGATCTTGTTGGGGCAGTGTGTAAAGGTTTATTGTTTTTATATACCATTGTAATTAGGTGAAATCATTATGTAACATTTTTGATTAGTTAGTGGTAATATGGAAAATGTGCCATTTACTCCCATTTGTTAAATGAATCATGTATAGTGTATTTAAATTTATATGGTCTGCTTGAAAGACTATGGTAGTATGGCATTGTTGCATATAAAAAGTGGGTTTTTTATAGCAAATTATTTCTTATACAGAAGCAATTGAAATATAAAACATAGATTACTCTAAGGGGAGAGGACAATATTGATTACATTTAGATAGCAGTAGCATTTGGGCCAATTAAAGATCATGACTAAAGACATGAAATCTTCCAACTGTCAGAGTCAATATAAAACACTTTTTGGCAAAATCAATTAACCATTTTTAAGACCATGACACGGCAACTAGA
Organism: Sinelater perroti; assembly: GCA_036346155.1. NCBI lineage: Eukaryota > Metazoa > Arthropoda > Insecta > Coleoptera > Elateridae > Sinelater > Sinelater perroti. The sequence continues at coordinate 1,403,011 of JARFIY010000346.1, read as the reverse complement.
TGAAGGTTGGGATAAAAATTTGGCAATCGCTTTTTTTAATCATGATTTTCAACTTATCCAAGTGGCATTGCCATACAAATACAACTAAAGTTCTTTTTCTTGTAGAAATTATATGCTGCAATTGGATTTTTAATGTTGATGATCTCCATTTTTCTATGTAAGAAATATTTTATATGCAACAATTCACATTGTATCTAGACCTTTTTGTGCTTTTATCCATATTTGAGCTTAGTATTTGTATGTATTATATAAATTGTTATTTAAAAACTGTGCCTCAAAGAGTCAATATGTGTTATTCTGTAAATATCACTTCTTAGATAGTAATTATTGTATTTTGAAATTATAATTTAAAAACTTAAAGAACGTTATGGTACAAATGTTAAGAGTTTTATTTAGGAACAGTTTTTCAGAATGTGCAAATGAAAAGTTTGTTATTACCACAACGTGAAAAAATACTCACCAGCACCAGAACGGAATGTTGGCCTTCTCGGTGCGGAAGTTGTAGTGTTGTAACTGGTGCTGTTGTTGTCTTTTCATGCTGAGGTTATGTTACCTCTTTATATTATTAACTATACAAATATGTTGAATTGTTATAACTGTTTAGCAGTTTAACACAACCGTAAAAATCAAAATGCATCACCTAACTAACTAATGACAATGTATATTTGTATTTTTTATAATAGTAATAAAAGATTTACATGCTACATGAGATTTTGTTTCATGAAACCAGCACCGTAAATCAAAATATCATACATAAAAATTAATAATGCCAAAATATCCCATTTGTTAGGGTTTTGTGCGAAAGATATTGAAGAAATAATTAAAACTAAAAAACATCATATAAATATTAAAAATCCTTACATAAATGTACGTTGCTCTTTTCAATAAGTCCAAATTTAAAAATTGTGCATTTTTCTATAGTTTACTCTTGGTTTTCGGCATTGTTCAACCATAAAGTGATTCCTCCTAAAAGAAAGTTAACCATATAATTGTTGAGCTCTCTCCATGACATCACGTAATGAAAGATCAGGGTGTAGGATCACAGATAATAAGTTAGTTAAAATCAAAATTAGATTAATTTTAAAAGGAATCTTTTTTAGAACATATAGGGTAGGGATGGTAATAATTCAATGAATTCTAAAACGGCAGGGGCAGATAGAATTAACGCAGAACTTATATAAACATATTTATCTGTCAGTGAAGGTACAATAGGTATTTGTAAACAGGATATGAGTAAAGAAAGAAATTCTAGAAAAGTGGAAGTAAAAAATAAATAATTTCGTCCACTATCATAAAATGAAGGTTGTGACACCAGCTAACTGCACACAAAAACTCTTCGATAGCACTCTGTTCTCCCAAGTGTTTTTCTTAGTGGTTCAAACAAATGACAATCGCGGGATGATAAATCCGGACTATAGAGTGTTTTGGTGTAGTACAAAACAAGTCAAGTTTGGACAGCTGTATGGGGCTGGGCGGTGGCATGAAGCAGGATTGCATTTTGGGTTGCCTAAGTAGTGTCATAGTTTACTCTAACCTCAGAAGTAATTTCAGCAAACGTTAATCTTCAGAAAGGCCACAAACAATACGAATATTCTCCTCGGCATGCTGGTCCTTGGACAACACCAGAGACATTCATTTTCAACTGCCATGAGGGATGCTTGGCATTTAAGTCCCCTACCAATACTGTTACAATGTCCTTCTCGAAGATGGCGTCCATATTCACAGGAAGGAGGAGGCGTTCTTGACTTGACTTGAAAAAGACTACAGTTCCACCCTTCCTGGCTAGCTGTCGATCAGTGCGGTAGCAGGTATAATTCAGAAGTCTAACCGCATTTCCGCCCTTGAGATGGGCACCCTCAACCAGAACCACATCCAAATCATACCTTCAGACTGGCTGTGTTCCAGAAGGCAAGTCAGGATATGGACGGGCGGGATAGGTTGGTTATCTATGAAGTGGCTGCAGGAAGACTGAGATGTTGACATGACATATCAGTCCTCCTAAGATGTTCACCAGGTTGGAAGCCCCTACTAGGGATCGGAGCACCTTGCCGAGGTGCTCCATCATCCAGCTTTTGGAGGAATGAGGTAATAAGAATAGGAGTTAGAAATAAAAAGGAAAAATAGTTGGTATTAACTTCACATAATCCATTATACTACAAATAACACAAAGAGCACATATATAACAAATTTCAAATTGAGTAGTATATCTGAATTTACAATTTACAAAACAATGCAATTTAAAAATTGTACGAAGTTAGATACCAACTGCTACACATGAAGAAGACGAGCTAGAAGCTATGTAGATATACTCTTCTAATTGGTGACTTTAACGTGAAAATAGGAGAAAAGGGCAGAAAAAATCTTATCGAGCCAATGGACAATATTCCCATTGGGAGCAGCAATCCATTGCAATTCAAAAGGACAATGTTTAACGGAGGGTGGCTTGCGCTAAGACGTGCACCATGAGTGGCTCAAAAGGACGATTGGTGAGATGGGTTGACTCTGGAAAGCTACAGATTTGTCTGTGGTTGAGTCCAAGGACCTTTCAAAGAGACCTAGGTTACTAGTCTTTTCTGGGCTGGAGGTGCAAAGAATCAGGCCGCAACATGCTTGAGGAGACAAAATCCTGCACCAAATTGGAGACTGGCTTCTAAGTAGAAAAATAGAAAAGGAGTGGCAACTTATTGTAACTCCATTTATTAGGCATCATTTGGCGCTTTGGAGACGTCCCAGTTTAGGGCTTTTTATAAACTGGACAGGATTCTAAAGGGTCTCGGCAATGGGGATGGTGCTTCGGGTGAACCTGAAGCATAATAAGGCAGTTTCTGTGATCTTTACTGCCTTTCAGGAACGTTTGACATGGCCCTCATTCAAGAATTCTGGGTAAACGGGAGTAAAATTAGAGGTCTAGGGAAAAAGAACTGATCTACAGTTGATTCTCAATGGTCTGTAGGACCTGTATTATAATCCAAAAAGGTTTCCCCTTAAAGTTTTTGTGCTCCAGAAACTTAAATGTAGTTAGATTAAAGATGAAGAATGGGAATGGACTGAGGGAACTAATACTTGGACCAGCATATTCTTCTTCCTTATGATGTTCTTTTTCTACAGCTAATCAGAGAAATGGAGGAGCTTGTGATGAGATGCAACATATTATGGATCAAAATGAATGTATAAAAGAAATAAACAACAAGAACAGACCTAGAAAAATTATCTGCTATATAGACAAATCAAAGACTGGGTCTGGCATTGTGGAATTGCAGGCAATAAGAAAGTTGATGAGCTATAACAAAAAGGATTATCTTTGGCTTTGGGAGTATCTAAAAGTACATACGAAGACGGGTGAGAGAATGGGTCAGAAAACAACATAAATACTGAGACTATGTACCGGAATAAATAAAAAAACTTTATAAAAGGACCAACTTGTAAACGAACTGAAAAACTGTTAGTACAAAACAGAAATCAATCAACAGACAATGTGGCAGGGAAACGGGGAAAACGATTTATGTAATAATAATAATAGTTCCCCGTAACAGGCCTTGAAGGCCCTTTGGGGTCGTAGCAGGATAGATCTGCTACAATCTAGAGCCTACAGTACACAATGGTAGTATCGTGGCTAGTGCTACGTACCGACCCCCTATTATTACCCCAGAGTTTGACCTTCAGGTACTTATTCATTGCAGCCCGAGTCGAGCTGGGCCATAAAAATTCCAGCGATTGAATTGGCGAGAGCGGGGTTCCAACCCGTAACTCTTAGTTTCGTAGTCTAGCGACCTATTCACTAAACCACCACGGCTCAAACAATTTATGGAAAACCAATAATGGATTCAGAAGAATACAGGAACTATCTAGTAAAGAACTTGTATAGACTGATACAAGGAATATGGATACTGAAAAAAGTGCTGTAAAGAAAATGAAAAAAATAATATAAGTCTATGAGACTGCAGTGCTACCAGACATAAACCAAAAGCCTCTTAAAAAAAAACTGGAATAACATCAAAGTCGATGAACAAAAGTATGTCACGGACATACACAAATAATTAAATTCCTCTACAGACATGGTGAAATATTAAAAAAAAGACACTACATCAATACCAATTAAAAAGGTGTAAGACTAGAAAACCATAAACATAAATGGAAGAAGGTTTAATTATCTACGCTACGCAAATGACGTAGTGTTCACAAATAATTTAAAAGTCTATGGCATAAGAACTAAAACATGATCAGAAAAATAGGGCTGAAAATAAAACCAAAACCAAAAACACAATTAATAGAAAAAGGGATTGAGTATACAATGAAACAAATGAACAGTAGATGGACCAAAAGGATTCACTATTGTGGACTGAAGAAAAGTAGAGGACACCTTCAAATAAGATGGGCGGATGACCTGGTGACTAGCTTGCGATGGCGAAAGGCCAATGACCGATTGAAGTGACGTAAGAGTTAGAGCACGTATTGGTGGTTACAGCTGTTTCCCCACTTTTGTATTGCTTTTACGTTACTTTAGGCAGGAAGCCTCTTTTTTCACAAAATTGTCGATTATTTCTGAAGAATGAAAGATACATGTTTCTAATTAGAAAATTTTATTTTTTTTGTGGAAAAGACTATTTCTGATATGCGTAGTGGTTAATCTCGTACACAACAGCGCTTCGATAAAATTATTCAGTGTCGGTATTGTAGTTTTCGTTATATTCGGTTATGATGAGGAAGAAAGCGTTGGCAAAAGGTAAGGTACGCATGGTTATCGAGTTGTATGATTATTAAATTCGGGTTTTATGCTTAATATTTTGCCAGAATGTAACCATTAACTTTCATAGAATAGTAATTTGCATGCACTTTCATTAATGGCATCATTTTCTTGTATTTATTCTTAGGTTAGAAAACATGATATTTCACCATCCACTGTAATGTATAGTAATTTAAGATAATTGTTTATTTTATTCCTTGCTACCATGAGGCCATTTATATCCAGGGAGGATCACACCCCAACTGTTAACTGTAGATAGTACTTAAATGGTTGAATACTCTTAGTAAATTGTGAGTAAGTTGTTCGCCAACAATTAGTAACGAATTTAACCGTTCAAGAAATTATGTTGATCACAAATTGATTTTGATATTATATACTAGTTTTTATATATATAGTAACATTGTTGAATAAGATTGGATGTTGTATTGGTTATTCTTAGGCGACCTTTTGCTTTAGCAGAAGTGGCGAAATTGGTCGATTTTGGTGTTAATCGCTAGTGTTTAATTAGTTTTTGCAGAAAACCTAATCTTATATTGAAGCCGACAAAAACCTAATTTAGGGTTTAACGCCGTTTAATAAATATCCCAAAATACACTAAAAACGTGACGTCAAGTAAATGCTATTACCACGTGACGTGCCACATGACATTCTAGCATAAAAGAGCACTATTCGATCAGTAGTACTTGACACCACGTTTTCCATTTGTTTGTCACCCAACAGCTCAAGGCTGTCGTAGGTGTAAGGTGGACTCGATGGAGATTCTACTTGATATGGGCTGGCAATATGGTGACCATTTTTACTAAATTGTGATCGTGATCCTACTGAAGATTTACTTGAGGATCAGGAGAGTAAAAACTGAGTGCCCCAGGGTATTTCAGCATATTCGCTAAACGGCGTTAAACTCTCACGCATTAGGCTTCTTTTAGACAGGTTGTCAATACGAATTGATCAATCGATTTTGTTAGTTCTGCTAAAGCAAAACCTTATCCATTTTTGTTTTAGGCAATCGGCAGTTCGATCCTTCTACAACCTGGTCACAGAAGAGTTGTGATGTAGTTTGGCATTTAGGACCATCCCTTTTTTGGGTTCTAGATTACTTCTAACTCGACGCTCACTGGAACTGGATGGGTACAATTGGAGGATAATATCTGAGCTATGTGTAGTCCTGTGATGGTGATTCTTTCTTCAATTGCAATCAAATTTAAATAACTAGGTAATTACTAGAACTAAGATTTGTACTGCAATAATTTGAATATTCAAATGTCTTATTTATTCCGGAACCTCTCATGACATTGATGTAAAGGTATAAATAATTTATCTTTTTGTCTCTTTGCCTGTGTCCATCTAAATGCTCATTTATAATGAACGTAAGCATAACCTGGCCATTTACTTTTCTATATAAGCATCAATACTAATACTTCTCTTTTGTTGAATATGTAATGTAGTTATTTTTGTTGGTTATTTCTTAATATAATTTCAAGATATTTTAATTGTTTTACTTGTATTATATTTTATGCTTTATAGTTTATGACAGTTTCATTTGTTTTATTAGTGATGGTCATAATTTCTGCTTTCTTTGAGCTTATTTTTTCTTCATGCGGCTTGTGGGTATTGACATTTGTATATTTTCTTCTGCTGTTTATTCTCTATTTCTATTTTTTCCTTTAGTTATTTTCATATTCATTACAACTATATAATGGTTGTTTCTTGTCTTACTGTGATATCGTTTATTTCTTTCTTCCTCTGTTGAGAAAATATTAATAAATGAATTTTTGATCTTGCTTGACATCTCTCATATATATTTATGTATTTCTCTAAGTTGAAACTATATACTTCCTACCATCTTGTTCAGTGTGCAAACGTTTTTGTTAATTTTTTTTATTTTTTCATATTATGCCTTATGAACAGTTTCCTATATTTTCATTTAAGTCTCTAACTATTATTTATGTTTCTTTTTTGTCTATTTTCCCTGTTACTTTTTGTAGTTCATTCCATAACTTTCCATGTTATCAGTAGTGTAGCTTTTTGTGCCTTTTTCAAATTTTAGTCTTGAAATTCTGATTATTCTATTCCATTCTTTCCTTTGTTAATTACTAATTTAGCCTATATTTAATCTTTTTCTGATCCAGTATATATTTAATTTCTTCCTTTGCATTTATTTTCTTCATGTTCTATATTGCAATTCAGCATATTCTGTTATTTATACTTATTTGTTGTATTACTTTACATTGCTATTTATTTTTTACTCTTATATAAAAAAATTGTTATTTAGAGTTATCACGAGTCAGATTTTTGTTTCTTAATTTCTTCTTGTTTTTAGTAATGTGCAAGAAATTGATTTTAGGCAATACTTGATTTTATCATGTATAAAGTGGCTAACCAAAGTGGTTTGTTGAAGTATTTAGCTCCAATGCATCCAAATGTGTTTGATTTTAGGTGTGACCTACTGAGTACCTGGGTTTAATTCACACAAAGTATAATAATATGATTGTCTAAGGCACGGAGATGGACAGTTAGTGCAAACATATTAAAAGTTTGTCCTTGACACTCCTTAAATAGGATGAATCTTTCCATCACATTGTTTTGATTAAAGTAAACAGGGAAATCCTCCGTATACTACAAGATATATTAAATAAACAGGGAATTCACTGGGCATACTATGTGATATAATAATGCAATCTGTGCATCACAGTTCTTTTTGAAAACTTATTCAGTGGATGTTTTCTTGTTTATAAATGCAGATGAGTTGTCAGAAGTTTGTGATTATTTAATAAGGATACTTCTGGCTCACTTAATTTTATCACTATCGAAGTTCAATAATTTTGTGCATCTATTCTTACATATCTATGGAAATACTTTTTAGTTCCTAAAATTTTATAATGCTTGCTTAGAAACCCACATAGAGCTGTTTAGTTCTTTTTAAACCACAAAGACCAAAGTGGCTCAATTGTCAATCTTCAATTTTTACCTATGGAGTACGCAAGGGAAAACTGAACTGCTCTAATTTCACATTATAGAATTTCCACAAAAAAATTAATTCAAATCTTGCAAATGAGAGAACCTTGACAATTTGTTTGTCATCTTTGAGGAATTAAGTGTTGTGTCCATACATGAAATTGTTATGATCGTGTTAATTTATTATTTAGAATTATTTTGAATAATAGAAGTTTACTCCAAACTTAATTAATATAATGCATCTGTCTGAAGTAAATGGACTGCAGAGTCACACGCTGTTTTGCTCTTGTTACTTAAGCGCATTATTTACTTTATTGACCTTACCAGATAATTTGGTCCTTATTAAATTATCGCTATATGTTTTACAAATGTAAGATTGGAGGAAGCAAATAAATTAACCCAAATTTCTTTGATAGTAGTCGGGCCTCATAGGACGAGAATGCTGTGGTAAGTGGCTTTTATTTTACTGGGTTTAATGGGTAGTTTGCTACTTAAATTTAACTGCTCAATATAAATCAAGAATTTGTATTGCAGTCCTTCAAGCCAGATTAAGTGGGTCGGCTTATTGTTGGGAGTATGTTCAATTTATGGATATCTGCAGTTGTGTTGACATGTAACCTTGGCTCAAATTACTTCCGAAGTGTCAAAGTTGATGCCTACTGATGTTTAAAGCCACTTTTTGAAGTAAGTTGCTTTACCTTTACACTTCTGTACCTATAAATATTTTATTGTAGTTAAACACATATATTAGCATTCAGTAATACCTAGCCCTGGATTACCAAGAGAAGTAAATTAATTTCCTGCCAAGAAAAGCAAGTGCTCAAAAAGTTTATGATGTCTCCAAGCAACTAACACACCTAGGTTCAAGGAATCGGTTTGTTTGAGAAATTATTTTGAGATTTAAGGTAACATTTTATAATTTAAATAAAAAATATAATAATAATAATTGGCTTAACATTCCTAAAAGGGATTTAGTCGCCCATTTGGGCTTCCCGTATCTATTTTTTGGGGTAGATTGTTCATCACACTTCCACTACTTCACTGAAATTTAAGTAAAACTATCAGTATATCACTACAACCCTGTGCTTGTCTTTGCTACTTTAACTATCTCTTTCCATTTCTTTTTCTTTTTTGCCTTCTCTTTCCAGTTTGTAATTTTCAATATCCCTAGATGTTTTTTCACCTCGTCCATCCATCTCAACTTTAGCCTTCCCATTGGTCTTTTTATTAGTTTTTCTTCCATTTTGTTTCACCTTCTCTACTTTTGGTTACTTTCCCTAAATCTACCAACCTTACTTTTCCTGTTTCAATGACCTTCTACCTGTCAAAATAACTGTTGCACTTTTAATCTATATTAAAAGGATACTTTTCAGTTCCTTCTTATTGCAAGCTTTTCCTTTCCCTTCCTTTTTTGTTATTTTATGTTCTCCACTGTCTTAAAACAATTTGCTTTGATTATTTCTTCAATAAAAATCACTTTTCTGAGATGTAATTTAACTATGTTTATCTTCCACACTGTTGCCACACAGGCCTCTTCAAAAAATATATAAGATAAATAAATTCGCCTGTTCCTACTATAAGAGTATCAATTTACAGGTTGTTACAATCTGCAAATGAGCAATTAATTGCTGCTGTTACAATAATCATTATAAACGAATTTTTTCGCTCATCTATTCAGCAGGGTTAATAAATCTACCTTTAATCATTAATTACTGTCTGTGATGGGCACAGTTAAAAATTTTTGGTAATGGATCCTTGGAGTTTTATCACTTGGTTACAGCTGTAAGAATACAGCCTCTGGGTTTTTGTTATAACCTTGGCGTTTTATGGTTTAAACTATTCCGTGCCCCCTTAAAATTATTTAAAAAGTTATATCTATAATATGTAGCCTTCTATTTCTTTTGTTCTAATATTTTGTCTGCTGCTACTCGGTCTTTTTTTAATATTCCGTTGTCACCTCCAAAAGAAATTCTAAAACTGACGAGCCCCCTCCTATATCAGAAAGCTATTTAGGACCCTCCTCATGTTCAAGGCTTTTTTGATTATGAAGTCTTTAGAATTAGTATTGAGCATCACAATTAATAAATTTAAACTTGTACAACGAAATTACGTAAATTTGCTTTTTTGCATTACTATGATTCTATAGAACAGTACTAAAAAATGCACATATACACAAGTTAAAAACAGTAATTTCATTTTCACTGTTTTTAATGATGCATAACGAGTAAAACAAAAGATGCTAATTAGAAAAATCGGGGCTAACTAAAATAAAAACTGATGTTAGCACTAACCTGTAAAACATTTTTTAAATTCATTTATTAAGAAGTATTTTAATGAAACAACAAAAATGCTCCGAGCTATCTGAGAAGGGCGCTGAGTACTGATCTAAGGTGTAGCATTATGCTACTTGTTTTATAAGTGATCACACGTTTTTTTGCATTTTACAAGAGAATAATTTGGAAATTAAATAGTAATAATAACCACTGCAAAATTGATTAATACAAAAACATAAGCTATAGATGTCATTATGTGGTTTATTTTGTACAATGATGCATTAAAAACACTTGTCCAAACAGTCGCACTATTTTGTCTGCAACTTGGGTATGTTTTACCTTGTTTTATTTTTACATTTTGAGGAAATTGCACTATTTATGTTTTAGATCCTACTTAACAATTCTTCTGGAATTGTGCAAATCGGAAATCTTTAATTACAACCCATCAAAGATCCAGGTCTTATTTATTGATCACGTAGGACTCACATTGGGGATAGGAAAATAACTGATTTCATATCACCAGTGTGAGTTCTACGTTACCAACTAAACCGCTGGAAGAAGCATTGCAAATATTCAAGTCGTCTAAAATTGCAAACTGTTCCGTCTGTTAAAATAGAACTCACATTGATGATAAGAAAGAATTGATTTCATATCACCAGTGTGAGTTCTATGTGGCAAACTGCAGTCAACAATGAAGGTGCTCGGTACTTAATTGGCTACACCGTTTGGTTGACATAAAGTCTGGTACCAGTTGTAGCATATTTAGTTACTTATGGGTAGTTTGGCTTACAACACAAGATTTTTTAGACTATCCACAAACATTTATTACCAACACTTAAAACATTTAGCGAACTGGGAAACTTTAATTTACATGTTGTATCTTGTAAACGGTAACAAATGTGTTCTCTTGTTCCACAAATATGCTAGTATGACTTGTAATTATTTTTAATAAAAATACTATCATTTTGTTAATATTAATGCTGGTATTTGAATTGTATCCCAACTGTCGGATTTTACTATTGTGTGTGCCAAACAACCTAATAGTAAACAAATTGTACAGAAAATATGTAGATAAGCATGTGGTTTATTTAAGGTTGTGTTGATAATTTATATTTTAACAATATTTGGAAATGATTTGTAACTAATATTTAGTTAATAAATGCACCAAAAAATATATGTTGAATTAACAAAGCCCAATCCTGTAGACTAGAATATTCATTATTGATTTTTGTTTATGTAGCCTAGCTTTAGCATAATTGCTAGTGGACTTGGTTTGTAGAAAAAGTTTTAATATCAACAAATTTATTGAAGCAATATTTCTTGTAAGATACAAGTAACTAGTTAAAATTTTCAGAGTTTGCCTTCTGGTATATTATGATTCATGCAGGTTTTAAAAGACTGCAAGGTACATTAGAAAAAGTAGAAAAGGAAGAGGTCATTTGACAGTTTCAATGTGACAGTTAAAAGCGATCACATCTCCAAACTGATTGTGTATGGCTCTATAAACATCCAGAATATGGTGTGAGATTTTGTAAAAACCAGGAGCCAGAGCCCATTCCTAGACGATGAATTTCTTTGACAATCTTCTGTGATTCACATTTTCCAATGCCCTGGCCGATCTTAGCGCAGTTATATTTCTTTTATAATTGTAAGCACAGAACCACTTATCGTGATTTTGTTATCAGGACTAACATTATTGACCTTAATGATTAAATGTCCTCGATACCAATTTTTCACAATAAAAACTCAGTTTCTAGTAAAATGCCCCATTTTGATATCTCATTACAACACCAAATCAGTTGCAAGCCTGTGCTCATAGCTCAACTACAAGTATTGCCATTCCGTGTATATTTCAAAAGTTATTCCAAATATTATTTTTGGTGTTTGCATCATTAACAAATTATAGGTGAGCTATTATGCGATGAATAACTTTACTTATATATTTTCTCTTGTAACGTCAATGCTCTACTTCTATTGGCTACTATATCTACTCACCCGGTTCAAACACTTTGATTATCTTGTAGTTGCTTTGCTATAAGTCCTTACTCTAATGCTTAACTATTTAATTGAGCTTTAAGATAGTCAAATGTAGTTTTTCAGTAAGTACTATTGCTTTATCTATGTCAGGACAAATCATCGGAAGAAGAAATGAAAATTTGTCATGTTTCAGCAATAGTGTGATATTTTGCATACGCAGTTCACCATCTTGAAATACATTGCATCAGCCCAACGTAGGATTATCCAAAAGATGTCAGTATTTCTCTGGCTGCTGTTGGTCTTAATGAATGTGAGCTATACACTGTTTTCTTAGTCCATTCTCGAAGGTCAACATTTATCACTATCCCGCTATATCAACTATTTAATGTCTGAAATACCAATAGACACCCTACACCAATTGGTAGGGTTTTTGATTAAATAAATAAATAAAATACTAATAGCCAATGCATGTGTTTGTGTGTGATCTGTTGATCAAATAAGATGCTATGAAATAAACTGATAGCTAAAGCATGCACAATGGAACTATTTTTTTAAGGGTAAACTGAATTATTTCTTAGAGTAAGCAGTATTTTATTGTATGTTTATATTATAAATATCTACCACAAACTTGAAACAAATTATATATTAAAAAACATGGTCCATTATATTATGAGAAACAGCAAAAATGGCGTATTAAGCCCATTTCTTCGTTTAACACTACAGCATGATCCAGTACCGACTGAACAGATAAAGATTACCTAGGAGTAACTTCAGGCAAATAAATTATATGTTATAGATCTCTATTTTCAATTTAAACATCGGAATATATAGAAAAACAATCCTGCTTAAGTAGTTTAACAGTAGTGCTGTGGTAGGTCCTCGCACTGTGGTCTGTAAGATTATTAAACTCTCTCAGTTCTGTTTACCTCATTTTTGTAACTTGTGCTAGGACCTCAAAGTCTACTGATATCTTTCTAGAGAATTTTTCTCTTGTGTTTCAAGTTTAGTTCATCTTGTTTCTCGTTACTCTGCAGAGAGATACATTTTGAATTCCACCAGACAGTAGAGTTTATTCAGAAAACAGTGTCCTCTAAAGATATCTGTTAATTTTCCTAGTTTTTTCTTATGAAGTTTCTAGATTGCGCCAGTGGTTTTTTGGAGAAGCCTTGAATTAGCTCTGATTTCATGATCGACCATCCCTTATTTTATTGTTGCACACACATTTCTACAATCTGGTTCTAGATTAATTCACGATCGAGAATGCCATGTATATCTTTATCTGTTAGAGAATAATGATGCTGTTACTATTTCTAAAATTATGAAAAGCCAATAAAGGCAGGTTTTGTTGCTTAGCGAGAAGTAAAATGCGTGAAATGTTTAGCTCGATTTCTTTTAGTTTATTTGTTGAAAATTTCTACATACCTACCTCCATTTGGAATATTTGCGATCTAAAATATTGTATTTTGTATGGTACAAAATCTGTATTCACTTTTTTGCAGTAGTAGCTTCATACTTTCTGACAGAATGGCAAAGGATGCAGTCATCAATGTACTAAAATCATATTTATGATTCATATATTGGGAATGATAAGTGTAACCTCAACATAGAATAATGAAGATCTTTGTTGTAGTATACATTTGTGCATTGACAAAGGGAATTCTTGGGGGTGCAGATGTGTAATTTTTTTTGAATTTGATAAATTTTAACTTTTTGTTTATGTATGAAATTTATTAACATATAAGTACATGTCGCAATCTTAGAGATGTTATATTTCACCCGGAAATATCACTCTTGTAACTAACCACCGTTGGTTTATATTTGAGACCTTGTACAGTAACATTCGTAATCACTGGAGCCCTCATGTGGGGAGTTGCAGAAAATCTATGGCCAGCAATGTCAACCTCGTATATTGCATCTTTGGACATTATAAAATCAGATGTGATACTTTTTATTTGCACACTATTAGGTAAACGAATGTAACCCAAACAAATTAGTTTATCAGCACAAAAACCATATCTGGAATTAAGTATTTTGTTTTACCAACCAGAAATAAATGATCAAAAAATTTAAGTCAAATTTAATACGTTACCCTGTTGATGTAACTGTTCCCACAAATTCATTGTTCCTGTAAATTGGTTCACCACCCCATGGCCAAATATCTTTATCGGCATCGATATCATTCAAGTAAAAGAAAATTAGTCGTTTTGAAATACCCTTTTCCTTCTGACGTTCTAATGCGGATTTTCCTATGAAATTTTCTTTCTGAAAATTAAATGTATTTGCATGTAAACACTAATCATTTACTTTTAAAACGATAAATCATATGCCCAAACATAATGAGAAATCTTGAAATTTGAAATGTCAGTGATTAGAGGTAAAGATTTTGGCCTTATTTTGATTTATATTGAAACGAGCAATTCTTGCATAAGTTGTAAAATAAGGGTTCAGAGAAAGGCACATGGGTGAATTAAATATGAACTGGAACAAAGTTATTTTTCTATGTAAGATCCAGCTTAGAATAACATTTTTCCCTACTGTCATAAAATCATTTATATCCTCCCGTATTTCTATTTGAGATTCAAAAATAGATAAGTCGGAACTATAAGGAGAGAGTTACAGTGTAGTAAGTTGGGCAACTGTATTGGCATTGTGAAGCAGGAAAACGTTTCAGATTCGCGTTTTCTTTATGATATGCGAGTTGCATTAGTCTACAAGTTGACAGAAGCAACTTCAGTAATCGTTAATCTACGAGATGTCGGCGAACAATCCGAAAATTCTTCTCAGGCGTCAGTTACCTTCATTTTTGACTGCTTCTCGTCTCCAAACTATGCCATAACTATTTTTAAAATTTGAATTCTTAGGCCCTCCATCGTAAAAAATTGATAATAACTCGTTGCGCAACAGACAAGTTCTGACACTGTGTTATTGAGTAAAGAAACTGCATGCTATGGAGGAATTCCCTTCAAGAAACATTTCTATTTACAACACTGAAGCTGCCCCTCTTTATTCGCTTCATGGCGCATAAAAGGAACTCCAATTTATGTTTTATTCACCCACCTTGCCTTGTAAAAAATAACCAAAACAACAGGAAAAGAGAAAAATAGAAATGGAGTCTGAGAATATATTAAAATAAAAGAAAACACTATTTTACCTTATTCAGTTGAACTATATATCCATTTCCTGCTTCATACGGGGTTGTAAAATTTGTCAGTTCTTCAGCCCAAAACGGAATAAATCGTTCAATTCGCATAAATCTCTGCGTTAATGTTCCTACATCACGGATTCCATAATTCTGGCCTACCTAAAATTTTTATTTACCATGTATTCCCATAAGGATGGGAGAGTAAGTTTTTATTAGTTTTTTGAAAAAGCAAATCGTAACATCTGCGTAGAGCAAAGTCAAAATTCTATAATGTAACAAACTGTACAGAATAAAATGCGATGTTTAATAGAGAAGGAATATTATAATAATAATGTTTGAAGCAGATCTAACATTTAATAAATATAATTACTTTTAGAAGACGATAATAGATGTGGAGAGCGTATTCAGAAGGTATATATAAACAATATCCAGCTTCTCCAGTGTGTGTAAAAGACATGACCATTACATCTGATGCGTAACCCACATTCACTTTCTTGTAACAAAAAGGTGCTAAATTCATGCTGCTATTAGACAACTCACTCAACAGTTCCCTGGATTTCGGACCTACTACATTGATTACGGTATACATGGATGTTACATCTTTTATATGTATCATTGAGTATCGTCCTATTTCTAAATTACGTGTCATCCATTCATACACACGAGTTTGTTGGTTTGTTGGAGATACCATAAAGTAACTAAAAGATAGGTGTCATAATAAAAATGAATGCGAACAATTGAACTTTCGCGAAAACACATGATTAACTCAACGAGTACCTGTTTTCTGATTGGCGGACTAGCATGCAATCATTTTCATATCCGCCTCGCTCGTTCTGCATCCCCGTGTGCACTATTGCTCCCACAGGTATATTTACATCGTTTGAACATAGATTTTGAAGATAGTCCACCACTTCCAATCCATCTGACTATAACTTTATTAAAACAAATTTTTCGATTGACAATTGCTTACCTTCATTTCAATTTTTGAAAAGGAAGACATGTCAATAATTCCCACCCCTTCTTTGCACACCTGAAATTCCTCTTTCATGAAATCAAAGAATTTTGGCTTGTAAAATGTTCCTGGCGGCATTTGTGGTAGAGGATCACCTCCTAAAATGTTATTTTGATTATCCTTAGAACAAATTTAAAAACCAAACATACTTTTATAGGTTGGATCAAAATACAACGGTCTTTCATAAGCCATTCTGATTCCAAACACTGCTCCACGTGTTTGTAACACACTGTATAAAGGGGAACACCGCAAATTTCTCGAGTATTTATATTCACACTGATGAGGATACAGCACTGCATAATGCCTGCAACAACAAATTTATTGTGAAACAAAATGTAAGCTAATAGTAATCAATTGTTGTTTTTATTTTAATTGTACATTGTATAAGAATCATTCAAATGAAACATAAACTAATATTTGCGTAACGGGAAATATTTTCATAGTGTGCAAGCCTATCTTGTTGGTCATTTTGAATAATTTTTTTGTAATAAAAAAAAAGAACATAATAAAGGAAGAATTAGACGTATGTCCACTAATAGAAACTATAGGAAAAAAAACAATTTAAATGGTATGGCTATGTAATAAGCATAAATGAAAGGAGAATACCAATAAAAATGTTAAAAGTAGAGCCCCAAGGTAAAGGAAGAGGAGGAAGGGGGCATAAAAACGAAAGAATACCAGAAAGCTAAGAAGAATGGTTTTGAACAGACAAAGTTACCGAAAATGGATAGAGAGAGGCCAAGGAGTTAAAATTAGAAATATGATTTTTTTAATGTTAACTTTCTTCTCTGAAACTATTGTACTTCCTACTCTACTAAAGTGTCTTGATTAATTATATGGTACAAATAAGATGAAGAATTAGCTTAGGTTCAGCGTTGTTTATTGAGTTTTCTGAAGGTTCTACGTTTCATAGTTAAAATATGTATTAGGATCAGGTGAGCCTTTAGCCTCCACTGTACTATCGAGAATCTGGTTGGGATTGTGAAATTATTCGTACTGCTTCTTGTACTACATTCTATGGGTTTTTTCTTAAGCAACATAATAGTGCTACAACCTTAGACTCTCTCTCAGACCTTGATAGTCTCTCCAGCATATCCTGCAGACCTGGATTGTGTTCACCAATTTTCCAGAAAAATTCTAGTCCTCCCAATGGAGAAGCTGTTCCTTTTCTGCAAGTGTGTCTGTTTTTTCATTCCCTTTATTTATTTGTGGTCCAAGATTTCAGCAGAGGGTATTATTATATATTTATATTTTTCATGAATTGAATAAATTTCGTTTGAAAATTGTGCTGAGTATTTTGATATGTAATTTTCTCAAGTAGATGTAGTTTAAACAATTAAAAATGAGCTTCCTGGTCCAGTACATTATTAAATTTGTTGAATCATTATTTTACTTGTTTTGGAAATCTTCTATACTGGTCGCAAAGAAATTTTCTAATTTGTTTACTGTTGTAATGTAGTTCCCTCTACAATAATAATAACCAATTTCCTAACCAAAGCTCAGATTCTTAGTATTCCTATTTCTTCTTTGAAACTCTACACGTTATTTCAGCAAATGGAATGTTTCTTTCTATACAGTATATGGTTAACATGGGTCCTATTGTATTATTCTACTAAAAGAAAATAAAAGTTATAATTTTCAGATATTTGTTCTACTGCAGTGTCTTCTTCAGTTTTTGTTTTACTGCAGTGCCCTCTTCAGTTTTTGTTTTACTGCAGTGCCCTCTTCAGTTTTTGTTTCACTTGAATGATCTTTGCACATCAAATTAATACAAAAATTGTTACCTCCCAACTACCTCTTTAACACGTTGTCTTAAATAATAACGACTATTATGTACGTTCAAAAACCTTTGGATGGTAAACGGTAATAGATCCTGAATGGGCTCGCCTTCTATCAACCACTCTACTACAGCTTTTCCAATTCCACCAGCTCCCTACCGACAAATACTAAATATTGCAAAGGAATCTGAAAGCGTAAAGTTACACCTGCAATGAGTTTCCATTCATACCGCAGGCTACAAAGTAGTTAGTGACTTCTGGAGTCTCGCCCACGATCCAACGACCATCAGGTGTGAAGTTGTCAGGAGAATTTACCAACTCTGGAACTGCACATTCAGCTAACAGAGGAATTCGTTTCACAGCGTTCTTCCAAAGCGACACTAGTGAAGAGTTGTTATTGTTCAGAAACATAAACCAAACCAAGAGTGTTCATTGGAAGTTATACCTACACATGTGCTTAAAGTCCTTTTGAACATGATTCATCCAGTCTCTTGGTACTTTACCTGCTTTGAAAGCAGGTTTGGCTTCAGGTTCAAACCAGCCCACCATAAATCCTCCTTCATATTCTCTTGTGTATGTGTACGAATCGAAATCGCGTATGCACGGTAGCATCTCATCAATTGCTATAACAAAAGATCAATTGCTGCTAATAAGATTAATCCATTTAACACCATATTCAGTTAGGTCTTGTTTATGTTCTGTTGAAAATAACAGATAAACTATAATTATTATAATTATAAAAGAATTGATGCAAATGTACACAACCTAGGCGATGCAAATTAACAAATAAAAGTGTAATAAATTAGTAGCTGTTTAGTGTGTGTGTATGTGGATGTATAAAATTATCTTCATTAGACTACACTAATTGAAAACTGATAATTAGTCTTTGTAGGTTGATTCTAACTTGGAAGGTAAGGTAGTTTTAAGAAATGATGAGTTGAAAATAATTAGTAGAAATATAAACATATGTATGCATAAACATAATTTTGGAAACTTGTATCACTAGTAAATGTTTGCTTGTAAAGGGGTGCTGACATAAAATTGGTATAAAGAATTTTGAAATAAAAAAATTACTAATTCTTTTATTATTATTTTTTTGTATCGGAAACAATATAAATAATTTTAGTTAAAAAAATTAACATTAAATATTTTCTTATTCCAAAAGTTAGATCTCCAGGTCGATAGAAATTAATCCGTTAATATAGATAATACAATGATGATGCTCCACAACGAAAATCAGGAATAAAGTTTAATGAGAAAAGAGAAAATGGCCCAAAACAACTTTGTCAGAGGGCAAGGTTCCTTAAAATATTTGAGTGCACTCTTGAATGGGGGTGGATGAGGTCTGTACTAATGCAATTTGATTTACTGAGTTAAAAGCAGAAATCAATCGAAATACTGACAACTTCCTTGATGGCTCGATGGCTGCCATTCATACTACTGCATTTCAATGCCCTTTTCATCTGTTAGTTTAACTATACAACTACATGGGATGATGATGGCCATTGTCACTGACCACACGTAAACTGCTGAAGACATTTAAAAATATGGTTCTACCAACTTTTAAATATCTACTAAAAATATGTGCTCTACTTTGAAAATTGTTCAATTGTACAATCTATAGTCTTGGCAAAGTTCTTAGTTACTTGGAAAGTTGAAATTTGAGTTATTGGGACACAACCTTGATGAGGTATGTCAGAAATTGATTCAAAATGGAAGATTTTATAGATCTTAAAAAAATAGGGATTAGTCGATACCATAGAAATAGCCATTAAAGTAAAAAATTACCGAAAGTAGGGAAAAAAGGTGCAATCAACGAAAATGTGAAAAGCCTTACGACTTTAACGAGAGAAGACAAAAGTACCAATATAATAGGTTTAAACAAAAGCCTTTTCTGACGTTATAGTAGAGCCAAAATACTCTGAAGAAAAAAGGGCTTGAGAATGGCATCATGATTAAGGTACAGAACTATCCTCACCTTTAAAAAAGGCTCATCCTATACTAGAAGCTGGAGCTTTATCCGACAAGTTTGGATTTCTACATGGAATAGCAAGTACATAAAAGAAACGTCGACTACTTTTCACTCCTATAAATAATGTATAAAGTGGATTTTTTAGAATCGTTTCGTCATAATTAAGAATCTTGACCATACCACTATTTCTTTCCAATCTTGAATACCTCCTCCAATATTTCTGTCTTCTGCTCCAACAGCGGGTTCTGTTGTTTACTACTACTAGCCAGACTAAATTAGTTTTGGTCAAGGACATTGAAGAGCTATCATTGTATGTCGGAAGTAAAGTGACGTGGAACATTAACAATGGTGTTTCAATTTAGTTAAGTAAAAAATGGCTAGTTTTTTATCCTTTTGATGATTGAGGCTCATCCTATTTAAGTTAGGTAATTCAGTGGGTTTTATTTAAAAATATACCCAAATACAGTCATAATTTTTTTATTTCCAATAGTCCCGACTAAAAAATTGAATTGTCGCTTTAAAGGCAGACCTTATTGGGAAGTGTAGTCAGTTTTTTTTAGAGGGGGAAAAGAGGAAAACTTCAAAATGCTTTATATGTAGATGTTCATATAATAATAAATTATTTTTCTAGTTTTAATAAGTAGCAAAATAAGCGGCTTTTAAATTTGCAAATAGATTGTGGTGTTAAAAATTAATAGAAGCAAAGTAACGCTTTAAACTCATTGCTATATATGTGCACAGGCTATAATTTAAACGGAAGCATGGCATGAGCATTACCTTGTCCGATATAACCGGTGGTTGCATACAAATGCTCTGCAGGGTAAGCGGGAATAATAACGGGTGGCTTGCATTGCAGCCCTAGCTCTCTAGCCCACATTCCGGCACAATTGACAAAGTACTCGCAGTGAATATTTCCTCTATTAGTTTTCACAATCGCAACTTTAGAATTTTTTGTCAACACTTCCTCGACGCTCGTATTTTCCATATACTTTACTCCACCCTGTTGCGCTAAACGGGCTAAAACATCACAGATCGCTTTGGCATTTGCAACAGCATCCTCCGGCACCCATACTGCGCCTTCCAAATCGTCCGTATACAAGTAAGGGTGTATAGCTTGTAAATCTTTAGGGGCTACTAATTCGCAATGCAGTCCGGTAGGGATGTTGTATGCTACCCTCCTCTTAAGAGCTATGAGCCTATCCTTCGTTTGAGCTAAATTGATGCTTCCGCACGTTTTCATTTCAATGTTATAGCCCATGTCGTGTAACTGTTGATATAGCTTTATGCTGTACTGCACGATATTTCTATGAGCAATCGGTTTGAGCATACCAAGCATGCCTGACCCAAAGCAGGATGTGCCGCTCCCAATGCGCTCTTGTTCCAGTACGAGCACGTCATTCCAACCGTTTTGCACAAGGTGGTAGGCTACAGAATTGGCGACGATACCGGCTCCGGCGATGACAACACGTGCTTGTAAAGTTAAATCATTTTCCCGACTTGTAAGTTTCTTATAATCATTTTTTGAGGAAAAATTAAAATTAGATAAGAATCTCTTTGGATGAAAGTGAAATCGGTGCATTGGTGGACTAGAGTGATAGATACTACAAGGCAAGCGAGTTACGTATAATTTTATTTATAGTAAAACTGGATCCATGATAAAAAAATTTGAGGTTACTAAATATAACCTTACGTGTTTAATGATTACAGGAATTTTAGGTATTGCGCAAGGTTGACGGATATATACAGCTTGCTTCTTATTTTGTAGCCATTTATAAAAGGGCTGTAATCTAAAGAAATACGATGAACGAACTCTAATTAGAGCTGATTCTGCTCATAGTAGCCTTCTTAAGAAGCTATTTTACAGAACCACGTGGTCCTGAAACTCTTCCTGCTCATCATACATTTCTACAGTGGAGTACAGTCTTCCCTTCTTCCTTATTTTTTAAAAAAAGATGTCTTGATTCATTCCAAATTAGTTCAAATCAGTTTTTCTTGTGATATTTGGTTTGTTGTACTGCAGTTTTATACTCTCTATTGGTTCTTTTCCCCCATCTCAACTCCTATAAGTCTTCATTATTAATTTTCGAAGATATCTACTCTTTGGTACTGTTTTTTAATTTCTTTCCATGTGTTTATTCCTTATAACAATGTATTTTTTATATTACGTAAAAATAGTTATAGCTTTATATCTTTAATAATATTTGCTATCCTCATCATAATCCCAGATAAATTTATTAGACTCTTCATACAGTTTGTGTACTGTATTGTACATAAAATATTTTTGTCCGCCAAATAGCAATGGTAGTTAGGCAACTATAGTTGTTCTCATCAAATTTTATTTTTCTAAAAAGCTAGCCATCATTATTTTTGTTTCGATACAAAGCAAAATAATATTGCCAAGTAGCTTATATGTGTAGAAAAACGAAATCATAGGAAATGTTAAAATACAGCGAGGATTCAGAAAAGAGAATTTACAAGCTAATTAACACCAACCCACTGGTTAGGTCACATATGAAAATGTGAGGAGAAAGAAATAGTAAAAGTACTACGAGGAAGAGAGCCAAAGAGTACGTTTGTTGGATCCTGCAAATAACTTGAAAGCGGTAGTCGTTAGCAACCGGAGGACTTCATCAAGAACTGGGAAAGAGCGGAGAAGAGTTAGAGGAAAAGTAAAGTTAGTGCAAGACTAGGCGCAGATCTAAATAATCTGTTCTGGGCCCATAAAAATTTGGGAAGCTCAGAGAAGTAGGATAAAGTTATGTTACCACAAAATATATTTTCTACTGCAAAGCTAGGGGAAAATCTACTAATCTTCTGAATTTATTCTGGTTCATTCTTACTTTTTTCGATCGATATGTTTTTTGATGTGCTTGGAAGCTAACTGTCTCCAGAAGAACATATTGGAGCATCTGCGCTTGTTTGTCTTTTTTATGTTACGGATTATGTAGAAAATAATCTTTTTTGATGTATATTGGTCTATTTTGTTACCATAACTTCAGTTATGTTCTCTATGGATATGTTTACAATTTCTTTGGCTTTAGTTTTATGATTGGTAGTGTTTCCTCCAACTTCAATATTTTATACCGCTAGTTCTTTAAATTATCTAAATAGTTGAAGATTAAAGGTTTTTTAGTTTGATTCTTCTTCACGGTAGGTTTTTCTATACACATAAACGAGCTCGTTTTTGTTCTTTATTAATGAAAGACAAAATATTTGACAGCGAAATCTTCTCACGGTCGGTGCATAGAATGGAACCTTTCATGAATACAACGCAATTTGAATGTCCCCAAAAGTTGTAGGTTTTTTAACCGTCAAATTTTGGTACACTGAAGTTTCTCATCAATAAATCGTCTAAAATTTGATATTAATGACAGATAAATTAGAAGAACATAATGAAGGTGTTTAGAATAAAGAATTAGACAATCGTGAGCTAAAAATAATAAAAAATAAAACATAAATACACAAAATTAGAACAAGAAAAAATTGGACAGTTTAAATATCTAGGAGTGTTTATAACAGATGATGGTAAAACAAAAGTAGAACTAGGTGACGGAATTAGAATTAACACGAGATTACAGCTGGATTAAAAAAAAACATTAACTTGTTCTAATAGTTGATGACTTTAATCAAAATACAAAGAAGAAGAAGAATTAGACAAGCGAAATGCAGAATCTCGGAAGAATGGCAGGTTTAAAATCGATCAAAATAAAGAGAAAAAAATGCATTGAGATGATAGAAACATATAGTTAGCATAAAAGCAGTGAGACTAGCGAAAACAATATGGGAAATGGAAGCACAAAAAGGAATACGAGAGGAAGGCTTAAGAGGTGGAACGATAAAAAAAGAAGATATTTGAACATAATTACATAGATTTTGAAGAAGAAATGAAGTGATGATGTTTCTTTGGTAAAAGAAGCTCTTGTAATTATGTTAAATTGAAATCAACGTTAGCAAAATTGCTCTTTTAAATTATAAGTTTATATATAACATGTCTCGGGACCACATAAAAGTATTTTTTAGGATAATAAAAAGGCATGGTGCTTACAACCCTTTAGCTCTTCAATTTGGAAATGTTTACAAGTTTATTTATTGATATTGAAGTTAATAATGTCAAAAAATATTACCTCTAAAAAGAGTTTATTGGTCTTATTAATCTTGGAGTATGGTGTCGATATCTCAGATACACCGCAAATTTTGTAGTAAAATTTAAAAAGTAACAAAGCGTCGGGAGTGTTCTAAAACAATAGAAGGTGGATCCAAACACCCTTCAATGGTTCAAAGTATCAAACAGTATAACAAAATTTTAGCTTTAGATTTTGCTGGATGTAATTTATTTGTCATATATGGGGAGGGAAATCCATAATTTAGAAAAATTGTTTGAATGGTATAAATATTGAACAAATATTTTAGAAACCATGGTTGATGCAAATCGTCCCATTGTCTAACACTTAAAGACACGTGCTGTGGAGGAATGTATAATGGAAAATCATATTATAATACTTTTAATAAAATTAATTACTCATTGTAAAACTATCATTTACTTTCTTAGTTACTAATTTATATCAGAAAGTAGCACAACGTAGTTTTAAAAAGCGTTAAAATAATAAAAAAAATAGTATAACTATCACACACGATGAAGAATGTCTTGCGTTACTGTAATACGGTCTCTTGCGTCGTCCAAACTTGTTGATAAAGGTGGAACATAAACCCCTTTTTTTACTAACATAAGTGCCAAGCTTTCATTCCCCATACGACCTATTCATCATTGTGATAGAAATTTATTAAAAAATGTTAAACACGAAGTGGAGGACTATGCTGTTCGGAAGTTATGAATGAGGTTTTCTGAATCTTCATTCATTTGAGAAAGAAGCCAGTTACTCCAATAATTGTGTTACCACCATGAAATAAAGGTCCATAAACATTTGTTTCTGATACGACACAAAAAACTAACTTTCGGGGAGTTCATGTTGCAATGTTGTATGGGGGTTTTGTAATCCCCATATCCGAACATTGTGTCGGTTTATTTTTCCACTTAAATAGAACGTTACCTTGTCTCTTATTCTTTTGTAGCCTTCTTGTGTTTAACTTTGGACATAGGTGTTCTTTATTACCTCCCATCTATCTCTATTTTGTGCTACTTTAAACTACTGTAGAACAGTAACTCTCTTGATGTCATCAATCCATCTTGCTGCTCTTCCATTTCAATTGTGTTACTTTTTCCGGTTTTTTCATGGCTCGCTGCGTAGCTTGCAGTCTTCTTGTTATTTGGTTGTGATTGTCCATGTGATGACACACATATCAAATACTCTCGTTCTAAGATGCTAGCGCACCTTGTTTTCTAATATTTGCTTTAATTTTCTGAACACTGGTTGGGGCAATGTTTTTCTTCTCTCTATTTATATTTCTTTGTTTTCTTTACCCATTTGATTTAATTTGATGCAATATTTTCTGTATTAGATCCTCTAATTGTCTTATTTTGTTTTGTTTTGGTTGACTTTTAGACCTACCGTTCTTGATTGCGGATTCCAGTTCTATAAACATTATTTTTAAATCTTTTCTCGCGTCAGTAAAAATTAAATGCAGTTGAAGAGTGTAATATCTATGTTTTCGAGCATACGATTAGAAAATTCTACACGTCTTAGTCTGTCGTTTGTGCCTTTAATTGTAAAGGCTCTGCCATTAGACGGCACTTCAACACACGCCAAATAGTTGCTTGTCTGTTAAGTTCGTCCCATAATGATTTTAATGACAAAAGCTCTTCCTTGTTGGAGGTTCAATGTTGACAAAAAATTTACTTCTCTCATCGATAATCGAATCAATCGATCATGTTAGAGGGACAACAACTTTATTTATTACAAAATTCGTAAAAATTGCGTTTTTTAACGATTTAATTCTTGCTATACAATTTATAAAAACGTCTTTTGGACGAATAAACCGCGCTGCAAAACCCGCCAAGGAAATTATAGTCGTTTGATATAAATTTTATTACTTTGAATCACCCTATATTGCAATGTATTTTTAATTAATGTTGGCTGTAGTGATTAAGGGCACTACATTATGTAAATGTTGGTATAGCCGTTTCCTTTAAGGTGCATTCCATCTCATGTTTATGTAGCCATATTTCCTTTTTGCAACGGCGTTGGTTGCCATTTGTGATCTCTGGTAAAAAATGTACTTATTTATTTATTTGTTGTTATAATACCTAGATTTTATTTAAATTCGCTCAAGAAACATAGCTAAATAGATGTAGATACTTTTAAATAATCACAAAATCTATTGTCTTTCAAACGTGATCTAAATATGCCGGTAGAAAGTTCATTGCCTTTTTCCAATTGATTTCGTTTTAATTGCTTCCAAGGCATTAATATCGTGTTTTAATTTTGTATGGTAACTTGTTGTTTTAGCAGTGCTCAAAGATAGAAATGGTTTCAAGATTTTCTGGATAAATTCGGATTTAGTAGACGCTTCGAAATGGAGAGCAGAATGAAGTTACCGGAGACGAGTTTGTCGAATCTGCTTTCAGACGAACGTATGGACCAATAAGGTTGCTGTCGAAGCTGTTAGTAATAGTGCCAAGGTAAGAAATTGCTTGTAATATTTAAATCGGGCTTTTCTTTTGTAATAGTCGCATTAGAATGCTCATGTTATCCCTTCCAATTGTATTTGCTTGTGGTCAAACGGTTAAGACACTTTGCTGCGGTGTGGACATACTCAATCTTGTGTTTCACATTACTTGTGGCTGGCTCATTCAGTTTCTAAAAAAAATTGAATATCCGCATTTGTTTTGAATAAAAGATGATAATGCGGTCGTTTAAGATGTGGTGCTTGCCATATTGCCTCGTACCAACATATGGGCAAAGTTGTTTGTTTATTTTTAGATTTAATTGGTTTCCATGTAGAATTGTCATAACAGTTTAAATTACCTAAATAGTCTTTAAGTGACTCTTCTCTCAGCGATTTTAGTTGGGATTTCAGCGTATTGCTTGGCCTGTTAAAGATTTTCTTTTCTGCTGGAGCGTGTGTTTGTTGCCATTTGCCTCTTGCTTTTCTTTTTTCAGCTACCAATTTTTTAATTTCAAGAGGGATATTTGTAATGTTTTTTTTGTGTGTTATTTTTGGAGTAGCTTGCTGGGCTGCTTCTTGTAAGGTGTTAATAAGACTATTTGTGGTTTTCTCAATTTTATTTGGGGTTTTAAGCATTACCTTTAAATTTATATTATCTGATAGTTTGCATCTACATTCGTCTTAATCTGTTTTTGAATTATGCAGTCTGTGTGTAGGTTGGATGTTTAAAGGGCATGTGCTGTAAGTGGCTATTACCTGTGAATGGTCTGAGGACAAATCATAGCCGGGTGTAATTTTTGCATAGGATGAGGAGATAATGTTAGTGACAAAGAAATCTATTAAATCCGATAATTTATCTATATCTGTCGGTCAGTACATTGGGAGTTCCCGTAGATAAGTTTGAATATCTCTTATCTTGAATGAGGTTAAACAGTTCTTTACCTTTGGTGATGGTTAAACATGATCCCCATGCCCTGTTTTTACAATTGTAATCCCCACCTCCCAAGAATCTAATACCTAGGGTGTTGAAGTAAGATTCAAAATGGTGTTTTTTAATTTTATTCCTTGGTGGGCAATATGGTGCACTAATAGTTACTTCATTTGGGTGAATGTGCACATGAATTGAGGTAGCCTGAAGAAAGTCTTTTGTAAACTTTGGTAGCTCGTAATGAATTATTATTTGTTTAATTATTATAGCTGTGCCTGCATGTTCAGTGACGTCTGGGTAGTTAGTGTGATACACTTTATAGCTTGGTATTTTGAAGTATGTCTTCTCAGTGAAGTGAGTTTCACTGATCAAGAGGATATCTATTAAATTTTGTTTTAAGAACTGGATTTCGTCTTTGTGTTGAGCAAGGCGATTTGCATTCCATAATGCTATTCTAAGAGCCATTGTTTTGTTTACTAATTAGCATTGTTAACATATTGAGGACCATATTCTGCTGTATTAATTGGTTGAACATTATTTTGAATTCTTCTAAAAAATTATTTAGTATCATGGATGATTCATTGCCTTGAGTTGTATTCTGAGGTTAGTTACACTACTGTAGCTTCTGTTTTAGTTTCTTATCGGTAGTGATTGCGGTTAATTTTGTTGTGTTATGTTATTTTGATAATTAGAATGATATTTGTTTGGTTTAGTTTTATAATTTTTTTGATAATACTCATCCCCTGTAGTTGGCTGGATGTCCAGCTCCACATAAGTCGCATGTTGCTGGTGTATCTCTACTTTTCTTACAACTTGATGTAATGTGTTAGCCACCGCACTTAACACACAGATAAGGTCTACTGCAATAGGTCTTAGTGTAACCATATAATTGGCATCTGATACGCTGAACTAAGTTGTTTTCTTGGCGTCTATTTATATGAGAACATATTGAGAGGTAGTTTTGTTATGCATTGTTTCATATTTATTATATTTTGTACTTTGTGTTCATGTTGTGTAAATTCTCGTTTTATATCTTCTAAGTAAATCAAGTGATGTAAGTATTTAATTACAATTCTGTATGACCTTTCCTCCTTTGGTTGATAAGTGTGATGGATTATATTGTTTTCTATATATTTTGCTAATTTTCTGTCTCTGGGCTTTGACAGGTTAATTTTTTACAGTGTTGTTTGCCAAGCTCCTAGTTGTATATTGATCTAATTCGACTATTTCATTGAGCTTCTTGTTCATTTGTGGTAGACCTGCAACATCGTACACAAATATAGGAGGGTGTTTAAGTGGATCCTTGTTTGCATTAGTTTTATTAGTGTTATCTACCTGGTTTATTTCAATTGGATTATATATGTAACCTTGCACTTTTTAGCTTCACGTGTCCTGAAGCCCGTCGAAGATGAACGGCCTTCAGATGCCATCACTGGGGGAAGGCCCTAGTTGCTGGCCGTATAGGCCCGGCTTGCAGGTGCCGCTGAAGCCCTGATCGCCGCTGCAAGGTTCGCCTTCCGTGCGGGCGCATTTCTGGCAGCACTCGAGGATGCGTTTGCTTGGCCCTGTGACCCTGCAGTTATCGCTATGGTTCGGTTGCTGTGCTTGCAATGAGTAAGGTAGGCTATGAGCTGAGTTGCACTAATAGCGGAGCATACACGTAGTAGTTAGTTTTAAGGATCATCATAGAATAATAATAGTAATAGGTGTATAAATAAGTTCTCAGCTTTTTTTTTTGCAAAATTAAAGTTTTATTTAAAAACAAACAAAAAAAGCTTAAGTATGAAAGTATTCTCCGTTGACATCGATGACCTTTTGTCATCTTTCGGGTAGCTTGTGAATTCCCTGGTGATAGAAGCTCACCGGCTTTGAGACGATAAACTTATCGATGCATTTTCGGACTCCTTCTACTTTGAAGTGCGTATCAGCCAAGTGATGCTGTAACGACTGGAATAAATGATAATTGGAAGGGGCCATGTCTGGGCTATACGCCGCATGTGGGAGAAGTTCCCAGCCTAACGCATCTGCAGCTCATCCGTGTCAAATGTTTGAGGGCATCCAGCGCGTGGTTGATCTTCATGACTAAACTCTCCTCCGCAAAATCTTTGGTACCACTTTTTGCACATTGCATGACTTACAGCATTCTCACCATATGCAGCACAAATCATTTCGGTGGCTTCAGCAGCGTTTTTCTTAAGATGAAACGCGAAGTGGATAGAAAATCGAATATGCTCTTTTGTGATTGCCATCGTGAACACAGTTGATTATTGAGGTTATGTGCATCAAACGCCAAATCGCATGATGTTTCGAAAGACCAAATGTCATTGCTTTAAAACCGCAAGAGGGCGGACTAATACGTTATATGTAAACGGTGATTTGCGTTCTGTGAAATCTAAAGCTGAGAACTTATTTATATACGTAATAAAGGTAACAACCTTTACTATAGTCATTATGGAACTTTATTTTTCCAATTCTTGCTACTTTCCTATTCGAGATGTTATTCAATTTTGTGTAGATGTGAACTAGTGGGTTTAATCAATTAAATAATACTTTGCAAAAGATGTAACTTGAAGCTTTTATTCTTTATTGATAGTACTATGCTGTAGAAAGAATAATTTTGTCAGCAAAATGGTTGAGTAAAGATTTACCTTGTATTTGTTTAGTGCTGAGATGTTAAAGCATCTTTTAAATAATACTATAGATTACCTTGGAATTTTTTGCAGTATTTCACCAAGAAATCTTTGAAGAATAAATTATTATCAAATTTGTTTGTTATCTGACAACTAATCGTTATATCTTGTCAGAGTTAAGGAAGATGCAAACTGATGAGTATCCAATAAATCAAATACAATAATCTATCTGCTGCTTTGGAAGTGATTTTTGTAGATTCTGTTATGATGCATGCCATTATTCAAAACTATAATTTGACCAAAAAATTATTTATATATTAATTATTAATATGATTAGAAGAACATAGAATATTTGTTTTTACATATTGTGAGTTTTATTTTATTTGCTAAAAACTGTCGCGAAAAAAACAAGTCTTGGGGTAGCTTGCGTTTGAGTTTATCAATATTGTAATGAATAGCGCGAATGTTTTTAAAGAACTTGTTAGTACTTGCGTTGATGTACGTTTGGATTTGTGGGTACATTTAGTTCATAATGTAGGTGTTTGTTCTGGATGTACCAGGGAGCATTCACTGCTATTCAATGCTATATATTTGGAGAATTTTATTTTGAAGACATTGCACTTTTAATCTGGTGGATGAGGCTGTGTTGCTCCAGATTGTTGATGCATAAAGTATCAGTTTTAGTTATTTGTACATTAGGATGGCACATTTAGGCTCGAGTGATGATTTTCTGTTAATAAGAGGATACAGTTGAGTTGGTTTTGTGTAGGTTTGGTTGAGCTTGAGGTTTACGTGAAGCTTCTAGGTTTCTCATGAGTCGAGTAGTGTACCTCTAGATATTTGACTGCTACGTCTGTGGGATTCTATGGAATAATGTTATGGTTAATTATTAGGTTGGTTGGATTTCGGATATGTCTTAGAGAGAAAATTTTTGCTTGACACTTGTCAGGATTAATTTGTAAGTTCCATTTATTGCACCACGAGCATAGTTGATGAATTACGGTCCGTAAGTTATTGATAGTTTAGATATGGTTGGTATGTTGTACTAAAAGGTAACCAATAAAGTTCTTGCCGTTTTTAATGGCCAAAAAGAAAATGATTTACAGAAAGTGTAACCTATTGGTAGTCCTCTAAGTAATCGCCATTGGCATCCCGCAATTTCTGCCAACGTGTCTCCAGTTGTGCAATCCCCTTGCGGTAAAACTCGGAAGTTTTGGACGCAAAGAAGTTCGTGAGTGCTTGGCGCAAGTCTGCTTAATTGGCGAAGGACTTTCCACGAAGATGATTGTCCAGGGAGTGGAAGAGGTGGTAATCGGATGGCGTAAGGTCAGGCGAGTAAGGAGGATGGCACAAAGTCTCCCCAAGTTGCGGTCTAGCGTTGTCAAGAAGAAAGAGTACACCTTTGCGATTCCTTTGCTGGTTCCTTCTGTTGCACACGTTGCAATTGCTGCGAGTACAGGTCCGCAGTGACCGTTTGGCCCATTGGTAGCAGCTCATAGTGACCCACTTGACGATCTGTTCACCAGACACAAAGCATAATCTTGCGTGGGTGCATAGGTGGTCTTGCGCTGTGAGGGTCAATATCCCGGGATGACAACCAATGTTTGGAATGCTTGGGAGTGTCATTCAGAACCTCTTTTCGTCACTGGTAAGCATTCGATTGAATATGGATGTGTTACGATGGCGAGAAAGCAACGACATACAGGCTGCCACTCGTCTCTTATGGACTTCCAAGAGAGTGTGCGGAACCCACTTGCTCAGCCTGTAGGTATTACCTAAGCGGTGCAGATGAAGTCTGTTTCATCAGAAACGTTAAACTGTCTTGCAAGTTCACCACACGTTAGACTACTGTCCTCCTCAATGGCTGCCTGCAGGGCTTCGTCATTCAAGGTCTGTGGTTATCCACTGCGAGGTTCATCACAGAGGGACAAATGTTCCGACTTGAATTTTTGAAATCAACGCCTTGCAGTACAATCATTCACAGCACTATCCCCAAACGTTTGACATATTCAGCGACTTAATGCAGCTACTGATAAGCCCACTTTGAAGTCGTAAAACAAACAACACCAAACGAGATTCTTGGACACTTCCATTTGCCTTTGTTACTGTACGAGTTACAAATGATGAAAGTGTGCGGTGGACCTGGTTTTATAACGACTGATATTCCTACTTTCGACCGACCGGTTTTTAAACCACCTAATACATTAATTGTATACCTATTCTTCCTTCATTCAATGGCAAAGCAAAAACGGCAAGAACTTTATTGGTTACCTTTATAATTGCTGCATCATCTGCAAATGTCACTAAGGTTGCTTTGATAGGTAGAATATCAGATGTGTATGTGATGAATAGTATTGGTCCCAACACGCTTCATTGGGGAGCGCCTGCTTTAATAGCCTCTTTTTTCAGAGATTGCAGAATTGATGCATATAGGAAAAGTTCTATTTTCCAGAAAATAGAAGACAATAACTTTGTGTAGTTGGTTATTCATTGGAGCTAAACTAACGTTCCACTCCTTTCTAGAAAAGCTAGAAATTAGGAATTTTTTCCGTTTACTACATTACTAAATTTACACATACTGAAGTGTTAAAAATTTACACGTAACAGTACTCCATAAACCTATACATACATACATAATCGGTCCTCTTCCACCTTAGAGGTGTGAAGGTGTAATACTTTTTTGACCTACTTCTGTCCCTCGTTAATGTATCAGCTTGTCTCCAGTTTGTCCTTTTCCTGTAATATTTTGCCCAATGCCTCGTTCCAAGTTCTCCTTGGCCTTTCCCTTCTTCTTATCTTGTCCACGTCCACGTCAATTTTCCATATTTCCTTTACTGTCCTGTTTTCATCCATTCTGGATTCTGGACCTTAATACGTTCAATGGGAACGTCATTTTTATATAAATTAGTAATCGGCGGGCATATATTTTTTTGCAAACTGCATCTTAAAATGTATGCAAAATAAACCACATAAACTTAAAAAAACATTATTTTAATATAAAGGACCTTTTTGGGTTGAACGTGTATAGACGTCATCAGCCTGACGCACCAAATTCGTACTTCGAGGCTGAGGACGTTTAGAGAGTTATTTTGCAAAAATAAATATGAAATGAAAATATTTATTTCAGATAGAAAACCATCCATACATAAATGTTAGTAAAGTAGAATTAACCTATGTTAGTAAAATTTAAAGTTTTCATTTTCATATATGGAGAGGCAGGCGTGTAAATAGCCGTGCCCTCGTGGTGCGGTATGGGGAACTAAGTACGGCCCGTTTTGAAAGGTAAAACGTTGAGGCCCAAATCGTCCCTTAAACGGCCGGCGCGAAAGCGGATGCGGGCGGCTACCGATATCAACCGATAAGTAAAGCCAAATCGCTCACCTGTAATCGGCTTCGGCTTCGGCGGCGATGGTCTCACGGTGGTCACCTTGTTGCGATGTCTTCGTGCCTGGAACACGACCGCACTGGCTGAGATGCGAAGCGGATCGAGTATGTCTTGCGGGGTAGTTATTTGCGGGATGGTTAAATGCGGCCGCACTGGATGCGATGCGGTGTATTTCTTGCGGGTTGGTTAAATGCGGCCGCACTGGCCGCGATGCGGTTCGAGTCTGTCGCCTGGCTTAGCGGTCATTTGCGGGAAATCTTATTGAGTGTACAAATAAGTTTCCGCCGTTTTTTTATAAACAATTAAGAATTTATTGTAAAAAAAGGTACAAATAATGTCATTCAAAATATTTCCCATCGCTTTCTACTACTTTTGACCATCTTTCGGGCAGCAAGTGGATACCCCGTCTAAAAAATTGCTTGTCTTTTGAGGCGATCCACGAATCGACCCATTTCTTTCATTCCTCGTAAGAAGTGAAGTGCTGCTCAGCCAGACCATGAGTTATCGACCGGAATAGGTGGTAATTTGAAGGAGCAATGTCTGATGAATACGGCGGGTGGGGTAGGACGTCCCAATTCAGTCCTTCCAACGGTTCCTTTACGATTTTTGCAACGTCTGGCCGAGCGTTGTCATGCTGAAAAATGACTTTATCATGCCTTTTGGCATATTGTGGACGTTTAATCTTCAATGCTCGGCTCAATTGTATCAGTTGTTGGTAACGTTCCCCGGTGACGGTTTGATTAGGTTGGAGTAGTTCGTAATAGATTACTCCAAGCTGATCCCACCAAATGCACAGCATTAGCTTCTTGCCATGAATGTTTGGCTTGGCCATCGAAGTAGAGGCATGCCCGGGTTTACCCCATGACTTCCTACGCTTTGGGTTGTCGTAGTGGATCCATTTTTCGTCTCCCGTCACGATTCGATGCAGAAATCCTTTGCGATTTTGCCTTTTGAGCAATTGTTCGCAAGCGAATAAGCGACGCTCGACGTCTCTTGGCTTCAGTTTGTAAGGAACCCAATTTCCTTGCTTTTGAACCATACCCAGGGCCTTGAGACGTTGTGAAATAGCTTGCTGAGTCACTCCTAACTGTTGTGCAAATTCTTCTTGCGTTTGGCACGGATCTTCCTCCAGTAAAGCTTCCAATTCTGTGTCATCATACACTTTGGGCCTTCCACTACGTGTTTTGTCCTCCACGTCAAAATCACCACTTTTAAATTTCTGCAACCACTCTCGACAACTTCTCTCACTCAAATTAACATTACCGTATGCTTCTACGAGTAGTTTATACGCATCAGCTGCAGATTTCTTTAAATGAAAGAAGTAAATTAGCAATTCCCGCAAATGACGCTTATTTGGCTCAAAACTTGACATCTTAACACGATGAAAACTAAGTGATGCTAGCAAAAAGTCAGAGGTATTAAAAGGTTATACTGTTGCCAGATGTCAACATATACTATACGACTTTTTACAGCTGACAATTTCGATGTTATCTTATCGGTAGCGCCATCTTTTGAAAACGGCGGAAACTTATTTGTACACCCATTAATTCGACAGCACTTTTCGTCTCAAAAGGTGCCGCCGACGGCGTATGCAGACTTACCGGCTGAGCAAAAGCCCATATGCCGTTTTGTGTGCAATAGGAAAACGTGGCGGTAGATATCAAAGCCACCAGCATGCCGCCGCGATATACAAGCGGTTCAAGGGCGAAAAGGCCGCCACACCAATATACAGATAGGGACATCCAGTGAGCTAATATATGTCCCTCTGTCCTTTCTGCAATCACCTTCAGGAGAGTGTTGGTGCTGCCCTGGACTCTCTCCCGTAGAGAAGCAACTCGTTTACGCAGCACGTGGAAACCGTCCGTGTTCCACTCGGCGAACATACCCGAGGCACTGCAGCGCCAGGACAGCCCCAACAACCCTCTGAAAGCATTGTTGTACTGGACGCGCAGGCTTTTTTGGTGTAATTGCTCCAGAGGTTGCACGTGTACAAAGTTTGGCAATATGTTTTGAAGAGCGTGACTTTCATCTCGCGTGAGCAGCGTGCAAACCTTCGTGATAGCACATTACCCCTTACCGACAGTGCTCTACGTTCCCTCTACGATCCAAGTCTACATCTTCCTTTAAGGTATCTGCGACCCAAATATTTAAATTTTGTAACGGTTTGAAGAGGAGACCCACATAGCGTTATTGGCGGTGCTGAGTACGTTTTAGTGCCATATTTAAATACTAGTATTTCACTCATTTTTACGTTGTATTTGAGTCCGTGGGCCACAGAATACCTTTCACATATTGTTAACAATACCTTCAATGCATTAATTGAGGGGCACAGCAGCACCATGTCATCAACGTAGCTGATATTATTAACAAAGCAGCCATCTACCGAACAACCCACCCCAGCGCTGCTGAGCTCAATCAATCCATTAACATATACATTAAATAGCGTTAGCCCCCCTGTCTCACGCCACACCCCATCTTGTAGGCCTCTGAGTACCCCCTGCCCATCGCACCAAGTTTGTTTGGTGTTCATACTAGTATTTCAATATTTTTATTGCTTCTGCTGGTAAGGTTATACTGCTGCTTAGCTTGTTCCACAAAACATTGTACGACAAAACAAAAAAATTAAAAAGGAAAATTTAATTTTTGTTATTAACAAGAAAAGGTTGTGAAACTCAAAAATTCATTTACTAACATATTTTTGAGTAACTACAAATTAATTAAAAATACGTAATAAAAAGTTATAAATTTTTATGATAATTTTCAAAGGATGCAGGACAAAGGCCGCCTTTTCTGGACAGCCTGGACAATGGTAACATGTTTCTTTTCTTTTTGATAGTGCATAATTTGTACTTTCGAGAAGGTATTCTTCCTGACGTCAGGGGAGTGTTTTTTTGCAGGCATGTGATCTGTTTTTGGTTTAACAGCCATACCAGGTTTTGCAGCTGGTAGCAAACCATCGAGCACCTAAATCAGAAACGAAATTTTGTAATTAAAAAAAATAATTGCTAATCATACGTGAAAACGAAATTGATGTGTTTCTTGAACAATGCGTGAGCGTTGAGCAGGAGCAATTGTAGAACGTGAATGCTAATTTTTTTGTACCACCTTAGGGTCTTGCGCTGACAAGAATAGTAGCTCATCATTTGATCCTGACGATCAGTTCCACCCATATTGTTATTGTAGTGAAAAATTGCTGCAGTTTTTCCTTTCCTTGATCTCTTCTATTTTGGTATTGTATCATATCGTTACCGTGTTCCGTTGAAATATATAAGACATCTCTCTTGTCGCGCCATTTGGCTACCATTACTCCATTACTGTAAGAGGCAACAGTTTCCCCACGCTTCAGTTATTTATTTTTTATTCCAGGATTGTTTTTTCGGTCAATAAGTTTGTCTTTCTAAGAGTTCAACGGCCAATTGGTGACTATTATAATAGTTGTCCATATAAACCGAATGACCCATATCTAACTTTTCCCCCCATGAGGTGCAAGACCACGTTGGTTGCATGACCACGACCACCAAAATCATCTAATGCACCAATATATATAGCAAATTTTATTATAATACCGTCAGGTTCAGTGAGCATATATAATTTTAGGACATACTTATGTGCTTTATTTTTAATATATTGTCTGAATGACAATCTTCCATCCATAGAACCATTGACTCATCCAGAGATAAACATTTGCCCGGGTAATAAATATTGTTCATTTTGTTATTAAGGGGAGAGATACAATTAGGTCAAAAATCAAGCATTTTTTAAACCTTTTTTTAACTATGAAAGAATTATTGAAATTTGGCATGGTTTTGTACATGATTAAAGAATATATTTTTTTATTTTTAATTTTAAAATGGCGGATTTATAAGCGGTCAAAGGCAGCGCATCCAAGAATGAGGCATCGAGTTGTGGGCGTTCTGTAGGCCGTAATTTTCATCTGAAACAGTCCAATAAAAAAATTCGAGTTAATTAATGTTATATGTTTCTATGTGAACCAAAAAAAAATTGAAGAAATGGCGCAAGATTTTCGAAAAAAACCCGAAAATTTACCAAAAATTTTCGACTTATTTGCAATAATTTTCATTTGCTAAGTCGAATTGTATAAACTTTTGGTTCACATAGAAACTAGTTATATAGGCAAGAAATCCTGAATGTTTCGTCAAGATCGGTTGAGAACTTTGTGAGATATCTAAATGCTGTTTTGAGAAAAACGCGTTTAAAGTTTTGATTATCGAAACATGATATGTATATATAAGGCCGTCAGTCTCTTCAAAAAATTGATTTTCTTTGGCCTTTAAGGGGGGATCCAACTTTAGGCGGCCTAAAAAAAGCGTTTTTGGGGAAATTTTTTTAGGACAGAAAAAATAAGCAAGTCTAGCGAACTTTTCAAATTACTTTATTGCATATTTGAACATTTGTGCAACACCTTGTAATTGCAGTCTCCAATCGGCGGGAAATATGAAGCTCGTAATTTTCGTCTGAAAAAAGAAAACCAAAGAAAATTTTAATTTTTATATATTTCTTCTAGATGAACTAAGAAAAACTAAAAAATTGTGCAATTTTAAATTTTTTCTCAGGTTTGGAAAAAAATGTGCTGTAACACAAAGAAAAAATCATTTCAATTTGCTTAAAAAGTTGTTTAGAAATTTTTTTCGTAAAATATTTTTAGTGCAAATAGAAGAGAATGCAAAACTGAAGCTAACAAGCCTTGGTTTGTTTTGATTGAACGTCTAGTTTTCTTGCAATCTCGCCCGTCACCGTAAAAACAGAAATTCGAGAAAACGCGCTTTAAAGTTTACGGTCAGAAAAAATGTTAATTTTCGATTACTCACAGTAATAATACGCTAATCAGCTATTCCTGCGCCATAAAGCAAACCTTCAACTTCCTCAAAAAACTCATTTTGATCCAGTTGCTCGAGCCTACGAGCTTCCTTGCTAGAACAAGACGTACGCCGGTTTTCCCTCTCAATCCGTTGTGCGTCGACGTTATCCGCAAACATCTTACATAGCTGGCCGATTTTTAAATCGAGCAGCTGCATGGTACTTAAAACTGCAGAATATCCTTTGTTGAACATTCCTGCAGCCATGTACGCAGCAATTTCAACGATTTTTCGGCCAGAATTCAGATGTTTCGGGCTCATGCGCCAGACAGTGGAGTTGAAGGATTCGTTTGAATTTTGCGTGTGACCGCCTAAGCATCGCATCAAAAGTTCGTCGTTTGAGAGCTCTTCGTAGATTGGACGAATATGTTTCTCCACATTTTCGTCAATCAACCAAGCAGGATGCTTGAAAGATGCAAGAGAATTCGTGGCTTCAGCTTTGCGCCTTTCACACCAGCTTTCGGCGCCTGCCGGACAATTCTCGTGGCGAGGAGATTAATCACTCGAACAATAACGATCCAGTGTTGCAATTACAGCTTTTTTCATATCTTCAACAGAATTAGTATTTCTTCTGATTGCCAAACCATAATAGATTGTTAACTTTTTAATGATGCTCCCCGTCAACCGGTTTTTACCTCAGAGTTTCTGTTCCTTTTTTTTTTATTTCGGAGCTGAGTACCCATACGCTTTTGTACATGCCCCACACACTCATTTTTAATAACAGGGCAATCGTTACCATATGGATTCATTTTAAGAAGACCAGCAAAAGTTTTCGATTCGCCGTCACCGATATAATTCGTATACTTTACTCCGAATTTTTCAACAGATCTTAAAAACATTTCCACGATTGAATCCACCTCCATCTTCCCTGCTGAACCGTCGTGATTTGAGGAGCATGATTCTTTATGATCTTCATACCATTCTTCAAATTGGTCATTATCTAATGTGTTTTTATTTAGGGCACATGTATGACAATACGCACTTTTAACGATAAGGTCGACTATTTTGCCAGAGTAATATGCAATCAGAGTTGTTACACCGAACAATAAAGTGAAGCCACGTTTTTTCCACGATCCATCGCCGAAAACTTTGAAATAATTTGCAGTTTGCTCATTTTCTATATTTTTTCTTGACAGACACTGTCAAACATTGATTTCGATGCTGAGTATAAATGTTGCAGGCTGTTGAGCTCTTGTCTGTGCTACGATTTGGTTATTTTATTATACAGGGTGTCTGGTGGCAGATTTATATTTTCAAACTTAAATAAAAAACGTAATAATTGACACAAAGTTTTATTAAGAGCATTGAACGATAGAATAGAAATGCGGATTTCATTTTTTAAAGAGTATGTCATCCAAATGTCTTCCGTCGAGTTGCACACACTGTTCAAAACGAAGCCTTGTGTTCACTGCCACGCGCTGCAGTAAACTTGGTTCAATTGAGCTGATTTCTCGACGAATATTTTCCTTTAAAGCCACAAGAGATTGGGGATTGTCATTATAAACCCTCTCTTTGAGGTAGCCCCATAAAAAATCCATAGGAGTTAGATCGGGCGACCTCGGTGGCCATGGGATGTCCCCAAAGCGACTGATCAGTTTTTGGGGAAATTTTCCTGAAGCAAATTCATCGAAGCTCTGGCTGTGTGCAGTCGCCCTCATCCTGTTGAAACCACGTGTGTGAAGAGTACGATGGATGAGCTCGCAGGTTTGGCAAAAGAAATCCGTAATCATGCGTCGATAATTTTCACCATTGACATTCGTCGCCTGACCTCGAGAATTTTGGAAAAAAATGGTCCAATTATCCCATGCGTGGATAAGGCACACCAAACAGTTACCCTGGAGCAATTGGAATGGTTTTGATGTTTCAATCGAGGGTTGCGGGTTCTTGGAGACCAGTAACGGCAGTTTTGCTTGTTGACGTGGCCGTTTAAGTGAAAATGAGCCTCGTCGCTCCAAAAAATGGGATTTACAGTGCGAAAACGCTCCAACATCGTTTCACAAAATTTTTTGCGTAAATCAAAGTCACTTTCTTTCAGTTCTTGAACGATTTGAATTTTAAAAGGATGGAACTTCAGATCCGTTTCTTGAAATTTCATGAATAATCGCTCTTGAAGTCCCAGTAAGGCTGCTCTTTTCCGTATTGAAAGTCGCGGATTTTCACGTAAACTGCTTTCAACCAGTTCAATGTTTTCGGGAGTCCTTGAAGATCGACCGGGCCCTGGCCGTGGGGCATTCATAGCCGAGGCAGTTGCGCGAATTAAATTTACACTCAGTCCATCACGTATTCGCCGAATACCGAACTTTGAACAAAATTGTCGACGGGCAATTACGTAAGAATCATTACTCTTAAAAAATGTCTCTACAGCGAACGCGCGATGCTCACTCGACCACTGCGACATCGTGACTGACAAATCCGCACGATCGGTGATTCCAACGGTGCCACCCTCACCCCGCACCGTTTATTACTTTTTGAAATAATCGTATTTAAAAATATAAATCTGCCACCAGACACCCTGTATATTTTCGAAAAGTACTCGATGAGCTGGATACAATGATAACATTTTTATTTTGGGCAGACAATAAATAAAAACATTATAAATAATTATTTTTTTTTAATTTCGCGCCATTATTTCGTGCCGTCACCAAGACAACCGTTTAAAATTTGAATTTATTCGGATGTAGCGTCTTTATTTCACATACGGTGAGTGCCCTCTTTTCTCGTCGGCAAACATTTTTTTGGTTCAGTATTTTTTTACATATATTTATTTTTAATTCCGGAATTCATATTTTGCCACAGGTTATCAGTATTTGGTATTGGGCCAGAAAATTTCGTTTGTTTGTTTAGCTATTTCCTTGTTGCTGTGAAAGTATGTTATTTTAAGACAATAACTCGAGATTGCAGTGATAGCATTCCAAAATGGTAGAGATACAGAAGTTAAGAAATATTTTATAAGTAACATTTAAGACGAACTCCAGCCAAATAAAACATTTTATTTGATGCATGATTTTTTATTTCAAAAATTTCCTAAAGAATTACATTTTTCGCATCAAATCTAGCTTAACTTAACCTAAATTGCTGATCGTTTAGCCAGTTAAACTGTTACCCGGAGAGCACCGCGCGGAGGCGATCAGCATCACTCTCCCCTCCCTTCAGTAAATCATCATTAGAGAGGAGCCCTGAAAAAGGCTGTTTGAGTAGGGACACATCTAAGTACGATGGTCACCATACTCGGTGTGGACAGCCTCCAACAGGTATTCAAATTTGTCGATGTTGTTCTTTGCGCAGTACCGTCGCCACAGGTACTCGCTGAGGTGATCAGCAAAGGTTTCATCATTGTAGCGTGGGCGGCTCCTAAAGAAATCCTTCGCAGGACGTCAAGATGCCTCGATGCGCTGCGTATGCGTACCATCGAGCGCTAAAATAAAATAATTAGAAACTTTTTAATGTCTACCATTTTGACTTACCAACAAAGCGATGCATCGGGTCGCTGTGGTTGACTACGTGGTGCGTATATCCATGCTCGTGGAGGCTCATGTAGCCCCGCCAACTATCGGTATGGATGATACTTCCACGCGCCATGTGTTTTAAAATTGCCGGGATGAGTGTTTCAGCATCCTGGCGCTCTACAACCACCATGCGGACATCCTCGCTCCCAGGGATGATGTGAGCACGCTCGTACTTTCGGTGGCCAAAGACGGATTCATCGATCTGGACGACGACGCCTGGGCCACCAATCTAGTCTTCCCACTGATTGCAATATCGATACCTAAAACATGAATTAGAATATGCTGCTGAATGTTTACAACCAAACATACCAGTGAGTCAGCGTATGCTGGCGAACGTTGGGATGAGCCACATCCCAGGCCTCACCCCGAATAACGTCATACTGCCAGTCCTCCGAAAAGCCGTACATAATAAATGTGACTTGATCGGGGGGGGGGGGGGGGGGTACTGACGTCCTCGAACCACGTACCAGCAGTCGCGGCCCACTGGAAGGTGCGACCCCTCTCCTTCCGGCATCGGTTGCACCGCAAATTGTCAAAGGTGTCCTGCTGGTAAAAAGTGCATGGACCGTGGTTTTTGCGTTGCCATATTCTTTGAACCGGGACCAGCCCTTCATCATAGGCCCACTGACGCCCTTCAAGGGGGTTCCTCGGCAGCCGCCTCACATTCCATACGGGCCTTGTAGCCATTATCTACTTAAACAATATCAATAAATAAAATAAACATAATTAAATAAATTAATACTTACCACAAAAACCCAAAGAATAACTGTGAAATAAAAGAAACGTCGAAAACGAATGTCGAAACGAAACGAAAACTGTAGAGGTGATGTGAAAGAATGGCGTTACATCCGAATAAATTCAAATTTTAACGGTAACTTTGGCGACGATGAGAAATAATGGCGCCACATGCCGATAAAGTCAAAATTTTTAACGGTTGTCTTGGTAACGACGTGAAATAAAGGCGCGAAATTTAAAAAGACTTTTTTATTTATTGTTTGCCCAAACTAAAAATGGTATCATTTTATCCAGTCCATCGATTACTTTTCGAAAATATATAATAAAATAACCAAATCGTAGCACAGAGAGGCACCCATTTACCTTTCAATTACAAAAGTGGTTGTTGGTGCTTTTTATTTTCTTTTTTTTTCCTTCACTGCTTTCAAACAGCATGAATCGAAAAGTGTTTGAGCGGCTGAGCGTAAATGCCCTATTATGCGATCGTACGATGTCTGCGTTAGCCCTTGGCAAAGATCCATTAAATTGCAGAAACAAATTTATACCATATCTGGCAACACCGAGCAGGCGCATAACTAGCAGTATTCGATGGTTGATTGCAAAACCTGTATTCACTAATGGCTAAGAGTTAATGAAACGTCTACCACAACGACAAACAATAACCAATTTGAATCCTAAGCCTCGGTGACCGCTCTCCTCAAATTTAATTTTTTGCTTACACGCACGACGAATCAAAATTTCAGCAAGGGCATTGAAAACCGTAAAAAAATCAATAATACGATAAGCAAATAACGGATAACTGCACACATCATCAGAGCTTGTAAATAAGCTTTTGGCACTAGAGCTAGACGCATTCAAATCGGCGTCTTCTTCGTTGCCAGTAGACTACTGATTGCCGTAGAATTTCCTTTTTCGAGGCTTCGATGAGCGATCGGAAACATCCCGAGACTTATTGGGGTACGAAGTCATCTTGTTTTCAAAATAAATACGGAAAGCGTGGAAAGTATCGTAAGGTCCATGAACCCGCTTGAACAGATACTCTGCCAGGTATCCTGCAAAGTGTTGAGCCCGACGGCCATACCGTGGAATGGCACCCCTAACGTTCCTCCACAAACGCTCAATGCTTTGTGTATGGACGGTAGGGTCGTTGAGATCAACAAATGCGATCGAGTGGTTCACAGTGAAGTGGCGGAAGTCTTCATCTTCTAGAGAAGCATAAGCTCGCCAACAGTCCGATACGATAGTAGTGCCAGGGCGAATCCATCGTTGAATCACAGCAATCAGGGTTGCGGCGGTACGATCTGGGACGGGCTCAATGAAGACGCGTTTCGTTCCCCGTTCGAAACCGCCAAAAATCCATTGGCCTTCAGTGCGCCTTCCCCTAATTGTACTTACGCCTACCTAATTTAACCTCATCAATTTCGACGAAGACTCCGGGCCCTCCTAGCATTCCGGAATGTTCAGCAGCCAATACACACAGACTTCCCTACAAAATAAAGACCAATAATAGTGCGTCGTGACAATTGCATGTCGATTTCTATACTTTGCCGGGGAACAGACAATCTGTACCACAGAGTTACGATATAAAATATGTCTCCGACCCTCAAATGGGAATTGCTCACCCATGTACCACATCGTGCGCTTTTGACCACCGTACAGTATACCCGACAAGGGCGACGACGTCTCTGGGGTTCTCCTAGCACCTGCTGCCGTCGTCTGCAGCGGAACATCCAGTTAGTTACATTTAACGGCATGAGCTGCTGGCATTGCGGGCAATTCATATTCTGACGGAGCACCCCGTGGTCAACGAGGAAATCCGCCAGACGATTAGCCTCTAACAAGTATTCAAACTTGTCCTTGTTCTTTGCGCAGTACCGTCGCCACAGGTACCCGCTGAGGTGGTCGGCGAAGGTTTCGTCCTTGTAGCATGGGGGGCTCCCGAAGAAATCCTTCTCAGGAC
Source organism: Sinelater perroti (assembly GCA_036346155.1). Lineage (NCBI taxonomy): Eukaryota > Metazoa > Arthropoda > Insecta > Coleoptera > Elateridae > Sinelater > Sinelater perroti. The sequence goes on along the minus strand of JARFIY010000346.1, from coordinate 1,358,573 downwards.
ACCAGGGTACCTCAATTCGCTGCGTATGTGCCATCAAGCGCTGAAATAAAATAATTAGAAACTTTTTAATGTCTACCGTTTTGACTTGCCAACAAAGCGATGCATTGGGTCACTGTGGTTGACTACGTGGTACGTGTATCCATACTCACTGAGGTTAACGTAGTTCTGCCAACCTGTAGTAAAATTGCCGGGATGAGTGTTTCAGCATCTCGGCGCTCCACAACCACCATGCGGATGTATTCGCTATCATTGGCTATCATCCCTAGCACCCATTGTCCAGGGATGATGCGACCACGCTCGTATTTTTGGCCGAAAGACAGATTTGTCGAACTGCACGACGCTTGGGCCACCGATCTGACCTTCCCACTGATGACGGGAGAAGTGATCCACGACCATCTCCCTACAATATCGATACCTAAAAAATGAATTAGAATATGCTACTGAATGTTTACAACCACCAAACATACCAATGAGTCAGCGTAGGCTGACTGAACGAGGCCGGATGAACGTTGGGATGGGCCACATCCCAGGCCTCACGCCGAGTGATGTCATACTGCCAGTCCTCCGAAAAGCCGTACATAATAAATGCGACTTGATGGGGGTGGGGGCAGCTTAACGTCCTCGAACCACGTGCCAGCAGTAGCAGCCCACTGGTGAGTGCGATACCTCTTTCCGGCATCGCAAGCACCGGAAACGACCAAAGGTGTCTTGCTCGTAGAAGGCGCACGGTTCGTGGTTTTTCCGTTTACATATTCTTTGCATCGGCACGAGCCCCTCGTCGTAGCCCACTGACGCCCTTCAGCGGAGCCGCCTGACGTCCCAGACCGACCTTGTAGTAATTATCTGCTTAAATAATATCAATAAATACAATAAACATAATTAAATATAAATTGTCAGTCAGATGCAGCATGTTGGCCCGCAGATTTGCACGGTGTACAAAACAAGTGAAGGTGACGCTTTTTAAAGCATACTGCCAATTCTTTCTACACGTGCAGTCTGTGGGTCAGCTACACGCAGAGGGCTTACAACGCTCTGTCATCATCATCATCATCATCATCATCATCAGCCTCTTATTATCCACTGTTGAATAAAGGCCTCTTCAAGTTTGTTCCATGCGTCTCTGTCTCTTGCGGTTTGAATCCAATTTTTACCCGCCGTTTGTTTGATGTCATCCGTCCATCTTTTCTGTGGTCTTCCCCTGCTCCGCGTTGTAAGTCTTGGTCTCCATTGCATTATCTTTGTGTCCCATCGGTTTGGCTCCTGCCGTGCCACGTGTCCAGCCCATTTCCATTTCATTATTAGTATTCTTGATTCTCCTTCTGATCTCTTCGTGATTGATTCTTTCTCTGAGACTGACGCCGATCATAGCTCTCTCCATAGCCCTTTGAGTAGTTCTAAGTCTTACCATACTTTTTCTCGTCAATGTCATTGTCTCCAGGCCATATGTTGCAACTGGAAGCACACAGGTGTCGTAAACCTTTCTCTTCAGGTTAGTTGGTATATCGGTGTTTTTCATTATATGACTGAGTTTTCCAAAGGCAGCCCAACTCTGGCTTATCCGGCGTGAGATTTCTGCGGTCTGATTTTCTTTCCCGATCCTGAATTTGTGCCCCAAGTATATGTATTCCTTGACTACCTCAAGATTGTTGTTGCCTACGTTGATACTCTCTTCGACTGGGCCCATTACTTTCGTTTTTTGGACATTCATTTTCAGGCCTACGTGTTCTGATGTTTTGAGGAGCTCATTTAGCATGTCTTTGAGTTGTTGTAGGTCATCGCTAATTAGGACAAGATCATCCGCAAATCGAAGATTGCTTAGGTATGTTCCATCTACATTTAGTCCCTTTCGCTTCCATTCAAGGTTTTTGAATATATCCTCCAAGACGAGAGTAAACAGTTTTGGCGAAATAGTATCGACCTGGCGCACGCCTCTCTTGACTTTAATTTGATTGGTTGTTAGTTCATCATTAATTTTTACTTTTATGGTGGAATTTTCGTATATATATTTCAGTAGGTCTGAATACCTTGTGTCTATTCGGGCGTTGTCCAGTGATTTTAAGATACAACGCTCTGTGCGTACAATATCACAATGCTTTTAGGGTTCTGATGGGGCTGCCGCGATTCTGCAGCGCCTCTGGGATGTTTGCAAATCTGCGGGCCAACATATTGCCAACGCTCTGCGCTCTCACTCTATGTCTAAGTTGTCATTCAGATCTTCAGTGACCCAGATACTTAAATTTTACAACGTGATTGAGAGGAGTTCCGTAAAGCTTGACCTGTGGTACATCAGGATAGAATTTAGTACCATCCTTGAACACAAGCAACTCACTCTTTTTGACATTGTATCTGAGCCCATGGGCCGCTGCATATTTTTCACATATGTGAACCAGTCTCATTAACGCATTGATCGATGGGCTCAGTAACACCGTATCATCTGGGTAACTTATATTATTGATATAAATTCCGTCAACCGTGGCAGCCCAGATAGGTGGCACATATCCGAGAGCGAGCCCGCCCACCTTACATAATTCGATTGCTTGGCGTACCAGTATCCAAGTACAGACACAATTTCGCTGGCCACACTGGTGTCATCTTTCAGCTTTTGCCACAGTAATTCGTATGACACAAGATCGAAGGCCTTTGACAGATCTAGGATAGAAGCATTAACAGGCGTTTTCCTAGACGTGTATTACCGGACAGTGTGTTTGAGAGACAAAATTGCACTTTCCATGGAGAGCCCCGGTCTGAAGCCGAACTGTGCATCATGCAAGTCTATGCGACTGGCCATGTGTCTATCAAACAGGCTAACATTTTAGCCATCACCGTAGCGAGCGATATCGGTCTATAGTTAGAGAGATCTGAAGCGTCACCTGTTCTATTCTTTATTATGGGCACAACTATTGTTTTAATAAGATCATCAGGCAAGTGAGTGTGGCTCAAACAAAGATTGAAAAACAGAGCCAGGACCCTCGGCAGATGTACTCCAGCATGCTGTAGGTGTTCAATGCTAAGGTAGTCATGTCCCGGAGATTTACTTCTTACCATATCTTTAATCACTTTAGTAACATCTTTAGCGGAAAACCTCACACTTATCTCAGAGGTCTTGACACTCAGCACTGAACACCTGTGGCTTCACTCCCAGAGGTGATTCTATCCTAAAATGATTCAATTTGTTGGTGTTTTTCCAGAATCTCTTAAAGTCTTTGGATGTATGGTGCTGTGCTATGATGTCCATTTTTATCTGATTTTGGTTATTTTGGCACCATTTTAGTTTGGATTTAAAAACCTTTCGAGTATTACGCATTGTCTCATAGATGCTGCCTGAACTAGGTTTCCCATAAAAGATCCAGTTTTGAAATGCAACCCCAGCCTGGGAGGCGTTTGTGTGGTTAAATAATCGTCGAACGGCGAATCTTCTGGGGGTCCGTGAGAGCTACTTTATACGGGTCGACAGCGGTGTAAGCGTCCCGGATGATTCTGACTTCGGTTAGACGGGGCCAAGCCTGGACGCACGATCGCGCCTTCTTCGGTGATCGCAATCGAAGTGCCTTTCGTGGCGATCTCGCCCTCGTCGGCCGGCTTCTTTTCCGGCGTCGGTGGAAGCGGTGACACTGGCTCTGGTACAGGCTAGCGGCGGAAGAACCTCCTTAGTGCGCTCTGACGAGCTTTGGATGGCAACTCTTCCGTGGACATCGGCGAGCGAGTTTTGTTACGGCTGTGATGGTAGCCCGTTCGATCGAAAAGTCTGGCTGCGTGTTAGCACGAGCGACTTTGATCTATTCGAGAGGAACTTGGCTGTGGTGAGCTCAAGTATTCCCCGATTCATCTGGAAGAATCCGGTTATGGTGAGCTCGGGTATTCTCATACAGTAGAGGGTTGTTCTGGCTGTGGTGAGACCAAAACGATCTCTGACTTGCTATTTTTTTTACTTTGACTTTGTCTCGACGCTGGGGGTTCCTGTGTCCGACCTCTAACCCCCTTCTCTGCGGTGACCTGGCTTGGAAGGTGGTGAGCCTACAGTAGGCCTCCCTCGTACCACCTTACGAGGGGATCAGAATCTTCGGACGCTTGCGGCGAGCGCCTCTGTCCAACTCGTAGTAATACAGGTCACGGATGACCTCTGGATTGTTGGCACGTTGGCATCGCGGTGGAGGATTGTGTTCCTGATATACCAGGGAGCGCTAAAGATAAAGTTTAGGGCCCGGTTCTGTGTCACCTGGAGTTTGTTTAAGTGTGTATCGGCTAAAAACCTCAGGCGGGGCATGTGTAAATCATAATCCGGCGGTGTTGTATATGGTCATCTTGTTTTGGTACGACACCCGGCTCCAGGGATGGCGGAGGGAGCCAATGGCCTGTCTTCATTACCGCCCGATCGACGTGCTGTTTCCAATTGAGTTTCTCATCTAAGGTCACTCCCAGGTATCGTGCGTCTTCTTTCCAGGGTATCTCCCGGTCGAAGATTCTGAGTATCGCCAGGTTAGGTCGCCGATGAAGTCCAACGTTGGTGGTGAATAGGACGGCAGTGCTTTTCTCCCCATTGACGCCTATTTACCACGTGGTGGTGTACCAGTCATCTAACGCGTCTAGCTCCTCTTGGACGCGTTCGATTACTATCATTGGATTTCGCTAGCTTAACAGCATCGCTGTGTCGTCTGCATACTGGCCCATCGTCGTAAGGGCGTCGTGGAGATGTCTCGGACGTAGATGTTGAACAACGTCGGGGATAGCATCGAGTCTTGGGGGACGCCTCTCTGATGACTTCACGCCACCGAATTTGATCCGAAATCTTCGACCGGAGAAAAAGGTCCGCATCAGTTCGGTCATCGGTAGCGGGATGGACGCTGAAGGCTATCTTGTAGACGAGGCCCTTGTGCCATACCTTGTCGAAGGCCTTGGCCACATCCAAGAAGATTGCTGCGGTATGGAGCTTCTTAAGAAAGCCCTCCGAGATCTTTTCCACAACTCTGAGTAGCTGGTGGGTTTTGGAGTGGCCTGAACGGAATCCAAGCTGATTCTCCGGAATCATCTGGAGGTCTTCGATAGCTATCTGCAGCCAGTGGTAAATAATTCGATTTAAGGTGATTGGGCGTTAATATTTGTAGCCAGTGGTGGATAATGCTTTTCATGAAGCGGATTGGATGATAATCCTGGGGAAACGTGCCGGTCTTCCCAGGCTTGGGAAGCATCACGACATTCGCAACTTTTCAGGAACCGACTGCCTTGTTTTGGAGAGCCTGTAGCGCTCGGTTGTTAGTTCCATCAGGTCTGGGCGCCTTTCGGAGCTTTAGGGCGCGGATCAGTTGGAGGACTTTTGCTGGTGAGGTGGGGTCCAGGTGGTCGTGTGGCTCCTGCCCTCGCAGGCGTTCCACGGCTGGATCAACAACTTCCATGTGGTCAAGGTTGGCGTCGGGGTAGTCGAGAGTGGATTGCTGCTCTAAGCAGTTAGCAAACGCCTCGGATTTTTGGCGTGTGTGTGCGTTTCGCCGCGCTCCCCATGGATGGGCGGGATAGGGGTGGTGTGGATTTGTTGCGTAAGTCCTTGACCATCTTCCATTTGGCATTGCGGTGTTCCGCGACGGCGCTCTTAACTGCAGCGGCCAGTCTGTAATGTTCCTGCAGTTCAGCGGGGTGAAGGAACCGCTGCGCGCGTCGTCGCGCCCGATTCTTCTCTTTAAGCAGCTCCTTCGATTCCGGAGGCATAAGGTCGCGCCTATCTCCGGTGCGGACGGGGTTGGTAGCGAAGGCAATGGAATCCTGGATGGAGGCAGTGAGTTTAGGTACTGCTGAAGCGGTTTTCTTCAGATGGACGGTGAAGGCTGTCTATGAGACGCAGGAGCGGAAGACGTCCGTCACCTCTGGTACCCCTAGAGTGGGAAGAATTGGGTTATGGTCGCCGTCAAGCTCGCTAACGTCCAAAGTGTGCTGCATGGGGACGTCCTTGGGGGTTCTAGGACGTTTCTACGCCGTCGGTTTTCGCCGCTAGTTTATCACTGCCGTTTCTACGTCGGCTGATTCTAATTTATTTTTCCCACTAATGTTACTATGGCTTAATTTGTAAAACAAGAATAAGAGATAAATAAAACTTTCAATGCAAATAAAACCAAGAAATTTAGTAAGTGTTACTATAAAATTTTAAATTGAAATACATAATATACACACAAAAGGGAAATAGGAAAAATAAGATTATTGAGTCAGTTGGTAATTTTGTGCTAGGCCACGTAAATAATCTTGAGGTTCCCTATTTCTATAATCTAAGACAATTCTTCGAATACGTTCATCAACGGCACGGTATTTTTTCAGCTTCGTCTGTGGTAAATGTCAGGTGAAAGCTGCTCAAAATAAGCGTCTCGACTTTTCTGTACTTTTCGTAATCCATTTATAAATTTCCAAATAGTTGGGTGATGCATACCTAATTCACAACTCAATCGACGATTGGTTGCCTCTGCATGATTATTGGTGCGATCTTCTCCATCTATTATTCTCTGGTATAAATTCCACATTGTTGAATGAAACATAGGCGAGCGCGCCTACCATTCCCGCGTCGATTTATTTAGTCAACATGGGTGTCTTCGAACCAATATAGAAGCGGCTGAAGTTCTATTGGCAAATAATTTGCTAAAGCACCAATGTATTCATCTAAATCAGCTATTGGTACAAATGCTAATGCAATGATCATTTTAGCTCGTAATGCAAATTCATCATCATTGTCGTATTTACGAATAACACCAATCTGAGCTAAGTGCTTCCTTATATTTTGTGATCAATGGACGAAGCAATCTTTTACATTTACTTCCGGAAAGCAATTGGAGAGGCAGGCGTGTAAATAGCCGTGCCCTCGTGGTGCGGTGTGGGAAACTTAGTACGGCCCGTTTTGAAATGTAAAACGATAAGGCCCAAATCGTCCCTTAAACGGCCAGCGCGAAAGCCGAGATGCGTTGCGGGATGTTAAAACACGACCGAATTGGCCGCGATGCGGTGCAGGTATGTTTCTTGCGGGTTGGTAAGCACGACCAAATTGGCCGCGTTGCGGAGTGCGTATATTGCGGGTTGATTAGCACGACCGAATTGGCCGCGATGCGGTGTGCGTATATTGCGGGTTGATTGAAACACGACCGAATTGGCCGCGATGCGGTGTGCGTATGTATAGCGGGTTGGTTAAATGCGGCCGCACTGGACGTGATGCGGTGTGCGTATGTCGCCGGGCTTCGCGCCTGGCTTAGCGGTGGGTCTTTTGCGGGAAATTTTAATTCGACAGCACTTTTCATATCAAAGGGTGCCGCCGACGGCGTATGCAGACTTGCCGGCTGAGCAAAAGGCCATATGCCGTTTTGTGTGCGATAGCAAAACGTAGCGGCAGATATCAAAGCCACCCAGCATGCCGCCGCGATATACAAACGGTTCAAGGGCTAAAAGGCCGCCACACCAGCAATCTTTCATGGCACTAAAAGCTGCATATTCATAATCACAAATGATAGATGCTGGACTTAAATTTGGCACTAGTGTTTTAATTAGTTCGAACATACGTGTGTCTGTAACACGCTGCTTGTTAGGTAACAGAGCATACAATATAAGATGCACTCCTCCATGTTTTGTTGCCATAACAATATAAATTTGGGAAAATAGCCTCGGTGCTATTGCGAAGGTAAATGTTGCAACCAGCTCTGTCTTTTAAAAATTAAAATGTGGGCTACGGTCTCGGCTTTTATGTTTGCGATGGGTATCGCTTCGGGTCATCTGGTGAAACGGTCCACACATGTTAAGATGTAGCGGTATCCTTTTGATACGGGTAAGTGGTCCTATTATATGTGGATGTGTTCGAAGCGTGCTGATGGTGGACTGAACATCGATGCAGTAGGTCGATTATGTCTTGTGATCTTGGATTGGCATTGGTGGGTCCATTTTCGACAATCAGCTCGTAGTTTTGGCCAAACGAATCTGCCCGCGACCTATTTTATTGACGCACGGATTTCAGGATGCGAGAGCTGGTGCAGGCTTTCGAAGGCTTTTCTTCTGAACTTCTGCGTAACGAAAGGTTTCGCAGTGGCTGTTGATTCGTAGCAGTTATCTGGAGCCTTTATTCGTTTTAGTTGCAGACCGGTGTTGTCGTTGTTTAGGTATGCTTAAAGATCTTGAAAGAGTGGCGGCTACGATGTTTTTTCTGCAATGTATTCAATCTCTTGTAAATTGCTCTATGTAATCCAGGTATCGGAACTTTCTCGGTGAACATTTGCTAGGCTTTTATTTGAATGCAAATATGATAGGCTTGTGGTCTGTGTACACCGTGAAATGCCTTCCTTCGAGTAGATGCTGATAATGCTTTATCGTTGCATAGATGGCCAGCAGTTCGCGGTCGTATGCGGCGTATTTTTGTTCTGCCGGGCATATTTTCCTCGAGAAAAATGCCAAAGGTTTCCATTCGTTTGCTTATTGCTCCCTTCCGATTTCTGTGTCGGATGCATCTGTCGTTGCTGAAAGTGTTGCTTCCAGTTTTGGGTCAACATCGTTTGTATGATTACTGTTTTATAGAGCAGTAGCTTGTTGTGGGTTGACATCCTGCTGTTGGGGTGCAGCAAACTACCCAAGGCTTGGTGGGCTGCCTTGGCTCGCGTGACCATGTTGTCCACGTGAACTTTCCAGGTAAGCTTATCTAGGGTCGCTCCGAGGTATCGTGCCTCTTCTCTGCAGGGTATATCTCGTCCGAAGATCCAGGTATTCCTGATGTCACCGCTTCATCGTGTCTTCTTCCTGGTGGAGAACAGGATCGCCGCACTCTTTTCAGTGTTGATCCTAATCTTCCACCGGTCGCACCAATCTTCCATTTGGTCTAGCTCTTCCTGGACATGCCGTATTGCCAGGGAGGGCCTAGATGAGCTTGACAGGACTGCCGTGTCGTCTGCGAACTGGGCCATCGTAGTAGAGGGCGTCGAACGCCCGCCGGCAGACATCGAAGTCACTCGCACCGCCTCGAAACAGACGGTTTAAGGGCGAAAGGCCGCCACACCAATTTTCTCACATATATATTATTTGATTTCTGTCCGAAGCAGAGCTTTTTACATTAATTTTGAATTGATTGTACCTTTCGTTCATTTGAAATGTGTTGTTTCTATGGTTTTAAGGTGACGAAAAATCCATAATAATAAATTAAATTGAATAATATTGCAATAAAAATTAATTTTGAGTATGGGAAATTTAGTGTTCCTCTCAGAATTAATGAAAAACTGCTATAGGAACATCAGATTTCTTTCTTTAATGGAGCTTTTTAAATTTGTTCTAATGATGTTATTTTGGATTATTTTGACATAGTGAGCACTCCTTGTAATATTATCTAATATTATAGAGTGAATCTTGTTTCATCTATTAAGAATGGGGTATAATATTTTTTTCCACACATATTGCGGGGAGTTCGGGGTCATGCGTGCCGCGGAGACAAGATTTCCTGTGTTTAATGCTTTATTTACAACAATGATATGTGTTCAATTACAATAATTGTTATTGGGGGCGCTTGGGCGTGCCTATGCGACCGCCGCACGGCAAATCTCCTGGGGTCTGTTAGAGCGACTTGAAGCGGGTCGACGCCGATGTAGATATCACGGATGCCGCTGACTTCTGGCCCGTTTGACGGGGGAACTCGGCTGAGTTACGCGTGAGCATCCCTTGGTCAGTTGCAGGGGTAACTTGGCTGTGGGTAGCACAAGTACACCCTGATTTGCCTTTAAGCACTCGGCTGTGGGTGAGCGCGAGCGTTCACTGGCACAGGAAGTTCGTTCTGGCTATGGGTACATACAATTTATTAATGAATTTCTAGGTTGTCCCAAAAGTTCTGTTGCCGAATCAAAATTCAAACATTTTTTCTGCCTTCTTCAATTTTTTGCTATTTTTGTGTTAGAATAAGATGCCTGATACTGGTTACGAGATCACACAGCTTAAAATCCAACTTTTGTTGCGCCATTACTGGAAGCATGCCAAGAGTTCTTTGATTCTAAGCTGGCTGAATGATACTTCGAACAGATCCGGAAACTTGCTGAACGGTGGCAAAAGGTGGTGGACAATGATGGGCTATACTTTGTTGTTTTCAATAAATTTGTGCATAAATGTTAATATACAGCGGAATTACAGGATAGGCAAATAAAGTGTGTTTTTTTTATAGAGGTATAGAACTTTCAAATGGAATAAAACAAAGATGAATTTTTTAAATTGACATGAAATTTACTTTATTCGAAAGATAATCTTCTGGCATTATAATTTAAATATGACTTCTGGCATATGACCGCCACGGCTGACTCGGACGTAATCTAATCTGGAGGTCCAATTTTCGATAACTTTTTCCAACATTTGGGGCCGTATATCGGCAATAACGCGGCGAATGTTGTCCTCCAAGTGGTCAATCGTTTCGGGCTTATCGGCGTAGACTAGTGACTTCACATATCCCCACAGAAAATAGTCTAGCGGCGTTAAATCACACGATCTTGGAGGAACTAAAGGCTAGTGCTCCGCCTTACGGCACTACACCAGCACTACCGCAACTGTATTAACAATTTTGCGCAGACCTGTATTTAACATTGCTCCTAACTTGTTATAACTATTGTGGCCGCAATTTACCTGCCCCGGCATTCGCCTTAGTGCAGGACCCGGGAAAACCACAAAAACCCGAGTCAGGGCAGGCGACTCGAAACCGCTGATGTCTCCGAGTCCTCCTGACTTTTACAATACTACTCAAAGAAACAGACTAAAATCTACCTTGATTTGTCTTATCTCTTTGCATATTTTAGAATAATGGTTGTTTTTGGAAAATATTGTGGATATTTGTTGCATTGATATTTTCTGTCTAAATCCCCTCCTACCCTCTCTTTCTCTTATAACAATGTTAAGTCAGAATGTACTCTTTTGATTTCTATAATGGCGTAAATCTTTACTCAATTATTTTTAATTTAGTATAGAATATTACTACAGTTTGAAGTCTTAATTACATTGAAATTATTACAATTGTATGTGGTATTTAGTAGATCTGTATAGTTGCCTATATTTGGTATGTAAATAAATTTTTTTTTAATGTAGGTATTAATATATTAGGATTTCAATATATAAAATCTGATAATAGGATACTTATGCCTGGTTACACAAATGCATGTGAAATCTAGACGTATTGGGGTACTAAAACCTTCATTTCCTTGCATAATCTGCGCTTGTGAAAATCTAGTGAATTCTATTTTTTCTGCCAACTTGTATATGTGTAACTGAGCATTTAGTTCTTATAGTTAATCAGAAATTGAATAAACGTGCTAGGTGTTTTGTGTAACGCAATACATTCCTAACGGACCATTAATATTAATGTGTTAGAAAGACTATGGCGTTGACGAGCGTTTGTGCAACCAGAATTATTCACAGGAATGCTTAGTTTCTTTTTGGTCATATTTGATGTATTTTTGTTGTTGTATATTTTGTGTTAAAATAGAAGTGACATTAAGTCAAATTTGTATATAGCAGTATGTTTTTTTCATGTAAATAGATTATTTTGTTATTTCATAATGCATACTTAATAAGTGGCTATTAAACTCAATTAATGTAATATAATGATGTATGCAATCTTTATAATAAATGCCTGTTACCAGCATTAAGGGGGTTAGTACCTTTAAATCCCTAAAAATACGGTATTTTTGAAAGAAAAAAAAATGTTAGAAAAAACAACTCAAGTAGATTGAAATTAACAGAAAAATTTAATCATACTTTAAAATACATTTTAAAATTATTTTAAAAAATTTTGACTTAAAAACCTCTTATGGGGAGGACAATCATCGTTGGAGAGATTTAAGAACAACTTGGCAGTTCGTACACTGTGCTGACCTTATGGGGATCTGAAACAATTGCACAAAGAAAGATTAGTTGATTTATAGTTGTAGTTTCATTGTGACACTGTTAATTTCTTTAATTTTGGAAAAAATATTTTTTCACTAGTTAAACATGAAGTATTAGACAAAACGCCCTTTTTATAAGAATAAAATTGTAAATTTTTTTCTATTATGATTCTAACAAAATATTTTAGTGTCACAATGGAAATAATCATATTATTAACCTGCCCTGAAAATTTCATCAAATTCTGAGGGACGGTTTTACATTATGATGTACGGAAGGTCCAAAAAGTGAAACTGAGATAATCGTGTTTTTATCAAACTACAAGGTCATACGTGAGATCATGTCAATGAAAGTGCACTTGCCAGTCTGAATCAATTCCAGCTCCATACTGGGACCTTCCTTATCAGTGTGGGACTTATCCTTTGCGGTCCTGGCCTCCCTGGCCTTCTTCCTGGCCTCTTTCGTCCTTTCCTCTTGCCTAGTCAAGGATCTGTCCCAGCGCATTTTGTCAGCTTGTTTGGTGTAGTCATTTGCTTTGGAGCCAATCTGGATACCAAGTTCTTGCAATATCTTCAGAAGGGAGCTGTTGCCTTCATTAAAAAGGCAAACTGCCACATAAGTGGCAATTTCCACCGTCGGGAGGCCACTGAAGTAGAGCTTTGGAGCTATCTTCCACACAATATTATTAAATGACTCATTCGGGTTCTGAGAAAACCTCCACACACCTGGTCAAAAGACTTTCTTTTGTGAGCTCAGTGTAGACTGGTTTGATGGCCTCTTGTACTTCTACAGGAAATCGAGACGGATGCTTGAAATTGTGGAGCTTGTTTTCAGCGGCTGCTTTCATGTATTTGCACCAAGATTCAGAGCAGTAGAAATGCTGGGGATCTTCGTCTGTAGAAGACATGTGATAGAAAGTGGCCCATACAGCATTGTGCATGGCTTGGGCATCTTGGCAGTTGTCTCTTATAGCCTTTCCAAAATAGCTACATAATTGGGTTATTGTAGCTAAAGTTAGTTTTCCTTTCCTCCTAATTTCTTCTCTTTTCTAATGTTTCGTAGTCTGGTTCCTAGTCGTTTCTGCACATGACCAATATCTTCTTTCTTCGTCACTAGCTGATCTCCATATGGTTTGCTTGCTGTGACACCTTTATGGGTTTTGGAATCTCCGTCCCCAATGTAATTTAGATATTTCACACCAGAGAAAGCGACTGATCGTTGAAACATTTCGACTACAGCGTCTACTTCCATCTTGCCACTCGATCCACTGTGATTAATCTCACACACTTCTTTGTGCTCTTGTAGCCAATCTTCATGTTCTTCTTGTGGTTTCCCATCATTCCAGGAAAGACACATCTTGCAAAACAGTGACTTTATAACCACATCAATCACCTTTTTCGTGTAGAATCCGATGATCGACGCCATACCCATCAGTGAAGTGTGGCCTCTAGTCCTCCACGTACCATCGCCTGATACCGAAATGCCGGCATGATCTAACAATGGTGATGTCTCAGTCGTAATTTGGAGTTCCTGGGAAGCTGCCTTCTTCATAAAATACTCTGCAACAGTCTTGCACGCATCACAGATCATTTTCACTAAGTCCCCGTAATGATTTCTCGCTAAAAACACCGGCAAGTCCATAAGCCCACAGAATGTTTGTAGTCCGCTATATCCAATTCCTATCACCCGCATAGCAAATTGGAATCTCCTATTGATTTCGTAGGATTTTCCAATGTAACGGCAGGAGGGATGTGATCTTCCAGGACATTCACACAAAATGTTTATTTTGAAGCCAAGCCCGCGAACAGCTGATTCAGAAAACTTCATTTCACCATCACACTCGCGACACTTGATGAGAGAAGTTAGGAATGACAAAAGTCCACAAATCAAGAATTCGGTATCCTTGAAAGTCTGTAATCTCGACACCCTCGGAGCCAGTACTAGTTCGCAGTTTTTTCGCCGACGTAGAAAGGTCCGCGTTGTCTTCGGGCGTTTGATTTCTTCGTTTGCTCGGAGGCACACGTTTTTTTCTTCGGGAAGGTCTTCCCTTATATTCCCCATGTCCTTTTGACCGATATAGACCCGGCCAGTCATTGTAATAAATACTTCCAAAGATATAACAACAATAAACAAGTCAGAGTCGAGGTTATATCGTTCACCGGTGAGAAAACAAAGCATAAACAATCTGACGTTGTGCTTTTGTTTTCTCGCTGAGCTCATGCGTACCACGAAAACCACTGAGAAAATATATCGAAAAGGCCTCGCTCAATCCCATAGAGTAAAAGAGCACCAACACACCGCGTAAGAAAACAAGAGAAAGCGCGCATCGAGAGCGCGCCGAGCGCATACGCAAGGCAGGGGGAACGAAGTCAGCTGGCAGCTGTCGTCCGCTTCGCTCGGAGCGTCTTCCCCCACCTTGCGCCACGTCACAAGCTCTCGCAGCGCCAAATTTGAACGTAGCGCGTTCGGGTTTGCGGCAAAGTATTCGTAAAGCGTAGCTCTTTCAAATAGAACAATAAAAAAAAACACGAAAATTTTAAGATTTTAAAGGTACTAACCCCCTTAAATATTTCTTTACAGATTCATGTACATTGTCAATTATGTGGCTTTAATATTGGGGTGTTCTTTAATAATATGCCAGTTTTATTAGTACGGGATTCTTGAATACGTCAAAAAAAATTTGAGTGGTGAATGATTTAATAATACTACTGCGGGAGATCATTAAAAGTAATAATATAGAAACAGCAAAATGACAAAGAGTGCATGAAACTAGCAGGGAATAATGAAGCAAGGAGAAAGAAAGCGGGTAAATTCAAGTAGGTACATGGACCGATACAAAATAATCGGAAAGAATGGTTAAATAAAAAAAGGAACAGAAAAGAGATAATAGCAGAATGAATTTTAATGATAAAGCACAGGAAATAGTGAATACAGACGGTGTATTCTAAAATAAAGGGAATGAGACTGAGAATTTGGAAAGAACATTTTGAGGCTTTACTGAATGAAGAAGGGTGTGGAATAGAAATACTAAATATGAAGAAAAGCCATGGATACTATAAAGAATAATGCAGAGGGAGGCAAAACTACCTCCATATTTTCAAAGGAAGGTTACGAAGCAAAGAGTGAACTGAGGATAAGGGAAGTGATTCTATTATCCGCTTTCGGCTTGCGTTTTGCCCTCCAGTTTCGATTAAAAATCGAATTTGTTGTGGAAGCAACTTCAGAAGTATTTGTTTTGTAGTAAGAAAGGGAAAGAAAAATACGTCGAAGAGTGTCAACACCAGAAAATGTTAATACAATAAGACGTTCTGAAATAATCTGCTCTCAAATATGCCATTGCTTTTCACTTGTGTAGTCGTTTTCACCCATGCATAGTAATAACTCGCGGGATATTCATAAAAGGTCTCTACAGCAAACATGTCGCCATTTGATGTGCGGTGAGTAAAGTTAGGATTATTGGCTTAACTTAATAAATAATAAATAACACATCCAAAAAAATTTGAAGTTATAGGGGATCCACTATCATCGATGTTGTTCAGTCTTAGGCTGGAAAAAACCATACGAGATGCAAACATCAACAGAACAAAACTCATATACCAGAGAAAACATCAGTGTTTAGCCATTGCAGAGAAGCTTGCCATGTTAACTAAAAGCAGTAGTGAAGAGACTAGAAGAAGAAGCAAGAAAGATGAGACTGTACATCAACGAAAGGAAAACTAAATGTATGGAATGCTCAAATCGGGAATTCCAAAAAGGAAAGTAAGGACTGAAATCTCAAGAAAGCCAAATATCATTGAAGAAATACAGGGCGAGAATAATGATGGGTAATCGATGTGTAGCTGCACCCCGTAGAATACTGAGGAATAAAAACATCTCCAGGAAGGTGAAAATAAGGCTTTATAAGACAATAATTCGGCCAGTAATATATGCAAGTGAAACATGGATTTTAAGAACAAATGAAGAACTGAAAATTTATACAAAGAAGCAAACAATAGGTGTCATAAAGGCTCAACGACTTCGATGGTTGGGAATCTGTTGAAAGTCATTCACGTTCCGAAAGACCAACAACGAGCAGAAGTCTGGAAAATGTTAAATGTGTCTAGACTACAATCAACAAAGATCGGCAACTGACAGTCGAAAAGAACTAGAAGATGAGGTGGAGGAAGAGGGTGTTTAAAAGTCCTAGCAAAGACTCTGTTAACTTTTTTATTTATTGGAAAACAGTTGTTCATTATAAGCACTGTCCTTCAAACCAAAAAATTATTAAGAAGTGTTACCTCGATGTTCTTTGCCGGTTAAAAAATACAGTGCGATAAAGACAGCTGCAACTTTGCGCAACTGATAGTCGATAGCTTCATTACTATAATAACTTGTGCGGTTTTTTTTCTTGTGACTTCTAGCTGTTCCCAAAACAAATATCCTTTGAAAGAGAAGAGATTCCGAACCGTTGCCAAGATTCAGATCAATACGTCGAGGTGATTATTCGGGATTTCAACATAAGGCTTTGTAGGATATTGTAAACCGTAGAAAGCATGTCGGAAGGAATGTATGAGTTTCAAAGATGTTTATTTTGAAGGGGACTGATACTACATATAATGTTTCTCTTCCTACAGATGCGGTGTAGCATTTCTCTATTGATGGGCCCGAATGCAGCAGCCTACGGTCTTGGAGTTCATCTAATGTTGTTGGCAATAGTGACATGTAAACAAAGTGTTTAACATACCTATAAAATTTAAATTGACGTAATCATCCGACTGAAAGTGTAAAAGCCTCGATCATGCCACAAAATTTACCAAACATAAAGTTCATGATTTGTGCGATTTGTAGATTATGTTGGAAACATATCCGAACTCTCCACAACCCAGGTCTCCTGACGTAACATCTTAACTTGAGGGGGTAGGGGGTTATTAAAGACTGTTTATGTGTCACCATTGTCTATGATATAAACTTAAATAAAAATTTAGTGTCTCTTTGGTTGCAGCATTTGCAAGTTTTGGCTGCTCTGGTCAGACAACAAATAAGGATGCCATTATGACATACCTAAAACGATTTCATCAAAATGGTAAATAAAAGATACAGGTATTGGGCAAAATAATGGAAATACTTGTAAAAAATCAGACATATTTTTACTGTGCCTCCTAACACTGGGCAAAACTGTCTTGTTTGTTACAGGTAGTATGAACTAATAGTAGAGTGAGGCAGTGTCGTGGACGTTGTGCAGGTATGGTGAGTCCAACCGCTAGAGCATCTGTGAGCAAAACAGTGATATGCGGTGTAACACAAGGCACGGTTTTGAAAGTTGTGGCCGCACGATAAAACAAGGTCGGTAAAGCATAATAGTGGTCGAAAGATGAAGCTGCAGGATAGGGACCGCCGAGGCTTGAAACGTATTGTCACGTCGCAGAAGAAAACAATTTAATCAGCATCTAAACATCCCGAGTCATCCAAAACGATGAGGTGGAAGCTGCATAAAGTGGGCACCCATGGATGTGTTGCCATTGCCAAGCCCCTAACAACAGACACGAATGCTCAAAGGCGATCTGCATGGTGCAATGCCCACAAAAACCGGGGGTTAGACGGTTGGCAACGTGTTTGGTCGGACGAGTCGCCCTTTATCCTCTTCACCACCAATGGACGCGTGTTTGTATGGCAAACACCCTCTGAAGCATGCGATATGGATTGTCTTCGCCCGACTGTTAAAGATGCTGATTATGATGTGGGATGCTGTATTATAGTATTTGGCAGCCCCCTTGTCACATTACATGGTTAGGTCACAGCAGCAGTGTATAGATAACTTTTGGGTAACCAGGTCTACACAATAGTACAAACTTTACTTTCAGATGAGAATGCCGTATTCCAGGATGATAATGCCTCCATTTATACTGCTGGTCCTGTTCAAAAGTGGTTTCAAGAGCATGCTGATGAGGATCAACATCTTCTCTGGCCCGCTCATTCCCCGAGAATATTGTCGAGCCTCTGTGGACTGTTTTGGAAAATGGAATTCGGTGTCGATTTCCACCTCCATTGTCTCTACATGGGCTGGAGGTTGTGCTGCATGAAGAATGGCTTCAAATTCCACTCACCACTATTCAGGACTTGTATCGGTCTATTCCATCCAGAATTCAAGCTGTATTGCATCCTAAGGTGAACCAACATCGTATTAATTTAAGATTATTTTGTCCAATGCCTGTATGTTGACGTCATCATTGCATTGAATGTATTAAATGACAATTTTTTGTTTTAGGAGAGGTTTCCTATATAGATCGCTTAGTTGATGTTGAATAACTCTAAGGATTGTCTAAAAAGTCCAGTAAATGGTCCTATATTTCCACAGTAACATGGATCAATTGTGCACAAATCCATATGACTTATTCGGAAATGATTTGGGAAGCGCCATCTATCGTAAAGTACAAGTAATAGTAAGTGTAAATTCTCTATGGGCAGTCGAACCTAGTCAGTGTGAGAGGTAGGATTACAGTGCAATGGAGCAATAAGTGAAATGGTGCAGGTGTACGGGGCGGAGAATATGTTCACAACTAATTCGGATTCGCCGTAGACAAGCAGAACCCCAGATATGATCAAGCGAGTATAACAAATGTGAGAACGAGATCGTCGTGTGACTATGATTGATGGAGGTGGAGAAATTGTGCCTTAGCAAGGATAGTGTGCACTGTCACTATCGCCTGTCAAGATCTGTTGTTTGCGCTGCACAAACAGATAAAAAACGGATGGAAACCTCTGAAAGTGTTATTACCCTGTGTGACCAAAGTCTATTCTTTCTCCCTTGATCCTTGAGCATTTAAAAAAATTATCATTTATCTTTAACTCTTTTATGTTGCTGAGAAATCAGAAACGAAGTACTGAAGAAAATTCTTCCTTAGTTACCTTAAAATTTTAACGGTCAGCAGCCCCTTTTATAATTTGTTCAACCAACATTTCTTCTACAATGTTCCTACTGCGTCAACAGGTACTTAAAAGGTCAGTTTCAATTTCTAACCAACCAATCCTGTAAGCAAGTCTTCGTTTTCCAAATTTATCTTCTAGGCCCTTGTTAAACTCGCCAATCATCATTGAAGTCATTTTTATTATGAGTTTGAACATAACCATGATTATGATTAATACTTATTGCTAGCGCTCAGATTTTATGGCAAATGCCTTTTGCCTTTTTTGCTACTTTTTAGAAAAAGTACTTTTTTTTCTTAATTTTCCAATAATTTTGCCTTTTTAAGTCCACAAAATGCGGTAATTAGTGCATCAAATAAATTTGTATATTATAATTACTTTATCAGGTAATTTATCCAATTTACCAATTTATCTGTTTATGGAAAAAAATAGCGCTACTTTCATTAAAAAACCAACTTTTAAAACAATTTGAAAGTCTTTATTTTTGTTTTTTACTTTTTAGTTGTGTGCCACTAAAAAATACCATGTAGAATAGCATTTGAAATCGGCAAAGCATTTAGCTAATGCTAAGTTGAAACGTCCTTAGCAAACTGTTAATGAATTCTATTTAAAACGTGACGGGAGGGACAAAATAATATTTTTCTCAAGAGCAATATACCTTTGTATAAGCTAAATAATTCTGCTCTAAAAGAATTTTTGGAATAATTCACAAATAAAACCGTTCCAGATGAATCAACATTGAGAAAAAATTATGTTGATAAGGTCTACTCTACAGTAAGTTACAGTAACTTTCAATAATTTAAAAATATGTACTCAGGTAAAAACTTATTTTAGAAATTGGACAACATTGCGAAGCACATTGGATACGATTACTTTTGGATTGCGGTTAACGAAATCACAGATTCAATGGGGCGCTGTATAGCTCATCTTATAATTGGAAAGCTAAATTCCGAAGGCAAGTCAACAACATTTTTGTTGTCGTCAAAACAGTTAGACAGGACGAACCATAAAATAGATGCCAGCTTAGGTAAAATAAAACTTAAGTTGTTCGAAAAAATTGAAGTCAAATTAAACTTTATTCTAGATATGAGCCATGGTGGTTCAGTGGATAGATCGCTAAACTATGAAACCAAGAGTTGCGCGTTCAAATCCTGCTCTCGCCAATTCTATCGCTGGCATTTTTACGGCCCAGCTCGACTCAGGCTGTAATAAATGAGTACCTGGAGGTCAAACTCTGGGGTAATAATAGGCGTTACTACCCTTGTGTATGGTAGGCTCTAAATTGTAGATCTATCCTGTTACGACCCCAAAAAATTTTAATATTTACAAAGAAAATTTACTTCTTCTTGTAACAGATGCGGGCCCATACATAGTAAAAGCTGGAAAAGTACTGAAAATATTTTATAAAAATATGTTACACCTGATTTGCATCGTCCATGAAATACAGCGACTTTGCGAAAAAATTCGAGAAGAACTTGCTATTGTAAACTCACTTATATCCTCGACAAAAAGGTAGTTTTTGTGTATATTCGTCTGTAGGCATTTTTATTAAATCAACACATTTTTAGATCTTTTTAAAAGCCTCTTAAGAGTGGAAATTTACAAAAATATATTTGCCGGGAATACCGATGCCGCCAGAACCTGTCTTAACAAGATGGGGACATGGATCCAAACTTATTGCTTTTACGCCGAACACTTTGACAAAGTAAAAGAAGTAAGTTACAAACAAATCAACCAGGTGGTGATCATTGTTTTATTTTTTTATTTTTTTGTATAGGTCCTTGACCAAATTGACAGTTCAGACTCCACATCCGTAGCTAAAGCTAAAGCTTCTTTTGCAAATAAAAAAATAAAACAAAGCTTGCAATTTATTGGAATAAGCTATGGACAGCTTCCTACCTATATAAAAAAATTGGAAAGTAACGAATTAACTTTAACCGAAGCTCTTGATCAGGTAGCACAGATTCAACAAATTGTAAGTGTAAAAGGAAGTAAATCCCATATATTCACGCAAAAATTAGACAACATTGTAGCAAAGAATTACAAGAAATTAACAAAATCCATAAAGGAAAAACTAATAAGTAAAAGTAATAGATTTACCCCGACATCATGAAAAGTTACAAATATGGGCCAGTAAGTGGAGAAATCTTTTAGCTTGTATAAGTTGCTTTTAAGTTATGTAAGGAAATCAATGTTACCAGAGAACATTTAGTCTGTAGTTTTGACTGAAATTATAAGTGTGTTAACTAAATGAAGTAGGATTAAAATTTAGCAGCCTTTTGTATGTTTTAGGTGTTTTGATGCCTTTTTTTAGCAAAAATTGTTTGTCTTTTAGCCATTGAAAAAGTGCCTTTTTACAATATTATTTTGCTATAAAATCCGGGGTCTTTTTTTGGTGCACTGCAGCCTTAAGTGTTTATTGTGCCCACTAACATGCACTTATTCTAGGACATTCACACACACCCATGGGTTAAGCAAAACTCGAACTCGCCTGTGCCGGCTAGAGGACAGAGCCAACTGGTTGAACCACCTGAGCCACCGCATCCCAATCCGGGGCCCTACTTATTACAGACCCTCTGAGTGACTCATCTTACTTGTCCTTTATAAAGAGTTAGAGATGATGTCCTTCATGTAAATTTAATTGGAAATAAATTTTCTATTTTATGTTCATCACGAATTTTTTTTATACAAGACAACTAGAGTTATAAAAAATAAATGTAGGTTGGCTATTAAATACACAATGTGTTATGTTATTTGGTGTCATTTGTGCTATATGTATAGAAAAAAGAGTTACTCCAGGAATGATACACTTGAAAACAGAAATGGCGTGTTACAGATTAACTGAAGAACTTAGTGCAACTATATGCTACGCCTATTAACGTAAATATAATTTAGATTTATGCACCCACTGTTGACAAACCAGAAAAAGAAATTGACCAGTTTTATGAACAACTAAAAGAAATTCTAAAATCACTCAAATCTCATGAAGTAAAAATAATAATGGAGGATTTAAATGAAAAAGTAGAAGGTGTTTTAGGTGATTATAGAATTAGAGAAAGAAACCATCACCGGGAAATGCTTATACAATTCTGCAAAGAAGAAAAATAGTTATTGAAGGTACCTTCTCCAAAGTGTCTCGAAGATGCTGGTATATTTGAGGATCATCACTCCAAGATAGCAAACTTAACATATAGACTTCTTGCTCATAGATAGGAGATTCCAAGAGGAGCAGCATGTCCAGGTGCAAATATAGGTTTAGACCATAACTCAATTATTGCAATTTTCAGTTACAATTCAAAATTTTCAAAATGAGTAAATAGTAGCCAATACACGTAATATGGAAGAATTGAATAAAAACAGAAAAAAGTAACTAAAACTTAAATTGGAAAGATAACGTTGCTCGGGAAGAATAAGACATTAATGAATCTTGGGTTCATATAAAGTCGAACCGAAACAAGAGACAATAAAATACTTTTGATAACAATTTCTTCTTCGTCTCGCCTTTTGTCACCCATCGAGGGTTTTCACCAATCCAACAATCGGCCTTTAGCGTTTCTTCTCCAATATTATACATTGAGTATTTGAAGATCTTGGTCGCGTTGTGGGTTGACTATCAAATATCCTATATTGTGTCATCCATTTTATGTCCTATCCATAGTATTTGCATGTATGTCTAACTTCTTGTAGATTATCGTTAGTTCTGCATTCTTTATCATCTCGCCCTGGTCTGAAAATCGTGTATTTTTCTTTAAAATGCTCGTAGTCTTTGGTTTTCCCATGAATAGGCGTTAGGATTAATGTCCAATGACTTAAACCTATAAGTTACTTAAAGTGTGGAGATGTGATTAAGATATTTGGTTGATAAATGTATAACAAATAAAATAACTCGCAAAGACTTGAAGATACCATTTATAAAAAGAGTCTTATAAAAAAGTCTCTACATTATTTTTTTCTTTTTTCTTGATGTTTTCATACCATCAGGTTGTTTGTTTGATTTTCTTTTTATATTTGGATACTCCACACACTTCTGCTGCGCTTGCAATATTGTTTCTTTGATTTTATCCTACATTTTTTCTATTTGTGGTGTGTCTAGAAAATGCGAGGCTTTATCTATTTTTTCTTCTATTCGTTCCGTATATTTAACTCGTACTTCTTGTTTTTATATTATGACGTTTAGTTTGTTTTGTTGCTTTATTTTCTCTTTCCCTCCAAGTTTAGCAATTATCAAAAAATGGTCGTTACGTATTTCTGCTCCTCTTTTAACTCCCTTACATCCTGCACCACACTTCTTTCTAACATTACAAAATTTATCATTAATTTCTCATTTCTTCCGTTGTCTTTTAAACACGAACAAGCGTGTAAAAATGTCTACAAAAGACGCTTTAACTGAGATACAAGATTCTGCTTCTTGTTTATCTCTCCAATTTTGGAGGGCAAAAATATTAATTTAATTTCTAGGATTATTGGAAATCATTTTTCTAAGATATTTACCAGTTTTTTTAGTTTTTGGATTTATCAGAATATTTGGTTGATATAAAGCATCACAGACTGACGAAGATAAACAGTAGCCATTTTGGTTATTAAAAGCGAATGAGATTGGAAAAGTATCGACAAAAGTGCTTTATCCAAGGTATAACTATTTAATTTTTGTTTGTTGCTTTGAGTTTCCAAGGAGAAAAAATTATTGTAATTTTTAGGATCATCTTTGCGACTAGAAGAATACAAAGGATTATGTCGGGAATAGAAGAGGTGAAATCAGATAATCCAAAAATACTTATCGAATCTTACACACTCTACAAACTACAAAAGAGTTTCACCTATCAGACTACCAAATGGAAGCTGGGCTAAAAGTTCCATAAGAAAGGGTCCTTCGCTAAGCACCTAAAATATGTTTTCCAACCTTCTATCGGACTTGTTCTCTAGAAAAAGATAGAACATTCCAAGAATTTATTATAAGAAACCCCACACTATTAGAAATTGTCAAACCCTTCAAAGTTACTGAAACAAAACGAACTACAACAAGCCTAAAATTAAATAAAGCCTTGAAACATGACTTAATAACTGCCAAATTCCTTAAGGAACTTACGGAAAAAGAAGTAATAATGATCGCCTATATATTCAACGCCATATTAAAGCAGAAAACTGCGCAGATTATCTTAATCCCAAACCCGGAAAGTGCCCAGAGGAACCGACATCATAGCAATATTTTTCAAAAAACTACTTCTCAAAAGGATGAAGCCAACTCTCGAAGAGAAAAATCTCATACCTCACCACCAGTTGGGACTTAAGGCCACGTTTACACCAAACAGGTCCATAGGTTTGTCACTAGAGTTAACGATAATCTTCAGCTAAGAAGAACGGCATCTTCTGTAGTATTTTTATACGTGTCACAAATATTCGACAAGGTATGGCACACTGAACTTTTATGCAAGATTAAAACGAGTTTGCCGGTTTTCTAAAAAAAATCTATAAGGACGAGAGAAAATTTCAAGTCAAATATCTAAAACCAACTTCTCTCCATCCAATTCGGTAAGGGTAGCATACTTGAACTAGTCCTAAATCTACTATATATGGCAAACCTTCCATCAATGAGACAGACAATGGTAGCTAGTTACGCCGATGAGACTGTTGTTTTAGCCTTCCACAATAATCCAAACATTGCATCACAAATACTCCAACGATGCCTGAATGAAATAGAAGACTGCTTGATCACACGTAAAAGGTAAAAACGATAATAAAACAAGAATAAGAGAAGAAAAATAAGAAAAGGGGAAGATATGGAGTAGGAATGATGCAGAATAAAGAAGTTCTTAATGGAATGCGCACAAGTCATAAGGAAAGAAGTAAGAAGAGAAGAAAAGGGCTAGTTTGACGACTAAAAAAAAGAAGCTTGGAAAGGATGTTTGCAAAAAATGGAAGAGTTCAAAGGAAATTTTATAAGAGCCTCAAAAATCAACGGAGTGTACGTACATTCTAGATGCAACACTGTAGGAATAAGAGATTTCTAAGGGCATTTATGTATGGACGAGAAAAGAATCATGACAGTGTGGGAAGAATATTTCAATAAGGTGTTGGTAGCACAAGAGATAAAAGAAACAAAAGAAGAATTATCTACAAAGTGTTAAAAAGTGGAAAATAATAGAAGCCCAGGAGTGGTCAAGATACCAATAGAATTGATAAAATAAGCACAAGGGTGTTTCAGCTAATAAACTAGGTATGAAAAAATAGAATGGAAATTTGCAATAATAAACCTTATATATATATATATATATATATATATATATATATATATATATATATATATATATATATATATATATATATATATATATATATATATATATATATATATATATATATATGAGAAAGGAGACCCAATGCATGTAGAAAGTTATAGACCAATACCACCATTAATAATCGCATAAAAATACTAGTTTAATCAATAACAGTGCCACCAAGAAACGTAGATTCGAACAAGGAAACCAGTCATAGACCACATTTGGGTGACAAGAAAAATGGAAGAACAGAATGTATTATTTGTAGACTTTCAAACGGCATATGTCTTGATATAGAGAAGAGAAACTATAATAGCTGTGAATTGATCAAATTATAGAGCTAATACAAATGACTAGAGAACGCAACAAATAAAGTCAGGTTTCATAGGTTTAAACAAGAAGATCCTGTATCAACTACACTCTTTAATATAGTATTAGAAGCTGCAATCAGAAGAAGTAAGATAAAACTGAATACTATCTATCAAAAAATTCATATGAATGTCTTGCTTACGCGGATGGTGTAGTTTTCCTATGCAAGAACTAAAAACAATAGTTAAAAAACTTTAAGAGAATGCACTAAAAGTTCATTCAAAAATTAATGACGACAAAACAACATATACGGTTTTCAAAAACAATAAACCAGAAAAGGAAATATTAAAAAGAAAACTAGAAAATCAAGAGGAGGATAAGGTAGTTTATTTGGGCTCGCTTATTTTAGGAGGTGAGTACAGCGGAGAATTTAGGAGATTTTCAGCAGAGTCAAAATGTATAGGGGCCTTAGTGATAAAAAGATGTCGAGTGCATTTATAAAACAATTATCGGGCCCACAGTAACTTGGGTAACCAACATGGAAAGTGAAAAAAACTTGAAGTGTGGAAGAGGAAATTTTAAGGAGAAGAACAAATACAGAAATAGAAAAATATTTTAGTGAGAAAAAATGATAATAATTATGAAACGGTGCAGACTAAGATGATTGGGGCATATTTTAAGAATAGGACACGATGATGTAGTGAAAAAAGTGTACAAAGCAAAGTGAGGTGGTAAAAACAGGAAAGACAGATCAAGAAAATGTGGTGGGACAGTGTGACAGAAGATCTAATGTGTATAGGATACTTTTTTGTGTTGAAATGGGTGATACAAGAAGACAATATTGATAGATGACGTAGTCCCGTGACAAATGGTAAGGGGTGTACAATTGCTTTTATTATAATAAAATTGGCCAAACGTAGAAAACCCGGTTTTTTGAGTTAATATTAATTTTATTGACCGAAACCGTTAATTCAACAAAATTATTTGGTTTTTCAGGTTTTCGAAAAAGATTCAATCGACTCGCGTGTATCTCTAGAGGCGGCCACCACGCAGCTCTCTATTTTAGGTTGGAAGCTCAGATTTAGATAGGCATACGCGGTGCGTTCACACTACGTCCGCTCGAGCGCAGCGTATCTCTTGCAGTGAGCAGTTGTTTCGCGAGTGTTAATAACAGCGGCTCGGCGACTTCACAGCCGGCGGTGTGCAGGATTCAAGATGAGCGGTGAGTAGATGGTTTCTGTTGAAAAGTTGTCGTAGGTAGTGACCTTCTGACCTTCAAGCCCGGCGACGAGTGGTATTATCCGTTATGGGCATTTGAGGCGCTGGAGCAGATCGGGTAATTTCTGATCCTTCGCGCGGGATCGAGCACCGAGCTTATTCTGGTGCCGGTGGTGGCTAGGAAGCTCCCGTTTCAGGCGCTTTCGGTTGTTCCAAATCTCCAAATCCATCAGCTCCAAAATGCGACCGATTACCCGGGGCGTAAACTCGCGTTTTTTAGTTTTTTTTGGTCCATTTAATTGGACAGTGCTGTATAAATAGCTGAATTATAAGGAGGGGTATTCTCAAGTTTCAGCAACCATGTCGCTCGAACACGTGCAGCGAGTTCAAGTGGGCTGGTTGATTCGCATTTGGAGAGCGCTGTTAATTTTGATACTGAAACTGAAATTCAGTCCAAGTGCATTTCAGCTCGTTTGAAATGGTATGGGGGTTTCGGGATGGTGGTTTGCATATAGATTTCTCCTTCCCGTTGTCACCCACACTCCACTTTAAATAGTGGTGCTAAGTTCTGGTCCGCTTCTGCCAAATACGAAACTAACAGAAATAGAAACCTGGTTTTGCAGGAAACCCATGTAAGAAAATCAAATTCGGTACTCGACCGAAGACAAATTATTCAAATTGGGTGTTGAATCACGTTAGCGCTCGAGTTTAATTAGTAGAAAATTATAATTAATGAATAGATGGATTTGCTTTGGCGTTCTAGTTTTCTATTTTCTTGTGCCCTCGGATAACCTTCGAAAAGGACACGTGTGACCAGGGCCGTCGTGAATTTTGAGGGGACAGATTCGAAAATGTTGCGGGCGTAAACGCAAAACACGCTTTGTAATAACAAATTAGGTATCATTAGAACCAAGTGCCTACCACAACTTTTTGTGGGTCATGGGGCTGGGTTTGGGAACGCTCGAACCCTCCTAGTGTTGGGCCAATGGTTATCAATGTTTTATCTCAACAGCAAAAATCTCTATAGGCTTTTTAAGTCACACATTAGATATATACATTGGATAATAATGTGATAGACTGTCTAAAGGACTAGACACAATTTTTCAAAAATGATCAAATTAATCTTCAAAAAATAATTTTAGATATAAATTTCATTGCTTTCATATCTGATCATTAAGTGGCGATTAATTTGCTTCTATAGGTTTACCCTCTCTCTTCACCCGTTGCGTTCGCAGCAGGTCTGTTGTGTCTGCTAACGTAGGCTGGCTCTCCACATGAAGCCGTCGGAAATAGAACACCCCCCAGTCAAGTGTCTGAAGACAAAACATTTGTCGCAAGTTAAATTGTCGCCAGACAAAATCACACGAAGACTGGGAAGATCTCAAAATAGAGCGATAAGGCTCTCTAAGCGGCATGATCTACAGAGATGTCCATCCTCTCTGTCGAGTTCTCCTTAAACCCGTTATAGGGATGTTAAGTTTTGTTGCTGCGAAAATACCATGTTGTAAAGAAAGAAAACCAGTCGCCATTTTGTTTTTTGAAGGTGCATTTTTCGTTGGTCTCTTCAACTTTTGGGGGCCGATATATGAATTAACTTAATTTGTTGGTTTATTTAGTTTCAAATGGTCAAAATATGTATAGATTCCTTTTGTTGATACGGAGCATGATGGGCACGAAGAAAATCAGTCACCATTTTGTTCTTAATAACTAACGGGCTTGAGAAAATCTACAAAAGGCACTTTAGCCAGATACATTATGCCGGTTTGTTGATTACGATGTTTGAAAGTTGAGTTTGCGTTACCGCCGTCAAAAATAATTTGATTGGGGGTTTTTAATAACCCTCTCCCTCACCCCTTTACTCATTGATTTTCTCTTCTCCATGTTTATTTTTTTCCTCTTCCTCTTTTTTCATTTCTTTCTCTAACTTTTCTCCCTTTCTTGACTTTTGAACCAAGAAAAATTACAATAACTTATGAGTTTGTGTAGCTGCCATTTTATTTGGAGAGGGCGGTTGAAATCAGGGATAGTTTTCTAGGAGCACTATCGGTTTTCAAAACGATTGCCTCGTTTGGTCGATGCAAACTATGGCAAACGATACAAACGGAGAGTACATTGGTGTTTTCCCCTCTTTTCTTTCTTCTTTCTCTTTCTTTTTTATCTTCTTTTCCGCATCTTTCCCTTAGTTCATCCCCTCTTTTCTCCATTTATCTCTTTAACTCCCTTTCTCTTTTTGTCTTGACTTTTGAGTCAGAAAAATTACATTAATTTGCGAGTTTGTGTGGCCGCCATTTTGTTTGGAGAGGGCGGTTGAAATCGGGAAGTTTTCTGGGAGCACTTTCGGTTTTTAAATCAATTGTGTCGTTTGGCCTTAACTGCGTGTGATAATGGTACACAAGGGGAGAGTACATTGGCGTTTTCTCCCCCTTTTCTTTCTCCACTCCTTCCTCTTTTCTTCTAGCTTTTTTCCACATTTCCTCCTTCCCCCAAGTCATTCTCTCGTTTTTCCATTTCCCTCTTTAACTGTCTTGACTTTTGAGCCAGAAAAATTACATTTATTTTCGAGTTTATGTGGCGGTCATTTTGTTTGAAGAGAGCGATTGAAATCGGGAATAGTTGTGGGAGCATTTTCCGTTTTTGAATCGGTTGTGTCGTTCGATCGGTACAATATGTGGTTATGAAACAAGCGGAGAGTACATTGACATTTTTTCCTCATTTTATTTCTCTTCTCTCTTTCTCTTTTTCTCTATCTTCTTTTCCACATCTTCTTTTTCCCTCAATTCATCCTCGTCTTTTTCCATTGCTCTTTCTAACTGCCCTTCTCTCCCTGTTTTGACATTGTAGTCAAGAAAATGTTACATTCATTCGTGAGTTTCTTGGTCGCCATTTTGTTTGAAATGGGTCATAGTTTTCTGGGAGCATTTTTCATTTTTGAATTGGTTACGTCGTTCGGCCTAAATAAACTGTCGTAATAGTATACAAGCTACTTCTTCTCTCCCTTCCTCTTTTCTCCTATCTTCTTCTTCACATCTTCTCCTTCTCCCTTTCACCTCAAATGATGCCCCCTTTTTTCTATTTTTCTCTTTAATTCCCCTTTTTTTCTTGTCTTCTAATAACCCTCTCCTTCATCCTTGTCCTCCATGTTTTTTTTACTTTTCTTTCTCTAACTCTTCACTCTTTCTTGACTTTTGAGCCAAGAAAAATTACATTAATTTGCGAGTTTGTGTGCCATTTTGTTTGCAGAGGGCGGTTGAAATAGGGAATTGTTTTCCGAGAGTATTCATATGGCACTTTCCATTTTTAAATTGGCACTAGTAGATGAAGAAGGGGTTGGATAAACTATTAAGGTCCATTTATGTCCATCTTTGTGACTGTTGGCATGATGATTCTCCTCTAAACCTAAACAGCATTAACTGAAGATGAGTTTTCTCCTTCACCAGCATGTCGATCAAGTAACAGAATATTTATCTTCTTATACTTCACATAAACTTATCAATATAGCTTAGGAAACGGGTTATTTGAATGTGAATCAGAAGAGTAATCGACAACCTCTAAGCAAGTATGAGGAGTATCGTTTTGTGGAGTCGAAAAAATTATCAGATTCTAGTCCAATCGAAAAACTGTTGGATGAACCTACAAATCATGAGGGTACTTTTCCTCTTTTAAACATATTAATCAGGGAAGGGTGGGGAACAACATTCATAAAATAAGTACAGCGGCCATTTTTGAGTCTAAAGCTTTTCCAGATGAACATTTCGGAAGGTTTTTAGGAGAAACCTATTATTTTCCTTCAACTTAAATCGCAGCAAGAATTGTTTTATATTATCCCAGATAATTCTTTCCTTATATTCCATTTGGGATAATAAGCCCATTTCTCCATAGCTTTCAGTTAAAAATTCATTAAGGAAGCTCCATTGAGGTGTATAATTTGTGGGTGGTTTGTAGACTTGTAGATGGCGATAATAACGACTGTACAAGTGCTTATACGATTTTTTCTTATAAATGAATATTCTATAGTACTCATCATTTCGAGATTAATCGTTGCCTAAATACAAACATTGTGAGTGCGAAAGAGTTTTACTCTAAGCCTGTACTTCTGAAATGCTTAGATTTAATATTTATCCAGGTTTTAATGTCTCTGACGTCATTTTGCTGTAGAAAGGTAGCCAATTCGAAACCGCCGATGGCTTTTCTACTTAAAAACCAGACTAATCTACCCCCAACTAGCACTACAGTCGTTCAACATTCGCGTAGTCCCGAAAGTTTCTTGACCTCTTCATGTGTTTGTGGCCACCTGCACTGATTTCTGATAAGGGTCCTTTCCCCTCTGACTCTGGTTTTTTGCTCCCCGATGCAGCTTGGCAAGGTATGCATGACGTAATCGGCCTTCACAGAGAATACCCGCGTTGCTTGCCATTTTTGCTTTCGTTCTAGCTCGTAATTGGTTCTTGAAAAGTCTCAGAACAGTGTCGAAAATATGGCACTTACTCCCTGATGTTCCGTCTTACGCTTTGGTACAATGGAATTTTGAATTCAGTTTAGCCAACAGAGTGTTTAAGGAATACAGGCTGAGTGCAAGTAGCGCCGATTTCCTCTGAGTTTAATAGCGCATTGGAGATAATCGCTCTGTGTTTGTCGATCTTGAGCACTCCTGAGTGGTTATCAGCTCACATTGGAATACGGCGCTGCAATCTGCAGACTTTGTTTGCAAAACTACGAACGTGGCTCCCGTCTTCCTGTCGCCCACAAACGTATTTTATACTGAAGAGGTGATAGCATCAGTTATTTGAGGCACGAAAGTGATTCTTCTAGTTAATTATCTTGAGAAGAGGAAAACATTATTGTAGAATACGCGGCACTTTTGCAGAGAACAAAATGGCCAAGAAGTATTGTTCCACTATGACAATGCAAAAACTGACTGAACTGTTTGAAAAGCTTTCTCTGGGATTGAAACTCAAAACTTTCGTAACCGAACAAGAATGTGGGTGGCATAACACAGAAAATTTAGATTTTTACCTTAATTAGTTTTTATTACGTGTATAAATAAGTTTCCAACTTTTTTCTGGAAAATTAAAGTTTTATTTAAAAACAAACAAAAAAAAGCTTAAGTATCAAAGTATTCTCCGTTGGCATCGATGACCTTTTGCCATCTTTCGGGTAGCTTGCGAATTCCCTGGTGATACAATCTCACCGGCTTCGAGACGATAAAGTTATCGATGCATTTTCGGACTTCTTCTTCTGTTTTGAAGTGCGTATCAGCCAAGTGATGCTGTAACGACCGGAATAAATGACAATCGGAAGGGGCCATGTCTGGGCTATACGCCGCATGTGGGAGAAGTTCCCAGCCTAACGCGAAGATGTGTTCTTGCGTTGCCTTCGCAACATGTGGTCGGGCATTATCGTGGAGCAGGATGACTGCGACTTCCTTGTCCAGCAAATGGCCTCTTTTCTTCGATTGCGTCGCTCAAATTGATGAGTTGCTGTTGGTAGCGATCCGCCGTAACTGTTTCACCTGGTTTCAAGAGTTTATAGTACAGCACACCTTTCTAATCCTACCAGATACAGAGCAAATTCTTTTTGGCATGGATATTGGGCTTTGGAGTCGATGTCGTAGGTTTGCCAGGGTCTTCCCATGATTTTTTGCGCTTGGGATTGTCGTACAAGATCCATTTTTCATCCCCGTAATAATTTTATGCAGAAAATCCTTTTTTCGGTTCCTTGAAAGCAAATGGAGTGCGGTGTCACGCCGTCGATTTTTGTTATCTTCGGACAGTTTATGCGGAACCCATCTACCTTCCTTTTGTATCTTACCCATTGCATGCAAACGTATGGATATGGCTGGCTGAGTGACGCCAAGCTGTTCTGCAAGCTTTTTTTCAGTTTGCGCATTGTTTTGATCCAGCAATGTCTGCAGCTCATCCGTGTCAAATGTTTGAGGGCGTTCAGCGCGTAGTTGATCTTCAAAACTAAACTCTCCTCCGCGAAATCTTTGGTACCACTTTTTGCACGTTGCATGACTTACAGCATTCTCACCATATGCAGCACAAATCATTTCGGTGGCTTCAGCAGCGTTTTTCTTAAGATGAAACGCGAAGTGGATAGAAAATCGAATATGCTCTTTTGTGATTGCCATCGTGAACACAGCTGATTATTGAGGTTATGTAGGTCAAACGCCAAATCGCATGATGTTTCGAAAGACCAAATGTCATTGCTTTAAAACCGCAAGAGGGCGGACTAATACGTTACATGTTGTTCATTATTTTAAGTAAGTCTGTTGAGTGTATTTTTTCCATTCGAAATATCTGAAGCTATTTCTTTTGGTTGTGGTTGGTTAGATACACCTCCAATTTATCCAAAATAGGGCAAATACCTTATATACCTGTAATAGTGTATGGTTTGAAATATAAAAAGTTTTGCAATAAATGAACTTTGAAAACAATAAAAGTTCTTCAATTGAATGTTGCGACATCGGGGCTGTTTTTCCCGTCAATGAAGGTTCTACGTGTTTAATAGTCTGGGTTGTATCAGTTGATATATAATTTCTTCAATGCCTTATTTTTAGTATTGTTTCTGCATTATGTTGTTTACATGATAATGGGGAAAAAGTGCATAGAACTTTTAATTATCTCAGTCGTCATGTTTGTCTTTGAATTCGTAAATCATCGCAATTGCCCAACACGTTCAAATTACTGAAAGTTATCAGAATTTTGGAGAAAAAACCCGATAAACATCTAAGTACGTATTGCTTTAAATTGAAAATTTAAGAACGTTCTTTCAATAAACGATAAAATTAGAAGTGTAAAACGTGCCAAGAGTTCAAAATGCCACTTGCTTGACGTAATAAGCAGAATATTATTATTTCGGAATGATAGCAAGATAATTTATTTACTATGAAGTTTATGTCAAGGTTGATAGTGTGCAAATACGATATCGTATTTATTGGGTGTGCCAAAAGCGGCTATTACATCTTCAGGCGTCAAAGACGTATACACTATGCGTAGTGCTGTTGTCAGTGATGCTCCCCTCATGGAACACCAATTTGTTTTTTTTTAGTTGTGATATTAAACCCGAATGAGCAAAGCTTCAGTTTTTGTTTATTTATTTTTTTTTTTTTTTTGGTGATGGTAGTTCGATGTCTATAGTAAGATTTTTATTTTTTGACTTTGCCCCACAATTGTTGCCCTTATAATTGAAATTCACCTACACTACCATATCATATCAATTTCCATATTGGAGTTGTACAGATAATGAAGAATTGTCTCGCAATTACGGGATTGGTATCGAGTGTGGTGAGCTACTTGCAGCCGATCTGAAATTAAGTATACTTTATTTGGAAAACTGGTCTGTAAAATAGAACAAGTGAATGAGCGAGCAGTAAGACCGCATAAAGGAAAGTTAATGTCGCCACTACATTGTGGCAAAAGGAAAGAATAGCTTTGGTAATTGTGGCCATATACAGTAGCGGACAAAAGTATTTGCGCATAATTTCTTTTTTTAATATCTCGTGACCCAGTCGATGAATCTGCACAAAAATTGGATTACAAGTGCAGTTTTTGACGGGCAACAAGATGCAGTTATTGCCGTCATTCCATTTTTGAAAAAATATTGCATTGCTATGACGTAATCATGGAGCTGTTTTTTGCGGATTTTTATTTCCTCGGACGATTTTTTCCAGTACAATTCAATAACAGGAGTTGCGAGACATACCCATGGACTACGCATGTGAATTTTTTTAAGTCTCTACGATTTTTCTCCTTTGCAGCACGGTTGCTGCAAAATCAATGCTGCAAATATAGATCTCAGCTCCCAGACAAGCTAGAGACCCGTCCGAGGGCTCAAAATGATCCTTATGACATCCCAAACAATCCCTCAAAGTTTGGTAATGATTGGATAACATTTGATTTTTCGGCATCGAAAAGTCACTTTTTCCCATGGTCTGACTTTGAGGGTGTACAACTTTATGAGAGAATTTTTGTAAAATATGATTCTTAAGCAAAAATGAGCCATTCATCAAATTGACTTTATATGTATAAAGTCAATTTGAGATGAATGGGACAAGATTTGGGCCTCTGTTGGCGCGGGAGAGGGAGGGGGAGGGGGAGGCGTCGTGTATGCAGCGCGCGCACTTCCGCACCGGGCGCGCCTCAGTTGGTCGACTGTCGCTAAGAGGAGAAAAATGCTGTGCCCACCAAACTTTGGGAATCCATTCTCGTATAGTATCGGCTCATTTTTGCTTAAGAATCATATTTTACAAAAATTCTCTCATAAAGTTGTACACCCTCAAAGTCAGACCATGAAAAAGTGACTTTCGATGCCGAAAATCAAATGTTATCCAATCATTACCAAACTTTGAGGGATTGTTTGGGATGTCATAAGGATCATTTTGAGCCCTCGGACGGGTCTCTAGCTTGTCTGGGAGCTGAGATCTATATTTGCAGCATTGATTTTGCAGCAACCGTGCTGCAAAGGAGAAAAATCGTAGAGACTTAAAAAATTCATGCGTAGTCCATGGGTATGTCTCGCAACTCCTGTTATTGAATTGTACTGGAAAAAATCGTCCGAGGAAATAAAAATCCGCAAAAAACAGCTCCATGATTACGTCATAGCAATGTAATCCAATTTTTGTGCAGATTCATCGACTGGGTCACGAGATATTAAAAAAAGAAATTATGCGCAAATACTTTTGTCCGCTACTGTATGTGTCACGTACTAGTTTGTTAATGCAGAAGGATAAGTAAACGAAGCCTTTTATGGCGTCTTAGACAAATTTTATGAATTTTCTTATCTGACTATGCTGATACTTTTAACTTCTATTGTCACTTAACTGCGAAGATGAATATATTATATATCAACATATCTGTCTCGCAAGAACCTTATATACAATTGCAATTGTTTGCGTACAGGGAAATTCAAAAGTAGGTTTTTAACGCGGATTAAAGTTAACTGCGACTCTACAAAAATGGTAGAAGCTGCATGTGCTGTTCGATACGCCTTCGATTGTGCTTGAAAAGGTATAAAGAGAACAACAAGAAATAATACTTCATTGTGGTGCTCCTGACGAAGGCAAATTTATATTTTTCATGATTTTTACAGGGTTTACGTCGGTATCTAAAAGAGAATTGCCAGAAACTAGTTTTTCCCTTATGATTTACTTTTGAAGTGGTCAAAGGGTTGTCCTTGAAGTTTATTTCTTTCAAAAAAAATTAAATTAGCTGTTCTCTTTATTTAACCCTTTGATGCAACCACTAACAGCTAAAAGATTTTAACTCCTTCTGCTGCTTACAAATTTTCTAAGAAAACACTGGCGAAAACACAGTTTATAGAGCAACTTGGTATTTCTTATATGTAAGCGACACCTCTGACATAGGCATTAAAATAATGAATGCACATAGTTTGTGTGTTACACGTAACCTTTGGTATCGCTTCGGCAAACCATTTAGTTATAGACAACCGACTGAAGCTCATCGTTAGAGGAGAACTTTTTGCTGCGCACTGTCTTTTTCATTGTGACTATGGGGCATGAGACAGTACAATGTACCCAAAAGCTTGCAAAGTGGCATGTTAATGCGATATGCTACGTTTCCATTTTCCGAACAACGCTGCTGAATACATCGGTTGAGTCGCTTGAATAATAAGCGGATAGAACCTTTTTGTTGGCTTTCATTAAAACAAAAAACCATGCGCGTACTTTAGAGAATTAATTTCAGATTAACTGTTGGAGACGGAAGTATAGTTCCATATTAGAAACGGTATTGTAAGTGTATTCCTCCTCTCCCAATTCCCATCCACTTTTCCTCTTCATTTTGCTTCCTTGCTATTACTTTTTGAGTATTCTATTTTAGAGTAAACGTCTTTAGCAAATGTTTCTGTAACTGTTGGAAGTGTTGCTACTATTTCACTATCCAGTTTATTTCCGTCCCCACCTCTTTATTTACTCTCCTTGTACGAACCAATTCTACTTCCACATCAATACTCAAAACTTTTCCCATAATATCCACGGTATTCACTTGAATAGAATCTGACATGGACAAAAAACTTGACAAAGATAGATGCGGAAGCAAAGTATCCAAAATACATGGGTGCACTATGAGAAGTTAAGAATGTAAATAGTTTTTATCATGGAATTTTTGTTGGCATTATGAAATAGGGATCTCACTGTATTAAGTTGAAGTATTTAGAACTAATAATTTTTATTTTTTATGTTTGTTTACATTTTAACTTTATTTCGAGCTTCTCTCATAAACACAGTTAGATAGACAAAATAGAGCTTTATAATTTTTACTGCGTTCTTGGCAAGCGTTGGACATTTTCAGGAATTCCTATAATTTTATGTTCATTATTGCGCAATTGCTGCGTAATAGAAATTATAAATACAGTAACCATATTTTGGTTTGTTGTCGTGCAGAAATAGCTTTCGGGGATGGTCGCAAGTTGTCATGGCAGAAAACGAATCGTTTGGTTTTGCCTGCGTACCCTTCCGTTAATCATTTGCTATTTACACATAGCCTGCGCACGTTTTTTATTTATAATTGTCCTTTTATGTTAGGCGCTCAAAATTGTAGGATGACGTAGGTCTGGCTTTAAATAAACTGGTGCTTTCTAGTAATGCAACTGCGAGTGAATGTTATTTATAGGAGAGCCACGCCTGTAGCGTAATAAGGAACCTACAACTTCCCATTTCCTATTCCGCGTAAAGGTTTTGGCCGCCCACTGACATGCATTTTTCTTTCAGGGTTTGCATGGGTGACCTTAGCCACCAACGATTCCTACTCGTTAGGTGCCCTGGTTCTGGCGCATTCCTTGCGTCAGGTCAACACGGCGCACCAACTGGCCGTTTTGGTTACCCCAGGAGTGTCTGGTGCTATGAGGTACGAATAAGCACAAAAATTAAATAAACCACTATTTAATACCATTTCAATGATCTTCATTACGAAATAATGCATAAAGGCTAATTTTTGTGTTTGTATAATGTATATACTAATAGACTCGACAGTCTTTCGAATATTATAGACATGAACTCAGCTATTACAATTGTGTTAAAATGATTGGTTGAACTTAAAAAA
Source organism: Sinelater perroti (assembly GCA_036346155.1). Classification (NCBI taxonomy): domain Eukaryota; kingdom Metazoa; phylum Arthropoda; class Insecta; order Coleoptera; family Elateridae; genus Sinelater; species Sinelater perroti. Next base: position 1,320,958 of record JARFIY010000346.1, on the reverse strand, counting down.
ACTTGTCTCGAGTGTTTTGTTTGGATGCTTTTGAAAACTTAACTTCAGAGAGATGATATTACAGTATCTACACCAAAACGATAATTATGGACTGTTTTTAAAGTTTTGAATCATCAGCTGTGTATCACAATACTTCAAGTTATGGCCCAAAATCTTTCCAGTCATCGTTTGGTGTTGTTAGGGTATTAAATAAGGCACTAGTTGTAGCATAGTATTCCGAGTATAAATCAGAAAGCACGATCAGACACCAATATGGTATAAGGGAAGGCATAGGGAAGACACTAGTAAAATTTTGATAAAGGTATGGAAGCATGTTTCCCACAAACAGCGTTCCGACAAAACCTAACAAAAGTCATTTCTTTATAGAAACTTATGATGCCGCGAGAAATTGTGAACATCCTCAGAAAGATACTGAATTGCAGGACGTTTGTAATCCCCTGCATTTAAATTTATGGTTTTAACAAGATAGGTGGTCCATCTATTGAAGTACGACATTTCCAGATGTTGAATAGGATAAGGGGCCTTGTTTAATAAGTTCTTTCAACATACCCTTGCATTTTTACGTATTTGAATTGCGGAGACTATTTCAGCGGGCTTGAAGAGAAATTGAATATAGACTACATGTGCTATGTGCCAACAAAGAGGCTCGTGTGAAAGTTCACTGATTTTTCTGACTTAACATAGAATATAACTTATATTTGCCAATAATCTCTTCTTATATTCATTATCAAGGTATTAGCGACAAGATCAAAATATTCATTTATTATACATCCGTTTAGTGTTGTACATCAATGTGTAAAAAGGATGCATTTTAAGTGAAATTGGAAAAATCCGTTATAAAATGTTGGTTGTTGGTGTATTTTTGTGGTTATATTTTTAGAACAAATGACGATAATGGCTTTCAGTATTGCCAATAATATTTTGAGCCTAAGTAGTAGGCTACGAATGTTTTTGTGTAAAGTCATTGTGAAATATTACAGTAACAACGAGATGGATATGGCAAAATGTTTATAATAGCGAATCTCCGATGAAGCAAAAAAATATTAGAAACGGAGAGACACAACCAGGAATAAATTGATTACAAATAAATAAAACTAACAAAAGTGAGGATGGATTTCTGAAGAACCCAGCGAGGAGAAAGAAGCTGATAAAGGAATACATAATGATAGGGAGGATAAGATACACCTTTGTAGAGGGAGCCCTAAAGCATTTAGAAGAAGATCATAAACAATGTAGAATAAATATAGCTCTACAGGAAATGAAACAGAGAAGATGCGATATAATAATTCACGTAAGGATGTCAGGAATGGAATTTATAGTATATAAAGATATGAAGGGCTTAATAATGAAATTTTAGCCAGTATCAGAATAAGGGGAAAGTACAGGTATATGAACATACATGCACCGTCGGAGCAAAAATATGAAGTAGTGAAGAACACGAGTATTGTAAGAAGCTATACAATTGTATCAATAATTGAATAAAGAATGACAAAAAATAGTGGCGGGAGATAACAACGCTAAATATAGGGAAAGAGGATATGCACAAGTCTAGTATAGCTATTAATAGTAACCATGACAAGAAGCTGATTAAATTTGCGGTTGAAAGAAAATTAAAAATAGTATCGACATACTTCCAACTTTTGTAGCCCAGGCGGATATTTAATTAAAGTTGTTCATATGTTATGTTAAATACACAAAATGATCAAAGAAGTGAGGAGTTACAGGGGAGCACATGTTGAAATGGCATAACCATTAAAATCAAGAATTTGGAAAAAGGAATGTCTGTTTGTAGAAGTTAGTGAATTTTGTTATCTAGGCGTCGCAATACTAAATAAAGTAGGTGACAGTACAGAAATAAGTATGCAATTGATGAGTGGAAACAAAAATGGGGAAGGGGAGAGGGAGTCGTTTAGCGATTAATTTAATGTAGTACATATCACAGTAAGTCAAGTTAATATATATAAAACTGTTATTTGACTAATGGTAGTGTAAATTGTGGGTTTAAAACAAGTGTAGCCAAAAAAAGGCTAGAGATATGGGAAGGGAAGATTTTGAAAAAGGAGAATGATGGAAGGGCAAGAGCAACGAAGACCAAATGCAGAAATAATGCAACTATACGGAGACTTGAATCTCACATGTTAGCTAGGACAATACAAAGGATTAATGAGCATAGAACCACATAGTTAGTGTTAAAACGAGGTATGGAAGGAAAAAGAAGAAAAATAAATGCAACAGAGGACACCTTAAAAGTTCCAGTAAAATATTCATGATTTTAATATTTTCGACTCGAGTACTACAATTATATAATCAACTTAAATTAGGTCTTACGTTAGCATTCTACATTGTTGATTAATAAGTGTTAATCAAAGTATGCCGTTCACGTCCACTTACTATGTGTGTTTTTCGTTTGGTGTTATCAAGTTTAAGTGATAAAGCAGTTTTGAATCGGCGTAGTTTAAAATTAATTTATCATTTACTTGTTGCTATATTATATCGTACATATTTATTATTTTCATGGTCACGTTCGAAGATAGTCTCTAATTGAAATATGTATTTTTGTTAATCAAAAGTTGTATTAGTAAGTTATGTATAATATAACGGGCCCGCTGATAAGAGCAATGGAACTTCAGATTGAAATGAAATAAAAAATACAAAAGATAATTGGGTGCTTATTCTTTTTTAAGTACATTTGGTTGAATTCTATATGACAATATCATTTAAGAGGTTGCGTTTGATAGAAGGAATACCACACCCAATTTTCGATGACTGGCGCATAAATAAAAGAAAAGTCCAACAGCAAAATTTTAGTAGCCATTTTTTAAAATTCTTATCATTGAACTTCGATCTCACTGAAGTGATAGTTTTAATAAAAGTGGGGGATGTGGCATCTTCTTGTGGAAACCTCTTATACAAACTGAATCAATACAATTCGTTTCAAAAACTATGAAATCATCAAAGTCTACTAACAGCCACATTTTTTTAATTTTAAAAAACACCATCAGCAAAATAAATACACCAAATATTAAATTGTCTATGGAATGACTGCTTGATTATTTAATGAGGACTTGGCAATTTTGTGTATTAACTAATAAGCTAGTGATCAGTATCAGTTTTGATCTATTCTAAGAGACTAATTAGCAAACTCGCATCACATGCGACGCTTGATCGGCAAGTCTTAATTATTTGGTTACTTGGATCTTGTAAGGATGAAGACTCAAATGTTTACAGTGAATTATGTAGGCAAAATTCCTTATAAAGAAGTCTGGGGATTTATAATTATTGATTACGTCATGTTTGTATGGATTTAGATTCTCATTAACCTTCACTTTTTGCACCTTGTTGACGTTTTGGAAAGTGTCGATCAACAATCAGACTAGTGGCTTTGAATTTCTACATTACACAAGACTGAGTTAATCGACAAAAGAAGCATTACAAATATACAATAGTATTATTTTTACGTATGGATGTATAATATGACATTTTTTATACCAACAAACCATATGGTATTGTCGTAAGAGTATCAGACTAATTTGGTTCGAATCACCAAAGGCTTAGATTTTTTTTATGAATTATCCTTTACTTGAAATGGTAGTCTATGAGTTAGAGTAACAAGAAAATGAATAAATGCGATAATAAGCTGTAAAACTAGCAGAAGAGTAGAGTGCAACAAGTATCAGTGCTAGTAGTAACATCTTGACTTCAATAACAGCAAAAGCGAATAGACTAAGACTACAAATGTTACCATACCTTGTCTTGTTAAAAGAAGAAAAGCTCTATTATTGGAAATACCAGTTGTAAATATTGATAATAATCGTTTGTATCAATTTCGAGACCATTTTGAGTAACTCATCTAGGTGATTGAATAATTTATTTTAATATAAATAAATGGGGAGGGCGATAGTCACGTGTCATTGTTAATATTTTTGTTGTAGTATTAGAAGGATAAATAAAACTTTAAATTACTTTTAGAGAAAAGTTGGCATCTGTATTTAATGTAGTGCGAGAGGTTAACATTTTGGATTCGCGGGACGAAGTAAACCTTAAACTGCTCCAACGGCCAGACCTTGGAATTACCTTCACCAAATTGCATTGCTGGCGGCTAACTCAATTTAGCAAGTGCGTCTTTCTAGATGCAGATACGTTGGTACGTGATGTGTGATAGTATAATCGCAGTTGCCAAGCTTGCGCTTGTTTCTGCTTTAGGTACTACAAAATGCTGACGAACTGTTCGAACGAGATGAATTCTCAGCAGCGCCCGATGTTGGCTGGCCAGACTGTTTTAATTCCGGGGTGTTCGTGTATTGCCCTTCTGAAGATACGTACAAGAAGCTCGTTCAGTTTGCTCTTGAGAAAGGAAGTTTTGATGGTGCGTATCTGATTTTGTTTTTGTATGTATTTTATAACCGTGCTTTGTTCTAGTCTTTTTCACAGCTTCTGCCTTAAGTCCCAATTATGAGATTATATGTTTTTTGAAAGTTTTAGAAGATAATTTGTTGAGATAGTAAACAATTTATATAGTATTGTTATATAGTACTGATAGCTGTCTTTGTAATTTGTAACGTTTAGTATACAGCATTAGTCTGGAGAGTAAAATACTATGGGGGAGAGGAGTTAGGAATTTCAAACAGCTAAAAGGAAAGTAAATCACCTTTGAACGCTCAAGAAACTTTTGCAACATGCACTGGTAATCACAATTGTACATTGATACTCTTCACGCATATGTGTGATTAGATTCAGGCTTGAATGGGCCAGTCAGAAATCTCATTTGGTGATGTTGAAATATTCTTTTAACAATCCGAAATGTATGTTTTTGGGTCATGATCCTACTGACCTGCTTCCATATTTTTTGTTATATTCATCCATTTGTTTTACTGTCTATATTGATAAAGAAACTCATGATGTCAAGAGAAAAGTTGCCGCGAACCAAGTTTGAATCACTTCCAATGATTTACAATGGTCCATAAACAAAATTCTCTTCCACACTTTTGGCGTTAGTGGACTTTTCAATGGAGTTATATTCTTGGGGGCCAACAGCAATTGGATGATGACAAAATTGCTTTGAAGTTAATGTTGATCTTATCTTCATCTACTCGATTTGTTCTGTAAACTATGGTCTTGTGATTTGTGTAATTTTGATTAATTACTTTAATAGTGACAACTATTTAATGTCTCATGTTTTATTGTGATTTTTGATTTGACAGAAATTTGAAACATGCCGTCTTATTTTTATATTTGTAGGAGGAGACCAAGGCTTGCTTAATTTATACTTTTCTGATTGGGCACACAAGGATATTAGCAAACATTTGCCTTTCATTTATAATATGTGTTCGACTGCATGTTATTCCTACTTGCCAGCTTTCAAACAGTAAGTCAATGTTGCACTTAATATCGACAACATAATTTTTTTAAATAATCTTGACTAATCTTGTCTTGACCTGCTAGGTTTGGTAGCAACGTAAAAATTATTCATTTTATTGGTAACACCAAGCCGTGGCTGCAATACTTCAATACTGAAACGCGCCAGGTCCATGTGTCTCCCAACCTACAACATGTACATGGGATTATCCAACAGTGGTGGAATGTATTCTGCTCTCTGGTCCATCCGACACTTTCCACTGATATGGTAAGTTTGCTGATTTTTTTATTTGGATACGTTTGATCTTGTCTATTTGATTAATATTATTCAATGCACACATGCTAATAAAAGGATACATGTAGTCAGTACAGTGAACAAGAGGTGAGTTGTGCTAATATCTTGGTGGTTGTGGCAGTTGTATACAGTTATCTATCTTTTAAAATATTATTTACGGCTATGTATTCGAAAAATTGGATTTTGTTGATAAGATAATAAATCAAAAATAATGGGGAACAGTATTTTGAAATTTATTACATATTTTGCTATTTGTGTACAAAAAAATAAATTGACCAACAATATAGTTATAGAATTGATGTTAAGAAATTATTTAAAAGAATGTTTTTGGGGAAAAGTCAGTTGAAATGCACGTCTTTGGTATTAGAAATATACTGATGCACACACACGATTTTGTTTAGCATGCATGTATGTATACAACTGCATTCTTGTATACTTATTTATATTTACAATTGTAATTTTAAAATTTTTGTGTTAATTATACTGTATATTTTAACAAATTACTTGCATCATGGTGTTTGCTTGCTTTTTCTTCCAAATTTCTAGCAAGTATTACTTGCATAAAGCATTTAAACGTCGAACAAAATTTTAAATGATTTGTAAATTGTTTCTTTCTTTTGCATGCATGTTTGTTCAGGCACGAAGCAGATCTGCACACAATGCACCCTTTCATCCCGACACCAAGTCAGTTCCATTCCATCCTTTTTATTTCGAACCTCTTCTGCAAAATGTACGTACTGATGATCAAAATGTATATGCTGATCACAATTTACAAGATAAAAACTCAGATCACAGAAACGTGTGGGATCCATGGGACGACTATGAAAAAGTCAAGGATGAAACTGTTTTGGAACATCACAGTGACCATGTAGATTTGCCAAAAAGTGAAGAGCAAGCGCTAGATCGCGATTTGCACTTGCCAGTAGAAGAATCCACGTTACACGAGACTGATTCCACAGAACGTGATGAGTTATTTTTTGAATCTCACAGTCATGTTGACAGTAATGTCAATAATGATGCGAATAAGGTTGAACATACGCAACTTCCTCCAACTGATACTAATACCTCACAAAACCAAGAATCTCTTCATCCAGATACTTCACCTTGTTCCCAAACTCCCCCTCAATGCAATGAACTTGCATGGCCTCGCGAGTGTGAGCCCGCTAGCTGTGAAAATGCTTTGCACGACAAGCACAATGAAGTTCACAATGACAGTGTAAGTAGATTGCACCGTAGTTTAAAAAAATGTGCAATTCAAATGTCATGTTAGCATTTCAACAAATTTAGTATTTTATTTGTAGGTTAACCTTTCTTGAATTGAAGCCATAGGTGTATATGTTTATTAGAAATAAAAAATAAGCCCACGCAATCTTAAAATTTGCGAGATTAACTTTGTAAACTTTTTCAGTATGTATTATACTACCATGAAAAGTTATTTGCCATTATCCATTGTTACTTGTAAGTTGTAAAATTACAATATTGCATGACCATAACACTAAAATCTGTGTTCAATGCTATTTGGTAGTTGAAGTAAATAGAGGAACACGGGTTCTTTTATCATGTATAGACAAACATTTTGATTGAGGATTTTTATCTGTTTACACACAGTATAGAATAAATAGCATGGATATTTATGAAAAAAAAAGTTTTCAAAGACATTATTCTCAATAGTTTTGAAAGATGTGGCTGTTTGAATTGTATTGAAGTACAAGTAATATTTTCGCTAGCGTTTGCAACAAATTTTAATGTTTTATGATTCCCAGAAGTCCTTACACTTCAAAGATAATAGAATCATTGAAGTTGTTGATAATGTGACACTGATAATGTTGAAGATGAGTTTTCTTCAGGAGTATGTGTGATATTATGATTATTATATTTTCCATGTGAGATTTAATATTCGCTTTACTCTTGCCTCTAGATCAACAAGACACATTAATTGTGCATACATACCAAGTCTATACTTCTTATCCATTTATTTTCCTTTACTTATTAACTTAGACACTCTAAACGCTGGAAAATTCACAGTTGTTTGGCAAGTGAGTATAGTGTTTAAACACAATTCAAACAGTTGTTTTTGAAACTATTGAGAATAATTGTCATATATTCTTTCTTATACTGTGAGAGTTTTCAAAAATATTCCTTCTTTTTTGGTTATTTTGTACCATATATATTTCAAATATAAATATAATGTGTGTACAAGAAATGTTAAAATAAATACCTAATATTCTCAGATGCTCCTGTAACAATGAAGATGCTGAACACTACAGAAAAAATAAATCCAGAACGAGGAACATACATGAGTAGTAAATTCTGATCAAGGTGACGGGTGATAAAATGACTATTTTGCTTTCAAATAGAAGCTTAAAAATTAAACAATACCATATTGTCTTGTTTGGACTATTAGGTGACGATACACGCCATGGAAATATTGAAGACGCACATGTATACCATTTGGTCAGCAATTCGCATTTTTTAATCTGCTTAGCAAATAATACCTATCTATGGGTCATACAACTGACTCTTGCTGAAACGTGGAATGTCAACTTAAGCCTTAATAATAAAATTATTCAAACGGTCCAAACGTTTTTATGTAACTTAGCGTCGTAAAAGGAACAAAACACTATTCTTTCCGAATAAGCGTCGTCTTAAAATAATGTAACCATTATGAAAGTATCCATTTATACAATTTTTCAAGGCATTTAATTTTTTAATTAACATTCGCCTGCGTTATGTTATACAGGCTTTCCAAAATTAGCGAATTTTTGGATTTGAATTACGCTTGGGGTCTTTTTGAGCTTTGGAGTTGGAATGGTCGCCTAAATATTTATGAGTATAATTCGAATATCTAGTATTTGTAAAGGTATATTCGAAAAAGGCATTAGAATATTCAAATGTGGTATTTAAATAAATTTTAATATTAGAAAGTGGCAAATACAAAAAAAAAGAAAACTGGTAATTTTTTAACAAATGCTATGTACATTTGCATTATTGCCATTGATCCAGTACCAACTGCAATTATTTCAATAACATACACTCTTTACTTATCCAAATTGGAATTTTGTCTGTCATAATTGGAATGGCTGAAATACCACTTTTGAATATTCAAATATTTGTTTAGTCCAATATCTAGAGCCAGTGCTTGAAGACTCTGGTTTTGTGATCTATCTCCACTTACTATACTTTATCAATTTTATATTAAGGTTGATGTCAGCTCAAATTAGGACACTTGGAGATAAACGCTTCATCTCTTATACGCTAGCTCCTACCGTTCTCCCCGATGATCAAGGAGGAGTTGTTTATTAAAATCTCGATTAGCTTGTATACTAAATTGATAAAGACGTTGAAGCTTAGTTTTTCTCCCAGACTTTCTAGGGCGGTCCTGACTTTGCCAAACAGTTTATTGTACTCTTGCTGATATTAAAGTGAAAAGACCACCACTATTCTAGCCAATGTTTCTCTTGAATTATCTCTTAATCCTGCTGAAATAAAGTCTTTTTTCCAATAAGGATGGGATTGACGGCCGAGTGGTGGTGCCTTCATTAGGTCTTTGTCAAAATGGATAATGGAGATGGGTCACAAGCATTTCCTCAGGTAGACGATCAGGGTCTCGATAGCAGAAAGTCTTTTTTATCCCAAGACAAAGTGGGTCGCCCCTTTGCTACTTCTTTTCCAAAATTAGTGATGGAGATTTCAGACAACACTTCTTTACTAAGCAGTTTGTTTACAAATAAAAATGAGGCTTAATCCATGCATTTTACGCACAAAAATTACTGATATTCTTGGACTAAAGTTTTTTTCAATGCGTACTTCTATCATCATTGTTTGTAGCGGTTTTTCTAGAGGTAGTGGGTAGATGTGACAGGAAATACTATTCGTTTCCATCTACATAATTCCTCAAAAAACAGGAGTTGTGCAGAGATAAATATGAATAGAAAAAACCATTAGCGACAGCTTCAATAGATTTAACAGTAGTGGCTACATTTCTTGAGATATTGAAGACGAATATCGTTTTTACATTAGGACAATTGCTCACATCCTTCCCTAGGGGAGAAACTTGTATTAAGCAGAGGTAAGTTACGCCCATAGAGACTGATTAGGAGCATAAAAATTATGTTTGGCATATGATACAACGTTCCTAATCATGATGAAGTATCTTGAGGATTGCTTGCACAGTTTTAGGATTGAAATCAATCCAAATAATTCGCGTGGATAAAGAATTGTTGTTTAAACAAGGATGTGAAGAATTGACCTATTTATTGCCGTGTAATCATCATAAACGTCTTTCAGTATCTTTTCAGTTATTATGCCTTCAAAACGTTCCAAAAACGTATCTACTCTTTAGATTACAGTAATTGTAGCTTTTATTGGTTTAGAAACAATTTTGTGAATGGTGTTTGGACAAATGGGCGGAAGATGCAGTATTTCCAATTAATTTTCTAGAAAAATGAGACTACCTTTAAGTTCTTACTGGAATCCTCAAAATCCACGTGTAACTACAGAACCCCAGGGGTTACAGTGTGATGTGGAATATCAGCTTCGGCTATCTTAGGGCCATTCTTTTGTTATCAAACTGTTACTGGCGATGTTTACCAGCAGAAATGCGTCGGTCCATGCATCAAAGAATTATTTGTTGAGGAAGAGATTTAATTTCAGCAAGATGGAGCCTCCTCATTACCATCGTGATATAAGGACTTATCGCGATGCGACTTTTCCGAAGAAATTGACGAATTCTGTGCACGTTGCTCAGACCTCGCTTCAATAAACTTCTTTTCAAGGGGATACATCAAAGTTAAAGTTTACTGCATATAAGAAGCAAGGATAGCGGAGCTAAAAGAGGAAATGGAAAGATAAACCATTAAAGTATTGTTTATAAGTCGACAAACACTGCATTTATTGTCATTTAAAAAGTGACGAGTACATTTTTTGGTTTATCCTATAGATTTAGCTGTATGAACATATTTTATAGTCAAATTTTCTTCTGGGCTGTTCAGTTACCATTTTAGATTAAAATTCTGCCCATAGTTTGCAAGTAAAATGACGTTACATTTTTGAGAATCCTAGTAGAAGTCTAGGTTTGGTATTTGTAAGTGCTTGATTAGTTTAATTTTAATTCTTTAATACGTCATTTTTTTAGAAAAAATTGTTTAAACAATTTGGTAACTTCATTTACTGGATATTTTAACTTTAAATGAGATATTTATTAGATTTTTGTGGTTTTATTATTGTGCTATAATCCTTATAATACAATTTTAAAACTTTGGCATACAAAATCTGTGGGGCTTATTTTACTTACTTTTCTTAATTTTACAAAGTGGAAGTGATGTCGAATTTTAAATTATTTGCACTTTATAAATATGGGTTGTTACTAATATACCTAGTATTCCCGCAAATACTGATTAGAAAGTCAAAACAAAACGAATGGGTACTTTTCATGTTACCAAACGATTATTGATAGTTATAAATACAAAGAATTTGTTTAAAAGGGCCACCATTAGTTGCTAGATAAGTCTTGAGACCAATCCTTAGACTGCGGTGCTTTTTTGATGAAACCATGACCTTTAGAATCTCAAGAGACTAAGGTCTGGGCTATCAGAATACCAATCGTGTACCTGTAAAGAAATTACGCACTTCATTATTCAGTCTCGTCCGAGTTGACTGATTTATGGACTGGCGCAGAGTCGTGCTGAAAGGTCCAAGGTTGACTTCGGAAGAGCGTGCGATACAGAGGTTCCACCACATTTTCTAAAACATTTTCTTACTCCACAACAACCGAAACTTTGATCTCTTTTCATAAAAATGAATATCGATTATTCCACTCAATCATTACAAATACTGGACGATCTCAGCTTTGAACCCTTGGTACTAATTGAGACATACATCTGACATTTTGATCGTTAAAAGCTTCCGCTGTAGTAAATATATTTTCGTTTATAATAAGGAATTATTCTGTGGGTATTACGCGCGTAGTCATACAATAGTTGCTTTGTCTTGGTCTAGGTCTTGTTTGATAATGCGAGACATCGAAGCTTTAGAAATTTACATCTTTCAAGACAATCTTTTGTCAATTGAAAAGGAGTAGTTTACTGAACGTAGTCTTCTAGATCTTTGATGATTCTTGACATTTCCAGTCTTATTATACACAATTTTGTAGTCCAATACATAAACGTAAGACTTATGTCAAAAATTTAGTTTTAAATAGGATAATTTACTATTTCTTTTATATATAATGCTACAACGTTTACAATTGTTGAACAACGAAGTTGAGAACCGCAACAATATATTAAAATCTTAATTTTGTTACAGTATTTATGGGAATACTAGATACAAAGTCTGTGTAAAAATGCTTGTTGTTATAACGTTTATATTGCATTTATCTCATCTTTATATTGAAACATGGACGTTGAGTTTTTGTAACATACAATTTAGTTGCACATTTTGTGGTTGTTGTGATTACGTATGGTTGTTACAGCATTCTAATTGTTTATTTAACATAGGCTGGTTTAGCTGGAGCGCTGGCCCAATTAACGCTGGGAGTTCCCAGAACAGCCGAGCAGACTCTGTTGGATGATCACTTACGCCGGCAAGGCTGGGAGGTGGGAAACATCGATTACATGGGTCGCGATTCATTCGATAATATATGGAGTAAAATTTGCGCGACTTTGGCTGATAGTTTACCGGTTGAAGCAACGCCGGCACAAGCGCAACCTCAAGGTATGAATTTGAGCTTGAAATGTTTATTACAGCCATGTTTTTGTCTTAAATTTGAACGTATGTCAAAGAGCACTGCTGTTTCAATCAATCGTCTTGATCATTTCAACATTTTTGTTATGATTATTATTTATTTATATATTATATTTTTTTTTGGGCGGAGTGGGTATGTTTAAGTCAAAGCAAGAATAATAATGCATTTCTTTAACTCTCTGGAGATTTGCAGATGCTAATTAAAGCCAGGTTGTTGTGATATAACGGGCACAGTCTTCAATAAACTAGTGAATGATTGTGTTTAGTTTCTCTTTTGCAAGTTGGTCACATATTACCTGTCAATGACCAGAAGATGATACTTTATTTAGATCGCCGTTCGCAGATTAAAATCACAAGTTTTACTCTGGTTAAGACTCATTACCTTACCTGTTTTGGTTTTGACCTTACGCCTTCATTTAAAAGAAATTTTATTTCAATATGCTATTCTATTGATATAGTTGTATGCCATTTTGCTTACCAAGTAAGACACTTATTATTTACTATTTTGATTAACAAAATGCATTTGGATCTCTTCTTATGCTTAAGAAAATCCGGGTTTGACTTGAACTTGAATCGGCGAATTACAGAAGCAAAAATGAGAACTATTTAGTGACTTTAGTTAGTGCTGTTTTGTTTTAATTGTCATATTGATTTTAATATCTTGATGTGATTGATTGGTACGGTAGTGTATATTATTAATTGGAAATAATTCCTGCTTTAAATCTAGAATCTAGTCCTGCTACCGCTACGCCACCACAAGACCTTACTGGATCAGGTCAGTCTCCAGCTGTTCAAAAGACGTAGCTTCCTTACATTGCAATAACGATATATTACGGCTTTGTTTGAATTATTAATGCTTTTTTACTTACAATTAAGTATGGGCTGCGATTTGATAGTGCGCATTATTTATCTTTATATTAGCAGCTTGCATCCACAGCAGCCAATTTGTGTATCGGCAGTTAGTATATTGTTAACTGCTCAGTAAAAGTTATATTGTTTATGAACTGTCTCTAATATTGTTTAACAGCTATATTATTACATTAACAAAGAAATAATTGTGTGTCAATGGCATTCCCTATTGTGTAAGTCATTTTTTTATAATTAATATTGTGGACTAATGAATAGTGCGTCTACAACCTCACAGGTAGTCGGGTTATCGTTATTGTGAAACGGGTGGCTAGTAGAACACTTGTCAACTCTTCAGTCTAAAAGATTTGTTTTTAATAATCATAATTTAAAGTTGAAATAAACAGCCCCTTTCCTTATTTTATTTATAATTCGTGGAAAACATTAATCTGATTCGATTCATCTAAATTTACAGAATTTCTCTTTTAAAACATGAGCCATAAAATTTATAGTACTGTTACTCAACCTTAATGCTGAATCATTTCTCACATTTTTCTTTGGTGATGAGCCGGCAAGCGCAAAAAATCTCTATTGAGAAATGTTTAGTATTGTGAGGATCAATGACGTTCTTTATTATTCAGTGAAGTTGCAATGGAAGTTTTTTATTTTCTCTTTTGGTGATCTTGCGCGACTTTAAACCAGTTTGAGCTTGCTGATCTTTTAATATCGTTGTTCCATTCTACTTGGGGTCTCTCTCATGACCAGCTCCATTTTGTATAGTATTTTTCTGAAGTTGTTCTTTGTGTTATGGTTCTTCAAGGCGATTCCTTTTTTCTATTGCTTGTTTCTTTTGCAAAGGCACACGTTTCTGCTCCATATGTTATCATCAGTAACAAAAATTTGAAAAGATGAAAGTATAACTTCACTAGCTGCCTAAAAAATGAATTGTAGACCACAGTTTACAGGCAGCCTCTCATGAAATTACTACAGTACCAGGTAGAGTTAAGTTGTTATAAAATCTCTTACAAGGGAGAGTTGTAAACGCACTATATCTTTTGAAAGGGAATGTATAGTTCTCTTAATATTCTAAATTTGATATGTTTGGAATTTTTTATAAGTTGTAAGTTATGAAGAGTAATGTTTTATTGGATTTTCGTTTGTTTTATGTTTATATCTAATTCTGTAAAATGTATTTTGTTTTGCATGTCATTGCAAGGTTTTTTCGATTTTGTTTATTAAATATGTGTGAACATAAATCTGATTTTGTTTTATTTCATAATTGAAAGGTAGCTTAATAATAGTTACCAAAGAACTATTACTGAGCTAGTCATAATTTTTGCCTTTGGTGGCTGCAAGCTTTCCGTTCTATTTAATTTGTAATTTATAAAATGTACGTACGCCTTTTTCTTATTTACATCGATTATGCACAGGAAAATCTAGACTTGTTAATTTACTGTCAAAAGTTTAATTTTTCATATATACCTTACGTAATAGTGTAAATCTGTACATAATATTAATAAAATTTTATTTGAGATACTTCTGAATTTTATGTACTACATATGTTCCCACATATACATACAATGACTTATTTGGCTGCTTATTAACCTACAAATAACAATTGGTAATGGATTTTTTTGTAACACACATTTAAATTGTAACACTACATACACACATTTCTTTTATATTCAATATAAATACATCATAAGCAAGAGGTAACCTTAAAAATTTCTCGTTATATGAGAATTTTGAATATACTGTACTTTTCCTTACAACTATTTATTTAAAAAATCCATTCTTTATTTGTATGAAAACATTAACTATTCTTATCTAACTGATTGGATTTGATTTGTGGTTAATATTTAACAGACTTTCTGTTTAACACATTTAAATCTGTTTTTACATTGTTATCAGAAATATGGAAGTACAAGAAAATAGATTTTGCTTCGAAATACCAAACGGTAATATATTAAAATATAAATTTCAACAGCCCATATAAACATAAAAATATATTAATTTAATTTTATGTACATGCTTTATATGATAATCATATTTTAAGTCTTTAATATGATGCACACAAGCTATCAGAGATTAATAGATGAAAATTAGTTTATTTGCGGTAGAGATAATTTGTTATCAGCATTCAAATAAATCGTGATTGTTTAAGAAGTCTGTTATCTAGATGTATTTTTTGCTTGCCCATCTTTATATTGTGGTTAATATTTCTTTAGTTTTAAAAACTTACAAGATCGTTGAATATTTAGTTACTAACTTGGGTAAAAACAGAATTGAGTGTACTGGAAATTTTACATCAACAAAACTTTGGTAGCTAATATGTATTTTACAGCCGAACTTAAGAAAACGGAACCTGCACTAACAGAACCAAAACTGCTTGAGAAATCGGTAGAATCTAAACCCGCAGAAGAAAGCGCTCCTGTAACTACAACTGGTGAAGCATCAAGTACATTACAATCTAGCCAGGAAACTGGAGTAAAAGAAAAGGAAGTTGAGCTTCAAAAATCTACAGATACAACTGCTGTACCTCCCATTGAACAAATTGCAACACAACAAACAGAAACTGCACCCAAGCCAGAGGTAGTATCACAACCTTCTGAAGTACAACCGGTTAAAAGTTCTGAGCAAGAATTCCCTGCATCTCCTGCTGTAAAGACACTTGATGTGAAAGAAGAGTCGTCAACTCCAGAGCCAAAAAAAGATGAAGTGGTGGTTCAACAGACAGCTCCTGCTCCTGTTGCACCTGTAGCAGATACCGCACAAAGCAAAACTGAGTCAGATGTTCAAAAGGCAGTTCAAGATTCTTCACCCAAACCAGAAATAGAGCAAGTGAAAGTTGAAGCGAAGGTTGAGCAAGCAGCAGTTAAACCAGAAGCAGAACAAGAAAAAGTTAAATCAGAAGTTGAACCAGCAGTACCAGCTTTACCCAAAGCAGAAATTGAGCAAGATAAAGTTGAAGCAAAGGTTGAACAAGTGGCATTACCTATTTCTTCCCCTAAACCAGAAATAGAACAAGAAAAAGCCAAATCAGAAATTGAAGCAGCAGTACCAATTTCACCGCTCAAACCAGAAATAGAGCAAGCTAAAGTTGAACAAGCGCCGCCATCTATTTCTTCCCCTAAACCAGAAATCGAACAAGGAAAAGCTAAACCAGAAGTTGAGGCAGTAGTACCAATTTCACCACCCAAGCAAGAGGCAGAGCAAGCCAAAGTTGAAGTAAAGCTTGAACAAGCGGCATTAAAACCAGAAATAGTACAAGAAAAAGCTAAATCAGAAGTTGAAGCAGCAGTACCAGTTCCTTCCCCTAAACTAGAAACCGAACAAGCAAAAATTGTAGTTCCTAAATCAGAAATAGAACAACCCAAACCTGAAGCAAAAGTTACGCCACCAGCATCAGTTCCTCAACCGAAAATTGAGGAAGCTGTCGCAGCCCTCCCTTCGGTTAAACCAGAAGCCAAGGCCGAATTAAAAACAGATAAAACAGCTCCTGCCGCGCCTGCTAAGGATAAAGTAGAAACGCAAGGTAAATCTGACTCGAAAACGCAGAAATCAACTCCACCTACCCCAGAAACGAAAGCTAAACAAGCGGCACCGACCTCCCCTTCACCCAAATCGCAAGCAGAACCGCCAAAACCTAAACAATCGGAACAAACTGCCCCCTCACCTAAAACTAAATCAGAAACAAAAGCAGAACAGTCGCCTCCTGTTTCTCCAACTAAAACAGAACCCAAATCAAAACCAAAGACTGCAAAAACAGAAGCACCTGCTCCAAAATCTCAAACAGCTTCCACTGAAGCAAAACCTGAAGATACTTCAAAACAACAATCACAAGGTTCGCCAAAACCAGAGGAGCAAGTTAAGGCACCGAAAACATCCGCTACCGCGTCAAAAGCGTCACCGAAAACGGTTGCTCCTAAAGAAGCTTCAGAAACGCCTACTTCTCCAGCACAACCTAAACCAACACAGGCAAAGAAAGCTGCTGCACCTGCCGAGGTTCCTACTTCTGAAAAACCTGAAGAAGCGCCTGCTGCAGCAGCAGGCCCCACGCCTCCTCCCCGAAAAACTGCTGGAACAGGAGGTGCTAAGAAAGCTACCAAGACTAAAAAATGAGTACTTGGACGACCATAACGAATGCTGAAAAATAATGCGTTTTTGTTTGCATTTCTTCTGTCATGTATGTCAATTAAATTTTGCCAAAGAAAAACTTAAAAAGTGCTTTGCTAATATTGTGCATTTTTACATTGTTGTCGCTGGATTGTGTTTCTGATGAGTCTTTATGGGCATACATATATTTTACTGCACTTCTATCTAGTTTTAAGTTATTTATGTGTGGAATTGGATTTTTAGATGTTTGTTTACACTAATGTTTGTATGGTACCAACCAACCGAGTGTTTATTATAAAAACGTAATCAAACGTAAATGTGCTTTATTTGTGAATGTCTTACTATGTGTTGAGTCTACTTTATTATCATTTTGGTGGTATATTCTTTTCAAAATGTTTATAATGGAAAAAGTAGGATGGATTAAGTTAAAAAATGGCAAAGGAAATGGAAACGTATCTCAATTTTATATCTCTACCATAAAGAGCCCTAAAACTTTTAGGGACACTTAAGATACTGCTAGGAAGTGAATAATAAACTGAAAAGTCTTGTATAATGTGAGGTTTTAGACGAAAGTTTCATTTAAGGTTACATCAGACCACCAGACCAAAAACCACTATTGTGAATGAGTTGCCATTTTGTGTTTGAACGAGGGATATTAAATCTATTGAAAACAATAATGAATATCTGGCTTACCTGGATTGTTACAGAATTTCAATGATTATATATAAAACTTTTCAGTTTTGAAAATATTACAGAATACGTTTTAGTGAACTTCCTTCTCACTCAATTCGCCCATGATTTTAAAATCTATTGCTTTCATTCTGAAATTTGGGGTTAAATTTTAAATTTGGATGGATTTTTTTATATTCATGGCATAAAGATTTAGACAACCAAAGAATAGATGATAAAAATTTCTATTTCAGTAATCTTAAAGTAGCTTTATCTCTGCTCGTTATCTACTGTGACCACACAATTGTGAGTTTCATTATTCAAAGCTTAAGACGGTGAAGACCAATTGTAAGATTGGTACGGATAAGGTATTTTTATAAGTTTAGACCTGCTTATTTCGTTATCGTTCTTTTTGTGTTTTGTAAGTATTTTTTGTCAACATTTTGAAAACGTTTATTGTGCAGGGTGGGAAAAACTCCCTCTGTAATTTCAAAGGAAGATTATAAAGCGAAGGGTGGGCAAAGTGATTTTTAAGACATATGTAGTTGGGAAGTTTTATCTAGAGGCTCGTAGCAACCAACATATCGAGCAGAGAGAGAACAGAGCTTTTGCTGTTGAAGCATATATTGAGAACAATTACTCTGTTGTGGCTGCTTCAACAGTTTCCGATTGAAAATCAGTTTTGTCGTGCATAGGGAACTTATAATTATTGATTTTGTAGTTAGAAGGGTGAGGGGGGAAGATCTTGAAATGAACAAACACCGGATGCAATCTCTGAGGCTCTTCCCGGTTCTCCACTTGTCTAGCCGTACTGTACACTGGGACCTTCGTTTTCCTCAACACAAAATGGTTGCTGTACAGGAACTTTCCGACAATGACTGACAAACTCGTCTGGAAATGTGTGGAAAGAACGAGTGAGCAACCCACGATATATTTATGAAAGTTTCTTTAAAACGAGCCTGTCGTTGTTTGGTGTGTAATGAGTAAAGTTGGGGTTATTGACCCTTACTTTTTTTGAGGCGGAAAGTCGATGTGTTTCCTCTCACATTTCCAATCCAAATTTTTTGCACCGAATCTTGATGCCCTCTAACGGAAAAAATTTTGCTTCTAACAGGATAGAGCTACAGCCCATACCTCAATTTTGTGCCCATAGCTTTGCAATTTTTTGGAGGGTTTTCTTCTCATTCTGATAAGATACTTTTTGATTTTTGTGACCAATAATTTTCACAAAAAAGAAAAGAATTTATTAGAAACTTCATTAGATGATCGATATGAAGCCTCTCAATATTTGTATGTCCCGCTTTTACATCAAACTACAGTTAATAGTTGTTTTTTACAATTTTTTTACTGTCATCTCTTTTATGTCTGATGGACGACTTTGTGGTAATATAAATGAAAAAACTTAACTTTTACTGTTTGTTCCTATGGTTTTCAAAGACTTGTGCTGCTTCCTTCACAAGGGTCACACAAGTCTTTCATAGACTGTATATTTAATCTCTTGGCAGACTTTAACTTAATCCTTTCTCTAACTTTCCAATGTTTATCCGATTTTCAGGTACTCTTTTCTGAATTTAAATAGGGAGTTACTACGTCTAACAGATATGTGCAAACAACTACTAAACCTGGACATATCAGTCAGGTATATCTGTTTATTTGTTTAATGTTATTGTTTTATATGAAATATAACAATAATAATGAGTCTCTAACGCCCGCGTCGGAACATGGCCTGCGAACTGAGAGGTTGAGGCTCTCACATGCTCACTGCCCGGTCGTCGCGCACCCTGCCTTATACAACCACATTATTACTCTTTGTTCGAAATGAATGCAAGTATTCAATTATCATTAGCAATTGAATGGGCCACCCGCCAGATTTCTGAGCCCTAGGTTTTAAATTTTAAAAATAATTTATTTTGTTCAAAGGTACAGTTTAAGATTTTTGCATCTTAAAAGTTTAATAGATATAAGAATACTAAATATAGCTACCTTCATGTTCTCAAAAGAGTTGCAATATAAAAAATGACCATGATGATCCCATCTGTCGGAGGCGCTATTGTGTGATTTCTCTGTTGTCTCCACGTTGGTCCTTTCTTGGTTAAATTGGGTGACTCGCTTTATAACCACCCATTTAGACGACGATCAGCTTTATAAGTATCTTGACAACTGTTTATGAATTTGATCATCTAGATGTTTTGGTGATTTTTATGAACGCCAAATGTTCTTTGCTTGTCACCGAAGAAATTGACGCCTATTTGTCCATATTGATCACAAAATGATAATCACGGGTTTGCTTATATTGATATACTTATATATTATATTATCAAAGTTATATCTTTTTGAATAAAGTAAGTTATATCACCTTCATGTGTAAATTATAAGGCAGATAAGCTCTAGCCGCTTGGGGGTTGGGATACCTACCGATCGCGACTCCAAGCCGCAGATAACAGAATGGCTGAGGCTTTGCGGCCAAAGCTAGTGGACAAGTTAGTAATGAAATTCCAGGCATAAGAACCTGCGTAGTGAACTAAAAGCATTTACCACGGATCATCCCCCTTTCTACGGGCTTGTGATCGACCGGTACATTTTACAGGGATAGATCACCCTCGTGTTTGTTCCGATTTCACCTAGACGGGAGCTGAGACTAATCCACCTCGATCAATTGGCTGCGCCTGCAAGGCGAGTTCCTTGGGAGTGATGGGGCATGCAATGGGCCCCCAAGATCGGGTGACGTGGAGCACCCACTTGTGTGCAACGCATTCTCGAGAACTATATCTTTCTAGTATCTTTGATGTCGAAGTTTAACATCTCCTTGTTGGGCTTCGCTGCAGGTGGGGAGTTAGAGAGATGAAGTTTACTTACCCTGCAGGGAGCGTCTTTGGACATCCCTACAATTGAGCAACAACAGGACATTCAGTCCGAAAAAAGGAAAAGGATTTCTAGGGCTGAATAGAAGAGGCGTAGGAAAATCTGCCTTGCAGCAGCAGTATCTAACCAAATCAACCCAACTCCTACTACCTCTAAACAGGTGCTGGTTTCTATAGCTAATCCTGTGAAAGAGAGCAGTAAGGTGCCACCACTACCTCTTTACAAGAGTTAGTTACCGAAGTTAACCATGTAAAAGAGAGGAGGAGGAGGCAAACACGATCTTTTTGGAAGAAGAAGACTGGCGGGAGCACTACTGCTACCCAAAGGCCGGCTACTTCAGCTGAACTGAGGACTTCTAGTTTTAGGGAAGTTTTCTCTTCAGATATAAAGGGTAAGAGACGTCGTTTGGGGGAAAGCTTATCAGCTACCTTCAACCTCAAAAATTGGGTATGGTATGCGAATAAAATACTATACTTCGGCGTTTATATCTCCCGACTTCGCAAAAATATAGCCTTTTCTCGGTCAGTGCGTGCCCATATACTATTGGGTTTTCAGATCGATGGCACGGGTGTAATTTTTTATTTTTTATATATAATTGAAGACTTTAAGATGTGTACCTTACAGAGGGTAGAGCCAGAGCAGAGAAAAAACTTTTTTATATCGTAAGAACTTAAAATATCATAGCTGCGAGATAGTTTAAGAAGTACAACTTTGTTTAAAAAAGCTGAAGAAAAATCTTTTATTTTTTAACTTTTTAACAAGTGACAAATAAAATTTAACAAGAGCAACTTTGGTTGCCTAACCATCACAATACGTAAGGGACAATCAGTAAAAAAAATACTTTTATTTAATAATTTTTCTATTAATTGTATATATTTTTTGTTTAAATTGTGCATAATATTTTACTGCAAAAATACTATCGGAAATCATTTTAAATTACGTAAGACAATTTCTTAGTTGAATTTCTAGAAATAGAAATATATTTTAGAAAATACATTATTTATTCTAATAATATTTATTTTTAAATGTTTTCAGTCATAGTTAAAAGGAAATGTTGATCGATCAATTTATCCTTTTATATAATTTGTCATCCTTGTATATAAATCGTGTGACGGTCAAGGCAGCCATCTGACCTTCAACGGTACCAACCGTAAACATCCGTGCCTTAAATGTTTCAGTCTATCGATCGCTTGTATAATAACCTATATTTGTGTTTTTCTTTAGGAGGAAAACTTTTGGTTAAATGTTCGGGCGAAAAGTGGTAATGAGAGCCAGGGAAGTAGCGCGCGTGGAGTCGGCAGAGTTTTAGCATTCGTGCGCCGCGCGCTGGACGAATTAGGAAAAGCCGGAGAGGTGCTGTTCAATATGGCTTCTAATAACAACCAGAATGGATGGCTGAGCGGTCTTGGGATCGGATACGGAGCTCCGCTGAGCTCTGTGCCTGAGCAGCAGGGCGGTTCCACATCAGACGCCAGTCAGTTCGAACAGCTTGACCGGTCCAATGCAGGCAGCAACACATTAAAGGTTCTTTTTATTACTGTTTACTCTTCTCGAATGGACTTGTGGATGAATTTTGAAATTGCAATCTGCAAGATGTTTAAAACATTCTCTTGGTTGATACAGCCACCACTCTGCTATATAAGCGAAAAATAAATATTTGTTGCAAGTTTTTTTTTATTCAAACTCTAGAAGTTACATCAATGCAACTACGAAGTTGAGATGAAAGTTAAGTATGAATTATTCTATATAAAACTGCATTATTTGGTTTTTTTCTGTATAAAGATATATAATGTAACTCGATTATAAGGAACGCCAAGGGTTCGGTGTATGGTTTGCATGTCTGAAGTTCCTTATTAAGCAAAAGGAAAAAAAGTGAATTTTGGTAATAGTTTTTAATATAGCATTGTTTTAACTTTATCCCAAACTTATTTTATCAAAATACAAAAGTTTGTTTTGCAACATTTTCTTTTCTGCTTTTTAGAGACTTCATTGAGTCTTGTTGGTGTTTGTCTGTCCTGATACTCTCAAAATACTCCTTCAAAGTAACGTATTTAGTATCTGATTGCTCATCGGTTTTTCCTTCATTCATGAGTCATCTATGACACTCCTTCAATAATTTTCTGATTTATCATAATTTTTGAAGCTGCGAATGAGGCTTTTATTAATGGTGACCAACCAAAGTTTGAAACTATAACTTTTCCAATGTTAGCTACATCTCACAAAATTATGTGGTAGCAGTCCCTTGTTATGATTCACTACCTTCAATCTGTTCAATTAATAGAGTCTGTTGGCTTCTAGGGTGTCTCATTTGAGCATTGTTGATCTTGGGGATTTAAAGATGACGGAGAGTTCTCTTTTCTATGTTTTAGTCAACTGTTGTTTGGAGCATTTATCTGTAATATAGCTTTTTTAAATTCTGAGAGTACATTAAAATACATTTTTAAGGTGGTAGGTTGATTGTTTGCTTTTTCAAGTGCTCGTGTACATAACTCTGGAACTATTTTATATTATAACATTTTAAGGTTTAGCCATGTTTGCCGAGCGGGTTGGCGAGCTTTTAATCAGCCGCTCTTCTGGTTGCCCAATATGGGTACAGACATCGTTATTGAAGTCTGCTTTTCTATCGTTGTGATTTTATTTGTCATCCTCCATCTTCAGAGCCGTTGGAATTCTTCCTTGGTAACCCTAGGTAGGAGTCCTTACAGGGTACTACCAGCGAGGCCAGCTGAACCCTGGTTTATTTAGGAGGTGTTACTTCTCCATCACTCCCCATTTATCCTAGTTTGGGACAAGCAGTGATAGTATAATGATCACTGGTGGAGTGGAGGCCAAAGGCTGGAAGAAGGGAATGAGGAAGGCCAAGAACCAGATGGAGAGACATCAATAAGGTCGCAGGAACACAACGGATCGAATAGCATGGCGACAGCTTGGGAAGGCGTATGTCCAGAGATGGAATATTTAAACGCTAGAGATGTTGATGATGAAGGTTTGGTCACTTCACTTTGTTTTTGTAGGGAAGTGACTGTACCATTTTCATGTAATAATGAAGAGTTTATTGCAATCAAATTTGTTGCATTATAACTACTGTTATAGATATTCTTATTATCTTTTTTTTTTAACCTGTATTTATCCACTGCTGGATGTAGGATTCTTGTAATTGGTTTCATTCATTTCTATTCCTTTTATAACTTCTCATTCACTCTACCCATTGTACTCTTTATACCATAGATCTGGCTCCTTTGTGGTCTTCTTGTTTCTCTTTAATCAATCATGGTCTCTAGCTTGTTATTCTTTGTGTGCTTTTCCTGTTTCTCTTGCTACATATCCTCTTTCTGTTGTAAATTTTATTATTATTTTGAACCTTGTCTTTCAAGGTAATTATAGCATGTCTTAATCATTGCTTTTGGGATCGTTTTGCAATTCTTCTTGTGAAAGTCATTGTTTCCGTTTTAAATATCTTAATTTGTTTTTAACTTTGTCTTTGCAGGGAATATCTGCAAAATCCAAATAAAGTCAAATGTAAATTTTCTATTATGCTCGACTTTAACAGTATGATGATTTCCCTATAGTATAATGTTTGCATTTTCCAGTAAGGGTGACTTCATGCCACGGCACTGCATTAAAAAGGAAGATCTATTTATGGATTCTAAGAATGGTAGTGAGACTGTGGCCCCCAGAAGGCCGCACGGTTCACACGATCCATTTAATACAAAACTGGCTTTCTGGCCATGCAGCTGTCTTGAATAAAGTAATTCAGGCCTTCCAACAGTCATATTTAAAGCCTGTGGAGCATTATTGAAAGGGCAAAGAATCAAAACATTGATTGAAGCGAAATGAAGTTATGTTGAATAACATGATATGGGAAAGACTTCTTAAAATTTTTGACTAATAGCAATTATATTAATTATTTCCTTTGTCTAGATTTTGCTGATGTACCCTATATAAAATCGTTTACATTTTCTGGGTGGATGTCATCAATACCTTCATACTGCTGCCATCCTTAGGCATTGTTGAGGTATCTGAGTAGATAATATTTGCAAGAATACAAATTGGAGTTGTAAACAGAATGGTCCATTGTATTCAATATATCTGCTTTAGTTTGGCCTGGGTTATGGTGCCAGTGTGAGGCCGAGTGTTGTCTTGAAGGAAAAGCACACTTTTGATTAGAACATCGCAGCTTTTTGTAGAATATGCTGCTTTCACCTTTACCAACGTACAATTGCAAGAAACTTCTTTATAGATAGCTTTGTTTGGCTTTGGTGGCTGGACTTTCATGTTTCTCTTGCTTGTTTGGGTTTAGGGGTGTAATGGTGAAAACAAGTCTTATTTCACATTAGTTTCCTATGCATTTAAAGTTACATAGCCTTTTGCTGAGAATTAAAGAACTGCCTGGATATTACCATGACTAGTACCTATTTTAACCTATATCTGCTGGTGGTCATATAAACTTATTGTTCTCTCAATAACTGAATTTCACATGTCAAATGCGTTTATTAGTATCAGTTTGTAATTTGTTTGGTAACAAACAGATAGACTCACATTTGCACGTTTGTCAGTTCTTGAAAAAATGACATCATATGCACACACTGACAATTTTTTTATATGTAGAGCAAAAACAATTGTGATTTTAAGTTTGGCGCTTATTTTTGTGGTTCAAGTTGTCTTTGACACATTTTATTTGTCTATTGTTTTTTAGTATTGTTAAATATAATCTCTTAAATTAGTCATAGAAAGTTTCCCTATCATTTAGTGCACTCATTAAAATAATTTG
This sequence comes from Sinelater perroti, assembly GCA_036346155.1. Lineage (NCBI taxonomy): Eukaryota > Metazoa > Arthropoda > Insecta > Coleoptera > Elateridae > Sinelater > Sinelater perroti. The sequence continues at coordinate 1,295,303 of JARFIY010000346.1, read as the reverse complement.
AGAGGTGACAATTCAATATGAAGTCTACCCTACGCTTTTTCCGCAACAAAGATGATTCCCTTCTTGGTCATATTGTCGCATGACAAAAGAGGATTTTGTGACAATCAGAAATGCTAATCACAATGGCTAGACCAATGAGAATCATAGAAATAGACCATCATTCAATCAGATAAGGCAATCTTTAAAAAAGGGTTGGCATTTAATTATTATCAAAATTTTCATTTGCTTAATGTATTCGGAGATTGTTGTAAAAAAAGCAATAATTATAGTTCTATTTAATTTTTTCTTTTTGTTGCAGAGGAATCCAAAAATGGAATTGACCAAAACAGATTTGTTGAAGTTACTTACGTATTTTGAAGGAGAAATACAAGCTCGAGATATAGCCATTGCTGCACTTAAGGTATTAAAACATGATAAGCAATTATGGTTTAGCATTATTAATTATTTTTATGAGTTTAGTCGGAAAAATTGAAACAAGTCGTCAACGTGGGACGATATCGGCCAGTTGTAATGTCAGACCCATACACAGCTCTGCTGCGGGACAGTATTGCTGATGGACCTACAGCAAAGCCGCCACACAGTGAGCGAGACATGACAGTGGCAGCTGAACAGCAGCTGCAGGCTTTGGAACAATTGGCTTTGCAGCAACGTCGGGCCCATCAGTATATGGTGAACATACTCAAAGACGCAGAAGCTAAGCATAAGAAGGTTATTCAAGAGCTGGAAGAGGAAAAGTGCAAACATGAGCACGATACTGCTCAAGGCGATGACATTACTTACGGTTTGGAAATGGAACGCACTCGGCTGCGCCAAGAATTGGAAATGGAGCGCACTTCACGTAAAAAACTGGAGAAGGAGTTAAAGCGTCAGATGGAGCTGGCTGATGAGGAAAAAGCTCGGCAAAAGCAGATTGTTTTACTTCTTATAGCAGAACGTAAAAAAATTATAGTGAAATATATAGAAGAACGAAAGAGAAGTGAAGATTTAGCTCAGGTATGTACATTATGCATATTTGATGCTGTTTATCTAAAAATCGCTTTTAGATCTTGTCGGAAGAAAAATCTCGCATTGACAGTATGGCAGAGGGATTAGAGGAAGAGAGCAAAAAATCCCTACAAATGGAAGCAGAACTTGAAAAACAAGTTCATATTTTTGAAGCTGATAAGAAGTCTTTAAAAATAAGTTTAGCAGCAAAGGAAGCACAGTAAGTTTATTTAAGGAATTATTATAATGATTATAGAATTGATTTTGTATAGATGCCAGGAATTAGAAAATGAGGTTCAAAAGTGGCGGACAGAATGCGAACTGCTTCGTAACAGATTACGGGATCCAGTCGATTCTACTGCACCTATGACTAGTAGTGTTGCAAAAGTTGTTCAGCCAACTGCTACTGTGACGAGTGTTCCTGTATCTGGACCCAGTAAGTTATGATTTGTAGTGATATAAATATACGTATGTACGTTTTTGTAGTGACCGGTGTAGCACAGTCCGTAACACCTGGCCAAAATCTTCGACAGACGGCTACTGCAGTTACACCTTCTACCACAAAAGTAAGCATGTGTAACTGTATAGAAGAATAACTTTTATCTATGATTTATATAATTGTGCATAAAATGCCAAGAAAATGTTTCAAATTTGCTAATTTCTGTATTTTCTAGTTTTTTCTTATTTTTTTTTTATTTAAAAATTCTTATATTACTCTGATCATTTTTCCAGCTTATAGGTGTTGTGGTGGTTTTTGTTCCTTACTATCCCTTGCTTCTTTCCTTTTGCAATTTTTTCTTTTTACATTATCTTTTTTCTTATAAACACCTGGGTCACCTTTGAATTTAAAATTTTTAAATATTCGCTTTGATTTTCTTTATATTAATTTTAATTCTAAATGCTTTCAGTTCCTTGTTCCATTTACTATACTATTCTTTAGATCTTCTTTCAAATTAACCAATTTTTGGTCTAGTAACCATATGTTTGTCTTGATCTTAACATTCTCCAAATTAACTCTGTTGATAGTCAAATACTTTTTCCAGATTTTTTCAGACCTATTAATAATTTTCTAATGTAATTTAGTATATTTTCTGTTATATTGAGCGTTTAATTTTGAGTGTTTTTATTGTAGGTACAATTGTTTTATTTAATTATCACGTTTTTTAAAATATTGGTGTAACCACAGATATGTCATTTTGAATGATAATTTTCAAATTGCAAGCTCAAATTAATAATATTGTAAAGCATATTCACCCATATATTTTATCATTTCTGTCTTAGTATTATCTTCATTTTATGCTTTATCTCTTTTTAATTTTCTTATAATAACTTCCACTTCTTGGAGGCCAATTTCTTTTATTTGTATCCTTTTAAATTGGTTTGTACATTATCAGTTATATTGCTTTTATATAATCCTAAGTCTAGTTTTTAAATTCTATTAAACTATCTTCATTTTCAACGTCACTAGATAACAGTTTACTTTCTTCATTCATTACAAATTTTGTAGTTTTCTTACCTTTTTTAAATCCTTTTAATATTCAGATGAGCAGTTTTCCATTTTCTTTATTACTTTTTCTATCCTCCTTGAAAATACTTCTCAAGATTCTATTTTTGTTTTCTTAATTAATTTCTTCATTTTAATTTTCTGTTTTGTATCTTTGATAATTATTGTGATTCCTATCTTTAATGACTGTGCTACCATAGATGATCTTAGTTGTTTAAGAAGAATCTTACTTGATCGTTATTTCCTTGTCAGAAGTATAGTTACCAAGTTTTTAATACTTTTAAGTAAAACGTAGCTCTGAATGGTACATAATGCACTATGATCTTTCACTCTTGTACCACATTTCGATGCAGTTAATTTTGTCTGTGAAGCCTGTACTTCTTTTGCGTTTTGCCAAATATAGTTGTACAGTGTCTACAAATTTTGTATTGCCACGTTGCTCTCAATGTAATTTTTCAAAAAGTAATATATATGAAGAGATTGTTCTTTGCAATATTTTTGGGACACATTGATTGGAAGTGATGGTAGTTATTAGTCATATTAGTTAAGATAAAGTTGAGATTAAACACGAATTACGGGCTTCAAATCCATATTATTGACCACCTGAATTAAATGAAACTGTTCGATGTTAGGTAGTAATTAATTATGTATTGGGTACCCAGCCTTATGTGGAATTATTTCTAAACAATCTTCTGTAAATGATCGTCATTTTCCATTCTTTACAAAATATTCACTATGTCAATGTTAGAATGAAACAAACATTTAAGAAATAAAGAAACCTACTTGTTAGATGTACTGGACAATGGATAAAACATTTGATATACTTTCGTTATGACTACATCCATCTCTTTATAATCATCAACTTATTCTGAGTATTCTTTATAAGAACTGCCTTTTTAGGAAGGGAAGGATGTTGAGTGTTAATTTTTACATTATTTTACAAAAAAAATCAAAACATACCAGAACTTCTTTAAAAAGAAACGAATGACAATAATTAACTTGAATCAGTGCTGTCATGGACTATAACTAAGTTGCTGAAAAGTCTTGATATGGAAAGGTTTGTTTATTTTATTACTTAGAGATGTAACCCTGTTTGCAAGTAGAAACTGGTGGCTTTTGAGAGAAAGTTATCAGGACGATTTTTAAAAATTGGACCATTGTAACCCCAAACTACGTACTTTTAAAGGATTGCTTAAAGGTGATGAGAAAAGAAGTTAAAGAGGAGAGGACAATTTTAGTTACTTGTGGGAAAAATTTGAAAATTGTTATTTTCAATCATGGTCTTCATGTAAATTTAATTAAAGGTGCATATTTCTCTTAAATAACTATAATAAGAATGTACATGGAAAAATTGAATTTTCATATGAAAATAATTTAACATTGAACATCATCTGAGCAAAACAAAATGATGGAATGTATGCACACAACACTGAAGTTTGGGCAAAAGTTCTTGAAGTTCATATAGTTGTCATTAGTCTTCTGTCATGGTTCTATCTGGATGTGCCAAAGTGCACTTATGTGAAAAAGGCGTCAAGATTAGAGCCAACGCGTTTTTAAAAAATATTTTGGACACCAAAGTAAGGCCATACTGTTGAGTTTCACTCTCACATATATTTACTTAAACCTTACACTTTCATATGCTATATTATACATTGTATTCTTGTTCTTATTTTTGCAAAACTTTTTTTATTATCATCACTCGTCTTTTTTTATTTCTTTCCAAGTTAATTTCCTCTTCTTCATTTTTGTTCCATCTCAAGATTCTAATTTGGCTTTCTAAGTTTTCTTGGGTTCTCTTCAATTGTTCATACTGCACAAGTGAATAGTCTCTTCCAATGCTATGGTTTTTAACTTTTTCTTGATCCCTTTATTTTATTTTTGTTAACTTTTATATCTTTAAAAATCCGATTTTATTAACTTGTGCTTTTATTAACTTGTGCTTTTTATTTCAGTCCTTATTTTTTGGTTTCTTGGAATTGTTTTTTCCTACATTATTGTGTTATTTATGACATGGAATAGTTTGATTGCAACTTGCATTATGTTATTTATTTTCTGTTAGTATTAACCTTTGCTGCTGACTGTTGTGCCTAGATATATAAAGGATTCAATTTGCCGCATTTTTCATTGTTGACATTATATGAGTGCTTCAAAGTTTTTTCGATAAAGCCATTAGCACAGTCTTCTCTGTGTTTATTTAAGTAAAGAAGTGTTTCCAGCAGTCTAGTTTTCTCTGTAGGTTTTTCAGAAATTGAAACAGGTATGAGACCTGCCTTATATGTCTATAATCTGGAAACCATTTACTTTTTTTTCTATGTTTGTTATTTATATAATAAAATGATAAATGTGAGTAGCCTTTGGTATGCCATTTTGTATGTTCTAAACTCTTTTACTAATTTTGATATAATTTTTTGTATCGTTTTTGGTTAAGTGACTAAGTCATGATGGCATCTGATGAGGACAATCGGATAATGCTAGTGCTTTCCTGATTTAATGGCTACTATGCTGAACACTAACAAGATCAATAGAGCAGATATACGTTTTGTTTTCTTCTATTATTTGTTTTATCCTAAAGATTGAGGCTTGAATGTTTTCTCCTCTAAAGCTACTCTACTAGTACTCGACTATTTTTGTGTCTATAAGTTTCCTTTCTCAAATATTTTTTATAAAATCTTTAAATATCCTATTTTCTCTTTTCTTTTGTAGTTGAAGCTTTCTTCATGTATTGTAGTATTTTAGGTTTTATTTTATTATAGTTTTAGATTATATTCCTAGCAATTCCTCAAATTTCATTATAGCTTTTTTTTATTTGTATTAATTTACCAAATGTTTTATTTGTTGTTGTGTTATATTTCTTCAAGCAGATTACACTACAACATTGAATAAATCAAATTCAAACAGTTTATATTGACAGTAATTTGAGCAGAAAAAAGATTTTCCAATAATTCAGTATAACGTAATCGGATAAGAAAGAATGTGCCCATATTTTTCTAATTTATAAGCTGTAAGGATTTATTTACCTATTGTCATTGTAACTTTGCCATTTTTAATAATCGGGAGCAGTACCGTTAGCATTTAGCGTAGAAGCAGACATGCGTACAAGGCATGTCCAGGGTAATAAAATTCTCGACGCCTGGAAACACTGGTTACTTTAATTTCCAAAAGTATTGTTTTGCAAGGAATTCTCATTTCATTGTTTGGATTGTTTGCATTGCTTTCTCTTATACAATCTGCTTCTTTAGTTGTTTTCTTATTAGTGCTAAGGCTGAAGGTTTTTCAATACTTTTATTTTTTCGTTTCTATTAGCACAATTAATTTTCGGTTTATTTTTTCTTCTTTCTTGAATTTCGTACGTTTCATATTCTGATTCTTCATGAGGTTTTTTTTGATATTATTTTCTCATTTCTAATCATTTGCTTATTGCCATGCAATTTTTTGGTTCCTTTTTGCTCTTTTTTCCAGTTATGTTTTCATTATTTCATGTAGTACCACAAATTTATCTTCATTGAGATTAGATGTTTGTTCCTCTTCATGAACATGGAATGAAATTATTTGAACATTCATGGTTTTTCTTAGTGATTATTGTGTTGTGTGCTGTCTAATTCTGTTCACTAGTGATAAGTAAATTTTATTCTACCTAAATTCTAACTTTTTCAGCTCATCTTAATTGTACTGTTACCAAAGTTTCATTCTTATCTTTGAAAATTGTTAATCATCTTTTTCGTTCATAAGTCATAGTGTTTCAGGGAGAAGCTGATAGTGGTTGCCTTAATTTTTTTTTTAAATACATCCTATTTTTTTAGAAACATGCAAAAATAAATGTCTCTTATTGTATAAAAAAATCTAAAACGAAAATATTTTTTTAAATAGAGCAGTCAACAAAGTTGAGATTTTTTAACTGTTGGTGTAACTTTGATATAGATAAAAAGTAAAAATGTAAAGTGATATTACATTTTTTTAAAGAGAACTTGAAATTACAAATTTAGTTGATATAAATATTTTTTATTTTTAGCTGACGTCAGTTACACAGTCACCTACTCCACAAACTGGTACTCCTAGGTCTTCCGCAAAAGCAGCTTTTCACACTTCTTTTACTCAGAATACTGCTCCTCAGACACCCCCAAAGAAAAGTGCAGTAGTGGGCCGAGGAGTTCCTCCTCCCATTCCACCGAACAAACCAGTGATATCAAATAAGCAGACGCCAGTCCGGCGTCCGGATAGCAGCGAAGCAGACAAGAAAAAGGCAGGCGTGGCGGGGTCGAAGGAACTTAGCAGTGCCAGCACCTCAGTTGAGCCTGGACGCACTGCTCCTTCGGGTATAGAGATGTTAGGTCAGGAGCTAGCCGATTTCCAGCAAATGTTTGTGACTATGGCAACTAGCAATAATACTTAATAGGGTATTTTCACTGCTGCTTATTGTGTTAATGTTCATCACGTTATAGCTAAATGGGGCTGGTCCAACACACTCCTGCAGCTGACTGGTCCCACAGCCCACTTCTTATGTGATACTGTCTACTAAATTAATCTAAACAGTTTTTAGTAACACAATTTATTGGATTTATTTTTGTACCGTTTTCGCGTTTTATATTATCTTAAGTAGATTAGGACAGTGCATTCTTCTCAGGGCCTGCAGTCCAGTGATTGTGTTGTGTGACTTCTATAAGCCTATTATAGGATAATTGAATTATGTGTAAACCGTAAAGCAGCTAGTCCATAGTGTAGCTTAGTGTGGGCTGATGTTAAGTGTCTGCCAAGGTTTTTGAAACAGTTGATAGCTTGTGTTTATCATGAGATTTTATGTTTTATTGACCGTTTGTTCGATCTCATATGTAGTGAGCATTGGTACATTGTAAGTATCTTATCAATCTGTTTTTACACAAGTACATGTTTTCTTATGTGCTTACTTAGAGAATAAATTGTTATTAAAGCGCTTTGTTTTAGTAATAGTAACTCGAATAATAAACAGCATAACTATGTTTTTGAAGAGAATAGCTTGTCACTTCGAGATATTTTACCTACTGTTCCGAAACTGTATGACAAAAATAGAGCACCAAAGTATCAAGGCCAACCTACTGTTGTTTACTTTCATGTGACTGTGTTATCTCTTGATTCAATAAATGAAGAATCAATGGCAAGTATAGCGTATAAGTGTATTTCTGTATTATTTTATGCAGTCTTATTAGTTTGTAGTTTAAATGATACTTAACTAATGCCGATGCATTTGCTTTCAATCCGCATATGAGGATGAAAGGTGTTTTATGAAAATTATAAAACTTTAAAACATCAGTTGTAGCAGAGTCATGCTATATTGTAATTGTAGTTTATTTGAAATTTAGCGCTGATGTCCAAACAGTTCCTTTTATTAATAGAAATTGTGTAAGTGTTTTAAGTTACCCAAAGATTTTGTATGGATTTCGTAATCAGTTGACAAGTAATTTTAACATGTACGATTTGTACCATAAAACTGTCCGACTTTGTATTGGATTTTTATAAGAGTAAATCTTCGTGAGTATGTTAAGTTTTATAATTTTTACTCACTCAATTTGATAGTAATAAAAGCTATTGTTTTTGAAAGCGAAGAAATTTTGTCAGACCTTACGATGCAACGCATGATCATAAAATAGCAATGAATTATAAACATTTCAACTGTAAATTATAGTGTACTTCGTACCTTTTCTTTAGGCAGGAGTTAACTTTGTTAATAAAATTGTACAATTTAGACATACCTATATATGTATATTCATTTATATAATGACTAGAAATAAACTATTATTTTAACTACAAAGATTCACTCGACAATGGAATCAGTAAATTAACTTTTATTATATAGTTTAAAATTTATAGTTGTGTCATCACTTTTAAAGTGAATTTTGAATATTCGTTTGTTTAGTTTTATTTTCAGCTTGTTGCAGTTTTGCTTTTTCATAGAAAATCTAACGTGTTTTTGAACCAAACTTATTCAATGTAACGTATACATATTTATAGTCAATGTTTGTTGGCAAGTAATTATAGGCTATTTTGTCATTAGTATATAGCCTGATTTTGTTAATAAAAATACTTGAGTTGGATTTAAAGTACAGCATTGAAAGGTTTCACGATATCAAAATCAACGTACTCGTGCGTTTCTGTTATTTTTCGACTTCTTTTAATAGTTAATTTAAGTGTTCTAATTTGATTGAGACTGTGTCTATATAACAATTTTTTGAATTTGATTGAGACTCCAGCCTGGTTTTTTGAGGTTGAAACACTTGCTGTTTACTCCACAGCAAATTTGCAGTTGCATATTTTTTCTTTGGAAAAAGAACATCACATATAGGTATCTTGCCTTCAACTTTCTTGTTAATAATTAGACATTGGTCTGGATGTCTTCATTCTTCAATTAGTTTTATGCTATCACAAATTAGTCTCGTAGGTCTTTGGACTGCATAACAATTTATATAGTTCTTTTTTCTGCTCAGGTCCTATGTAATATTTACAATTTATATACAGGGTGCAATAACGTACTGGTAAACAGGAAAATGATTTTTCAGTTGTATTCATAAAAATCAAAACCCGCCAAAACATTAAATGTTTTGGTAGCGGCTAGTAGCAGAACTGAACAATTTTTTGACACAAGCAAAAGTTGTTTTATGAGTTCCTCATATTTGTAGATGGAGTGAAGGCATACTGATATGAGTTTTTGAAATTTGGAAGTCCTTGGGTCATCGTGTTTATAAATGATTTTTTGGCAGCTTCAAAGTAGACTGTATTTGTTCTTAATTTCTGGAAGAACTGCAATATTCTTGAGATTCTAAGGTCTAAGAAAGTTTTAACTAATCTTAAACTGACCTTAATTGTTTTTCAATTGAAAACAAAATAAAACCTACCCTTAACCGATTTTTTGCATTTTTTATAATATTGTGAAGATGTTTATAATGTAAGCATCTTTTTCAAATTTTCTTCCTTGAAATAAGATGCCCTTCTATTTTTTTATTGTTTACGTTAAGTTCTAGCACTAGCAATGGTTATCACAATATTAAATTTTTTTTAGATATGTAACAAATGATAGTATCTTTAGAAGAATTGGACAAACTCAAGAAATCCTTAAAACTGTCAAAAAACAGAAAATCGTATTTAATATATCATGTAGGGGAAGTTGAGAAGCAAAAGAGAACCTGGTAGACGCCATATATCTTGGTTAAAGAAACTTAGAAAATGGACTGGCAAGACATCTGTAGATCTATTTTGAATCCCTGTAAACAAAGGAATGAGAGTGATAACAAACATCTATTGATATGCAACTAACACATAGTACAAAGCTTTCCAATGTGGACGTCGAGTGTTTGTTATACAATAGTTGCTACCAACTCACTGAAACAGGCTCCAACCTTTGCTTTAGCACTTGGTTGCTAATAAATTACATTTGCAAGACAGATTATTTATATCAATTTCAACAATAAGCGTCAGGATTAACTTCAAATATAGGGTTTCTAAAAGTGTTGAATGTCCATTTAGAAAGTGATGTTAACAAAACCTTAGACACACTGCCAGTAGTAGGTGTCTTTACCCTCTTTGTGTTAGTACACTATAAAAACAAAAGTTAAACATCAAAATGTCATAAATCATTGCTGATAATGAATGATATCTTTTCTGCTTCTTTCGTCAAGTTTGATTTTCTCAGATTGTTTTGAAAGTATTTGGAAAATTCTTTAGATAACATGTGTAGTGTTTAGACAATGAAAGTTACCTGTTAGATCGAAACAAGAAAACTTATTTTGCGCTTTGGTGGTATGCATTTCAAACATTGTAACAATTGTTTAACGAGTTTAAATCGAGCGAATATCTTGGCTATTCTAATACTCTCAACTTTCTTGTCTAAAGAACTTTTTAATTTATTTGGGATTATGGTAGAAGACTAAGTTCTTTTGTCCAGCGCTTCATAAATGGAGTAAAACATTTCTGGTCCAAATATATTATTTTGGGTGTCCATTAGGGGGAATTTAACCCAAAATAAAGACACATCGACACTTTTGTAGCAAATCTTTGAATTTTTGTGTATTTTTATGTTGGAATTGAAGCGAGATTAGTGGCCGATTTTTACAGTGAAACATTTGGTTAAAACGACCGGTGAGTGTTTTTGGATGTTTTACGTTAAAAATTCTTCGGACTCATTCTTATGGTAACTATTGACAAGTCAAAGCGTATCAAAGTTTTTCAGCAGTGAAGCCATTTCATAGATGTTAAAACTCTTGGATCTTCAGTTTTGATAACAAAATCACAATACTTTACGTATAATTGTTTCCACCTTTGTTTTGAAATATGGTTTTCTGAATAGAGCAAAACTGTTAACTATTTTAAAATCTGTATCTATGCTATATGAGAATATTGCTGAAAATGGACAAAATGCAATTCAGTAAAAATATTGAAGGGGTAATTTAAGGAAAATATAAAAAACAACTATAAATGGAGTAACTGAAACATTCTACTGACGTCAAAATTAATTTTGTGTTTGTAATGTGTTGATTTAATGTATTGATTTTCAGTAGACCTATGTGACAGACATATTTCTTGCACAAAGTTGGCAAGACCCCCGATTGCGCTTTCCAGAGAACATGAGCGAAGAATATAGAATTTTGGATGTGGAATGGCTTCACAACATTTGGCGCCCCGATTGCTTCTTCAAAAATGCGAAGAGCGTCACCTTCCATGAAATGACTATACCTAATCATTACCTATGGTTATACCATGACAAAACTTTGTTGTACATGTCGAAGTAAGTTATTTTTGTAAGCAACAACACCCTGTTTAACTAAAACAATTTCAGATTAACTTTAGTCTTGTCATGCGCTATGAAATTTGAGTCTTATCCACACGATACGCAAATTTGTTCAATGATGATCGAAAGTTGTAAGTTTTGCTACTGCTCGTTAGTTTTTTGTTTGAAAGAATGATTAACAATTTAGTATTTCATTTGGAAAGGGAATGTGTAACATCAAAATAATTTACGTATTAGGCTAAAACATGAAGTAGAGTACTTATTATAACCTGATCAACTATATTGAGTTGAGCGTTTGGGTCTTAAGTCAAATTTGCCATAGTCAGCAGTATTACCAGATAATAACCAATTGACAGTGCCTGGTAACTGTATTTAGACAGATAAAAATAGATCGCTCCTGACTGAGGTAGGTGCAGTTTGCGATGCGTCTAAATTATTCTAGAAGGGCAGCTCTGAGCTGCACGTTACGCTACACTTTTTTAAGACCATTTTGCCCCAACTTGGATCTGTCAGCCTATCTAGAATAGGCTTGGCGCTTGTTTTCCTGATGTTGTATCTACTCTTGGGGTAACAGAAGCAGTGCACAGTCTTGAGGCTAGTCTACTGTATTTAAAGCTGCGCACGGCGACCTGTGTTCTTGTTTTTTCTGAACAGATACCTTTAACATGTTCCTTACCACCTTCCATTCTAACCACAGCTTATCTTTGGTATCGCCAGCTTCTTGATATGCCAGTGGGTTATGAGAAAATAATTGCTTGGCTACCAAGTACTGTACTAAACGCCCCTTCTACTTAGAACTGTAACTTTCCTTAACATGTTGGAACTCGTTAGCTGATCGAACTTCTTTCTAAAAACGGAGTCCATTTTCTTGTCATCAATATATCGATCAGAACATTGAAAATGTTTTCTTGAGCACGACTCGACTTATTCTTTGCTCGTTTGCGGACTTACTGTTTGTTGTAACGTAAGATGCGGGACGATTAATGTAGATCGTCTTGGCTAACTGTAATTTTTGAATATGTAATTTGATGCCATTTATCTTTTTGGCAACTTTAGATAAGCTTCCCTATTGTCTAAAAGGTTGTGACGTCTTTGCGGATTGTGAAATCAGACTAAACTACTGCTCTGGTCTTTCATTCGCTCACTTCCAATCTAGATGTCAGTACATATGGACCAAATTGTATATTGCACTTAATATCGTTTTTGTTTGTCGCCGACAATACGCTTTTATTGATCTTATAAGCAGAAGATCAGTAAGCTATGAAGATTAAGTAAATGTACTGATTTGATACAACCTTTGAGAGTCATCAGGTTTATTCCTTCTACCATATTTTTTTAGAAATACGTAAACAAAGAAATTGTTCTAATCTCACTAGTGATTGACATGTTTTGAAGTTTTGTCCTTGATCTGATTGGATCTTCAAGAGTATTTCTAACCAACTGATTCAATATTACAAAGTTGATTAGGTGCCACTAACATTCTCTAAGATTCTTCTCAGAAGCTCATGTTCCAATTTTAAAGAATCCTATTGTGATCAATAAGCTTTTATAACCGAGTTTAGCGCTCCCACTCTAATATTATTTGTAATTTACAAGCAAGTTTTTGCTCTCGGTGTAAATTCTGCGGCAACCATGGGTCACCAAGTATCGTTACCCTTTACAATTTGCAGGTTCTAAGAGTGGCTAAAGGACTCAGGATACGGTCGTCTTGACAAGGAGCCCGTCGAAGTTGTAATTTTATAACCATTTGACTTTTTCCAAACTGGCATTTTGGGTTTCAGGATTATAGTCATTATTGCAAGACGGTATGATCTGTTCTCATTAGAAATTTTTAATATAGAGTTATTTATAAAGATGTTTACAATAGTTCTGTCCCATTATTGACAAAATTTTTCTAAGTCATCTTTTATTTTAGAAAGCACATTCTCTATGATGCTGTTAATTGGGTTGCCATATAATATGTTTCCTGTTATTATTTATCCAGATGTATTCACACTTTTCTTCGTTTAACTTGGTCACTGGTTTTGCAATGTTGAAAAAATCCAAGACGAATCCCCGGTGATAGGTTATTCCTTATACTGTTAGGGATACAATGTGATTTAAGTATTTCATGTTTCTCCAGAAGACGACCATTATTGGGACTCATGTACTGGTTAATATGCTGTAACTTAAGGAACACTTATTTAATACCCTCAAGTGTTTCTTGAACAATTTTTTACTAGAAACATGTCTATTAATTTAATTCTTTCAAAATAGCTCCCATAAGGGTGCAAAAATACTTCAATCTAATATTACAGTATTGTTTTGCTACCATCGAGCTCTGTTTCGATTTGCCAATTGCTGCTCTTCAGGTCTGGCTTAGTGAACTACTACGATTTGGATAACGTATCCAAGTATCTAATGACGCCTTGTCTTCTTACGAGTTACACCGTTTCCTCCAACTTTTTCATTATGTGGATAGCAAAGACGTCTTCATGTATGACAACCATCTATACCACTAAAGGATTTGATTAGACTAGCCAAAGATATAATAAACCCACAGGATGCACCAGGGGCATACTGCATAACTTGCTCATGTGAGCAAGTCTACATTGGGACTACGGGTCGAACGATTACCACCAGGATAAAGGAACACAAACGTCATCTACGCCTTAATCAACCCGATAAATCAGCAGATGTTGAACATGAATTTGCGCAAACACAAGTTTTGTCCAATTGTAGGAATTATCATCCGAGATTATATAGAGAGGCGGTGGAGATTTATAAATATAAAAATAATTTTAACGGGGACGACGGATACAATCTACCTAAATCTTGGTTTATTGCTCTTAGGAGGCAAAAAAACAGACCGCGGTACGATTAAAGAGCGAGTGACGTCAGAAAATGCCAAAAAATTACCTGCAACGTCCCGATTGACGTCAGCAGCTAGCCCGATCACGTCATCTACCATCCCAGTGACGTCAACAACGCCCCCCAACACTATGCCTACCATACTCGTACGAGTATAAAAGCGAAAACGCACGGGACAGTCACTTAATTTTTAGAAAATTTTCTTCTGAAGATATTCGCCGCAGTTGTGGACGAAACGTCAAGAGTTTCTGACCTCCGACCACACGATGCACCATAACACCGGCCGTGAAAGCCTCCGCATCTATTTGATCCCTAAATATTGTTTCTCTCTACCGTGTTTTATCGACCATCTGGTTTTTGGAGGACCTATACTTCTTCCCGTTCTAGGTCACCATTTCAGAATTTTTCTACCCCATCTTGGCGTCTTTTTTTTGTCCTTGTTTACCTGGGCATTGACCTAGGTATATGTGTTTTTCCATCCTTTATAATATTCTTTCTTCTATGTGTATATGGTGTATTATAATTTGCCATAATCTTTGTTTTTTCCAAATTCACATGGTCCCAATTTTTTTTGCTACATTAAGTTCTAATAGAATAAAATATTATCTGCAAAACAAAGGTGGGAGAGACGTTTGTCATTTCCATTAATTTCCTTCTCAGGCATCTTTTAAGATATTTGTGGACAATTTTGGAGATATTGCACCCATTTGCTCTATTCTCCGTTCCATGTTAATTTTCATGCGTCTATAGTCAATTCCGCTTTGTTACAGGGAATCGATTGTGACCTACGTTTCTATAGTATGTAACGGCTTGTCATAGTCTACAAAGGCCAGGCATAATGATAGTTCTTATTAGGTTGTTTTTATATTCATTCTCTTATTGTATGCATGTGATTTATCGTGCTGAATCCCTTTCAGAATCTCGCTTTACTCTATGGGCTAGAATTCATCCAGTCGATTAGATATTTTGTTATTTATAACTTTCGTCAATAGTTTGTCTATGTGTGACAACAGGGATATCGGTCTATAATTTTTTAAGTCAAAAAATGTCTATTTTTGTGTATTAGTATAGTCATCAATGTTTCAGTGTTTCCTCCTACTTCTGTTATTTTTCATCTAAATTTTCCGCTGTTCTTTCTTTTAAGTTCCGCTGCTTTTCATCGAAACATTTTGGATTCTTCTATAGCCTTCCCTCTATAATTCTAGAATTGTCTGCGATCTTATCTTTTAGGGTTCTATAAATTTGTCTTGTAAGATTACGAAATGTTTTCTGAGTATATCGATAATTCCATTTATAATCGTCTGGAAACATGATATACTCACTTTTTAATTAGTCATCTTTTTGCGCGGTCTTCCTCTCTTTTTTCCCCTTCCAAGCTATTACTTTTGCCATTTTTTCGAGCTGGTTAAGCCACTGTAATCTCCTGGCTGGTTCTTCTTTCATATCCATGTTCGGTTTATTCCTCTTCCTACTTTCCCAATTATCTTTCTTTTCCACCTCATCAACATTTCTTGCGTCTTCTTATTTAGAAACCTAATACCAAACTGTTTGAAACAATAAGTTTTAGTTAATTAATACATTATGTGTTACGCATTCTTGCCCTTTCTATTAAAATAAGTTATTACTTGTCTTTTATGTGATTTGTTTCATATTTAAAAATACGTAAGTTGTGGTTACTGTTTAAAATAGTTACAATTCTATTTATTGTTTTTTCCTGTATATTAATACTCATAGTGTTTATTACTCATTCAAAACATAATTTTACAGTGTCTCATACAGATCATGATCTAATCTTTATTTGGAACAAGACCAATCCACTTGTGGTAAATCCTGATATAGAACTTCCGCAGCTGGACATTTCCAACAATTATACCACCGACTGTACCATAGAATATTCAACGGGTAAGTCGTAACTTTATCTGCAGATATATTGTTAACATAATCAGACTGTTTTCAGGGAATTTCACGTGTTTGGCTATAGTATTTAATTTACGACGTCGACTAGGCTATCACCTGTTTCATACATACATACCATCTGCTCTGATTGTAGTCATGTCTTGGATCTCATTTTGGATTAAACCTGAGGCTATTCCTGCGAGGGTTACTCTGGGAGTGACGTCGCTTTTAACTTTAGGTATAATGCTTACTGAAGTTCAGCAAAATAAATAAACGAGGCTCTTCTCATTCAAAGTAAATTTTGTCAGAAGCGTATATAGGTCTGACGAAAGATTGAAATATTACCAATGGCATAGTTAATTTGAGACTAAAGTAAGTGAATATTTATGGATTTGTGATATCAGGACTTCAGTTGTCGAACCTACTTCCACACATGCAGTAGTCATTTCCTTTCTGATTTGGTTTCTTTCCTATAACTTTATGTGACATATTTGGCATATTGGGGTAAAATCAATAAAATGGAATTGGATAGAAAAATATTCTTTAGCCTTAAGAGTCGACTAGTTTTGTGGAAGAAGAACGCCGGATTAAGACTTTTTTATTAGTCATAAAGTTGACCCAAAAAAATCAAGATACATCAAACATTCTTTATCAAGTCCAAATCTAATCAATAGAACGGAACTAATCTGTGAGGGGATCGGCGAAGAATATATTCACCACAATGAGACTTGCCAAAGAGTTTATCAGTTATGTAAAATATACTTTATTAATGTAATCAATCATTTGGTTGAAATTTGTCACAGAAGAATTCGTGAGTTCTAGAGTTCTAGAGTTTAACCCCCCAGAAACGAATATGTCATTGCAATATTTGGTCAAATATAATAAAATGGACCAAGGAAGAATTCATTAGTTGTCTAGTTTTAGTTAGACTTAATTAGATATTATTAGAAAGTTATTTCCAACGTATGATTGAATAGGGCAATATACGTCTAATAAAGTGAATTTATAAGAAAAACTCATTATCTTCAATATTCATTCTGTTATGGTGGAATTTCGAAGAAAATACTTAATTATGGAATGGGATCTGCAACAAAAGCACCAGTTGAACATGACAATCCATTTGTCTTAAAGTTTAATTGCTTTAATAGAAATTTGTCTACTAATTGCAATAGTCCAATAGATCGAAATATGTCGACGAAAAATTCACCAGCTACCACGTTCGTTCAGTTTGAATAAGATGCATCTGTTTGCTCTCCTGCTTAAGTGAAATTTGCCAAAAGAACAATTATAAGTAAAATGTATTACCAAAGAACCACCATTAACAACAATGGGAGCCACAATACTGAATGCATTAGAGTAGACTTTTTCAGAAAACATTTGTTACTTAAAAGTCAACCATAATGTTTGATGCAAGGGTACGAGATTTTTTTAGAAAGACTATTATGAAGTGATTTGTGACAGAAGACACTCCCTATTATCCCACAAACTTAAACTTGGCCGACTTTAAGTTTAAGATCTGTTGTAGCTAATTCACAAACTAAGCTGCATCCCATGGATCAAGAGACTATTCAGATGTTCGAACTTCATTATAGTCAATAAATTCTGTCACCATAAAATCACAAAAATGGACAAAGCCAGTAATGCTTATGCTGCGATATAATGGACATTGATCATGTTTAGTTACGCTCCATTGAATGTTTTCTTCAGAAGAGAAATCTTTCTAAATTAAGGTATGATCTTGCAAGCGTTAGCTGTTGACGTTATCAGCTAGTCTGATTTTTTGTTGTAGGATATTCTAGTTTTTGGTTTCTGAAGACAACAACCAAAATTTAGGTAAATGGAAGAGGTGGTTTTTGTTAAAATTATTTTCACAATTTCTGTGTACAATTTGGGTTAGTAGTTCCTAGACAAAAGTTGATCACTAGAAGTTTCAAGGACACGTTGAACTAGGACTGATTGTTCTGGCAGTTTGTTGTATAGTAGATCGTACAGAATTCAATTTTCTATAAAAATATATTCTCTCAAAAAGTGGTGTATCTCATCAACTAGCTGTGGAGAATCTGGAATTGTCCTTTCAGAACGTAGATGCAGCCAGGAAGTCGTTAATGCTCTTGGAAAAAGGAAAAGCTTGCTGTGCTACTGAAATCTACAAATTACGCCCGGAGAGTAATGAAACTGATTTTAGAAAATTCGTTTACTTGAAGATATGTTTACAAACCTTTTATAATTTTCAAAATAACATATTTGGGTACCAAGACACCGTTGTAAGCGGTTCTTCCACGCGTCGTAGCTCACCTAGAAGTATCGATTAAAAATTTTTTAGAGCGCTTGTTGCAGCAGCTTGAACATTTTTGAGAGTCCTAAAATGAGATCTTTTCAAGCTGGATTTGAGGCTGGGAAACAAAAAGATGTCGGGTGGAACTAGGTCTAGACAGTAGATAGGTTGGGGTAGTGTTTTCATGGTTTGTTGGGATGAAAAACCAAGGTATCGGCGGTCTCCAACCGTCAGTCTTTGTTTTTATATTTAAATCTTCTTTGGACGACAAGACTTGGTAGTGTGCAACTTAGAGCTCTGTTTCGTCAACAGTTATCACTCTCCAAAAAGCAAGCTCACTTCTCATACGGTTCAAAAGTTCATCAAAAACGGCATAAGATTTTTCTTCTGTACGTTGGTCAATTTAGGACAAACTTTCCACTTCTGCAATTCCGTTGTGACAATTTCATGCATAATAGATTTTGGAAGTCTCGCTTGATCTACTACCAATCTAACATTAAGAGATTAGAAGTCCAAAGCTACTTTGTCCGAAGTGTGAGACGTCTTCTTTTTCTTCTTCTCAGTTGTCTATTTCACAAGCGATCCACACTCTGTAAAGGCTCAAAGGCAAATGAGCTAGATCAATCGTTTATTCAGCATATCTGACGATGCTGAACGGAAATTCATTAAAAGTCCTTTCCGAATGATACTACAATTTTTTTTAAAGGCGTAGTTTTCAAAAATACTACCATTATGATTTATTATTGGCACCATTGGTCACGTTACCTACAAACTGGTCAAGTATTTATCCAGTTTGATACAACCGTACGTTAGACTTACCATGAGTTGCAGCAAAGACTCTGCGTTTTGTCTGTGCTTGGGACAATTATACTTTATGTGGCATCGCTCTTTATCAAAGTTGTAATATAAAATACCAATTTTAAGTAAGTTTTTTCTAACGACAATTATTTTCTTTGGCATTGGAATTCTGCTCAGTTCTGTGATCACCAAGGAGACTACCATTAGATATGTTCATTACGTTTAATTTTCACATCCTCTTGATGTGCAGAGTTAAGAGACGATGTACTCAGCATTTTCTTAAAGGTATTTAACCATCCAAGTACTAACTGCGCCTAATAGTTAGGCTATCGTCTTTCCTAGGAAAGAAAGTTTTTATCATAGTTTTTTTTATTGCTTTCAATCAAGCTCAATAGATGCTGAAAATTATTTGCGTTTTTAGTGAAATTTAAACTTTACCATCTATAATTGAATCTTACTATAGTTTTAAAACATCTCACTTAGAAACATCCAAATAGGCAGTCTACTATATAACTAGAACCGAATAGAACCTACACATATCCAAGTCAAACAGGAATGGTATAAAAACATTGGTAAATTGAGCATGGAGAACATTTTAACTTCACTTCTTATAGGAGGAACTAAAACATCTGATCCAAGCTTTACAAGCACAAGGCTACTTAAAGATGGAAATAAGAAGAACAATAAAACTCAACAGATGTGTACATGAACCACGATCAGAAGCAACCATTGCGGATAAAGCTTTTCTATTGTATACTACTCTTAGAGGCTAAGAAACGGAGCATGACACAGGAACAATTTAGACTAATCATTGACAACAACCCTCGAGAAACCATTATTTGAAACAAGCCTAATCACGTAGGAGCACTCCCCTACCACCAGTTTTCCCACACAAGCGCGCCAGAGGTGATCGCTTCTTCAAAAGTCATTTTTTAAAGAAGACCAAGATAAAAAGTACTTTAAGAACACACACTTTTTGTGGTTTTATGGTGAACAAAAGTATAGCTTGTAGTACTCAATGTGTTACAAAGTGTTATTTTTAACTTTTGAGAGACAGAAAATGTGCGTAAATTCTAAAAATGTCCAAGGAAAATGAAATTAAAGAAAGTGCAGCTTTTCATATTGTTTATCAGAGTAAGCAAAAACACTATAGAGAGGAAGACTTAAGGCAATAGGCTGTGTGGAATTAAAAAAAGTGAACACGTAGGTCTTACAGAAAATTTTAGGTAATTTAGCTTTTTTGTAAATCGCTATAAGAAGAAATGATTGGTGGATATAGCCGTATGGGGTATTTAAAATGGAATTATGTACACTAGGGTATCAGAATAAAACAAACAGATACAAAAACAAAATTACAAATTTTGTTAGTATAACACTTACTCAAATATTCAGTTATAACCAGTTTCTACCACTTTTCTGTCACCACTGGTATTCGTCCGGCTTTATTAGATTTTCTATTGGACATTGTGTTTCTTAAGTCGACGCTTTTTTTGGAAGAATGTCAGCAAGGATGTCTATATGATGGCTAGTTTGTACAGTCTCACGCAATGGAACTAGCATTGAATTGTGTTCCTGTTTTTCTGAAGTCTGCGTCAGTTTGGCCACCGTTTTTTTGGGGTCCTTAACAGATTCTTTTACCATTACCCGTTTTTTTCGTTTCAAAGGCCATGGAATGCCTTGACTAAAATAATAAAAAATATATAAATATAAAATGTAAATATGTTTGTGGGTTCTCTGTGAAAATAAATATGTCATATTATTAACACTCGTGGGTAATTGGATTATTTTTTTAATTATTTTTCTTCTTATTCCTTTATTCTTTGTTCTTCTAGAGTTTGGATACATATTATTTATTTTTTCGTATTTGTTTCATCTTTAGATCCGTTTCTTTTACTCTGTTTGATTCTCAGCTATTTTTTATTTGTCTTTTCTATTTTTGTCCAGATTCCTTTTCGTATTATTTCTCTTTTTTTGTTATCTTTATTTACTTTTTTTATCTTTTTAATCAGCTTATTTTCCAGTATTTTAATTACACTAACCAGTTATTTTGAATGATTTTTTTGTATTTTACTTCACTCATTTTTAATTTCCTCATCCTTTCTACGGTTTTATTTTGTCTTTCTATGTGTTATTTTGCTTTAGTCTCTTTTTAGAGTACAATTTTAGGTATAACTGATTTACGTAATAAGTGAAAACGTTTTTTCTAATATTTGATCAATTGTAATTTAGCACTTTTGCAACCGTGTTATTTTTAGCTACTCAAAATACCCAGTCTCAGCAGTCACTACCGCCAGTTTCATATGTGAAGGCTGTAGACGTATGGATGTCCAGTTGTTCTGTGTTTGTTTTTCTCTCCTTAATGGAGTTTGCCGTAGTCAATAACTACATGGGACCTGTTGCAACGAAGCCTATGAAGGGATATTCGGACGAGGACATCCATTTGGAAACAAGTAGTTTGAAGGTGAGAATGTAAATAACAAAAGAAAAAAATTGAAATTACCGTTTTAGGTTGTAGACCATCAACATTACTACGGTCACCAAGTGCAATATACCACTTTTTGCCAAAGCAGAAGCGTGGCCTTGTACATAGATCAGTTCTCTAGATTCTTTTTTCCTTTCTCGTTTTTCGTTTTAAATGTAGTATATTGGTCTACGTTTTTGTGTGACTAAATGGAAATATGTTGTTTGCTTTGTGGTACAGTAAATAAAATTTGGTAGTGAATGAATTTTAACTATTTTTTACATATGTCGAACCTTTTGTACTAGAGCTACATAACTCATTGCGGTGCTTCTGTATGTAATTTTAGATTAAACCTATAACCTAAATATAAGTAATTTGTGTGCCAAAAGGGATAATCAACAGGTTCATGCAACATAAAACAGATCGAAGTCTTTGGTGCTAGGATTTTGATGGCGTTTTAATTTTTGCTGTATGGGTTCTCTTCAAATCTGACGTAAAGTTCTAGTCTCTAGGGATACTCAATTGATATTGTTCTGTACTAACCAGTGAAAAAACGAAAAATAAAAATAAAACATTGATAATAGAATATGGAAAATCGAAAGGAAGATATGGGATGTAACCTATCTTAGTTTGCAGTCAAACCAGAATTATGTGTGAATATTCAGAATTCATCGAGATAGTCATGAAATAGGTATCGCGTTTAAGCATCGAGGACTGGCAGAAACACGTCAGTTTGTTTTGATAGTTGACTTGAAGTTGTCTCTTGTCCAGATATGATTTTAAAATTTTGAAGACAACCGGTAAATTAGTTTTGATCTCGTATAAAAGTTCAGTGTGCCATACCTTGTCTAATGCTTTTAATGTCTAAGAATAATGCAGAATAGTATTTTTTAGCTGGAGATCAAGATTAACTCTAGTGTCAATTCTACGCGATAGCGTGTTCTTCCCTATATCTAAATTGGTGGTCAATTGTGAGATTCGTTTCTTCGTGAGTTGGTTTTATACTTTTAGTGTAGTTTTTCGAAAACTTTAACTATGACTGAGAGGGTAATGGATCTATATGATGTCGTTTTTACCTTATTTTTACCGGTTTTGGGATTAGAATAATCTGCGTAGTTCTCTAGAAGGGGCTCAACCTTAGGATTGTGTTAAATATGTAAGTGGTTATTTTCATTCCTTTTGCTGAAAGTTGTTTAAAGGATTTGGTATTCTGGAGTTTAACTTAATTTT
Source organism: Sinelater perroti (assembly GCA_036346155.1). NCBI lineage: Eukaryota > Metazoa > Arthropoda > Insecta > Coleoptera > Elateridae > Sinelater > Sinelater perroti. Next base: position 1,272,553 of record JARFIY010000346.1, on the reverse strand, counting down.
AGGTTTGTTATAGCCCGTTTTGTTTCAGCAACTTTGATAGCTTTGATAGTCTCCAATAGTGTGGGATTTCTTGCAATAAATTCTTGGACTATTCTGCCTTTCTTTAAAAAACAAGTCCGAGGAAACGTTGAAATACTTATTTTAAGTAATTAACAAGGATGTCTGCCTTTCCTTTATGACTTTTAGCCCAGTTTTCATTTGGTAGTTTAATAGGTAAAATTAAGACATTGCTGTAGTTAGATAAAAAGTGTTGCTGGAGCTACACAAAATATGTGATGCATTAGATGCTTTATAATTAACGGAATATTATACTGCAAGGAGAATGACCTGCCATCATTCTTTCAGGTGCTGTGGTAAAGCTGTGTAAAATAATTTGGGTGTTGCTGGACCTGCACTAAATGTGTGATGCATTAGGTGTTCTACAACTAATATAATAATTATCTTCCTTTATATAAGTAATAGAAAGCTCCTGTTATGTGTAAAAATGTGTATATACTTTAGAAAAAGGAGATAATGTATTTTACGACCGCCAATGATGTTTGTATGACGGCCGGAGAGCATTTGATGTTTGACATTGCTTTTGACCCCGGACCCAGGGCTCGCCGCGCGCAAGTGTGACAGGCCGAGGCCTTTACGCGGCTGTCGTGCTCGCAAAAATCAAGCGTAAGGACTTATTAATACTGAAAAAGGCTTCTTAGTAAATAGCAGCAAAACTCAAAAATACATCTCGAAGGCTTTAATGGTGACTCAACTAATGATAAACTAATTCAAAACATTTTCCCAATATCTCAATCATCTCCATAGCTACATGTGAAATCAAGTTTTAATGAACGAATTTGAAAGCTTTTGCAACAAAAAAAATTGATTCAATATTTTTTCTCTCTGCACATAACCTAATACATGCTTTATATTTCACCAAATTTGGATGCTTAGTATTAGTAATGAGAACAATAAATAGCTTTTCAATAATTCAAGTGGATTTTTTACACTGCAGCAAGTTTCCCCAGCTGAGTTTGGGGTAGTTTGTAAAAACCAGACCCAAGGTCTTTTTCGGCTAACGGAAAATTAGTAAGAACTATTCAAACCTACAAAGAACCGGAAGATCTATTAAAAAGTAGTTTTTGGAAACTAAAATCAGAATGTTTATGATAAAAGAGTGAGTATGACACATGGATTCCAAATGGAGCGTCATCCTGTAACTTTTTTGGGCACGTGATAAAGAGAACAAGAATAAAAGAGTAATAGGTTAAGGAAAGTTTTGTATTGTAGGCTGTATCTTTGTATTTCTTTATATTTTGTCTATTTCCCTCTACTATTTTGTTATGTTTTCCATCTAAAGCTTTATTCTTCTTTTTGGGTAATTTACCGCTTCATGTGTATTATTTTTTCCATGGTATTTTCCGATATGCAAGGTGCTCGATTTATTTTGTACACATCATTTCTGGCTTAATTGAATTATAGTTTGTACCTAAAGCTATTAAATGGTTGTAGTTGGAATACAAGTCAGCATAAACATAAATTGTTATTCCCGATATACCCTCTTGAAATATGCAGTAGATCAATAAGTAATTTATCAAATTCCTCCCCGTTTTATGATTTTATTTATTTATTGGAAATACCATTTCTTATCTTAACCAACTTCAACAATTAAGTTGAGAAGCAGGTAATCAGAGATAAGTAAAAATATGCATGCGCCAAGTCATTTAAATGTAATTTAGATGAAACAGAGTAGGCTGCTATATAAGTTGGTCAATATATAATTCAGAGCACTATAGGGAAAAAAGTTGAGTCAAAGGTAATAATGGAAAGAGGCCAATTGAATAAACTACTACAAATGGTAGGTATTATTTATTTATTTGATTACATAATTTCTATAGATATATTTCTTGAAAATAACTAATCGTACAACAATCAATAGAAATTGACGGAGCGCTGTTACATTTCCACCTATATCACAGATTCTAGAAATAATGCTTTGTATATAAACATTTGTCTATTTCGCTACGAACTAAGACACCTAGATAAATCTAACTCCTGATAAAGTTATATAATATTGAGTGATAAAATATCTTTATTAAAATTGGTGTATATTGTGAATTCACTTGAGTATTTATTACTGAACAACATTTAAGTTTGATTTTATTATAATATTCGGCCTCCAAATCCAGCCTTTAAAGAAATTTACGAATACATCACAAGATAAAGGTTATTGAATACCAGAGCGCTGGCATTTTGGTCAGAACAAATCACGTATTTGACTGAAGTGGCGATGAATAGCGTGACGAGTAACATTCTTAAGTACGCTTGCAAACAATGGATACTTAAATTAGTAAATTACTGTGCGTGCAAATTGGAAAAGAAAGTCATCGCCACCACAAATATGTTTCTTTATAAATATGCGCTAGGCTAATTCTTTCGGAAGAGCTTAAGAATTGAGAAAAGTAAGTTCGTTTTCGATTAAATTAGCAGTCTATTCATTATGCTCCACTTGAACCTTTCTTCCTTGGTTTGCATCATCACATACGTGTTTATATGTATGCAATTGTAATACTACACCTCCTGCTTTAAATGCAGCCAGTAGTCGACTGGCCATCCACTACCGATTCACCTGAACTACAATCCATTGCGACACCACTAACGCAAAACGTACAACCTAATTCTTTGAGATCTAAACAGCTAATATGTTTATGTATATATCATCTAAATAATAAACTGCTATCTCATATTAGTGCCTAATTAAAATATAGACCCATACAACCATTACATATTATTTATTAGATTTCTTATGTTTAACTTTATCGCCAGTGTTACATAAATGTAAGCCGTACGCTATCTGACAGTTTTAATAATCTGGTGAATATAAAAAACCGGAAAGATCCAGAAAAGTGTGGAGGATATAGCTTTAATGCAGGACCAGAAGTAAGGAAGACCTTGAAAACTAGTTAAAATGGAAGTGTAGAAAAAACGGGCTTCAATACATACAAGAGGAAGAAGATATTGTTTATTACTTACAGGTAAAATTGTAAAATGCGCCGGCGGTAAAAGTCCAAGAACGTTAATAATGATTTAGATAATATAAACAACGACACGAAAATTGCACTATAATACTTAAAACTTAACAGTCACGAGTGGGTAATTAGACAGGCAACCATATCCAACATAAATTTGAATCGTCAGTTGTGGTCAGATTTTTAAAATTTCTTAATCAGATGGACGGAACCTGTCTGAACAACAAATTATTTTAAGTGAGTTATTGCTGGGGGTGGATAACAACCGATATGCTTTTAAATGTGTCATTCCAAACCAATCTATGAATTAAAATTGTCCAATATTTTCAATAGACATAAATTAAAATAACGTTAGAAGTTCAGTAGATAGAAAAGAGAAATAACGTATCACAGTTCAATAAAACATTGTTATTAGTAAAAAATACTTTAAAGGTATTAAAGAACTGTATTGAACCGGGAAATTAAAATCGGGAAATCAAGATAGCATTCTTATGCAATTGAAACATCCAGAATAGTTATTACATTGCTAAAGAAGCTACTACTCAGATCTAAATTGAGCAATTTTTATTTTATACAGGTTATCTTATAAAGTTTATTGCGTGTAATATATTTCACTCTATACTGGTTCACAACAGTCACAAAACTTTTGGGAAGAAAATAAACATATATAGAATCTTAATCTGTACAAACAAAATTTGTAGAGTATTAACAATCATAACAGGAACTCAAAAAATATATATACATATTAGGAAAACAATAATTATTTATCTTTTTGTACTAATGCCACCATGATTATTTTGTCAGATAGCAAATGGAAATGAAGAATCGTACCCGTTTCCAGACATATAAAAATAGACATAATTTAAACAATCACTACTTAGTAATAGACGCATTTCCATTTCAATAAAACTTTCTCAACAAAACAATGTTACTCTTCAATACTTTTTAGTGTTTGGAAACATCAAACATACCACAGCTGCTTCGTACTCAAATATTAAGCGAATCTGAAACTACCCTTTTCCTCCAGATACTCGTGTCCTAACGTTAACATTACGAACGTAAGCTTAGGTGGTTTTAACGTTAAATTGGTTACTGGACTGTCAATACCCGTTTAAACGAACTCATGAATATCCGTTGACTAAACCAGTAAGCGTCTTTGGTTTCTCTTGCACAGTCACAAATAGTTTGGCCGACGAACACAACATAAAAATCGCATATTCTTATATAACGAATTCCTTCGACGCTTATTGGTCCACTGACTAAGGTCCTCTGTTAGGGCGATATTGCGCTCTGCGAAAATTACCAGAATAAATACGTTATGAAGCAATCAATCCTACAACCTACAATAATATTTAAAAGCTGCTCGACAGTAAGCGAACCTTATGGTGTCAAAAAACAATTATACTGATGCCAGAAAGTTGAACTTCAATGTTGCCAATCTTTAATTTTGTAGTATTTTAGGGCAATATCAATTTTTTTCTGTATTTCTGAATATTTTCCCTAACCTTGAGATTAATATAAAAAAGTTATTAGAAAAAATTACAATTAAACTATTTAAACTATCAACACCTTTCTAATGTAGTTGTAACTGTCAAAAACAATTTACTAAATGATTTCCAAATTCACATCTTAATTTTAGCTTTGCTCTTAAAAAAAATCGTAGTACTCAAACGGCTTTAAAATTCCTTAAAATAGAGACTTTCTTGCAGAATTGGCAACACTAAGTTTAATATTCTAGATGAATTCATCGCTAAGTCCACCTCATATTGTTATACATTTTTTTAATTTAAAGGTATAAAATAAAAGCTTCTTTTATATTTTTTTCTATTAGAAATGGGATCGAAGTTTTTATCAATATCTTGGACTCAATTCTCTCATTTCTCTAGATATTTGATAAACAGCACAGTACCAGGTTCGCTTAGCATCAAACCACAATCGCAGTTCAGACCTCTTACCTAAATTATTTTCCTGTTTGGGCATGTACTCTTGCATTTCCTTTAGAATTTTCGTTATTTCTTGGGAATCCTTCGCGATACTGCATAATTCCTCTTGATTAAAGTCCGGTGTAATTTGCTTGCACAGTAGGATTTGACTGATAACGTTTCCTATGTTAGATGGGCCAGCTCTGTTTTCTACAAGAAACGTCAAGTAAATGTGCTGCATGAGAGTACTAGTGTCGTTGTGTATTTTAAATGAATTTAAAAAAGTAGAGTTCAAAATATTTGAATAGTTTTAACAGCTAATAAAAAATAATAAAAACAGCACGGAAATATTTGGAATATCTAGTAAGGACTATACCAATCTTGATTTCAGTGGCATGGTGACAAATTTCTGAATCGCTCTATAGGAAAACTTACTTTTGTTTATAAAACTCTTTATGTTTAAAATGAGGGTAGCGGGTAGATACCCCTCTGCGATCCCAGTAGAGGGCGGATCTACTTCAGGAATGCGATCCTGCCCACGCGAGCCGCGATTCCCCCCCATCTCTATCTGGGGGGAAATCATGTCCCATAACCTTTATCCTGGTCACACCACTTCCATTTCCCTTCCATAACCCACTCGCCAACTCGCACTTGGCCAGCGCGGCGAGTTATGGCCAAAAATCCCTCAATGATGACAACAGCGATCTCCGAAAAATTTCCCCAGGTGGGTCAAACAAACTGTTTGGAATCCCACGCCGCAAAGGCGGTCTGCCTCATGGAATATGGGGGAGGCAAGATATCAATTTCATCGAAAAACTCTAAGAAGGCAACCACTCTAACCCTAGCAACATATAACTGCCAATCACTGCTGAATGATTATCAACTGCATGATCTCGAGAACGAAGCAAAGAAGATAAAATGGGACATAATAGGTCTCGCCGAAATACGAAGAAAAGATGAAGGGGCTATTGTTCTGCAGTCTGGTAACACCCTGTATTACAAAGGCCATGAAACTGAAAGCCAGAAAGGCGTGGGTTTCCTAGTGAGCAAGAGAATAAAACCGAACGTCAAAATGTTTAAAGGAATATCAAAACGTGTTACATATATAACAATAGAAACAAGCAAACAAGAAAAAATGAAAATAATTCAAATATACGCTCCCACATCCACCTACGATGACAGAGATGCCGAACTATTCTATGAAGATGTTACCAGAGCACGGAACGAAAACAAATGCAAACACGACATTATCATGGGCGATTTTAATGCGATACTAGGACAACAACAAACAGAAGAAGAAATGTATGTAGGGAAATATGGACTGGGACAAAGAAACCACAGAGGACATATGTTGATAAATGTCTTAGAATACCAACGACTATACGCGATGAACACCTTCTTCAATAAGAAACAACAACGCAAATGGACCTGAATAAGCCCGGATGGCAGAACAAAAAATGAAATAGACTATATACTGTCGTCATCCAGAGAACTTATCCAAGATATCACCACCTTAAATGCGTTTCACACTGGCAGTGACCACCGAATAGTTCGAACCAAAATCACTATAACAACGAAGAGAAACAAATATAAACCAAAACAAAGAATAGCAATAGATACAGAAACCCTCAAACAGAAGAACCAAATGTACAGAGAAAATTTAAAAACTCAATAACCCAGATAGAGAAAACAGATGAAACAAAAGATGGATTGAACAAAGCGACAAAACAAATAAGCAATGTCATAAAAGAAGCAGCTCTGAAAGTAGCAAAGAAAACACCGAAACAAAAAAGCAAAATAACACCAGAAACAAAAATAATGATTGAAAAACGGAGATCACTATCTAGAGAAGGAAAATATACTGCAAGGGAATACAGAGAAATAAGAAAACAAACGAGAAAGATGATACGGAAAGATCTAGATAAACACTTTGAAGATATGACACAAACCATCATCGAACAAAATAAAAACCTGAAATGTTTAAAAAGAAACCTAGGCAGGCATGAAATAACAACATTGAAAGGCAAAACTGGAAGAGAGGAAAGAGACAAAGACAGAATATTGAACATTGCTAAAGAATACTATAAGACCTTGTATGCATCACAAATTAAAAAACCCGAAGAACAGGTGGAGAGAAAAGTAATGAATATTGGCTCGGAAGACATTCCTGAAATCGCGGAAGAGGAGATAAGCTATGCCTTGAAGTCAATGACGAACAACAAAGTGCCGGGAGAAGATGAAATACTGGTAGAAATGCTAAAAGAAGGGCAAGAAATACTAATACCTAAATTAAAACAGCTCTTTAACATCTGCCTTAAAGAAAGAACAATACCAAAGGACTGAATTAATGGAGATAGATCACTAATCCAGAACTACAGACCGATAAGTCTCCTGTCTCAAATGTACAAGCTACTAATCAAAATAATAACAAACAGAATTACGAGCAGGCTAGATGACTATCAACCTGTGGAGCAAGCTGCATTTAAAAAAGGCTTTGGTACTTGTGATCACCTCCTGACAATGAAGATACTAATAGAAAAGAGCATCGAATATAACCTCCCTTTGTATTCATTGACTATGAAGAGGCATTCGACTCTATCGAGCATTGGGCAATTATGAAAGAGCTAGACTGCGTCCGCATTGATTATAGATACAAAGAGTTACTCAACAACATCTACAACCAAGCCAAATCAAAAATTAAAATACGTAAGTATACAAATGCAGTATCTATCAATAGAGGCATCCGACAGGGGGATACCATATCACCCAAACTTTTTACAATGGCACTGGAGGGAGTGTTCAAGAAAATGGAATGGTCCAACGAGGGAGTTAATATCAATGGAGAGAAGCTCAACCACCTCAGATTTGCGGACGACATGGTCTTAATCGCAGACAATACAGAAGATCTACAAGAAATGATAACACAACTGGAACAAGCATCGAGAAACATAGGACTTAAAATGAATTTAGACAAAACCAAAATAATGTGTCCACAAGAAACACATATAACAGTAAACAACACGGTTTTAGGCAATGTACAGCAATATATATATACTTTGGTCAAATCATACAAATGAGCAAAGAAAATAAGGACGTAGAGGTGGAAAGAAGAAGGCGTTTAGGTTGGGCAGCATTTAGTAAGCTATCGAAGATCTTAAAGAACAAAAAAATCACCCAATATATAAAATCACGAATATTCGACCAATGCATACTCCCTATATTAACGTATGGTGCACAAACATGGACGCTTACTAAACATATAGTCACAAAGCTGCGAATTCCACAGAGAGCCATGGAGAGGTCGATGATTGGTATCACCCTTAGAGATAAGAAAAGGAATATCTGGATACGACAAAGAACCAAAATTACAGACATAATAAACAGAATTACACAATTGAAATGGAGCTTTGCAGGAACGCTGCAATTATACGCTGGAGACCATGGACAGGAGTAAGAAATAGATGAAGACCAAGTGCACGCTGGTACGACGACATCAAGAAGGTTGCAGGATTGAGATGGACGGACATAGCACAGAATAGAGAGAGTTGGAGAATCAAAGGGGAGGCCTATGCTCAATACTTGGCGCCACAAGGTTGAAAAGAAATATTTAAAATGTCTACCGTCCCTTAAGTCATGAATGAAAATCGTGTCAAAAATAAGGCGAATAAACAAAAAAAAACATAAAAAAACGATGACACAGCTTTGCGCTTGTTTCAAGTGAAATATCTAACTACTAATTGACCACTAACCCTATTGTTTTGTACATTTGAACAGAAAGTAGACAAAGACAGCCGATATAAAATGTGGCGTATCTGAGCTCTGGGCGTGTGTTTGATTGTCTATCTTTAAAATCGTTTTACATATCTTACTTTCGTAGGTCACCGCACCGACTTATCCTACTGTTATCATTTGTAAATAAATTGTTCCACGTTTCCATCTTACAAAAATCTGAGGAAAGGCGGGTGAAAAATTATTAGCCTAAGACGCCAAAAATGCCTTTTTACAGACAACCCCTCGTATATTAATATTCGTAATACTGTACCACTCTAATTAACTAAATTTACTTTTGGTCTTATAAAACATTAACAAAGGATATGATCTTAAACTATTTGCTTTTATGATCCTTATAGAAACAGTAAAGTTAAACTATTTTTCATTTAGAATGTTAAACTTGTAACAAAGGATAGGGATATTCTAATTTTGTGACTAGGAATATACCGTGCTGAACCTTACCGCTAGCTTAACAAAACATAAGCTCAGACTCGATGCTGGTGTGAACAGCACGACGCGTGCGTTAGCAGCTTTAAAAAATGTAGGAGAGTACCGCACATGAAAAAATAAGAAGTTCAACAATAAATTCAAATATTTTAATATCGGCATCAAAAGCCAAAGAAGGCAAAGAAAAAATTGACCCGCGCTGGCAATGGATCCGAATACAAAGACAAAGGTGACGCATGCATGGCTACCAAGTCAACCCTTAATCAGTGGTCAGCCAACGAGGCCACCAGCGTACTTATGACACGCGAAAATCATTTCTTTCAAACCTTCATATCTGACACTGCAGGTACGAATCTAGTTAGGTTCGGTAACAGAGAGACATTGGAACGATACAAAAAGAGTCTACCGACCGACGCTTTAAAACTGCCGTGATGGACGTCCTCTATGTAACAAAAATAAACAAAAAATTGTTTTGTGTGGGGTCCGCGTGCGATCACGATCATGTCACTACAACTAAGAAGACAATTGACCTGAAACGCAGTAGCCAACAGAAGATACGTGCGATAAGAAGCAAAAAACCTATATTATATATAAATAAAAGTGATCAAAGGTTCCACAAACAACGCACGCGATAACAATGCGATATGATACAGAAGACGAGGTCCCATTTTGATAAATACAATGAAGGCTGTCGCCAGCCAGACTAATGGTTTACCTGAAGAACTGAAGATGAGCGACATCAAATACAAAGACTATCCATTTGAGTCAAGTGAACACAAAGATGATTCTGTTACTCATCTAACAGCGTATTTTAGACACAAAAAGAAGTCACCTCTTAACCGTTAAAGATTACATGATTAGATTGGAAACAAACAGAACAAAATATTTGCGTGCTCAGAACTTACAAAGGTCTAGAATATTTAAATAGAAATCTGAGCAAGTGTTGCTTTCACTCCAAAAGACTCAAATACCGATGAAAAACCGACACGAACTGAATCTATAAGGAGGAAACATAGTCGCGCTTGCGTTTCTCCGTGTGTTGAATGTTCATATAGAGACACGCGGCGGTAAACCAGTGATTTGGTTTTTCTCCTTGTAGGCTGTGTCATAGCTTACACTTCCACAGAACAGCGATCAGTCTCTCTATCTACTATATAAGTGGAATATGTAGTGCCATATCAGACATAGAAGGACGCGATATGGTTGAAGAGACTAATCAAAGATATGAGTGCTTGCAATGTGGGTTCGACACCATTGTATTGTGACAACCAGCGCATTATGGGACTGGTTTTAAATCCGGAGTTTCTCAAAAGGACCAAACATATCGATATTCAAAGAAGAGAAGGACCAGTTGACCGACCTCCTGGCCAACGATTGTCAAGAAACGCGTTGACGCGCTTGTGACTTGATCTTGGATATCACAAAAACAACTTGGATGGTGGTTCAAACTACTCTTTGCGTGGGAGTGTTAAAGATAGAAATTTAGAGTGTTCTGACTCTTGCGTTAGTTGCAACACTTTTCTTTTACCGTTAGTCAGCGTGTAATAAATCACCTAAAGTGTGACTAATATAACCAATAATAATTGTAATCATTTCTTAATTATCATTAATGAACTGTACCTATTATCATACACCTTAATAATTACATAGCGTTTAATCCACAATTACAGTTTGAATTCCAGATAATCAAGGAGAACTGTATTCAGTACTGTCGCCACAAAATTTACTGTTTGGGTATATTATTTTACATAAAAAGTATTCTTTTGATTTAAAAAAGTTACCAAATAAAAACTATAATATACCTCGCTAACAAAATGGATCTTGTGACCTTAGATACTAATGATTTATATAGATAGTTCTATTAACAAAGCATCTATTTTTTAACACATGCTAACTTAATTATATAAGCAATCTTACCATAATATCCAGACATATCCATAGGTATAATTTGAACGAGTCGATGGCACTTGGTGAGTTCACGCAAAAAAAGTTGGGACATGAAAAACAGGAGCACAAGGTGCGGATTATCTGCTGGAATTCCTTCTGCAATGGTGCTGAAAAAAATTCACACAATTATTACGCGTAATTTATGTTTAGTTTAACATTACTAATAATGGCAACATAGCATAAGTCTCAGTTAGCATTCGAAAAATATTAAGAAGGCAGTAGCAATTTTTTATTATAATAAACCTATACCACCTTTTAGTTATACAAAATGAATTATATGATATGGCAAACGTTTAGACACCGCACTTCATAGCCTCTAACGTAACTTTAAAAGTATTTGACAAAGTGTAACAAAGACTTAAAAAAATTATTCCTACATTAAGTCCTATAACGGTTACCGCAAGTAGTTACTCGATCGAATGATTTGGGTACAAAAAATCGCACAAATTTAAACCCAGATAACTTGACTCTTGGCAACCAATCCATTCGCCTAATAGCGCGGACCGTTTTGTGTGTAGCTTTAGTGCTTGAGAAGCATTGTTCTAAGTTTCTCCGTAGAAGAGTACTACATTATTAACGCCAAATTGTGAATAAAAGTAATAACAACAATAAACATACACCTATTAAAACAAAATGCAAACATCATTTTATTTTCATGTAAATTAGTAACAAATTTATTATTATATTAAACATTTTTGTTTGATTTAATTAACTAAAAACAATTTTTTAAAAATTTTCAAATCAATTATTTATAAAAATTTGCAATTTCGGCCTATCTATCTTTTTATATTTTTGTAGGGCATGTTCTCGCGGCCGCATTTAAATAAAAATTAACAGGGCACTTATATGTGTGAATAAACCTTCAGTCGATTCCAAAATTTTTCATTGAAAACTCTGATGGGTAATAAAAGACACAATACATAAAAAGCTAACAACGGATTAAGATTTTTTGGTTTTCTTTTAAATTAAAATGCGCTAGTAGCATTGCGTGACACAGTCAAATTTAATGGAGGTACATATCCCCACTCCTCCTTTCGGATGCGTTTAATTTAGTGAATGGGTAACTTTTTAATATCACCTTCATAAAAAGACAAATTTCTCTACTTCATTAATTCTTTCGAGCGGCTAAAGGCATCCCTGAGCAGCACGAACAGATCATAACCGCAGGCGCTCAAATTGGGGTTCTAATAAAGTAGTTCACTGTCGATCAATGCATTTCAGTTCGACTCCAGTTGGGGCGGCGATGTAGAAGTGAAAGTTGTCTTAAAGAATAAGCCGCTATTAATTGTAACGTTGCGTATTTTTGCGCGGTAAGTTAATTTTACCTTCTCCAATTGAACATGATTATATTTGACTAGTGTAAGAGATGATGAAACACAATATGACCATCCAAATGACAATCTCCCCTGCTCGCAGTACATCTTACTGGATAACTAACGAGGCTCTGTCAAGTGAGTGATCTCTGGTGTAAGTGAAAGCCTCTTGCCGGGCAACAGTTTCCCGCGGGGGAGCTGGTAAAAGGTAAGGGTACTCTGTTGTCCTTGGAAGGAGAACTCGCCCCACTGAATGAAAGATCACGAATTGCATAACCCTAGTACAATCTTCATGGTAAATTTCACGACTAAATATTCCGGAATTAAAACAACAATACTTAAAAAACAGCTCTCAACCCCCAATCGGCCATAAGGAGTCAGAAAACACCATTTTTTAGACTATAGGAAAGGCAGACCAAAAGAAACTAAAATCCTTTGAAATGTGGTGCTTCAGAAGAATATTGAAGATCTCATGGACGCAAAGAAAAACCGATGAAGAAATACAAATCAAGAAAAACGAAAAATTTGGAGTCACATAAAGAAATGACGAATGCAAACGATAGGCCACATAATGAGAAGAGAAGGACTGCTAAAAATCATAATAGAAAGAAAAATATCCGGAAGAAACCCAAGAGGAACACCACGCCTACAATATATTAAGCAATTAATAACAGACTCGGGCAGTGACAGTTACGTAGAAATGGAAAACAGCTTTAGAACGACAAACGTGGAAAGCTGCGACAAACCAGTCGTTAGACTGACAACCTGGAAAGAGGGAGGCTGTTTGATGCCTCGATTAAATTTATTTCATCTTCGTATAATGATTTAAGTGAAAACCCCCGTATAACAATAAGATTTTATTAAAAAGAAGCACAGAAAAATAGATCGTGTAATTTATTCGCAGTTGTTGTTATACATATGAATTATTCTTACAAACGAAGACAAAGCTACGAAACATTAAGAGAAGTTTTATTATTGTGCTAACAAAAGATTGCTATTTATTGAACAGGGATAGATTTAAATCTTACACGGCAATTTCGATTATATCAAAATATATTTTGCCACCAACAAAATCACAGCTTAGCTAGAAAATCTCGCTAGTTAAACAAAGCAACTTTGCAGCGATGGAAAAACAACCACACAGGCTTAACAAGCTCGTTGGCTAGAGAATCATCCTCCCGGTTATTCCTAATTTCCATGTTGCAAATTAAATTACCTACAAAAACCGACTCGACCCATTTCCGCTAACATCCCCATAACCAGCCTCCAACGTAACGCAAATAATATTACAAAAACCAGCTCTGGCAGCAATTTTTACGATCCGCTTACAAAAAGCACAAAATGGCGCCGTTATAGCCAGAATAGTTACCAAACTTCGTGGAACGTAATGATTTACAATGCACAAAAAACGAATTGTAAATATAGAATGAAATACTTCGTCTACTTTTTATAAATTTTGCAAGTGGAAACAATCAAATTTTGTTAGCATAGATATTTTGCACTTTTATAGAAAAAATATTTTTCTTACTTTCTAATTCTAGTTAGAATACAACTTTTCTAAAGATTATTGTTTCTCTTTGATGTTCCCTCATCTCAATAGGTTAGCTTTTCTTGTATAGCATTTATAACTTGATCTCCTGTTTATTAAAGAACAAGTTATTTACTACAGCCTTTGTCGTTTTCGATGGATAATAAATCTTCTAAATAAACACGACACGTAAACTCACTGGGTGGCGGAGCTTGTTCGGCTTGTTGACGCATTTAATCGGAAGTTACACAACGTAATGGGCGTGGATTTCGAGAAGATAATTAATAATTAGGTCTGCGTTAAGCTAAAAAAGATTCCCAGTGAAAAATAGAATGTGATATAGCAAGCATATAGACATTATTGAATCTTTGAATGGCACAAAAGATTTTAAGAGTGCAAATATTCAGTGCAATACTATCCCAAAGTCGACAGCCCGTTAACATTACATACTTGTAAATGTGGAATGTGTGAGGTAGTTAATACAAAAAGACTATTGTGTTACTGTTCGCATATCAGAAAAGTTAAAATTAAATAGGTTTGTGCACTGTTGCATTAGTCCAAGAATATCTAGAAGTTTTCTTGAAACTTGCTTTCATAACCTCCAGAAACGGTGGCAGCTGTGTATAGATAATCGAAAGAACTACTTTAAAATGACTTAGGATCATTATTTAATAAGTTAAATAAATTATCTTTACAAGCCCAGTCATGAAACTCTTCTGATAAAGGTTATATACCGTCAACTTACACCATCAACAATTTTAGAACAATATTTCACATTATTATTTTCTTTTTGTTCATTTTTTAAGAAACTGAGTCCTCAAACTTTTTTTAATAGTCTTCTAAATTTTCAATCACTTAAGTCTGGTAAAGAAAAGACTATGTATTTGAAACCAGTGATTAGCAGGTAAACTAAACAATTATTAATAAAAAGTATTTTTTGGTTATACAAGTAATCTTACTTAAGTTGATTTTGGTCACCAAAACTGTCACTTTGATTTTGAACAGTTCTGTATGTCTTCATTGATCTTCTCGAAACATATTTTGTCCGGTATTTCCTTGCAAAAGATTCCAATTTCGTCGTTGTTTAAGCGTGCCAAGTCACCCATTCTAAACCTTAAAATAGTCAATTTTAAGTTTTTTATTGGCCTGTTGCTGAAATCACTAAAATACAATTACGTCTAACCAATCAAACACAAACTTTCCTAAGACCTAATCTTTATTATATTATAATATTGTACCAAATTCATTTTCTACTTGCGTTAGTCTTTTTCTCTATGATCATTTTCTAAGAACCATTTCTACAGACTTCAAAAACTCAAAATATAATTAAAAAAAATATGCATTCTACTGTTCAAGCTTTGTAGACAACATTTTTAAAATTTGCAGTAAGGCAATTTTTCTGGAAATTTTTAAAAGAATTTGCGAGAATTAAATATTATCTTTGTAAATCTTTTATGTCGATCTCTTATTAAATTATCACCATACACATGTTGAGTTTCGCCTTATAAACGATTAAAGTGACAATATATGAGTCTATTTTATTTGGACGTTATGCATGCACAACTAAACAAAATTGTTTATTTGCTATTGATTAACAGATAACACTTTACTGATTCTTACAGGGAAACTTATTTTTAACAACTAATCAGCAGTCGATTAAAAATCGTTTTCTCCTTATAATCATTCACATCAAATTTTATTTGTTTTTAACATCCTTTGGTGTTATTGTATTATATATTTTGTAGAAGTTTATTATCACTAGTCTTAAACGTTAGTCAAATTGGAATCTATAGGTAGACTCGGCGACTATCTAACTCAAAAGCCCACACTATCTAAATGTAAATTATTCCCTTTATAGTAACCTCAAGTAGAATGGAAATTTATTGATATACTGGTCCAATCTCTTCTAATTTTACTTTAACTGTAAGAGTATTTGATGGTTGAAAACGTTGCTATATTTGCTTGTTTTTACACGAAATTCAAATATTTTAATTTTTAAAGCTTTACCTGTCGCTGCAATATTTTCAGAAGAGAAATCATTCAAACTTTTGAGCTTGTATACTTCAATTATCACTAGTGCGATACCATTATTCATTCCACTTCAACAGCCAAAAACCCTCATTCGTCTTACCTCTTCCTCGTGTTAGCCAACAAAATATTTTAAATCACAAGCGTTATTTGATAGCACATAATAAGCTAAAATAAACGTACTAATTTCAACTTTAACCCCAGATTACTAACGGACACTAATAAACCCTAATGTGGGGTTATATGCATTTACAGTTCGTTTTCAGACTATTTTTTAAACCAAAAATTAAGATACTGCAGGAACACCGATACTGATTGAAAGAATAGTTTTATTTACAACAATTTATACAATATATATCATAACGATGGTTTTGACAAACAGGCATTAAATACTTAACACTATAAACAATCACTGAACTAAAATGGGAACATGTTGCTAGAATACAGGACAATCGGTTGAATAGTAAGATCAGATAAATCTTGGACAGAGAAAAGAAGAAAAGAAGAAAAGAAAGGCCGGCAATGCAATGGCATCACGACATTAAGAAAGTGACAGGACTAAGACAAATAGAGATAGCGAAGAACAGGGAGAAATGGTAGAGCAAGAGGTAGGCCTAGGCTCAATACTGGGAGCAACAGGGCTAATGATAATGATTAGCAAATTTAAAAAATAGAAGACTACTGCCGAACAATAAGAGCATGAATCAAATATAAATCGAAATTTTATTGGCACACTGTGGGTATCACTTCCTACTGCTTCTTTAGTCAGAACAAGAGATACCCTCGTCCATTGCGCAACGAATTATTATCAAGTTTCTCCCAACAAAGGGCGTAAAACTGTCGGAAAAAGTAAAGAACAGTACTAAGACAACAGCTTTAAAAAGAGTCACTATAGACATCACTGAATGACCACCGTGACCGAGAAAATATTAAGATTGTTCACCACCTTCTCGTTGATTAACGGTTGCTAAAATAGCTTCCGAAGTAATCATTACCGATGATCTTCAGTTTCAAAAGTGTCGGCAAGTTAGATCCTTCGCCTACTCACCAAAGATCAGAAATTGTAACGTTTCAAACGACTACTGATGCGTTGCCAAGCTGATGTTATTTGAGATAAAACTTGAGTACACAAACCAGTATGGAATAGCAGCTCTCAACTGGAAAAATTCTTGAATTTGTATTTTTGACTTCTAAGGAGTTTTACACAGTGTCGTATACCACTATCAACTTTTGGACAAAACAATTTCCAATCTGAAACGTTATTCTGATTCGCGATAACGTAGAGCCCTATACAACTACACAAACTCGATACAAATTTAAGGGTTTGCTCTGGACTACACTTAGACACCCTTCCTACAGTCCAGACTTATCGTGCTGCGATTATTATGTGCTTAGACTACTGAAAGGACAAAGATTTGACTTTCGTGTGCGATTGGCTAGTGTCACAACCACCTTTATTTTAGGATAGAGGGATCAGAAAACTACCACTCACTCTAAGAAGTGTCTGGAAAAACTATTTCTATGCGTAAGAAGCGTAAGAAACGTGAACGAATTTTATATAAATTTGGTAAAATGCTATTTCGCCATTGTACTTCATTAAGAAGCTTTCTGCTGCTATATGAAAACCGCTAGGAATAATACAGAGAATGAAGAACAAGGTTGCAAAACTCGTTTTTTCTTTTTTAAGGATAATTTGCTTAAATTCCAGTCCGTGTATGTCACTGTTCACAAGGACGAATAGTAGAACAAACTTATATGCCCTTTCAAAGGAGAAAGTTCTTCATCGAACTAGTAAAAGCAAGCACTTTATTATAAAGGTAATGTTTCTTGCTACTCTTAATAGCCATTTTTGATAACAAAACCGGTATTTTTATTTGTTCTTTAAGAACCAGCTAAAGAAAACTCGAAGCACCGTGCTAAAGAAAGCCTTGTAAAAAGACAAACAGAAGTTACCAAGAAGGAATATGCCTGTGGTCTGATTGGGAAGATAAATCCGCCCTTTAAAAAGATCAGACTATAACACTACAAATGATGCCAGCAGGATCTAAAGGAGGGCGGAATATTCAGTTATTCTGCCAACCTCCCAACACTCCTGACCTAAACATCTTAGATTTGAGATTCTTTAATGCTATACAATCACTACAACATAGACCGAATCATTCAAGCTGTATTTTATTCAATTATTAACCATCAAAATGTTAGATAATGTTTTATTGACTCTACAGCAAACCATGCGATGTTCTATACATGTTAATGGAGGAAAAACTGTAAACGCCCTATATGACAAAGGTAGTACTTCGATCTCAACACAATCTTCTATAAGCCATTACTTGTGCTAATGAATTCATTGATGCAGCTCACGAAACAATAGACAATTTAAATAAATAAGTAACATGTAATATAATGCTTCTGTAAATATAATAAAACAGCTGAATCCTTCAAAAATTTTATCAGCAAATTTTATCAATTATCAAAATTATAAAATCTTACAAAATGGACTGAGAGCTTTAGCTTACAAGATTAAATAAATCCCAACACAAGGTAATATTTAACCCGGATGTTCCATTGACTTTAACAGTTGAAGATGGGGATATCTATCGCACCGGTTGTAACAGAGTGTTTGCCAAACGCATAAATAAGGATTGAGTTCAGTGCAAAGTCTGCTAGAAATGCTGCCATAAAGCACGTTCCGCTTACGAGTGTACTGAAATATTCAAATGCGGTGATCGTTAATACGTACTCTTACTTCATTTGTTTTTAAAAATACGCAATATACAGTATAACTGAAGATTCCCCTCTAAATGAATTTCGATCATTAGTGTTATATTAACTCGACGTTAATGCCTCCAACCCAAAAAAGCTTACAAGCGCTAATTTTAAAATTTATAGGCTTACTTTGCAATTCTCCAAACTAATTGTCAATCCGGTTGTTTGAATCGGCTTAAACATCGTTCAATATCCTCAAAATACTCAGGAGAGACAATTAAACATTTATGACCATGACTGCCGTAGCCCACAATTGTTTTTATTGCTATGCTTACTATGCAAAAGAGTTATTTGAAACTTTATGTCTCTGATGACAATAAATCTTATTTATCGCTCTACGAGTGTAACCCCGCAATGACTGTTATATGTGCAAATCATGTGTTTTGTACCGTACGGTTGCCTATTTTCCATATTGACAAAATTGCTTGTGCCTGATTAACTTTTGTGTGATGGACTCGGGGACTAGATGGCACAGCAGTTCGCAGCAGTTCAAAATGTGTGTTACTTCGTTATTAAGAGATGTTTCCACATACAGAAATTTATGCTATGACTATTATATTTATTTATTTATTTATTTAAACTAAAAATCCTTATACCGTTAGGTGTCGGATTATAACCCAGTTTACAGTACTTATAATATAATATCTAATATAACTTATAAAACTTATTAAACTTAATTAACATTTCTTAATTAATTTATTCCAAGTCTTTCTGTCTCTTGTCAGGTTCCTTACTTCTCTCCATTGTATGTTTCTATTTTCCGCTGCTAATTTTACCTGTTCCTCCCACTTCCTTCTTGATCTACCTACTGCGTTCTTCCTCTCTGTTCTTGCTTCGTATACTCTCTTCGCTATCCTATTATCATCCATTCGGAGCAGATGTCCCATCCAACCTAATTGCCTCTCTTCTACCAGTGTCAATATAGGTTTCACTTTCAGTTATTCCGTTGTATTTTCATTTCTCACTCTGTCCAGTCTTGTTATTCCTTTAATTTTCCTCAAATATCTCATCTCCATTGCTCTAATTTTACTCTCGTTTCTTCTGTTGATCGTCCAGGGTTCGCTGCCATAGATTAACGAAGGTCTTACTACTTTTTTGTATACTTCTGATTTTATTTGTTCTGGAATTTCTTTTTTCCTGGGGAACGTGTTTTTCAGTGTGTTAAATATTTTCCTCACCTTACCTAATCTTTCCATTATTTCATTATCTATTTCTCCCTTGTTATCTATTAATGTATCTAAATATTTTAAATTTGTTACTTGTTCTAGTGTTTGTCCTTCTATATTGATATTGTGTTGAAGGTCTGTCTTGGCAATAATCATAGTTTTAGTTTTTCTATATTTATTTCCATGTTTATTTTTCCGAGCTCGCGATGATAGATATTGATATTTCCCTGAAGTTTTCCCGCTGATTCTGCTAGTAGCACCATATCATCAGCAAATAGTAATTCCTGTATTGTTATTCTTTTTAATCTCCAACTTCCCATTTCCATATTATAGCATTGCTTTTTACAGATCTTCACTACATCGTCCATGAGTACTGGGAATAGGAGTGGACTAAGCACGCATCCCTGTTTCAGTCCTATTTTTGTTTCGAATTGTTCTGACTTGTTGTTGTGTGTCCTTACTTTATTTCTATTGTCTTTGTATAGTATTTTGATGACGTCTATCATGTCTTTCCTTACTCCTCTTCTTTCTAGACTTTCCCAAACATCCTTTCGCTTTACCCTGTCGAAGGCTTTTTTTTAGGTCAATAAAGCAAATATGAATTTCCTTCTTTTTCCTTATCATTTTTTCCCCTAATTGTCTGATTGTAAAAATTAAGTCCTGTGTGCTTTTACCTCTACGGAACCCATGTTGTGACTCCTCCAGCGAGTTTTCAATTTCTTCTCTCAGTCGCTTCTCTAAAATTCTACTTAATACTTTGCCAGGTATACTCGTTAGTGTAATACCCCTATAATTTGAGCATTCTTTTATGTCTCCTTTTTTGTATAGGGGTATATTCCAGTCTGTGGGTATTACTTTTTGTACTATTTTTCATATATTAACTCGTGGAATTCCTCTACAGCTATCTCTCCCATATATCTCAACATCTCAGCTGTGATTTCATCTTCCCCTGGTGCTTTCCCTAGTTTGAGTTCCCTGACTGCTTCCATGATTTCTTCTTTTAAGATTCTTTGTATTTTCTGTGTATCCCCGTGTCCTGTCCTTATTTCCTCTATCTCTTGTTCTACATTATTTCCTGTTAATTCTTCGAAGTATTCCTTCCGTCTTTGCATTATAAATAATGCAAAGACTTTATTATAACTGTGCTGAATATGATCAAACATGTATCCTCCATAAAACTTTATCGTATTAATTTTGATATCGAAAAATGTTCTAAAGGTTTGAATATTTGAAACCCTACACTAGCAGAATACCAACAGATTACATACGTAGTTAGTTTCAACAGTATTGAGAATAATGCTTGCAATATAGAAAAGTCAGCTGGAGGAAAAATTCAAGTGTACAGTTAAGCATTGCTTGATTTAGTAAAGCTCAAAAAATCTAGTTCCGAAACTTTAGTGTTGAGATTTGTCTTTAAGCCAGGTTAAGTCTTTAAATGGCAGAAGACGTTCAAGGACGGACTTTTAATAGTGTGGCTTATATGAAGGCTATTCCGGATAGAAATCAATATTTAAATGTATCAGTGAATCGCAGATGATGTACGACTATCAAAAATAAATGTCTAGTAAATATCTACTTGATTGATTTGACTGCTTCCATCTTCTCTTTTCAACCAGCTTTTTTAGTTCAGTTTTACTGAATGACTTGAATATATATTGTGGTCTTGGTCTTCCTCGTGCATTTCGTCCATCGATTGCTCCTTCTACAATTCTTCAAGATTCCTACTCTTCTTAAGATATGCCTCATTAGCGACTCCTGTTTTTTTTTCTTATTTAAGCGTTAGTAATCCTTCCCAGCCATGCTATCTATAACACCAAATTTCGAAAGCTTCAATTCTATTCATTTCACTAGTGGCAATCGTCCATGTCTCGCACCGATAAAGTGATATCCTCCACACAAAGCTGCTTTTTTATAGTTAGTAAAATTTTATTTAATGATAGTAATCTTTTCTTCTTGAAAAAGATGACTAACTTGTTGTAGCCATTTTTATTATAACATGTCTGTTTAGTCTAATTTGTCTATGCTCTTGTCCATTTAATATAGCGGTATCATCTATATATCTTATCTCTATTTTTTTCCTTGTTAACTTCTATATTTACCCTCTCTATAAATATTTTCAATGTGTCTTCTATGAACAAGTTAAAAAACGATCGCGTATCCCTGTCTTATCTTTGTTAATCTTAGTTACTTTGTGTTTATTCTTTTCTATATACAGGATACTTAGAACTTTGCTATTTGTTTAAAATCTGACCTGCACATGACCTTAAAACGTATCTTTCACTTTACTTTGTTAATGGTTCTATCCTCATTCTCTTTTTTCTTATTAGTCTCACAGATATTATTGCTTCTTTTGTGCCCGAAGTTGTCCTGAGCCCAAACTGACCTTCTGTAATTTGTCGAATTAACTGTTGTATTTTTCTGTATTCAATTGCCCATAAACTATATCATTCAGGCAACTGGTACGATAACAGAAAAATTAACCGAAAGAACTTGCATGCAAAAAACTCAAAATAAAAAACATTGAAGAAATGTGGAGGAGGTTATGTTCACATGTGAATTTTAAATGCTAAAGAGAAATAGAGAATGAAGGAGAGAGAGAATATAATTTTTTAATTTTTTCATCCATGTAATGCTAGGCTAATTGTCCAATAGTTTGCACATTTCCCTACTCTTTTCTTTTTTGTTTTTTTATGTTATTAATAAAGTCTTCTGATACTATTTCTGTTTCCTACACTTTGCATACTATTTGATATAATACTTTATAATTATTTGTTCCTATACAACTCTGTTAAAAAAATTGGTCTTTAATGCAAAACCCGCAAAAAAGTCGTAGTTCAAAGAACTATTTATTTACATCATCTTTTTACCTTCTTACGATTTTTGAAGCGTCTAATATTGTTGAACAAAGAGATGAAGCCCGTCTGGTCGTCCATCAACATCAATGAATGAAGAAAATATCGAAAAATTTAGAAACAATATATATATATATATATATATATATATATATATATATATATATATATAATCAAAAGCCATTTACCTTATTGGTGTTGGCTTATATGTACATTATACAATACTTATCTACATTCTTAACTTAATTAAACTGAATTAAACTGGATTGTCTGTGTTACGAACAAATTTATTCCATTCTTTTCTGTTGTTTGTCATTGCTTTCGCCTCCTCCACTGTTTTTCCTTTCCTTGTTAGTATTTTTCCTATAGTGTTATCCCACATTTCCTGTGGTCTTCCCTTTCTTTTGCCTACTTTTCTCGTTTCCCATATTCGTTTGACTTGTCTATCTTGATCCATCCGCTGTAAATGGCCCCACCACGCTAATTGTCTTTGTTCAATGAAGCTTGTTACTGGGTTAATTTCTAATTCTGCTCTAATCTGACTGCTTCTGATTTTATCCCTCAATGAGACGCCTTTCACTCTTCTTAAGTATTTCATTTCTGTGGCTTCTAATCTTAGTTTCATTTTTGTGTCAATACCCATGATTCGCATCCATAAGTCATAATAGGCCTGAAGATTGTTTTATACACCGTAAGTTTGGTTTTTGTGTCACCTCTCTTTGTTTATAAAATTTGCGTTCATTGCGTAATATAGTTTATTACATTTCTATCCTTTCGGATATGTCTATTTCTGTCTTCCGTTATTATCTATAGTGACCCTAGATACTTGAACTGTTTTATCTGTTTAATTTCCTCTCCATTTATTTGCATCTTTATCTTCTGGTGATCTTTCCCAATAAGCATCACTTGTGTTTTATTGGCGTTTATCTTCATACCGTTATTTGTTAGTTCTTCGTAAATTTAGAAACAAAGTAATGGAAAACCGTCATCTAAACTATAAGTGAGCTTCCTGAAGATGTTGGCATATCAATAGATTCAGTAGATGTTTTGGACTTGAAACGTTTGTAAGCAAAAAAAATCCAACAAATATTGCGCCACAAGCATCGTATTCTGCAGATATAACAATGCGACTCTTTTCGCTTCAGTCGATTAAAAGATTACTTCGAGAAATTCGATTTCACTCATTTGAATCGATAAAATAAAACTCGAATGAGGGGCTGATTGAAATGCCAAAAAGTGAGTATAAGAAGTATTTCCAAGATTAGATTAAAAGTTGGCTTATGTGTATCGCAACAGGGGGGGGGGGTAGTGAGGATGGAATTACTTTAAAGAGAACAAAATAAATTTGGATGACTAAATAAGTAGTGCGTATGTTGTTCTGAGTTGTCCAGTTGTATTTCTTTTTCCATGGCTTTTTAAGTGATCTTCTGTTCTAGATTTTTTTGTATATTACTTTATTTTAGTTTTTCCAGTTGCCAGGTCTTTTTATTCTTTGTCTTCATTTTTTTTTTAATTTTAAAGTTTTGTGTTACGGTACTTGGATAACTTCTGCAGTTTTTTAAATGATTTTTGAATCTTTGTTTCATTAGTATATAATCTATTTAATATCTTTTATAGTTATCCGGTATTCTCCCCATGTATTTTCTGCGCAGGTAATATTTAAAGTGTGTTGGCAATGGCCAAATTATGACTTTTCCAGAATTCGACTAGTTAATTTTTCCTAATTTATATTTTCCGACTAAAACTATTGTTTCGCTAGTTTTGTGTTTCCTTCCCTTCTTGCATATTTTATTGCCTCCTCAATCTCCCATATATTTTCTCTACTACCTCATCGTCATATTCGGTACTACACATATGAACTTGATTTATTATTGTCTCGTTTAGTTTAGTTGCCATTTTTTATATAGAACATATCCTTTTACTCTCTTGCCTATCTCTTTGTTCGTGACTATTTCGATTCTTGCGGTTCAATTTTTTGCTGTTGCTGTGTTAATTATCCTACACTATTTGCTCCATATTGTAGCCACATAGTTTATTTTTAGTGTTACTTTGTATTTTATGTTTTGTAATTTTCCATATTTCAACTAGGTCTATGTTGTATGTTCCGATTCTTGTTACCCGTAGTGGTGTTCTATCTTCGTTAGTTATCCTTACCCAGAGAACTTAACGGGGAACTATTTTAACCCCAAAATATTTACCTTTCAAAGATTCCATCACAGTAATATGACGCGGTGATTTCACGTTACCTTTTGCATCATGCCCCACATTGTCATGTGCATAGCCTTTGCCTCTAAAAACATTTGTGTGTATGTGGTTATACCGCCAGTGCTCGACTGTCAAAACTTTGTCATCGCCCTGCAGCGGCCAACTCCGGAAAATGGTGGCACCTTGGAATACTTACAAAACCAACCTCCACAGAACACTTCGAAGACATTGCAAACTATGTGTGAGCAAGTGCTTAACTGATAGAAAAGTAGATATAGTAACACGATGTTATTACTTAGTTGTTAATTTAACTTTCAAATAAATAATAGAACGTAAAACGCAAATTTGTTAGTTTCTTATCGCTATTGGTTTGTTGAGATATATCATCATGTAATAGTAAATTAAAATTAAATTGGAAAGTTTAAAATTGTTTAAAAATGTTTACATTTGAATAAACTAAATTGTTCGCTTGTAAAAGAATTAAGTCACGAATATTTAAAAAAAATTTCAGCAACTCTTAAACAATGCATCAGTAAAGATTTCGCGAAAAGCATAAGATAATTAAATGAAAACCTTTTTTATAAATCCGAAGAAAACCTCACAAAAGCTTTCAAGCGCGGCTGATGTAAAAGTTATAGTTTTGGATTACTCGGAGAACAGTACTACAGACTACATTTACTGAGGTATCGACCACGCGGTTTATCGGATTCGAGTGTGTTGGCATTAAGACGGGTTACAATAAAAACCAGTGAACGTGCGCCTTGGGAATGTATTTTCCGATATGCCGAACTCCGTTAAAACAACCTAAAAAATAATAACTTTTTAAGATGCAAAATAAGTTTAATACAATATAAGAAGTATCTTAACAGAACATTTTCTAATAGTTGTTTTAACATTTTATTATAATATAAGGTATAGGAAAGGATATTTTTTAATTTTCCATCTACAGAATGCAACCTCCACTTAACTGGGTTGTTGTCTTGCCATACTTTTTTGTACTTGAAGAAGAGCACTTCAGCGACAGTGAAATAATCAGGGAACCTGACAAGAATCCTTGTCACAACAACGATGGCTTGTTATATCCAGAATATGCATCCTCCATTTGATGTATTCCGCATAAAATTTATTTAAAGTGCTAAAAGTGCAGTAAATTTGTTTACATGTTTTTTTCGTAAAGCCAGTCATATTCAAATGTTT
Source organism: Sinelater perroti (assembly GCA_036346155.1). Lineage (NCBI taxonomy): Eukaryota > Metazoa > Arthropoda > Insecta > Coleoptera > Elateridae > Sinelater > Sinelater perroti. The sequence goes on along the minus strand of JARFIY010000346.1, from coordinate 1,246,403 downwards.
GACTAAGTTAAATGTTTATCTTATAGCTGCGATTTCTACATTACAGCAGCCTAAGTAAACTGAACAATAGGGATGTAAATTTCCACTTAATTCATTTTCAGTCGAGCGAGCCCCAAGTGTGTACCCCAATATAATAATAGAGGAACGAGATCCTAATGAAGCCAGCTAGCTAGGTAGATGAAGATAACAAACTTGGCTAGACCTAATTAATTAAAACTTGGTAATTAATTTATTCGGTGTAGTTGAAACGTAACGTTTTCATCTGAAAGAGTTTTTGACGTCGGGTTGTTTGAATAGAAGCAACTTCGGGTAATATGTAGCAAATTGAAGTGAAGCTGAAACTCAAATTTCGCCCTGACCTGAACTTACAAAAAGTGATGGCTCTATGCTGGTTTTATTTATAGCTACTAAAAAGACTGCAATTTCAATATTAATCTACTTACAAATTCGCTAATCCTCTTACGGTAATACGCTTTAGACTAGAAAATGTTTGTTTTTAATAATTTGCTAGATTGTATCGGTTTAGAAATAGGACATTTATTGAAAAACATTTTTTAACCCGATTAACATGCTCATTTATTTCTATCAGCGGAGAATAATAAAAAGAAGCTGAAAAAAGGAAAATCGTATGTCCAAGGCCAAAGCTTTAAAACTTCATGTTCAAATTATTGAAGATGCTAAAAAACTGTTTTTCCTACTTTACCAAACTACGGAAAAAACTATGAACTCTACAATTTCTGCCTTAGCTGTTTTTTTTTCAATAAACAAAACTGAGGCCTCTACTGATGCTATAATGCTTTTCTGTACAAATTAACAAGATTTACACCTTTACTGCAGTCATACACTTGCTGCCTCAAGTAGATTTAATTTCTTATAGTTAGTCTCGAGCTTTCTTTTCGATTACGTGAAAGCGCTACTAACGTAAAGAATATTTTCATTCTCCTCACTGTTATCCACGTAATACTAAATTAACCTTTCCCTATTTATGTTGGATAAAAACTTATCATAAACAATATTTCTATTTCTAACTCATTCGTTCTTTAAAGATCGATATTCTCAGTAGTAAGTATTCATTTGCAATAAGCGAAAAGGCGATATTTTATAATTAATTATTGTAAATTTATGTATATGCCGAGTTAGATAGTTATTTACAAAGATGGATAATGTTCCTTATTTTCATTTTTACATACAATTATCCACAATGCCGAAACATTTAATCGATAACAATATAGAAGAGTTTATTGGAATATTTAGGTGACGCTAATACAATTTTCTCAGAACATGCTATAGAAAGCGAAGCAGATAACACAAAAGAGAGAAATAGTGGCAGAAAAATTAAAGAAATGAAGCTCTGTAGAATATGAAGTTCATCAGCAACTTTGCAAACTACATAAAATATATTTTCACTTATCTGGATGCAAAGGTCAAAGTATGCTAAAAACAAATCTCACTTCTTGCTAATTATTAATTATTTGACCTAATATCTTAGAGAAAAATCAGAAAAGCTCATTTTTTGTTAAAACTTATGATGAATTGTAAGTCCAAACGGAGAATATACAACACGTCCAGACAAATTTTGAAAATTTTACAGTCCATAAGTGAATATGCATTAAGCTCTGCAGATGATTCGGAAGACTTTAAGAAATTGGTAACAATTCCAACATTTCTTAATATTCCTATTTTGCAATAAATATCTAAATACTGTTCAGGCAAACCTCGTTTATTAGGTTTTTAGTTTCAAGAAAAAATAGTCTATAAATTATAAGTTAACTTACACACAAAAATAATTCTAAAAATTACCGGAAACGACGGCAAACTGAACCAACAGAAGGCTATCACAATCAACATAACCATGATTTAACATTAAATTATCAATAAATAATATTGGCTTATTTCCTTGCGTGAATCTTGACAATATATCACATAAATACTTTGGTAACCCTTTCAAATTACTTCTCTAAATCACATTATATAGATTTCCTTCAATGTTAAGAGGAAAATTATTTATATAGACATAAAAAAATAAAATTTTTATATTTCTAAATCTCCACCGCCTCTCTAGACAATATCGAGTAATAATTCCTAAAATTGGATAAAACGTGTGTTTGCTCAAATTCTATCTGGCGGCCAGGATTTTCCAAAGCATGTTCAGCAACCGCTGTTTCTTCGGGTTGATTAAGGCATATATGACGTTTGTGTTCCTTTATCATAGTCGTAATCATTTGGCCTGTATTCCCAATGTAGACTTGCTCACATAAGCAAGGTATGAAGTATACCCCTGGTGTATCCTGTGGATTTATTGTATCTTTGGCGGTCCCTAACCCTGTTGGTATGAGGTAAAAAAGCTTAACCTACCGTAACCGATTTCGGTTGTATTTTTCGTGCACAATTGTTATTTACCTCCGTCCTTAAGTAGCCATTTATATGTAAGGCTTGTTCCAAATATTTTAGTTCCTTATCCGAAAACTGTGGTTGATATATACATTGTACTCGATCTAACAATGTTTTCACAACCGTTCTTTTTTGAAGTGGGTGGTGATTCGACTGCTTATGAAGGTATCTGTCCCTATGCATGGGTTTTCTGTACACGGTGTGTTGTAAATGTTCATTATCCGCTCTCAACACTTGTACGTCTAAGAAAGCAATCCTATCTTCCGATTCCAGTTCTAAGGTAATCTGTATGCTTGGGTGTATAGAATTCAATTGTATAAGAAATTGTGGTAGGGTCTTCTATTCGTGTCTCCATATCACAAATGTATTATCGACATATCTTAGCCATATCGCTGGTTTTAATGGTGCTAAATTGTTAACAATCTCTTCAAATTTCTCCATGTAATAATTGGCGATTACAGGGCTCAGTAGGCTACCCATTGCTATCCCATATTTTTATTTATAATATACGCCCTACCAAACCCAGTAACTGGGCGTAAAGCACTATCAAAGTAGCTGTAACGCATCGTTAGTAAAAATTTGCTTTAGATATTATAAGAAATCTTGAATGGGGACTTTGGTAGACAGGGATGTTACATCGAAACTGACCGTTAGATCTCCCTCCTGTAGCTGAATGATTTAAAGATGATGGTAAGTCTTATGTACGATTGTAACAGACTGGATAAGTATTTGGCCAACTTGACAATGGATTGCAGTGGTACATCGCTTTGTGTATTTAGGAGGGCCCGTATATTTTTGGAGGTAGCGCTTTTGATGTTATTAGTCTCTTTTTGATGGTGTTATCTAGAGAGGAACTCTTTATCAGTTTGCTCGTGTCGCGTAGTATCCACGATGTGGGCTCGCGTTTGAGCTCGGGTGTAAGTGCTCGTATCGAGCGGTTCGGTCATCTCTGTGTGTAGTCCTGTGATAGTGCAACTGTGGCATTGCCTTTATCTGCTGGTAAGATAATGATGGTGTGGTCATTTTTGAGTTTATGTAGAGCATTTAATTCCACCCTGGATAAGTTCTTCTTAGGCGCAGGATGCGTGAAGTCTGCACTCATGTTTCCTCTGCTTCGTCTGTTAGAAGATTCCGTATGGCTGCTTTTACGTTTGCTATGATGTCCTCAACCGGATTTAATTTATGTACTACGTCATACTTTTCACCTTTGCCGAGAGCACGGGGCAGTCGCTTAATTTTTAGATTTTCTTATAAAGATGTCTGTCGCAGTTGTAGACGAAACCTCAAGAGTTTCCGAACGCCGACCACGGTCTAATAACCCGAGAACCAACCTCATGATGCACCGTAACACCGACCGTGAAAGCCTTCGCAGCAACCCCGAGAAGTATTTGACAAAACCTTTGCATATTTTAAACATCACATAATTGGATAAAACTCAAGAAGAAGGATTAGAAGGGACATCGAGTGGCCATCATATAGTTCCTGTATCAATGTTTTGATAGTCCTAGGATTACGCTAAAGAAGCCAAGACAATTGATCAATTCAAAGAAACCATAAAACACTTGATTTAATACTCGTCTTAACTATCTAATCACTTCAAAAATTTTATTAATTAAGTTGTTACATGCTAAATATTTCTGATTAAATTATTTTCTATTTTAATACGCAGCCTTGTATAGTTAACAGGATGTTAAGTTTTTTAAAAAGGAGCTGCCGTTTGCTTTATCTATGTACAATCAGAACCTAGCTGATAACTTTACAAATTCATGTGTACTATTATAAAATACAATAAAAATGCAACAAATAATGATGAATGAAAATTATTAATTACAAGCATAAATAATTTAATAAAAAAATTAAGGACAAACTGATAGTTTTATTGATTACCACCACAATTTTATAAGGTCTTTGGCAAAAAGTTATCCGGATAGTTCCTAACTTGGAAGCAAAATATCCCAACTTAATTCAGAGCGTTTGACAGGCGACGTTAAAATATTCACCTTTGCGATTTATTGATTCTAAAGTTTTGTCATTAAGTGCAGACTACTTTATAGTGGATAATTAATGGTTTTATTGCTTTACGTAATCAAAGAACACCTCTCCAAACTAAAGCAAGAACTATTTCGGGATACAATAGAGCTAAGGCTGCACTCGCATAAATAGACTTAGTAAATTATTATTAAAATACATTTTAAGACATTTAATTGCAAATAACCGCCAAACTCAGTATTTTTGAAATTAGCCAAAAAATGTTGCAGGTTGTCTTTTTACTTTTGGAAATTTCTGTTGATTAATCGTATTATTCTTGAAGTGAACTCATTTACATGCATAAATTTTGTGTCTAACCAATAACCATTACAAGAGCCATTACAAGATTGCTGTTTTATATCTCACTAGGTGGTGAACTTAGAATTTCGTCGAGAGCATAAATAGTTTTCTGCGTTATTAAGTTTAATTTTGTAGAAAACTACCACTAAGCTACTTATTCACATTTCAAAAATGACAAATAAGTTGCTAGCATAGCTCGATATTGCCCGCAGAGTTTTACCTATCTATTTCTATTTAACACTATCTACAATAATACATATCTCGATTACGCATTGTTACTTGTCAATTTTCAAAAATGACTTTACTCTTGCCATACTGTGAGTGCAGTTTCCTAAAAATCTTCTTTGGTTTTTACACAAAAGTGTTCTCTGTTTTCCATTTCCACATCTGTTTGTTCTGCAAACCTCTTTCATGCATATCTATTTTTATATAGATTTTCCAAGGAAGAGTCGGTCTGCTCCTTTTTCTCTGATCCTTTAGAAACCACTACGTTAATTTTTGACCACCTATGATCTAACATCCGTCTGATATGCCCATACCATTAGAGAACTCTATTTTCTAACATTTTTGTGGTAACATTTGTTCTCCTCCAAACTTCCTCAGTTCTAACTCTGTCTCGTTTAGTAAGTAGCAAGCACCTTCTCATAAAATCTAAATTTACTATTATAATTTTATTGTTGTAAAAGACCACATGTCCCCTCCATACAATAGTGTGTTTTACCACACTATAAAATTTTCTCTTTTTAACGATAAGGATGTCTAACTTAAACTTTTTGAGCTCTGCGATAACTTTTTTTTAACTGGTAGTGTGCATTTCAAGTTCCTATAGTCATATTCGCTGTTTGTTGATTTTTGGTTTTTTGGTGTTATATTTTCCAATTCAAAATTCTTAGGGCTGACTGGCTTGACAATGAAATATTTCAAACTCTCTGCCTTACTCGACTGGGGTAGTTTCTTTTTACAATTCGTAGACACAGTAGAAGCTATTAGCTAGAGTTATTCTTCATGTGTTGAGTAGGCCTAACGCCGTAATCCTTCTTCTTTCTCCGGGCTTGGGACCAGGAAGTAGATCTAATAAGTTAGATTTTCCAAAGTTTTGCTACATTTTAGATAGTTTAAAACCTTTCGTCACGCCACTACAGTTAGTTATCAATTGATTATGAATAAAAGACTAACTCAAACACTTATTTGTAACTCACTATTAAACCCTGTATTAGAATAGCAGTTTTGAATGCTTAAATATTTTCAGTAGCAATTTTTCTGTATTACAAAAGTAATTACAATCACAACTATAAATGTTTAGATAAATCGATGTAATATCATCAATTACCTCCTACCCAAATACATGCTAGTAAGGAAGCTAAAACAGTTTTCGACTTTTAGCCTTTTAAAATAACATTTTAATTTTTTTTGTATTGTTACTTTACGTATCAGGTAACTCTTATATTCATGATACTTTGATCAAAATGTACAGCAGATGTGTTCACACCGGCAGCTGTGCATTCCCATTCCATACTAGACTCTGATCCTTATATAAACAAGATTTATAACTTGCTTCTCGAAAAAAGAACTACTGGTCAATTTGGAGCCGATTATTTCGAAACTGGAGCATGCAAACTCCATTCTTCAAGACCAGCAAAGAAAGATTTTTAGGTTATTTCTATAAATGTGACCATGTTTTATCCCAATGATTCAAATTATCTGGTTATTAATAATGGTCTAAAAACACCCATAGAAATTATATGTTAATTATTATGGATAAAATAGAAACAAATGTACTAGAAGAAGGTTGTTATTGTCTAGAAACTAAAAAAAATGATAGATTAGGAGTAGAAACGCTCTTTTATTCGGCTAGAACTAGGAAAACTATAGTGAGTGGTCATAAGATCAATGATCATAAGAAAAAAAAAGAAACAGTAAAAAAAATAAAATCATTCAGATAAAATAGAAGTATTCATATATTAGAATCAACGTGGCTTTTAATTTTTACTTTCATCTCTACACGTAACATAGCGGGCATAATTCTTGTAATTTCACCTAACTTAAATGTTCAACAGTCACATACGGAGCTACTAGACTAACATTACAATTAATATGTTTAATGTTTCCAACTTTGGTCAACCGAGTAAAAAAATATTTAATTTAAGGTTTTTATAATTTTTGTTATATATAAAATCGTTCAGTACAATTGCACGTTTTCTTTCTCTCTTCCCCTTGCGCACCTGTCGCTCTACCTTCTTTTATCTTTTATCTCCTCCTCAATTTTCTTCTCACTTAAACAGCCCTTTTATGCTTATGTTTTTGTCGCTGTTGTTAAATTTGCGTTCATGTTCCCTTTTCTCATGTATTCGCTTTTTTTGATTCGATTATCCATTGACTTGGACCTGATGCGCTACCTCTTCATATCTACTGTATCTCATAAAAAACCTAATAAGTTCATAAACATATATTGTCTTAAAATGACATTTATACATTTCTACTAAAAATAGCACAGATGTTCACAATATATCTAGACTAATTAATAACAATATACATATACTCATCCACAGAAATATTCATGACCCCTGCCTGGTATCAACTAAGAATAAGTTTTGTTTCTTTGTAAACACTGCCGTTTTAATAAATAAAGTACGCGATGTTTTTCGTCCGTCTTTTCGAGTTTCGGGAGCCAAAAAAATATCTTTATTTTAGAACTTATGCGGCTGCCACTTTGTTTCAAGGGAGCGGCCGAAGATGGAAAGTTTTATCGATACAAGGCGTGACAGACAGGTGAAAAATCAACCGCCATTTTATTTGTCAAAAACATAAAGAACTAAAGTAAACATTTTCCACTTTTGCCAAAGTACAACATATCCTTTTCGTTTGCTTTCCTAAAATTTTGAGAATAGAAAAAAAATACTTTAATTTACGAATTGTATAGCTGCCATCTTAGGATCATTTCTGTGAGACCATTTTTGAATTTATTATGTCACAAACAAAAAATCAGCCGTCCACTTTTTTATAAGTAGTATTGAAACAATCTGTGAAACGTGCCTTTGTTATAATAGAATATATCATTTTTTATTTGTCTCTCCGATTTTTAGAAAAAAATTATTTTAAAATCGGAATTTGTGTGACCGCTGTTTTGTTTAAAGATGATAACTAAAGTTAAATTTTGGTGTTATTCGTTTTTAAATTGGTTATGTCGTTTGACTAATACAGACAGAGAAGCATTGCTGCTTTAATATACAGGCTAAAAATAAATTACAAAAAAATTGTATTATTAAATAACAGCAAACATAAAAATTTCAATAAACCCCTGCAGTATGACTAACAAATGCAATTACACTACCGAAGTTGAAAAGGTTCCTCCTTGACACACTCGATCTAAGCAAGCTTGTATATAAATAATAAATCTAATTCCAAAATAGTAAATAATAAAAGTAATAAATAATCATGTCGTCCTAGGCAGTAGGCAACAGGCGATTAGCCAAAACGCAATTTTGCTTCAGAAGAAGTATTTAACACTAACATCGATAAGAAGTATTCATAATATCGTTGATAAAACTAAGAGAAGGTCCTATAATGGTAGATGTGCACTGAAGTAACGGGATATTAGCAAGTATATTCTGAAAATGGTGAAAAATTACTTACCCAATAGAAAGTTATTAAAAAAAATAAAATGAAAGGATAAACATTGCAAATAAAGGACTACTCTAGCTTTGAACAGGACAAAAGACGGATGGCGACAAAAACTAGTTACAATTATAGAGAAAACAGAAATACTAATTCTGGAAAAAGTAACAGATAAATAAATGTCCATGGAATAAGGGTAGTAAGATCATTCACTATAACAGTAATTCAACTGCATGAGTATAGCTCATTACATAATAAACACGTCAATAAATCTGGATTAGCAACGCAAAAATTTATGGGAATAATGGTAAAGAAATTCAAGTCAAAAAAACTTTTATAAAAATGTGTTTTACTTCTTTATCCTTTATTAGAAAACATAAATACAAAATACTATTCTATATAAAACAACAAATGGTATTTTTGGGTATGTGGTCTGTTGATGCCAACTATTCTTATAATAATAGATTTCAAGGGTTTTCCTCATAAATTTATTAATTTAAGAGAGATCCGAAAGAGTCAAAAAAAAACGATAAGACCAGTAATTATGCGAAAGTGATATATCTTGAAGATATATCACTAAAAGGGGCTATGAATTTGTAACGGATTTACCCTTTAAAATTTGCATTCGATAACTAAACACAAATACTACGACACTAAATTTAATGCGAGTGTGTCTACAGGATGATGAACAGTACATATACCAGAACAAAACCTACAAGAAAAAATAGAAATATCGTAGACAAAATTATCTATGACAAAAAGCCTATAAGAACATTGAACTAAGAATAAATGTTATGAGAAATTCATATAATAAAAATCATACTAAAAGAAGATGAAGAAAAATATTCTTGTCAGAAGAATATGGTAGCCAATTAATTCTATCAACAGCAAAATTATCGAAGTCTAGGCCTATAATACGTGTTCCAAAATTACCCAAAAGTGGAAAAAAACTTTTTGGGTGCAATTAGGCCTCGCACTGTCCTGGAAAACCAATAACCGTTCAGCATTTTTGCTCTCTTTGGTCCCCGTAGAAACTTCTCTTCGAGCAACCGGCGGTAATTTTAAAAATTCACGTTGCCGTCAAAACTATGGTCCGAGAATCTCTTCCCTTAAATTAAATACCAGGCCGTCACTTTTGCCGAATGGAGAGGTTTTACATTTGCAAGGTGAGGATTTTCGGTACCCTAGTGCCGCATGTTTTGCTTGTTAACAAAACCTTGCCAATATAAATGAGCCTAATCACTAAACCAAATTTTTGAAACATTAATCACACATTGGCCAGATTGGAATCTTTTCTCAATATCGTGCGACTTCAACGGTTGATGCATTTGAATCTTGTACGAGTACATTTTTAAATGTTTTGTCAGGATAGCTTGGACGTTTCCATCTCTGATATTTTGTGACGTCACAGCGGTAGGTGGCCGACCAGAGTTTGTGGGTCGCGAGTCTCAGACAATGCTAGTTGTCTCGCTTCTCTGAATCAACTTACAAGTAGTGAGAAAAATTGTCACAGAGTGGTATACGTTTTTACTTTAAAATTTCATTTACTCTTTTTCGCCTTTCAAAATGTTTGCCTTTGCCTAAAGGACACTCTTTAAAGGCCCATTGGGCCATGACACAACTTCTTTCTTCGACGGTTAAAGATTCCTTATTTACAATTAGATGGTGACGTGATCAATGGTTTGTCAGGAAATTTCAATTAGCTAACGTATTATCTATGATGAGTGGCGCTGATCTACCTTCTCTCATTATTTTTTAATAAATAAATACTTTCCGATATCTATTATTAATCATCCTGTACATTAATTACAAACTATTCGAGATGTTTTGTTTTACAGATGTATATTAGTAACGTGGTGAAGAAGTAACTTTTTAATGTCTTTGTTTCTTTCTAGCATACAAGAAAACAACTGTCTTTACCTGGATAATAATTACAGCAGCAGTTATTTCTGATCCGGTTCAATTCATCACGCAATGATAAACCGTTACCAGTAATTAAATACAAACAGGATTGGTATATACGGATTTGTATGTTCCTCAAACATCTGTTACCAAATCGCCGGGCAAACAGATTATTACATCCCAGATTGAACTTCATCATTATTAATTATTATTAGTGCGCGTAAACTACGGGTTGCGTCAGTTTTTCTTTTCACATTTTTCCCTCTCTCGCATTTGTAAATTTAAATAAATTGATTTTAAACTTTTCGCTTGTTAAATGATAGAAAAAATAAATTTAATCTTTATACGAGAGTCATAATAAAATTATTTTTTTAATTACAACCCGTCAATTAAAAAACTATTTAGTTTATATGGTTTACACGTAACCACAGACAGATGATGCAAAATGGCCGCCCGATAAAGAAGCAAATCCTTGCTGCTAAAATTCATCAACTTCAGCATGTTTATGAAATTGTGTGGTAGGCAAAATATTTTAAACAAAGACACAAGCAGGCAAGAATAGTCCTCGTAGAAGTTGCCTTCGAAATTCCTCCACTGGGTACAACAAAGAACAAGTTAATTTAATCATTACGGAAGACAAATATATAACTTGAAGTTTGGGTGTTTTCGAAATAGAGGAACAAAATTCTATCTTAAAAACATTTTTAAGGTTCGACAAAGTTGAGGATAATGTATTCTGTGCAGAAAAATAAAAAGAACCTTTAGAATAGCGTGTTGTACTTATTTATTTAAAAAATGTTACTTGTAACTTTAGTATGTCGGAAATTACAAAAAACCCTAAAGTTTTGTTTTTCATTATATAGTAATTAAATAATTTAAATATTAGCATTAAATATTCAAACCTCCAACAGCCTAATATAACCAATGAAAATGTATTCGACTTTCAAAATCAGCTAATTTTTAAATTTCTCTCGTGATTGAACATTGATTCGAAGCTACTCGTTTTTTGTTCCAGAGCTTCAAGGGTAGTTACAAAACTTTACGGATAGGTCGGCTTGCTGACTTTCATGGAAGATGCCACGTTCTAGAAACTTTCGGATTGCTTTATTGGCATCGCATTTAAAATTCAGGAATTAAAGTTTTTCCCTGAAAAGAAGTGGAATGCTTCCAACTTTCTTTGTGGCTATTTATTATTTTAATGTGATTTTGGTTGATAAACAGAATAAGCCTTGTCTAGCCCTTCTGATCGACATTCAGTGTCACAAATTAATATCAAGTTTTGTTCAAATAATTGTAAATGATGCTTAAGTTGGATGATTCGGTGTCGTTTTTAAGAGTCCGTGCTGCTTTCCTTTTAAAAAAGGTAACAACATATGACAGAACAAAAAGAAACAAAATAAAGATGGGTCGCAAGAGAAAAAATAAAGGTAGCGAATATGACAAGCACTGAAGAAAACTAAAAATAATAAATCTACAGAATAGAGTAATAGATCAAAAACTGTTATAAGAACTTATAAGATTTAATCAAAATATAAACCAACGCAACTCTACCCTAGACCACCCAGTGCCATCACCTTCTTTAGTCGACAATTGTCTTGATCGGATTGACTCCACATTATTTGCTTCATCTTCTTCTATTTTCAGTTTAGTTCAGTATGATTGTATTATACAATTAAATAAAAACTCAATGGAAAATCTTTAGTATTATACTGCTATATTTTTACAGTATGATACCTTGGATTACTATACAAAATTACAAAAATTCTCCCTATAGGCTCAATCATATCTTAACGAACTAGAATTTGAAGTTTAATCTAACAACAAAACCTTACGAAAGTACAATACCTCCTCAGAGATTTTACAATAAAGCACATTGGTTTACTTTAGTATGTTTTTTTATACATCTGACGTTCCAACTACCAGAGATACATTAATAAGTAGATTCGCATATGATTGTCTCAATTAATCTCCAAATATACTTAAGTCTTATCTAAGCATGGTATCGAATATGAAAATTAAAAGTCGATAAATCTAAATCATTGCATTTAACATTCAAGCATTGGAAAAGTTATTTCCCTCCAGTCACCTTAAATAAAACAAATACTTACGACTGGTTTTAGATTCTAAACTTAACGGGTGAAGAAAAGAATTTAAAAAATTGGCTAATTGGACGAAAATATCACTTATCAAGTGAAAATAAGCTTATTATTTATAAAACAATGACCAAGCATATTTGAACATACGGGATACAACTCTAGGCTTGCTCAACCAAGCTATAATGCAACTGTGTTAATCCAAAATCCTTAGAAACATCAGAAATGCTCCTTAGTATGTGTCAAATTAAACATTAAGTAAATGAATTTACTAATCAAAGAAGCATAGATAACACGATAAATTAGAAACTTATTCCAACCCATTATTTGAAACACTGCTTTGATCCATGTCCAAAAGAAGATTGAAAAGGTCTTAGTCCATAGATCAACCTGAACTGACATTATTGGATAAACTCCTCACCACGTTACTTGCAAGGAAAATAATATCTTGTACATCACTACATTAGCTTATAGAACATAATACTTATGATTGCTAATACACGTAAAATATTTTTAAAATGTATTACGGATAGTGATAAGTTTATGGGGCGACAAAATAAACTCGCCCGACTAACTTCGGCTAACTATGCCATTGAAGCTGGATAGTTTAGAATGACGAATCAAAGTTGACCATCGAAGGCGCTGTCGTTGAGTTTTGGGAACGATCAAGAGCAGTCGTAATGATCTGGTATTGGTAGTTGTCAACGCTAGAAATTCGGATACTCTTTAATATGGAATGGGTATGGCCGTTTTGATATTTATTTTTATTTTTCATCTCAGTCAACTTGGTAGCCAGCGAAAGATTAATTTGAAGAATATCACGTCTCGTCGGAGTAATTTGCAGATTATCTCTGCGATACCACCAACCAGCAGTACGCCGAATTCCATCACTAAATTGTAGTGTCGTACTTAATCGTTCTTTTTAGGATGTGACTAATGAAAGTTTAGTAAAGGACTAGGGAACTGATGCTGACTGCTTCCATGTAGTTGACAATTAAAATACCGAAGAGTCTTAATTATTAAATGGTTTTAATTCAATTTGGTGGTGTTAAGTTTAGGTTCGGTGAGCTAAACAATTGTTCAACTCGCAGTTAAGTTATTATAGGTAACCGAACAATTGTGAAGAGGTATTTTTCCAAATGGTAATGTTTTTTCTGTGAGCAGAAAAAATAGATCGACAATACTATGTATGGCCATAGAAAATGCATTGTCCATATTCTTAGCATGAAAAAATGACAGTAACATAACTTTTTATTCCGACCTAAAATTAGCCTCAATCGAGTTGCATAAAAACAATTTAAATTTCCACTTCCGCTAAACCCAAGTCTAATAAGAAATTTTCAATATTTGAGTGCGTTGCTTTTGTGTTGATAGTGTACGCCACAGAAAAGAACACGCGTACAATGCTTCCCTTTTAAGCATCGATAAAACTGATTAGGTTTTGCGTTATATTTAATGCCCCCATTATGCCAATGGTGTTCTTGTATAAGTAAAATTATCTTCGACTTCAAAGAAATGCTTCGATTCTTTATTGCTAGCGTGACATGCTGTCACTCTTGTGGTGTATTATAGTTAATTATACTGTCAGAACCTTAATGCCTAAATTTTAGAATGTTTTAAATTTTTCCTGGGGTCATTAAGCTCATTTTGTTATCATTTTATGATTGGAAAACGATTTACTTTGCAGGTAATCTGCGTTTATAAGTTTTCAGAAACATTGCTATTTTGTAAGAGTTTGTAGAAAAACATTCTGAAGGTTAAGATACATGAATGTTAATTTTTTCATATACATTAGTGAATTAAACCATACAAAAATAACCACTGCTATTCTTCCAAAATATGGGATTTCAAATCGCGTACAAAACTCTTTTTCCATCTACGCATAGGTAATACAACACGCGTGTAGTGTTCATTTTGGTCCCCTAGCTAACCAAAAATGTACTTTTTTTATAAACAGCGTCATCGAAATAAATGTCATTTTTTAAAAGTTATGCAAATTATTTGTAGAATGACGGTTGAAACTATGACGACACAGTTTTTATAGAAAACTACAGGTTGCATTAGAAAACACTTTATAAGAATTGAAAACCGATACTAGACACTTGTAGTACAAATTCACTTATAGTTTACGGCCCAATATTTAAGTTCAATCTGTCTAGTCCAATTTGTTACTTGTTTTTGATTTCTCTGTTATTTTCCTCAAGTTATCTTAATACTGACTCTTCTTCCTCCACCTTTGGATTCTTGCGCTTTTTATATTTTGACAAATGATGGTCTTTAGTTTTCCTTTTATTTAATAGGCATACAGTAATTTTATGCAAGGATAAATAGCTGATGAGTGGTAAAGAAACGGAAGGAGAAACAGTAGCAAACCACAACCAATAGACACATTTGAGATGTCAACAAAGAAAGAAATCATGAAAATAATGCAAATACAAAAGAGTGTACAACACAAAATAGAGAGAGATAATCATAAAAATCTTGAAAGTGCAGAGAATGCCGCTAGAATGAAAATACGTTGTACTGGTACCCATTCGCAAAAAATGTGACAAGATATAATGTGGCAGCTACTGCAGGACGCAGTATATAAAATAATGGCCACGGCATTAAAGAATTAATCAAAGTAGTTCGAACATCGTCGGTCAAATAAAGACCATATTTTTACCATCAAACAAATAATCATCATTAATTACAATCATAACCGCCATATACGTGCTGTTCGTTAACTTCAGACAAGTTTACAATACAGTCCAAAGAGAAAAACTATTTGAAGACTTGGAGAGCTTACAAATATCACCAAAGTTGCTGAAAATAATAAAAACGATATTGTAACATACTGAAGAATAAGTCAGATCTTCTTCTAAGCTGATCAACCAATATAATCTCGTGCTCTTCTGACTATAGTTTCTACGTCAGATATTTTGCACCAATTTCTGATATCTCTTAGCCATAAGTGTCGTTTTTGGTCAGGTTCTCTTTTCTTTTTGATCCTACACATTAATATCTCCTGCAATAATCTATATTTGTCAACTCTTAATATATCACTCAAGTAATTTACTTTTCTGTTTAACGAGATTTGTTAGTTCTTTGTAGCTTTTCTTAGTACTTCTTCATTAATTATATGATTCATCTATGAGATTTTAAGAAGCCTTCTGAATATCCATGATTCGAAAATCTCTATTCTGTTTAACGACCTGCTCTTTAGAGACCATGTTTCTACTCCATGTAGTAGTATTGGCCATATATAGCATTTTACTACTATTAAACGGGAGCTTATTGATACTTCTCGGTGAAGGAGGTTACATAAATCTTTACCGCTTCGTCACAATCCCATTTTATATTTAGCGTAGCGCCTAAGTATTTAAACTTGTCTACTTCCTAAATATATGTATTATCTATTTGTAGTTGTTGATTTTCGTGTTGTGGTTTAGTAACTATTATTAATTTTGTATTGTTAGTGTTTATCTTTAGGACATATTTTTTCCTATTCAATTTATTTTGTTCACGGTGACTTGTAAATGTAAGATATTATTTGCCAATATAATATAAATCCGTTTATTCTAATGTCTCTGTGTTCATTTTCAACTATCAGTTAAAATATTTTTTCTACGTAAATATTAAATAATATAGGTGATAGGGTGATCTTTGTGTGGCTCCTTTCATTATTCGTTTATATAGCTTCAGTCATTTATTTGGAACGACGCTGTCGAACTCCAGTAAAGATTTTTTTATAATTCTTATGACCTTGTCGTCGAAGCCGATGTCTTCTAGCAAGCGAAATAACAAGTTATGTAGAACATTGTCAAAGGCCTTTTCATAATCTATGAGGCATATAAATACATCTGCGGTGATCATAACATTTCTGAACAAGTAATTTCATGGTTAACTATGCTTTTCTTGTACTTAGGCTACTTTTCTATCCAAATTGAGTTTTTCCAGATCTTTCTTCACATTTTTTTATAAATTCAATTGTGGATAACTCGTAGAAGGCTTTTGAGAACATGAATCACGAGACTAGTCTATGTTCGTCATACGTTTTAATGTTAGGTTTTTTAGATAAAGTTCATATCACCGGTGACGTATATTGTATTGAATAGGTTGCATATTTGTTTTGTAATTATTAACTTTAACATTTTTGCGTAAATATGGTATGATATAATGGGGAAATACTCAAGAGCTTTGAGGTGAATAGAGGAGTGAAACATGCAATGTCACCCATCCTGTTTAACCTGACTGTAATAGGAGCGAGTGACATTGTAACCAAATAAACAATAATCAACAAAAGTCAATAGTATCTAACATATGGCAACTATCTAATCCTGATAGAAAGGTCAACATCAAAACTGAAGAAGATTACAGAGAATGTAGAATATCAGGCCTGTAATGTGATAAAAAACATGTTTATAGTGATAGCAAACAAGACCATCACTGTGCATCGTGTGGTTGGTTCTCGGGTTATAAGGCCGTGGTTGGAGTTCAGAAACTCTTGACGTTTCGTCCACAACTGCGGAGGACATATTCAGAAGAAAATCTTCTAAAAATTAAGTGACTGTCCCGTGAGTTTTTGCTTTTTAAATGGTAGAAAACGTGATCGGGCTAGTTGCTGACGTCAATCGGGTCGTTGCAGGTAATATTTTGGCATTTTCTGACGTTATTCACTCGGTGAAAAGTGCGTAATATCAATAAAAGTGATATCACGTGGTGCTTAATTGAAAATAAATAAGACAGTATTAAAACCTACAGTTAGTTATACATGTGAGACGTGGGTATCAAACAAACATGAGCAAAGTAAAATGGAAGTTTAAAAGAGAAACATGTTATAAAATATATTTGACTGAAAAAATTGGGGAATTGATAAGAGATGGATAAGCAAGGCGCAAAGAGTAAAGTGGTTGTCATATATAAAGACTAGCACAGGACAGAACACAATTTAAACATGTGTAAGTTAAAGTATTACGTTATTGATTTGTAGTTACTACCTACAAATTGTAAGCTACAAATACGTATAGTCGTGATTATCATTTAATTATTGAGGTGTAACAAAAACTGTATATATCGCAAAATTGATTTAAAATCGGTTCGTACCAGTGCACATCAAAAAAGACGGTTTAATTATAAAATGCATTCATGTATGCAGCTGTACGGATATCAGCCCCGCCGCATGCATACACCCTCTGCATCGATTCGAATAGGAAAAACTAATTTTTAAGTCACAGAGAAGTTTTATTAATTGCATAACCAGTGACCCAGAACGGTTTGCGGGTATACTGAATAAGATAGCAGGCCGAAGTCGGGGCTGCAGTTTCAATCTGTTACCTATGTTTCAAACGCTGCCCTGTTCACGACAAACTGTAAATCATATACAGCTTCAGTGAACTTGTTAGTGGCACAACTTGAGTTATTGGTCCTGAATTCTGTTCCACCGCCCTTTTATTTTCGAGATTCTGTGGATATATACGCTGGAGCCATACACGTAATTGTAATTGCCTTGATTACAGCGTCGCATTCGTTACGTTTTCAGCAGTTCGTGAAAGGAAAAGAGAATATTGGAATAAACAATAATAGGAACTAGAAGTGTACTTTACGCGAAGTTATCATGCAAATGACGAAACCAGTGCTGGGGGAAATTACAAATCCGAATTATATTCCCAAATTAAAGTCCATGCCGGCCGCTCCATCAGCGCTAATGCAATTTCGTGTATATACCTGCCCCTGTAATGAATATCGGTCTATGCGGTCTTACCTGCGCAACTGAGGTAAAATAAGTTGGCTGGTATGTTTGCACGCTTCCACGCAACTTCGTCGTAACTTTCGGATCTTCTCGCGTAGCTCTGGACAATCCCTCGCTTGTCCGATGTGGATTAAAAGGTCACGAAAGAGTGCGACTTGTCCGTTGATGTCCACAATCAGCTGCAACATCGGACGATCAATGCCTTAGTAATCATCGCACAAATACACGTGGATCGGAAAGTTCTGTCAAAGCCTCAAATAAGTGAATTGTAAGTTGTAATGCATCTCTATCAGAAAGTTATGAAACCATATGAAGCTCGCACAAAAAATGACCTGCAAAATACCTAGAGAAAGGACTACAAAAAAAATAAAAATTAAAGTACATATTAAAACAAAATTAACACAAAACACATAAAGGGGCACACATACACTAAGGTTGAGAAATACAAGCCCGTAATAATGAAAAACTCAATTATTAATTACATCTAATCTTTCAAAGAACATTTACAAAATCTTTCGTTTTCATTAACAAGCAGCAACACGTCATTGACAGAACTTCCCAGTCAAGTTTAGCTACTACACATATAACAGTTCACAAATTGCACTTATCAGCAAGGCCTTATTGAAACATGTTTTTACTTTTTTGACTAAATATCAACAGCTGTTTTTGTGAATGCTTTACTGCACTAAAACAAACATCAAGTCACGCAAGATACACAATCTGTTGCATTAACAAAGATAAAAAAATAAGCAAAAAATTACAACCGTACATTTCAGCCTTTCATGACTACCACACTTGCTATTTTCCATAGTATTTTAGGGCATACACTAAAGTGGTAGTTCAAAGAACTATGTAAAATTATGCACGCCAGTGGTTCTCAAAGAGTTTATTACGACCTTCTGGATGATTGTATTAAAGAACTGAGGGATTCAAAATAAAACCTAGACGTTTTATTAAGACATTTATTTCCGCCTTTCGCAACGTAAATAAAAATATATCAAACAAAAATAATGTCTCAAATAAACTACCGAACATAGATAAAGTAAGTACCAAAAGCTTCCGGTCTGACTATGTTCCAGTAATGATAGAAATAAAATAGCGATAGTGCTAGATGACGCCATATTCCGTTGAACGTTTACAAAAATTTTAACAGCCAATTTATCTCAGTCACGTAGTAACAGTCACTTCAGTTAGTAGTGCCGCATTATTTTGCACATTGTTGAAAATCAAGTGCCGAGCCGTAATTAAATTTCTCACTAAAGATGGTCTTAGTCCTAGTGACATTGAATATTTGGATGATGTGTGTGGCGAATCTTCGCTTTCATATTCCACTGTAAACTAATGGGCAAAATAATTTCTTTTGGGCGAAGAAAGCATCGAAAATAAACCACGTGCAGAGCGGGTGAGAGGGACTACAAGAAAGATTATTTGCAAGATTACGGCTTTTTGATGCAATCGTGCGACGCATTTTTTATGAGCACCCTCATTTGGATAAGGTTAGTATAGCGGATGACCTATTGTAAACAATTTTTAAATTTTTGTGGCAACAACAAAGAAAAAGTTCTTCAATCCGTTGTTACAGAGGGGTGAAATCATGCTCTTGTATTATGATCTCCGAGTAAAAGAGTCAATGAAAAACGACCAAGAAAGGCAAAGGTGGTTCAATCAACAAAAAAAAAATCATGGCAACGATCTCTGAAAAATTTTACTAATCGTCTGTAATAAAAAAAAATAGGAGAGGAAAACTGAGCCAAACTGTCCTCTTTCTGCAGGATAACGCTGCTGTCTTTTTCTGAAAAGCTTTTCTATCCACCCAAAGTCCAAATATAAGCCAAAACTGCTAACTATTTTTAAAATTGAAGAAAAATCTCCGAGATAAAAATTTGACAACGATGCAAAGTTGCGGGGGGCTGTTTTGGAATATTTTTCCAAGGGTATTGAAGTGCTAATTTCAATACGTAGAAATGTATTTGAATATTGATAAACTATATTGAAGAATAACTCTGTTTTATTTCCATTACCCCTGTAATATACTTGGACCCACAACTTTTGTTTAGGAACATAAATAACTCTTTTGTGTGGTATAAACAAAAATATTAAAAACTTTAAAAAACAAAAAAATTGCAAATTAAAAAATAGTAATGTTTTCCTTCAGAAGCTTCTCAAATATCGACTCTGTATTCGATACACACACAATGTTTCTGACTTTTATTTTAGTGGCAGTTATAGACGAAAAACTTAACATGCGTACATATGGAATCATACATTTGACAGCTTGGAGTATTGCTATCTATTTGGTTCAAAACTAATCTAGATGAAAAAAAGTCTAGTTTTAATAGTGCATCACTTGATATTTCAATAAATTTATCTTTTATGTTTAATAAAATTGCCATCTGTAACTGTCATAACTGGGATAAAAATCACAGAACAATCTCATTAGCATGACTGTTACAAAATGCTTATAATTTATCATATTATACTTAGCTGAATCTTCCATGGGTTCTTGAATCCACTGGAATAAATCAAATGATGTCAACCATAAATTAAGGACTATCATCGCACCAATATGGAGATATGGCATAGAACTGTGAGGCTGTGCTAGCAAATCCAGTGTAGATATAATTCAACCATGTCAGTCTAAAATACTTCGAATGTTGGTCAATGCACCTTGGTACGTGACGAACCAAACGATACATGAAGATCTACGAATATCATATGTCAAGGACGTTTCCCTAGCTAGCAGTATAAAGCACCATAACAGAATCGCAAAATATAGAAATCCTCTACCCCAACTTTTACTTAAAGTACATATGGGAAGCAAATTAAAAAACTGGCCAGAAGACCTACTAGGTGACTGTAGATCCCCTTACTGGAGTGGGGTCTGAAAACGCCATTTTTAGAGTACTTTAGCTCGTAAGACAGCACATTGGCCTATAGAATTTATTGTAATTCGGATCGCTAATAAAGAAGAAAAAAACAAAACTGCCTGATAGTGGTATGTCACCGCAAGACAAGACAAATCATCATTTTAGACTTTTATTTCTTTGCACCACTTAAAAATTAATTTTTTGGGGTTTTCAATTTCTTCTAAACTTTTTAAGAAAAAAATTGAGATACCTACTACAAATATTTGGATGACTTTACACACATTAATGTATAAAAAATGACGTTTCATCAACCTGAAACCAGTGCTCTGAAAAAATATGATTTTAATTATTATTGTCGAAAAAACTTCAAATTATAAAACAAATATCTCAAATTTGCCTAAAAATTATCTAGCCATTTAAAATATAGAAAAACATTGCTTAAGGGTATAGACAGTTTGAAAAATCTTTGACCGTTGATGACTCACCAAAATATTTCACCGATTCTAAGTTTATCCTGTTTTTTGATATCTATCTAAGTTTTGAATAAACAAAACATATAAATCAAAAGTTGAAAATACACTATTAAAGGCAAATAAAATAATACATTGTCATTCATTCATTTGAAGTAGAATATTTTTGCCTACTCTGTACATAAGTGTTTTCTTTTATTATGCAATACGAACCATTTTTAAAAATTGTTGTATAATTGCAAATATTAGCTCGCTATGTAATATAAACTTATCTAGGTTTTGGGTATTTTTTAATATTTTCAATCATCCTTCCCTACTTAAATTCTTTTTAAAATACCACTATACTCCAAGTGCTTATTGAAACCCTTCGAGCCCTTCAGAGAGGTGTAATGCATCAACAAGTTAGTCGTAGCGGCCCCACAGAGCCGCAAGGTTCCTTAAGTACAGTATAATAAGACAGCAATCTATGAACCAATATTCGTAATTGAAAGGCGATGACTGACATAAGTGTGCGAGCGTGGGAACGCCTCCCATAAAAATTCGGCCAGCCGCGGAATATTTATTGCGACGAAGCGTTGGAAGCGATAAGGTATGAGCCATAATGGCGAAGTTTGAAGTGGAAACCCGCATCTAGAACAGAGAACTCTTCTGTAGGTAACAACGCCGGCCTTCTTTCCGCGCCGCGTAAAGGAAGCAAGGAGTGAAATATGGAAATTGGAACTAAAGTCTGACATTCGCTCCAATCGCTGAAATTTATTATCGGAGCCTCTCTTCCCTAAAGTGGCGTACTTAAGCAGTCAAATAAAGTTTGCGCTTTCCCACGAATCTACTTGTTTTTTAAGTAGCATTAGTTCAAATTAAATTTTCGTCACATCTAATATAGCTACATCTTCAAATTTAAACGCTGAAAGTGACACAAATTGAAAAGGATGAAATGGAATGCTTTTTACTGAATTAAATTGACATTTTAATGATTATAAAAACGCGAGAGGGATTTAACCATAAAACGGGTTAAAATCGTAGGGCTGAACTTTTTTCTCCAGGTCATCAAATCTAGTAGTTGTTACTAGAACATTAAAATAACTAAATTAAAACCTCAATGGCCGATTGGTACAAACTGCAGGCTATAAAACAGTAGCAACGTTAAACGTATCACAAAACAATAGATACACACAAAAAGAGCACTTTGAATCTGCCATTCAGAATGGCATCAGTATTCTTATATTAAACTTATACAACATGTATATAATAAATTTGCAACACTATACTGCACTACAACAAACTTTTAACTTAATAACGACAAATATCACTGCATGACATTAGCAACTACTATTTCAGGTTTTTCATTTTCCACGCTCCTCAAAGCTCGAGTTTTTGAACATTTTCAATTCTTCCTAATTTTATTATGGTAAAAGGGCATACCTGCAAATTATTTTGATATTTTGGAGAATTATAAAGTCTTGTGAGCGCTAGCAAATGAAGATTTCATGCCTACCTATTAAGTAGAAAGTAGGGCCCAAAAAGCTGCCAGATTATATTTTACTTGAAAGTTTCTTTCATCCAAATACGATTTTAAGATCGTATAGAAGATATGTGATACTTGTTTTAATTTGTAAAGTAAACTTTTACGCCAGATCTTATCAAATTCCTAGTTGACATTCAAGCGGTGATATTGACTACTCTGCTCTGTAGTAAAACGCCCTCTGTTGAATCTAACAGCTCGTTTTAGTTCATTGTTTACATTGGTCTCTTTAACAACATATTTCAAATAGTTTTGATAAACAGTACTAGACGTATTGGTCTATAGGATGAAACTGAGTCTGGTTTGCTTAGTTTGTAAATTAGTATAACATCTTCATTGAACTAGAAGTATGTCTTACATGCAATAAGCTGTTCTTTGTACGAACTCTGCAATAACCTAAGCTTCTGTTCATTGCTGGGACAACCTTATCAAACTAATTTTCTTTAGCTTATTTTTAACTGTAATTGAAATGAAATGACAGTAAAGAATCATAGTTCTCAGATGTTAATAATAAAAAAAAATCTTTGAATTTTTTTTTAGAGCTTTTTGAAATAGATGTGACAAGATTTTGGGTTATCGGCTTGGCTGTTTTATTTTTCTTTTTATCTGTGCATTGATTTTCCTTATATTTGGTTAGTGTTTTTTCTTTTTGTCGTTTATCTTTGGAAAAAACCTAAGTTCTTGTGTAGTTACCAAAGCAAGATCGACTTTTAAGGTTTCTTATAGGAAGTTTATTAAACATGAAGTTGATTTACTACTTTTTTAAAGTTGTGAGTTTAAAGATTACAAACGTTAGATCAGGAAACAAAGAAATAAGAAATCTTCTTTTTAAAAAAACAAGGTAAATTCTTGCTTTCTGAAGTTCAATAATGGTATATTGTTAATCAGCAATAACATTGTTAAAGTATGTATAGGTAGACAGATTATCGCCACCAATTAAATACAGTGATACCTATACAAATGAAGTTGTTATAGTTGATACGAGAAGAAATAGTGTTTCATAAAGAATTACAAATCGTAAACAATGTGCAAACTCTTTATATAAGTTACACTTTACTTTAGTTCTACTAGAAATTTCTTAAGTTTTGTGGTCATAATTAGCGGATTTCAATACAAATTGCCATATTTTGACTCATCCGTCGTTGTGGAGAAGTCCAAAGTGTGTTGCAGTATTTAGAGAAGAAATGCCCAGTATTTGAGTTTGTTAGATTTTTTTAACTATTCACTAAGTTTTCTTGTAGAAAGACACTTGAAAAATATATTTAAAAAAAATTAATAATCTGAAGCTCTTAGTAAGACGTTAGTCATTTTGATATTAACAAAAAAGTGCCACAGAATTTTTCTGTTTTCAAAAATCATTTACTTTGTACTCTTAAACTACACAATATAATAATTATTTACTTATATAGAAAACATTTAGTATTAAAAACATTAACAATAATTTGATTCAATTGCTTCGGAGTTATCAGCCTCGTCATCCTCAATGCTACCAGCAAAATTAAATCACTAAAGCGGTAGTTGATTAATCTTCCATATGGCTAATATCTCCAGTTACTCTACAATAAGCTTCTATAATGTTCTCGTATAATGGCAAATTTTTATTTTTTGTTTTTATCTCTTTTAATGCATTTAAGTACTAGTATGTATATAAAAAGTGGTCATATAATGGACTGGAAAAGTATTTTATCTATATCTAAATGGTAACATTAGCAAAAGAAATCATCTCTCTCTGCTTATTCCTAATATAAATAGCGAGTCATTTTAATAGCATTTCAACACGCCTATACTTTCCTAAGTATCTGCTCCTGCAGATCTGCAACTGAAAAGAAATGTGTAATCACACCTTAGCTCGTACATGGGACTAATGTCATGAAAAACAGTATTGTAGCCATCATAGAATAATTTTAAACATATGTTTGTTTATATAAACTTTTTTATTTTTTCCCTTGTCAGGAATCACTTCTATAAATTTGTTCATGTAGTTAAAATTTTCTATATAGAATCAACTATTGGAGATTATATTATTGAAAATGTTTAAACAATTTGTTCCTTTTTAGTTAATACCATCTGATCAAATTTGACCCGGACTGGTCCATTTAAACCGCGGTCGTAAACTGAACCGGTAAAAATTTTTTTTTCTAGGTTGGTACACCCTTCTTTGACATTCGTGTGAAGTTTGAGCGAGATACCTCAATTAGTGTTTGTTTTGTTTAGGACGCGAAAAGTTTGTCTGGTGATTTTTACTATGCAAAAAAAATATTGAACAACGAATTTGCTTAAAATTTGCGAGCACAATTTCCTTCACTTTTTCTGTTATCGTCGCTAACAGAGGTGGATGGACGACTCGCATGAGGCAAGTTTTCTACGACCTCACGACCCTCACTGAATGCTTTGTGCCACTCAAACACTTGCGTTCTCGATAGAGTAGACTCCCCAAAACATTTCTGCAACATTTTCAATGATTCCGTAGCCGTAATTCCATCGGAAACAAAAAATTTCAAGCAAACTCGTTGTTCAATTTTTGTTTCCATGGTAAAAATCGCCGGACAAACTTTTCGCGTCGTAAACAAATGGCTGCCAAACACACTAATTGACGTATGTCGCTCAAAGTTTACACAAATGTCAAAGAAGGGTGTATCAACCTAGAAAAAATTTTTTACCGAATTAAATTAAAAATTATCAGGCTTAAAGAATCCTCCTGTCTTATCCTTTCAGTAGTTTTAATTTTTGTTATGCACTCTGCGCCTACTTTTACTGTTTTAATGTTAAGATCTTTAATTACTTTAAGTGTATTTCCCGGTATGCACTTTTTTAGCATTTCTAGTACACCCTATCAAATCTATAAAACTCATACAAAAAGTCCTAGTACATGCAATAGCATTTCAGAGCTACTTGATCCACTACTAATGTAAATCTTCCATTATTTTGTCTAAAACCTCCTTGTTTTTGTGTGTAGGATTGCAGATTTTTTAATATTGTTCTGGTAAATAGAATTTGAATAGTAGTGAGAAGGGTTAATCTCTCTGTAACTGCATTTTTTTAGTATTAATAATGTAGTATCTATTTTTTAAATATTTATACTTTTATGATCCAAGTTTGTCAAAACTACCTAAGTAATTATTTTTTTTAGTGATATAAACCCTAAATAAAAAATAAAAACTTTTTAATTTATTTCAGCAAAGCTGTCTCGACAACTTCTGGATTGGTTCTTCTCAACGACATTGTAACCATGACTGGCTCTTAGAAAATTTTCTACATTGGTTTACTTGCCCATCTTCATCCTTTTCTGCAATCTACTATAAATTTTGTGTTTCTACTGATGTCATCCAAGGTCACGAACCCCGCCACTACTTTATTCTGATCTATTATTTAATTATTATTATCATCAATTGTTTTTCTTACTTCCTATATGGTAGTGGGACTAAAGCTTTTGCACACCACGTAGAACCAGGGCTTGCAAATTAAGAAGTTAAGGCTTGCATATGTGCTCTCTCACTGGCCAATCGTCCCCACCATCTCCGATACAAAACGGTAGGGCAAGCTCCGCGTCTTGAATGGCCGTATATTGTTACCAAATGTTATTTAGAAAACTTGTACCACTTATATCAAAAGCCATTTTTTAGAATCCGTCAATATGTATCTCTGTAATGTTCTACAATTTAAAATAAAAAACTCTGGTGACTATCAAAATATCCGAACTGTTGGCAAAATTATTAAAAATTTCTATTTAATAAAAACTCTTCGTATCAATTCGAATGCTTTTCCAAAGTTTCATATTAAGAGCCAAAATTAAAAAGTAGTTTATTTAAGAGAAAAAAAGCTACAATATTCATACCACAATACCCTTAAATTTTTGCATAATAAAAGATGTTATTTCTAGAATTGTTAAAGATAAAATAGGTACAACGCCTTACAATTTCCAAATCCATCAGAAGAGTAAAGATTAAGATGATCCAACTTTCACAATAACAAAAGCAAGAATAAAATTAAAGTTATCCTACACTCATGGTATTTTAATTCGAAGAATGAAAGTAAAGATGAAGTTATATATATATAAGAAATGAACAAAAAATAATAAATTTTATAATAGGCGATTGTACCTCCAAAGAAACCCAATAATTCAAATACTTGGGGAACACGATCACACGAAACAACGCGCCTTTCAAAGAAATAAGACAAAGACTAGTCGCAGAACAAAAAAGCTTTAATTCATTTAAAAGATAATATAAATCAAGAAACATCTCAAGAAATATTAAGAAAAAGAATCCATAATAATACATAATACCACAAAAATGTGCATTTTTGAAAGTAAAATACTAAGACAAATATATGAGCCAGTAAAATACAGAGGTGAGTGAAGAATACAAATGAATTACAAATTAAAACAAATATATAAAATTTCAAACATGGTTACCACATTAAGAACTCGAAGATTAAGACGGCTGGGACACTTAATTGGAATGAACGACCGCGGTTCAAAAATAGCGTATGACGGAACACCAAAAGGGACTAGGAACGAGATCGACCAAAAAAAAAAATGGAGCAACGACGTAGAAGACGATCTACGAGAACTGAAAGTAAAAATGGAGAAGAAAAGCTGTAAATAGAAAATAATGGAGGAATGTCACCGATGAAGCAAATATCTTACACGGCCCGTAGAGCTAAAGAAAGAAATAAAAGAAAACTCGTTTCTTTTGCATCTCACAATATATAATAGGTCTATAAATAAGTTCTCAGCTTTTTCCTGCAAAATTAAAGTTTTATTTAAAAACAAACAAAAAAAGCTTAAGTATCAAAGTATTCTTCGATGGATTCGATGACCTTTTGCCATCTTTCGGGTAGCTTGCGAATTCCCTGGTGATAGAAGCTTCGATACGATAAAGTTATCGATGCATTTTCGGACTTCTTCTTCTGTTTTGAAGTGCGTATCAGCCAAGTGATGCTGTAAAGACCGGAATAAATGATAATCGGAAGGGGCTATGTCTGGGCTATACGCCGCATGTGGGAGAAGTTCCCAGCCTAACGCGTCTGCAGCTCATCCGTGTCAAAGGTTTGAGGGCGTCTAGCGCGTGGTTGATCTTCAAGACGAAACTCTCCTCGGCGAAATCTTTGGTACCACTTTTTGCACGTTGCATGACTTACAGCATTCTCACCATATGCAGCACAAATCATTTCGGTGGCTTCAGCAGCGTTTTCCTTAAGATGACGCGCGAAGTGGATAGAAAATCGAATATGCTCTTTTGTGATTGCCATCGTGAACACAGCTGATTAGTGAGTTTATCTGCATCAAACGCCAAATCGTATGATGTTTCGAAAGACCAAATGTCATTGCTTTAAAACCGCAAGAGGGCGGACTAATACGTTACATATAAACGGTGATTTGCGTCCTGTGAAATCTAAAGCTGAGAACTTATTTATACACCTAATCTATAGTAATTTTCATACCAATTAAAAACCATTAGCTGTTAGTGATGTAAATGAAATCATCAAAATAATTTCAGTTGTATTTACTACTGGTATAGATAAATTAACGGCACTGTAACTCACTATTTCAGTCATGTCCTTTCACATTTTCCCTTTTCCACCCATTTTCTTTAATATTATCTAACAAATATTTTGAGTGAATATTAAAAAGTAAAAAGTAGATTGTGGTGAAGCTATTGATACAGAAATGTTTTTACTTCATTTGATTTTAGTAATTATTATCATAT
Organism: Sinelater perroti; assembly: GCA_036346155.1. Classification (NCBI taxonomy): domain Eukaryota; kingdom Metazoa; phylum Arthropoda; class Insecta; order Coleoptera; family Elateridae; genus Sinelater; species Sinelater perroti. The sequence continues at coordinate 1,217,773 of JARFIY010000346.1, read as the reverse complement.
ATTATTATATTATAATTATAATTTTGTTTTTAATAAATATGTTTTGCTTTCGTTTTATTTCCAAGATATGGTATTCGACATCAGTACCAGAGCTAGCGCTTAGACGATGAAGTGGTCCCCTCAGAGTGCAATGTTTTGAAACAAAATCATTTTTAACTAAAAATTGGTGGAAAAAATAAATTTACTTTATTGATACAGTACGTAATGACTAAGTAGAACGTATTGTAAGACGGAATGCATAGGTTATCAGAGCAAATAGAAGAAGCTTCCCTTAAATCATTTTGTGGGCTTGTTAAATGCATTCAAAACGTCGAACTTTAAAAGGTTGTGACGAGAGGTGCAGAGGTTGCAGATAATCTACAGAAAGTGAAATTCATTCCCTGAGTGATAACCGTTTTCATATAATCTTAATTGTACTGCGTAGTTGTGTGAATGTAATAAAGCATTGCGATGGTATTGTGTTGTTTTATAATTTTTGCTCTCAAGGATATTAAAGCTTATCAACTTTTGTATGTAATTTTGTGAGTAACCATAAACATTTAAGTTTCCATAAAAATTACGCTAAACATGAACACAGACGAAACAATACAAACTGTCAAAAAATGAAACTAGCTAACATATCGGCACATTACAATAGTTGTCCTTAGCACTAAAAATAGCGTCACTGCTATTAACAATTTTGCTCCTGGAAAGCCCAGAAGAGCAGTGGTATTGACACAAAATATACGGAGTGTGAATATACTGACTTTAGTAGGAAAAAAAGTTCCAACAAAACCTCTTCTAGTTAAGGAACAAAATGAGGGCACTACACTTTACAACCATAGTAGCAAAGGGCTGCTATGTATAGATGGAGTACCAACCAAAATCAACTTCTAAAGGACTCTCTCTTGTTACCTTCCGAAAACTTATGGAGAGATGTCTAAACTCATAGACTTCCTTAACAGAATCTGAGTTGCTAATCACTAATAGATTACGAAATAGATAAAAACAATAACTTTTCCTACAACTCCTAGAAAATCCCCGTCAAATAATGATACAAAAAATACTGATGCTATCCACCGATGAAAAAAATATTCTTAACTCAGGAATATTAGTAATTCATGTGTGAAAATAATGTGGAATTATTTTTATATTTCTTTGAACTGACAAAGAAGTGTTCCAACATGTTATACACTTTATAGGAGAAGAATACCATTAAATAGTATTATCTCTGTTAAAGCATTGTCTCTACCATAAAAGACAAAGCCGAATCCTCCGTTAAACAAAACCAAAGCTATTGTCTAGGCAATAATGAAGTCGTTTTATGAAACATTCTGCGGTAGCATTAATGTTAGTTTGCGAAGGATGGTAAAAATGGAGGGGGATGGAAATATTAATGTTTGACTAAAAAAAATTAAGTAACGACTCTATTAGACATTATTTTTATTTGTTTTTTTTAAAGCCAAATTTGTATTAAAATATTTAGAAGTAGGATGACTCTCTAAAGCCGTATTAGTAGTTAGAACATACATTTAACTTTAAAAATTTATTTTTGTGGTAAATTTCATGACTATAAAATTAAAAAAAAACATATAAAGCATAAAGTACAAAAGTTTATAGTTCGTGTCAGTTCATTTTATTAGTAGTATAAAATTGGATATAAAATTATAAAGTTCGTTCAAAAGAAGATATACCAGGTTTGTTTCGAAAATATCGAGCAAATGTTAAGATAATAAAGTGTATTGTATGGCTAGACACTTTTGGGACAGACCACGTAAAAGCAAAAGGAAGAAAAATCCAAGCTCTGTTCTAGATCTTTAACACTCATTAATTCAATTATAACTTTCACGTGATAGCAGAACTACCTGTCGCGTATTAAAGAAACATTATTCTTTCTTTTTGAATCAATCTGATTTCATAAACCATAACCGTAAAACATATTCACAAATAACACAAATCCGCAGTACATTCTCTACCGACAATACGTGCATATTAAAACAGACACGATTCAAATAGATTTTCTATGCAAAGAGTATTTAAAATTTGTATTTGCCGCACGTAGGACTCCATTTAACTCCTTATTTATTTAGCAGAAAACCTAAGGTAGTGTTATCTTTATCTGTTGTGCGTGTGAGTAAAAATGAGCAAAATATAGATCTTTTTAACGCAACCCAACACAGCGTTGCTGTTATGCTGATAAGGAATAATTTAATGCGGCGAATAACTTGCGAACAACACATTTTAGTCATTACTATATAGCCGTCTTTTAGAGATACCTATTTTATTATAAATTATTGCGTAAAAAATATTTTGCAGAAGTTTAAGTTGTTGGAAATTATCCAATACATAAATGGGTGTCTGTAATTTTATAAATTTATCTTGGGGAACGGGTTAAATAAATTATTCATTTATTTCAACTTATTGGGAGATGTCTAAGACGGAATAGTTAACTTATAAGATTAAAATTAATGGAATTTGCAATTAAAATTCATTTAATTCTATCGATTAGAATAATGTTGAGTTTCTATCTACCTCCACCGTAACGTATCTCAATGATCAAAAACATTAGAGTCGTATAAAAAAAATTGTTGTTTGAGTAGTTAGTTTTAAATCCAAATTAACTAATGAAACAAACGACTTAACAAGTTATAAGTCATATTAAAGAGCGTAGTTTATAGATTATTCTCGGTTGCATTGAATTCCACTTCTTAAAATTTGAACTTGAGTAACATACCCACTATGAATGTTGAATTTTTGGGGGTTCTTTGAAATTCATCAAGATGTGATATCAGATCGTACAGTCCAGAATTGGTTCAAAAAATTTATTACCGATAATACCGGTTTTCAAATGCAGCCCCAACCCAAACTTTTCTTCTAGCTGTTGAAACGTTTCAACCATAAACACTCCAAAATTATCAGATGAGCTTAGATTATTCTGATAAACAATAAGCTGTTACTAACATAAGCCTCACGCTTTAACGCAAGAGCAAGATCATCGGACTAATAAGCAAACAATTACTTGAGAATCCTCAGTGTCTTCAAATCTTTCACTGCGTTTTGTTTGCTAATCCAAACATAAAACCAAGAGTTAAGTAGAGGTCAAGCCATAGAATCTGTTGTAAAAAGTAGTAGTGTCATGCTTTGCGTCCGATGTAATTACGGCGTGATTTACTTTGAACAAAATGTATGCTTCTTGAAACAACTATATTCTGGTATGACCAAACAAAGACGAATATTGCTGCAGATGGATAACGCCAGACTATGTACAACACAAAAATTCAGTAGAAATTGAAAAAACTCGATGGAGTGGAACTATTACCCCAATCCGCCTATAGTCCTAATTTGACACCATCGGATTACCATCTGTTCCATTTAATGATTATAACTTTCAGAAAGTCGAAGGGTGTCGTTGGTTTTTTTAATTCAAAACTACAAAAGTGGTACCTACAAAGCCTAGAAAACTTGGCTCCTAGATGGATGGTTGCTATACAACACGATAGCATATATTTTGATTTTTAATTATCAAATTGTCAAAAAATGTTTAGTCAAATGGCATATGATGCCCAATAATTCTTCATAAATAATAGATTTCAGTATATCATAAAAAACAGCAGTACGAAAGATGATACAAACTACCAGAAACGTATACAGGCTGTTGACCTTTCAGTAAATCAAAAAAAATAAAAAAATGGAAGCAATGAAAATCTTTTTATTTAGACATTCTCTAGGATTTTAAATAATCAAATACTAGACAACACAATGGCATTTATATTAATTCTTAATTTTAAGAAGTACTTAAAGTGTACAGTAAGGTTTTCTATTAAATGATAAAATTTGCATAATTAAAACAAAAATGTAATTTATATAGACTCAATGTACGGAAAGCAAAGATCATGAAAATATACGGAATAAGATAAAACGAAATGTAATATAAGCTGCTAATACAATAAAAAGCATACTGCAGTGAAAATATTAAAACAAAGACAAAAAGAAACACGATTAATAAAAACGATAAAAAAGATAAAAAAAACAGATTCATAAAAATAAATACAGCTTAATCGACAAACACATAAAAATTGGAAATGGATAAAAAGCTTAGAAAAATATGAAAATGTTTCCTTAACTCGAGACAAATACAATAAAGGATAAACAAAAACATGTGAATCAAAAGGATCTTAGCGGTAGATGGTAAAAACTATACAATAAACATCAATAGATAATCTTGGAATAGCTTAGAAGTAGTAAAAAGGCTGAATATATAGATGGAATACCAACAGTGTTCATCGAATTCTAGTCAAACTCCTTTTAAACTTATTAACAATATCTACAAAACATGAAAAATACTACTGGATTTCACAAAAAACTGCATGACAACTATATTCACAAATATAATCAATAAAAAAGTGCAAATTATAGGCGCAAAAAATACCAACACGAATTATATATAAACTAACAAAGAAGAAAATAAAAGAAAACATTAAAAATGGTCAGTTATGCTTTAAAAAATAATCTGTAAAGCGATTATAATAAATAATTAAAAAAAACTGAATGGGAAAAGATAAGCAAATACCAAACGCACACATTTTTGTAGGCAAACAATTCGAATTCATCGATTGAAGAAAATAAAAATGGCTTGCAAAAAGACTACATAAAAGAAAACGAATAAATGATAAAACTTACAAACCAAACATACAAAACAAACAAGACAACAGATTAATTATCTATAAATGGGAATCAAACGTGCCTACAAAAGTAAATAATATTGTTGAAAAAGAACAATATATCACTAAAACTTTAGTTGATAACATAGTCAAAATCAACATAAGCATTTTAGAAACATACAAAAAAATAGTAAAACACATGCAAAAATCTGAAATAATTTTCCACTCATATCAAACGAAGAAAGACGCTACACAGTTCTCTGCAAAATTAAGCGAGCGTGTTCGTATCATTGTTTTCTGATACTTTTATTTCGCCTTACAGATCGGTACTTTTAAGTCAAGTTTATAAAATATCAGAGATATATCCAATTACTTCACTAGTTCCCCAAGGAAGCATTCTGGGCCATTGCTGTACTTATTTTTCAGAACAGACTTACCAAATACCCAACAAGCAACTTTCTACCATGGCACTGCTATAGTTGACGTTAATCATGATAGAGCACCTGAATAAGTAATATTTCTCAAAAATTGACCAAATAAATTGAAAATTCGTATCAATACGACAAAACCTGCAGATATCATGTTTATGTTAAGAAGATCAGCGTATTCATCAATATATATCGACAACACGCAAATTTCTCAATTTGCAAGAAGTAATATATCCGAGTTTACATTTAGATACTCAAATCAAGTAGAAGAAACGCGTAACTAAGACGGATCTAGATTTCAAACTGAAATTTATATTGGTTACTCAATAGGAAGCTTCATCTATCATTACAGAAGGAGATACTAATGTACTATATAGACGTATGGTCTAGAACTCTAGAGTTGTACAAGCATGTTCAATATTAATGCTATCTAACAAAACTCTATAAATAATCCCAAAATACAGTTTGTAGTAAAAGGGTAAATGCCGTTTTCTACCAAGAAAGACTTAAAATACACCGCAACCAGTGTACTGTATGTTGGCTTGGAGCCATTTCACCCAAAAGATTAAAACAAAAGCAGCCCAATTAATTGATAAGTTAGTATATCAGTGCTGTACTTAAAATTCGTAGAAATATAATGGCGACTGTGTTTTCCCCACACACCCATCATCACATTAACTTGTAGGTATAACAATATGTAAATATGATGTGTATGTTGTTTTTTTTATGTTGCCCTTATCTACAACAAGTAATAAAAGTGGTAGAAACATACTATCAAGATAAGTCAATCAGAACCGCCACTCAATGCAAGAGAAAAAAACAGAATTAAAGTTCAAAACGTGAGGTCAGAAGATATAACAAGCATAACGAAGGACGAAATACCGCGTGATTTAAGAAAAAAAATAAATGCACCCCAGGAGAAGGTAAAATGATACCCAAACTGGTATTATATGGCGGAATAACAATACTAAACATGTTACAACAGCTGTACAACAAATGTATAACCGAAAATCGGAACTTGGAGTAATGCCTTAACTATACTTCTATTCAAAAAAGAAATCAAGAGAAATTATGCAACTATCATCCAATCAGTTTTTTGTCTGTACTGTACAAATGCTTTATGGTAATCAAAACCGAAAGAATAACGAATAAACTAGATCAATATCAACCAAGATAACACGCTGGTTTTTGGCAGAGATGCAGTACACTTGATCACCTACATGTCACAAGATTACTAATATAAAAAGCCAATAAATATAACATTATAGTGTGAATGACGTTCACTGATTACGAGAAGACTCTAAACTAGATATAGAAAATATTAAATGCATTAAGTAGTTGAAGAATAAATAACAAATATCAACAATAATACAATACGTACATAAAAACGCCACGTTTCAGGTTATGATGGAAGAAAAAACTAATAAAACCAAAGTTAATAAAGGAGAGAAACAAGGAAACTCAATATCATCTAAGCTTTTTACCTCTGTATTAGAGGATCTGATTAAACTAACATATTTTTCTTAGATCAAGAAAAATATTTTGATAAATGTTAAACCACCTGCATTTTGCCAATTACATCATAATAGTTAGGGCAAGCAGAGAATAAATAAAAGATGTGATAAAATCGAAGGAAATAATTTGGAAATTAAAATAGCTAAACCAAGATACATGACAAACGATGTAGCAGAACTAAACAACTATGCTAATCATATAGTGGCTAATTAACAAATAGAAAGAATGAACAGAAGAAATATCTCTAACATGGGCTAGCTTTAGTAAACTGCAAAAAAAATTAATCAAATTTTCCGAGTATTATAAAGGCAACAATCTTAAACCTACATGTCTTGCCCGACTGAGCTATGGTACCGAAACCTGGGCATTGAAGAAAAGCATAAAAGAATGATTACAGTTACGAAGAATGCTAAATATTACCCTAAAAGACCGCATGCGAAATACAGAGATAAGTCGACGATTGAGAGTAACCGACATGATCTACCAAGTGTGTAAGGTGAGATGGAATTGGGCAGGCCACATTTCCAGAGTACAAGATAATCGTTGAATCATACGTATAACCCAATGGAGGGCACGTAGATACAAAAGACCAATAAGACGTCCACTAGGACGTCCACCAGTAAGATGGACGGATGATATTAGAAGCCACGCAGGACGTAATAGGACAAATAGCTGCAAACAGACAAAAATGAATGTAATAGCTTAGATAATGATGACGATGATGCTAATATCTATAATTATTGAAATGATCATTAAAATAAATTTGCTGTTATGACTTTTAACTAAACCGTTTCATTTTAAACAATCCTATCCGGCATCATTTTTCATGCATTAAAAAAATACGGTAAACTATTAAAGGAATGTAATATCATTGAAAACGTTGCGTTCAAAAAATTCTATTAGCTCGTTGAGCTCCAAGTATTAAAAAGGTTCAAAGGGCTACTTGTTTGATCTGTACAAATTTTTTGTAGAGCACGGAATGCAAATTAGGTTTCATCCAATAAAAAGTCCGATTAAAAGAAATGAGTAATCGATTCGGTGGTGGAATAAAAGATCTTTTCAGCTTTTTAACAAATGGCGAAGCATTCTTCTGTAATAAACCTCTAATTTACTGTTACAATTTAAAAAACAACGTCTCTCGTTCCTGCTGTAATAAATAAACACTCGGACCATTCTCTGCGTATGTTTCACTGTTAAAAAATTCCTAATTCAATTAAAGTACGCTTACGTGCACACCGAGCCTGTATAAATAATGCACGGCGGAAAATGTAAGGGTTCTGTATTTTGGGTTGCCTGTACGCCCGCACAGCTGTATATTAACAAACCAACAGGATCAGTTGAAATTGGTTACGCTCATACTTTTTCACAACTCAATTATTTCATCATTAATTTTTTCACTGGATGCAGATAGCAAAGAATAAATAAAATTCTAGTTTTATCGAGAACTGAAAGCATCAATATGTGACCTACACGTGTGCCTAGCAGCTTTTCTTATAACAAAAACTTAGTTTTCCTTTGTACTTAGTATTAATATAGACATTCTACAAGTTTACTGGCGGTTATTTGCATTCTCCAGCCCAAACAAAACTTCACAAACAGGGCAAATTGAGTCATGATTTGCAGCGTCTCTGCCTCCCCAACCAAGCTACTAGAACATGAGATTTCATTTAGGAAACTAACCATTAACGAAATGTGGAAACCTGTAGGATGTAACAATGTGTGTGCTAAAATAGATACGAAAGGAACCCCCACGTTCAACACCCTTATTCAAAGTAAAGAACTGGTTAGCTGCGTGATACGTTTCGCAAGCAAATAATATTTACAATTTTCATATTCTAGCAAAGAAATATTTGAAATTTATTTTCCTTTGCTTTAATTAATTAATAAAATTTTATTAACAGCGCTTTTATTCTTTACTTGGCAGATACTAATCAATTACTCTTACTGAAATGAACGAAAATTAATAGATATTGAAGGTTTGTTTAACTGATCTTTTACTATACTATTTGCAGTTTTCTAGAAAAGTAAACTTTTTATTATTAGAAAAGATTTGCAGATTAATAAAGATGATAATTAGATGGTGCAAGATCTGGCAAATACTAAGGTACTAATTTTTCTCAAATAGTTCAATATGATCTCATATTATTCTAATGAAAGATAATTGATTGAGAACTAGTTCGGTCAATTCCTACCTATACTTAGACCAATAGGTAGCAGATTTTAATATAAAACCTTTAAATTTACAAAATGCGGAGTATTCCCTTTTTTAGATGACAGATCTTCTATGCCCACCACCTCTTTTGCAATACAATATGCAAATATTTGTTTTATTATAATTTCATCATTTTTATTCTGTTTTCAAAATGAATCGTATTCGAAAATATATTGTATTGTATTATTCAAGTACGTGCAAAGCATTACACGAAAAATATTTCTATCATTTTAAAGTTTTGTACAATTTTTATATATTTAAACCTTCTTTTCCCTAAGAATTTAAAGATTTATTTAGAAAAGTATACCTACTTAATTTCTGCTACAAACTGGCTATAAAACAAAATTCGAAAACAATTAAAATGGCTGCTAAATTTAATGTTAGGACAATACTTCAATCTTCGTCAGGTTAAAAATTAATAGTTTATAGAAATCATATGCTTGAATTTTCTCAGTAAACCAAATTTTGTATTCAACCCCACTTTAAAAGAATAGAGAATTTTAAGAGCTCAGATAATTGCGTAAAAATTATAGAGGCTAGTAACTTTTTATTCATTACACTCAAAAGCTCTAGTCAAGCCTTGGACTGGATGGATTTAACAATGACGACAATACGAGCATTAAGGAAAAGCGAAGATTGCTACACAACTAAAATTAGCAAGGTAAAACGAGAAGATGGCGACCAAGGAAGTAAAATTAATAAAGTTATGAATGAAATTGTATAATGATATAGTCTAGTGTTCCCAAAACTAGGAGAGCAAATGCAAGGGTTGCTATTATGACAGATAAGAAATAGAAGAGCGCTTTACAAAGATGTAAACGTATTAATCAAAAAATTATTAAAATTAAACAGAGGACGGGTAAAGAAAGAGAAAACAATAGAATTTTATAAAACTCTACAAAGACAATACAATAAAATCACCCAAAACAATTATGTTACTGTAATTTGAAACTGGAAATGGAGTAGAATTGCAACATTTTATCACTTTTAATAACCAAACATAACAAAAAAGACCACGCATGGTCTGCTACAGATATTTACTCTTTGATTAATTACTTATTAACAAACAAAGAAACGCAGTCTCTAATGCAAGACGTGCATGCGTACCGAGGTTCACTATCTTGTTGTCAGAAAAATAAACTTTTCAAATTGTTAGGTTACGCTACGAAATGACAACCAAAACAAAAACAGACAGAAAAATTAAAAATGGACTTGTAACTGAAGGATGACATACAATATCTTTATCAAACACAACACTACAGAATTATCTAGAAATGACAGATATACAAGAAGATACAGAAAATAATAGCACTACATAAAAAAGCGTTCGATCAAAGGTGTAAAAAAGATATAGAATAACAAAGTGAAAGAAAAGCTTCAATACAAATATATAAGCAGAAATGTTTAGAAGCAAAAACCATAATTAGAGAAACGCCCGGTAGAAGTTGACCGAACTGTATCAATTAAATTGAAAATGACATACAATACCGCCAAGAATTCGCTTATAGAGCAGAACTTACCAATGTCTTAAAGAATGTTAAAAACCGGAAATCTACTAGCATAGATGACATTAATATGAAATTGTTAAAATATGGAGAATTAATCTTATACAATAGAGTACTACATCTAGTAAATTTGTGTTGGAAGAAACATAAAATCTTTAAAGATTAAATATATCTTTAAAAAATCTGGTGTGAACATCACACGACTTTTCTTATCCTATTATTTGGGTAATTCTGGCAAAAATCCTGGGATTCAATTTTTTTTCGAGTTCCTATTTTACCAACTTTTACTTTAAATTCATGTTTATCTTGTGATAACAAATAATTTTTATTCTAATGAATTTTTTGTGTCTTCAACCGTTTAGATTAGCGACCGCTTTGCGACAGATTTTGCGACCTTGCTACCAAACGGTTCGGCTGATTTTTACCAAAAGTTTCGCACTACGTCCCCTACCTAGAAGTAACTTGCATACCAAATTTCAAGTCTCTAGCTCTTACGGTTCTCGAGACAGACAGGCGCACACACACACACACACACACACACAAACCAACTTTTTTGGTGTCCTGAGGCTATAATTCGTGAAATGTGAAAAACTGAGTAGGTAGTAGGTAAGGAAAGTAAAAAGGCAACAAATCCCACACAACTAAAAATAATAGATGAATCAGCTTGTTTACAAAATGTATGCTAGCATAATAAAAATTGGACCCAGATAATAGCCGAAACACAATGTGGCTTTAGAAAAAAATGACCTTGTATTGATGACATACCAACACTTAAACTAATAATAGAAAAAGACAAAAACAACACAGAAACACACATTGATTACATAAAAGCGTTTGACAGAGATATCAGATATAAATTGTAGAATATCCTAGCTAAAAAGGGGAATGCCATCTCACCTTATCAAAATACAAAAATTACCATAGATTTACAAAATACAACAGAAAAAACAAACAGATAACAATAAGACATTATTTATATATAGATGGTATGCTGACTATATCAAAAAAAAAGTATTCAATCTCTATAAAATTTCACAAGAATACAACTGTATAATATCCATAAAAAAGTCGAAAATAATAGCTTTTAAAAGATAATATCCAGTCCTAAAACAAATTGATAATTTTTAGTAAATAGAATGCAACTTATCATATGACAAAAACAAAAATGTGGAAAGCAAAGGAAATAAATTCCAGCATGTATGCGGAACATTGGAACGCACACTTACAGGAAAATCGAGTAAATAAATACAACTAAAATTCTATACTGCTATGTCAGTACCCACACTTATTTGTGTGTCACAATTAAAGACCTTACAAGGATTCAATCGGTTAAAATGCTATATTTGGGATCAAAATCTGTACAAAAGCAGACAGGATTCTTAATGAAGATATTAAAGAGGGAGTTAATGTTAAAAGCTTAAAAGACAAAATATATAAATATAAATCTAGATGGAATCGAACGCCAAATACAAGATTTTCATGACTAGTAGATGATTACAAACTAAAAAGACGGCGTGATGTGAGAAAACCGAGAATGAGGTGGAACATAAAACCGGAGCAAGCCTTAAGACCTAACCCGTACACGTTGAAGATGATAATTATAATGAATATCCAAATAGTAATTTTCATTAATTACACAAACAGTTTAGGACAAACCGACCGCTCTAGAAAGTTGCAAAATACGTTTTTTTGGTATCGGCTTTTGCCATTAAGTCTCTCCTAACGCGTTAAACTCTCTAGCAATTTTTTGCCCTCTTCATTGCAATAAATGGTCTTTCAGCCGATCTGGCAATTACTGGTAGTCAGGAACAACACAAAAGCTGTTAATACTCTTGGAAAACTTGATAAAGTGAAATTAATTTTAATGATTGGAATGGGGAGCATGTTTTAAACTATTTGTGAACCAATAAAAAAATTTAAAAACAACGTTGCGCTTCTTTAGAACAAAACATGGTTGTCGGTTTTGTAAATTATCTGTTGTAGAAACAGAAGTCCATATTTTACTAAGCAACACTGTGAGCCTTCTCTAGATTCATCTTTTGCTTGATAATAAGGGTATAGCCAAAACAATAAACCGAGTGGCTTTTGTCTTTCTATATCTCTTTTGGGCCTCCCGGTTTTCTATTCCCAGTAATATTATTTGATCATTTACCACAGCCAAAATACCTAAACGTGGGACAAATTCTATCCTATTTAAAACCCAGCACATTTGTTCCATGATTTCTATACGCAATATTATCTCAATTTTTTAGAAAACTAAAATGCAACCTACACGTCGCTTTTCTATACTAAAGAAAATTAATCTGCATGTATAACGTATAATATAAGAATTACCACACTTCGTAGTTTATTACCATGCCTTTCTTTCCTGTATTATTACGTGAATATCAAAGGCACGTTCCTTGCAGTTATCATTCATCTAAATCCACTATCACATCTACTAAAAAAACCGAATTAAGCTAGCGATAAAAGATTAGTTAGAACGGGCCATATATTCCGTTTGGACAAATTAATAGGTTAATCAGAATAAATACAAAACACAAACGACAATCTCAAATTAAAAAGTAGGAAATATAAAAGCAATCGAGCAATCGCTCGTTGAAATCTAATATGTACTCCTAATGTAAAAACCATTGATGCTATTGCATGAATATTTTAGGAATTTTTTGTCTGGAGTTATCAACTAATTCAGTATTGAACATAAACCGGCAATAATAAGTTGGCTATAGCAGCAACAATTTTGATAATGCACTCTATCACACGCCAATAATAACAATAAATATAAAAAACTGACAAATAAGTGAATATGTGCATGCAACACATAAATTGCAGTGAACTACAGTAGCAGTATAACTCGAGGTGGTATAATATTAAAGAAGCATGCAAAGAGCGGCTGAACGCACCGCATACAGGGAATCATTTTCATGGTGGGCAGACATGGTACTTCCAGATTTCCCTCACACTCAAACGTATTTCTGGCTATTAGCATGACAGTAGCGCTTACCAACATCGACAGGCATGAACTGAACGACAGAAAGTCTAGCGCCACCAGTGCGCATGGCGCCGCTGCACATGCAGAAGATATACACAACGTCTAATCAATGTTACAGGGGTAATGTGTGTATGTGTACTTATGATTACCAATAATACACAGTTGTTGCGACCAAATGAGTGAGTTGTGTGTATATTTCGGTTGATTAGGCTAAATTCCAATTACATCGTTATTAGCTTCCGCCAATAATATTCGATGTATCTACTCCCATACACGTAACAAGTATTTAAATATAGAAAGAGAACGTTATATGCGGACGTTGCTATGAGCTATAGTAAATAAAAAAATAATAAAAATTCTCTTTAGAACTTGTATAAATCTTTGGATCTCATAACACTAAAAAATCTAAAACTTTATCATAATTAAATGCTACAGAAATAAGCTTCAAAATTTACTTAAAAACAACAAGCTTGGTGGCTTATCAGACTAACTTTGGTGTTAATCAGGAAGAAACGTAGCACAAAATAGAAAATGGCTATATCATGTTATTTCGTGATAGAAGACAAATTAGTTTTAAACTTCTAGGACACATCAGTATATCTGCAATTAAACTATTATTAGAACCTTAATGGCTTCCAAATTGTCATAAAATGTTTTGCATATCAAGTAACCAGCACAAAAACTTATCCTTGCAACGAAATTCTCCTTTAAGTGCACCTGATCAATCAACTTATGAAAATTGCAGTCATGTGCGGGGAGCTAAAGATTATAAACTTTAAAGCATTATGGAGTCGGGAAAATTTACATTATTTGCAGCGGCACAATATCGCAGTCGTAATGCCAGCAAATGTCGATCGATGCTTGAATTAACTCGTTTACCTAAATAAAACTGAACCGAAACTAAACGTTTCTCTCTCGCAACCAAAGTCTGCGCGTTATATGGTATTAAAATGGAAGGATGGAAAACGCTGTCCTCTTAGAAAGCTTCGCTATCCTGTTCCTTAGAGGAGGGTGGAAATGATAATGGGAATAAGGTCAACAAGACGTTCCTTTTTGGAGATGGTCGGCCGGAAAACATATTACGTTTCAAAACTACTTTGGAAGATGGATTAAAGTGCAACAAAGCTGGATGGCGGAGGAGGTATTCTCATTGGCTTTCGCGAAAGAAGCGGACAAAGGAAGCAACTGAATTACCAATTAGGAGAAAGAACTCCCTTTAAAGGACAGATTAGCTTTCAGGCAGAGTAAAGATAGCATCCAGAGACGCGTCCTTCATGTGCACACAGCAATGCAACAAACATGCCTCCCTAGTTAAAATTAAGTTATGCAACTTTAATAGGGTCATTACCTGTTAACCTGCATGTTGCATGGCCCACTAAATTATTCACAGAACGCACGCTAGAATCTTCGCGCGGAGTTGCATTCGTGACCGCAATGCATGTGCGAGCCGTGCAATGTTAACTCCCGGAATAATTTATCGGGATTAAATTGAGGGGAAGCATTTTTCGAGCGCTGCCTGGCATGGATACTGAAAGGCGCGATGGCTGGTAAAACGGGGGAGTCTTAAGTGCATCCATGGTCTATGCAAAACACTAGGCTAGTGTGGTTACAGCTAAAGCTACTGCTATGGTGTTTTACCTTCAAGGGATCGTAGGTGTTATTAACATAAACGGACGCGCGCCGACCGATAAGGGAGCGACAGCCTATGGAGCTGCTGCGGCGGCCCGCCATCCTCAAGGAGGGCCCACGCTTTCCGCTGTTCGCGCCATCCACTGTTTCACGGCCGCCGCCCTCAACATACTGACATTGCATCCCCATCACGCGCACGCTCTGCTCATCGATTATGTCATCAACACGTGCTCCGTAGTCGTACTATCTTATCTCACCCCTTTCTTTAATCTCAGCGGTTTCAGTTTTTTTCTTTGATAGAGTAATTTTGTACGCAGCGGAAAGACAAACTTCCGCTTCGGTTCCAAGCAACTCCCAGTTTTATTTCCGGCTACTGAGCTTGGGGCGAAGATAACAAAAACGACTTAATATCTTCGGATCCAGGAGCAAATGGTAATCGGAAGAAGGTAAATCCCATCCATAAACCGGATTTAACCCTCATATTGACTGCGAAATCCATACAACTACATGAGAGCAAAATTACCTACCTTACAAGCAGTTCTACCAAACATATTGTAGTATTTTCTTTAATATTTTAATCAATATAAAAAAGAATCGTTTTCTAAATACATTTAAAGGCAATTTTTCTTAAATTCCGTATTTATTTTTGATTTTACTAAATATTAAGAAATCATTGTGTATATTAATTAAGTTAATAGATTTACCACAAAAGGAAGAACCAAAACAAATACATAGTAACGTTAACTAACTTTATAAAAAAGAAAAGAGCGAAGAATCGTCTGAAGAATTTGAAAGGTGGGAAAACCACGTTTTTGCTTTTTAAAAAAAACTGCAAAGTAATACATTCTCACGCAAATCAAAAACAGCTGGGCCAACAAAGGAAACTCGGAAACATAACTTAGTGGACAACGTCAAAGAGGAGGAAATTATTAAGGGAGAGATGGAAGAAATAAAGATACTAATTGAGACAATCAACAAGACAATGATAACAGAGGTTAATAAAATTATAAAAAAGTAAAAAATAACTAAAGAGTGAGATTTAAAAAACCAAGATAGTCATAAAATTAAAGAAGAAACACAGCTTAAAGAAAAACATTTTGAGAACAAGAAAAAAAGTATGAAGAACCTAGAACAAAAGTTAAAAAGCCAAGAAAAGATCAAAAAAATGACGCAGTGATTAAATGAGTACAGTTCAATAAACAAGTACTTAAAACAGGAATAAAATAGTTCCTACAAGCCGAACTAAATGTGTATTCAAAAATAGAAGCACAAATTATAAAAAAAAATGTTTGAGAAGAGAAAATGTGGTTATAAAATCGAAGAATAAGTCAAGAGGTACAACGCGTACATAAAGGATGAGCTCACATTTGGGCCAGTATGTAGAAGAATTTGAAGATATGAGTAAACGTGGTATAGAAAGAAATAATGAAAACGGAAATCTTTTACTTGCGTTTTGTTGTAACCGCAAGCTGTTTGTTGGTGGAACAACAGGTTTCACCTGATCAAAAAACTGAGAATCAGATAAACTACTCTTGTATTAGCAAAAAATGGCAGCGGGCTTTACTAGATGTACGCAAACATTAATTCTAACCATCATTTATTACGGACTAAAGTTCGATTACATTACAGTGAAAAAGTTCAAAAAATTAAAGACAGCAAGAGAAATAAAACTTTTAATTTAGCCCAACTTAAGAACCCAAAAATAAAACAGCGATTTATTTATAGCCCGCAACAACTTTCAAGAAAAATCGATTACACCTTACCAATATGACAAGTATGGCAAAGATTTAAAGAAACATTTGTACAAAAAGGAAAAGAAACAATAAAGTGCCAATTAAGGACAGGAATAAAGTTAATTTATGCACACTTAAACAAGGATTAAAAGGATGGCAAGAATATTTTGAAAAAATTATGAACATTGAGAACAAGAATATCCAAATACCACCAGCAGCTGTAGCAAATGAATTACAAATAAATACTGAAGCCCCAACTAGGGAAATATTAATTCAATTCCTTGGTGACATGAAAAATGACATAGCTGCCAGAAATGACCTATATTGTATAGTAACCATGTTATTACCACTTATTGAAAAGATCTGGGAAGAATGATGGTGGCACACCAGCGGATGTTCAACAAAGAACAAACAAAGCCAGGATTGTTTTCAAATATGAACCAAATCTAGAAAACGAACGGTATAAATACGGTAATTAAAATAAAAAATTTTTAATCTAACTATTAAATTCGTACTATTGTATAGCACAAAAACATAGTATATCACTCCATTAATAAAAATAAAGCTTCAATCATTTGTAAACATATACTTAAGGTACTTCTTAAAGATATGGTGGCCACAATGCATATCAAATATGGATTTATGGGAGAGAATAAGTCAAGAAAGCGTCAATGCATAAATTAAAAAAAGGAAGTTCAGATGCCTGGGTCGCACTTAGTCACGAAGCGTTAGAATGGAATCCACAAGAACAAAGTTTCCGTAGAAGACCGCACACAACCTGGAGTCGACCTGTAGCCGAAGACAGTGGAAAAAGTGTTGCAGAATTGCGTACAATTTCCAATGATAAAAAACAGTAGAAATACTATGTCAGTTATACCTTTGCATGCGTGCAACAAATACAACCCCTTACTTGAGAGTCGGTAGTTAATAATCTATAAGAACATTTAATTATACTAAAATGTAACTGATGTATCTCAAATGGTTATTTTAATTATAATAAAAAATTATTCCACTATTTTACTGTATGTCACTATTTTACATTATTTATAGTAAATAAACTTTTAAAAGGTCTACTATATTGTAACCAATATTTGAAGCATGTCTTTGTAGCAGAATTTCTAAGTAACTGTTACGAAACCATTATTCATTGACAAAATTTAATAAAAGCAACTTTAGTTGTCTAACTACCTCCCAACTAAGCTAACAATCGGTAATGAAAACTTTATATTAATAAAAGATAATTTCTATAGATATTTTGCCTTGTTGATGATTCTATTATATATATTTTATTAAAGTAGACTACGTGGTCAATCTGATAAAACGCTACCAATAAAGTTTGAACAATCTGAGAGGTTGAAAATCAAGAAAAAAATTGGTTCAAAAAATGTATTAACAGTAACACAGGTCTTTAACTAAGGCTTCAATATGGACTACCTTTCTTAGTAATCGAAAACATTTATTTCAAACTATCGAAATATAAGCACCCAATAGTTATCACAAAAGTTTGGACAATTCTGATGGACAATGAGCCGACACTTGCATAATCTATGCAAAGTCAATAAACGATGCAGAGAAGTCCCTCAGACTAGCAATGCAAGAGGGAACTAATCAATATGGGAGAAAATCATATGACAGTCCTCAGGATCTTCGATCCTTTCCCCGAATTGTTATCGATTGATTTATCTTTATAATTCAAATATATCAAACCAATGGTTAAATAGAGACCAAGTTGCAGAACCTATTGTAAAACGAGTTTTTCGACCAAAGTGATGAATTACAAAAGTGTGATTTACTTTGAGGTGATTTCTGAAGATCGGCTACTATCAAACTTGACAGAATGTCTGCCATCTTAATACAACGATACCTTGGTAGCTAAACCACATACAGCTTACGAAACCCGACATTGGTATCATTGGATTACCATCTGTTCCAATCAACGACTGACTTTTTGGCCGAAAGTCACTTTGCCCACTTTCAGGAAGTAGAAGACGGATGTCGTTACTTGTATGGTTACTCCATCTTCTCTCATTTGTGTCAATTTGAACCTCAATTTTTTTAGATTATTACCCCACCTTTACCGTGATTACATAATATTGATTTTTACCTCAAAGTTCCTATTTAGCACCATCAGTGCTAATGTCAATACAACAAGAAGGTCGCTTCAAGGCGCAAATGGTTGGGGAGGTATTGGCCTTAATTTAAAATTAGGCTGCGGATACTACATACACCAATAAAACACATGATGATTCAAAAATATTTTGTTTGGACCATTTATGATATCTATTGCCAAAGATTTCCACATCCTTATCGATGTAATAGCAAGTCTTTGTAGGCACAAATTATTTGGAATGACTTCAAGTCTTCTAGTACAAAACCAATTATTAATTTGATTTATTGGGTTCTATCACAAATTATACAGCCAGCGTGGTCCCGTGGTTGAGGGACGGGTTGCGATGCTGATGGACCCAGGTTTATTCCCGAAGCTATCTGATACTTGGCAGGTGGCCTACTCAGTTGTTAAAAATAATTGAGTACCTGCGTTCATTCTAACAAGGGGTAATAATGGCGGTCGTCTAAGGTGCGGAGCTTGCCGCATCGCCCCGCATCAGAGATGATGCGCGACGACCGAGCAAAGAGAGCGAACGTAGGAGAGCCTTAACCTCTCAGTTTGCAGGCCGTGCTCCCACGCGGGGCGTAGGGCCTTACCATTATTATTATCACAAATTTACAAAAAAAGCTAAAGAGACTTCTAATTCCATCAGTCTCTTCTCTGACCAAGACTACCTTTACTTAATGCAAACGTTTTTTTCCTGAGAAAGAATGTTAATGAAAGAATCAAAAATTATAGCCTATGTTTACAATTTTTTTATAAAAACTCTCAGTCATGGTTTCTACTAATTGGTAACTCTGCAAATTAGTCGAAACTGTTTGTTTTGAATCAAGTTGTACTTCCTAATAGTCTTCTAAAGCACACTTCCTTCAGTAATATTTTATTATTGCCATCAAGAAGCTAATTAGTTAATAATTCTGCAATAAGAATGCCGCTTCGCCTGGTTTCGACAATACTATGGAAATGTCGCATTAATTAGCGGCACTAGACTTTGTTTTTGTTTGTGTGAGAGCAATTCTAAAAATTTAAATTACTACCGGATTAAGATCATTATACGCAATTAGAGAGAATAATCATTTGTTTAGGACTACACTAAAATACCTTCCGGACTTATCACCCTGCAGTTATCGTTTGGACTACTAAAAGCAGCTCTTGAAGGACAAAGATTTAAGCTATTGGCTGGTGTCACAAACACCTACACTATATGATAGCAGCATCAAAACGCTACATTCTCTATTGAGAAAGTGTCTTTCCAAGTCAGTAAATTGTGTAGAAAAATAACTTTGTATGTTAATATTTTTTTATACCTCAATAAATAAAAAAAGTCCTATTTATTTTTGATTTGCCCACATATAAGAAAATATAGGATTTATAAAGCAATGATAACATAATTCGGTTCAAAAACACAAAAACAAACATATTATGTATCAATAATAACTAAACTCACGCTTGATAGAAAAAGAAAAGAAGAAATTTGACAAATGTGTGAAATAGAAAAATAATGAAAAATTGGTAAAAGAAACATACAGAAAAAAAAATATCCAGAAATGTGTAAATCACTAATGTATAGAGCAAGATACGCCTCTAAAACATGGATACCAAACCGAATATGGTCACCAACCAAATAGAGCCCACACAAACCAGCATCATTTTAGTTTAAAAAAAAAGAAAGTGAGTATGTGAAACAATAGGCAAAACCTTCAAAAACAAATCAAGACTATCTATCCAAAGATGTTTTTATAACATAATAGACACAAACAAAAACGAAAACTCAAGTACTAAGATCATCCAAAAGAAAATAAAAAAATAAAAGAAATCACGAGAAAGGACATAATACAAAACAAAAAAATACCAAATGAAGCAAGTAAAGCAGTTAGAAAGAAAGCAGAAAGATGCAAACAAAAATGGAAAGAGCAATTCGATAGGATGGAAAAACCAGGCTCCTACAGATGATAAGAAGATAAAAAAAATTTCTACGAATAAAGAAAACATTGGAAGAAAAACGATTTATGGATGCGACTGGAATTAAAAATCCCTGTAGGTTTTATGGTACATATAAGTGAAGATTTTTAGGAATGTGCCCAGCAGTAAAAAAAATATATTTACTCGAAGACCATTTCGAAGAAAACTGCTATAGGTGTTTTTGTTAATCATTCTTTTCTGTATTTATTTCTTCTTAATCTTTTGTGTAAGTTTCTTCTTCTCGATTATCTTTACACTTGATGTTTTTATAGTTCTGATAATTCTTTGGTTTGCTTTTCTTAATCTTTTTTATAACAATTTAAATTTTTATATTAATACACTACTTTAATGTTAAAATTCTGTAGTAACTTCCAGTTGAAAAATTACTCAATACCATATTGGTTTTGGTAAAACCTAATTGTTTCGTTTATGACACTGCTAATTAATTTATATAATTTTTTATGATTATTCCTTGGTTTTTTGTGCCTTATGAGATTATTCTAAGTCTATCAACGACAGATTACATAACAAATTAAGTTATTTGATTCCCCTCCTCTCCTTCAACGTCATACACTTCAAATTCCACAAAACCTGCCGTATCTACATCTCCAGTTATTTTATACACTCGAGCAATGTGCTTCTATGTTTGTTTGTTTTTTGCTTTTTACACTGCGAGATAATAAAAAGTACCGCCTTGCTTTGTCGGTAATGACTAAATAAAGCCATGTAATTGAGATATTTTACACGTTCCTGTTTCGTGTTTTAAAATATTACCGGAGTTTGCGCTATTATAAGCAATTAAATATGTTTTTCGAGTTTTTGTCCGCCGTGTTTGTATAAGGATAATAAACTGTGCATACAAAGATGGATTAAATATAAACTGACCTTCCTTTTCTGTGGCCAGCAAACTTTTGTACGATCGACATAATTTCCGGTGGTAGTAAGCTAGCGCCATTCCAAACTCAGCTCAATTCGGTTAGCTATCAACAAAAATTTGCCTAATTGTTTAAAACTATTTCCTTATTGTGTGATTTTTACAAGTTTCGGCTATTTAATATGATAGGCAACTCCTTCTATCTATGACGTAGGAATAAAAAAACTTTCAATCTGCCAAGCATAAAAAAGTTTATATTTAATCGCTCCTCGTATATGGCCTGTCGGCTTATTAAACTTGAAGGTTTTTCTACCTTTGCCTGACTAATGAGCATATACAGCATTTTCCTGTTTGGCTGCGATGGTCATAAATTTACTTTATATATTTGCGTTATGCTTCCTCAAAATAAGTTTATTTCCTGAAGATAACTCATCGTAAAGCAACCCACACCGAACATGAATTTCCATTTCTTTGTTCGATACGTTGGTGTGTGCCAAGCGGTCAAGTTCAACTTTTCCGGAACAATTTTAATTTGATATCTGCCGTGCATAAATACCAGTGTTGTGTGCGTGCGCTGGCGGCGAGATCAAAGCGGCGGCGTACCGTTTGAAGTCAGACAATTACCAGCTGGCCTTGAATTAGAGGGTTTCTCACAACTCCCGTGATCGGTCACACGTACATTCATCCACGGCACGTTTAAGGAATTATTTTTAAGGCATCGCCGCCGCACCGGTTTCGACATCAACTGGCACACAAAAATGCCGCGAACTAAGCCAAATAAATTGATGTTTACAGCCGAACTGATTTTGTTTGGAAATAGAGCTGCTATTTCCAGAAGGCCTTAGGAATGTAGTAGCCAGCCTGATTAATTTATTTCGTCGGTTGCTTTTATTTACAGCGGTTTATTACGTGCCAACATCAAACTTCTAATTTTAAATTCCTTAAACCAATACGATCCTTTGTTTAAAAAAACCGCTCTTGAAGGAAGGTCACCACGACTCAGCTTCCAATATACATCTGTTAGAGCAGAAATATTATCTACAATTTAAACATTTACGTACAATTATTTATAGGTCTCATATAATTATGTTTGTTAACGGTATCAAAGTGTTCGATGAAATTTTGGCAAAGGGGGGGGGGGACTGTGGCAAATAATACAATTATTACCTAAAAAAAAGGAAGCACCCAAAAGCGTATCATATTTTTTGAAATGTCATTACCTGGACTTTCATTGTCAATTTACGTAAAACATTTCAAATTAATTTTGAAGATGACGTTGAACAACCAGATGTTTCCTTACTCTTTACTATAGAGTTTGTTTTCCCAACAAGCATCATTCCATCAACTGACTTTTCTTTCGATAAAATTCAATAGTTTACAACATATATCAAGACCAATAAAAGAAAAGCATTATTCACTATTATATTATATAAAAAAATCACAAATCTGATTTTTACACAATACTTGACCTGTTATACCCATCACCCGGACAATACGAGGAGCGTTCAAGTTCTAAGGTATCCACATTATTTTCCCGGCAGTGAGAATAAGTAGAAAGATGCGGTTAATTTTAAAAGACGCCAGAAATATTTTTGAATTTGTAATATAGATATAATTTATGGAGCTCGCGATAAATTTGATTAAAAATCAAAATTACTCATTTTTACCTGGCTTCTTAAAATTTTTTGTCATCGTGTGAGTTATGGTCTGTCTTCAGATCATTCTCAAATACTTGCAACGATCAGTACATATCTCGTTTACAGAAATTGTGTGCCGAGAATACCCAATAAAAAGTGGAAGAAGAACTAAATCTAATTTAAGTAGATAAAGCTCTGACAAGGTTCACCTTCATACTCAAGCCGACAACCCACCAAGCCACACCACAATTAGAAGCATAAAAATAATTCAATAAGATTCCTACAGAAATCAAAAACTTATGGCGTCATACTTAAGCTCCTTTATTGAATCTTACAAACTATTAAATAAAAGGTAATTTGGGTATAAACTTTTTTCATAATTACCTTGCCAATCTGAATAAGCTTAGCAATTCAATGTGGAAATCGCTTAAATATAAAAATAAACTCAAACCTCCAGTTTCTTATATATACCACCCAACCCTTCCTGTCGCAGAATGAACCAGAAGTGATAAAAAAGACAAGTTTCTTTGTCGAGTACCTTGCTAAAACCTTTACGCCCAATGATCAAGAAGAGAACCACGAAATAAATACACACAGTTTCAACATTCTACAAAACGTACCTCCAATTAAAGTTTATTTGTAAGTTAATCAGATTTCTAAATCCTGAAAAAACTGTAGGCATAGCTGAAGTAACAACAAAAATGTTAAGAACTGACCCAAGCAGCTAAATACTGGTAAGATCGTATGCCAAAGTCAGAAAAGAATCCAACTGAAGTCTCGTCATACCGTTCAATAAGTCTTTTACCTGTTATATAAAAGGTACTTAAAAGACGCAGCAAATTCACCGTATAAATCATGTAGCAAACCAAGTATTTGAACAAAACAAATGCTGTATTTTAATCTCTCTGGATGTTAACTAGGATTTTTACAAGATCTCTTTTTGACAGTTGCTTTAAATCTTACCTCAGTGAACGCACATTTAAAACCACAACAAATGGAGAGGTGTCTAAGAGCTTTACGATCGCCATTTTTTTCACACACAAAGATCTAGTAAGAACCAACTACATACCTGACTGATGAAACCAAATCTAAGTATGTAGATTTTACAATGAGGAAAGAACTTCATATTACTCACAATTGAATGGGTTTCTATTTAAGGAATCTGAGTCTCATCCCATATCCTTTTCCCTTGCTGGTAGTGGATCTCTTGCGGAAGGTGTGGAGCGTGTTGGTCGTTTACGTTACCACCTCATGGAAAAATTAGTGTTTTCGGACGTTTATAACGGTTACGTTCTTCTGAATCGTAGTTTCCAAGTCTCCTAATATTTGAGTTAGAGTGCCCTTGAATTTTGCCGTAGAGTTTAGTTGCGTATTCTCGCAGGAATTCCTCGATCGTAGGAATTCCTGCACGCCTGTGGAGAGAATCGTGTTCTTGGCAAAGATGGACTTTGGTATCCGGTTCTGGATGACTTACAGTTTTTTTTATATTTGCGTATATCATCAGTCTCAATTGTCTTGTATATTGTTAGTTCGTTTTCTGGGGATATTTTCTCAAATACCATATTTTGAACCTTCACTAAGAAATTGTAAAGCTGCTCAACCAAATTTTCTTTCACTATTTACTGTTGCGTTTATTTCTCACGCATCATTCTATCAACTGACTTTGGATACCTTTACATAAAATTCAACAGTTTACAAAAGACGTAAGGATGACCAGAAGTAAATCATTTTCAGCATTTTTGGGTTTTCAAATAAACTTTGCTAATTTCTTCACCTGGAAGATTAAGCTCACAGTGTCATTAAAATTTGCTGTTAAGTAGAATCTAAATTATTCGCCTTTTTGTATAATTTGTTGGTTATGTCTGAGACAAATTGCAATTGTAACGTTTGATTGTTTTATAAATATTAAAAAAGTATTTACCTATATAAACAACTACAATATCTAAGTTGAAAGAAAAACCTACAAAAAATAATAAAACAAAGTAAAAATCAAATTTAAAGCAACAAAAAATATGGAACGTGCATATATAAAAATTATATTTAACACCTGTAAAATAGAATTTTTATTCTAAATAATATTAACTTAACGATAACTACGATTGCTTCTCTTCAAGCTGATTGCGTGACATGTAATACTTAGTTATCTAGCAGACACATACTTGAAATATCAAATTTATCGTTGAGAAAGTTATCGATTCTAGCAATACATCAAAGGTTGATTGTGATTTAGTTATTTACAGATACCTATATTAAGTTTGCCAACATTGCCCTAGTTTTCGGAGAAAGTTTAAATTAAAAAACTTTAAATATGGTGTGTTCCGAAAGCATTAACTATATAATTAATACTCATAATAAGAAAATTTAATTTAATGTATTTATTAAAACTCAATTGGATCTCAACAATTATTAATAGCAAAAGCAATAAAAAACATAACACAAAAATGCGATTATCTAATGGAAATGGAAAAGGCTTTGTTCTGCGAGTTAAGAAGATTTACACTCCTTATCGGTTTTCTTTAAAACAGGGAAAATGGTTTAACCCCAACTCCTTAAAACATTTAAATAATGCGTTCCGTATAAATAAACACACTATAATTGATGAGGTAACTCCCTAAAAACAGAGAATGCTCTAAATATGTTACTGCGTTGGCAACAGCTAATAACCTAAAAGCTCGTAACCTTTATTACTGATTCATCATCCCCCGCATGTATAAGCGGCCTGAAAATTTAATGAACTTCACCAAAATTCCCGGTGTTATTGGATACAGCAGGCGAAATTTTGGCTGTACCTGAATTACAGCGGTTTATTTCACTAATTATTTTAGATTACAGTCTACTCCAAATCCGCAAGGAAGCGTCCTAAATTAATTTTGAATAAAACCTAATTTAATTTGATTATATTTTTGGGAAAGAGTTAAATGGATATATTGCGTTGCTAAGGTTGTCCTAAATATTTTTAAATAATCCTATTTCTAGGTTCTAAGGAAAATCCTTTAACGCTTGCGAAAAAATACATCCCATTATTATAATAACAATGGAGGGAAAATACAGCTTAGGTCGAGACAGGTCATAATTTAAAAGTGCAAGACCTGATTTATAAGTTGGATGCGGCAAGATCCCAATTCTATCCAATTTTGCGGTCTTTGTGCAACAATGAGCAGGCGCATTATCTTGTTGCGAGGTTTTAAAGGTCAATCGCAAAACCTTTAAAACCTCGCAAATGCGCCCCAGTTGTTTATTGTACAGCTCGTAATTTATGGTTTTTACATTTGGAACCATTTTAAAATGCATTATACCATTAACATTCCACCGATATTATGACTCTTTTGTCAAAACGTTTTAGTATTTGATAGCTGATTTTGGCCCTGAGCAACGCAGTGCTTGCAACTATTAACAAATTAAACTCATTTTTCATCACAACTGACAAGCAGTTGACTAGAAATCTAGGCTTTCTCGTTGGCTTGTGTTTCAGTAACTTCGTAGGAATCCGATCTTGCTTTCTTAAGCACACAGTCAAGTATATTCAAGATTCCAGACAGTCATATATAACAAATCGCGAGTACTTGATAAAGGTTTAGGATCCTGACAAGTCTCTTCATCATCTAAAATAGATAGTCGGCCAGAAAGTGATTGACCTTCAAAACTAAAGTCACCACAATCAAACCGTCTGTATAGTGTGGCGCAAAGTTATTTTTTATTATTTATTTTTATTTATCTTTTATTTCTAATTTTATTTATTTTGCAGTATTTGATATGGGCACATACAATATCGTCCAATGAACTCAAACAGTGATATTTTATTTGGAAATCAGTGATCAGACAATTTTATGCCATTAAATAAATAATAAAATGATCAGGGAATTCTGCACCAACCTGTACCATTTCGAAATAGTCACATAGCTCACAGTTCCTTATTCTTCGGAGTCGTAAACCTCTTTTACAACATCTCTTGTTAGCATTTCCCATTTTCAGAAATATCAGATCCAAAATCAAAGTTTAATTTGGTCAGTTACCATTTGGAATCCAAAGATAAAGAACTTAAAAGAATAATTAATTTTAAAAATTATAAGCACTTCATTACACCTCTAGAGTTTTCAAATTAAAAATAAATTAATAGCCATTTGAAAGGAAATAGTAAATTCTAACTCAGTGTGACACGCAGGAAACTGCCGAGCGTAGTTCCGGGATACTAATAAATTCCGTTAATGAAAAGCGGGCTAATTTAAAAGCACTGTTTAAAACTATTATCCGTTACCATAACCAAAAACGTATTGTTATATAAAGAATATATTCATTATACAAAATTGTTCGTGCATATTACGTTGTGTCGGGTCGCCATGTACAGAACAATTGAATAAATAAACGCAACGCATCAGAAATGTTTGTGCAAACGGGTTACCACAAGAATAAATAAAATCAACAGTAGCTCAACATGTCTTGGAAAATCCTATCCACTCAACTCAGTTGACTTTGCAGACACATGAATGTGCTCAATTCTAAGAACAGGTGCGCGAGATTGTGTAAAGAGGCTGTAGAGATTTATAAACGTATACATTAATTTTAACAAAAACGACCTAAATCTTGTTTTTGACGTTATTACTATAGAAAAAAGCCTCACGCAGATGGTGCAGCTAACCATAATCAGTTCTAACTGAGAAAAATATGTCAAAAACAAAAAATACTCGTATTAAATTAGTATCGAGCCATATATTTACATAGCCTCAATCTCTTTTAAAGTCAATATCTTGAGATCCTATACACTTCTCTGAGTGTTCTTTCCATTATTCAAAATATTTCAGAAAATCCTCTGCTGGAATAGCAAATAACTACCTTATCGCATTAGCTTGAACCTCATAGTAGTCTGAAGCAAGTCATTAATAACTGCAGCACGGTTTTACTTACGTCCTGGTGATAGTTTTTGGAATTTTTAGCTTATCTTCGTGATTGCAACCAGTACACTTTTAACATTTTTTGATATTCTACTTGTTGCTAACCTTCTAAAACAGATCACTTTCAAGAAATCCCCAAGAATCTCTAAATTATTTGTGCCATTCCTTTATTCATGCTGCACTTATTGCATTGTTCTTAAATATCTTCTGAATCAGTCAAATAGTTTTTACCTTTTCGCAAAATTTGATCCAAATTTGCTGCTCAACTCACTCAGCTATTGCAAATACGACGATCACACACTATACGTGCTTACTAACCTACGTCTAACTCCCAATTGACCCAGCCAGTAAAATTGTTTTAATTTACATATGTGCATTACAGGTCATTTTCATAGGCAGCCAGGTTACATCGTAGTCGCGCTATTTTTATTATATTAAGACAGACTTATTATTTTCAGATAGACCACGTATGTCAAAATTACTAAATTTAAACGTTAAAAGCAAACGTTAAAATCTACAAAGCTTATGTCAAACCAGCACTGGCATGCAGCGTAGAAACATGTATCAAAACCTGCTAAAGCTAACGAGAAAAAACAATAATTGCCAAAAGAATAATGGATAAGGTAAATATCAAAATGTAAAGAAAAAAACTAAAATTGCATGAACGATAACTGGATATTTGTATCGTAACAAGCGCTGTGGGGCAGATTAAATATCTATAAAAAGAAGAAACAACTAAATAAACTATAAAAGTAACAAATAATAATAAAAATTTATATTTATATTTATATATAATATAAAGTTATAACCAGCCAGTTCGTAATCGATGGGTTAAGACGCGTGGATTGCAGATTTGCTCCAGCGAGTGGTCCAGCCTGACAAAAAATAACTAGGTGTTTAATATAATACTTAATTAGAACGAGGAGTAATAATGCGGTTGTCTAGAGCGCGGTGTTTCCCAACTGGACAGTGAGGGCAAAAATATAAATGTCTTGGCCTTTTACTTCGTAGTCAATATTCCTCCGTAAGATACAAAACTTCACAACCATAATAATATTAATAACAAAATAAATAATATCAAAAAATTACGTTAATAAGAGCAAACAAACAAAAACTTAACACAGTCGTATGAACCACATACATCCCTCGGTCCTACTCATTTTTTTTTTGCTACTTCATTCTCGTCGGACCCACATACTACTATTGACGTTTTTATTCTCTTATTTATCTTCAATATTCTTTCCGATATCCCAGTTTATTTGTGTATATATTTTAACTTCTTTTTTTTATTATACATGCCACTCTTTCTTTAGCTCAATATCTGTTATCTATCCCACTGTATGAATGTGTCTTCCTTCCAGTTCTATTTCTCCTCTTTCTTTCTTTTTAGTCTCCGTTATACCTAAGATTCTACTCCTACTTTCTCAAATTTTTCCTCTAATTACTTTTCCTTTCCAGTCGGGCTCCTGCGTTTCATATTTGTGCGTTTTTCTTTTCTGCTTGGTTCTTGTCTGTCTCCTCCTTCCGTGTGTTTATATTGGTTTGTATCGTCACTTCCTTTATCGTGTCCTTTGCCTTTGCTAGGTCTGTCAACTTGGGTCTATCCTTTGTAATTTTCAGTTGTTTGTGTTTCTCTCATTCTGCGAGTTTTTATTTCGTTTCTAGCATGCCATTACCTCTATTTTATTTCCAGTCCTTCCCCTCTATAAGCAACTTTTGATATCATTTCTGACGTTTTTTCTCGGATGCTTTCCTCCTAATTTGTTTTTCAATTTTCAGTTCTTTATATAAACGTTATCTTTGAAAAAACATTTTTTGTTCTATGAATAGTATCTTGGATAGCTGTGCAAATAACCTGCAAATTTAAATACGGGTTGTCTATCATCATGATGACCTTAGAAAAGTTTTGCGGACCGATATACAAGTATCTTTCAAAAATGAGTTTTTTAGATTACGGATCTAATGGTGAGGTTTACTTACACAGCGAAGGAGCATTAGAAATAAAAAAAATTAAAATAAAAATTTAAATTTCAAAGCTTGCGAAAACCATTCTAATATTGAGCAATGTAGGTACTCAATTGGCTTTAATGACCGAGTAGGCTACCCGTTCAGCGTCTGGAGCCCAGAATCAAACCCAGGTCGGTTTGCACTACAACGCAGCGCTTTAAAAGCTCGATTGGCAGATAAAGGATGTTCGATTTGAAAAATAAAATACTCCCACGTTTGGACAGCAAATTAGGTGCAGTATATTTATAAATTTACTGATAAGAAATAATAGATGAAATGGAAAAGGGGGGATTAAGAAATGATTGTAATAAATTATAGTCTAGGAGAGAAAGAAGACTAAAAACAGATAAAAGTTACCTTTAAAAAAGAATAGCAAAATATATCTGGTATGCAGTACTAACAACTTAAGTATCAAGTGTTGAAACTTAAATTTTGTTAAGGTACAAACCTTAAAGATATGTTTAGTTGAAGAGCGAGGAATTTTAGCGGTCGTATTTTTGAGCCAAATAAATCACCGAAAATCAACTATATTTGAGCTTTCGAAAAATAACTTTCAAAGAGTCACCGCCTTAAATTCTTCGGTAAAATTTGTAATATAAAAATTACAGAGTAGTACACCACAAACTGAGACGTTACGTTAAACTTTGCCTTCAACGTTTTTCGCAGACCTATAATTAAAAGGACAATTCGAACCAAAAGTTTTTGGTGGAATTGCTAAGAGTTGGTGTACTTACAGTTGATTCCAAATTATCAAAATATACATTCAGAGCACTTGGATCAAATGCATCCCGACTTTATCTGAAATCTGCTCTCTTTTGGTGTATCAAAAAAATAACGCTGATTTACACACAGTACGAAAAATATAAAAAAATAAAATTGCACCTTTCAACATCCATTTTTCAGATTATTGACTTATTACGGGGTTTATATTTAAAATATACAAAAATTGGATAATAACTGTTTTGTCAAAACCAAAAGAATAGTTTAAAAAAAAATTTAACCTGGCGCAGACATTGTGGATATGGATTATACTTTGAATACTGAACAAAAAGTATGTTTCAGAGTATTTTTTAAAGTTCAAGTTTCATTTGGCATGCAGAAACATGAATGAAAATTGTTGAATTACTTAAGAACAAAACGACCTCGTTCAGTTAGCTGATTACTTTTTATACGACCTTTGTACCATGTACAGATCAGTGAAAGCTCTATTTTACCTATTATTGTAAAGTAAACAATTTATTATTTACTGCCATTTTTATATTATTAAAAAATACTAAACCATTTTGAAAATGCGAGTCACATTTTAAGGTGAGTAGGGCATAGGCTCGCACGCTTCTCTATTATCTTTTACTAAATAGCGTCAGCACCCCGCACACCGCTGTCGCAAGTTATCTGTCGGTCGGTCTTACGTCCTCCCTCGCCCCGCCAAGAACAGCAAGCGGTCATGAAATTCTCTCCCATCTCTTTCAAATTCGGCCGTCTCCGTCTGAGCTTCCTTTGTCGGTGTCGGCGGTTGACGTTAAAGCTCAACTAGCGAGATCCCCGGATATAAAAAGAGACAACGCCTGTGGAGCCGCGCCGATTCTGAAAAAATGGTTAATAACGCCGCGCTGTGATGTCAGTTGCGTCACGAGGTGTTACCGCACTCGCCCATCACACTTTATGGCTCTAAATACAGCTGTGAAGATCGTGTCGAAATATAAACCTTTATGCAGGCGTCTATGATAACAGACAAGATTATGTTAATGAGAGCCTTCCCTCAGCCCTCTGGAGGTTTCAAAAAAGCAAAACACCTCCAAGCCAACTGTAACAATCTAAAACTGCTTTCATGTGATCACCAATTGTTAAAAAAGTAATCAAAAGGCGGTCTTTAAATATTCTATGACCCGACACTTAACATTAAGGGCTTTGATTTGATGACAACTTTATGTGGCTACGATTTGAGCCTTTTAAATATTCTCAGGCTTCGTTTGTGGCCTGTAGATCTACAAACATCGTGGAAAAAGTTAAAGGGTTCCTAAAATAAATTAAGGGTGTGCGCCAAAGCCAAGCTAAAACCGGAAATACCATACAGGTATGCGCCATGAACGAGAGGTAACGTTATTATTTTGCTAGAAGGGTTTCTGTCAATCGGTACACACGGACTTATAAAGCTATATTTGGATACAGCGAGGAATTACAGCTGGATGCAGTTTTTAGTTTGTCTTACCTGAGGTGATGGATTAGGTATAATAAATCAGATGTTCATTTTTAACCTTACTGTCAACTGATCAAAAAGATACCAATTTCTAACTGACCTTAATACCTGGAAACTGTGCGTATAATCAGTTATATAAAATATAACTAAAACAAATATATGCTAAACTTCGTAATTGCTTTAATATAACGCACGACTTTAATCAACTCCTTCATTTGCAGCGAAATTTAAAATGTAAGCTAATTCAAAGAGGTAATCCGCATATCTTCTTCACCGCAGTATGTGTTCTAAAATAAACGAAATAAATTTTGTTAGATGTTCTCCGACTACATGCTTGTAGGTGGTGGTATTTTTATTATAAAATGTTGATACCAAGCACATCAAAGTCCTTCTGAAACATTGAGGAAGTGGCCAATAATTTACCAAAACCTTTCAATGTCAACTATTCTAAACATAAAGAACATCCTACTATTATCCTATGTCTTCTACAAGTGATGATAACACCCCTGAACAAGATGCAAACAAAAACCCATAGCAAAATATTAAACAAACAAAAAGAAGGAAAATAATAAATTTAGTGAATTAATAAAAGAAGAAGGTGAAATATCTAACGACAAATAAGTCGACAACAAAAACACAAAATCTCATTCAATCTTTGTTTATGGGGTGTTAAAATATCAAGAAATGATCAAAAAACTTAGAGATACACCAGAATTGAGCAATATTATCAAAAAAAAAAAAAAATCAACTGTAGTCTCCCAGACACAAAAAAATTGAAACATTACATGCGAGAAAACGATATATCACTTTAAACAAGACCGAACATACAAAGTCGTCATTCAAAATTTGTATTATTCATCAAACAGGAAATAAACTCTACATGAACTTAGCAACCTAGGACACAAAGTCAGAAACATCTTAAATACGAAAAGTAGAGTAACAAAGGAGGCAGTAAACATGTTTTTCGTTGATCTAGAATTGGCGACCAGCAATAAAGACATTTATAACGTAACTAAAATGCAAAACAAACTAATTGCAATAGAACCGCCAAAAATGGTTAATGGCTTTCTATAGTGTATGCGCTATCAACAATATGGACATACGAAAACTTATTGCAACAAACCATTTGTTTGTGTAATATATGGAGAACTACGTATCACAGTCAACTGCAAGACGAATAAGGATACTCCAGCTAAATGTGCATTGTGTGGTGGAGCTCAGAGGAGCTACAGAGAATGCGAATTGTATCACAGATTTCTGAAAATCCTAACAACACGAACAACAAACTAAACATCTAATAAAATACTCAAATAGCCACCATACCATGAAATCCGATTTAAACATCATTTGTGTAGCAAAATGCTAGCTATGCGAATGCAATAATAGTTAGTAGAGCAAAATGAGCGCAATTTAAACTCGAATGTACACAAACCTCACCTACAAGCCACAGTTATAAAAGTTGAAATGCTCTCTTATGAGTTAAAAGTTGCATCCGTTTATGACCCACCTCGCCACAACATCAAAAAAGAGCATTTGAAGACTTGTTTCAAACAATTCATCATAGGCCGAGACTTTAATAGTAAGAACAGTAAGAAGTTGGAGATTAAAAAACTCATAGCTGTGAAAAGGAAACCCAGAGCAAAACACCGGACTCAAGCACCTGCAGATAAAAATGTTTTAAATGGTCTAAAGGCACAAGACCAATCCTTTCACGACTATATCACTCGCCAGAATAGATATAACAGCTCAATCTAGAAACCGGTAAAAACTCACAAAAACCCAAAAATCAAGTGATTCCGTAAAAAATGAAGCAGATCCCAATCCACAATAGGTCATAAATAACAAATAAAAAGTTGAATTATTTGCAGAGTACCTTGCAGAAGTCTTCGCCCCCAAAGACGACGTTTCTGATGAGATAAAAAGACAATTAAGTATAAGTATTCCAAACAATTTTCCTGAAATTGAAATATTCACCTCGAGAGAACTCCAATAGAAAATCAAATTTTTAAACCTACGAAAAACTCCCAGTATAAATGGTGTAACATCTAAAATGTTAAAGAAAATACCAAAAAAAGAATCTTGCATATATATTTAATGCTATTCTTAAACTGAATTATTGGTCCAAGCAACTAAAAATTGTGAGAATTATATTAATCCAAAAGCTTAACAAAGACTTAAATAAGTATCATCCTATCGTCCAATAAGATTTTTGTCCATCAGTTTGGCTTCCGCCAAAATCATTCTACAATGCAACAAACCCATAGAGTCTGTCACAGGATTGATCAAATATTAGAAGACAACCAATTTTGCACATCAATCTTCCTTGATGTAAATCAATCGTTTTTGACAAAGTTTAGCACTTGGGATTATTGTACAAGATTAAAACACTCTTGCCCATAACGTACTATAATTTTCTTAATTTCTCTTTATATGACAGAAAATTTAGAACCATTAAATCTGGAGTACCGCAAATAAACGTCATGGGCCTCTTACTATATGTTCTGTACACTGCAGATTTACCAGTAAACGAAAACACTACAATGGGTATATTTGCTAATGCCACTGTCATTCTCTCTGCCAACGATAATCCACAACTAGCATCCATCACTTTACAAAATCATCTAAATAAAATACAAACGTGGGCGCACAAATAAAAAATTAAGAAAAATCAGTACAAGTTAACTCCACTATCTATAGAGACTAGTTCTCCCGTTTATCTAAACAGCATACAAATACCTATATCAGCTAGTACAAAATATCTAGGAATTCATTTAGATAGCAGGCTAACATGTAAACAACATGTAATTAAAAAACATAAACAGATAGATTTAAAGGTTAAAGAAACGCAATGGCTAATTGGTAGGAAATCCCGGTGGTATTAATCACCACAACAAACTAGAAAGCCACACCAACACGCTCCTAAACCCTCTCCTGTAACTGCGAAATACGAAAAGGTTTAAAAGACAATGGTCAAGTCATCTAAATAACGACTAAGGAAGACTTGTAAATGAATAAGACCTCACCACGTCAATAAAGAACTACCCGATTCTTAAGCCACCACATTAAATTAAAGAATACTGTTGTAGTTCTAATTGTTAATAAATAATAAAAAAAATGTTCCATATTGTAGTTATCACGAGGAAACATTTTGAACATCTTATCAATCGATTAATCTTTAAATCCAACTTAAAGTAAAAAAATAAAACAATTGACACTCTAAGTGTTTAACTTATTATTGAATACCTTTTACATCTTTTACATATACGTTATTACTACTACATCTACATTCTTCTTTTATACAGAACTGTTATATACAGAAAAAAGTGTTAATAAAAAAAGCCAGAAACTTTTAAGAAATGTTT
The DNA here is from genome assembly GCA_036346155.1 of Sinelater perroti. Taxonomy (NCBI): domain Eukaryota; kingdom Metazoa; phylum Arthropoda; class Insecta; order Coleoptera; family Elateridae; genus Sinelater; species Sinelater perroti. The sequence continues at coordinate 1,182,081 of JARFIY010000346.1, read as the reverse complement.
ATATTATGCAGAATTTTGAACACATTTGTGTAGTAAGGAATATTTCTGTGTTCTAATAATCTTGATTTTTTAAAAAAAGGGGCTGGATTTATGTAAAGATATCTTTTTTTAGTAAATTCACTCCAAAAGTCAAACTTGTAGTTGACACGTCAGTAACTTATAGATGCCATTAATCTCTAAAACCCCACCATCAAGCAAACGTTACTAACGTAAAGTTTTTGACTCTAATCCTTTTTTGCATCTTTGTGATGTTTTTACTACTTTTTGGATATTTAAATAACAAAGAGACTCTTGAGGACCCAAACAGTTGATCACAAGCAAGTGTAGTTCATACTAATCTGATATCTAGATAGTCGTAATATTATATTACGACATGTAGATTTGACAGCGTTAAAGATTTAAAAATCATACTTTTTATAATAATGTAAATATATCAATTTTCACCTATTTTAAACTTGTAAGTCTATAGCAGATTATAAATGAAGAAATGCGTACAGAAATGTACAGTTTATTATTTGAGTTTGCACCATTCAGGTCATTACTACAATAGTCTATAGATATTTTTTGCAAGGACTATGTACTTATAAAAAAACTACATGTTAAGCAGCTAAGCAAAATCAATTATCTTTGAAACACGAAGTATTCAACTGTTTTATAAATCTCTCACCATCGACCTTAACTTTAAGCATTCTTACGAACTGTTTCAGAACACGTCGGATATTTTTTTTTGAACTCTTAGCTTAAATACGCTTTTTGTCCCTTAAAAAACTAGTAGAGTTTAAATTACTTGTTGTAGTATTTACTGATGTGTACAAAAGCTTTCTTCGTATTACAAAGTCCACTGTGTGTAAGAATCGTATTCAAAACAAACGCATAATTATGTACGGATATTTCGCCCCTTGCAATTGATACAAAATGCTGTGCATAATTGATGACCTCATAATTTGTAGGAGGTTTAACAGTCACTTTACAATCTCAGAAACCTATCAAATCAAATTTGTTCTATCATGATTTCCAAACTCTCCATGTTTTCATGTCAAGACCAATAATTAATAAATTTTGGCTCCTTGCAAAAGTGAACTTTTATGCTACTACTCCAATGATTATTCATAGTTTATCTACTACACTTCTTCCACTATAAAAAGGCTTTTTCTCATTGATTTAATCTCGAAAACATAATCAATGTTACAACCGAACAAAACCCTTAAACATATCAAATAGAGAAATCTTACTAATCACTGGTAATTTTATTGCAGATTGGTGACGCTCGTAGATTTTGTGTGGAGGACGATTTTTATTTCAAACATCTCACTCGAAGGTTGGCCTCCCTCTGGAGTGACTAGAAATCTTAATAGCCCCAATATAGAAATGATCGGTAAGAGATACAAAGTAAAATTTCTTAAACTGCAAAATCCAATTAAACCAAAGTGTGTAACAAATAGATGGGATTTGGGATATATTTCATACATAAATGAAGTCATACAGCTCTAACAAGTTTGCACTCAGAAGCAACCACACGAATACATACAAAAGAATTATGAGAACAATTTTTAAAAAATGTTGAGAAAGAAGCTAAAAATGGAAGCCTCAAAGAAAACCGAAAAAGATCAATGAATAAAACTTATAATTTAATAGAAACAAAAAATGTTAAAAAGAGTGGTTTAGATGATGAAAAATATTTAGTAACATACAACCAAATGACAAAAAATAAAAAGATACTAACGCATCCAAAACAATATGTACCACTGATACTTAGAACTGAAGTAAAAGCAGCTCTCAAGAAACTAAAAAACAATAGAAATTTATAGATAAAATCGCTGTCGAGATGTGTTAAGCAACCAGAATAGCAAAAGTAAACATAATTCATTACATTATTAAAAAATGTAGTTAAACACCAAATAACTAAAGAAACAACTGATATACTTAACTGAAACATTATTATTATGCCAACAGTACCTATGTTTCTACCAAAAACATCAGAAAGCTTTACTATTCAAAGAAGGAGTCGAAAGATGAGAGAATCTAAATTAAATTGACAACTAACTAGAATATATAAAGATTACATTACAAAACAATAAAAAAGAGACTGGTAAAGTCCTTAGTATCCCCGATTGCTACATGTGACGTAATCTTGAACATAACACCGAGTAACGCAAAAGAATTGAAGCATTTGTCATAATTTGTCACCAATACACGCTGATAATCCTCATTTCTAGTAATCCCTCATTTTATACGTAAATCAATGTATACACAAATATTTCTCTAGCAAATTTAAACTTAACATTAAAATGGCTTACGTAAACCGACATTATTCTTTCTTTCGTATTAAAGTTATTAATTCTAGTTTTTTACATCAGGATAGGGTGATCTGTCACATGTTGGAAATACTATTTGTGTTTATGGCTGGTAACCTCCAGGATAATCAGAACTGCCAAGACGTGACTTTTATTTTTGGCGATACTTGAAAAGTATATAAACAAAATCCACTTACTATTAAAAACCTCTAGTATAATACATAAATGCTATCCGAGGTATCACCACCGCAAAACTGACACGTGCTTAAATAACAAAAGAGAGGCACATAATAGCAAAGGTAAAAGTGTTAAAAAATGTTACCAAAGTGTTGGTGTTTATAACGCAACATTGAGACCTTGTATAAAGTATAGGAAAAAGTGAGATAAGATAATGAACATGAGAAATTTTAATAAAATTTTTTGCTTGGCTAAAAGTATATTTAGTAGTTTTGATAAGAATATTAAACCACTTAAAGTAGTCATGTAAACATTTCTAAACACAGGTCTGCAAAAAGTCATCATATCCCACCCCAGTAGATAAGATATCTGGTATAAAATCACTACAATCTCTATTTAACAAACTACAGCAAAAAATTGACGAATTTGAGGTGGCAGAAGTAAAAAATTCAAAAAATGTTTAGACTCAATTTTAAGGAACACAAAGTAATTAAAAAACTGCTATTATTGCTGTTTTATCACTTCGAATTCAATTTTTAATAAGACATTCTGGAAAAAAATTCATGTTTACAAATCGATAATTTGATCATCTATTCTTTTCGAACATCAAAACGATAAGGTGATGTCAAGCGTTAAACAGAATTCTTGACGTTTTGTTTTTCCCACTTTTATTACTTTTGAAAGACTTATTTTTAATTCGTCTTTTCTACAGTGTTCATATTTAGTCGAATGGAAAAAATAGCCTTTGTCTCTATAAAAAGACTTTTGTTTAAACATTTTTATCAACACACCATGCAATGTTTATTCCAACCGCATCTTTTAATTGAACGAAATAGTTCATGTTGAGAATGAACGGTTATAATCTTGCTCACTGTCTGATTTGTTAAAGAGAAATTATGGATAATTTTAAAAATAACAACTTGTTTCATCGATAGTTGCAAACTACCTTCTAATTTGGTTCGGATGCTTCCTACGTTAGTTCGTCTTTTGTGCTCTTACACATTTTTATTATTTTTTTATTAATCCTTTGGAATAAAAAAATTGTCGACAGAAGCTTCACTGACATGAAAGAATCTTAGGCCCCGTATCTTTTTCTTTTTTCGATGCTCACGGTATGGCACGTAAAAAAGTAAGGTATCATTCGAACTCATCTCAGCGTTCTGCACATTAAGTCTCATTTCCTAGAATGGACTGCGATCCAGTACATGCTACTCTGTGGTTTCTGTAGTCACAAAGTCGAAGAATATTAAAGGTTTGAAGGTCTTAATAACCTTAAAACATCTCATGGCATTTTCAAACGTGGTTGTTTTGTTATAAACTTTGTTGCATGGTCTTCCCATTATCTCTACTGAAGCCTTACAAACTAAGACAAAATAAATTTTTCGATGATACATAAAAGTTCTAAAAAGTCTATGACTGCAATAATGTCGAAAACCCATTAGAGTCATAGTATTTCCTTACAAAAATAACATAATCTACATTAACATGTAAAACATCTACTGTGAAGTTATTATCAATATGTTAATTAGCGTTAACTCTTAGTTGAGATTTTAACCTGCATACTCCTCAAACAAAGTTACGAATTGTTGAAGACTATCTTTTGGGCATTTTACTTTAGTACGAGAGGTAGCCCGCAAAAAGGTATTTTTAGCGTTCTAGGCTAACAAGTTTTCACTCGCGTTCTATTAAATTTTTGCGAGGTAGGAATGTAGAACAATTTATTTACAGATAATAACAGTGGGATAAGTCGGTGCGGTGACCCTACAAAAGTAAGATATTCAAAATTATCCTGAAGATAGGCAACCAAACGTACGTCCAGAGCTCAGCTACCACATTTCATATCAGCTGTCTTTGTTTACTTTCTGTTCAAATGTATAGTAGATTTTCATATAATGGGCAACCGACTTAGTATTGAGACACTGAAGAAGTTTATCTATTTCATTTTCATCACAAATGAGAAATGCCAATATTTTCGATTTAGAAAAATAAATTTGATGGCAGATTTTTTTAAATATGTTACAAATGGCGAACAATGATGTTCTATATTTGTCTGTTTATTTGGCTTATGTAGCATTTTTCCACAATCTCTATAAGTTATTTTGTAAACTATTTGGGAGTTCTAGAGGTAATGGTCCTTAGTTCAGAGGATGAAGTTAACTATATTAATAAACTTTATTGTTTATTTTTTTTTATTATGTACATATTATATACATAAGGTGTTTCGGATTTCGTATTTACTATTTAAAGGGAATTATTTTTTTCATTAATGAATGCGTAGCAATTTCGATGTGCTCTCCGATACATAGATTATATAGAATATTTAAATTAAAACAAATTTATTAAATTATTGTTTATTTTTTAGTTTTATCACATTTCGTTTTGCGAATAATTTACGAATTATAAATATAATTTCTGCTAGGGATGTGAAGATGACGTCTCCGTTTTTCTGTTTATCCACTTACGGTGATCAATTAATGAGAAATCGGCCTCTTCGGCTATTTCACGTAAATAAGCTGTTAGTTCTAGTAACTCCGTATCCGTTTTATGGTGAGCGTAAGCATATCTGGTAACCAGCAATCCGTTCTTAGGGTTGCAATAAAAATTAGATTCTTTATCGTCGCACATTATGGTATTATTGCGATTGTACTGAGGAAAAACATCGTATATTTTTTGAAGCGGTTTCGTCTAAAGTTAAAAAAAACATGACTAAATATTTTAATCGTATGAGCAACTTACTATAATCCGTCCAAATGATAGAACGTCCAGAAAAATCGATGCACTTCTATCGGCGTAAAATATGATCTTGTAATCAGAATTATCCTTAATGTTCATCATTTCGACTTTTTTCTCTATTGCAGGCATTGGTGTGTTGGACCACAACCCGATATCGTAATGCTGATAAACTTCTCGTAAAAATTGCTGTAAAAATGGTCGAGTTGCTAAATGTGCGAATCTAGCATGCGTCAAGTAATCATCAAAAATTGTTTGGTCAATATCAAGGACCAGTAATTTTTTATTACTACGGGACGGACCAGTAAATGCGAAGCCATTAGGTGCAGTTTTTTGTATTTCTCTGTATTTCTCTTCCAGACGTTGCGTTTCAAAAGAGTGTTCTTTTATTTGTGCTTCGCCGCTTTGCACTTTTGATTGTTGTTTTGGTTTTTGATTTCTGGAAGATTCTTTTTCCGTTCGTTCTGCTGCACACTGGAATTCTTTTAAACACCGACATTTAGATGGTTGTAGTTGGGATCGGTGTGTTTCGAGTGACCGTTTTTCTCCATGCTGCTGTTTCATTCGTTTTTCCTCAAACATTTTCTGTTGCGTTCGCGAAGGTTCTGTTCTGTTGCATCATTTCGTCTTGCTGTGCTTTGTCTTGTTGGTTTTCTGAGCGTTGAACTTTAAATTGTTGCCGTTGATCTTGCGATAGTTGGCCTTCGTCATTATGCTCTTTCGATTGTTGAACTTCAGGGAGTTGCCGTTCTGGTCGTCGTAATTTAGATGGCTGTCTTTTAACTCGGCGTGATTTGGTCGATTGATTGCATTTGTAAGCGGAAGCTGTAGGCTATTTCTTCCACTACAAAATTTGACGGCGGTGAATTCAAATCTGCGTTTTCCAAAATTTCTCTGATTCTCAATGCACTTTCGAATTTATCATCTAAAGATTAACGATTCATTTAATTCGAGGTTTAAATAAATGAGTTTATAATGGGCATACCGTCTAAATTTAGATTTATATATGTTTGACGTTTGGGTTTCAGTCCGATTAAACCACGAAGCTTCTTCTCGAGATCTGTTACTGTGAAATAGTCATTTCCGTTTATTTAGCATTTAATTTCGTAGAAAATGCAGTAATTTTTGGAAAGACGTATATTTTTGCAGTTTTTAAACGTCAGTTTTCACTTATTTATTACTCCGATTGGTTTTTGTTTTTCGTCGTTACCGCGGAAATTTGAAACATAGATATTTATAATTGTATTCTCTAATTAGCGTTTTAAAAATCATAATAAAATATAAATAAAAAAGATTGAACGTGTTTTATTTTATATTAGATCTCTTTTTAACTATAGGATATGCGTGCATATTACTGAAATTTTGTTGTTTGTGAAATATTTTAAGTTCTATTTGTTTCATCAATTAAGGATCGTTATTTTAAGCCATGCACGCGTACATTGCGCTTATGTAAGTAAAGACACTAAATATATTACAACAAAGTATATAATATATATTTCGGTGTAATTATTTATATCGGAATAATTTCTTTATTAAATATTTTTGATAGATTTTACAACTTATTGAGCAATTAATTTTCAAAAATTAATGGTTTTGTAACAACATTTGTGGTTTAGGTTATATTAAATTATTGTAAGGAACATAAACAATTTAGGAACCATAAAAGTACGATTACTCTGTTTTCTCTTGAAGATTCTCCCTCCAGGTGTTGTGGTCGATCAGTGACAAATCGGGCTCTTTAGCTATGCGATTTAAATATGTTCTTAGTTTCAATAGCTCCTCATTCGTACTTTGTTGATCCACAGAATATTTGGTGATCAGCAAGCCGTTGCTGGGGTTACAATAAAAACTGGTTTCGCGATCATCGCATATCAGGGTGTTGGTTTTATTGTATTGGGGGTAATATTCATATACCTTTTGCAGAGGTTTCGTCTACAAGTAAAGAGAACGTGAATGTTAAAATATTTTGAAAAATATGAAACTTACTAAAATCTTATTACGCGATGAAGTCTCAACATACATAGACGCATTTATATCGGCATAAAAAGTTATATTGTAATCAGCGCTATTTTTAATCTTCATCATTTCGACTTTTTCCTCGATTGCAAGCATTTCTGTGTTCGACCACAATGCGATATCGTATGAGGGATACACTTCCTTCAAAAATTCGTGTAGAAATGGACGAGTTTCTGAATTGCTCCATTTGTCGTGTGGCAATAACTTATCAAATATTGTTTGATCCATATCAAGAATGAGCAACTTCTTGTTCTGTCGTGGCGAACATATGAATTTGAAGCCGCCAGTACTAGTTATTGCCCCTTCTAGGCGTTGTAAATCGTCAGACGATACTGCTTTACGGAGTCGTTCTTGTTGTACTTCAAGTAGTTCATTTGGAATAGTGAGCCTCCAGGTGCTGTGGTCAATAGTTGATAAATCCGCCTCTTTGGCTATGCAACTTAGATAAGCTTTTAGCTTTAATAAATCCGTATCTGTGCTTCGGTTGTCAGAATCATAGCTGCTGACCAACAATCCGTTGGCGGGGTTGCAAAAAAAATTCGAAGCTTGCGTGTCACATATGATTGTATTATTATAGTTGAACTGCGGCAAGCGATCGAACACATTTTGCAGTGCTTTCGTCTAAAAGCAAAGAAATTTAAAAAAAAAATAAATTGTTAACTATGAAAGAATACGTGACACTTACCGTAATAATTCCACCCGATGGAGTGTTAACCAAGATTGACAAATCATCATCGGCGTAAAACGTTATATTATAATCAGTATTATCGCTAATTTTCATCATTTCGACTTTTTCATTTATCGTAAACATCGGTTCGTTTGACCACAATCCGATATCATAGTCGGGATATACTTGCTTCAGTAATTCGTGCAGGAATGGGCGAGTTGCCAAATGCGGCCGGCCGAGGCATGAAAACGAATTATCAAAAATTGTTTGGTTTATGGCAAGAATAAGTAATTTTTTATTTTGGCGGGGTGTATTTATTAGCTCGAAGCCTCGAGCACTGATGCTTGGAGCTTCGCTATATTGCTCTTCCAATCGTTGTACTACTACAGCTTGTCGTGCTTTAGGGCGTCGCTCTTGCGTTAGCTCTCCCTCAGGCGGCAATTGCCTTTCTGGTTGTCTTTCCATTGACGGTTGAATTTCGTCTTGTTGTGTTGTATCGCACTGCGCTTCCATCGGTGTTTCATCTAGTTCTTTTGGAAGCTTTTCTCTCCAGGTGCGGTGGTCAATCAGCGAGATATCAAGCTCTTTAGCTATGCCATTTAAATACGCCTTCAATTTTAATAGCTCATCGTCTTCGTCTAGATAAGACCGAGCAAAACTGTTGATTTGTACACCGTTGTCGGGACTAGAATAAAAATTCAACTCGTCATCATCACATATAATTGTGTTGCTGTAGTTGTATCTAGGAAGACGATCGAATACTTTCTGTAGCGGTTTCGTCTAAAAGCGAAGAGGAAATTAATTATAGAATATAAAAAGACGTGTGATACTCACTAGAAATTTTCCAATCGACAGAATGCTAACCGAGATAGAAAAATTTACATCGGCGCAAAACATTATCTTGTAATCAGCGTTATCCTTAACATCTGTTAGTTTCAGTTTTTCCTCGATAGACTGCATAGGCTCATTTGACCACAACCCGATATCATAATTGGTATAAGCATCCTTTAGTAGTTCCTGAAGGAATGGGCGAACTACGAAAAGCGGCACACCGAGGTACGATCGCAAATCATCAAAGATCATCTGGTGAATATCGAGGATAAGTAACTTTTTATTCTCGCGCGGTGAATTTATTAATTTGAAGCCGTCGCTCACACTACTTTTGGACTCAGTTTCCTTTAAAACTGCGGCAGTTTTCGGGAAAGCGGCCATTTTTACGGTCTTTCAGACACCACTGACAGGTTATTTACTACGGGCGATGTACTTTTATTTTCTGTCAGGGGCGACTTGATCTTAAAAAAATGTGAAATTAGCCGCAGCTTTCTAGCTTTGACTTGACGGTGTTTTGTTGTGGCAGCACAGCCGACGAACTTGATTTTCGCGCGTAAATTTGAATTTGTAACATTTTTGTGACTACGGAAAGTATAACAATAATTTATTTTGAGGCGGTGTTTTTAACTGACTTTTAGTACTCCGGATTAAGAATTAGTATTTTTCGAGTAAATCTATTTTGCTCTTTCGCAACTATGGCACCAGACTTGGTAAAATCTGCGGGAATTTTTGTTTGAAAACTTATTTTCGGTTCTTTAAGCGAAACGGTCAACGTCGGTATTTTCTTTGGCAGTATTGTTTTTATCTGTAATTTAATTATAATCTAGCCGGTTAAAAATTGATATATTTAAAATGAAAATATGCCTTTAGCTCCGGTAGCTCAAACCGATTATTTTCTTTGTACATTTAAAAATTGACTTGTTATACACCATTTTCTTTCATTATTACGACTATAATTTTTTTTATTATAGCACTTATTAATGCACTTCATTATTAATTTCAGCAACACGACGAAATAAAATTTGTTGTCTAGAATTCAAAATCAAAGACATAAATCATTTCAACATTTAACGTCCATCTAGTATTGGTTAAGATGGAAATTCACTGTGGTTGAAAGATCATGAACGAATGCTCTTCTGAGCGGGAACCTAGCTTTCATGCACCCTACTAATCGAAAAAAGTAATAATAATAATTAAAATATTAAATATTAAAATTATAGCCGCTATAATGAAAGAAAATACACCCCGCCAAAATAAAAAATTACTTATTCTTGCCATAAACCAAACATTTTTTGATAATTCGTTTTCATGCCGCGGCCGGCCGCATTTGGCAACTCGCCCATTCCTGCACGAATTACTGAAGCAGGTACATCCCGACTATGATATCGAATTGTGGTCAAACGAACCGATGTTTACGATCAATGAAAAAGTCGAAATGATGAAAATTAGCGATAATACTGATTACAAGATAACATTTTACGCCGATGATGATTTGTCAATCTTGGTTAACACTCCATCGGGTGGAATTATTACGGTAAGTGTCACGTATTCTTTCATAATTAACAATTTATTTTTTTTTAAATTTCTTTGCTTTTAGACGAAAGCACTACAAAATGTGCTTGCCGCAGTTCAACTATAATAATACAATCATATGTGACACGCAAGCTTCGAATTTTTTTTGCAACCCCGCCAACGGATTGTTGGTCAGCAGCTATGATTCTGACAACCGAAGCACAGATACGGATTTATTAAAGCTAAAAGCTTATCTAAGTTGCATAGCCAAAGAGGCGGATTTATCAACTATTGACCACAGCACCTGGAGGCTCACTATTCCAAATGAACTACTTGAAGTACAACAAGAACGACTCCGTAAAGCAGTATCGTCTGACGATTTACAACGCCTAGAAGGGCAATAACTAGTACTGGCGGCTTCAAATTCATATGTTCGCCACGACAGAACAAGAAGTTGCTCATTCTTGATATGGATCAAACAATATTTGATAAGTTATTGCCACACGACAAATGGAGCAATTCAGAAACTCGTCCATTTCTACACGAATTTTTGAAGGAAGTGTATCCCTCATACGATATCGCATTGTGGTCGAACACAGAAATGCTTGCAATCGAGGAAAAAGTCGAAATGATGAAGATTAAAAATAGCGCTGATTACAATATAACTTTTTATGCCGATATAAATGCGTCTATGTATGTTGAGACTTCATCGCGTAATAAGATTTTAGTAAGTTTCATATTTTTCAAAATATTTTAACATTCACGTTCTCTTTACTTGTAGACGAAACCTCTGCAAAAGGTATATGAATATTACCCCAATACAATAAAACCAACACCCTGATATGCGATGATCGCGAAACCAGTTTTTATTGTAACCCCAGCAACGGCTTGCTGATCACCAAATATTCTGTGGATCAACAAAGTACGAATGAGGAGCTATTGAAACTAAGAACATATTTAAATCGCATAGCTAAAGAGCCCGATTTGTCACTGATCGACCACAACACCTGGAGGGAGAATCTTCAAGAGAAAACAGAGTAATCGTACTTTTATGGTTCCTAAATTGTTTATGTTCCTTACAATAATTTAATATAACCTAAACCACAAATGTTGTTACAAAACCATTAATTTTGAAAATTAATTGCTCAATAAGTTGTAAAATCTATCAAAAATATTTAATAAAGAAATTATTCCGATATAAATAATTACACCGAAATATATATTATATACTTTGTTGTAATATATTTAGTGTCTTTACTTACATAAGCGCAATGTACGCGTGCATGGCTTAAAATAACGATCCTTAATTGATGAAACAAATAGAACTTAAAATATTTCACAAACAACAAAATTTCAGTAATATGCACGCATATCCTATAGTTAAAGAGATCTAATATAAAATAAAACACGTTCAATCTTTTTATTTATATTTTATTATGATTTTTAAAACGCTAATTAGAGAATACAATTATAAATATCTATGTTTCAAATTTCCGCGGTAACGACGAAAACAAAACCAATCGGAGTAATAAATAAGTGAAAACTGACGTTTAAAACTGCAAAATATACGTCTTTCCAAAATTACTGCATTTTCTACGAAATTAAATGCTAAATAAACGGAAATGACTATTTCACAGTAACAGATCTCGAGAAGAAGCTTCGTGGTTTAATCGGACTGAAACCCAAACGTCAAACATATATAAATCTAAATTTAGACGGTATGCCCATTATAAACTCATTTATTTAAACCTCGAATTAAATGAATCGTTAATCTTTAGATGATAAATTCGAAAGTGCATTGAGAATCAGAGAAATTTTGGAAAACGCAGATTTGAATTCACCGCCGTCAAATTTTGTAGTGGAAGAAATAGCCTACAGCTTCCGCTTACAAATGCAATCAATCGACCAAATCACGCCGAGTTAAAGACAGCCATCTAAATTACGACGACCAGAACGGCAACTCCTGAAGTTCAACAATCGAAAGAGCATAATGACGAAGGCCAACTATCGCAAGATCAACGGCAACAATTTAAAGTTCAACGCTCAGAAAACCAACAAGACAAAGCACAGCAAGACGAAATGATGCAACAGAACAGAACCTTCGCGAACGCAACAGAAAATGTTTGAGGAAAAACGAATGAAACAGCAGCATGGAGAAAAACGGTCACTCGAAACACACCGATCCCAACTACAACCATCTAAATGTCGGTGTTTAAAAGAATTCCAGTGTGCAGCAGAACGAACGGAAAAAGAATCTTCCAGAAATCAAAAACCAAAACAACAATCAAAAGTGCAAAGCGGCGAAGCACAAATAAAAGAACACTCTTTTGAAACGCAACGTCTGGAAGAGAAATACAGAGAAATACAAAAAACTGCACCTAATGGCTTCGCATTTACTGGTCCGTCCCGTAGTAATAAAAAATTACTGGTCCTTGATATTGACCAAACAATTTTTGATGATTACTTGACGCATGCTAGATTCGCACATTTAGCAACTCGACCATTTTTACAGCAATTTTTACGAGAAGTTTATCAGCATTACGATATCGGGTTGTGGTCCAACACACCAATGCCTGCAATAGAGAAAAAAGTCGAAATGATGAACATTAAGGATAATTCTGATTACAAGATCATATTTTACGCCGATAGAAGTGCATCGATTTTTCTGGACGTTCTATCATTTGGACGGATTATAGTAAGTTGCTCATACGATTAAAATATTTAGTCACGTTTTTTTTAACTTTAGACGAAACCGCTTCAAAAAATATACGATGTTTTTCCTCAGTACAATCGCAATAATACCATAATGTGCGACGATAAAGAATCTAATTTTTATTGCAACCCTAAGAACGGATTGCTGGTTACCAGATATGCTTACGCTCACCATAAAACGGATACGGAGTTACTAGAACTAACAGCTTATTTACGTGAAATAGCCGAAGAGGCCGATTTCTCATTAATTGATCACCGTAAGTGGATAAACAGAAAAACGGAGACGTCATCTTCACATCCCTAGCAGAAATTATATTTATAATTCGTAAATTATTCGCAAAACGAAATGTGATAAAACTAAAAAATAAACAATAATTTAATAAATTTGTTTTAATTTAAATATTCTATATAATCTATGTATCGGAGAGCACATCGAAATTGGCTACGCATTCATTAATGAAAAAAATAATTCCCTTTAAATAGTAAATACGAAATCCGAAACACCTTATGTATATAATATGTACATAATAAAAAAAAATAAACAATAAAGTTTATTAATATAGTTAACTTCATCCTCTGAACTAAGGACCATTACCTCTAGAACTCCCAAATAGTTTACAAAATAACTTATAGAGATTGTGGAAAAATGCTACATAAGCCAAATAAACAGACAAATATAGAACATCATTGTTCGCCATTTGTAACATATTTAAAAAAATCTGCCATCAAATTTATTTTTCTAAATCGAAAATATTGGCATTTCTCATTTGTGATGCAAATGAAATAGATAAACTTCTTCAGTGTCTCAATACTAAGTCGGTTGCCCATTATATGAAAATCTACTATACATTTGAACAGAAAGTAAACAAAGACAGCTGATATGAAATGTGGTGTAGCTGAGCTCTGGACGTACGTTTGGTTGCCTATCTTCAGGATAATTTTGAATATCTTACTTTTGTAGGGTCACCGCACCGACTTATCCCACTGTTATTATCTGTAAATAAATTGTTCTACATTCCTACCTCGCAAAAATTTAATAGAACGCGAGTGAAAACTTGTTAGCCTAGAACGCCAAAAATACCTTTTTGCGGGCTACCTGTCGTATTAAAGTAAAATACACAAAAGGCAGTCTTCTTCAACAATTCGTATATTGGCGTTTAACTTGTAGGTTAACTTGTAGTTGCAGAGGACCTAAAACGCACGTCTTATACGATCAAGATCCAACAGCTGATGGATGAACCAAAAGAGTTGCCCGCTGTAATTTGCTTATAACTTCCGTAAAGAACAAAGCTACTGTCCACCCCAAAATTTTCTCCGACTTCAATGCCAAGTTGAACCAAATTTCCATAAATAGTTTGCTTCCCTACCATATTATCTGCAACTCAGGTCTCCATTTTACAACTCTATTTTGTTAAGATATCCTCTAAGAAAATAACAAGGAGACCTATAATAAATTTAATCGATTCCTGCTTTGTACTAACAGTTCTTCATTTCGTTTAAGAGATGGTCCTTTTATCATGCTTTTGGACGGCCTACGCTTCTTTTTCCCATTCTAGGTTGCCATTTCAGAATTTTTCTACTCCATCTTCCATCTTGATGTCTAACAAAGTGTCCGGTCTAGCTCCATTTAAATTTGCAAATTCAAATAGTGATTTCTTTTATTTTAGTTGGTTGTCTAATATACTCATTTCTCACTCTATCTCACGTAGATATTTCCATGGCCCGTTGTGTGACTTCCAGTTTGTATATTAATTTCTTAATGAATATCCAAGTTGTAATATTCGTTGTAAACTTTTGTTTTTAAGTGTTAAGGGATGTTGGTTTTGAAAATAGTGTTTGCCAATTTGCCGTATATTCACGCCCTTTTACTCTTTTGTCCATCTGCAGAGCTTATTGTTTTCTGACCTTTGGTATAGGTTTTCCTAAAATCTTTTAATACAATTTAGGATTTTTGCTCTTTTGTAATAACGTTTACAATTTTAACAATTTTTATTACTTTGTTGTTCTGTGTAATATTTTCAGCGCGTTTTTTATTGTATCTTTGACGTCCTGCATAAGAGTTTCCCCCTTTCTTTTATGTTTTTTTTTGTATCTTGCTTATTTTTAGTTCCCTTACACCTAGTGTCTTGTAGACTACCTCCAAGATGCTTTTATTTTATACTTTGTTATCTACTACCCATGAAGCTGGTCTTATTTTTTGATCGTTGTTAGCTATTAGTTTTATTTTTATTTATTAGTCTTATTTTGCTTTATTAGTTTTTTATCCTCTCCAGCTTCATGGGTATATTAATTTTTGGCCAAACCTTTCTGTGATCACAACCAACGTGACACATATTGAGAATCGTAACGTCTTCTACTATATGTTTTCTATTGGAGATTATCTCATTCTCCGTTTTGACATCTGAACTTTCCCACGTCCATTGTCGATATTTTTGTTTTGGAAGAATGAGTTTATTATACACAGTTGTTGAGCTTTTGCAAAGTTTATAAGCATTTGTCCTCTGTTGTTTCTTTTTTCTGTACCATAGTATCTAATACGTATGTCATAGTTTCTTTCTTTGCCAAGTTTCATGTTAGACGCATCGGGATTAAAAAATGCACTTTCTTTTCTGTTATGACTTTTTCTATATCCTCATCTAGATCTTAGATTTTTTGTCCGAGCGATCTTTACTGAAAGCGTGTATTTGAATTATTTTTAATTTTTATATTTTTGATCATCGTCAGAGTGGTCTAAGCGCACGGACTGCGATGCGGACGGACCCGGGTTCCATTCCCGGAGTACTTGAGGTCGCTCGAGCAGGGGGTAATATCAGAGATGGTGCGTGACGACCGGGCAGAGAGAGCGAACATATAAGAACTATAACCTTTCAATTTACAGGCCGTGTTCCCACGCAGATCGTTTAAAGCCTTACAATTATTTTTTTATATTTTTGATAGTGTGATACAGTTTGCATTTGTTTCTTCTCTTTTGTAATACAGTATCTTTTAAGCTTTCACCGCGACAAGTTTCTTATTTTTTCTTCTAACCTCTCTTCTTTTTATCATATCCCATTTTACATCCGATTTTTCTTTTTTTAACTCTATCAATTTACTTTCGGATAATAATGATTTATAGTTAACGTTGTTATGGTCAGTTTAGTTGGACAGCTTATTGTAGTGTAGGGATTCTTAGCACCTCCTCCTTTTACCATTACCTAGGTCGCTGTCCAAATCAGGGATACTGGAACAACTGCGATAAACTAGGGACCATGTAATTCTTTGGGTCATTTTGTTGGTAAAGGATAAGAGGAGATTGGCTGGTAATTCGCCACGTTTGCCAGACAAGTTTGCTAGTGAACGTAGTTGACGCAACTTGAAACGCTGCCGTTAACCATATCGCTGATTCTTCCATTTCCTAGGATATCCTTCTCACTAAATTCTATCTTAGCTTAACCACTGTTTCTCTTTTCCTTTTTAACTAACTTTTTTTAAGCAATCTTCTCAATATTATAATCTGTAGTCTAATGACGATCAAGTTTTAGCGACATTAAAGATTAATATATTGTGTTACGGTCATACCTGTATAGATTTTGTTCTGTGTATAAACATTTTAAAAGTTAGAAAACCGTATAGGTAATTTTATGCTTTTACAAAGAATACTTGCAGTACTACGAGTCTTGTTTGCAATCCACTTCATAAAAAATAATTTTTACAGTAATCAATTACAAACGAATAACCTTCTTTTAATAAAATTTATATTAGGACTATATACAATTACAATACAATCTTAATTAAAAAATAATTTAAACTTTATCTAGCATTCTTTTATGTAGCATTACTGAGAAACAAGGTTAATATAATATGAACTCGAAGAGTAAAAGCAAGCTAAACCAAATCTGTGGATATGACCTTTTTTTTTGATTAGTAAGAATTAAGAACTACAATTGAGACGAATTCAATATTAAACTTCTCTGGGACAAGAAAATTGTTACATAAACCATGAAAAAGACATAATTTAATGTTAATGTGTTCCTGTACTAACTCTGTCACATTTTGTAATCAATTTAAAGTGCCTTTTTTAAATACGGTAAAAATATTTTTAGAAATTAATAAAACTTAAAATGCATTAGAACTTTTTGTGAAGCCCTTTACGATTTATAACAAGCAGGTCATAAATCTAACGTGGGCAGTATAAATTTACCTGATGATTTTGCTCAAGCTACTGTACGTGTCTTCTTTAACTAAACATTTGTATGCATATACAATGGCATATTTCCACAAATGTCTGTGAAAGCCCGCTTTGTTGGCTCTCGTTCGTGCGCGCTTTTTCATTCTGTATGTAACAATGAAAAATTCTTTCAAAAATTTTTTAATAAACCCATACTCAAATGCTCTTAGCATATAAATGTAATCTTCCATTAGTGTGAAACTTATTTTAATCTGTATTTAGAGACGCGAGTTAACTACGAGTTTGTTTTAAATATTAAAAGAACTTATATTACTAGTTTTACTCAATCTTAATTAGCATTTGAGCAGACTATTATAAAATATAATAATAAGTAGAAATATTAATAAACTTAAATTAAAAATGGTCACTCTTACTGTCATAACAAATTGATGATTTAAGTCAGTGATTTCCAAACTTTTCTAAAGAAAGCTCCTTCGGCAAAAAATTTGTTAGCAACCCCCATCCTCTACTCCATACTCCATACTCAACTTAGTAATAATAAAATAGAGACTGCACGGCTAAATGACTGGGAACATTTGTTATCAAGTAACTCAATTTGTTTCTTTGTTGCCAGTGCCATTTATCATCAAGTAGTAAAATTTTTGCAAACTCTCAATAAACAATCCAATTTATTTCTTCGTGTTCCCAAAACTCTTTATTATCTTCTAAAAAGTGCACTAGAGCCTTTTGGAAATTTCAGTTTAACGCATATAATATAGTTTGATGATTAGTTCCAATAAACCGCAGTGTATTGTTTGTCGAGAGTCTTGTCAAAAGAAATTTAGATTTATTATTTGAGAAATATATTGTAATCTAGGTCTGCCTTGCGCGTTCTTTCCATCCGTCGTACCTTCTATTATTATTTGTAGCATACCCGAATGCCGCAATATATGTCCTATACATATATCTTTTCTTTTCATTAGCTTTCTATATTTTTCTAATATCTCATTTGATATTCTGTCAACCCATCTGGCCTTTAATAGTAGTAGTATAACTCGAATGCATGTATTCTTTTTTCTTCGCTCTTTGCAATTGTCCAAATTTCAGCCCTGTATAGTGCAACACTCAATACGAAAGTGTGTAGAAGTTGTTTTCTCCTAACCAAAAATATTTTATTGGATGTTAGTGATTGCTTTTTCTTGAGAAATATTACTTTAGCTTGTAATCTACACACGATTTCTCCTTTGCTTCTTCCGTCTTTAGTTATAATGCTGCCTAGATAACAAAACTTTTGAACCTCCTATATTCTTTTTCCATTCAGTTTTGCTTGTCTGTTCCCGTGTTTTATATCTCCGTATACTATTGTTTTTGTTTTAAGGACCTTTCTTTTCATATTGCATTCTTTTATAAATAGGTCCATTACATTCAATGGTTGTTATAAATCTTGTTTGCTTTCAGTTATAATAGTTATATCATCAGCGTATCTAATAGTATCATATCATATTGGCAAGAATATATAAAAGAATTATTTGAAGACATAAGGCTTAATTTAAATAACAACAATACAGAAGATATGGGACCCAAGATAACAAAAGGTGAGGTTATTTATGCCATTAAGACGAAATTACAACGGAACTCCCAAAATTAATTAATGATGACAATAGAGCAATTCTAGTGAAATTATATAACATCTATAAGTCTGGCATAATTCCATACGAATAGCTGAAATCAATGTTTGTGATGTTGCCAAAAAAGGACAATGCTAAAGAATGCTCAGATCATAGAACAATAAGACTTATGTGCCATGTGCTAAAAATATGCCTTAAAATTATTCACAACCGTATATACAGAAGACTAGAATCCTAGATCTCCGAAACGCAGTTTGGGTTTCAAAGCGCATTGATCACAAGAAATGCACTGTTTAGACTTAATGTATTGTTACAAAGAAGCTTGGATATGAACAAAAATATATACCTGGGCGTTACTGACTATGAACAAGGTTAGATTCTTCGAAGTGTAAAACTACATCCCTGAAGCATTCACTTTATAGAACACTTGTATTGGCATTAGAAAGCGACAGTACGAGTAGACGGAGGAATGAGTGAAGACTTTGAAATCAAAAAAGGAATGAGGCAAGGTTATATATTGTCATCAATGCTCTTTGACTTATATTCACAAGCACTAGAACCTTTACCAGGTATAAATATCAACGGTAAAATCATAAACAATATTCGTTATATGGATGATACGGTGGTGCTGGTCGATGTAAAAATGTTGATGAACTTTGCAAGTAACAATTACGTGAAGAAAACAAAATATCTAGTAATAAGCGAAACACCACCAAGACTATCTAATATTACCATTCACAAAGAGCCCGTCGTACGAATCACTAATTACACATATCTATGAATCTGGATAAATGAAAAAAAATCAGATGCAAGAAATCAACACAAGGCTTGGTGTGGCTAGAACGGCATTTATTAAAATAACGAACCTACCATGTAACAGAAAATTAAATCTTTTCTAAGATTTAGAATAACAAAGTACTATGTTTTTGACTCTGTTGTATAGTATGGAAGCTTGGACCTTACAGAAAAATCATCTAAGGAAGACAGAAGGTCTCAAATATTAGACATATAGGAATATTCTCAAAATGGGGAGGTCCTAAATCAAATAAATAGAAAAACTGAGATAATTTTCACTATAAAAAAAAAGGAAACTAGAATACTTTGGCCATATTAACACAGGAGAAATGTATAGAATATTACAAGTAATCGTTCAAGACAAGATTAAAGGTGAAAGAACAGTCAAAAGAAATTTGAGAGAATTGTTTGGTTGCACTTCTCTACAACTGTTCCGAACATTAGCATCAAAAATAAAAATTGCCATAATGGTAACCAACCTTCGGAGGGAGATGGCTCTTTAAGAAAAAGAAAAGGAAGAAACATCTATATAATGCAATGACATAAGAGGGGATGCAGAACACACTTTCTTCAAATGTACTGAATGGCAAAACGTGAAAAATGATACAAATATAAATCTGGGGTAGATTTAGACAAAAATATATTATTGCGATAATGCTACAGAAAGAAGACAATTGGAAAGTTACAAATATGGTAGAAAATATAAAAGTAAATGGCTAATTACTGCTCTGAAGTAATATGTACCACATGGCAGTTCCAGGGCAGCAATTAATAATACGGGAAATGGGTCTTTCTTGCGACTCCTACACTAATTTCAGCATCTGATGCTCAAGCCAACCGAGGACGTAGTGCGCAAAAGGCATTCCTCAAACCCGGGAAAAAAATTAAGTTAGGTTAACAAGGTTAAGTTAGATTAGGTTTTTGTCGTCTTCGACAATGTAAAGTTAGGTTCATGGTTAGGTTAGGTTTTCTGCGACAAATTTTTCGTATTGTATTTTTTATGACCATAGACAGTATTGTCGATCTTTATCGTCAAATTTACTGAAAACAATATTGTCTACGACCATAGGAAACAGTATATTCCAACAGAAGCTTTTAGTGGGCGTAACATTTACCCCCTAAGTTTCTTAAGTTGGGAGGGTTGTCGATCGACTCAGATCGTCGATACGAATCGATTGACACCAAAAACAACCAATTTCGTCACTTCTGCTAAAACCATACCACTTAAATTTTTATTTTATTTTTCATCCATGGTAAATTGATATATCTAGTTTTTAAAATTAGGGCGCTTTTCTGCTATTTTCAAAATTTCACAATTGCTCTGCAAGCCTGATAATGTTACCTAAGAACATTTTTGACCTTGCCGATCCCTTGAAAGGGTTAGGAAAGGTGGGGGTGCGTGTCCTGCGGCTGCCGCGGAATTAGACAGAGCGTTGCCTTCAAACAAAGGTCTTGATAAGTTTCCGGTAGCAATCTCGGTGTTCTGGTTATAGTTCTCGCCGTGTCGATATCCCAGGATCTACCTGCGACTGTTTGTTTCGGGAACCACAAAAAAGGCCGTTGCACGTTTCAGGTATTCCATCCAGCGAAGCTGATTATTCTGCACCGGCACTCGGCACATCGGTTTGTTATTAGTAAATACCGTAAAGTCGTAGCGAGG
The DNA here is from genome assembly GCA_036346155.1 of Sinelater perroti. Classification (NCBI taxonomy): domain Eukaryota; kingdom Metazoa; phylum Arthropoda; class Insecta; order Coleoptera; family Elateridae; genus Sinelater; species Sinelater perroti. Next base: position 1,160,912 of record JARFIY010000346.1, on the reverse strand, counting down.
AAAATTCGAGCCTCTGTTATTGGCCGCTCGGGCCACGCACCAACCTCAAATAGAGCAAGGCTGTTGCACCTGGTCCCTCTGCTCAGCGGTGTAGTGCGTACCAATACGCTGAACGGCGGCCGATTCTCAGTTCGCCTGGCTTCGCGTGTTGGAGCGGTTGGTAGTCGGTAGCAGGCACGGCACGGCAGCGGACGAAGTTACGTACCAGGTCTGGTAATGAGCACGAACTTCGCAAATTACACGTTCGTCAGCTTCGTGGTCGATGGTCACCGCGTCCCGCAGGGGTTGTGGATTTGGTGCAAGTGAGTGGTGTGTTTACTCCAGCTCCGGCACATGTGATGAGTGCCTGGGCTCCCAATCGCAACGCGACTCACATGGCGAACAACTTGCTGAAGTGGTGGAGAACCAAGTTTCTCAATGGTTATAAGCTGTTCCAAGGTAGAGTATTCCACACATATAGCGCGCGTACCTACGGCGAGGGAATAAACAAACGCCATCGGGTCGGCTTATAAATAGCGTGCAATACGAGTGCCCCATAAAATTTTTACGTCCACTACCGTGAAAGTGTGTCACCATGTGTTTGTTCTTAATTAGATTTGGCTACCAAGCCCAAACGGCACTCGTATTCCCGATCCCGCGACGGCGACTTTGGTAGTTTAAACCGCATATTTGTAGCCCGACTCCCAACAAAATCCAATTTCTGAATATTTTATATAACGGAGACTTTTTAACGCAACTCCATTTTGTTAGTTACCTTCATGATTGGATAACCCTTGGCTAATCCCGTACAAAATGTTACCTTCGTGGTCTTTCCTTAGGTGTACTAAATCATTTTATTGTGATCGCCAAAATAGCCTTAATGGTGTTTGCGTAATTCTTGCGAAACGCCGTTTTGCTTCCACATCCTTGAGCACATTGTTCGTTGAACTGATCATAAAAACCCGAATTGTTACTTGGATAAATATTGCATCTTCCATGAACGACGTTTCAAAAATGTTTTAAGCACATATTGACCAATACGTTCTTTATTTGAGGAACATATCACAGATTCATTTCTTTTTAAAATTTGTTACCACCTGACCAAATCCAGCAAAGTTCCAAACTGAAAAACGATTTACACTGTAAATACAATGTTGTGCTTTATTTAGAAGTGACAGGAAGTTGATTAGTATTTGCAAATTGTTGTTCGTTTTCCCAGAAATCTTGTAACAACCAGGTCATGATGTGCTGTAATTACATAATGTTTGTTGAAACTTATTATCAAACAATTTGAATTTGATTTTTTAATTGTGCGATCATTTGAATGCCACATCAATTTAGCAAATTATTAGTACAATGGAATAAGGTGAAGATTGCTCTATTCTCTACTGCTTTTGTTGAACCCATCTCTAATCAAGTGTGTATCGTACGATCATCTATCATAGATTTTTTATTAATTTTTTTAACCATTAAAGGGAGAGCTGTAATTAAATTGGAAAGAATAAGGTGGGATCAAACTTTTTTTGAAGGGGGGGGGGTACTTAACAAAACTTTCGCCTCTTAATCTAGAACGTTGCGCATTTCAAATTTAAATATCTTAATGATGCGTTTCGGCATGTCATACTTCAAGGTTGCCACGGCGGCCACAGAAATTCTACGCGAAGTTTTTCGAAATTCGGCTCCTTCCTCCACTTTGAAGCGCCGCCAAAGAAATTTTAACGAAGCTTGATTAATTATCGCTTTCGATGGCATTTGTTCTCTCTCGGTAGTGTAGTAACCAGCATGCACGTGTGGCCGTTCTCCACTGAATGCTAGAATTAATGACCCGATCTCATCACCGACTCGAGACCGACGTGGCAACGCTGTCTGTCGGCTTTCTTGGATCTGAGGTCACAAGGCTTGTCATCTTAGCCGACACAGCACCTACGGTCTTCAACCTCACTCTCCCAAAAAGGCTAGCATTCGCTTGCCGATAATATCCTACGCATTCTGCGATTCACTGTTCCTCTTTCTATAGAATGCAATGGAATCTTAGTCGACGCGCGATTTGGATTGATAAATTACATTTCAGCAATATTTTTATTCCTTATCGATGACAAATGTTAAATTTGAAAAATTCAACCGTTACACCCTTCTAATATTCTATAGCCTTCCATTATTTAACACTGGTAGTCTAAATTCTAACATTAACAGAACTTTTTCAAGTTGCGAAGAAGTATTTATAGTACTGCCAACCAATTTAAAGAGATCCTTGAATACTTCGGTAGAAATATTGGAAAAATGGGGCACTCGAAGTTTATTGGACTACTTTTGTAATGTACGCACATCTTTTATTTGCCGATCGCTAAATAACGGAGCGAATTTAATAATTGACAGACTGGCATACATGTTTTGCGGGGCTTTTGATCTTCCACGCATTTGATAAATATTGTTCGTTATATCACAGTGGCATTAAGCTGTAAACAAACGGTTGTGATAGTTAAAAAGGTAACTGATAATTTAATTACCTGCACACATACTGTCGAGCTGCTGTAGATAAAAGGGAGATAGGTACACGAATCAATAGTTTTTAGTTTGTTTTTATGGTCTGCTGTTGTTTGTAAGAATATAATACTTTTTGTTTTTAAATGAATTTCATAAATACCTATTTCTTAGAAGCGAAGTTTTTGATTTATCTATGATGATAATCGTTTTCAATGACCCTGTATAATTAAATAGTGGAATGCAATTAAAAACAAATCGTGCCATTATATGAACTGCGAATGAACAGAACGGACCAAACGTGCACAAATAAATAAAATAAATAATCAAAATTATATTTACTATATACTCCTATCAATTTAGCTAGAGGTATCGAGGATTCTTAAATTGGCTAGATATCACAAAACTGATCGACTGTCTTAGCGTCTGAAAGATCTGCAATGAAAACTAAAAATTGAAATTACAAGAAGTCTAAACTACAACATGGCAAATGTAGCAAAAAAATATGGAAGAGGAATTTTTGATATGATACATTATATCAAACTATATCTACAGTTTATCCAATACTGTGGTAACCATGGAATGGGATGATAAAGACATTGCACTTCAAAAAGTTGCCATGGAGAAAGACTTTTAAGACACTGGAAAAAGCTTGAAAGAACCAGAATGTTTATCGTACCGCTATTGTTTCAAGGAAACATTGTGCACAAATGACGGGCAAAGGTCTGGTCGGCCACCTATTGTTCTAATTCAAATAGTCATCAAAGTAGTATGTGAACTCATTTGTTTAGAAAATAGAAAAATGAAAATACCGTTATGATCTATGTCTCGCTTAATCAGAATTAACTTACGGTTGGGGGCATATCCTAGAACAGGATGCTTGCTGTGACAATCTTTAAAGAAATCAAAAGAATATCGCCGCATTCTTTCTACAAAGGATTTTCACCCTGTGGGGTGGACATTTTAATGAGAAGTATCTGCCATGAGCTCCCGAAAAGCGTCGCAAGTGGTATGATGGTACAACAGAAAATTAAAGTTTAGTGATGGAATTTTTAACAGCACTCTTCTCCAGGTCACAAAGCCGAGACTACCCAAAAGCGATTGAAATATAGTGATTTTATAACTATCGAGTCTTTAAAACGTTTATTAATTAAAACAGTGGTCAATTTTCTGATCGAGTGCCGCAATAGATGACTCGCCAAATAAATTGAAAGCGTGTGTGCAAGCAAAAAATAATAGTAAAAAAATGCTTTATCGTTTCAATTTAAGAGGGCCAAATGATGTTTCAGTATTTATGACTGTACTAAGTACTTTTCCCCTCTCGTTAAGGACAAAATAAGAGAAGATATACACCAGAACTGGAAATTTTATTTCAATTTTTTTTTAAAGAAGGCTAAGTGATGTCGTCTATTTTGATGCACTGATGAAGTCGTATTCTGAAGTTCTTCATTACTCTTTCCAACATGTGTTGAGGAATACGTTTGATTTTTGACATACTGCATTTCGTAGGGCTTGTTTGGAAACCTGAGCCTTGAGATATCCTCATGAGAGGAAGCCATTCGCTAAGCAGGGACCATTCTGTTGGGATCAAACGTTTTCCAGTTTGAGTGCATTGAGATTGGGTGTGAAAAATTGTCAAATACTTTCCACACATCAGTTGGAAGTTACAGTGACACATTGACTTCCCTCCTCAAAAAGTAGGGGCCACTGAACTGCAGCTCATTATACTTCGTGGATAAAGAATGTCTTCAAAGATATTTCCGAGTGATTTTCCCAATTTTGTTTGGGAAGTTCTTGTACACCAACTACTGATGATGAAAACGAAACCTTAACCCAAAATTCGCCGTGCAGTACAACTAGGCAAATGAAGAGCAACGGTATGTTTACGCGCAAACCGTTTCGAAGACTCCGAAATCTTCCAACTTCTTTTTCGCTACAGAATCAGTTCTTCCAAAGTACTCTATCCACAAGAAAGTTAATTTTCGTTCGGGAACAGAAGCCTAAAGCGCAAGTTGAAGTCGTACCCGAAAAACACGCTCAACAGTCATTTTAATTTTAGAATTTCTAGGCTACCTGCTTGTAATATAATCGCTTCCCCCACTATCGAACTAATATTTGCTTTACAATCTTCCTTTGAAATTAAAGAGGGATTTTTGCTCCACCCTATAGATACGAAGTACCTGATGCATGTATAGTATTGAGATATTGGACACGGTGATTGCATTGGTATCTAAATACAATTCTTTTAGATGCTTCCCAGAGACTCGGATCTTTTATCATTTGTTATATTTTACAAAATAGCATAACAGCTATCGCTACTCAACATGGAGAAATAACGAGTCTAACTTAGCAGTACGTTAATTTGAAACAAATTCCAAAAAACGTACATTTTGTACACTATTTGTTATCTAATTTCTTATAGAGAGTATGATATATCGGAAGTACTGAAATTATGCGAGAAACCATCAGTTATTAATTGGTTATAGCACAATGTAAAGTCATAGTGTGACTCTAAAGGACTCTTCTGTAAATAATGCAATTTTGCGGTCCAGATCATTCATAAAATGTGAGTCATGATTATCCATGATTAATCAGAAAAGACTTTTAGTATAAGTTTTGATGCGTTGTTTGAAATGTCTCTAACACTTCAAAAAGACATGTTCTCATACAAGTAGATGGATTAGTCACCAATCGAATTTAATCAGGCCGTTATAGTTGGCACGTGAGAAGATGAAGAGCAGAATAATAGTATTGCTTGTGGAGTTCCCTGCTCATTATCTTTTCTTTGGGAGCTTTTTTAGCTTTTGCAGAGTAATTAGCCCTGTCTTATCACAATTATGTATGTTTTTGAAAAGAAAAATTATGTTTTTTATAAATTCATTTGTTGTAAAAGCTCTTTACATTTGTGATTGAAATATATCATCCTTAACAATCTGGTTCTTTCTAATTACTTTAATTCTAACTCTAGATTTCTGCATTAAAAATCTTTCAGATAATTTTTTGCAGTCATTTATTGAATGTTGCTTTCAAATATTAGAAAGGATCAATTGATTATCAACAATTAACTAAAAGGAAAGCCGACATGTAGACTTTTTGTCATGACAGTAAGTTGATTTCTCTATAATTTGCTATATTTCAATTCACCTGTAGCTTTTGTTTTTTATCATCATAGAAAAGAAGAGGCATGTTGTAGTTTGTACTTGTAGAAAATTACTTACTTTATTTAATCGTAGGACCTTTCTACTTTTAGGGGTCTAAGGTCTGAGGGATTGAGTGTCTTTTTCCGTGCCTCTTTCTATTATTTCCTATTTGCACTTTACACCTCACTTCACTCTATATCTCCTTTAATGGCTGCGTTTCTAACTTCTCCACTCCACATTTCTTTTGTTTTTTTATACTTTCATGCTCCAAACTTGGAGAATATATGCTCGATTTTTGAGTTTATTATATTATTGTTAGTGAAAGAGCGGTTTGATCAGTGTTCTAAACCCTCCCATCATAAATGGGCCAAACCTCTTACTTCGATAATGATATAAAAAGTGTTATTCATCCAATTTCTTAACTTCAAAGGATAGACCATGTTATAAATGACTTTGAGACAAGGTTTGAATTAATAAAATTTACAATAGGACGGGGATTATAAGTTTAATGGATCTCATAGTAAACCTCAAGTTCCAAGAGGTGGAACAATACCACAAAGGTGATGGATCGAAGATTAAAGAACATTAAAGAAAAGAGTGGGTGAAATAGTTTAACGCTTTTATTGCGAGGACCTATATTTTCACAGAACCCATTACCGTTGATGCTTGCCCTAATATAACAAGTAAATTACGAATATCAGTACATCATGCTTCCTGGCAAGATATGTCAATGTTGTATAGCTAAAAGCGTGATTGTGGTTAACTTAAAATTGTGTTGTATATGTTTTCAACGTATTGCTCGAATAATTTCTGGACTTGGGTACATGGCAGTAAGATGGAAAGACACTTGCGGTACTTGATCATGCCAAATTGTTAATGTACTGCTCTGGGAGCAACCGGAAAAAACTGAAGACCACAAAATACATACTTATGACCTAGATCTAAACCAAATTTTGTCGAACTCGATCAAAAACGTTTCATTCTGATCTACCATGTCCATTGAATTTACCAAATTCTAGATCAGTTTTATAGGAATTGTCGATAGAAAATTAGTTTTATTCACATGCTCAAATTGGTACTAGCACATTTTTTGCCTTGATTGTTAATATTACGTAAAGTCCTTGACAATACATCTCTCACAACGTTTCCGTTTCATCGCGTCTTTTTTCCTATGGAATAAAAAACGTATTTCAAAAATTCTTTTTTGATCTTCAAAATTTCTATTGTACAAAACAGACGCTTCTTTTAATATACCATAATACAATTGTCGATAGGTATAGCTGTAAAAAAGATGGCGGCGGGAGAGTTAAAAGGGCCCGTTTCGCGGAACTCCCGTCCAAACTGCTTTGAACGCGTTAAACGAATCTTAACCTTCGTTTGCCGATTTAGCTTCCAAGAATATTTTGAATAGAGCTTAAGGGTCTTAAGTATTTCCATGAATAACAGTATTTTTATTCGCTACCCAATGTATGGTTTTAATTTTGTCCTTTGATGATTTTCGACATTTAAAGTCAAGTTTTGTTCGCACTTCAGGTAGTTATAATTTGTTGAATTTTCAAATTTGTGAAAGGATAATGATGTTTTATTGGGTTAATTCTAAGGGGCTGGATTTATTTCATTATAATATGGCGCACACAACAATATATATTATATACACTTTTTATGAATGCAGGAACAATTTAATATTTACAGTGGCAATTACCTGGAATACATTCCAGACCGTATAGTATTGAGTTGGAATATTAATTACTTTTAAATTACTGCAATTTCAACTCATCAACTTTCTCAACGCCTTTTCTTTTTAACATTACCAATTATGCCTTGCCGTGGCACGAACACTTAAGTTTAAAATGATTCCACTGCGTAATGAGTATGGGAACGGTTTCCAACTCTGATTGTATTTGCGACATTGCAGACATAATTCCTGCCGGAAGTTTCAGTCCATGTGGGACCCTCGGCCAAGCGTTACACATGCAAGCGATAGTGAATTCGTTCCGCGCTTATTGCAGCCATCCCCTGCATTGTCCGTAGCTGCCATGCTTGGGTGATTCACTTCCTGGAGATTTATGGGCAGGACGTACTCTCCGAAAAATATCGCATGTCTTTGGGTCTGGCGCTTTGGGTGGTCAGTAGTGTAGGACATCGTCATTAATGTCAACACTTCTCAGTTGAAAAAAGGGTACTCTTGATGGACAAACGATTCCGATAATGAAGATGCCTACATGAAGTTTCGGTCTTATTAATTACAGCATTTGTGGGGCAAATTAAGCTGCAACAGTAAGTAGTTCCGCTACAAAGAATATTCAGACATGATTTATATGTATGTGTAATTGTTGTTCGCTATACATATTACCCATTAGAATGCGATGATCATATTTTTCTTCAAAACATTATACACTAATTATACAGTAAAACAAATTTATTTAAAAAATAACAGTGAAATAAGGATTTAGGATGAGACTAATTACTACCCTCAGTTCCCAACAGTTTTTTTAACCAAGGAACGGAGGGCTTACCACACACACCACTCTGTTTCCTGGAAGGTCGCATTCTTCCGAATGCCTTCCCGCTAGCGTCGGCCGTACTTTGTAGGAAATCTCGTTAACATGGCTTTTGTGGCGTAAAAATTAAAACTACCTGTGCCGACCATTCTCGGAACTCCTCGTAACTTGTACTACCACCTATAGTTCAACATTATTGTGTGTTGTTATTTTTATGCTGTTGTGTGTGTGTTTTTTTTTTAAATAGTAAAACTAAGTTAGGTAATCCATAAAAAAATATGAAGACGTGTGGTTGGTGCAGTAGTAAAGTATGGTATTTTTCTTCTATTTTCTTCTAAAAGGATTGCCAATGTCACCTATATATTTAAATAATTTTTTGACAAGTTACATAATTATTTGTTGCTAATTTATTGCCATTCTTATTAACTTATCTTCTACTATTTGACAGTAACGTAATAAAAACCTAAGTTAAAGTAACTTAACTGGTTTATCTTGGTTAGAAAAAGTATGTAAGGTTTATCTTTTGTGTTTTCTGAGAGTTTAAGAAATGATTGCTCACTAAATCATAGGATAAAAATAAACCAATCATCTCTTCTTATGTTACTAATATTAAACATAGATGAGACAACCGATAAAGAGGATGATACTAACCATATAAAGTGTACTACAATCATACAATTACGATTGGGACTTCATGCAGTTCTATAAGTCTTTAGATACTTTTACTTAGGTGTACCTTTTAGCTACATTTTCTTAGTAGTCAAGTGGAAGAAAAGCAATACCAAATCTGCGACTTTTTCTTACGTTTGCGAAGAATGATATTCACGATATTTTTTGCGTTCTAGTATCCTTGAAACACATTAAGTATTCACTACATTGTTTTTATAATCAAAATTGATATTCAAATACGCCACCACCGACAATTCGGATTGGTGTGACTAGAATAAATCGAATATTTAAATAGAAGACTAAAAATAAAGAGTAATCTTATTCGAATAACTAATTATTTGAACTATATACGGATTTGTAATAATAACAATCAATTCCCAACTATTCAGGCAGCAAAGCTCAAGAAAGTCCCATGTAAAACATAAAATGACACCTTTAGCAGATCCCTTGACAGTTACAGTTCGAAATAGGTTTTTGAAGTTTGCACCACATAATCTCGGAGAATAATACACAAATAAATGTTTAATATTTTTCCATGTCATTTACTCTGGCATCTGTTAAGTTACAGCAATGTACGTGTTCATTTTGAAAACATCGCCAATTCTGATTATTCGTTTGTTGCAGTGGACTGCGAAGAAGCACGCGTGTCAGACACCGAGGCTTTGTTAGGAAGAACAAGTCCTGAGTACTCAACGTCGTGTACTACGCCACCGTTGCAGAACCAGACAAGTCCGTCCCACTCGCCGTCTTTCAACATTAATCAACCCAATTCGCAGAATGAGGCGTCTCCGCAGTTGAACTTGCAGGTATTTTTTTAATAGTAAAAAAATCATATAATCTAATAATTATTCGAGAAAATAAATGGAAAGCATACGTTTGTATTTTATGAATTAAAACAATACCAAACGGCTTTTAGACTTTTGCTCTACATTCCGAAAAAATAAGAGAATAAATTCTGGTTTACCTTCATCATCCAATCCTTCCTTAAGTTCTTTTATATTTTCCATCCCAAGCCAGCCACTCTTAGGGTATCTGCGCATCTCATTTGAGGATGTCTTCTACTTCCTTTCCACGGTCTTCAGTACTGGTCCCGCCCGCTGTTTGTTTGTCTTGTATGTTTGGCCCAACCTCATTTCAATGACGCTGCATGTTGTAGAACATCGACCACATTTGTTTTTTCGGGGTCAAAAAGGTTTTCCTTGCTAGGATAAAAATGAAAAAAAAATAGAATTTTATATGGAAGAAATAAGGTAAAAAATAAACCACAACACTAGAATGAGTAACGACAACAAATCATAAGGTGGATATTATAAGAAACTATTAGAGATTTTATATATATATATATATATATATATATCAAATTAAATGAAAAGCAGAAAAAATTTTTTACATAAATTAGAACAAATTTATAACTATAAGATGCTAAAAACTGAAGGTACCGAACAAAAATGGAAAGATTAAAATAAAGGAAAACGCTAGTGCGAGGAAAGAAGGTTTGGTTATGAAAATGCAGAAGGTATAGAATTTGGGAGAAAGAAGAAAAAAGACCTAACAAAATTTGGAGGAAGTGAAGAAGCCAAATAAGTAATGCAAATAAATCTACTCCAATTCTTCAAGGAATAGAGCTCGATGGCAAGTATGGAAAATAAAATTCTACAGTATTTGACATAGTAGTAACAATCACGTATTGTTCTAATTTGTATTATCAAATGATAACTTGGAAAATTAGCGCATTACGTATTCACAGATGAAATAGTACGTCAAGATCTGTGAATAAACTGGAAGTTATTAACAGTCAAAATGCGAGTTATCTCTCTTAGAACAACTTTCCAACTATAATATGGTTCAGTATTAGGCATTTGCTATCACAATTTTTGTTCAATTAGATTTATGGTCAACATAATTGACAAACTCATGCGATATAAAAATTTGATGTTGGTGTTGATCAACACAAATCATATAAGAGGAAAAATCGTAAGAATCCCAATCGTTCTATAACATCTTTATAAGTAGGCTTGCTTTCAATGGTTACTTAAATATTTTGAATATTTAGAAGTGACATTTCAAATTTGAGTTATTCCAATTACATGTATTCAAATATTCCTTTTATTGAGAAGAAAAAGAGCTGAATACTTGATTGTAGAGCAGATCTTAACTTTGCTAACAAAATTTTAAATAAAGCTCATTTTTAGATTTTTTTTATTGTTTAACAATGCACCTAATCTTTGAGATTAACTAACATTTTATGTGTGTCCTAAATTACTAAAATACTTATTAGCTGACGTTTCCATTAATCCATCTTAGCTTCTGAAATTTTTTGCACACATCCCTGACATGACTACGCTTACACTATGCTCTACTTTTTATGATTGTAAAGCACTTCACACTACGCTAGTTCAAAAGGTTTCGTTCTTTTGAGCCTGCGGACAAGATCTTAATTGACTAGAAGTTTTAAAGCTTCTTGATTTGGATGTCTAGGAAGCCTCTCCTCATGGATTCTGGCAAACTTCTTGATCACGTCCTCGGCCATCTCCACCTGGAGTTCTCAATGCAGATCCTTGTCTCGCACGTACTAAGGGACATTTACCATATTTCGTAAAACTCGATTTTGGAATTTCTGGATGCAAGAATAATTGCTCTTTTTTGCATAGCCCCACAGCTAGATGACAGATCTGTACCGGTCGTATCACTTGTTTGTAAACCAGTACTTTATTTCGAACTAATAGTTGGGAATTTCCTCTCATAAGTCGATACATTCTGTTATATTTTAATTTTAATTCAGTTGTTTTCTTTTTAACAAGCTCTTTCCACTTGTTTTGCATCTAGATTTAAGCCTAGATATTTGGCCGTTTGTTAGTGTGGGATTGTATGATTCAAATTTACTGGAAGGTGATTTATTTTTCTGTTTGTGAAATTAACATCAGTAGATTTTTCACCATTAGCCCTTATATGTCACTTTTTCATCCATGTATTTATTTCATTAATTGCGCCATAGAGGTTAGCCGTTGTTTCTTCTATATTATCTCTTATACTGGGGTGTCATCCGAAAATGGGGCTAATATGATATTTTCTTTTTCTGGGATATCACATGTATACAAAAGATATAGTACTGGCTCAAAAACACTTCTCTGGGGGACATGTACTTTTATTATTTTAATTTTGAAGAACTCACATTCATGCCTAATTTTGAAGATTCGGTCTGTTAGGTATGAGTCCAAGAGCTGAACATATTGGGTAGGTAAGTATCTTTTTAATTTCATCGGTAGAATCTCATGCCAAACTTTATCAAATGCTTTGGTAACGTCTAAAAATATCGCTGAGCACATTTTCTTTTCCTCGTAGGGTTTTTCGATCATATTTATAATACAATGTTTACTATGAAACGTAAATTGATATGGAGGGATGAGTTGTTGATCTTCAATTATTTTCTTTATTTAAAATAGCTTTTTAAAACAGCTTTGATATTATAGGTAACAATGTTTTTAGCCTATATGAGCTTACAACGTTAATAGGTTTTTCCGGTTTAGGTATCATAACAGCTTATCTGTTTTCCCAGCCCCTTTTTCGGGTTGATGCTATCCTCAATGAACGTTAAAAATTAAAAGTATTGAAAATATGGCTGGCGGGCATTACGGTTCGATGTGTAATTTATTTGAGACATGCTGCCAACAAGATGGTGTGATATGCCACACTTCTATTGAAACTATCGCATTATTGATGTCGAAGTTCAATGATGAGAAATGTAGCTATCAACTGGACACTAATATCTTGCGACTTGACACCATTAGACTTTTTCTGTTGGAGCCAACTTAACTCTATCTTTCATTACAACAAATCGTAACGTCTTATTTCGCTTCAGCAGAAAAATCTTCAGGATATAAAGCAAATTATGATCTGAAACTAAAAATTCAACCGAAGGTCACAAGAGAATTCTAACTTTTAGTCTACATTGTGAATTCTGTACGATTTCTTTAATTGATTAATTTTCATACAAGTGTACATTACTGATTTATCTGCAATAATCTATAATTGATGTGGTTCCATCTACTGTCGCCACGCGCACCCTATCGCCGATATTTTTGTTTGTTATGACTGCAATGGTCGAGGAATCATTATTAAACAAAAATTGTACAAATGGTTATAATAAATCACATAACTGATATAAATGTCGGTACGAACATCTCGTCATAGTTTAAATTTAACCTCCATTCACGACCGCTATCGTTAAAAGTATGAATGAATTTTCTTTGCTGAAGGAAAAATGATAACCTCTCGCAATTACGATAAATATTGGGTTTCGTATACGCGGAAGCCAGCGATAACCGTTATTTTCAAGTCACTTTTAATACTTCGGACAAACGGGTGGAAAATGGCGAATAAACCAAACTTGTTCCTTTGATGTCGCCGCCTTGGCCAATTTGTATAGCCGACTCCGTCTTAAAATAGACTATTATGCTAAATGCTGCTTGCATAACTAGGATTTGGAAAATAAACGCCTCTGCCCCTCCACCCATGTTGTTTTTCGCGTTTGCAGCGAAATACACGCCAGAATTTTTTAGGCTGCTCCGGGCAAATTACAAAGTATAAGCACACGATGGCAATCCCCACTTATTATGAGTTCATTCATAATCCGACCGGTCTATGATCAAAGCTGCCGCCTGTTGTCGCCCTTGGTTTTTTCCCGATCTGTTTTAGTGAACACTAGAAAAAAACAAACAAACTGGAATTCAGAATGCCATGCTACGAAGTCTACGCTACTTTTGTTTTTTTGCTCTCAGACAATAACAACCGCCACTTCTTTCAAGTTTGCCGCGTTTATTTATCATCAAAACCGTTTTCTTTCCAGTTGTTGCAAAGCGGATACGCTTCTTTCCGTTCCTCTTTTTGCTTTGTCTTTATGCACACACGAGCGGAAAAATTACCAGTTTTAGTACACGCTTTGAGCATGTTTACAATACAAAGCCCATAGGCGACGTAAAGTAAGTTTATATGCAATTATTTGAACATTGCAATAAATATTACTCCTACATCTATTGATCATTATTTCCAAAACTGTTTTAGAGAAGTTTTTTTATACGATGAAGCAATTCTTGGATGTATAGAACTTGATCAGATGTTACTGAAGTTGACGGGCTGTTTCATCCGGGTTCATCTCGCTAGCCAACTTGGCTTTCTTCGAATTGTTTACGCTACATACCAATTGATCGTTGACTCGTGCAGATTTTTTAAAAATCAACATAATCCAACCTCTGCTAATAAAAATCGAGCCATCCCATGAATATCAAAATTTGTAAGAAATCTGTAGAATAAGCCGAGATAAACTAGAAATCAATAGTATAATAAAAGTATAGCCATTGTCATATAATAACAATGTGTAATAGGTTTCGGTTATAGCTTCGAAATATGTCAGCTTTAGCGAATATCATGATGTCTAGCAGATTTTAGCATATTAACCTAAAGTGCATATCTTATCCAAATTTTAGTTTTTTTTATGTATTATTATATTTTTCTAACATTTTAGAGACGAATTAGTTAAAGTCCACTGTGGTTAATTGATTTACAATCAAAATTTACCCTGTAAGAGTTTTTAGGTAACAATAAAAAAAATAAAGTGGTGGTGATTGTTAAAATCAATTACTCTGTGTGGGGAATTTTTTGTTCTATGGTTCACAGTAAACCACAAACGTATCAATAAAATGAAACGCATTTACTTAGTTTTTTCACACTTAATGGCTTAATTTTTTGCGTACGTCCAATATTTTCCTTATTTTAGTTTTGGTTGTTCACATTTTTATATTAAATTGTATAACTTATTTTCATATCATATGGCATATTTTGAACATTCTCCCTGCATGTTCCATTACGTTAAAACATCTCACATATGTTTTTTTTGGACTAGTGGTAATTTATGGAATAAATATTGATGTTCATGAGTTAATTTTAAGTTGTTCGTTTTCAGTAAGCACATTATAAAAAATTTGAAATTATTATGGCAAAATCATTATAATAAGCAATATACATGTTCAACAGCTGAAGATTTATACAAAAAAAAAACAATATAATTAAGTTTATCACATATTACATCGAAAGCAGTGAATTACATGCAATAAATATGCCCAATTTATATGCATTAAATTAAAATATGTAAGATAATTTTGTATACAAGCAAAATAATCTAAAACGTAATTTTTAATAAAAGAGACAATGGTAGATGTAAAATTAAATAAACACACTCTTTTTAAGTCATTTTACAAACAAAACAAAATATTACATTACATGAGATGCAGAATATGCCAGTTTCACTAAAAATGCACAAAGGAGTTAATATATGCAAATTAATAATTTAATCAACTTAAATGTCATTTAAAAATTCAGAAAAATAAATCATGTACGTGTTACATATATCACTATTTGTAGTGTCGAGTCCTGTACTACATTTCTATAAAGTCGACTATATATAGATGCCCTTTGTTGACTTCTATGTTTGTTGTTTGTTTATAACACTGTACTACCAGAAACTTTATTGTCAGGCCCTTTATACGATCAGCGTCCTTATAAATCATTAGTGTGAATATCGCACGCACGTTAAAAATGCCCGGCTTTTTATACGCCACGCTCGCAGCAGACTCAAAGTCCGACACATATTCTACATGCAAGTTAAATATAACTGAGAAAATAGAGGCTTGTTAGTGCTAATATTTGTACTGGAACGCTCGAGTCGCGAAGTAAATATAATGAGGTTTGAAGTTTCTGTTAACTAAATATCAGTTGAAAACGCCGCGCCAAGTGTACTAGGCAAACATTTCGGAAATTATTTTCGTTATCAGGCCACTCTGGCAAATTTAATTCATAGCTGGTTAACACATGCTTTTATTTCAGGAATTTTCCTGCGATGTTTCCGTGGAGGGGGCAGGACTCAACAAGAACGCCCAGGAACGGCAGGAGTTCTCTTTCACCCTGTACGACTTTGATGGTCACGGGAAAATAACAAAAGATGTAAGTTCTTTCAAATAATTTTATCGAAACAATAAATAGGATAATAATAGTTATCAAAACTACAAATTTCAAAAAGGGGAAAAGAAAATAGCGCTATTTCTCAAACTCCCACACGAAAAGTTTAAAAGAAAATAATTGTTGAATAAACCTATATAGTAACATTGCTGATCAATGATCTGATCACCTAACACGTTTTAACTGTAGCATCACCATAACTTTTGATTTATTACTAGTACTTTAGAAATACACAATACTCCTTACTTCCAATCACTCTTTCATAGGATAACTATTAGATTTCGTACTTCGAGCAGCTATAATATTGCATTTATTTCAATACTTTTACTAGCAGAACTCTTTATAACCCAATTTTGATAGAAGTACAGTCTGGTAAGCTCCATGCGAGTTCGAAGTATCTCTGAACCCCAAACCGAAAGCGCTCTTTTGTTACATTCTGCAGTTTCAGAAGGGTGGCCACCCCATTATGGTTCCTTTAGGGGAACTGCTAGGTATGTGAATTAAGATGTCGCGTTTAATGTCAATTTATGTTGATGCAATTCAACAAAAGGCAAATGTTAATGCTTTTAAACATTTTACATTGCTGTTTCGACGGAACACTAAAAAGTTAACAACTATTGCACTCGCAGAAGCACCGCCGTTTCTATCGCAATGAAACTTTATGGTTCACCTACTACTTTATTAACGTAACATAACACTGGCTCTTACAGGGTGGTTTATGTTTATGTTTTGTTCGCTATTCTGAATTTCACAGACATTCCTAAGCCATATAAAGATAGCAGTATGTGCCAGTAGAATAAATCGTTAATAAACTTTATTATTTAACAGAGTTCAGTAAAGCCAATCATGATCAAGAATTACAACAACTTATTGGATGAGGTAACTAATATAATGAAGATGTCATATATGGTATAATGGTGATAATCAAAGAATATAAAGTATATTTGAGCATATATGTATACGCTCTTGTCAAGATCAAACCGATCTAACCCCCTTCAGAAGTTGTAATTTAATTTGATAAGACATCAGAACCATCTCATAGATGTAATCTATGAAAGGTGCTATTTTCTATAAACCGTTGATGTAGGGGTTTATTGCAACTCATTTAAAAATATCTATTGCTGCAGCAGCGGAATATATGGTCTACAATGTTTCATTTGTATCAAAGTGGATGAAGAAGGATGAGGAAGTTAATAAAATCGATGATTTTCGGAAAGGGGTAAAACGCCAAGGACATAACAATCCTACGCTTAGTTAGCAAATAAAAATATTAGTGTCCTTAAACACTACCAGAAGGCGTTTAAAGGAATTCGGTAAAAAACTTTTGTGAGAAAAACACACTGGAAACATTGAACGCAGTTAGTTTAACGTATTGTTCAGGGATGAAGTTTCATTCTAACTAAGGACCACCAAAAGACAAACATGCACAAAAAGGGACAAAATCTTGTAGCAAGCACAATAAAATAACAAAGCCATATGCGTTTTGGCAATATAAACTTTACTGGAATACTCAATAGAACTCTATAAAAGAGTGTGTAACAGTCTGTTAAAATGTTTTAACAGATTGACTGTTATTAGAAGCATTGCAGTAATGTTTGCAAGCAGTAGAAAGAGCGTAGTAGAATTAATCGAATCAGATGACTACCACACAGTCCTGATGCAAACTCCCTCAAAAATTTCTAGGTCTATATAAAGGAGCAATTAACATTAAAATAGCCAACAACAACCCTAAAGAATTTTCTGAAAGCCATATACACGTTTTGTATGTATGTATGACCGCAAACTGCACCATATGGTGAAATATTCCTATTTTACTATTTTCGAGTGCAAAATAATATTGAACGTGGTACATCATTTGATGATCATATTAGTGATACATTTTGTGTTGTCACATTTAAGAGTATAGCAAAAATATATGTGGTGAATGTTAATTATAGAGACAAATTTCAGGCAGTTCTTAGGAAAATGAACAAAAAAGTTCAGAAATCGAGTCCACAATACTGGATTATCACATTATATTTTACGACACTATACCATTTCTTTCTGACAACTTTTGTGTTTAAAAGCCCTTCATGGACTTTAATGCCGTACCCATTCGAATATTCTGGGCTGTGTCTGAATAGCGCCACGGGCTGCAGTGACACGTTGTTCGAATGTTTCCACATTAGGACAGGCTCAAGGTACATGGCGCTTTTCAATAGGCCCCACAGGTCCAATTCATCTATCATTGGTACTGAAGTGAACTGGAGCTCCATCATGCGTCCGCATGACTTGTACAA
Source organism: Sinelater perroti (assembly GCA_036346155.1). NCBI lineage: Eukaryota > Metazoa > Arthropoda > Insecta > Coleoptera > Elateridae > Sinelater > Sinelater perroti. The sequence continues at coordinate 1,142,852 of JARFIY010000346.1, read as the reverse complement.
AAAATGATCACCAATAATCCCAGTTCAAAAAATTATGCTAAATTGTTGCTGGTGATGAACCTACCCTACGGGTGTCTGTCATGTATATTGCTTTATATTGAATTGATGACATAAATCCTATAATAGTAGTTACTTGTTACAAAAGTCAACGACAAAATCTTCTAGTGCGGCCTCTTGACCATCTCTGTTTTCTTGTCTATCTCTGCTTCTTCCTTATATGAATAAGAGGCCATTTAATAGCATTTCACAACACATAGGAGCAGATCTAAAAGTGAAAAGAAATATATAAGCACGTTGTAACTGAGCTAAGTGTTCTTGTGGAAGACTAACGTCATGAAGAACAGTATTACCACCTATTATGGAATACATGCATTTTCGGACATATGTTCATGTAAACCTATGTTCCTTTTCCTATCAGAAATTAACTTTTGAAGTCCTTTTGAACATTTATCTTGTAATATAGGGGACTATCTAGTCACATATCTGTATTATTCACAAAGAACATTTTGATTTTATTATATAGTTGAGTGATTTTGCCAAATTGCTGGTCACTTTCAAGTGAATCTATCACTTAGTGCGGATAATTCACATAAGCTATATGTAGTTTTCACACACATGGTGATCAAATTGCAAAAAAGTTATCTAATAGTCGGGAATGTCTGTAGCGAATCGACACTTTTCCACTAGACGTTGGAAGCTCCATCCTAATATTGTAAACCAAATGTAACACGCTGTAATACAGTCAGAATTCGACCACAGCGCCTAAAAATAAGTCGACAAGCCTGTCGTAATAATTTCTATTTAACGCCAACATTAGGCTTCTTTGAAAGTTAAGCGAACGTCTAGATTAAAGGAATTCCGGCTTTACAGCGCTCCTCATCCAAGATCGGCAGGGTTTATGATGGATGAACTACAACCAACTCGATCGTGTTTATGTCGACGTTTGCTTTGTGACGTGGAAATTCCGGCTAGCCAACCTTGCCAAAACGCTTGCTAAACGAAACTTAAATTATTGAAAACGCCAACTTCAAAGAATTGCTTCAGTGACGCTCCGAGTTTTTGGCAATGGCACAAAAATGTTAAAAAATGTTTTCGCCAACATCGTCGTGACCATCCTTTATTCGCCCGGATTTATCTAATCTGATTTATTGGCATTCCTCTCCTGTTCTGTTTACCCGAAGTTGTTACAGCAACGATCCTCAAGATCGCAATACTATTTTGACCCTGTTGTCCTCGCCTTTCCGCTGTTCTTGGTGGACACGTCATTTTCCGTGAATGAACCGTGTCGCAGCGTGGGTGACCTATAAAGCGTGTTCGAAATTAATAAACGAAATCCGTCCACCTCCTCAGCGCTCGTTTTAATCTTGTAAAAATGCGGTTTCGCAAGTTGCGGCAAGACCACCCGTTAGTGCCGCTTCTGAAGTCGACAACTTGCGCGGCAGGCGCCAATGATGCAAATTTATAAACAGCGGCTCCTTTGATCTAACAGTCACTTTGAAGTTGTTTTGTAAACCGAATCATTTCCTTTTCTTTGCCGTTTTTGCGTTTAATCTGCGCCTTCCTTGCATGGTACTCGTTTAAACGATGATGGTCGATAATATCCTTTAATGGTAGAGCAATAAACTTGCAAAAACTTCCTTTTTCATAAACGTGGTTTTATTATTGAAAGTTGTTTTTTGAATTTTAGAAAATGTTACTTTCTCATTTGTAATTAACTTGCATAAATATTATTCATGCGTCGCATGATATTTACTCCTAACTTCCTATTTATAGGAAGATACTCTATAGCGATTTCACTTGAGTGGTTATAATAACTGATTAAATAATGCGCCATGTGTAAATAATGTAGCGTAAGTGTTAATTGGTTCTGATTTTCCTAATATATGGAAAACGTTGCAAATGAAACATTTGCTATATTGGAATTAATTATATATCAAAAAGAGACCGTTGGTCAAAAAATGCATCATGAATAAACGAAGGTCACCAACCCGCGAATGCGACGAAGGGGTCAGATAAATGTTTTCTCAGTAGAAAAGGTTATCGAAAATAATGACCAATATAAAATCTTGAATGAGATATTTTTTCTTAAAGTACAAAAGTGTATAAAACTAACCCGGTACTACAAAGACCTTCTTATACTAGACGACTTAGAAGTTATTGGAAAATTACCAGACGCAGAAGAGCTGAATATAGTTACTAATAGGTGTATAAATAAGTTCTCAGCTTTTTTCTGCAAAATTAAAGTTTTATTTAAAAACAAACAAAAAAAGCTTAAGTATCAAAGTATTCTCCGTTGGCATCGATGACCTTTTGCCATCTTTCGGGTAGCTTGCAAATTCCCTGGTGATAGAAGCTCACCGTATTTGAGACGATAAAGTTATCGATGCATTTTCGGACTTCTTCTGTTTTGAAGTGCGTATCAGCCAATTGATGCTGTAACGACCGGAATAAATGATAATCGGAAGGGGCCATGTCTGGGCTATACGCCGCATGTGGGAGAAGTTCCCAGCCTAACGCGTCTGCAGCTCATCCGTGTCAAATGTTTGAGGGCGTCTAGCGCGTGGTTGATCTTCAAGACTAAACTCTTCTCCGCGAAATCTTTGGTACTACTTTTTGCACGTTGCTTGACTTACAGCATTCTCACCATATGCAGCACAAATCATTTCGGTGGCTTCAGCAGCGTTTTCCTTAAGATGAAGCGCGAAGTGGATAGAAAATCGAATATGCTCTTTTATGATTGCCATCGTGAACACAGCTGATTATTGAAGTTATGTGCATCAAACGCCAAATCGTATGATGTTTGAAACCGCAAGAGGGCGGACTAATACGTTACATGTAAACGGTAATTTGCATCCTGTGAACAACATTTGAGACATACAGAAAAGCTAATCCCTATAAAAGCGACGCGAAAAATAAAAACTTCAATTTTACACATTCTCTCCATTCAAAAAGTGGATGGTAACTGAATTGGAAATAATAATGAACAAAACAAATGTTTTTATGGAGGACCTAACTTATGTTTAAATCAAAAAGATAAATATGTAAACTTCTTTGAAACTTAGGTGAAAAATTCATCATCAGAGGCGACTCCAATGTGAAACATACGCCCGTTTAACTGCAAAAAAGGGCAAAGGGTTGTGTCAAGCGATGACTGGCACCAATAAAAAATTTTATTTATGATTTTCTTTATTTCAAGAAATATAGCCATAAATTACATGAAACTAGAAGGGAGAGATATTTTATCCTACTGACTCTTAGTAAAAGTGTAATAAATAAGCAACCAAATGAGGCACTAATAAACAGACATCGACTGGGAAAGTTTCCAATTAGAACTCAACGAAAGAATAGAATTGAACGTTTTGCATGAAGGCCTAATCATAAAATTAAAAATATGCTTGCCAGTGCACTATGTGTAGCTTTTGGAATATATAACTTGGCTAACTTCCATAATTAGGCAAGAAAAATGCATGCTCAGAACTTAAAACAACAAAGGCAGGAGTGTTAGCACCAGTGATTTACCTATTCCAATACCGAATAACATCAAGCTAGCCACATTTGCTAATGACAATGCAGTTTTAACAGCAGGGAACACCATGGAGGAAACAACAACCGGTCTCTAAAGCGTAATAGATAATATAAACATATGAACCAAGAAATGGCATATAAAGATAAATTAAAGCAGATCTGCTCTTGTCAACTTTATACACAGAAAAATAATTAATACTTAGTAGAATGAATAACAATACATTACCATCCAAAGAACCAACCAAATGCTTGGGTCTTAATCTGGATGCCAAACTTAAATGGAAAGAACATGTGAAACTATTGGCTGTTGCGAATAAACTCTCAGTTGTCTTATCAAAAACAAAATGCTGGTCTACCCGTATAGATATATGGCCTTCAGCTGTGAGGCTGAGTATTGTAAATGCTTCTTTGGCATGTTCATAATGAAGATCTTTGCAGGGAACTTCACGTCTGGACAGTCAAAGAAAAAATAAAAAAGGTTGCCAAGAGTTATAAGGAGAGACGACTCCTAAACGTTGAAGTGCTTCAAACTTCTGAGTTTATATAATAGTGTGGCTATATTAGTGTAATGAGCAGGATGATAGAAACTACGATGGACCAATGGGAAAATCCAGACTCAACTTAGGCTAAACTAAAAATATTTATTGATCTTAGGATTTCGTGCATTACAAATTTTCAAAAAAAAAAAATTCTTACCAATGTATGAAAAAAAGGAAATTTAAACTTTTTAAAAACACTATTGCAAATGAGTTTACCATTTAAGCCACTAATAGCAAAGAAGGTAACTAGAGTAATAGAAAATCAAATTAGTACTTAAAAACTCCGGGTGTGATTTATTGACCGGGACGATAGCAAAACAACTGCCAACTAAAGCCAATTAAATCCCACACAAATAACTCTGTTCCCAAGCCAAGGGAAGCCTCCAGGTGAATACTTCCATAAAACTACTTCTGTTTACCAGATAATTAAAGATACTTATAAAGAAACAACATTTAGTCATTAACAAGGAATATTAGATAAAATCTATAACGATCTTAAAAAATAGACTTTGTCATGCGGTATTTCTAAATTCATTATCAACCTCTGGCAGAGTATAGCACTCAGGACTATGCTGCAAATTAAAAAAAACCCACTTGCCTCCTCTAGTATACATATCAAAGAAACTTTTTGGAAAACTACGAATCCTCAACTATGCACTTAGATGTTTCCCAGGGTAATACCCTAGGACCTCTATTATATTTGCTGAACATAATCAATTTAACTATAACAATTTTTTTACTATATTTCATGAGAAACCGGGATCACCATTTGGATACCTGCAAACTTCAAGTAAACGATAGTTTAAGATTTGGAGAATTAAAGTAAATGAATCCAAATCTCATCATGTTTTGTTTACCATAAAAAGTGATAACTGTTCACTAGTAACCTTTCAATAAATAAATCACATTCAAATACATTCCATACATTTCTCATCTATAGCCAACGTCTTCCGTCTCAATAATAAATTTATTGTGGCATATCTCTCTCTTGACAATTTTCGATTTTCTATAATTTTCTAAAATTTATTGCATTTTTCGAACCGGCATCTTTTACCAGAGCTATTTGATCGTTTATGGTCCAGAACCAAATAGTAGAAACAATCTCGTGTATCTTTGGCATCGGTCATTCTTAAACAATTTCGACTAGTTTTCTCATCAAAACTCTTATTTACATTCAGAAAGCATTCACTGAGTTGAATTAAATGTTTTAAAACATAATACATGCCAGTTCCTAAGGCTGAGAAGGCCTGAAGAACATCTTGTTTCCTGATGAAAAAATCTTAAGATAGAAAAGAAATTTAACTTTCAGAATGATAGTGTACACTGATTGTATCTCAGAAATCACTGTTAAGCCTCTTCTTATACAAGGCGAAAGTCGTCCAGCAGTAGTTAAAGCACAACGTGCTCCATTTTATTTCAGTTAAAGAATGACCGATTGCTGTGTTAGATCTGAACCTCTTCAATTATATCATTAAATTAATAGTTTATTGATGAAAGTCGTATGTTTAAACATACAAAAAACAGTTATTTTTAGAAAGTGATAATATATTTACATATTTTTTTAATGCAGAAATGTTACAGTGATTTGAGTACGACTTATATTATAGTTATGTAGGTAATATTTTTTGATAAAAAAAACTAAAATACTTCAGATCAGTAATGTAGGTTTATAGACAAAACTACATTTAAAAATGCTAATCATCTAATTTAATATACCCAATCGAAATATCATTTTCTGTATGGTTAGTATGTCTAAAATAACTAATTTAATGTTTGCATGTGAAGGCTGATATTAAAATGTATTATTTTTTATTAGGATATAGCTGGCCTTGTCACAACCATATATGAAGTACTGGGTTCGTCAGTGAAGGTACCTCATTATGGAAGCAAAACTATTAAGGTAAAGCTGACAGTCTCTCCGGATCAACGAAAGCACGTCAGTGCTACAGTTATTGGTCACAAGGACAATAAATTCGATGAACCTAACAATAAAGCAAAACCTCCAAATGCAGTAACGAAATCAACTAATCCTGATAAAACGAAAAGTCAGGGCACATCGCAAGAGAGGAAGCATTACTGCTGCAGAAAGGTAGACGAGGAACACGAGAATGCAACCAACGTGTCGGAAGAAAATTCTGAAATTTGCAGCCGAATTTCGGCGGACGTCACCAGTGAAGACGAAGAAGGAGTGGAACCGCTTGAAAATCGTAAATGCAAAAGAGTACACTGGAAGCGAAATCAGCAGCACTCTAAGTGCCCGAACGTCAACCTTTCTATGAAAGAATCCGGTCAAAAAGATGGTTTTCTGCGGTCAAAAAAAGTCAAAAAAAGATCCAGTTCTTTGCAGAGACAAGAGTTGCTAGAAATAATACGATCGAATATGGACAAAAATCATTGTTTTCAAACAGCTGGGTAAGTCATCTGATTTTTGTGTATTTTAAAAACCTTTATTGTGTGGTGTTTTTGTAATATCTTTACTTTTATAGTTTGTTTATAGTCTATCCAATATATGGATACAAATGGTATGATACAAATATTTAGAGAATGATACTCGCTAGAATGAAACAGAATAGAGCTCTATATATATATATAGCTCTATTCTGTTTCATTCTAGCGAGTAAATATTTGTATCATACCAGATTACCACATGATAAAATGTGATCCTTTACTTCAAATCACATGTTTCCAATCATTCACAGTTTAGTGGCATCATTTATCAATACTACAGCAGAAATTTTTGGGTCATGGGTGACTGCTCGATCATGGAACCCAATTTATCTCAATTCTCAAAGTATAGTCATGTCTAGACAATCAGTTGTATTTTGGAGCTCTTAAATGATTTTTTCACCCAATAACGACCACAGTTTTTATTGCACAGCGGCCCCTTTCTGATGGATGGTATTATTGTAGTGATGTGGCTTAACATTTCTGCTTTACAGTTATTCTGCTATTAGTTGATTTGAGCAAATTGAGAAAGGCTGAATTGTTTAAAGTCACTGAGTTTTTTTGACTTGTTCTACTTGTACTACTTATCACTGAACAACACACAAGTCTGTGTTCCTTTTGTACTTATTAATAAGATTTTAGCTACCTTTAGACGTCAGTTATGAGTTACAGATGAGTGTCTGAATACTTTTCATCAGATGATGTATTTTGTATTCATTCTGTTCAACTTTAACTGTATATTTTTATATTCGTAATAATAGAATTCTTTAATAAATTTAAATATTTAAATACATTTTATGGCAACTGCAATGAATTTTAAAATTGTTTCAGAAAACCTTGTACCAACCATATCAGCTCTGAAAATACTCATGTACAACACAGTGAACATAAACAACATCGACATCGCCACAAAGAAGTACCGACTGCACCCCTCTCTTTAAGCGACGTGATAGATCCAACCCATTTCTATGTAGATCTGGCTTCTCTGCAAAACACAACACAGTTTTCGCAAAGCAACTGCCATTATGATAAACTTGTGGATGCAGTGATACGCGTTTCTAACAAAAAAATCTCGCCAAATAAAAATGATTCCTGCAAGTATAAGGATAAACTACATGATGCCGCAAGTAATCCTCTTCAGTGTCACATAATAGAGCCACAAATTATTAATTTAGATAATATAAATAGGCCATCTAGAAAACAAGTTCGTAAAACAGCCGAATCGGAACCCACGACTGCAGTAAAAAAAAATATCCGCAAATTTCCACAGGTGGTTCTAGGCCACACTTCCTCTCCTCATCACTTGCGACATCGAAACAGGCAGGAAGATCAAGCCAGAGCAATGGCACAAGTGGTTAGATGGCTGGAGCAAGAGTTTTCGTCAAATATAAAAACAAAAGATAAAGAGAAAATCAAATCAAATTGTTGGGTTGGAGATAAGGCAAAACACTCCTGCAGTGAACCTTTAAATTCAAGTTCTGGAGCTGAACGTCATGAACATCACCACATACATGAGCACATTCATCATCACTATCATCATTACCAAGAAGCACCAGTGGTTGTTTGAAAGTTGAAACTTCTACTTTAATATTTATCTAACTTGGGACCACTTCTATTTAATATATTTATTGATATAATTATCTTGCCAATATATCGAAAATATTTAATCTACCATAGTAAAAGATGAAAATTTATTTTATTGGAGTGAAGTGAATATAAAGTGAAGTTCAATGAATTTTAAAGCAACTTCGATTCACTTAAAATTATATTTTAATAATTCTCTATACTTAGAAATGAACTTAGTACATATACTTCTATTATTCAGTCTTAATTAGAGTACACTTCTATTACAAATGCATTTCAATTAGATGTTCGATATTTTTGATGAAACTTTTGAATTCAAAAAAATTAATGAAACCGAAAAATAGTAAAATTATCAGTTCTCGGGAAAGTCCACGTTAACTATCGCTGCTCTTTTGATTTATTCTATACATTTATACTTGCGAGAGCAGGACAGCCACAAAGTAAAGGCCTTGGCCTAACACACTGGCATGCAGCGGCCCTGAGTTTGACTCCCAGTTCAAAAGCAATGGCTACCATATAAATTCCTTTGGCATTTGAGAAGTATATTCTCCTTCCTCTACATTACTGGATTAGGCTAGCTACCTGCCCAGGGCACGACTATGTGTGCTTATAAACAAGATATTGTAAAAGGTAGAAGAATATTTACACTTGCTTAGGTGACCAAATTTTAAAATCGATCTGTAAGAAGCTACATGTTTGGTATTTGCTTCACTCTAATTTACAAGTACCGAATTGTCAGATCCTAGTTTACATTTTTAACATAAGGAACTTAATTTATGTTTATATGTTTTGTGTTAAATGCCATTGACTGTAGAAAATGCAATTAATTTTAATGTTATTTAATTAGTACTGCCTTTTATACATAATTGTAAATATTTATAATACTAGTCTCTACTGGTATTAATTTTTGTGTACATTAATTTAACATGTTGTGAATGTAAATCTATAGGTAATTTATTCCTTTATACCAAGCGTTTAAAAATATCTTTGTAATGGACATTATCACTTTAATTAAAAAAAAATCAATCTCAGTACATATTTTACTTCAGGTAGTATTCTATCTACATTCTACAGGTTTTAAATAAAATGCTTGTCTGTTGTGAACACATCTAATATTTATTGTAAGGTGCCAGTAATATATTACAAAATTATCTTTTCGGGGGGATTAGATATTTTCTAGGTCAGTTTTATTTGAAAATGTGGGGAAGTTTATATTGAAAAAATGGTTTAAAGGTTGTGGTTAATATTCTTCCAAATAATATAATCACCAAAAATATGTTTACTATCTTCATTTTACGCAAAATTATTTAATACTTAATGGCAGTGCCCGGAGTTGCCTTCTTCGATTGACTTCTGATCAACTACAATTGTATATACAACACAGATGACCACTATCTACGTTAACAATTGTTAAAACCATATTCCAGATAGATCTGCTTTATTTTAACTTATTAATGTTAATTGTACATACATTTTCTGAAGACTCCAAAAACAGGCATTTGTTGAGTCATTATTTGGTTCTAACATGCAGTCTTGCACTTTAATCCTTAACCTTTTGGTAGCTTTGAATTTGCAAAATCTTTTTAGTAGCACTTGTAATTTTTAGAGTTAAGCTAAACTAAGTGTACTTTTAAGGAATTCTTTGGAAATGCCTAATTAGGATTCTTGTTTGAGAATGTTACTAATTCTGAAATTTTAAGTTTATTTAATCATACCAAAGTATCTTATACACTAAGGAGAAAATGAAAGTGTACAGTATTAGTAGGTATACTTATGTAGCAGTTGTAGGAAACTGATAATATCAGATAATTATCAATCGTTTTATCATCTAATACAACAGATTTGTACTTAATATTTGCAGAAGAGCAGTATTGCTTAAAGAAGTTTCGGTTAATTGCTAAACTTTGTATTTTTGTAAAAAAAATGTGGATTTATATTATTCAAAAATAAATATTTAATCTAATAAAAAAACTAACTTTTTTAACAGTTGTGAGAACATTGCACAAAATTTTTGTTTTCATTTTGAAAGTATTAACCTTTTTTCATACGCAGTAGATGAAGTAAGTTAATATTCACCAGTAAAATTTTCTTCACATTTATACATAATCATGGGGTGGTGCAAAGCATAACAGTTTTTTGGTAGTACTCTTGGAACAGTACAGTAACATAAAGTTCTACATTAAACTAAACGAAACATTAACTAAAATGTACAATATATGGGGATAATTATTCGCTATACAGACTTATCATTGATTCTACTGATTTAAGCAATATCAAAAGTCTGTTAAAAATATAATTTTAAAAGTGGCAGTTTGAAGACGTCTACTATAATTTAAATGATGCACGAAATCCTGGCCGAATCAGATCTGTAAAATGATGAGAGAGAAACTGGAAGTATCCAAGGATTCGGTGATTATTTGAACAAGAGGAATTTTGCTGATTGGGGTCACCATATTCCAATTTTTGACCCATAATGACACTGCAGTCCTTGACGATCCACTGTATTTGTTTCCTACAATAATTTCTTGTTCCTAAAGCTTAAACTTTTAATGAAAAACACTCATGACAAGAATATTTAAAAGATTAAAGCCATGCTGATTGTGGTATTGAAAGCAGCCCCAATACAGAGGCTGTCAAAGTCCTTTAAATGCCTATCTGCTGTAAGCATTGTATTGCTACAGAGAGAACTTGCCTTAACTAAATTAAAAATATATCGGAATTTTATTTTAAACACGCTATGTAATAATTAGGGCACATATACTTCTTACCAATGCATTTTAGAACTATTTAGGTTCCTCCGATTGTGTTTTCATTAGAGAAATGATTGTAATATTGCATTAGTAAATAACTTGAGGGTAAATTGGTGCCTCTCTGTGCTACGATTTGGTTATTTTATCATATATTTTCGAAAAGTAATCGATGAACTGGATACAATGATACCATTTTTAGTTTGGGCAAAAAATAAATAAAAAAATTATAAATAATGGTCTTTTAAATTTCGCGCCTTTATTTCACGTTGTCACCAAGGCAACCGTTAAAAATTTTTACTTTATCGGCATGTGACGCCATTGTTTCTCATCGTCGCCAAAGTTACCGTTAAAATGTGGATTTATTCGGATGTAACGCCATTCTTTCACATCACCTCTACAGTTTTCGTTTCGTTTCGACGTTTCTTTTATTTGACAGTTATTCTTTGGGTTTTTGTGGTAAGTATTAATTTATTTAATTGTTTATTTTACACCTTTGGCCGTTTCCGGTGCAACTGATGCCGGAAGGAGAGGGGTCGCACCTTCCAGTGGGACGCGACTGCTGGTACGTGGTTCGAGGACGTCAAGTTGCCCCCCGATCAAGTCGCATTTATTATGTGCGGCTTTTCGGAGGACTGGCAGTATGACGTTACTCGGCGTGAGGCCTGGGATGTGGCCCATCCCAACGTTCGTCCGACCTCATTTAATCAGCATACGCTGACTCACTGGTTTGGTTGTAAACATTCAGCACCATATTCTAATTCATGTTTTAGGTATCAATATTGCAATCAGTGGGAAGACCAGATTGGTGGCCCAGGCGTCGTCGTCCAGGTCGACGAATCCGTCTTTGGCCACCGAAAGTACGAGCGTGGTCGCATCATCCCTGGGAGCGAGGATGTCCGCATGGTGGTTGTGGAGTGCCGGGATGCTGAAACACTCATCCGGGCAATTTTAAAACAAGTGGCGCGTGGAAGCATCATCCATACCGATGGTTGGCGGGGCTACATGAACCTCCACGAACATGGATATACGCACCACATAGTCAACCACAGCGACCCGATGCATCGTTTTGTTGGTAAGTTAAAACTGTAGACATTAAAAAGTTTCTAATTATTTTATTTTAGCGCTCGATGGTACGCATACGCAGCGCATCGAGGCATCTTGACATTCTGCGAAGGATTTCTTTAGGAGCCGCCCACGCTACAATGATGAAACCTTTGCTGACCACCTCAGCGAGTACCTGTGGCGACGGTACTGCGCAAAGAACAACATCGACAAATTTGAATACTTGTTGGAGGCTGTCCACATCGAGTATGGTGACCATCGTACTTAGATGTGTCCCTACTCAAACAGCCTTTTTCAGGGCTCCTCTCTAATGATGATTTACTGAAGGGAGGGGAGAGTGATGCTGATCGCCTCCGCGCGGTGCTCTCCGGGTAACAGTTTAACTGGCTAAACGATCAGCAATTTAGGTTAAGTTAAGCTAGATTTGATGCGAAAAATGTAATTCTTTAGGAAATTTTTGAAATAAAAAATCATGCATCAAATAAAATGTTTTATTTGGCTGGAGTTCGTCTTAAATGTTACTTATAAAATATTTTTTAACTTCTGTATCTCTACCATTTTGGAATGCTATCACTGCAATCTCGAGTTATTGTCTTAAAATAACATACTTTCACAGCAACAAGGAAATAGCTAAACAAACAAACGAAATTTTCTGGCCAAATACCAAATACTGATAACCTGCAGCAAATTATGAATTCCGGAATTAAAAATAAATATATATAAAAAAATACTGAACCAAAGAAATGTTTGCCGACGAGAAAAGAGGGCACCCACCATAGGGGCCATGTGAAATAAAGACGCTATATCCGAATAAATTCAAATTTTAAATGGTTGCCTTGGTGACTGCGTGAAATTCAAAAAAAATAATTATAACTTTTTTATTTATTGTCTGCCCAAAATAAAAATGGTATCATTGTATCCAGCTCATCGAGTACTTTTCGAAAATATATAATAAAATAACCATATCGTAGCACAGACAAGAGCTCAACAGCCCAGAAGGAGTTATTGATTAATTCTACGGAAGAACATGGGGACATCTTTTCCATAATTTTTAACAGCGCTCAAGGTCGTGAAGAAAACCAACAAACTTGTTGAACAATGACCCAGTAGACGTTCATAGAATGGGGAAAGGATGGATGAAAGTAAGCAAAACTGATACATTATAAAAATATATAACTACGTGTTCCATATTTACATTAATGTGCTGGAGCGATAACAAGAACAAAGACACTGCGAAGGCTGCGTTATTAGCAAAACACCAGCGAGACACAGGAGGCGGACCACTTAAAAAAAAATGTGTGCCCGCTGACTACCTGGGAGGATAGGATCCTGGCCTTAATGTCACCACAGCTGCTACGAGGTCATGATGTCCCAGAGGTGGGTGTAAGGGACGCAGCAAATTTGGGGGCATTATTTCCCGGAACCAGATCCTCAAGAGGATCCAGAAGAAATATAAGTATATATAAGAATTACAAATAGAAAATATTAACAATTTAAATTTGTAGTTTTCTGTTAATCTGAATATGCCCTCAGAATCCAAGGAACAAACAGTGGAGCCTCCAAATTGTAATAAGATTAATATGTACCAGGTGGGACAGTCAAACTGCATGTTTCTAAGAAGCTTGTTTAGAGAAAAAGTAGGCAATGCCCTTCACATTCCACACAGTTAGAAGTTTAGTAACGTTTAGTAGCATTGGACCGATGAACAATGAACAATCCTTGTTCCAGAATTTTAACAATATTCTGTGAATGAGAACACTAATTTCTAACAAGATGGAACAACTAGTCACACACTCAGGATGTCGATGAGCTTTCTGAAAAACCTGTTCCCGAACTGCCTCATCAATAGGAATGGGTATGTTCAGAGGCCTCCAAGATCGCCAGACCTGAGCACTTGTGATTATTTTTTATGGGAATATCTCAAGTCAAAAGTTTTTGATTATCGCCCAACAACCATACTGGACTTAAAAGTGCGGATTGAAGACATTCATGCAATAATATCGGCGGTACTACGACACATCAGTGAGAATTTCTGTATGGGACTTTAACAATGTGTACGAAATGATAGTCGCCATCTTCCTAGAGCAATATTCAAAAAGTGACTACTCTAATATCCAATTTTATAGGAGTTAACAAAAAATGAATTTTCGTTTATCTATTTCAAACCCATAAACGAAATACATAATTTACCTTTAATATACTCTTTAAAATTCATAGTAAGGATATGTGTTGTTGATATAGCCCCAAAATTGGGCTCTCTGGAGTATAGTCAACTCTTGTTTTTGACGGTAGATAGATCACAGTTTTATGATGTATTGTGTAGTCGGAGTTCGGAAACTCTTAACGTTTCGTACAAAACTGCGGCGGACATCTTTAGAAGAAAATCTTCTAAGAATTAAGTAATTGTTCCGTGCGTTTTTGCTGTTATACTCGTGCGAGTGTAGAAAGGATGTTGTTGGGGGGGGATGTTGACAGCACCGGACTGGTTACGACGTAATCGAACTAACTGCTGACGTCAATCAGATTGTTGCAGGTAACATCTCGGTATTTTCTGACGTCACTAGCTCTTTCATTGTATTTTGGTTTGTTTTTGCCCCTTAAGAGCGATAAACTAAGATTTCCACGGCATCTCTGTATAACCTCGGATAATAACTCCTACTATCGGATAAAACTTGTTTTTGTCTGAATTCTATCTCATGGCCAGGGTTTTCCAAAGTATATTCAACAATCCCTGATTTATCGGATTGATTGAGGCGTAGGCGATGTTTATGTTCCTTTATCCTGCTAGTAATCGTTCGGTCCGTGATCCCAATAGACTTGCTTACATGAGTGAGGTATGCAGTATACCCCTGGCGTATTCTGTGGGTTTCTTGTATCCTTGGCTAGTCTAAACAAACCCCATATCTTGATGGTAGTAGTATAGATGGTTTCCACCTTGTGTTTGAGAATTTTTCCTATCCGGCCCGTTAACCCCATTGATATAAAGTAAAAAAGCTTTGCCTACCGTGGCCGATTTAGGTTGCTTTGCGTTGGCATTTGTTAGGTTTCGTTGTTTATTTATCTGCGTCCTCGAGTAACCATATTTGATTAAACCATCTTCTGAATGAATAGAGTTTTGTTAGTTACTTTTTAAGAAGACAGAGAAAATAATGGTTATATCTATTGCTAAAAATATCGATTTATTCAATATAACAACAAATTTATTTCCAATTTTAATCTTTTTCCAGTTATCAGTAATAAAATGTTTTGATTTTTTGATGCGGAACATTTGAAACAAAAAAGAAAAGAGAAAGAGACGTTGAGCAGCGAAATGCGTTAGCCTGAAAGTCTGTTTTGTTGTCTTTTTAGCAAAGAAAATGAAACCCCTTTTAGTTGGTCATATAAAAAGTAAAGAAGAATATGTTTTCTGCTGAGGAATGGTCTGTCTGTTAAGTCGCAGGCTTTTCTTCCAATTT
This sequence comes from Sinelater perroti, assembly GCA_036346155.1. Lineage (NCBI taxonomy): Eukaryota > Metazoa > Arthropoda > Insecta > Coleoptera > Elateridae > Sinelater > Sinelater perroti. Next base: position 1,127,492 of record JARFIY010000346.1, on the reverse strand, counting down.
TTGAACAGAATTTCTTTAGGTTCCTAAAGGCAAGCGTTTGCAATAGTATAAAAAAAAAAATTGGCATGTAAGGTTATTCAATTTCAATTTAGAAAACTGTTTGTTGTTTAAGTATATTTAACATCTTCTCATTCAACATGGCAATGACTGAATTACATATTTCAAAAAACGGCCATAGAAGTAATTTCTGTTTGTCGACCTTATATGCTTCAGCATTTCAACTTGGGCACCTTCACTATAAGAAATGAGTTAAATGAAAGCTCTGTCCAACAATATCTACTTCACTGAAAAGCACAGATAAAGAAAAGGTAACTGAACTTAAGAGGTGAAAAATAAATTGGAAAGTAAAAAATACTCCACGACAGGTCACGTTTTTGAAAATAAAATATCATCTAGTGACGGTAAAAACGCGTCATATTGTACCGCATTAAACCGTTCAAAACATCCTACTATGATTTTTTAGTTGTATGGTAAAAGATTATTGCAGCAGATGAAGAATTCCTTGCAGAATTATTTATGATAAAACATGGTTATGAAATGGGAATCGCGTAATTAAGTTACTTTCAATAGAATCTGTACGCAATTTCGTCTTTAATTATATTACAAATAATTTGCATATTTAAAGAACTGAGGTCTTGAATTTTGAGATTGTTTAGACTCATTGTTTAATTATAACGAAAAAGTCCAAACTTAGTTCTTTCAGAAACGAAATACACGCTTACGTCCAACATTGCGTATATGTTGAATCATCGCGAGAACTTGGCGGCGACCACGGCTTTTATTTTTAGAATTCACCTCAAACAGATGTGTGGCTACTTGTTCCAATTTTAAATCACCATGGTGGAATTCGGATCATGTATTTTTATTTATAAGGATGTGTCAATAGTGAACAGAACATGATTGTGTAGTTTTACGCGTTACTGTTAATAGCAATTTATACTTGAAGGGATCAATTATTGAAATTAAAGATGTGGAGAGAAACAGTTTACAGTGTAAGTAAATTTCTTTGTGACAAACATATGAAGCACTGAAGAAAATTTTAGGGTACTTTAAGGCCTAAGCCCCCCGTACACCAGGTTACGGGCTCAGAATTGAGCGATATTTTGGATAAACTTACAGTAAGTGTGGCTTCTAATCCTTCCACAAGCGTGTCCAATATCCATTCCGTTAATAAAATTATTAATGGGTTATATTTGGGAGACATGTAAGTAATATAGCATGCATATTAGTGGTATCATAGAGCACGTTTTTTAGGTATGCTGCAAAAGACAGGCGTTTTTTAATACAGAATGGGTTCACACATATACTAAATGCAGCAGAAGGTATTGACGAATATCAAGTAAACACAAACCAGCACTACTATAGAAATATAAACATAAAGTACTTGGGAATTCCTGGTCATGACAGATCGTCATGGAATATATCAGTGTACTTTGATCAAGCAGCAAAATTTATAGATGATGCTATTAGAAGTGAAGGTACCCATTAATTTTTTGTGTCAAAAATGCTTTAACACCCGCCATTTCTGCAGGGAAGGTTTTGGTCCATTGTGTGGTAGGAATATCAAGATCGGCGACGTTAGTACTAGCATATTTAATGATATTCAAAAACATGAACGCAACAGAAGCGTTAATGTTTGTATTTCGCCGAAGAAGAGTGTTTCCAAACCCCGGATTCCTACATCATTTAGCCCAATTGGATACATTATTACAGAACAAGAGGTCATTACATTTTAATACAAAATATCGTTAAATTACGTACATACCTGCATTAAAGTATTTGTGTTAATAAAATATTAAATTTTATATTTTTAATAACTGCTGTAACAACTAAATTATTAGCCAAATTAGCAATGACAGCAATAACTTTTTTGTGATATAAATTTCTTATCTAGGTAGGGATATATATGCAACAGAGATGGGTACAGATTAAAAAATATCTAAATAAAGTCAATTTTATCTGTATCACAGATGCTAATGATCTGTAAATATTAATTTAATTCAATTTATAGTCTTTCAAGATTATGTTGGTCCTTTTTTTAAAGATATGTATTAAGACTTGGGTTATTAAAAAAATGTTGCTATAATAAATGTGTTTTTCTAAACTATACGTCCATTTTCTAGTTCAAATGAATTTTTTGTCATCTATAGATACAATTCAAAAATTGAAAATTTATCTGTCACAGATAATAGACATCAAGAAAAATTATAGAGATCTTTATATTAGGTAATTATTTGTTCTCTATTAGATAATTATTTGAACATCTTTGATATATACCCCATTTTAAATTATTAATAGAAAATTGTGTTTACAGCAAATAACATTTTGTACTACATATATAAATATATCTCGTTTGTTACAAGTCTGCCTTTTATTTCTACAAATCACTTCACATTGAACGGATAAGTGACAGTCATTTTACTATAAAAAATTTTAAGTTAATGTTAATTAAAAAAATTAAAATTAAATTAAACATGTTTGCTCTACATCTAATAAATTCAATCCTACTAGTGATTAAAATAAAACGAACAAGGTGGGGGTTTGTTCAAAACCAATAGCAAAATTATAAACGATAAATAATAATTTTTAATGTGAATTGGAACTTCGGTTGTGTTGACTAAGAATATGCACCAATCATTTCTAGTTTGACGTCCTGCTTATGGAGATTAATTTCTATGTTATCTTATAACTAAAGTCTTGGATTTTCAATTGTATAAAGGTTTGAAAACCCTTTGTAAATGACCTGTAATAAATAAATATAAAGGTTTCCAGGGCCAGTGTTTTAGTGCATCATATTGTTTGTTTTTGGACTGTGAGGCTGTGGTCGAGTTTGGAAACTTTTGATGTTTTGTCTACATTGCAGCATACATCAGAAGAAAATTTTCTCCTGAAGAGTTTCCAAATTTTGACCGTGGTCTAACAGTCCAAAAATGAAGAACACAATACATGTCATACTATTTTAGCTTCCATATCTTAATATATATTCTGTGAATATTTTAGCTCAGAATTGATCTAATCATCTATTCAACATTTTCATAAAAAGCTTCTTATCTCAAATTTTCAAGCATCTTTTCTTTCTCTGATAAAAGTCCACATTTGAGATTCACATATCCCAATTTGTTTTTATCATTCTGTTGTGCACCAATGGCTTATGGTATCTTGTCACTACTAAGGACCATAGTACTTTACAGAAAAGTAATATCAGTTTAATCTTGATCGTCACTTCTTAATATTTTTTAACAAATCTACCCAGATAGTTGCATTGCTGCATATGTATCATTTTTTCTTTAGTTATTTTCAATAATTGCCTGATGTTTAAGAGAAATATATGTAAATAAATTTAATACTGTAAATGTTTATGTTAAACAAACAAAATCCAATATATATAAACACAAATTATATTTTAAAACAAATGAACAAACCTTTTCCTATATAATATAGCTAATTTTTACATGTACTTTTAGTCATAATTATACTCTGTTGTAATTAAATAATATAACTTACAAACTTAAATTATTTATAAATATTACCTTTTTTATGATTGCATTGGTCCCTTTTTTATTATAACTTATCAGAAATTGAAAATTGATATACAAATGACACATTAACCCTTTCAGCCCTGATGGTGGTAATTACCACCATTACATTTGAACATTTACAAAAGGGAAAGAAAACGGTGATATCGACACTTTATGTTGTTTACAAACAGATTTAGGCTTCACATTTGTGGAATTCAGCTTGTATCTTTAGAACAAAAATGAATTAAGATGGCAGCATTAGGTAAATGCCCTATCATTGATTTACTACATTATTTATGGTTAAACTGTTTATTAATTGATCAATAAATGTGTCCTATTACACTAGTGGATCAACAGGATGGATGAGGATGTTCTGATAACATTTTAAGCTCATCAGGCACTCCTGCATTCATGAACTCTCTGAACCAAAAAACATCTATCACATTGCCGATTTAAATTACTTTTATTTAGTGTGACATCATTCTTCTATTTCAGATGACGATGTAATAACACCTTTTGTATTTTACAAAAATTGAAAGTTTCAAGAGTAATGGCTGACTTGGATGTTTTGGATAATGAACAGGATACAATTGTAAAAAATTAAGGAGAAAAAATGTTGCTACAAGTGATGAAGCTTTATATGTTAACCAAAGTCAAAGAGAAAAATACCTTGGCGAAGAGACGCTTTCGCTACTCCAGTTGTAGATTTTGCTCCATCCAAAGATATGGATGACAGAAAATTTTGCTAAGATCAAACTCCATTCCAATATTTCTCAAATTATTTTCCTGGTAAATTTTTTTCTGAGCTAGCTGAGAAGGCAAACGTAGTTGATACAAAAATTTGGAAAAAACTTGCTTATTCAGCAATCAATGGTTCAGTCAAAAGATTGGGCAAAATGCCAATCACAAACTTTTTTGTGATAATTATTTCACATTGGTGCCTTCGCTAGAAAATCTGAGAATAAGCAATTTTCGTGGCAGGCACAATTTGGCCAAATCAATTCAAAAAATGCCCTTTGAAGTCAGATACAGTGACTCCATTGTTTCAAATGATGGAAAAATTGTGGCATTTTGTTGGTTTGACAACAAAATTGTCAACATGACGCCAAATTTTATTGGTGTAGAACCACAAGGTGAAGTAAGGAAGTGGGATAAAAGTTAGGGGGTGCATGTAAATGTCAAGGATCCAGTAGTTATAGCTGCATACAATGCCTCAATGGGAGGCGTTGACAAAAATGACTTTTCGATTGCCTTTTACAGGACTTTTATTAAATCCCACAAATGAACTTTGAAGATAATTTTCTATTACTATAATTTAGTTCTGCTAGAATATCAATCAGATAAACAAAGTACTCAAGTACAAGAACTTGACTTGCTCGATTTTACTTAAGCAATCCTATTCACAGAGATGGTCATGAGCAATGGTGTGCACTTGAAACTTGCACAGGTCATTCTTGGATATTATGTGAGAAGTGTCAGACACCACTGTGTCTTTCTAGAAAAGGGAATTACTTTTAAAGTTTACGATGTGAAATAGTTTTGTACAAAAAGACAAACAATAAAAACGATATTTTTCTTGCCACATCTCTTTAATTTCATAACTGCACCATAATTTTTATTTGCCATTTAAAAAAATTCAGGGCTGAAAGTGTTAAAATGATTTTTCATTTGCTCTACTACAGATTCGAACCTTATGCAACGCTTCTAATTCAAAAATCACAAATTTTTCTTTAACAATATTCACAAAACAAATAGAAACTAATATTTAAGTAAGTTTAGTGTCTAACCATCAATCCTTTCCTTCTTATCTGAAGGAGAACTGCTTTTGTTTGTACTCGTAGACTGATGATCTTGATCAATAGTCAAGGACACGGAACAGATCAAAACATTGATCTGCTCCGGAGTAGGGCAAGCAATTACTGCCTGATCTTCTTTGGTGTATTTCATAGTCGTTGCAATTTGCTCCACTTGCATGAAAGCATTTATGATGCCATTCTGTTAACCAATCCAAGATATACGAGATAAGCAATTACGTGAAAGCTATTTTACCTTTATAGGGCGGAACAAAATAAACTCGGTTTCCCTGTTAGCCAGATATAGCTGCATGGAACGTTGCACTTCGGGTATTTTCGTCTTTACATTTCTTTGTGCTGTCCTAAGGAGCGCCGCCAGGACATGTGGTTTAGCAAATTCGTGATCATGAATTGTGGGATTTGGTGTAGGGCCGCAAATTTTTGTACAGTTTAAGGACTAAAATAACATATTTAATGTGTTGTATATATACTATGAGGCTTAAAAACCTTCTGAATCCACTGAAGTAAATTTCCAACTATCAACATCGTTATATGCGATATAAAAGCTTCACAAGAACATTTTAACTGCTTATCAATTTCTTTGCGAGAATCCACAAGGTATTCTTTAACTCGAGGAGTCCCCTCTAAAAGGAATTCTAAAAGGGCGTTGTTGCTGCTGAACATGAATAACCTGTCTCTGTTTTGAATCAAACTAACTGCAGCTGTTTTAAGGTGGCTGAAATCTAGACTTAATTCTTTTATGGTAAAATCCACTTGAAATGGAGCAATCTGTTCACGTAATATTAGCAAATGCTTTATTTGGAATAATCGGCCATCTGTCTGTGACTGCAAAGGCAACAAATAAAACAATAAAACTACTGTTGTAAACTACATATAACTTACCTTTTTGGATGATATCATGTTTGCAGCTTTTGAAATTGTTTCTACACATATTGATAGCGCCTCTTGAGCTAATCCTTGAAAAATTTCGCGATCCAAACAAAAGTAAAGCCGTGACAAGCAGACCAACGTGCGTTTAACAGTTGGATACCACATTCCATGTAAATCAGCTGGAGAATCTATGGAAATTACCTTATAACAACTAACAAATATTTAAGTTATTGTCTTACTGCCAGTATATGAACGAAATTGTCCTAATTGGTTGGTGGTTATATTTGCTACTTCCTGAGACTCAATCGAAACAACAGATGACCTCGATTCTGTACGGTATTCAATAAATTCTTCAGCAATGTTCTAACAAAATTTATAATTTAAGAACATTTCAATACAGACGCTAAAAAATTCTACCTCCATTTGTTCCAATTTTTCAGGATATGCTAGATCTCCTGGTGATGGTTGATATGACAAGATATCAGTTTGTAAGAACACATGAGTGCGAAAGACCAAACGTTCTTCCATATCTTCTAGTAGTTGCTGCATTGTTTCCGTAAATTTATTCAAAATGTCTATATGCAATTCAAAATTTTGATATTTTATTTAATATAATTTGTGGTTAACGAGCCACTTACCATTACTTTGAACCTGATCATTTAACATCTCTCTTCTTAATATTCCACAAAGTTCTGTTAAAACTTCTAAATGATATATTCCAATTAAGCATGGACGTAACATGTCATACAAGCTTTGACATAATATTCCAAAATACTCGCTAAAACACAAACATAATGTAACAAACCTGCATATATTGTGGATCTTATACTCACTCTAATTGGGGAGAATACTCTGAAAAGAAATATTTAAAGCAAGCTGTCTCATCTTGACATACTTGCATAATAAATACTCCGGCTGATCTGAACAGAATACTGTGATCATTTTTATGCTTATATTTAAGATCCATTAAAGCTTTTGTTACAGCATCACTCATTACAGGTGACCTCTGAGAAAAATATATTTGCTCGCAATCCATTAATAGCTGCTTGTAACTGGTAAGAAAAGTAATTATAATACAGAAAACACTGGCTGCTTAATTTTACCTAAAGTGCTTTTCAATTTTCCTCTCTACTAGATTTATAATGGGTTTAATCTTCACAGCAGCATTTTGGAATTTTCCATAATACAATGCAAAGGCCAAATCTTTGCTCATTAAACTACCACTCGACACATCATCTGATAACGACAAAAGCACTTTATTTTCTGGATCAGTAACTTGTTTTGTGGCGTTTAAAATTATATCATTAAAGTGTCTTCTGATTAACATCACTGCTTTAGACAGAAGATGTTTATATTTATAAGTGTATAATTTTGATTCTTTAAAATTGCCCTGAAAGTAAAAATAATGAAATTAATAATAAACACAACAATTATTGTACTGTAAAAATATTACAATAATCACACTTTAACATACATTGAATTTTATTTATAGCATATTTTTAAAAGATATATTGGTTACTAGTGAGTAACCAGATGTTTGCCAAGCATACTGCAACATAGAGATAATTCACATAATTTGAGAATGTTTTGTTATGCAAATTTAGTATTAACTTGTTGCATCAAATGCATTCCAGAAGTTATCATACAACCTTGTAGTGGTTGATAATATTGCCATTTTTAATGAGATGTTTTTGATATGTGGATCTTAACAGTAGCATCAGTGACTAGTTTTCACCTACATGCTATAAAGACTATACAACAGTTCACCAATGTGTAAATCAATATTTTTTACAAGGTCTATAATAATATATGAATTGTATATGATACATCTATCTACCATTGTTGCACCTGTAATATTACCAAATACCACAAGAGTTCTATATCAGTATATACATAGATGTATATGGTTCACATAGACTGAGGTGCAGTATGTTTCTCATCATATTCTATATTTTGTACAAGTTTGATAACACTTTAAAGTGGAAAAATGACACTTTTCTTGTAAGTAAAATTGGGAGTCCAGTAGCACTATAAGTATATAGGTCACGTTTATGCTACACTTTTCCAGTTTTTCACTTTTTTGAAGTTACAAATACAAAAATGTAAATTTTTTTCTTAACCAATTACTGCTTTTACACTTACAAAAGAATAACGATTCAAAACATCACAGTAAATGATGCACCAACTGAAAAGTTCAACAGTGAATGCTTTGAATTAACTTCACAGTTCTCAGACTCAAATCCTATAAAATATATAGGCTCTTTCAAAATCTCAGTTATGAGATACCACCTAAAAAAAATATTTGACAATTGTATTACCACATAAAGAAATTATGAAATTTTGCTGAGCTAGCCACTAATATAATCCCCTACTATCAAGCAATTGTAAACAATAATGGAAACTGGATGGTTTTTTAATTAAATAGCATCACAGTGGCCATGAGTGTGTTTACACTCTGTTTTGTTGAAGGAAGTTTAATGTGTTACATAAAGAAAATATCATGAGCTGCTCCCCCATAGCATAATATCCATAGTTGTCTTTGTAGGTTTCATATGAAAACAGTCTTTTTGCTCCATTTGTCCAAGTCTACAGCATATTAATATTCCACCATCCTTTGGATTTAAACAAAATCTGGATTCACAGATGCGTTTCAGTTGCCCATTGTAACCTTTGTTGTCGGTGTAGAGAAATCAGTGGTACTTATAAGAAAGAATGTCGTGGTATTAGTCCCAATACGAATAATTGATGTTGAATAAAGTAGGTAGATAATCGATACCATTGTTGTGCTAGGGTACTTGAAGTCGCGCTATAAACTGTAATTGCAAGCTTTTGAAGTTGATCATCCTCCTAGTTGATTATCCTACATACTACATCAGGCCTCGAGCTTCACAAAAATGAGTACTTCTTTTATTTCATTGGTTTCATATTTGCGTCACATATTTCTCATACAGAAATGTCCCCTTAATGTAAGGTATTAATACTTCCTCTTGTAGATAATATACCCTTTGTCAATGATGAGTCATTCTTACACCATGTAAAGTTATACATGTCATATCTGAATGGCTAAGAACACTTTTACGCGTAAAATCACTACTTCCCCCAAGCCTCATAACTAAGAAATGATATAATCTAATCTCGGATAGACAAACATATGGTTCTCATACCTTAATCGTTTTCTGCTTTAATTTAATATAAAAGTTTCAATATAATTCGTTTTCTAATTGTGCAGCAATTTAAATAAACAGCGTAAATAGAATACTATCTAACTTTTCCCAAAATTCTAGTTAATCAAAATCAATAAAAATCAACACTGAAGATATAGAATTGTAGAATGAAAAAGGAATATAAAAATAGTTTGAGAAATTCTTTGTTAAATAAAACTAGATATGTTTTACAACAGTTTTCCTATTTTCTTAAACAAATAATAGATTTAATATTACTTACGTGACTTTCAAGGTACTCCATACATTCATCAATTTTATCCAAAGTTTCCATAAACACATTAGAGCACACATTATTAGAATGGCTGTTGATATTGTCGGAAAGATTATTGAACAGCCTAAAGTAATGCAAGTGCTCCCTGATTTTAATTCGACTATCCTTTAGCTGCTTCTGGTAACGCATCAGCTGATCACTAAGATTATGAAGTGAATCAGTTTTAATAGTTACTTGTTGATACTCATGTTGTAAGTGCTGGACAGCATTTAACGCCGATGTAGCCTAAAAGTTACATTACAAACGGAAATAAAATAAAACAACCATTGCTTATTCTCAACTTACATTCTTAAACAACGATTCACATTCTGTGGATTGTTCTTGGAGCTTATCATAAAATGTAGTGCAATCAATAAGGCTCCCCCACTTAATTTCATTCTCTGCCGTAACCAACCAATGGAAGTAATCTTGATTGGAATTTATTGTAGGTATCTGAACATGTTTCAAATGAGAAGGCTTTTCATCCTGTTCTTCATTCTTGGGCTATAAAACAAAAAATCAATATAAGGTAGTGTTACATTTCAAAGTCATATTTTAGCTATAGCTAACCAACAAACTTGTGGAGAGGAACGATAAACCACTCCACTAATTTAAAAGTCAGAAGAGCTCGAAAGAGTGGCAACAATTCTACATAGGAATGTACTACCGGATATATATATATATATATATATATATATATATATATATATATATATATATATATAACCAACAAACTTATATCAAACGGTGAGTCAGTTCATCCATTTTGATTCAAATTGAGGAAGAGGTGGAGACAATGGATGCGGGATTAGAGACCATCATCCGACGCTTGAAAGGGCATAAAGGATTAGAGAAGAAGAAGAAGATTCAAATTGAGCATAAATAACAGGAAGTGTCTTTCACTTTTGATATCTTATCAAAAAGTTGCTTAAAGTGGCAGTCAAATTTTGAAAAATTGCTACTAGCTTTTTAATGAAATGCATATAATTATTATTAAAATGAATAATCATCTTTACCTAGTACAACAAAATTTAGTACAATTGGTTTATTATTTATGAAAAATTCTTAGTATGTTACATATTCATACTAAATAGTGCTGAAATTGGGCATCCAAGTTCTGTTAAGTAATGTATGCTTTTCTTTTTCTTAGCATACACACTATACTCTACTGTACTCAACGTATTTTTTATTTTTAAGTATTAACTAGAAACTGGAACTTATAAGAACAAACATAAACTTACATCTTATTTAGTTAATTAAGTTTTTTAATGAACAAAATTTCTAGTCCACTGACAGGTACTACATCATTTATAGTGCCATTAAGAGAAGCACAGAGTGTAATTACCAAATCTTCTGATATCTCCAACAGAATTTAGAGTTGAGAAAAAATATATGAAGTCTGATTTTAATTGTAACATCAGAAATCATTCGAGCTTATAACAAATTTAAGTCAATATTGATAAATCAGTCCAAATATCCTTATCGTCAAATTCCTGCTAATTAAATTGAAAAAAAAAACTATGAAAATTTTCTTAAAGTAATGGGATTATAATAAACAACTGGCAGCAAAGGTAGCTAAGCACCCAACTATAAGGGAGGCTTTTATTCGTATATTACTAAAAGCGTTAAAATTAGCCTAATAAATGTGGAGGTAATTTTAGCACAAGCAACAAATACCAAATAAAGGAGGTGCCTGGTATCTTAAAAAGAATATAAGAATGACTCGTTGTGTCATGCATTTTGTATGACTTTACTCAAAGCTAACCTCATGAAGAGATATATAATGGTAGTATTCAAGTTTTCGTCTTTTTGCAAAAAATAAGTAAGATAAAAAAGCCTATCAATCAAAAGTATTAATCATCATTCAGTATAACTTTCTCCTATCTTTCGTAATATGCTTGGACGTCTTCATATGAGCTGAAGTGTTGTTTTGCAAGTGCATCTGCTATCGACCTAAACAGTGGTAGTCGGAAGAAGCAATATTTGATAGATATGGTGGGTAGGGTAAGACATCCTGGTTAAGAGCTTCCAATGTGTTTTTGGCCTATTTCTCAACATGTGGTTAAGCGTTGTTCCGTTAAAAAACACATGAACTAATCTTGACCTATGTTCATACAACTCACAGTAATTTGTTTAATCATCTTGTCATTAAGTTATATCTAATTTAACTAACAATTTCTTTCTTTTTAGTAGATGATGGAACTCACATGCAGCATACAGAGTAACTGGTGAAGGGCTACTTCCATGATCAAAAAATCTCTAAAGAAAAGTTCATTATTTACATTACAAGTACCTTTAGTGCACTCAACACAAGAAGAAATATGACTCATTTCAGGTTTTCTTGAAGACTATCTGATGACAATAATGTTATTTTATTACCAATAAAATATATATATATATATATATATATATATATATATATATATATATATATACACATATGTATAGGACAAAGGACTTAACATTCATTTTCTTAAACTAAAACCTGTTTTACTCAAGTTATCAAGGGTAAAATAGATACTAACAAATAAATTGTTTAAAATACTTTGAATGAACAAAATTCACTTTCCCACAGACAAAATACAAATTTTTAAAATTATGCATCTTTATAAGTATCCATTTCTTTAAGCTAAAATGAGTCATTATTAATGGATTCAAGTAACATAAAATTAATTAAAAACCATTCCAACTAAAAAAGAGAATTATTATCATAAAAAATAAATTAAAAGCAATGGCTGAGTAGTCTGACGGTTGCTGATCTCCCTTGTACTGTTTGCTTAGGATGCTAAAGCAACGAATAACGCATACTGCAAGAGACCAAGCTCCAACATCTAATGTGCAGCCATCAATGTTGCCTGCTTCTTATTAGCGCCACAGTGCATAGAGACTAGGAATGACCAAGTGAGTAGACGTCGCCATCCTGGCAAGAAAAAAGAATTTTCGTCCACAATTTAGTTCAAAAATAGCCTCATGACCTTACGAAACTGAATAAAAGCAAAATATTTTGACTACTCATAACTTTTTGCTAAAATTGCTAAAATCTTTGGATACAATGTACACAAATCATACATGCTTATGTTGAAATCGTTAAAATTTACACAAAATCTAACTTATTTATAAAGCCCCTGTTGCTGTCGATACTAGTGTTCAACTTAGTGGATTTAGAGCTTTCTAAAAATATATATAAAACACAGAAGTGCTTCTAGAAATTACTCTTTAAAGTACAAGCCAATTCAAAACCTTGCAGAAAGCTCATATCGTTTTCTTTTAGCTGGACCTAATCTATAAACGTAATAATAATACGGTGAAGCTGTAACCCTTTGCGGCATTGGCCTACAACTGAGTGGTTAAGGCTCGCTGTGCACCATCTCCAATAAAACGTTAATACTTAGACAAATACAGGTACTCAATTACTTTTAGTTACCAAAGAGGCCACCCGCCAGGCATTACAGAGCTCTAGGAATGAACCCGGGTCCGTCCGCAGCGCAGACAAACATCTTAACTACTAGGTCGTTTACAAATATATGAAATATAATAAATTTTCACTCGATGTAGACAATTTTAATGTACTCGGAATAGAATTTTTGCTTACGAACATGAGTATTTCGCAAGTTAATTGAAATCATTTAAACTTATAGGTAAGTAAAGTAAGTTCTGCTTACCTGATATTTATAATACTGATCCTCCAGTAAATCTTTGACTTTATAAATGATATCGAACTGTGTTGGAGACAACGAAACAAGGCGCGATTTCCCAGATTGCCAATTTGCAATATTTTCTTGTACTCGCAACTCTGTGATTTCCTCTTTCCACCGAGGAAAAGGATCAACAGTTAAATGGTGTTCCATTTTCCTAAAATCGTGATGTTCCATAACTATAAGCAATTTTTATGCTACCGTCTCAATTCTATATTTGAGGTTATGATGTCTACCTACAATAGTAATATGACGTATGTGGGGAGCGTATATAATTAAGAGGTAGTATTGAATATTTTATAAGTAACTAGAGATAAATTAAAGTTAAAAACTAATAATTAATTAATAATATAATTAAATGTCACAAACAATAAATTAAAATTTATTATAAAATATTTTATTTGTCATTTATTCTAGTCTTAATTATAATAAAAATATTTATCAATGATTGGTAAATTTTAGAAAACTATTTAGAAAAATTTCATAAATACCATGCATCTTAAATTTAATTTATTAATTTAATATCTTCAAAGGATAAGATATTACATTTTGTAGCCTCTCCGTAAGTACTTTCTCAATGACTAACTCTCAGTGGAAAACATAACCTGCTGATTTGTTGATGTGTTCATCAGCTGTACTTTTCACTTACGTGTATTATTTGGTTTATTATACACATACAATATGTGACTGAAAGCACGTACCAGTGTTGTATATTGTTTTATATTCGTTCATTACCTAACATCTTTAAAACATATACGTAATAATGTTATCTAAACACAGTGTGTCTGCACAAGTTTGTTTATTTTTATTTATGGTTAATTATTGTTGCTGTTACTTCGGCGCGCCAGAAGACGAATATTGCTTTTGTGAAGTAAGTATCCACGAGGGAGACCGTTGCGGCGCTCTTATAAAACTTTTGTTGCAGCTCCAGGGGCGGATCGATGATTGTTCCTGCAATGTTGATACAGTAGACCACTTTAATAACGTAAAAGTGTACCCACGACTACGTAGCCTCCTTACGAAGAATTACTTTAGGTTTTATAAAGTCAATCTGAACCATCCGTGTCCATTTTGGGCAGATGATAGTCGATGCGCTATAAAGTATTGTCATGTAGAACCTTGCCACGAAGAAGATATTCCACCTGGTTTAAAAGGGACGAGCAGCCCTTTCACATACAGCATAAGCAGCAACGGCATCCATGTAAGATTTAAGTTGTAATCTTATGTTCCCATATTAGCACATAAAATTTAAATCATTTGGTGATTTGAATGATTTAATTAACTCAAAGGTATTTATGTGATAAAGAATCATTGATCAGATTTGAATAATACAAAGAAGATCAAAAAATGTTGCTTTTCTCTGATGTTTTCTATTTGTATGCTTTCCACAGTACACTAATACTTGAGATGATCGCCTTTTACGATTAATCACTTAACAAAAAAAATGAGTTTTTGTTTGTTAATTTTAGCTTGAGATAAGCTTGCATTGTATGGTGTATAATTATTTTATCAAAAGTAATCGATGATAAGTGAAAGAGAATTTAATTTTAATAATTTTGAAAATATAGAATCAATGTTAATATAATGAAAACAATTTGTATGGGGGCAATGTAATCCGGTAATCGATAAGACTGGACCGCAATATGCATGTGTGATGATTGTATTTATGAGTGAGTGAACAGAGCAGTGAATGTGCATTAAATTTTGTGTGAAGCTGTAAAATTCATATGCAGACACTATTCAGATGATTCAGAAGGCTTTTGGTAGTGATATAACAAAAGACCCTTGTTTCTATTTAATAAAAAAAAGAATGAAGATGGTCGGAGTTTGGAAACTATTGGTGTTTTGTTCACAACTGTGTGTATCTTTAAAATAAAATCTTCAAAAAAATGAATTGTACAGGAATTAATATTGATATTGCTTTCTCACGGTTGAAGTTGAAGGAGTAAAGAATCCCACCAAATGTAGAGCTTGACTTTTTGTGTGTCCAGTTCTCATTTTGAATGGCGTTGTGGTTATTCGCAATTTTTTGTACTTAACATTACGTTTTATCTCCTGTTACAATGGAATCAAAGTGTTGGTACAGTGATAAGACAACAGTGCAGTAGTAGCTTTTCAACCATACTGGTGCTCGTTAATCAACAAACTGTTGGGTCCTGATCTGAAATTGGAGTAGTTTGATTGCCAGTCGAACATGATACTAGTGCATACTAATAAATCGATCTAAGTATCTTCACTACCAAAATATACTAAGCACATTTATTGATACATTTTACGTAATATTGCCAAGACAAAATTATTTTTCGGTAAACCAACATAATGAACTATTGATGTTGAAAGGACTAAAACTGTTTTATTGCT
The DNA here is from genome assembly GCA_036346155.1 of Sinelater perroti. Classification (NCBI taxonomy): domain Eukaryota; kingdom Metazoa; phylum Arthropoda; class Insecta; order Coleoptera; family Elateridae; genus Sinelater; species Sinelater perroti. The sequence goes on along the minus strand of JARFIY010000346.1, from coordinate 1,111,760 downwards.
GCATGAAAAATAATGATGTATTGCACCGATAAATGGAACGGCTGTATTTTATTTAGCAATGGAATATTTAATCATCTTAATTAAAATGTGGTAGTAATCAATAATTATTCAATTTTAGATTTAACGTTTGCTAAAGCATACAAAACCTTCAAATTATAACTGGCTATTTAAAATCCTCTCTTTTATCATTGTTCCTATTTTTTATCCACCTTCTGCAAAATTGTTCTATCAGGAATTGCTAAATCGATATGACATCATATTATTATTAATATTTATATAGAAACATCAAACATAAAATTATAATATATAAAATTGTTGTTAAAAATCTTACTATAGATTTTAAATTTTAACACTTTGTGTTTTTCTTTAATGATATTCTTATTCGACTTTCATGATATCAGATTTGAAATATAATAATTATGGATTAAATAATTGCATCATTGATGAAATGTTCATGTAGGCTAGTATTTTTATTTATAAAACTCTATAATTACTTTAGCAGGTTACCTTTCTAATGTTCTGTATTATCATTTAAGAAAGAAGAAGATTCATTCTGTGACGATGACCATAATGCTGAATTGGGATATCTCAACACCACGATCAGCGCTAAAGCGGAAGAAGACTTTGCCTTGTGGACTGCTCACGATGCTCAGGATAACTTCTGCGCTGTTAACGAGCACGATAGCGATGCTGAATATGTAGATCTTTTGCTTAATCCTGAAAGGTACACAGGTTATCGTGGTAGATCAGCTCATCGCATATGGCACAGCATTTACATGGAGAACTGTTTTCGGTAACGCAGTTTATACTAATTAGTACCTTTAAACATAACTTTCAAATTATTATAGGCCTCTGCACGTGTACAGTTCATACATTCATAGTGACTTGCTAAGTGGAATGTGTTTGGAGAAGCGTACTTTTTATAGGGCCATATCAGGTTTACACACAAGCATTAATATTCATTTATGTGCAAAGTACTTGTTATCTGAAGGAAATAAACTAAGTAATTGAATATTTAAATATGTACATTTACAATCATAATAATTATGTTTTTTCATTAGGTTTGACTTCTCCAAAGGGTGAATGGGGGCCAAATTTGGAGGAGTTTAAGAAGCGCTTTTCACCAGAGAATACCAACGGTGAAGGACCAAACTGGCTACGAAATTTATACTTTCTGTACCTTTTGGAAATAAGAGCATTGGCCAAAGCTTACCCTTATTTGGAAAGGGAAGAATTTTATACAGGTACTTCATAAACTCGCTAATTTTTGTAATTATAAATATGTGTTATGGTTTCTTCCATTAGTATTTTCTTCTTAAAACTCTATTGCAATTCCTACGGAAATACTGTTGTTAGATGCTTACCAAACATGGAAATACAGTCTAATATCTATTATTAGGAAATTAATGACTGTTTAACTGAATTTTTTACACTTGTTTCCTATTCTACTGTACATCAGAGTAGATATAGTTAAATAAAATGATAAAGTCTAAGCTAAAAGGCTTCCATTAATGCAATAACCATAAAATTGGAAAAATTTACATAGGTGTTACATTATTGTATTTTGCAGCCTAGCGAACCAAAATAGAGACTCGAGTAGTTAGTTGCATTAACATGATGACAAAGAAAAGGTAACTAAAATGAACAAAAATAGGCATGCTATAAATATTTTTTAGTAAAGCATGGCTCAATTTCTTTTTACTAGAAGAATAACCAGTCAAGAATGATAAAAGTCTTAAGGGATCAGGATCCCATGGAAATATGTAAAGTGAATAGTAGAAATTTATAAACGGAATAATGCAAAAATTAAGATGGAGCAGAAACATGGAATTTAAATAAACAACATTAGAAGATAAAAATGACTTGGTATAGAGTGGAAAGGTAAATATTGAATATCAGGCTAATGGATCAGATGCAGTTACAAGGGATAAGGGAAAATCCCAAGTGGATGATGTGGTGAAGAGATGCAAATTCCTAAAGGTGAGCAGCATGAGACATGTAGCCAGACAAGATAACAACAGCTAGGCATACTTTCTGAAGTAAGAGAAAGGGTTACAATGGTCAGATGAGGTTGAGGAACATAGTAGGCCAAACTGGATAGATTGTACAAAACCAGAAACAATGGGGAAAAAGTGAAAGACTATCAAATTGAAAGAATAACCAAAGTGTTGAAGAAATAACGCATTTTTAGATGTTAAAAAAGAAGTTGTTGATTATTTAGTTTTGATAGCTACTTTGGAATTCCAAACAATGGAAGATGATGTAATTGGATTCTCTGTGTTCATAGGAATCTGTACATCTCATATAGGTAGATAATAAATCTAATCCAGATATTTCATCTTGTCTCAAAGCATTTATCTATCTATTTATCCTATTTTAGTTTGAAGTGTGAGATGAAAAGTATGATATTCTTAGATTTTTTAAAGAAAAATCGTGAGTCATAAAGTAAATAAATTTTATAGAGCATACATGTATATATAATGAAATGTGTATATTCAGTATAGAAAACAATTTTTCATTTTTATATGAGGGATGATCAGCTGAAATTTGTCTGGGCTCATTTATTAGCACAAACTAATAGAATAAAGTATAAATTAAATACAGCACTCTGAGCTCTCAAACTTAGTGTCAAATACTATTCGAAAAAAGGGGCACCTTGAGTTCATCATTTTGTGGAAGAATTTTCCATTTAAAAATTCAAGAGACTCAAAAAATAACTTAACACGACTAGTTGGTCAAGAACCTTCCTCCATTTCTTCGCTATCGCCTTCTGCAATATGCGAAGACGTGATATGAAGAATAATACCATACGACAATATACAGCATCTGTGTGTAAGACTTTTTAAACTCCAGCAATGATAGTTCTTATACTTTGAATTTTTTGGGTTTTGGTGATGCCACGTATCATCCTCTATCCTTGTCAATAGTAAGAAGTTGTCATCATTTTCCTCATATTGTTACTGTTATAGATACAAATTTATATGCTTTTCTTTATGCTTTGCAAGCAAGACTTTACAATAATTTGTTCTGAACTGTGCCAACTGATACACCATTGTTTGTTGTAACAATATTGGAATAATCGGCTGTTTGCTAACATCCTGTGTGAAATATGCATATATAATTCTTCAATGTTGTCTTTGTACGTATGTATTATTATTCCGGTATACATATAATGAAATTTACTTGGCTGACGATCTGCTGTGACGATCTGAATCACGCCAAATATACCTCCTAACAGACTATATTAAGTATATACTTGCCTCTGTCCTTCTTACCACCATGCAGTGAAGCAAGTAACACCTCCTGGTTTCACTTAATCATGCCTGATATATTTACATAAATTTCTGTCTAATTCTTTTCTTCTATACTCATTAGTACAGAAATTTGTTTGACATAGCACCTAACAATCAATTGTTTAAATACTATTGGTATCTAACATAAGTCGTTCTTTCTGACAGGTTTACAGGTGGTTTTATAGCAGTTTTTTTGTTACTTTTTATGAAATGAAGCTTGGAAGATGCCAAAAAGTACTTATAGCTTTAGTAAATAGTCTAATAAAATTATTATTGGTTTCTTTGCTTTCCTTGGTAATTAAAATATTCTGTAACCAATTTCAGGTGATGAAGCGCAAGACTGGGATACACAACTAGCAGTTAAAGATTTATTGAATGTAATCAAGGTATTCCCCGCTCACTTCAATGAATCTAACATGTTTAGTGGAGGAGAATCAAACAAAATGAAACACGAATTTAAACAACATTTTAGAAATATCACGAAAATTATGGACTGTGTCGGATGTGATAAATGCAAGTTATGGGGTAAGCTACAGGTATGTACATTTCTGTACTTTTCAACAGCACTTGAAAACAGTTAATTAAGTTGTCCAATGCAAATTTTAACTGGGTGATCCCCCGCAAAAGATCTCGAAAGCTTCCTTAGAAGCGGCGAAACCCCTCCAAGGGGTGTTAAGCCATTTATTCATTTAATACAAATTTTAAATAAAAAATATATTTTGATATCAAATTTTGTTTTTTCATGCTTCTGATAATTTAAATTTAGAATGTAAAAACATGGTTTATTAGGGTCAAGTGTTAAGTATGAAATAGATAACACAATTTGATTGTACATATAATATAGACAACTATCAGAAGAAAAAACAAAATAATTCAAAAGATTACATTTGTGAATGTACTCCTTTGGTAGTCTGTTATCAAGTGCAACTTGACAACAAGTATTTTAAGAAATTTTGAAATTTTCAAAATGATTAAAAAAAAAATATATGTTATGTAACTTTTGTTTCGTAAAATATACTTTTGGGTTAGAAATTTGTGTCTGTTTTTCAGCATTCCACTATGCAATTGTTAGTTATATATGAGGTATTAAGAAAACTTGCAACAGTTTCTCTAGTATCCACATGTTTAATTTCCTAATGAAAAAAATTGCCATAAACTATTTTTGTTGAAACAATCTACAATTTTTATTAGATCCATGTTAATACTAATACCTTTTGCTAATTATTAAATAGTTTGATATAACTCCAAGTTGATAATCAGATGTAAAAAAACCTGTTGGTATTTCACTTTACAATTTTGAATCGTTATTTGATCTATAGATTGAGAAGTTAAATAATGACTGAGTGGGGGAAAACTTTTATTCTATGACGAGGTTTTTTTTGTGTTGTTCTGCTCCTGCTTCCTACTTGACTTACTTGGAGTAGAACACACACATGGCTTCCACCTTCTTTTCTTTTTTAACTTGCCCCAATCTACCCTTCTGTAGTCATGCAGGATTTGTAATTATCTCTTTTATTAGAACAAAAGTGACTGGCGATTGGTCATGCGGTGAAGAAGTGAGCATGAGTGGATCAGCTGATTGTTTGATCTCTAGTAAATTAGCAATAGGCAAAGATTATTGTGATGTTCCTCCTAACCCATAAACACCTCCGATTAAGGCTCAATAGTAGTATGCCATTATATCGCTTTGGAAACTGTCAGTCTAAAGAGAATGCTTTGTACTTAAATGTTTTGTGGTTATAATGTGTGTATATATTATTATAGAGAGCAAAAAAGGGGGGCAGCTGCTTCTTTCTCTTTATTGAAGAGGAAGTCTTCTGTACGGTTACTCAATTGTCACGCACTGGGCGATGTAGCAATAATTGTTCCGTAGACAACTGCATTATTAGTTCTTGTTTAAATGAAATGCGAGTACTCAATTATTTTTAATGATTGAATGGACTGTTTACCAGCTATCTGGAGTCCAAGATCAAACCCAGATTGGTTCAAAGTACAACAAGTTGTTTTCCTTTTCACCAGTCATAGTGACGCATAAATGGACAATAAAACTCTCTTTTGCTACTTCACCCCTGAGGAGTTTTTTCTTGTAGCACAGAGTTTTGTCAGATTATTAATAAAACAGTCCAATTTTAGCTGTATTGTAGACGACTTTTTCTGGATATCCTTTGCAAATGTCAGCAGTTTTAGATTCTTACACCCAGTGTTGTTCAATATCCTGTGTAATACTTTAAACGTGATTTAGTGCCTGAACTAAAAGTGGCCTACCAATCTGTTTGTTAGTTCTTTAGCTTTTTCTTGTAGTATTACATCCTAAATCGAACACACTTTTTGGTCCGGCGAAATTAACCATTCTAATGCTATTTTTTTATTTACTTTCTTGCTACAATTCTTTTGAATAGTATATTTTGTTAAAAGTGGCAAAAAATCCTTTGTTTAACGAACTTCAGATATAAAAACGATCCCTGATGAGTTATTTTTTGCAGTAGTCTTATAATTCTTAGAATGGACTGTTCCACAAAAAACAAAGAGATTCTGGAAATAACATAGGTAATTAAGTAAATTGGCATAAATTGGAGAAAAAGTTAGTATTAGTTATTTTAGTTTATAATTCATATTTTCTAGTGACTTAATAAGATAAGAGTCCATATTATTAGTTGCAGCCGTTTGCCTATGTTTTTATTAGTACTGCTTTTCTTTTTCAGTTTATAGGATATAATAGTTCTTTATCTTATTACGTCACTTTAGGCGGGAAGCTGGTTTTTATTTAAGAAATACGTTTATTTTTTAAAACCTATCTAATGCAGAATTTTTTTCCATATCATTTCAGAAGACTGATCCAAAAATTGTAACTATTCCTCACTTCTAAAAAGCTTATAAACTTGCGATTTGGGCTGCAGTATCAAAAATGCTTTCTAATAAAATTTTGTGGAAATGGAAATACCAATACTCCAGGCCTCATTCCACTAGATTATTGTCTCCAAGATGTTATGCAGACATTCCAAATAATCAGAGCCTCATAATTTTAGTAAATATAAAATGTTGTTAATTAAAATTTGAGAAGCATTTCCTGAATTTGTGCCATGTGTGAAAGTTTCCTCATTTGTTTTCAGGCTATTATAAAAGGGCAAAGAGGACTATTTGAATTATTTCCCTAACATGTGTCTTCCAATAGCCTTTACCTTTGTGAAAAATGCAATTTTTTAGACGTCTCAAATTCTGAATGATCACCTTTTGATGATCTCACAGTATGTCTTCAACAGCTCGTATTTGCGAAGATTAATTGATAGTAACGGTAAAAATTGTAACAACTAGTTATATTGCTTTTTGATGATAATTTTATAAATTGTTTTATTAATTTTTTTATGACCAACTTACGAATTTAATTTTTTTATTTTTAATGAGGAAACTAAGATAATTTTCATTGATTGAAGGAAGTATATGTACATTTGTTTTAAATAATTAGATTGATTTATTACACAAACTTAAATGGTGTTTTTTACTTTCATGGCGTTTATGGCATAAATGATCATTGATAAATTAATGGATTTTGGTTTAAAAATCAAAAGATATTTTATATTTTTCAGATACAAGGATTGGGAACAGCTTTAAAAATTCTGTTTTCTGGCAAGTTTGACAACTTCTCTATCAACAACCATAAGAAAGATTTTCAGCTGGAACGTACTGAAATTGTGTCTCTAATTAACAGTATTGGGCGGTAAGCTGCATCCCAGAAGTGCTGTGTGAAGATATTGAATATTACTGCTCTTTTACAGGCTGTCGACGAGTATTTATGAGCTGGATGAGTTTCGACAATTATTAAGATAACATACGTAATGGCAGTTTCTGTAAGTTTAATTTACGTTCCTTCGGCATCTAAGTGGATTTCTTTCTTCAAATTTATAAAACCAAAATTATGTAATATGCTTATACTTTTATTAGTTTAACTTTTATTGTTGTGAATGCTCAACAGTACACAACATACCACCTGAAACATCACATATAACTAGTTTGATAGTTAGCAAGAATAGGAAAGTAGTAAACTTATTTATTGCAATTAGCACGAGGGTAGATCAAAAAGTCCAGTAGCATTTACAAAGTGCAGTCATTCTTTTTTGTTTTTTTTATAAGAACATGCTCATTTCCAAAAGAATTGGTTTAACTAAATGGTAACATTTGATGAATGGTGTATACAAAAATGCAGTAATTGCTTTATTGTCCAATGGAGCAATAAGCGTAGATTGAATGTGATGCTGGTCGTATTTTAATCCTCTGATATTTGTGTGAAAGTTGTGAAATAAGGAATGGGTGGGTTCTAATGAAATTTTTGTGTTAAACAAATGACTTTTGCCTACATCATACAGCTAGATTTAGCCTAAAATGCAAGTTGGCAGGTAGCTAATGGCAAATTGAGAACTTTTTAAATACTGATACTCCATAATAAAAGTCCTTGACATGTGGGACTAAAAGGGAATTATCATTAATTGTACTTGGAACAAGTGCAGTAAAAACATGTATTACAAGTGAAATGTTTAGAAACAGAAATATTTATGCACAGTTTGAGCAACTGAAGGTTGGTCTTATAGTTATATTTTGTTTTTTAATTTTTATGTTTGACTGAAATATCTTCTTCAGTCAAGAACGAAGGAACAGGTTCTTTTATTAAACTAACATTTTTAGCAAACTTCAAGTCAAATTAGGAATATGTTTAAGGCTGTGATGCTGTAATAAAATAACTAGGTCACCATCACATATTTCTTGACACATTATAGTTAGTTAACACTTATTCAATACCGTCGAGTCCTCTTCTGTTATTGTTTTTGTCTTTGATTATTTTTTTATGTTAAGCTTAAACCCAAAAACGTCTAAGTTTACTTTGCTCGATTCTGTTCTTTCTTAATGTAATTTGTCCAGTCATTTTTTTATTAATGTAACACTTGCAAATTAATTGTTCATTTTTAAACTTCTATTAACAGAAAAAAAGAGAAAAACAAACAAACACTTTTTACTGCATCTAACAAGTTGGAACTTGTTTTTAAGCAAAGAACATCTTTGCATGTACAATGAAAAATACTTTACACTACAAATTTAAAGAGGGTGAAAGTGTCTTGAAAATCTAACAATACCTCATTAATGGTTATGTACTCCCTAATTACATAGGTATTTTATAAGTTTGTAATCAGCATCATTTCAATCATTTTAGATACTGTAATTAATTCGTTGGCTTCCTTTCAAGATTGCTTGTGTGAATGTAAACGAAACAGACATTGTGTGTCATTACAATAGTTCTATTTATCGTCCAGAAATACGACTTTTATAATGCAATCCATGTGATGCAACAGATCAAGAAATCCTCTTACTTTGCTTTTGTTATATACCTAGTACACTCAACTTTTCATCAAAAAATAGCAATCTGTAACAGGCTCGAGAACAATGTTTCTGTTTCATTTATACGTTTTGGATGGAATACCTTACTTTGTTTGATCTCTCACCACCCCGTTCTCCTCAAACGTGCTCAGCTTCTACTGACTTCTTAACTACCTGTCTTGTTTAGTAAAGTGTGTCCTAATCCAGATGCTTTGACGACTTACCTTCATTGTTGAGGCTAAACTTTGTTAGGAATTTCTCGATCATTCTCAGATCTGAAGGATTGAATCAGCACCAATATTACACTCAGAAAATATCCATCGTTGTTTATCAGAAGCACAGGTCAAAAAGGTCAAAACCATTCAAGTCTATTATATTATCTATATTAATTCAATTAATTCCTAATAAGATTGCAGGAATAAATAAACAACCACCTAGTAAAAGCATAATATAAAAACAATGGCTGAGCCTGCAGAAGAGATGATTATGCCTACACTGTTCATGTGTGACTAAGACAATAAAGAAAGCATACCGAGACTGACAATATTAGAGCTGCCACAATCTGTGAGCAACAACATGAACCTACATAGTTTAGGTTTTAGAGAGAGTTAAAGAAAATGATTAAGTAACTCAAAACACATAGGCATCTACTACATGATTTATTACTTTTGTATTAATGAGGATGGTTTAGTCATTCAATCTTTTTCTATAGTAATAGAGAATATATTACTAGTCATTATGTCCAAAATGGTTGCTTTTCTTACCTTTGTTTCATCCAAAATCAATATGAAATCTGTAGCTGTCCTTTGGCATGATAATTTTTTTATGGAAAGAAAGGATTAAAATTAAATTGAACATATTATAGAAGAATAATTACTGATAAATTTATTTGGACATTTAATTGGCTCTCCACAGGAATCGTCCTAATTTAACTTTTATAGATCGGAGTGAAAAACAACTGAATTTTTACATATTTTGATTAATTTAGTTACTCTGCTTTAACGGAAAGGTATAAAAAATGTAATGTTCCTTTTTAATTTTTAAGGTTTTATTTAATTACCTATTTATACACAAATATTACAATATGAAACAATAGGTGGTAGTTATATTAACTTATTTTTTTATTGGTGCCTATTCTATCAGTTTAATTTATTTAAGCTAACAAGCATAAAAACTTTGCTAAGGTACTTAACTGTGATTTCAAGTACATTTTTAATATCTAGTTAAAAAACAGGTTTCTTTATTTTGTTACTTTTTGTAAATTGTGGAAGGCTCAACTAAAATGCAGTAGAGAGAATAACAATTATAAAGTATAAGTGGAGTCCTGTTAGTTATTCTGTACGAGTCAATATACTAAAATAAGAACATGTTTATTTTGTAACTGTAAAAAAAGTGAAAAAATACTTTTTGATCTATTCCTCCTCCTCATAGTCATAAGTGCAATGACATTATTGAAGTATGAAGAAAATGTATCTAGTTGTCATGACCTTTGCTTCATTTCAAGTATTTTAATGTTATGGATATTTATAAATGGAATAATTTTATGGTCATATTTATTGTCTATTGTAATACAGCTAGACAAAAAAATCATTAAAAGGGGATCAAAGTAACATGAATGAATTTATCTTAAAAGACAAACATCAATGGCAAATTAACATTAGTAATTTATTAACGTATTTTTTAAAATCACAATGGTTGTCTAAAAATTAAGATACAATTAAATGAGTAGTATACATTCCTTTGTGTTTTGTAATATATTTAGCAAACAGGAAAACAAACATGGAGCTTAAGTCGCACTCTAGCAGGTTTTGTAGCCGAATTCATTCAGGTCTTGTTGAACATTTAATTTTTGGATAATCCTTGTATATAGTTGTAGTTGTATTTTTGTTGTTATTAATATTTTAAAAAGATTACATATTTTGAAGTAACTTCAAACTAATATGGTTAAGTGCATAAAAATTGTTTAGACAACGTTTTGTGATAGTTTATATTGTGTTAATAAAAAAGTAGAAGTTGTTATGTGTTAGTCAAAGTACTTTTTATTAAATTAGTTTGTGTTAGATAAGCTAAATGCAACTTAATAATAGTATTTACTTAAAAACAAACACTATGTAGTAGCAATAATTTTATTTTTAATATTTGCCTTAGATAATTTCACTTGTCCATATTTATATTTTGATGTAATAAAATGTGAAATAATAAAAAGCAACTGATACTAATGCATTAGTTAAAAAATGAACACAAGGTGTAATTTATGAGTCCCAAAGCTGGGAGGACATCAATTAAAAAGGAAGAAGGCTTGTTATTTGCGGAAAAGTAGAAGCACAAATATGATAGTTAAGTGATGTTTAGTGACTCATTTTAACTCTTATTTGAAAAATGATTACTTGTTTTCAGAGCTAGGTAATTATGCCCAATGTCTAGTATTTAGCAAAACAACATGTCTTAATTATTTCAGTGGTGTAGTAGGCAAGGTCAGGACTGCAGTAGGGAAGTCAAAAGAACAAAAGCTTCAGACGTATGTATAACACATTTTGTAAAAAAATCATTAAATGAGATTAATCATTGTCATTATTTATATTTTCTAGGGCAATGATACTGCGTTTCACGAAATGGTTCTACATGGAAGCTATAAATTGGTGTTTGTGATGTGCGATTGTTTCGTTTTTTTAGTGACGCAGATTTCATAAGAATACTCATTAGCGGTTGTGAAGGATCGTTGTTTGGATCTTTTAAAAACAGTTGAGTTGATACAAATACATGTGAAGGCTTTCACGGCCAGTGTTATGGTGCATCGTGTGGTTGGTTCTCGGGTTATAATGCCATGTTCGGAGTTCAGAAACTCTTGACGTTTTGTCCACAACTGCGGCAGACATCTTCAGAAGAAAATCTTCTAAAAAATTGAAGATTTTCTTCTGAAGATGTCTGCCGCAATTGTGGACGAAACGTGAAGAGTTTCTGAACTCCGACCACGGCCTTATAATCCGAGAACCAACCACACGATGTACCAATTGAGTTGATATGCTTGTTTCAAAGTATGTTGAGGTCACTTACAAGATTAACTTAGTAAAATAACTAGCAATTTCAATGAGCTTTCGCTCATACTAGATGGAAGTATCGCTAAAACAAATGGAGTGGATGAGAACTTGGTGGTGATGGAAAAAATGTTAAATTTGATTGTTATAAAGGGCACCTGCAAACTGTAACAGATCTCTTTGGATTGGTTTGGAATAAATTAGTATCCGTTGCTACTGATGTGGACGCCATCTATGACTGGTATATTTGTAATTCTTATTTATTATATTTTTCACCAAAAAAATTACATGTTAAAAGCTTATTTCTAATCAGTTCATATAGCGACATTGCATTCCATTATGAGGTCTTATTCCTGAGTAGAGCAAAGGTTAATTTTTTTTTATTTGTTAGAAAAGATTAATATATTTATGGAGATGAAGTAGTATTTAGTCTCTTGGAAAAATATACTTATAACAAACTTTACTGGTACTTTTGTATTTAAGTTGAAACTTTCCTATATAGTCGGATAGTAGACGCAACTCAAAATATCTTTAAGAAATACTGTAAAATATCAGTGAGCCTTTCTGAAGAAATTACAGATTTCAGGATTAGAAAAAGAATTTGAAGTATTTGGAATGCCATCCTCTTCCTTCTTTTTAAATATAGATAATATCCCTTCATCACAAGAATGTGAGCTCATTAGTTTGAGGAATGATCATGAACTGATAGAAAAATATGAAGCGAGTTAATTTTATGAATAATTTCCTTTAACGCCAATTCTGTACCGTTTAATTTGATCGAATTCCTCATAGATTATTTTATAAGGGTAAAACTTGTCTATAACAAATAATTTTTTCCTTATTTTTTTTAGAATTTGAACCACTGTCATCACGGTAAAATATGTTTTACTTCTTTTATAAAGTTATATTATGCTAACATTTATTACTTGAATTACTTGAAAGCATTCCAATTTGATGGAATTGAGATCAAGATTGTAAAGGCAAGTCTGGTTTTCCAACATCCATTTCTTCAAACCATGGCAGAATAATCTTCGTTGTGTTGGTACAGGAAAGATCCTTCCCCAAACTGTTGCTACTGAGTTAGAAGCACAGGGTTATCAAGAATATCAAGATACATCTCAGCATTCATTCTACAGGAATTAATGGGTCCAAACCATGATATGTCCATCACCAAGTTTGACTGTTAGTACAATACACTTGGATAAGAAGCATTATCTTATAATCCGCTAAACCCAGGTGCATCCATCAGATAGCCAGAGTGTATAGCGAAATTCATCATTCCACTTGTTTCCATTGTTCTATAGTCCAATGACCGAGCTTTGCACCATTGCAAGCGACGTTTGCCATTAACCATACTTATATTGGGTTTGTGAGCGGCTGCACAATCATGAAAACCCACATTTTTTAGCTTTCGACGACCAGTTCTATTAGCGATGATTCCAAAAGCACTTTGAGTATTGAGTGATTATTGTTATCGAGAACATCTGATCCTTCATTGCTATTCTATATAATGAATCATTGAAATTACCAGCACCATAGCCCAGCAGCACTGTGACTTACAGCAATTTTTCTGGTTGTTAGTCTTACAACTTGTTGATCTTTTTGTATTAAAAGTAATGCATCGAAGTATATACTTTTCTAAAAACTCTATAAACTTATAGCCCCAGATAATTACTTTTTTTTTCGTTGGGGTGCACTTATTGGCACTGCAGCCTCAGATTGAGTGAGGCTTGAACTAGCCTGTGTCGGCCACAGACAGAGGCGCAGTGCTCATGCCCACAGAGCCAATACGAGAACCTCAATTAATTACTTACAAAACAACTTGGTCTGTTTCTAATCCTGGTTTGCATACATATTCCTATTTAATAGTCCGAAAGCATTATTAGCTTTTCTACAGAACGGGGCAGATTGTAATTCAAAATCAACTAAACAATAAGATAATGTAAAAATCCCTTCAGTCTAAAATTGTAACCATGTGTTCACTTCTAATTTGACCAAGAGTAACCTTAGTTGGAAAAATTTTAGTAGAGGTACTCAAGGCCAAGCGGCGCTAGCAATCAATTTTCGTTGTTATGATACTAGGTAATATGATTGTATATAGCTTGTCTACTACTATCATCCGTCACACCGCAGATCACATATACATAGACTAGTAAAAAGCCATTATGCATTGCGTAACAGCCGATATATGAAACCTTAAATATGAATTAAAAACGTTTAAAGTCGATGACTTTCGATTAGTGACAGATGTATACATAAATACAGTCGTCTTAAATATATGTAATGAGTAATGATACGTCACTTAAATGGAACGAATAGCAATAAACCATTTAGTAGGAAACGACTAAAATTTACCTCTGCAGAATTTGTAGGACCCTGTACTTTAAAAATTAATTAAATGTCACCTTACCAATTATACCAACACACTTGCTTAAACAATGAAAAAAATATTCTTATCTAATGTAAGCATAATTGTTACAGTGTTAACGGTTCGCCATTTTAATCATAATCTGTCATTTCCGGTTAGATCGTTTTCTGTGTGGAAGCCTAAATGTTTGTTCTGTTGTGTAAGTAAATGGTTAACTTTCGCTTTAGTGGGGGGGGAGGGGGGGTAGGGTGATGAAATTGATCGATTCGTATCAACGGGCAGTCGATTGATAGCCTTCCCAACTTTAAAAACGCCGGGGCCGAAAGTTACGGCCGCTGCAAGTTTCCGTTGAAAATACATTTCGAATGTTTTTATGGCCATAGTCAGCAGTTTTTTCACCAAACTTGACGAAAATAAGTACAGCAATGTCGTCCATAGTCATAGAAAACATTAGGAAACATTTTTCGCTGTAAACTTAACCTAACTTTGTCTTGAATGCACGAGGGTTTAAGGCATTTAATGAATATGCCACTCACTAACTTCTCACGTAGTTGGGGGTCTCTGGGTTTCCAGCCTTTAACCCCCCAGCTTTTCGATGACATCGCATGAGATGTGGTTGGCCTGCTTTTCAGGCCGCTCCAGCACAGCCTTAGATCTTTGGGCGCTTTTGTCAACTTCATAGAAATAGAGGCCACGGACTACTCGATGCTATCATGGCGTTGCAGAGCGCACTGGGAGATATTTATCAATGAAAACAATTAATGCTGACCGTTTAGCTGCTACTTATTTTTTCTGGGGAACACTGCATGGAAATAGTCAGCTTTTACTCTCCTGGTTCTTCAGTAAACCTTCAAGAGGACTACGCCTTAAATAGAGTGTGCAGCCAAATTTGAGCATGTGAAGCGCCCTAGGCCATGCTCGCTGTTCATGTAGAGCTTTGTTGGCGAAGACGGTATAAGGCTAACACGTACAGCCCAATCTTGGCCATCAATTGTTAAAAGCAGTTTGTGTATTCCAAATACGTGCGTAATCACCCATGCTCTTGATATAATGAAGAAGCGTTGGCTGAATAGTGTAGCTTCAGCTGACCACTATTCAGTCAACATGAGCATGCTGACTGTTGATTAACGAAACTGTATATGAACAGCAAGCATGCCCTAGGGCGCTTCAAATACCCAGAATTTGGCTGCACACTATTCAGGACGTGATGCCCTTGAAGGTTTACTGAAGGACCGGGAGTAAAAGCTCACCGCCTCCACGAGGAGCTCCCTGGAAACGCCAAGTAGCGGTTAAATGGTCAGCATTAATTGTCTTCATCGATAAATATAGCTTTCCTATTTGTTCGTATTGTATTCCGGGATATTCATCAAATGCTGTTAAACCCTCATGTATTCAAGGAAAAGTTAGGGTTAAGTTTCCACCAAAAATTTTTCTTTAACGTGTTTTCTATGACCATAGAGAACACTGTTGCCCTTGTTTTCATCAAGTTTACCGAAAAAATGCTGCCGTAACTTTCACTCTCGACGTTTCCTAAAGTTGGCAAGGGCATCAGTCGACTCGGCTAGTCGATACTAATCGATTGACACCAAAATCGATCGATTCCATCACTTTTGCTAAAGCCAAACCTTATCATTCAAACAAAAGTTACAGTCAAATCGTTTGTTTACAGTCTGAAGTGACGTGATCTTCCACTTTCGGTGTCCCTGGACAATGTCCTTGTGCTGTGGCAAGGTTGTACTATTGTCCTTCCTCTCGGACATTGCTTGCCGCAGGAAAAGCTACATGTGGGAATTTTGGACTGTTCTTGAGTTAACAGTTGCACGGGTTTATACTCACGTGCACCTTGATTTCAGATGGCCTGCTCAGAGTCTGCAATGCAGATGTTACCCACCACTGTTATGAACTTCCTGATGCTGCAATCATGATGGTAATGTATAAATTTGTATATCTGTGTCATATTTTGTCACAGTGAACTGTTAACTTGTGATTGGTAACATTGGCAGTTTATAGTTACTTGTAAGTACTCATTCATAAAGGATGTAAACATAAGAAATACGTAATAGGTAAACTTGAATCGCTGCAAAGCTTGTGCACTCCTTTCATTTTTGCGTTTTACAGTCAAACAAGAAATATGTAAAGTTTTTTCAACTTTACATATTTGTTATGTGCATGTAGTGACTTAATCTTTCTCTGTTTATTTTGGTTTGTCAATCTGATAATCTAACTTTAGTATTATCCACATTTTTGCTTTGCTTTACACTAGATACTGAACTATTAATTAATGCAGTAAGGATGGATCTGTTCCAATGCGATAGAAGATATAGACAATATAATTGTGGAAAATGCGCAAAATAAAATTGCTAAAGCTACTGTGATTGGGCATGCACAACTTTAGGATGCTTACATAAGGCTTAGGTTCATTATAAACATAATCTATATGTTTAACATGTTACGTGCATGAGCCTCAAGGGCTTATTGACAGCCTACTAATACTTAATACTATGACATCATATACATCCATGGGTTAAGCGAAACTCAAACTGGCCTGCGCCGGCTCGAGGACAGGGGAACAATGATCTTGACCAGTGAGCTAACAGAGGCACCCCTTACGGGCTTAAGCTTATGTCCATTATGAATGCACACTAACAGGCAGTCGATGTGTTAAATAAAGTTGGATTGGGTATGTTATAGATTATGTAATGCGTGACATGTGTCGAACTGTAAAATTTGTGCACTGTGCTTGGTGTTAGTGCTTGCAGTAATATCGTGTTTTTCCATATTTTATTTTAAAAACAAGTGTTTTCACAACTAAAATATGACATTTTGCTTGAAGTTTATTATTTTGCTTCTAGTTACTCAAAAGACTTTTTCCTTTGTTTGATTTATCAACTAAGTTTGCATATTTGAGGTTATGTTTATATTTTTTAATTATTTATTAGTTAAAATTACATAATCTTAGAGCTATGGAACCAGAACACAAAGCCTCCATAAGTAAGCTCAGGAAATAATAGCAAACGTAATACAATTTATCCAAGAAGAGGCTAAAAATGTGACTGCTTTAATTCCATTGCACAAAAGTTAAAGAGCATATTTTAGTTGCTACAAAAATTTGTCAAAGTTCCTATGGAATATTGAAAGAGAGTAAGCATATTAAAGAAAGTGCTGGTATTTCATTTTCAACACCTCGCAAAGAACGACCACTTCATCAGTTCAATCATACATAATTTTTATATTACTGAAAGAAGATGACCATTGCTTAAAGCCATTCTTGAGAAAATACAAGAATCTGGTTTACCATATAGTGGAAGACTAACATTAAGCACCTTTATTAAGTGAATGGGATTCAATTACGAAATAAGGCTGTAAGTAATGAATATAATATAATACCATTTGTATTTTCATTTGCAGGTGGAGAAAAACTCGAGATATAAGATAAAGTTTAATGGAATGGCCTGACATTCGGTTTAAATGCATATTATATTTAAGACAACTTATGTAATTTAAGAGAGAAGGTAAACTTAATATTTATATAGATGGGACTGTTACATGAACATGGAATCCAATTGAAAAAATTTGGACTAATATAAGAGATTGGGTGCCTACAAGAAATGTAACTTTTAAACTAGAAGACATAAAGATACTGCAATTCACAAATTTAATTCTATTACGGAAGAATAGTGGTTTGCAATATGGAACCACACTGATGGTGTTGCTAGTAAATATTTAAACTGAACCTGCATTATACGGTATTTGTTTTACAGTAAGTACTGGCGATTCTTCTGATGACAACAGTGGAAATGGTGTAGAACCCCTATCCGATACATAACATATTTTTAGACTTTATGTACAAATTTGTAATTACACTAATCTGTTTTTTTTTTAAATAATAATAATAGTTATTTATAGTACAATTGTTTTATATACATGAAATATATAACCTCTCATATTCATTATTATTATTGTCATGTGCAAATGATTGATTCTAATTAGTCGGCTTTCATTTGTGAATGGCAAAACAAAAGTTTAACTGACAGTGGCAACAACAGCGTTTATAACCAATTTTGTTGTCTAATGATTTAATATTTAATGACGACTGCAGCGGCATTCTTTTTAGTTCAGTATAAAATTAACCTTTGAAAAATACTTTTTATTCAACCATTGTTAATGTGTTGCCTGTCCATTTAATGACCTCGGGTGCCTATTTAATTAGGTTATCTCTACAACATAACGGCGGCTTTACACGACGCTAGTAACTCGTACGAGTCGCTAAAATTGAGTACTCGCTTTTAGTACTCTCCTTGTGTAAATTGGTGTTCTGTATTCCAGTAGACCAATTTACACAAGGAGAGTACTAAAATTGAGTACTCGGTTTTAGTGACTCGTACGACTTACTAGCGTTGTGTAAAGCCGCCTTAAGGGTTAGCTGAGAGAGTTTATTGGTTTTTTATTCACTTATTTCATGAAAGCAAATATCCATGTGTGGGATGGTTTTACGAGACATTCTGTCATAAACATAAATTCAGCACATCCAAATATGGAATATATAAATTATTTAGACAGAATACCAGCATCATCTTAACCCGTCCTCAGGCATATTTTCTTTTAAAACATAGTTGGTTGCATGTGGAACATTTTACTCAACTCATTTTTCCGTTTTAAATTTGTTTCTACGACAGTAAAACTAGATAAATAGTAATTTTAGAAAGAAAATTTTAAAAGATAACACGAATATTTCTGATTTACCATGCACTGCCCATTTTGTTATCCCATCTAAAAAGGTCCACTGAACATATCTTCTGTTGAGCTAACTAACAAAATCATCACCATCGTTTAACGGCTCGGTATCTAAATTCATTGTCAATATCACTATTGCTTATTTTGTCTATAGAAAGGTTGAAGTCTACAATCTTAGGATCATTGCTCCAAGGAACATCCACAGCAATCTCTAATACCTACATTGTTATCTATATCACTCGCATCTTGTACCTTGGCACTCTATAGAAATGTATTCCTTGTTTAAAAGCGAAACAAAAAATACGGATTTTTTTAGAAATTTGTGGTTTTGGCACACATGAGCAGAACACTCAAAAAGAAAAAACGACACGTGTTTAGTCGCGCAATGAGAGAAATGGTCATCAACCAGCACCTCGTTGACAATTCCTTGAATACTCGGTTTCATATTGATGTCCCTCTTGAGATGGTACCGTGAAGTAATAAAGATAATTGTAGAGAAGACTGTGGATGTATGTCCCTGACATTAAAAAATTGACCAAGTTTCAAAATTTAAGTGGCCATTTTACTTATAGGGCACATATGATGGATTAACATAACATGAATTGCATTAATTACTAATGTTAGGAAATTTAACAGCATTGTGCAATATTTTTAAATGTACATTTGATTACTGCTATTCATAAATATAAATATCACTCATTTTAAAGCTTACATCATAAAATATGGACAAAAATAGAATATCAAAGAAATTTGTGTCTGATACAGTTTTAATATTTCAAAAAGGTTAAGTTAATTTCATTAATTTCAGGGCACTGTCATGATGTGATAATAACAATAGTTTTACCATCACCATGTGATGGTAAATATAAATCGTAGATCTTTAAATGATAATATATCCACACTATGTACCATTTTTGTAGTTATTGAAGACTTTTAAAGCATTTTCCTTTTTGTAAAAATTGTCTGCAATCTAAACTTCATGATAAGCACGCAAATGTGACATTTCTAGTATATTTTGTATAATTTGTTCCAAATATTTACAAATAGTCCATCATTTGACTTGAGGGGCGGGCTGTGGTGTGGACAGACCCAGAGTTCATTTCCGGAACTCCCTGATGTCGTGTGGGTGGCCTACTCAGTCACTAAAAATAGCCGGATGCCTGTGTTCACTTCGAACAAAGGGTAATAATGGCGGTTTTCTAAGGCGTAATGCTTGCCACATTGCCCCTCATCAGAGATGATGTGTAACGACTGGCGGATATATAAGAGCCTTAACCTCTCTGTTAGGGGCATTAGAGCCTTACCATTATTATCATTTAACTTTGAAGAACATAATGTGTTATCTGTTTTAAAATTATGTTGCTTGATTCATATTTATTTTGAGTAGAACTTAAAGGAAACTATCTGTTTCATATCGCAACTTAAAATGGATGATAATAATGATAATGGTAGATGCTGTTCAATATAAAAATCGTTGGTTGTACAGATAATTTTATTTTTTATTAACTTGTTAAAATTCCAAATCAGACAGATTAATAATACTAGTGGAATAAGTCTCCACATGATTGCTATGCCATTTAGGTACAATTACCACAATGAATGACATTTAATCTTCATAGTATTCATGTACAATTACAACTTATACTAAAAATTAAAGCAACAACTTTTATGGAAATAGTCAAAACTATATAAAACTAACCCAAATTATGAATGTAAACCAAAATCAGCAAAACCATGATCCCATATCACAAGCCCCACATTTTTGAGTAATATACATTCACTTTGTTAGACTGAAAATGTTAGTATTTATACAACTATACAATTCACGAGAATCGCCTTTCGCTACATGTTCTGCAAAATTCGGGATTAATTTACATCAACTATGATATATGGATAATTTATCGATAACCATGTTCTATTATTTGCAATGTTTAGTAGGTATACCATAAAGCAGGAATTCCAGAAAAAATCGCAACGGTTACTTATCACATACAGATACAATTATATCAGATAGTCATTGGCTTAAGAAATAATTAGTGATGAGATTGATTGCATTATTAGTTGGTAAAAATGTAAAAACTTACATTATCGTTTTTTTCTTAATGATACAGTATCAATTTTCATTAACAGTTATGTAGTAACATTTTGATTTTAAATGCTCATTGTATATTTACTGAATGAGTAAATTTGTTAAGAATAATCTGTGAAGATTCTCACAATTATCATTTTCACAGACTTTATTCTTAATCAAATTTTGTGGTATAAAAATATGATTCAAAAGCTAGTTTATATTAAAAAAAATCGAATTACAATTACAAATGTTGCACTTACAGAAATATTAATACGGACAAGTAACAGATATATGTTTATGTTTGTCTGATCTTTCATATGTAATTTGTTAGAAGTCATTCTGCAATTTATTTTTTTTTTTTAATTAAATTCTCAACAGTTAATTTAAATATTTTTTTAAACAATTGATATTGGCACCATTTAATATTGGGTTAGTGACTCACTCTATACACACTTACTAGAAGGTATTTCTCAATTTTAATACTAACTGTAGCAGGAAATTAATAAAAAATCCAATTATCCCAGTACTTTTAATAATTTTATAATATCCACTTGCAGTCAACTCATCACTAACCATATAATAGAAATACATAATGAATAAATTGTTATCAACCAAGTCTAATGAAAGTTTGAAAAATACCTGTATAATATACAGCTTGTGTTTACCTAAAACTAAACTCAAACGTTGTACAGGTCGAACAGCATATTTGCCCATTTCATTAGATGTATTGTTTCAGTGCTCAGAAGTTTATATTTAGTTTTCTGTAACATCTACATAAAGACTGCTCAACTGAAACTAGTGAGGAGCTACATGCTGTCTCTACTGACTTAGTAGGATGGTCACATGGCTGAGTGATGGGTAAAGACACTCGATTCTACCGATTATGCCATTATGTAATAACATCAAATTCTGACTTCCACGAAATAGAGACAGCCAAAAATATTGAAATAGTGAGTTAGCCGTCTTTCATTTACATAATAAACTCGACCAGTTCTTCAGTTATATACATATATTGAGATAGCCACAGAATTGCATTAGATATCAAACTAGAGATTCTGAAACCGAACTGCAAAGAAAAGACCCTTATATTATTTCTTCTAAGCAGTAATTCAGTTTAAAATCTATTAGAATTAAGAGTATGCTAGAATTATCGAAACTGTTACTGAAGAGATAGTTCTTCAAGATATACATTTGTGAAAACAAATATAAAAATGCAATCTCAAGTTTATCCTGAAAACTCTATATATACAATATAAATTGAAACATTATAATTATTTCGATGTTACATTTTCAATTACCAACATCATTGCAATCAATTAACACCATTATCAAAGTACGCAGTTTAGTACACATAATAAAAAAGTCAATATGCTGTTAGACTATACAGAGGAATTTATAGTGGGGCAAAAGTGGACTTTGACATTGGTTAACTAGATAGCTGCCCCAATGCCAATAGCCTTTCTACTGCAGCATTGATATCGCCAAAGGTTGCTATGAGAGCTTGCAAATTCGCTTCACGGTTGACAAACCCCATAGCAGACAACTGCTCTAATTGGTCACGATAGCGTTGTTCTGGAGGCATTGTAGAGTCTTGTTGGACAGCCAATCCAGCAACCATACGAGCCATGAACTTGAAACAAAAAACCTTATTATGTCATGCTTAACATATATATGTATATGTATGTATGTGTATATATATTGAGGAAACTAAATTATTTCAGTAATTTTGCATTAATACAAGTTGACAACTCTAACAACATTCAACAAGGAAGTAGTCCAGCCTATTATGTTTCAGAAAGTATATAATTTTATTCTACACAGGTGTCTATTACAGGTCAAACAAGACAAGAGACATTGTAAACATCTATACGTTTTTTTTGAAACTGCAATAAAATTGTTGCCAACAATGCCTAACAAAATATTGGTAATATTTTCAAATGAGACGTTTGTGGATCCTATCTATATATATAATATAATTTTTTCAGTTTTTGAATGAAGCATTCATCAAGTGATGTCAAAATGTTTGTATTTTACTTATGTCTGATATTTTAGCAGTTTTAGTGTGCAATCCACATTGAATGATTTAATTCAAAGACCAAAAGTGTAGGAAGCAAGAATGGAATGTGACCGGTGGTTTAAATATTTTGAATATATAAATATTTGAATAGTGAGTAGAGCTATAGTTTAATTAAATTTAAACGATGCAAGCTCAAAATATTATATCCAAGTGGTACATATATTAGTAAATAGTTTTTCTTCTACTTAGGCTATTAGTTTGTTTCTCACTTCATAATTGAGGGGTACTATGAGCTATGTTAGGCATACCTCAGGGATGTGAAGTCTAACCCATTAATTTAGGAGTATGTATTGGGTTGTTCGGAAATTATCCACTGTTTGGCTATTTTAATATTTTGATATAATTTTGCAATATTATTGCAGGTTTTTGGTATTGTTTGAAAGCTCGCGTTCTCCCGCACATTTGAATATATAACACATATATTTGTTCCAGATGGAGCTTTCCCATGAGCAAAAACGATTGTTGATGTTACATGATAATCGAGGCAAATTAGTAAAAGAGCTTGAAAAAGAAAGTGTTACCACATATTTTTTTGTTATGATGTTTAGGAAGTGCCCCGTTGCACTTGGAGGTATAATTTTGGGGATGGGAGTGATTTTGGGAAACCAGCTCAAAGTTTTGTTTTTCAAGATTAAACTGTCTATATTTCCGATTCAGCACACGGTAGATATTTTATTTTTTAGCTGATGGAAAATGAATATATATTTGGAAGATTATTATTGCAACAGAGAAGATTGATTGTGGAAATTTTATTATTGTAACGTTTTTCTTTCTAAATCTGTTGATCAAATTTGCTTTATGAAAATTTCAATTTACTTTGATAAAAGAGAAAGGCTAAGAAAACGATATAAAATTCAAATTTGAAGATATTTTATTACTTATGATTTTTTTACTTAAATAGAACCTCGAAAACCAGTTTTGAAACCTTGAAAACCTTTATTTATTTAATACTGTTAAGAAGTGGACACTGATAGGGTTGTCTGTGTGCCTGCAAATTTTTTTTCATAAGAACGTCTGAAAAAAATCGTTTTTAAAAATAATTAAAAATGAATTATACTCCAATGAAAAAATGCCCTACACGTACTTTGGTGCCCCAGGGTATCCTTTTCCCAAAGGGCATTTTCTCACTTCGGTGCGTTGGAGTTTAATTTGAGAACCAACATCGTTATCCGAGATCTCAAAAACCCTTATTCAAACAGTTTAATTTCGAAAAACAAACAGCTTTGAGCTGGTTTCCCAAAATAGCCCCCATCCCTAGGGTTATGCTTCCCTCCAAGTGCACTGGGGCACTTTTTAAACATCATATTCGTGATCAGCGACCCCAAAAACCCCGAGCAACTGGAATGAGCCTATTTTGGCCAATATTAAGTGAGAAATAAAATATTCTTTTGGGTCTGCAAAAAGTACATCAAAGAAATGCATTTTTGCGTGCACAAATGCACTTTCGCATTATAACAAAACAATATATGTGGTAACATTTTTTTTCTGATGCTCTTACGAATCGAATGCGCCTTGGAACGTCTCGATACGTGTACCCGCTAAAAATTTCGAGCTTTTAGCGTTTTTCTTACTAATTTAAATCGACTATGAGTACAAGTTGGGTTCAAGTGTGGCTTGTGGCTTCTTAAAAATCGTCAATCAATCTAGAAAACAATAAACAACCAATTTTAAGTATCACAGGTGAAGAAAATATTCTAAAAATATTAAATGATATAATATCTGAGGAGTACTGTTTCCCAAATGATTAAATTAATAAAAGATTCCCATAGAAGTTAAAAATCCCATACCATGCACTTTTGCTGACTATTTTTATTACTTATTTTCTATTAATTTGTTAGCAAAACTATTTATGTTCAATATCTAGTAATAACAAGTAACTTTATACATACTTCAGAAAAACTGTCATTGGGAGCAGCAGCAGCTGGCTGAGATGGAGCTGTAGTAGTTGTAGTTCCAGTGTTAGAAGTGGTTGATACGTTTGTGTTAGTTGTTGCTGCTGTAGTAGCTGTTGTAGTAGTTGGTGTAGGAAAAACAGAGCTCATTCCCAAGTTGGTCATTATATTAGGCAATGTTTGGCGCAGCGTTTCCACCCCTTGGTGAATTTGTAGAAGTGCATTCAATGCCTGTAAACAATTGAAATAGAAAAAAGCAATTAAAATGATATAATACTGTTCTAAAAGTAAAGAACAGAAAATATACCACTTGTTTGTTTTTCACTTTCACTTTAATTATAATGAAAGGGATATCTAATAGTTTTTGCAAATTTTTACTGTATAGTGATAACTTTCTTCAGCATAAGGAATATTTAAACTGATTTAAGTTAACAAATGAATCGTATGAAAAAGTAAGTTACATTAACAAACCTGAGGATTAGTCATAAGATTCTGTATTTCAGGATTTTGCATTTGTTGCAAAAATTGAGGCATCATGGTGCGTAGCTGCTGTTGAAGAGCTGGATTCCCAGCCAAAAGAGGATTGTGAGACAAAATTGTGTTGGCTATGTTCGGGTCAGCAGACAATGCTTGCAACATGCTCTGTGTATAGGGAGCAGACAGCATGTTCTGGACAAGCTGAGGATTTTCAGACATTTGCTGCAGTAAGCTGGCCATATTTGGGTTGTTTAGACCTGTAGAACGAGGGCGACTGGTCGAATTGGATTCTCCTCCTGATCCTCGCTGTTGGCCAGACCATGGATTGGGCAATGGATCCCTGTTTTCAGTCCCTTGTTGTGGATTTCCACTTGAGCTCGAGTTGTTCTCCACCAGTCCTGCAAAGGGATTGCGACTGAATTGTTCAGTTGCAGCATTTAACATGGGCTCCTATAAAAGAAACTAATAATTTCAGATGCAAATATTCAGATAGTATTGTACCTGTATATCACGATACATCCGTTGCAAAGCATTGTAGCCACCTGGAATACTTTCCAAGTTGCTTATAGCACGATCATGACTACGCATCAATTCCTGCAACATGGATGGGTTACGAGCAAGTTCCATCGTTTGACGTAGTAATTCAGGATTATTTAACATATGATTAATTTCTGGATTACGCTCAATCAATTCTTGCATTTGAGGGTTGCTTGTTATAAGAGTGCGCATGTTTTCAGGGTCGTTCATAAGTCTCTGCACCAAAGGGTTGTCCAAAACTTGTCGAAGTAAGTCTGGATTTCCAAGTAGCTCTGATTGCATGCGATTTTGTAATTCCATGAAATTAACTGAACCCATCCCTAAAGATTCTAAGCCTGCTAGACCACCTAAGGATCCCAAATTGAAAGGAGTTGCATTGATATCAGCTAGATAAAAAAACATTTTGTTAAGAATATTACAATATTAAGATTTTATATTCAAGCATGCATCTTGCAATTGGTCGAGTGATCAATTAAACCTTCGCAACTAAACATAAGTGATTTTTGCTATTAAAATCAACTGATACATGATAATTTTTATAATGTAATAAGTGTATTATGACCAATCCGTTAACAATAATCTTACTAATATTACTCACCTGGAGGTCTTGAGGGTCCAGATTCAGTCGGGCGAGGAGCTATTTTTATAACCAAATGAACGGTTAAGCCATTTTTAATGTTATGGGTTTGAAGTGTATCTTGATCCTTCATTATTTTTCCAGCAAATATAAGACACAACTGATCGACTTCGGCATTGAACTTTAGTGCTACTAGTTCTTTAAACTGAAAAGGAAAATAGAGGACACATTTAACGAACTTTTATTTAATAAGAAAATGTCTATACAAAATAGCCAAAAGCCATAAATATAAAAATAGTAGCAAAATATAAAATAATTGTGATATAATTTTACTTTGACAATTTTATTATTTTGAATGGGTTATGTCTCATTTTTAGGTTTTAACAATACTCGTTATATTAAAGTGCTCTTATGGTGAGGTTTTGCATTCCATACTATTTGAAACTATTTCCTGCAAACAGAGGTTAGAGGGCTCTTGTATGTTCTCCCTCACCGTCTGGTCATCGTGCATCATCTCTGATGCAGTAAGCACCACGCTTAAGTGACCGTCATTATTATTCCTTGTTCGAAGTGAACATAGTTATTTTTGGTGATTAGTAAGTAGTCTACCTAGCAGATATCTGTAGCCCGGATCAAACCTATGTCCCTCTACATTATAACTAAGCAGTGGACTGGTAGTTTTTACATAGTTTCTATTTGATTTTTTAAAAGTTAATATTCATAAAAAATATTGTGCCCTAAACTTAGCTACTGGTTCAAAAATCAGTTGAAATAAACTCAGAAAACATAATTTTAGAATAAAAAAAATAAATTTCGTATAGAGCAATAGTAATACATTAATGTACTAGTAGTCTGTTTGGTTTTTAATTAAATAGAATCAGAGTGGTATAGTAGCCTCTATCTTTATTTGGCCTGTCTCTCAATCGTACTCATTTAAATTCATCCATTCCCATGTTTACAAACCATTTAGTTATAACTTTTTTTGTGGGAAGATGCAGTGCTATGTTTAAAATACAGGAAGACCTCGCTTAACGCGAGGGATACGTTCTAATAAGTTCCAGAGCTAAACGAGGTCACCTTAACACGTAAATAAAGGGGATAAGAACAGAGAATAAGAAAATTTATCAATTTTTTTTGTTTTATTTTGTAACATTTATTGGTAAATATTTTTTATTACATTAATTATAGACTTATTTATTGCTAATGTCGATTTTTATTCATAAAACATTAATGAAAATCAAAGTTCGAGTAAAGAAGTTATGTTTGTGATGAGGAAGATCCTTCCTCATTAGACATCGTTTGTTTTCTTGTAAAGTCATCTAACGTCGTTTACCTTTTTCTGTTTTGTTCAGTAAGCAGTTGTCGATAGCAAGACATCGCAGCAATGACACTTTGTCTTGGCTTTGAATCAAAATTTAAATCATTTTGTATAAACTGATCCATAAATTCCGTTAACAGTGGCTAAACTTTTTATTTAGAAAATCTGTTGAAAGTTCCTTTTACTTCTCATCTTCAGCAACGATAATTTCGTCATCTTCGTGCACTTGTTGTTCTACTAATTCTTTAAGATCGTCGTTTGAAAAACTTTCACCAGTTGTAACTTGCAATAATAATTCAACATCCTGCGCATTTATATTATTCAGCCCTGTTTCATTAGGTAGCTTGATAATTTTGTGGACATTAACAATGGATTTTCTTGTTACCATCCTTGCTTATCTCTGGCCATATATTCTTCCATACTCCTTTTAAACATTTCTCGGTTACCTCATTCCAGGAAAGATTGATGTTGTATACATCATCCATATTGTAAAAACCACTTCTACTGGAACGCATGTTGTTAAGTCGGACAAATGCGTTGGACGGATGGCTTGGAGCACTATCAATCAAAAGTAAAACTTTCGACTCTAGTTCTTTTAAATTCGCAGTAGCGTTTAGTAAATCAATTCTGAAAAATTTACATAGTGATCCAAGATTTTTTATTGGGCTCCCAAATTATTGGTAAATATATTTTTGAAATTCCCTTCATTGGTGTTGGGGTGTTGGAATGAAAAAAAGCAGTGGTTTTAATTCAAAGTCTCCATTGGTGTTGCCATCCAGTAGAAGTGTTAAACGACCTTTTGCAGCTTTAAATCCTGGTGCTCGCTTTTCTTCGCGCAATAGAAATGTACGTGTTGGCATTCTCTTCCAGAAAAGGCCCGTTTTGTCAACACTGAAAACTGATTTAGGAGGATAATTTCCTCGTTCTGTGATTGCTCTTAATGTCGCTGGAAATGCAGCAGCTGCTTTTGTATCTCCACTTGCCGCTTCTCCGGTAATCTGTATGTTATGAAGATTGTTTCTGTTTTTAAATCGATGGAACCTCCCTCGACCAGCTACGAAATTTTCACTCGTGTCGCCTTTTCATTCCGAATGTGGTTAAAAATTGTTTTCGCTTTTTCCATTACAATTGCTGACTTATTGGCATGTTGCGTCCAACTTCATTGTCAATTCAGATGGGAAGTCGTTTTTTCATTTCCTCAAACACATTGGAACGGGTAATTGTTGCAGAAGTCGTTGTGGTTGTAGTTGCTGATACGTTTTTTTTTTAATTTATAAAATTGTTTGTATTGATGAAGTTGACATTGGCAAATATAATGCAGTGTCGATATCTAATTGCCGTTCACCTGCATTTTAGTTTCCAGCGAAATGTTTTTTCTTGTCGCTCTACTTTCCTTTCCTTTGCATTGTAAAAACTAAAAGTTCCCGTATTTATCACAAAATAAAATATGTTTATATCTTTATACACATAACGTTGTGACGCCGCAAACACGTGTTCGTGCCGGTACGATACGCACCGCGCGGCTGCATGCAAAGCAACAAGATCGTGCAACATCGCGTGCGATTTCGGGGAATCTTAATATCATGTGCGATTCTGGGGAATCCTTACACCGCGTGCGATTTCGGGGAATCGCAATTCTACCGCGTAATACTGAAGTGTTAAGCGGAATGTTACTGTAAAATAGGCCAATTCCAAATAGTTACTAAAATTATGAATAACACTAAATTCTTCAACGTTACTTCATATGTTTTGGTCCAGTAATTAAAACCAATGGATCAGGACACTTAGTTTTGAATGTTACCGTGGAAACCTCCATACACCTATATATGTCCATTGAATTACCATAACTGTTAAAATGTGGTTTATTATTCCATAAAATGCTCTTTCATTGTTCTAATCCAATTATGGCGTGCTGTGCACTACTATAAAGACATTCTGCATAGCAACTGCTATGCAGCAGATAGTATGAAAGTGTTTATAGATTTTATAATTTAACATTACCTCACATCCCAGGCTTTGATGGCTTCAATCTGTTAACATTTTTAGCTTACCAGGCCTAAGATGGTGTGCTATAATTCCATTTTGTAGCACTAAATGTCCTCCTGTTTATGTAGCGTATCTGGGATATTCCCAAAAATTTACATATAGGCAATATCATTGTAGTTGCTACTCACGCCAACTTAACGTTCAAGGCTATTTTTTTTATTATGAGCATTCAACATGTAAACGCTGCAGTTAGTAGTACTACAGTCTTATACTCAATATCTACCTTAAATACAGAAATATTGAGATTGGTCTGTACATTAGAATAATATATTTTTCTATAAAATTAAATTTGAGAGTCAAATTCAGTTTACCGCTCTCATCACAAAAAATACCCATTCAGGGTAATGCTTTGGAAATGTTATATAATGATGGTTAACCATATATTATATAAGCTGTATTTAGCAGAATCTCGTCCTTGCTATAAATCTAATCTCTTTAAGTGTTTACCAGCAAAAATCCAATGTTTTAGAATAATCAGAAAATTCACGCAATCTAAATTTCATCGAAAATTTATAGAACATGCATATTAAAAATAGGTTGCACCACAAAACAGATGATGGGCATTTGAAAACGACATATAATTCCTACACGTATTTTTGTTCCTGTATTTTTCCCTCTGTTCTAAGTTACAAGGCATTAATTTAATTGACGATATTTTTATATGACTGCTACTACAAAGGCAAATGATGCTTTTAAATTATTTAGTGATTTACAGGTGTTCCTTTGAGCTACCCCTTTATCAATTTTTATCACGTTTTTTTTTGTTTTTAAACACCCAGCATTAAGTTAAATCAAAAATTTTCTGACAAGAGTGGCCACCTTCTTCGTCATGACTTCTGGATCAAAATTATGTTTTTGTAAACCGTATGTGAATAAAGTTTTCTGAAGTCATAGAGCGAACCATATGTATGAAATAACATCCATATTTTTTAGCTTTAGAAAAAAAATTTACAGTTCTTGGGTTAATTTTTCAACATTCAACGGGAGATGGTGGATGATTTCTGGCGATGTTTTAATCGCAAACCAACAGGTGTCACCTGTTGGTCTCTGCAGGATTTTAAGAATGCAAGGTCACATAAAAGTTTGGCCTTATGTAATGTAAAAAAATTTTTTGGGCAAAGGACTATTTAACTTCTTTAACACAACTCTCAAGATTTAAAAGAAATCTAATATAAATCAAGAAATCAGTATAATCTTTTATATGCAATGAAGTTAAATATAAAAATGTATATGTTCATATAATCATTTACAAGTTTTAATTGATATTTGTCTGCTGTGCATTTTTTTTCACAAATCATTTGGTTATTTTTTGAGTGGTATAATAAAATAAAAGATAATTTGTTTTAATAGATATTTTTATAATGTACACATGGACTATCATATGTTAATCGATAATTTTCCACAGATGTTCTACTTGTCAGTAACAATACTTTTCCTCAAATTTTATAACCATTTGTATTCTTTTTTAATTGTAAAATAAAAGTTTATGGTCCCATAAGTGATTAGATGCCGGTAGTTAAAAAATTTTCTCTAGAGGAGCCCTTATAACCAAAATGTGTTTTAAATTTGCTTTCTAGGGTCTCTGTTCTCAATCAAAAATCTATTTTGTTGTGGGTAGGGAATTTCAAAAGTACTAGTTCTTTAGTGAGAAGGGAAAGGGGAAGAACCAGGAGTACGCAAGCGTCGGAAAAAACAGATGCAGTAAGACGTGTTTTGCAGTTTCCAAGGTGATCTGCACACAAACATGCCTTTGATTTTACTTTGTCCAGTTATACTGTATGGCGAATTTTCCACCAAGACCTTTGTTTTCATCCATACAAGACAAATAGTGATTGGCACAATCGCTTGAAAATGTGTGCAAACATCTTGGAAAGTGTATCACATGATGTAGTTGTTTTCATTTGTAAGGATGCATTAATAAACAAAACTTTAGTTATTAAAGTGAGAACAAGCCATAAAATATACATGAAGGTTTGGTATGTGGTGAATAAAGTTGGGTTACTGGCTCTTGATTTTTTGAGGAGGTAGACCAAAGTATTAGTCACTTCCAATCAATATACGGAAATTATTAGACATCTAGTAAAAAGGCCCATCCCAAAGATAAGTCAAAGTTGTGTCACAAATTCGTCTACTAATGGCAGGCTCTTCCCAAAAACGGATCACATAAATCAAAGTTGTGCTGCATGTGCTTTCTGACACAAACTGTCAAATTACTTCATGTTTTGACCTACAACAGGTCAACTGTGATGTAAATCGAAAATCTAAAACCTTCGGTTCGAATAAGGTATTAACCTTTGGAATCGGTTTATAAATAAAGGAGTTGCAATGTTAGTTACAATCATAGTTACATTTTTGTAGTTATATAGAGTAGATTTTTATACTCAATCTTAATGCACTCCAAATGTTAAATGTTTAATTCCAACAGGATAGGACCATATGCTGCTACAACAAGAGCTTAGCTTCTAGGAGTCTTAATTGCTCAATGCGGTGATGTTGTTTGCCCAGTCTGCTCACCAGATTTCGCTCCATGTGACTTCTTCCTATGAAATATCTCAAGGCTGAGGTCTACAAACATCTGCTAGGGCTCTTCAAACCCTACAAAATGCAAGATATCAGACGTATTCCTTAACCTTACACATTGAAAAGAGTAATGAAGAACTTCGGAATACTCTTGGTCAGTGCATTAAAAATCAAGGACATGAATAATTAATATAATTAACACATGGAAATAAAACGTTCAAATATAAATAAAATAGATTTTTATATTTTATATATATATATATATATATATATATATATATATATATATATATATATATACATACATATATACATACACCTCCTATCGTTTTTCTTTATTGTTCACCTTTTTATAATATATATGGACATAAGTAATGACATTACACAAATACTAGCAAATGTATCTATTTATTGGAAACTAGTTATCACAAAAGGAAATTGTATGTAGACTTTATTTCTCGCTAAAGAAATATTATAGATCATACAAAAATGTGTAGTAAATTGTCATTGCATAAATACATAGAAACACTGCATATAGAACATACGGATAACATTTTGGATTTCCAAAAAAATCTACAGTGAGATAGTTCTCCCTTTCCGAGGTTCTTGACATGTGTTTTGTTTTTCTTTTTCTAAGATTGTCATAAGAAAAAGGAAAAACAATTTAGTCTATCCTGCCTTAAACTCTTTTCCGAAGTTTCAGTTCTCCAGTACTCAATCTAATTTTTGTAAGAGCACAATTTATCAAGTGGAAAGTAGCCTTATCATTCAAATTAAAATTCTTTTTCTTTTTTAAGTCCATGATATAATGTGTCATTTTTCTACACCATCATATCATATCTGCTTCTTCATTCCTTCCTCGGAGCTGCATCAGATTTTAATTGATCATAAGAACTATATTTCTCTAATGTAAAGTACTTGTCTAAATGTTAATAGTTCTTAAAAATTGTTCTTTAGCTTTCTATGGAAAAAATCAGACAGGCCATCAAGTGCCATACAATATTTTCCAGTTCTCCAGGATTTAACTTTTTCTCTACTCTGATGGCTCTAGAAATGTATTATAAAATGGATTGTTGAGGCAGACTTTTTTCAAGAAGAAGCTTCAGTTTTTAGTATTTATCAATTCTCAAATATTAACTACTTAGGAAACGAAATATATTAAACAAATTGCAAAATACTTATTGCTGAGACAATAGGATGCTCTAGAATAGGTGGATATTTTCTTATATCCTCCTAAGTCCAATGAGTGTGCAAACATTGGCACCATCTTAGAATAAATTCAGAAACTACAAACAACCGATGAACATGCCTGAGCATATATCCCCAGCCATGCTGCCAGTATCAAAATATGCTGCAAAACGTGTAGCACCAAAGGACTGTAAAAGGTAGACTAGAATTATCAATATAAAGAAACTCATGCATTCAAAAACATCCAACAAAGTCACACTTTAAAAGGATGTAACAGAGGTGTAGGGGTTGAAAATAAACTACAGTGTAATGTTTCCTAGGTGATAAACAATTTTTATATTACATCAATTTCTATAAAATAAACACTTCAAACGCGTCAAGGTATTAAACAATTACCCAGGACAATCAAAGTCTGTTCATGCCACAGCCAAACTCCTCGACTGGTTCAAGAACTAGCACATTGTCATTAGATGTTATAAAAAAATGATTGCAGTAAAAATTAATTACTTGATAATTTGGTTCTTAAAGTCAATAGCAATTGAAATGCAGAATTTAGTTTCCAAGGTCAACTTGATTGCCTGATAACAGTATCCCTTTTCTATGAAAGCAATAATGCTTTAGGACCCATAAAATTTTATTACACTTTTCAATGTGGGAGGAATGAAAGCAATCATGTAAACAGCTACCTATATAGTTGGTTGCCTAACGCCAAATAAGTGGCTTTACCGTTGAATAATATGAATGCATATATAAATTTTTATTTGGTTTCAAGTAAATGAAATAGAAACAGTTAGGATATTATCAGAATTTTACCTTAAAAAATTAAACACTAGTAATGTTAGGTAAAGAAATCCCAATAGTCAAAAAGTAGTTGAACTTTTGTACAGTAATTGAGGCCTGGATTATCATGCATATTTTTTTTGAAATAAATTATGAGCTCTCATAAATTGGACTATATACCATGTTTAATCAAATATTCATTACCCTAGACTAAAGTCCAACTTTCTAATGCATTCACTGAAATTTGATGCTGTTCAATTTCTGCAGGCCAAAATCCTTCATGTCACTTAAATTTGACCATAACTCAGAGTGCAATATACAGGGCCTTAATCATAAATTCTAACATTGATGACTTTTCACTTCTATTAAAATGTGACTTCTGGTGTTCAATATGGATTTAGATTTATTATTTATATTATTTACTACACCCAAAAGTCGCCCCATTATAGCATTTGGGTATTTAATTATCTTGTATTACACAGTCTTTTGAATAGAACAAGAGTGTACCAATGTCAATACTATCAATATTTTGAAAAATTACATATCGCCAACTTTAGTTCACCTAAAATAATTTATTCAAGACACAATGGCGCTGTAAGTGTAATTTATTGGTGGTATTAAGTTCAGAGCTTTTATGCATATATTAACAGTAATAGAGGTTAGGTTCGCTCACCTCTTTAATAGTTGCATTTTCATCCACCTCTATATTTTCTTTTTCCTTGGGAGTCTTTACGTAAACCGTGATTTTTTTCTTGGGCGCCTCCTCGGCATTTTCGTCCTCGCGAGACTCCTTAGCAGGCGAACCTTCCGGCTTATCCGCCATGTTTCCGCCCGGAATGACTAGTTATTTCTTTTCAGCTGAAATACGCAACTGATTCTTAATGTCTCCCGAGTAGCAGGTAGTGTATATTGTGCGCAGTATGTGTCCGTAACCGCCACCACTCACCCCTTTACTTTTGATTTGGCAACTCCGAAAACAACGACCTACGTAGAATTGACACCTCGTCTAGCTACTGCTTCTCTGCCAACTTGTAGGTTTCAAATTGAAACTTTCAATGTGCGTCATAGTTACCAACACTTGCAATAATGATTAGTAATTTGATAAATTTTATATAATATAAAATTTAAATAGTTTTTATATAAATATATATATATATAGATACTCATATTATTTATACTTATATATATTATTTATACATATAACAAAATATACCGGGTATTTCAAAAATAAAGAGTTTAAGACAATATTAGAGGTTCATTAGAAAATAGACATTTTTTTACTTTTCAAAGTTATTTTACAACTCAAAACATATTTTTCGTAAAGAAAATGGTTCTTATATTTTGTCTATGTATGAAAAAAACCATTTAAAAAAAATATCAAGCTGCAGAAAATTAATGTAAATATCTTTTTTTATACAACAGGAATTTACCTTGGAAATATGATCTTTATCAACATAACCTCAATATATCCACAAGTTTTTATCATGTTTAATAACCTATTTTTGGGATGTTTTATTCTCTATTTAAAGTGTATAATTTGATAAAAAAATATAA
Organism: Sinelater perroti; assembly: GCA_036346155.1. Taxonomy (NCBI): domain Eukaryota; kingdom Metazoa; phylum Arthropoda; class Insecta; order Coleoptera; family Elateridae; genus Sinelater; species Sinelater perroti. The sequence continues at coordinate 1,075,929 of JARFIY010000346.1, read as the reverse complement.
TTCATTTTAAATTATTGATAAAATATAAATGTTCTATAGTCAAACATGAGCATGGAAAAATTAGGAGACATAAGCTAAGAGTCACATAACTAACCAAGCAAATTTATATCACAAAATATAAAGAAAACAACAGAAAAAATATGTTAGCGTGAAAGGGTTAAATATGTAAAAAGATAAAACATCTTTTACAGTTTCAGTCTCTAATTAATATATAACAATTGGATTTTTAAAAATGTTAATCAATGATTTTTTGTATGTCCTTCAAAGTTTTTGAGCCAGGGTAGCCTTTTCAACTTCTTTGCACCGTACCGTTTGTGTTCTCAACAAATAAGAGATTAGCGTTACAAACTTGTTCTTTTTTTTTGCAGAGAAAGGTCAAGTTCAATCAACCAGTTATAGAAAAATTTATTTAAATTATGTTATGACCTAAATAATAGATTTTCCCCGAAGTTCTTAAAAAAGTTCAATTTTTTTGTTTCTTCGTGTTTATAGTGTAACAAATTTCATCTTTCTGTTCCAGATGAGTTTGCAAGAAAGCGAGCTTCGAGTTTTGATCCGCTATTGCTGGAAACGGGAAGTTTCAACAAGAAAGAGATTTGCGATGTTGAAGGTGAAGGAACTGTAAATGAGTCAAAAGTTTCAAGATGGTACAGACGCTTTGAATTCAATGATTTCAGCCTTGAAGATTTGCATCGTTCCGGCCGGCCACTAAAATTGGATGATGATGACTTGCAAGCTGCTTTGGGCTCCTAACCTTCATCAAGCACTCGAGATATGGACGCTGAACTTGGAGTTGGCAAATCAACGATTTATTGGTACTTTCAGCAACTTGATTTTGACCACAAGAAGCACCGCCCAGATCCGTACAAACTCACCGAAGCGCAATCCGTCAAAATTGACGAGATTTGCCGTCAACTGCTCAACACTCCATTGAACGATCAATTTTGGAAACGAAATGTGACGTCGGGTGAGAAGTGGGTCTTTTTGATCAATCACAATCGTCAGAAAAAGTAGGTTCCAAAAGGCCAAAATCCCCGTCAGTTCCGCGTAAAGATCGTTTCGGCAAGAAAATTATGGTTTGCGTGTGGTGGAACTTTGAGAGCGTGCTTCCTTTTAATTTGGTTCCGAATGTTCGCACCATCAATGCTGAGCTTTACTGTCAGCAATTGGGCCGCATCTACGACAAACTGGTGGAAAAGTGCCTATCTTTAGTTCGAAGAAAGCGCGATTTGTTTCGGCAAGACAACGCCAAGCTGCACACAGCCAAGAAAACCAAGGAAAAGTGTGAGAATTGAATAACGTTGAGATTCTTCCGCATTTTCCGCTAAATGCAACACTTTTTGAATGGACATCGTTTTGAATTATTTGAAAAAGTTGAAGAATTTGATTAGAAGCCAAAGGAATGGTACTTTGACCAGATCGGAAGCTTGCAGACCGACAGCAGAAAGTGATGGATCCTGATAGCCTGTACTTTGTGATTACTGTTACTGTTTTTGAATGAATTCGTGCATAAAAATTGAATTTTTTGTAACTGATTCAGGAATTTTGGAACAATCTAGTATAATTAGAAACAAACTTCTTTGCGAACGCAATGTTTTTAAAACTCTTTTTTTATTTATAATTCGGTCCGTTTTCAAAAAATGGCTCTGGCTGCGGTTTCAGAGAGGTTATACATCACTGAATAATATACAGTTTATATTGCTTTGAGTTTTATACAAAACACCTATTTTTTATTGTGTTAAAAATGTCAAAATTTGTGGTAACTAAGCAGCATTTGCGGGAGGTTTTACTTTTCTGTTTTGATTGGAAGAAAAGTGCAGCTGAAGCGCATAAAATGCTTGTGGAAGTTGCTCCAACTGATAAATCGGGAATGGTTTCAACGTTTCAAGGATGGTGATATTAGTCATGTTGTGTATCTGGTGAGCCCAAAGGGGTGTTGTATATTATGAGCTGCTAAAACCTGGTGAACCCATTACGGGCGATCGGTATAGACTAAAATTAATTCGTTTTAGCCGGGCATTACGAGAAAAAAGGCTAGAATACAAGGAAAGACACGGCAAAGTTATTCTTTTGCATGATAATGTTCAGCCTCATGTCGCACAAGTCGTGAAAAATTATTTAGAAACGCTCAAGTGGGATATTTTTACTGCACCCACCGTATTCGCCGGACATTACTCCTTCTGATTACTGACTGTTCCGACGGATGCACCACAATTTGGCAGGTCACCGGTTCACTTTTTTCAAAGAAATCGAAAATTGGTCCCAAATGTGGATCGCCTCAAAAGACGAGATATTTTTTCGAGGTGGAATTCGAAAATTGCCTGAGAGGTGCGAAAATGTAGCAGCCACCAATGGACAATACTTCGATTAATCTGTTTATTTATATTGTTTTGAAATAAATGCATTTTTGACACCAATAAAACGGACCGAATTAATTGGTACTCCCAATATATGTCAGTACCTTATACTACAATGAAGATTTTAAACTAACTGTTCTTTGTTAAAAAATAATTTTTTAAAACTTTGGAGTTTATAGAGACGTTTATTGCAGTTGTTGGCAAAACATCAGAACTAAAAATTCTTTAAAACTCAAAAAACGGTACATTTATTTCTTTAAATGTTAATAACGATGGTATCCATAATAATAAACAAAACAAAACTGGAGCTTGAAGATTGTGTTGACTAGAACGATAGTAAAGTTCTGTATCTGTAAATAAGTAGTTGCATGGTACCATAATGGTTATCAGTAGTTACTAAAATTTATACTACAAGGCTGTTTATTAACGCAGATATTTGTATACCCGACTCGCGCAAATTTTCTTATATAAATTCTCCATAAATAATTTTTAGGCGGCATTAAAACATTGGAAGATCTTTTACCATAAACTAGAAAATTAAAAATGAATTGCAATGTTTGGCGATTTTTTAAAAGTCATTCGTCAGCTAAATGTCTAAAGATTGTTGATATTGTTCCTTGCAATTAAAGTTTCCCTTAGTTTATTTCAATACATTTGGAATGCGCTGTAGAACTTTAAAACAAGAATGGGGTTTGGATAATGGAAGGTCTAAAGAAAAACAATTTATGAGCACTATTTTGATCTGTAACTGTGTGTGGACGAATGATTATAAAAATGATTACGGAATAAAATTTAAACCAGATTAGGTTTTGCATATTACACTTTGATAGAAGCAAAAATAAAGTGAACGTGAACGGATTTGGAGAAGATCATGACTTTAAGGAACTAGATATTTTTGTGTATTCATAGGGTTATTAATGTTTTTATATAATGAATTTGTTTATAAGAGAAATAATCATTACTCGTCCATCCATGTTGCTAGAATGATTTTTTAAGCTTTGACGTTCTGTTTATGTGTAATTGTAGTTAAAATAAAAAAAACTTGTTAAAAGCGTCTGTATAAAATCTGCAAATTATTTCACACATAGCAACAAGTCAGCTGTTCTCGTTTATTTTTTTATTGGGGTTAAGCTTCAACCAATCGGTCTGTTTGTAAGTTGCTTTTAGCTAAAGGATGTGAAATGTTAAGAGCAATAAAACAAACGAAAGTATTTAAATCCTATATTTTAACACGTTCATCGCAAATCTATAAACTATACAAGGTGTTATATAAATAATGCTTTTATGTAATTTCTATAACATATTTACAAGCAGATAAAATGATTTAGGTAAAGGCTAAAGTGTAATACAAATTAAACAAACGTAGACATAGTCTTTCGTATTCAAACAAACATTAAATACTAGAATAATATTGCATCTATGATCACTACAGTTAAATGGTTACAGATATGTCGAAACAAAAAGTGCGATTGGTCTGTCGAATTTTCGTTGTTAAAAAGTAACGTAACCTATAATTTGAGTACAGTTTGAGTACAATTAGATGAAGTTTTAATATAAATGTACTATATTTTAGACTGTATATTTTACTCTTAAATGTGTGATAGCGGGATTTAAGTTTAAATAAACAAATGACGACGCCAAATTCTACAGATATTATAAAGCTGACACAAGTTTATTGGATCAGTCTCAACATAATAGACGCCTCAAGATTTATTAGATTGCTAGACATGAGTACTAAACAATTAGATTGAGCGACAGTTTTTAAGCAAAGAATTAGGTTTAATTAACAAACAATACTTTTGGATTAGTCTTTATGTTCAGTTAAGACTATCCTAAAACATCGATCTAAGATCTATGTGTTATTTCACTATACTTAGATAATTATAGTAACACTGAAATGTATATAGATAGGTAGGTATGTATATAAATATTCACAGTCATTTCTTTGGCAAGAAGTTTTGCAGTCATACTAGTCAAAGTAATCTAGTTAAAACTTCTTTTGCGTTATTCCACTTCCAAAAAGTGTTTGTATACCTGTTGGAGCCACTAATCAGATGTGTTGCAAAATATGTTGTTTTAACATTAAAATTAGTATATTTACAGTTTAAACAAAAAATCAATAAACAACACAACATATTGCACGTTAAGTTTATCATAATGACGAACATGATTTTCTGTTCAAAACCATATTATATATGGAATATCATTTTCAAAGTATTAAACAGGTTGTATAATAATATATATCTATATATTTGAAAATTTGTGGAAGCCAACTTTGTTATCTCTTACTTGAATAAAATATTCTTTTAATTCGGAATACTACTCTATCTTTTTTTAAACAATATCGATGCTAAACGTTGGATGTCACAGAACCGGTAGTAATCGGAATTAAAACGTATTTTACACAAGAGAGTGATCTCTTAACTATTTGCAGTAAGCATTTGTCTCTTCATACTCTAACAAACTCATTCAGAAACGTTCACAACCATCTTAAAATCCTTATCACAAAAGCTGTGCTATGACAGGTTGAATCAAGCACATGTGTTCAGCTCCTCTTATCGGCAGCCTGTTTAAGGAAAAGTGCTTTATCATTTCCGGAATGGAGTTAAATGGCTTGCTGAACTGTCCAAGAATAAAGGAACCGTCGGTACCATCTCGTTGTATACGCATATGCATGAAACCTCGAGCACTCCTGCAAATTAAGAAGTCGTGTAAAGGCAGACTGATTTGGAGACAAATTAATAATTGCTTACTTCAACGAAAGCGAGTAATCTTGGCGAGTCGATTCGCTGTTTCTCACTAGAAAGCTTCCCTCTTTCAGCAACCTTAACACGCTTTCGGCCTCCACTCGGGTGATTGCGCCATGGAACCAGCTGAAACTGATGGAAATAGAGAAACGAATTCAAACTAAGCTAATTCGATTACCCTTGCTTCTCTAAAGGTAAGTTTATGTCGATTAGATCAGTAGCAGTAGTGGGATTTTCAGGATTGTTTGGCCGTAGCCCCACAAGAGCTAAGCCTAGCCCCAGTCGATGTCTCTTTCCGACCTCGCCGAAGTTTAAAGTAAGTTTAGGTCGAAAATTCGTTGCTGAAACAGAAATATACATTCCGTAGCTGTTTACATAGAATTGTAATATTGTAAGAGTAAATAAATAATTTTTGCAGTAATAATGAAAGATCGATTATTTTGATTTTGTCGTACTATAAAGGACGTTAAATCAAATTGATCGCTAAAAGCTTCTGCAGTTTCGCGTTCGCACGATAAAATCGGCAAGGGGGATTAAAAAGGGCATAACATGAAAGCATAAAGAGAGAGTATAAATCATTCGCCTACCTTGCCTGTCGGCTTCTACGACGCTTTGGCTGGAAGACGCCTGGGATACGCTCGATTCGGTGCTCGACTGTTGAATTCGCAGCCGCCTTCTTAGTTTCGGCATGTCAAAAGGTAAATCTCGCAAATCTACTGATGTGGCGCTGCCGGAGGTACACGCGTCTTGAGGGACCATCCTTCTTCGTCGCAGCTTCGGCATGTCAAACGGCAGATCGGAAAAATCTTGCTGACTGGGCGCCGAAAGTTCCGTCGCAAATCCAAATCTGGATTTGATGCCTTCGCGAGATTGAATGGAAATGCCGCTATCGGACCCCTGAATCTCCGGATCTCCGGTGTGAAACGCCAGGTTTAGCAAATTTTTATTTTGAGGGAGGCGTCGCTTGGTTTTCATGTTTTCGGGGGTTGCTACTTCTTCTGGAGAGCATTTCTGAGAGTTGTTGCGATTGTTGTCGGATGTCTCTGATATAGGCTCTTGGGACGACTTATCCGAAATCGGGCTCAGAATATGCAGTTTGTTCGCGTGAGACAGAAATCCAGAGCTCTGCGGGGCCGAAAATCCGGTGTTCGTCCCCGAATCCGATTCGTGCGAACTGAGAGAAGAAGAATGATGGCTTTCCGAACTAGTAGTGCTTCTGTTTCCTTCGCTCGTGCTGCTTCTAATGCTCTCCATACTTCCGCCGCTGCTGCTTGTCGTAATGCTTTCAGTGCTTGAATATTTATGCCTCCTTCGTCCCTTGAATTCCAATATCGAATCTTTTGACGGATCTTTTGAGCGTTTTAACAACAATTGTTCTTTCCTCGGCCTATCCTTGATTTCTAAAATGCGCTCTTTGTCGGTTTTAACGTGATCTTTAGAATGTCCCGGTCGCCCTTTAAACTCCGAGATAAGTTCGTTTTTTATGTCAAATTCCATATCGAAGACGCTTCCTTGAGTCTGTAAACTACCGCTGCTGCTAGCAGGAGTGCGACCCCTAAGCGATTTTATAGGTAGGCGTAAATCTTTTAATCGCGATTTTGGATGAGAAGGAAGATTGGGAGCGCTACGGATGCTGTTCATAACTATATCCTTTCCGTGAAATTTCGTGGGCAACGGAGCTGTGGACGGAGGCGATGGAGTGTAGCCCCTCAAAGGCAATGAAAGCGCGGCTGAGGCGGTTGATGTTTCTTCGGTAGGTTCCAACTGGATGTCTTGCAAGGTGTGAGACAATGCTGACATAGAATTATTGTCGTCTTGGTTTATGTTGGGGCAAACAAGCGTGACTTTTCGTCGGTTACGCGGAGTATCGCCTTCAGAAGAGGGACCAGGACGTATCGTTTTATTGCCGTTAAGTTGCACGAGCACTGGATGGTTGGACACTTTGTCCATTTGATCCAGGTCATCGTCAGACTTGCTAATGCGACAGTCAAATGCGGTTTCGTATACATGCCTCTGACGAGTCATGTCGTCTTCTAAGCCATCCTCGGGAGTGAAGCAGGCACAAGGAGAAGTTAGTCTGTTGGGAGGCATAACCGGCTCGTTCGCCGCATTACGTGAGTCGGTGCTTTGGGTGTCGACGCTGGAACTTTTTTTGTAGTGTAATTGACTGAATTGTTTGGCTCGGAAGCAGGGGTCTTCTACGTTTGGAGTATCTAAACTTGAGCTTTTTCGATACTTACTTTGATGGAGTGCCTTTTGATTATCTAAATTTTGATTTTGTCGCGGTTCGGTTTCCGAACTTTTACCCTGAGAAGTCTTGGAATGAGTGGATGTCTCGCCTTCGGATTTATCTAAGCTTAAGCTTTTCTTGTATTTGGAGGCAGTAGGTTTGGAGGGAGATTCGTCCGTTTTATTTTTGTATAAGTCGCCGTAGTAGTAAGGAGAGGGGTGTCTCTTTACGTCGGAGCGTGCAGGGGATTGTACATTAACGAGGGGCAAAATGGCTTCGGCGATGCTGTCGGGCGAATTTAGTTCTTGCGGTTTAACTAACGATATATGATGGCCAAAAAAGTCTTCGTCTGAGGACGGCTCAGAAGAACCCTCTGCAAATAAAACTCATTTTAGTGTTTTGTAAATTTTATATGCATTTGTGATGTAAATAATCGGCGTAATGATACTCAAACTACTTTTCTTAAATAGGAAACTGTGACAACTCGGCACTTCACCATTATAACTAACATAAACTTGAATAAACTACAAAGTTACTTCGAACTTGCTGCCACGTATGTTGCTTATGTGCTTGGAGACTACAGTATTTAGTCTTCAAATGACTGCTTACCGGCTTACCGTTAGCATCTACTTAGTAAATGTAAAGTACCATAATTAAATACAATGGCACTAACCAAATTAAAAAAATAAATGTTTTATAAATTGAATAACATTTAAATCTGAAACGTACCTCAAAACTTATCAATTAAGTAGAATTGACCTGAAAATGATTGCGATTTTCAATTTGCAAAATGTTATGTAATGTTATTTGAAGAATTACTTATCATACATAATCTTTTGAAAATTTTTTCAAAAAAGACAGATGTGAAACGGGAAATAAATCGCTTCAAATTAAAATTTAAAGAATAATATTAACGATTATTAAATAAAGAAATAAAGTTTTAATTAACGTACGCGAAAAATATCAATACAATATTAATAATGGGAAAAAAACTAGACTTAACATTATTTCTCTAAATTTTGAGTGGAAGATTGAAATGTACTTGATGAGGATTAAAACACTTAATGGAACAAATGTACGGGGAATTTTTAAAACTCGCAACCTTTCCTATAGTGGTCAAAATGAGAAGTGAGATGGACATTCGGTTAAACCAACGCGCTATTATTGAACTTCTAATGACTGAAGGCTGTGCTGCGATTGACATTCGATGGGTATTGTCTATGGTAACATCTGTGCGGATGTCAATGCTGGAAATATAGGAAACATATCTGCATAATTAGGTTCATTGTGGTCGACTCTTGTCACTCACAAATAAACAGCATCAAGTGCTTGTAGAAAAATATCGATCAAACTATTGAGACTTTTCTTGAACGATCAGGCGCTTGATTTATTCAACAGGATGAAGAAAATTGTCCAGTGTTGACGTATGGGGGTGGACAGCAAAGTTATGACATCCCAAATTTATAGGAACTATATACTTTATTTGTATACTTTATGTATTAATAAAGTTATTGCAAAAGAGAAGAGGTTTTTCTAAACATTGCATCCTTTTTTAAGTATTGTAGGTAATAAAATTCACCGTTCACAAGCATTTAGTGAAGAATAAATATAATACATGATGAATAGATCAATTTAAGAAGTGCGACTACAAATGATCTACAATAAATCTAATAGAAAAACAAATAATTTTGACCAAAAAACTTTAATGTCCATAAAATTTTATTTTTCATGACAAAACGGAAGAGCTCTGGAGTATCAAAGTGATCATATAATATGGTGAACAATATACCCAAGTCTGCTATAAGTTTTGTTTATAATTTAAGAAACTTATAGTCATTAGAGACCTATAGGGGGATCCAAATTGGACGTTAGGATGTTTCTCTTAATAAAACACAAAATATTGAAACAATCCGAATTTGATTAGTGTCAGTGTAAAGTACAGTCTTAACAGTTAGGTACGTATGAAATATGATGTCGACCAAATACCCTCTACGACTCTACTGATAGGCGACCATTCTTTTAGCGATGTTTTCTATAATGCTTTCTCATAAACTCGCTTCTATTCCGGCAATTACACGTTTGGTATTTTCTTTTAGCCTTGAAATCGTAACATGTTTGTTGACATGAACCTTTTTCTTCAAATATCCCCCAGAGTAAAAAGTCTAATGCAGTTAATCCGCAAGGTCGCGGTGGTCGATCCATGTCTCGTCTCTACGAGATAACACGATCAGGAAATTTGGTTTGAAGTAAAGTGTGTGTTTCACGTGCTGTGTGACATGTGGCTCCATCTTGTTGAAGCTGCATGTTACTCAAGTTCAAATCGGTAGTTTTATTGAACCGTAATAGCGTTGGATCTTTGGATACAATGTTGCAGCAATATTGTATTCAAACAGCCCTCACTGCTTGCAACATTGTATCCAAAGAGGCCTTTTCAGGGCTGGTCCCTGCTCTACATGAACAGCGAGCATGGCCTAGGGCGCTTCACATGCTCAAATTTGGCTGCACACTCTATTTAAGGCGTAGTTCTCTTGAAGGTTTACTGAAGGGGCAGGGGAGTGTAAGCTGACCGCCTCCACGCGGTGCTCCCTGGAAACGCTGTAAGCGGCTAAACGGTCAGCAGTTATGTTATGTTAGGCTAGGTTAGGTTAAGGACGCTGAAACCAGTGTTAATCGACTCAGCTCGACGAGATACGCCGAAAAACACTATTCCCGCCCCCTGGGACAACCCCGAAGAGAGGAATTTTTACCTTGGTTTAATTAACAAAATTCCCTTCAAACGATGATTTCCAGTGAAAGTTTCATGTCGCAATGTGGATTGGTATTATTTTGATTTTTTATACCAGCTGTTGTCGGCTCTTAAAATATATAACACATTTAGAAATAGCAAGGTTTTACACCTTTTAGTTTTGGTAGAAAAATTGCTATAAGCGTTTGATTTTTACCATCCCTTTCTTATTTAGAAAACTGAATTTATAAATTTTACTATCGTGTGTCGGAGCGATTGGGGTAGTTGTCTGATGACACTCAGAAAAAGTGTAACGTACAAATTACATGTATAAATGATTATGATGGCTAAAGGCCGGATTTTGCCTATTTTGCCTGTTTATTTTGCTAATAGATATTGATATTTTAATAAATTATAAATTCGTTTTCAGAGGTGGGGATGCTTCTACAGACATTTTATTTTGCCGAAAATTGCCTGTTTGAAGGGTTTTGCCTAAAATTTGCCTGAATTGACAATTTATAACAATATGTGCCTTTTTCCGGTATGTAACGACAATTTTAAAAAAATTGAAGACGCAAAATTGTTTTCGGAATTTTAAAACGGACTAATAGGTACATTATCCACAAGCAAGCACGTGGTCTTCTACTGCCTTCTTAGGCCAAGGTCACTGCCTTTATAAAGTAAATATTTTTTCCAAGAAGTGCTCGATCTGTTCCAAATAGAAATCCGTATGCCAAAGTTGCATTTTGCGTTGTGCCGTATTTGTGTGCAATGCTGTGTCAAGCAGTGACTATACGATGCAAAAAACCCTTTCGTTTATGCTTGGCAAACAACATTTCACATGTGCAAAATCGGCGTTCAACGTTTCTCGGCTTCAGTTCATATGGAACCCAATTTCCTTGCCTTTGAATTATTGGTTGTTGAGTTACTCACGACCACTCACGATAACTTCTTTCACTTAAAGCAGCCTCATCATATGCTTCTACAAGCAATCGATGCGCCTCAGCTGCAGATTTCTTCAAATTAAGGAAGTAAATCAAAAGTTCCCCCAAATGACGCTTATTCGGTTCAAAACTCAACATTTTCGCATGAAAACAATTATGTGATGCTGATACAAAATCCCTAATATTTTAAGGTTACGATGTTGCCAGATGTCCAATCTTATGTGTTTTAATATAAAAGATGGCACTAAATACAATTGTTTCCTAAAAATTCAGCTAATAACATCCATCCGAGAGGAAATAGGTGAAAATCCTATTTGGCTTTCGATTGTTGAGAACACGGAAGCCCTTGGGCGATATGTACGCTGTGGTTGGTGGCTTTTCTCCAAAGGCACAAAGCCTCGTCTTATTTTATCAAAATTTTTGGATTCTGCAAATCATGCCTCGATAGCCCGTTCAGTAAAAGTAAGTAGATTTCAAAAGAACTAACTATACAGATTTAATTTACTCCTTACGTTTAATTTCAACTGAAATATTGTAGCCTTCTGACCTTCTGAAGACCGGGACGACCGCGTCTTGCTGCTGGTAACAAATGCAGCCCCCTACATGGTAAAATCAGGAAAAGCTTTAATGCTTATTTATGAAAAAATGATACACTTAACGTGCTCAGCCCATGGCATGCATCGTGTGGCGGAAGAAATTATAAATATTTCCCCGATATCAATGCTCTAATTTCAGCAGTTTCTAAAAGCCCCCAGTAGGTGCGCTACCTTTAAAAATATGCTTCCCGAGACATCCCTTCCTCCAGCTCTCGTCATCACTCGTTGGGGGACTTGGTTGGAGGCGGCTCTATATTACAACAGAAATTTTGGAGAGGTTAAAAAGATGCACATTCAAATTCTTTTTTAACTAAGTGGTAGATCTGTCTATTTCGAAACTTTAATTATTTTTATTTTCTTCGCAGGTTCTAGATCACTTGTGCGAGGAAAAGGAAGAATCGGGGTGCAAAGACATAGGCCTAATTTTGAAAGATGTTTTTTCTGATTCTGTAATAGCTGATTTAGGCTACATTGGAGTCCATTTTAGCCATCTTCCAGGTTTAATTAAGCGATTGGAAGATCCAGTCTACCCTTCACGAAGAGCATGAAGTTAGTGAATCAAGTTCCAATGAAGTTTCCTAGAGTCAAGGGAGAAAAAATTTGTCAGAAAATTGTTATGGTTCTGGAAAAAAACCCTGGTTGAAGAACAATTAACAACATCAAAAATGCCCTTGAGGGAGAGGGTGTAGGAATAATGGATAACTTGTCCCCTAAAAAAGTATCCTGTTTTAAATAATCTCCCACCATTTCTTGTGATGTGAAACGTTCATTTTAATAACATAAACACATTTTGACTGATAGAAGAACCAATTTTACAGAAAATAATTTAGAGAAATATATAGAGCGCATTCTTTTTACGTGTAAATAAAATATAGTATAAATAAAACTTCTAAAAATTAGCGATTTTAATTTTTTTGCTTTCGGATATTAATCAGATTGTTTTTGCCTCTAACAAAGAGTAATAATCCGGTTTTCTAAGGCGCGGTGTTTGCATATCGACAATCGGGCAGTGGGAGCAAACGAATGAAAGCCTTAAGCTCTCATTTCGCAGGCTTTATCCCTAGAGGGGATGTAGAGTTTTACCATTATTTTTTTAAATCTTGCGTTAATCTTGCTATTTTTATCATGGAATGTAAAAATGATAAAAAAATCAATGTATTGATTGATTTTATAGTATCTTTAGTTGTGATACTAAAACTTAAAATCGTGACTAACCGATCATAATTTGTGTAATAAAAGAACGTCAATGAATTACGAAAAGATCAGTACTGCATGTTTTTGGTTGATGTGCTTCATACAAGATTTTAATAATTCTCATTGAACTGTGTTCGGAATAAATAAGGGTATCTGACAATAACTATGGCGAACCTCCTCCACTCAAGCGACCGATAAGAGGTATGCAAGAGTTTAGAGGAATAATAAAACTTTTAATAACATCGACAAATTGTACGGACGGGACACGAAGAAAGCGCTAGGGACCGCAGCGTACAAAAGCGTGGGGAACAACACAAAAGCGAGCCAGAAAGACGGGAAGGCATACGTCATTTCAGTAATGCGTTCCTTTCGAATACTAATGCCATGGGAGTCGCAAAAATCGCCGTATATTTAATCCGTTCAAAGTTCCGCGGAAAGCCGGTCCCCGTGGTACGGTGGAACAATTAATATTGCGTTTCCGCGCGTTCCGCCCCGGCTAAGCGAAAATCGATGGTTGCAAAAAAAGAAAATTGCGCGCGAGTGTTTCTTTCGTGATGATGTCGCACAAATGCACCCAGGTGAGGATTGGGCTTATCGGGTGTCGAATCTTCCCACCAAATTAGTTGCAGTTTTCTCTCGGCTTACATTTTGCACTAAGTTATTACAAAAAGTGCTCGCTTAAATCCGGAGTACCAAAATAGATTATCCTCGATCGGGGCAGCTTGCAAAACACCAGAACAGAAGGAAACTCCGACCGATTATTGCAGTTTTCAAAAAGATCAGGTTGACAGGTCTTATTAATAGAAGTGCTTCCTTCTGAAACTCGATCGGCAAATGAGAGGAAGAGGAGCAGGTAGATCTCGCATTAATCATCGTTGAAAAAAGATTACTGCAGCTAGCAAATTCTTCGTTATTTGTTTCACGGAGAGGGAAAATAAATTAAAATAACCTGACGAAAGCCCTGTGATGGAATGATAATCATTTGTCAGGGGTTTTTAAAAGATTGGGAATAGAACGAACACCCTACCGGGCAATTTCACATTTATGGCATCCGTGTTTGTTAACCATTGAAATGTATTTTTTCTTTAAACTATATAATCTTCCTAATGCCTATTTTGTTTATAATAATGAAGAGCAATAATTAGCAGCAAACATATAATGACTGTGTAAGGAAAAATATTTTAAATTGTAGATTGATGTTTGAAAGAATTTATGTTAGAAATTTAGTGAGACTTTGAATATCATTTACATCACCTACTTGACCACAAACACTAGGCCGTCTTTGGTACATTTATACTCTGTTAGTATAATGAAGTCTTAATTTCTTTATTGTTTTTAATTTCTTTCATCTAAAATTTAATTCCAAGAATAAATAGTAGTAGTAATAAATTAAGACTACTTTAGATGAAGGTTTATAATATAGAACTCTAGTTTATCTCTTGTAGCTATTAAGATGTTTTAAAATCCATTAACTAAGTGAAGATGATAAATAACCCAGTCAACCTGGATCCAAGAATGGACCCAGGCTCTGCCTGTCACAAGCCAGGATGAATGGGGAGTGACGGAGGAGTAACACCTCCTAGAAAAAAACAGGGTTCAGCTGGCCCGGCTGATAGCACCCTGTAAGGGCCCCGTTCAGGGATACGGATAAAGGTCGGTCCGAAGGGACCATTAGCGAGACGTTGGACCAATCACCCACTCTATATAACTTGCTAATAAGATTCAGAGAAATTCGACATGCGGGACTAACAAATACGAGATGGATATGGATGGATTAGACGCGAAGATTTACCTCACAAATTAATACAATGGGAAGACAATGTAAGGCTATCGGCTAGGAAAAGAGGAAAAAATATGGAGGAGGTAAAAAGAATGGCAAGAGAGAGGAAACCCTATAGGGAATGGATAAGGGGCCCAACGCCGTGAGGCATAAATGGGAAATGAGAAAGAAGAAGAAGATGATTATAAAGACTTAATGATTTTTTTTACATTCAAAGTTTTTTATAAGTGATATTGACTCAATAGAGTCACTAAACAAAACCAACATTAGCGTGCAATTTAGAGGAAATGAATGTTTTTGAAACAAAAGGCGGACTCAAGAGAGGCGATTTCTTCTCAACAAATGGTCATCTGAGCCAATCTATAAGTTATGCCGACAATATTAGAAGCGCATCAAATGAGCCTAAAAATAAAACAAAGTAAAAACAAGATGATGGGCATAGGAGGTAGAAGATTAGAAGTTGAGGTTAGACAGAAGTACATGGAGTTTAAAGAAGTAAAAGAGTTCGAGAACTTAGAAGCATTTGAAAGTCAACAGAAGTTCAGAATTAGTCAGTAATTTGCTGAGATCAAAGAATTGATTAAGGAATACACGGGTGCTCAACAAAATGATCAAATAATGATTAATGAGATAGGAACAAAAGATAATAAGAATGGTAATGGACGGAAGGATGATGGAATAAGGTTATGTAGCAAAAAGTAATAAAGAACTATATGGGATTTATAAAGAGCACAAGATAAATAAAAATTATAGTGACTAGCATAAAAAAGATGGGAAACGAAAAAATAGTTACATGACAGGAATTCACTTACAAAAAAAAGAGAAAGAGAAGGTGGGGGAAAGCAGCAAAAGCGAACATGAGAAAAATCATAAGCAATATATATAATTTAACATTAAGAATTATAATGGAGAAAACTAGTGAACCTTCAAATGGCAAACATAAGAAGTGTTACAATCTACTTTAAAGTAATATCTTTATTTGTTTGTGATAGAAAAGTCATAAGAAGAAGTATAGTTTGCATTTTCTTACATGGTTTAAGAGATAAAATCTAAAAGTTATATTCAGCCGAGCACTAAAATAATATAATAAAATATATATAATAAAAGAAAATAATCAAAATAACATCACGGAGGCATTGTGTGGATACAAAAATTTTAAATAATACTAAAATAAAAGAAGAAGTGGAAAGAGAAATAAATAAAAACTTACAATTAGTAAAAAATGACAAGGAAGGAATTAAAAAAACTATCGTGGACGCCAGCATGAAAAAGTTGAAGAAACCGAACTATCAAGCAAAACAGGAATAGATGACGGAATAGATTTTTAGTTTGATGGATAAAAGAGGGATATATAAAGAAAAGAGGAAAATAAATATAAAGAAGTTCACAGAATAATAAAACAGAGAATAATAGAAGCTAAGGAAAAGTTTATGCATGATATATGTAAAGAAATTGAAGAGTAGAAAACAAAAATAACGCATTAAAAATTAAAGAATACAGATATAGGTATCAAAAAACAATATGGAGTAATTAAAGATAAAAACGGATGCTTGATTTGAAACTTAACTCAAAAATTACAACGTTGACAAGAATACATAAAAGAATTATTTGAAAACATAAAACCCAATTTAAACAACAACAATAGCGGAAGAGATGGGACCTAAGATAACAAAAGATGAGTTACATGCCGTTAAGACAAAATTTCAATGGAACTTCTAGAATTAATTAATGATGGCAACATAGCAATTCTGGTCGAATTATAGGTATAACATCTTCCACACGAATATCAATGTTTGTGATGTTGCCAAAAAAAGACAATGCTAAAAAATGCTCAGATCATAGAACAATAAGTCTTGTCTGCCGTGCGCTAAAAATATTCCTTAAAATTATTCACAACCGAATACGGAAGACTGGAATCCGAGGTCTCTGAAACGCAGTTTTGATTTCAAAGCACATTGGGCACAAGAAATGCGCTGTTTGGACTTAATATATCGTTATGAAGAAGCTTGGATTTGAATAAAGATATATATCTAGGTTTTATTGACTGTGAACAAGGTTAGGCACGGACGTTATATGGATGATACGGTAGTGCTGGTCGATAATCTGAACGATCTGAAAATTTTATTGCAGAAGACGAACTCTTCAAGTAATAATTAAGGCCTTAAAATAAACGCGAAAAAACAAAATATCTAGTGGTAAGCAAAACACCATCAAAACTACTCAATATTACCAGTAACAAAGAGCCCACCTGGATAAATGGAAATAACGCATGAAATCAGCACAAGGATTGCTATGGCTAGGACGGTATTTATTAAAATGAAGAACCTACTATGAAACAGAAAATTAAATATTCGCTTAAGAATTAGAATAACGTGTTTTTGACTTTTTTGTATGTCATGGAAGCTTGGACCTTAAAAAAATCATCTAAGGAAAATAAAAGTTTTCAAATATTAGACATACAAGAAAATTCTCAAAATCAAAAGTCCTTAGTCGAGTAAATAAGGAAACTGAGATAATTTTTATTATCAAAAAAGGAAACTCAAATACGTTGACCATGTTAACATAGGAGAAATGTATAGAATATTACATATTATAATCATACAAAGCAAAATTAAATGTATAAGAACAGTGGGACGACCTAGAATGTCATGGATGAGAAATTCGAGGGAATGGTTTGGTTGGACTTCTCCGCAACTGTTCCGAAGAGCAATGTCAAAAATAAAAATTGCCATAATGACCTCCGGAGGGAGATGGCACTTTAAGAAGAAGGGATAGAGCGTAAATGTGTTAGGGAATTAGTAAGGTCTCAAAAAGATTTTGGTTAAGAGCAATCTCATATTCCGGTCTTGCTAGATTATTCCATGAGAATTCATAAACTAATTCAAGAAGTATTTCATGCAATGCGATGCACTGAAAAGCGACAGAAAACGCAAGCTCTGCAAAATAGCTACCTAAAAATTTTTATTCAACTTTCGTTGGATTTGTTTCTTTATGATGTTCCTTTTTGATGCTTAAGATTTTTTTAAAATAATTTTTAGGGTTTAAAGTCTCGAAACATGAATTGCAGTCCCCGTCTTCAAAAGGCCACGGAATGGTCGATGGGAACTTATAGCCTTAGGGTTTCGTGAGTCGGTAATGTTTGAAAAAATGAGGTTGACAGAAGCGTTGCTTTTATGACCTCTTTAATATATATTGACTGGCGGTTGTAGTTCCCATAAGTTTTCTTCGCCCCAAAGAAGAATAACGACGACAAAAGTAGCTGCAATACCACACAGGACCCCGCAGGAGGAAACGATAGAGCGAGGGTGCTTTTAAATATTTCATACGGAATCATGAAAAATGCCGGCTGCTTGACTATCTGGCAAGCAGCGGCACCTATTGTTCCAGATAATTAACTAACCAGCAAAGAAGCCAGGCGTATTTGCAATTGCGAAATCAAACTGCTCAGGCGGCGCATTTCGTGCAGTCCTGCAGGATAATCGCCCGGTGACGTCATCGCCTGCAGGCAGGGGCTGCGCGACGCGGCGGTGGTTTAGCGAAGCTCAGGGCGTCATTTACACCAGCTATCCATCAGCCCCCGGATAAAACGAGCGCATTTTTCATCCGCTTTTTCTGCCGACTCATTTCTGAAAGCGCTTCTCCTGTTTGTTAATTTCGTTCGTTATGCAGATTGCACTGCTACATATTGTATTAATATTGCAACAGGAACAAATTAATTTGAATAATAATCCCTCGCGCGGGGTTTCCCCCACAGCGAATGCAACGGATCTGTTCTTGTTACATTTTGTCTGTTTTGGGGGAAGCGCGTCTTGTAAGATAAAAATTCTCGCAGATTTTTTTCAGGTTCTTCGAAGAACAAGTTTATTTCGTAACATTTGATGTAAAATTGTCACGACCATGCGTTGAGTGTTGTGGTGTCTTATACACAAGGTAGTAAATTAGTTTAGTTTCTGCAGGAGGTATAATAGGCCTCAAAAGACTTGATTACTAATGGAGTAATAAAATATGAACACCGGCTTTAAGTCTATTAGGATCATGTAATTATGGTGTAATTTCTGCAAAAGCTTCACACGCGTAATTAGTAGCACGTGAGCTTTTCAATAATTATCGACCTGCCTAGAGTGATTACATTAATCTGTTCGGGCAATGTGGTACGCACCATGTGTGTGATACACCCCAGGCACCCCTGCCGTCATTACATTGTAATTAAATTTCTGCACGCATCGGAATCTAAAATTGGTGAGTGCGCTCGCAGTAACGCAATTTTCTGCATTTAATGCGAAATCCGCGGCTCTTTGACGCCCGCGAAAACTGCCGCCGGTTAATATTTGATCCGAAGCGCCCTCGGCTTAATTGCGAGGTAACTTACGGAATTCATTTACGCCGCGGCGGCCTTTCTTCACTTGAGATGCTCGCCAGGAGCCGTTATCTTGTTAGGTCGCAAATTTTTACTTGAAATAAACTGCCTCTCCTGCTAATGACACTTCAGCTTGCGGTCTCCATGTTATTGCAGAAACAATTTGCAGTGCCGAGTAGTTGCCTTCATAAACCTGGATGATTTTAATGACGCATCGTTTCGGTGGAGCAAACAATCCAACTAAGGCATTCTGGTAAATTATGTTACGCTGGGTTGCAATTAATTTGCTGTATATGTAGATAACATTCATTTACTTCATATAGCATGCTATTGGTTCAGTTCTAACAATAGTTTCTCTTAAGGGATGGGGACAATTTTGCTTAAATGTTTGTGCCAAATGTTGCTTAGAACAATTAAAGATTATAACTAAGTACAACTGTTCTGAATTTCTTCCTAACTTTTATATAGTAGTCTAAGTTGATTGAACGACTCATAAACATACTACCGTCCATAAGCTTTAGGACACTCACGAAATGCTAAATTTTCTCAAAAGCAAATCATCGTTAAAGATATTTATTCTATACGTCTATAGTACTCACAAATAATTATTAACTGCATTTTCATTAAATATTTGACTCCTCGATCTGCTTCTAGGCGTCCTATGGCGGTCTTCACAATCTTGCCGTTGATGATGGGCACTGTTTATGGATTTTCTAATCTCAGTACAACTCGATCGGGCTGCCGCCGAGGCTTTGTGGTGGCCATTCCGTGTTTTTCAACTTTCCACAGCCCTTCCTTCTTGCCAAATATTCCTTGCACACATTTGCCGAGTACTTTGGGTCATTATCTTGTTATAATATAAACTTGCGTCTACAAAGGCGGAATTTCGATAGCACGACGTAATCCTCCTTTTGCATCTTGTCTTCCACCTTTACAAAATCTCCTACTTCTACGCCACACCATAATGAAGCCACCACCATGCATGACTGTAAGTACCACATATCTCTCAGTCACCCTTTCACCAGGAAATCTTCTAACGAAAGTTCGCCGTTTATGGGAGAATATTTCAAATTTTGATTTTGACTGTTTGCCAATTTACAGAGCGTCAACTTTAATGTTATAAGGGGTTACTTTGCCGTAACACACCCTTTTAGACGTTCTTCTAACAAGCGACGTTTTACAATAATGTGTGAAATTGGATTAGGCCGATTTAGATTCAGTTCTTTTAGAATATCTCCCGCGGACTTGATCTGGACTCCCTTGCTTGACAAACTCACAAGGTGATCTTCACTTTCAGAAGTTTTTCTTGGCCTTCCACACCTATTATGATCACGATTTTGACCGGTTTCTGCAATTTATTTGCCGATTTCTCTTACTGAGATGTTTTCTTCACGAAGAGCCCACACCTGTGCTCTTCTTTCAGTAGAATACTGAGCTCTCAATTGCATAGTGTTAAATTATGGATCAAAGAAGTCAGATTATGCGAATGTTTAGAAAAGCTATAAACTGTAGTGTCATAAATAAACGATACCATAATTAAACAATGCAGGCTGATTAATAAGGGTTTATTAATGCTTTTTACCTATTATTTGGAGCTTTCTTGCTAAAAATGCTCAATTTATCAACGAACAGTGCTACAAATTGGCAGCTTAAACGACAGCGACGTTCACACAAATTACTAGTTTTTTCATTTGTTTTTTAATCAATTATCAATCCGAATTTTATAATGGAAATACAACTAAAGCGTCCTTTGTCAGTTGTGCAAAGACGCGTTAAGTTAGTATTATAAATTACGGATTTATTGAAAAAAAAAGCAAGTGTAAAAATTTTAGATGGTAGTGTATGTAACTGGATCTCGATAAAGAAATGGTACATAAAAAACATAAGAATAATGACTAGCAGGAACAAGAAATTTAATTAGTGCAGTTTTCTACAAAATCCACTTACTTTTTATTCTCATAAGATATCTAAAGGTTCAAATAATGGAAGTCTTTCGATAAGAGGTTCTCGAATTACCATTTCTTTAGGGGTATCGTTATTATGTTGAAAAATCTCGGCAAAGCAAACTTCAGTTGCTTATTCACTGTTTTTGAACTGTGAACCGTTATTCTGCTAGTCACAGCTCAAGTCAGGACTTGTGAGGGTTGAACAAAGAGCTGTTTGCCACATATTTTTTCTCCTGCTTCGTTGATAAACCCAAATTATGTGGTCAGAGAGAAATACATATAAATTAGAAATATAGTAGGGTACTGCTAGATATGAGAAATAGAATAAGTAATTATATTAAAAGTAATTATTATCTATATATGATAAAAATTGAAATAAGCATAGTAAAAATAAGTGGAATGAGAATCAAACGGGTAAAGTATAGCGTGAAACAGATTTTCGATAAAAATAAATAAAAGATGGCGGATGGTGAAAGAATATGGAACAATTACTTTCTTCAATGTCTAATGCAACAGGAAGGAACATAAAAGTTAATGAGAAAAGTAGATGAGTGATGACACATGGAAATTAGTTAGACTGCGAAAGGATTTTAAAGGATATAACAATTCTACTAAAACGATTAAGGGAACGCTGCTAGTAAAAGAGACATGAGAAAAATATATAACAATGTAAGGAAGTAAATAATAGCAGACGAACTTTGATTATCAAGACCAATGACGAAAAACTATTAAGCACAGAAGAATAATATGGGTGGAATATTCCTGCTCTCTGTTAAATCCAGAACAGTACAAAATCCCATACCTTTCTGAAAGAATGTAATTGGATACTCACTGAATAGAAAATTGGAAAAAAAAACATGAGGCTCCGGGTATCGCTCAAATTATGGCAGAAAATTTAAAAATATATATAACAGAAACTGTTAAAATATTGAAACTACAGAAGATGCGTTTGTAAAAAAAGGAACGGGTGATTATCAAAATACTAAAGAAGGATGATCTGACAAAATGTAAAGACTGGAGAGGTATTATGGTACTCAGTACCGTTAACAAAATATTCTGTAAAATATTATAATAGAATATTGAATAGAAATTTAAGGAATGAGCAATATGATTTTAGGGCAAATTGATCGTATCTAGATTACATAATAACTTTACGAATCATAATAGAGAAATTCGTAGAGTGCAACTTATTATTTTATTTGTTATTTATTGACTATCAACAAACATTTGCTACTCAGAAATAAGAGATTGCCATCTAAGTTAATTAATTTAATAAAGGAATGGTACAAAAGATATGAGTGAAAGTTGAACATAATGAGTACCAGCTTTCCAAACAAAGTATGGAGTAAAACAGGTTGTTTATATTAATGCTTGATGAAGTGCTGCCGACAATAAAAAAACAATATAGTGGAATAAAATGGAATATGGAGACACCCCATTCTGTGACGCTTTTCCTCTTCCGACTGATGCCTTTTTGTTTATAAAATTGTCTATGGTTAGGCAATTTTGAATCTAAACAAAGAGTGCGGAAGAAATTAGAAATCATCATCTCCAATCATAGTCTTCAACTGTTCTAAATAGAATCGTTATGCAAATGGAACTAAAAAAGGATAATATAAATTTATTTGTCGCTTCTTCCAATGACTAAAACTTACAATTTATTAGATTAAAACTAAACTTATGTTAGCTGGTTTTTATTAGTAATAAAAGTGGGAAGACCAGAAACTGAATTTTACCCTAAAACTTACTTTTTTTAGTGAATACAATTGTCCATCCCCCCGCATAAGCTTTCACGTCTCTTCTACAAATTGCTGTTTTATTATTTCCTTATAAGACATCTTTCAGCAAATCATCACAAAGAGAAGACTTCCTCCCTTCTTTGTAAGGTTGAACAATACTAAAATAAGCATTTGGTTTCTGTTAAAGGAGACAATTTTTGAGTGAATCTTAGGACACTAACTAGATAACAACCATCTAAATTTTTCAAGTGTAGGTGTCCATTTGACCTATCACACCATAAGCAACAAAATCTGCCTTTAAACCCCTTTTTGGGTTTTATAGATTTTCCCATGGAAAAAGCTTTAAGTTCTGTATTTTTAATTTTTATTACTTCGGTATTTTCCATTCATACTGAAAGGCTATATGTTTACCAATAAGCTTTTAGATTAGTGGTAAAGTCATATGTTATTGATTTTTTCTCATCAATATATTTAGTTGTTTCTTCTTCTTAAAATTTCTTTAGCAACAGTTCTAAATACAGCTATCTTTTTAACCATTTAAATCTTAACGTATTGGTAGATTGTTCTAATACATTTATTTTGTTGAGAGGGAAAAGGACGGCTCTTAGTTTTTTTATTTTTTATTCTTTTTTTCTTGAGGTTGATGTAGTGGTTTGGGATAGTACATCCTTATATAAGATATTTCTTCCGGGTTCAACTGTTTTTCCTTCTATCTGTGCCCCAAAAATAGACTGTCAGTTACAGTTTCTTCAATATTTATGTTTTTTAAAGCTGGTTAATTAAAGTACAATTCCTTTCTATTTTAAAACTTCCGATCGGAAAGTAATCATAGAATAGCGCATTGTTTGACTTAATTGTGGTGAAACTGGTGTACGTATCATTTAGATAGATCAGTACTATTGTGTGGATTTGTTGTCTAGTAGATAGAAAAATTTGTTGTCTTCTAGAGCTTTCCGAAGCTTTTTACATTTCATCGTAATAAGTCCTGATTTATAATTCAACAACAGATTTAAATCCCACAAAACAAAAAAAACATTTGGTGTTTATTACTATTGGTTTAAAGCTTTGCTGGATTGGAAATTACCAAAGCAGAGAATTAACCTAATCCAACTTAGGCATTTTGTGTGATTAGAGGATTAAAGTTGTATGTCTGTGCTGTTCTTTTACTTTTCTAAATATTAAAGTGAGAGTGGTTTAGGCGTTCTAGAATTCTGGATTTGTTGAATTAATCTGAACTGTCGTTTATATTGTTGCTGGCAAATATAATGCATCCATTTCTGGAGTGTTTGTTAGGTGTTGAGCAGTTTTGATTGTTTTTCTCTTTTTTGTGAGTTTTGTTTTTACCTAGTTCATTAATTCATTTTCAAAATATTCTATTAAAGATGACATGCTTTGAGTTCTACTTTAGCTAAATATTGAAAAATAAGGAAACATAGGACATTCTGAGTTATCGGTAAAGTAGGGAATTTATTTTTGTGTAGGAATTTGAGAAATTATTTGTTAGTTATTTGGTATTCGAAGAGGCCAGCTTAATTACATACACATAGATAATCTTCTTAAGTGGAGAGTAACACTGCACAAATGTGGCATAGAAGGATTAATCAAGAGTTAGGTAGGCGATGTTAAGGAGAAATCTGTAAATATATCCTTTTTTGAAAAGAATCCTATCCGACGCCTGAAAGGGCATGGAGGAAACGAGAAAGAAGAAAAAGAAATGAACCCTAAGATTAAATAGCATTTCAATTGGTTATAGGATAATCGTCTAATTGACAATTGTTGCAAATAAGGAACAAAATATGAGAAAAAAGCAATTGAACATTTGTTGATGTTAGAAAAAAAAACAAAATAATTTTAAATTACATAAATGTTTTTACAAGATTTTCAATTAATTTAAAAATAACTAAAAAGACAACGTTTGGTAAGAGCATTCCGCTTTGCTGTTATTGGTTTACTGTAGCTCCCCATCTTCATGTTCGAATGGTGTACAATGCAATTTCGTTTCATCAGCCCCTTTAAATGAAAAAGCCCCGAAGTAATCATCTTCTGGACACGGCTCCCTTAAAATATTCGCTCAGTATTCATTCGAAGTTCCAGTTCATAAATCTCAGATCACTAAGTAACAACCCGGCGTCCTCATACCTATGCGTATCAAGCGAGGGTGAATATTGAAGGGTTGTAAATATTGTTAAAAGTAAGGGCGGGAATACCAATTAAACGCTGCGGTCAAGTATGAATCATGCCTTCCTAGCACGGCTTATGCATATTTCGGATCTTCGCAAAGTGCGCCAAAAATTATTTTCGCGTTTGATCCATGTTGCCGGAATGTAGAGGTCGCGGATTATCCCCGAAACGGGTGTTTCATTCGAGGGAACGAAATATATTCGTGCAGAAAATTACTACTGAAATGAGGAGCCATTTTCATAACCTCGCGTGACGCCTGAACGTATTGGAATGAAAATAATTCGGATAGAAGCGGACAAGCCTTCCATTCGTTTGCATATTTTCTAATTTAGCTGCATGATATTTAAAACACAAATCAGTTTCGAACAAAGTTGCTTAATAATCTCATTCGCGTCAAAGCTCGCAGATGAGTTGATGAATAGCTTCTCGACGGGGCAATTCCGGATTTATGGCGGCTCCTTGTAACGTCGTCTTTGCAAAGTTCTTAACAACGTATTATTTCCTGCAGACGATATGTTAATTCAAAGTTTAATGTGCCGTCCTTATTGATATTTCAGGAGTTCTCTCAACATTCTGAAACAAATAGTTCGTCTTCCAACTTTGATGGTAAATCAAATATAAAACGGAATTTGAGATAAACAAAGAGCGGTACAGCATTTGAATAGAGTAGGTAGGCATGCTCGAATATGATTCTTCCCACAAGCTAACATTGTGATGTCAGAGTAAGAGTTGCAAGACGGATTATCATTAAGTTCAGGAAAACACCCTTAGAAGATTTAGGTGTACAATTTTTTGTAGGATGGGAAACAATTGAAAATGAAGATCACCAATGTCTGCCAAAGACCAACGTGACTGAGGAAAATGCTTGCATTGATTACTAGTTTTTTTGAGAATGACCACTGATTAATGGTTTCTGAGGTTGAAATAACTGACAAAAAATTGAGGATATTTTCTGGAGTACTCTAAAATTCCCTCCTTGCAGTACTGATGTATAACCTTGAGATTATTATTTGTTTGGACCACTAAATGAAGCATCTAGAAGACGAAATTTAATAAATTTTTTTTGATAGTGAGAACAAAAAATAACTTATTCGTTGAGAAAAATATGTTTCTAAGTCAGGAGATTATCTAAAAAATAACATGTTTTTAATTTTTTATTCTTCAATAGGTTAAAGTAATCTGGTTTATGTTTGGTCAACCACGCGATTTTTAACATGTAATGTTTCTACTTTAATTGTCGTCATCTGTGGATAAAAATATATTTTTGGTACACGAAACAATTATGAAACTATGTGTAAGTAAAATAATTTTTAATGCCTTAAAACATCCTTAAATAAAATGATCCATCTGACTGCACATGTGTTGAATATTGGAATCCCAATGTAATTCGTTCAACTGCTTTGGAGTCCTCGAAGAGACAAATAAATAGATAAACAGCCAAATTGTCTAGCGATTTATTTGGGTTATTTAATTTAAAACAACATTGGGATTATTAAAAGTAAAAGTAATACAAATTTGATTATGGAAAAAATTATGGATTTGCATAGTTTGAGCACTGAGTTCAATCAAATTTTCAGAGCTTATGTTTAAAATGATTTAGTGATTATGTCTATGGAAACCAACTTGTCACAGCATTTGAAGGTCTTGCCCCTTTATGTGCACTTGTTTGTTATTTTTTCTAATTCAAACACTCACAATTTATAACTTATAAACATATTAAATGTATTCTCAAGATTCTATGTCCGGTTATCAACGAAACAGTTGTGGTCATTTTTACTTAAACCTTTCCCAAGTGACTATAAATCACTTAACATTTTTGATGTTGACCAAAGAAATATATTATTTGCTCAGAAAAGCGTGTGACTTGAATTTGACATTAAATTGTACGGGAAATTTTTCACTAACGCGAAAAAATCAACTATAATATATTTTTCCAGCTTCTAGAATGCATGATGTTCATTAAATATTAATGATTGGAAAAAAGGTAATATATAAATTTATAAAGTGGATGATGCCATAGTTGACGTGTTTAATAAATTGAATTGAAAGATTTATAATAAAAATCTTAACAAATAAGCATTAGGCTTCTGAAAGCTGAATTAAGATTGATTACTTAATTATGCGAGGTTTGTTGTATCAACTGAAATGTTCAATCTACTATCACAATGTGCACTTAATTAGTTAAAAACATTACTGCTGAAAGCAAAAATAGTATCCCACCAAAGTCAATGGAGTAAAAGCATTTTATACGTTCTTGCTGACTTAAGTGAAAATAAAGTAGTGTATAGTTAAAATACGTTATTTATATAGAAACAAACTAAGAATAATTATAAAAACAGTTTCTTGTGACAAGTCTTCCTACCTATGATTTAATGCAATAAAGTAGTTGCTAGCAAACTCGAGTTAGTCATAAATCCATTTACCATATTCTTTAAATTAATAATATAATTGAGTTAATTTAATTGTGTTTTTAACTGTTCGTTGTCATAAGGATGATTGCAGTAAAGGTAGCCGTTATAAAATTGTAGAGTAATTTTAATTTTTAAATGTCTCAGTAGAAATTATTCTTGGGAAGTCAAATCCGTTTGTAATAAATAAACAAATTCATTGATTTAGTTCAATTTTTATCATAATTATTTATAAAATACAGTCTTTGAAAAAAAGTTGGTTCAGATATTAAAGCCAAATTAATTTTTATTAAATTAAGAACTTCGTCAATTTAATTAAATATTAATGTTAATTTTTAATCGTCAGGGGGATTGTAATAAAGTGTGGTTCTCATAAAACAATGGTCGTCGTAAATCAGACTAATTAAATATTTAATAAATGTAATTTAATTTAAATTCTTATTTTTCATTGTTACAAAAATAGTTGTTGCCAAATGTGGTTACAGGAGAAATATTTGTAAGGTGTAATTA
Source organism: Sinelater perroti (assembly GCA_036346155.1). NCBI lineage: Eukaryota > Metazoa > Arthropoda > Insecta > Coleoptera > Elateridae > Sinelater > Sinelater perroti. The sequence goes on along the minus strand of JARFIY010000346.1, from coordinate 1,048,215 downwards.
ATTTGCAGTAAATTAATAGTTTCGTCAATTTAATTAAATTCTAATTTTAAATTTAATTGTCATAAGGACAATTGTAGTAAACTTTGGGTCATCGTAAAAGTAGTCGTTGAAAGATTATTTTTATAAAATTAAATACGCAATTTAATTTTAATTTGATTTTTTTAAGTGTGGTCACAGTAGACAATTGTAAAATTAAATTGGTTTAATTAAATTTTGATTTTAACCTCTATCGCAAAAACGATTGCTGTAAAGTATGGTCACCGTCTGTTGTAGAGTTGGTGATCGTGGTAAGTTTAATAACTTTGTCAATTTAATTAAACTTTCATTAAAGTTTTAATTGTTAAAAGTGCGATCGTCGTAAAAATGGCAGTGCTAAAGGCAGATTATAATTTATAAAATTGAATACTTAATTTTATTAAATAAATTTGAATTTGCCATAAATTATAGCCCCGGTAAAGCAAGATTTGACGGTAGTTGTAAAGCCAGATTAATTTATATCGAATTAATAACTTGGTTGATTTTATTCAATATTTATTATAATTTATAATTGTTTCAAGGATGATCGTAGTAGTGTCGTAAAATCATAGTAATTTTTATTAAGTTATTAACTTAATCAATTTAATTTCAAATTGGTTTTCTTAATTGAAAATTAATTTTTAGATGTCACAAAGACGGTTGTTGTAAAATACGTTATTTTAAAGATTGATTAACACAAAAAACGAATTTAAATGTGTCTTAAAAGTCATACCGCTTGGACAGACAAATTTTGAATGACGTTAACCACTATGATATTACATGAGATAATGCAAAAGTTTTAGACTTTCAAATTTTTTAAATTTTACATATAATGTACCTAACAGAGTTGTGAGTTTGAAAGAATTTCAAGATCTCTGGCGTATGCTCCCACATTTAATTTTTCGCAACAGTGGATAGTCTTTGGTATGGTATGAGTAATACTAGTATGTTTTAAAAAAGGGCATTTGGGGAAAAATCTAAAACTTTTCAAAAATGAAGATAGTTTAGCATAAAAGACTAGAATCTTAAAAGACTTTTCTATTAATTTACCAATACTGTAAAATGCCTTTTGGAGCGTTCATATGCTAAAAGTTAAAGTTACCCCATTAGAGTATTTAATATTCTGCCTGGATAATTATATTTATAGCACAGCATAAAGTTCTATACCGAAACGTGGGCCAGTTTAATGTAAAAGATGAAAAAAATATCACTTAATCTATATCAAACATGTTTGCATTAAAAGAACACGCAAACAGCTCTTTAAATAACCATGAAATAAATCTTATCTACACAAGATCTAAATACATCCTGCTAAATTATAGTACGATTGAGAGAAAATGTTGATTATCTTATGCTGATCTTGTCTGTCGCTTTTAAGACTTTAATTTGTTTATAGTTTATAGGTTAATTTTATTGCATTGCCTATAAAATTTTTAACATTACAATTGTGTAATTATTTTTTTAAAAAAGTGTAATCAGTTTTTTACATTTTTTAAATATTTTCTCTATTGGTGTGACGGGCAATCACAGCTAGCGTGTATTTTCATCTTAAGTGGAACACTCGCAATTTAAAACTCAATTTCGTCGACTATTTAATTTAGGAACAGGAGAAAATTGCGAAATGATGCCGCATTCTGCCAAACTAATCCATTCCGGTGAAAATAAAACGTGCCCTCGCTTCCGGTTACTGCAGAGTAAGTGTCCCTGGTATGAGAATTGAAATTCAGTCGACATAAATGGGTTTGCTGCAACTACTCCGCGAAAATTTAATAACGAAGGCATTCCTCGCCGGAATTGAAAATTAACCTGATCGGAAAGCAAAGAAAGGGGGTGTTTGCGCAGCTTACCTGTGGTGTACGGTTGAGAGTACTCTTTGTCGGGGCTCGTGAAGCATTTGACGTCCGCGTCTTCTTGAGCTAGTTGCTGTTTGGAATCTCTGGGATTGGAATAAGTTTCCAAAATTTCGATCTGAAACAAGACTTACGTTACAGGCCAGAATACAGTTAACTCAACGTTTGCATTTGTTATAGCATTTGAAATTACATTTAAGAGAAAGTTGTACATTAAAAAAGAAATACGTAAAACAAATAAACGTTATAAATTATCCATAGTCTAAAAAAAGATTAATTTTGTTGTAAAGACTAGTGCCATTAGTAAACTTCCCATAACCATCCATTATGGTCGAAGATGATCTGTTTATTGAAATTACTGTTTGGAAAAATTCGAACAAATTGTTGGTAAAACTCATAGTATAAGTGAAAAATGAGAAGGAAAGAATGTTACAGACTTTGACCATGTCATTAAAATACAATGATTTACAGTTTACTATGCAATCCTATCGTCCAATTAACTTCTTGTCGAATAAATGATTTACAGTCGGTTAGAACCAGCAGTCGAATATCTCAACCTAATCTCTAAAAGCCCGGTTGGTTCACTATGTATAATAATAATAATAATAATAATAATAATAATAATAGTTAAATTCTATGCCTGCGTAAGGACAGAGCCAATGATCTGAGAGGTTGAAGCTTTCATATGTTCACCCTCTCTGATACGGGGTACTCAATTATTTTTAGTAACTGAGTAGGCCACTCGCCAGAGATCTGAGACCCAGAAACGAGCCCAGGTTTGTCCGCACTGCATTTAAGTGCCTAAACCGCGCTACCTCATTGTCGCCTTATTATCTGTTAATTCATTTAAATGGTGGGAAAATTACACAAGGCCTTGTCAAAAAAGAATCCAGATTTACAAACTTTTTGACAAAACCAACAAGGCAGCGTTCCTCAAAACACTGTCTTATTCCATTCGTTATACAATATTTGCATCTAGGACAACATATACAGCAAGGCCCAGGTGTGAGATAGTAACAGAAACAATGAAAGGTTTTCAGAAAAGTAGAAGTGATAGCGCTATTATAATAGAAACCAAGAAAGATATAATAAAAACTTTGGCATCACCAGTATTGCTATATGATGCTAACGCCTCAAATAAAAAAAGTTAAACTTTGAACTTTGTGGGTATTAAGAAACAAGAAACATATCAAATCTAAATATTATGAAACAGACACAGTGGTTATCGTAAAATGCGTGTTATTGTACGTTGTTTTTTTAAACTGGATAATTATACAAGATAAACAAAATCATCATAGAAACTAACTATACTGATGCTGGACTTAACAAATTAAAAAAGACACCCAATAGCCCAATTTGTCTAGCCAAAACAATTGAGGAAAACCTGTGAAAGATAACGTGAATTTATACAAAGAACGTAATGAATATAGAAAAGATATAATAAAGAAAGAGAAAATAAATGGAAAATGAGAAGCAAGGTGGAGATTTGTTAACCTGATGATCTAGCATATTTGATATTCTTAGATTAAGAAATGTCTAGCAAAGAGAAAGTTTAACACCTAGGAACAAATCTGAAAAAGATGCCCACCTAGAAACATTATGTGAATGAGGTTATACATAATATTGTAATGCCTATTCCATCTTTAAGACAAACTGTCTTTCAAGATCCGACAATCTACGTGAATGTACCAGGTAGTCTATGAAACAATCTTAAAGATGTTTTTAAGTTTAAGTATTTGTAGGCAACACAATTTTACATTTTACATCAGTGTTTCTAAATACGAGATAAATGAAAGTAGGTATCATAAATGCCCAAAAATATTATTTCTCTCCTGAAGCAATATAGAGGTAGCCAGATAATTAATTTACACGATAAATCACTGTACGAAAAAGGACTACGCCCAGAAGCCCTTAATTACCCCAACAAAGACATTAACTTTAACATGACTCCAGAAGGCTTCATCAAAGAAAGAAATGCACTAATGCAGTCTTTTTAAAAAAGCAAGTTTTTCGGAAAAATGTAGTACAAAGTAGCAAACTAAGGGCTGTTTTGTCTGGGAAAAAACAAAGTGATATTATACAGATGCATCTTAAGATCAATGATGAGGTATGCGACACTAGCATTTCTAAAAGCTTGAAACAATTCAGTACCTGGTTCTAAATTACATATTGGGCTTTTACAACTTGTGAGCAATATGATCACTCATATGAATACTTGACTGCACTCCCTCCGGCAGTTTATGAAGGACAAAGCAACAAAACTATGTAAAAAGATCGAAGATCAACATAATTTAACCATTGGAGTCCCGATAGCCGCGACACGAAAAAGTGTGGTCACTAGAAGCGTTTGAAGATTACGATATTCTATAAGCCAGGCAATCTCTAATTTAGTAATAGCAGCTCATGGTATAGCTTTCCTTTTTGATTTGGTTGTTTGAGGTTTGTTTAATATTTTTCTCTCATGAAATTAATTATTGAATGTGACCAATATATAGAGTTGTCGAGGCACATTAAAATAACTTCAATATTGTCTATAACCTAATTTGCACCATCATCTCCATTCTAAGACCTTCAAGCCGTGCTTGGTAAAATTATTCATGGGCTCAGTAGTGTAATAGATTTTTGTAAAGGTAGTCTTGGGTAGTCTTGAAAATTTAAGTGAAGTCCTACTGGAATACGTATTTTTATTTAGGGTTTCACAATTTTACTGTAACACATTGATGTATCTACCAGCAGCCATCTTTATGTTTTCCTGGAAGAATTTGGACAATGCAAAATATTCTTTAACATTTATAAATTAATTTTTTTTAAGAAAGGTCTAAGCTTAAAGAAAAATAATTTTAAAATTGAAAAAGCTTTGTAGTTGTATGAGCGACGGTCAGATATCAGATAAAGTGTACAATTTCATTAATTAGGCTGTAAGCTTAATTTCATTTTATTTGCATTATAGTAGCAGCAAATTGCTTCTCAAAGTTTATGATTTACAGATGATTACTTCCAAAAAAGCGTATTAATTAACTCTAGTTAGGGCAGAAGATTTACCTTTAATATCAATAATATTTTATTTAAGAATTATCCAAACTTTTGCAGTAACCTGTATATCAGCAATTTTACAATATTTTATAAGATAATAAAAAATATGAATGTTTCAAATAGCATGCCGTTTGCTCTAGCGCTTGGCTTAAACCCAACATTTGGCAGACAACTTGAAGCATCTGGGATCAGGTGAGCTCTTCGCCAGTTCCCAATAGAGTGATATTTAAGCAGGTGTTTTGCAGGCTATAGTTTTACAAGTGTTTTTAGAATAGGAGCTCGTTCATTTTTATTCATTTGTGCTTTGAATTTTAAAATGTGCGGTCGAAATCGAATGTGCTTTTGTGAAAATGAACGTTAGAGCTATAGAAAGGACAGATAAAGTGCGGGATGTTAACAAGGAGAAACCATTGCATTGGAGATTCGATAAGGAAATTCAGCAAAAGGTAGGTCTTATAATGGTGTTGGAGTTTGTGAGCTTTCTTATATATTTTTGGTGATGCACAAAGTCTTGATTATATTTTTTATGTTGCATTCTTTTGTCAAAAGTTGGCGATGTCTTTATTAAGAATAAATTGTCTTTTTTGTTGCTAAGTCGCTTATCAAGATACAACCGAAGGTATTCAAATCCTTTTTTTTAGGAGAACGAAACGATGGCTTTTCTTTGATTATGCTAAAGATTTGTAAGCGTTTTTACATCATTATCAAATGATATGTATACGTGTCATTTCGAACCTTCATTCAACCGGTCAGAGCGAGCTCGTCGCTGATTGGCCGGGACAGTTTTGGCCAACGGCCAACCGAGCCAGCTTGGCCGTTGGGTGAGCTGCAGTACGGTACCAGTCTGGTGCACACCTGACGTGGAGAACGCGATTTTTAAAGATGCGTCGTTTCAGAGGGTTCAACGGTCATTTTGAAGGTTTTCACTTCTGGTTTCGAAGAAATCCTGGCTCGCTTTTTATCAATCTGTATTATCTTTTGATTGCGCTAGGTGAGGTTGTGGTACGCGGATAGGCCGCGTCCTATAGGATTTGGGCATTGTCCTTTGGGAGGAGGAGAGGAAAAGCTTATTAATTTGCAGTCTCTGATAAGTTATGGAAGGCTGTTAGCTGATATACCGAGGACGAGCAAATTCTTTTCAAATTTTGTATATGACTACCTTAGGGAGAGAAATTTTTAGTCTTTAACTATCACCCTCGGAGATGGGGTACGGATTAAGAATTCTGAGTGCTGACAAATTATTTTTAAATTTTCCCTTTAAAATAGAGAAAATACATTAATTTTTAGTATCTAATTTTATCCTCCGAGAATATAGTAGGAAAGAATTATTGATTTTTAGTTTTTAACGTCCATGCTAGGGAATAACTTTTACGTTATCTTTCTTTGGTTGGATATTTAGATACAAATATTAAGACGTTTGAAACACTTCCTTTTTCTTCAAAAAGCGTACTTAACTGTGCATTTTTTCTTCTTTATTTTATTATTGTTTCCAAATATGCGTAAAGTTTTATTTGTTCTAAAATTGCCTTTTTATTTTAATTTTATATTTAATTTTTGTTTTAACTATCACTGGATTTGTTTATTTTTATTTTATTTGTTCTTTATTAATGAATCTGTATATTGAAAAACCTTGGTATTTTACGGTATTTGAATTTCATCTTTTTCCTATTGTTATGACCTTGTTCTTTCTTTTCTTTCATGTTAAGCTAAGTTAAGTTTTTTATTTGAATTTAATCGGGATCCTATAAACAACTGCGAGTTTTAGTTCTTTTAAATTGTTTAATCGTGGATAGTATGCTATCTATTTATACCTGCTTCCAAAAGTTTTTTTGTTTAGATTGAAACATGTTCAATGTTGTCATAATCGACAATTATAGATGTAATAAATGTAGTCTTCTAAATAGTATTTTACTATGTTGAACACTTTGGAATTGCACAGAGATATTTTAATAATAAAATATAGGACTTTTAAACACCCAATTTTCATTTAACGCGCTGTTAATAGTTTACGGCCTCTACTCATGTGATAAATCACATTATAATTGGCAGTAAGTTTTTTATTTTCAGTACAGATTTTCTATAGCTCTAATCTTTTTCCTACAAAACTATTCACACCTATTTTTATGTATTCTATCCATGTAGATCAAAATGGATGATATAATTTTTTTATTAACTAAATTTTTATTGACAGACACTCCTCTCCTCTACTAAATGTTCTCTTTTATCTTATATCTAGAAATTTTAAAATTTTATTGTCACTGCTTTTTTAATTTTTTCTATTTTCTAGCTTGTTTTTTGTTTTTTTTAAATATATTTGGTTTATCTTTTATTTAGTTCTTATTGTTTGTTAGATCTTTACTTTCTTTATTATTAATCTAGGGAAATAAGAATTCTGTTCTTTTTATTTTTTTAGTATTTTCTTAAACATTCCTCTTTAGATGTTTTTATATTTTTTCACAAATTAAACTTTTTTCTTCTATTACAACGTTATTATTTGTTCCAGAAGTATTAACTTGGTGTTAGTTTTTTTTTTGTACAACTTGATGTGTTTGTTCTATTATAAAGTGCATCTATCTAATGTTAAACTAATGATCGAAGTTTGGAGTTCTGTTGGATATTGAATTAATCAACCAACATTTTATTGATTTTCACTTTGCCCCTGTTGAGTAAAGTTATCTTTAACAGGTTTACCAATTCCTGTAGTATCTCTGTTACTAGGATAATATTATACATGCTACCCTTAATATAAAATCGATAGAGTAAAATCTTCTTTTTGAGTATTTACTTTTGGCTCTTGATAAAACGATTCTCTTTAGAACTATGTTAGTATTTATTCTTTTAGATTATTTTTACCGCGTGATCTGTTGTTGATTATTTTGTTAAAGTGCTTTTGACATATAATTTCTTTGTTAGCTTCTCTATCACTTCCTCATGGTTAAGTTTTATGTTTTTGACTGCCTAAATTTAAAGTTCTATAAATTTTGTAAGCATATAATTTTTCTAACTTATTTCTGTACATATTATAATCCTCTTTGATGATTTTATGTTCTTCAGACATTTTTAAAATATTTTTCCCGCTATGTTTTCTTTTTCGTTTTTAATTTTGTTTAATTTGTTTCAAACTTGAGATTATGGTCAGAACACAATCGATTTCTAACTTCAAAATTGCCTTTTCAAAAACTCCGGTACCATTTTCATCACGAGCGTTAGTCATCAACCTTTTGTTCAAAATGTAAAGTTTGGTGCATAAAATATTAAATATGTTCTTTGTTGATAAACACGAATCTTCACTTAACTTTCTCTTTATCCATAGTACTTCACGATGTTGGAGATTTGAGCCATTCTTTGAATTTCTCTCTATCCTTTGCAGGGGTTTAAATATGTGCTAAGACCAGTTCTCTTTCTCTAGCTGCGTTTTAGATGTTATCTTCCCATTTCAGTCTAGATCTATCGCTAGCCGCTTTTCTTCTACATATTGTTTTAAATATCTTTTTCTGGTACCGTTTATTGTTCATTAGGATTAAGTGCTCGTACCATTATGGTTGTTTTACTTTTATACGTTCTACTAAAGTTATGAGTTCTAATTATTCCTACATACTTTTATTTCTCTCACTGTCCTTTCTTGTCCTGCCTATTAACAGCATTAAGTATTTCATTTCGCATGTTGTCTTAAATTTCTGTTTATATGTAATGTCTGGGCTGTATATATGTTAATAGCGATGGGGTATATATTGTTTATAGAAATGCATTTTTTTATTTGATGGTATAGTCAGTTTCCTCTACTTATTCTATTATTCTGTTCTTGATCCGTTCTTTCATCTTTCATAATCAGTACTACCAGATATTCATAATTGCATATTTTCTATTTGTTGCCTACTCATTTGTATATTCTCTTTCATATCTTTTATGATACGCATTATCTGGGTTTCCTCTGTCATCCCATTATACTTTAAAAGTTTTTCCATATTTTTTTTGTTTCCACGTAGCATTTATGTGGTACTCGATCGAACATCCACTTTAAGTACAGGAAGAACACTTTTTTAAGTTTAGGTATTTGCTGTATATTCCATACCTGTTGTAGTATCGTTTACGTCGATTTGATTATAATCTGTTCTCTTTTTTGCATTTCTGGGACTACATTATCGTCCTTTGTTGCCTTTCCATTTTTGGTTTTTTAGTGTGTTCTTTATTTTTTTATCTATTATTTCTTTTTAAGATTGTTCTTTCTCTCTTGAGTTTGCATTTTTTTTGTTATCTTTAAATTTGATTGTAGTCCTTCTGTTTTTGGTTTTTTTCTGTGTAGCTAGGTTCTATTTTCTTATTAAATTATTTCCATGTGTCTATCTTCGTTTCTTTTACCGCTTTTTTTGCTTCGTTTTATTTTACTAGGTATTATCTCCTATTTAGTTTTATTTCTTATATATTTTTTCTAGGTTTTCTTCTCTTCTCTAATTTTTTGTACTGGGTCGTTTTATTTATTTTTTGCTTTAAATTTTTTTAAAGGTTTCTGCTTTGTTCACGGTCTACCGATTTTCTTCTTGAGCCTTATGTTATTCTAGTTTATTTAGGTTTTATTTTAGTTTTCTAGTATTTCTTGTTTGATTTTTGCATATATGTCTTGTTCCGTCCTTCAATTTTGTTTAGTATTTAGCTCCGCATCTCTTATTACCTGTAATAAACTACATAATCTATTATACTTTGTTTACCTACTCTTTTGGCTTCGTATGTTATCTTGTATATTATTTTGTGTTTAAACTATGATTTCCTACCAACAGTTGATTTGTTATACAGTAATTCAAGATCTATGTGCAATTTTTATTTATATCTATTACTAACTCGTACTTTTCTATTATTCCATAGTCTTGATCTAGGTTGCTTCCAATGTGGGCCTTCCATTCTCCCATAATCACTACATGTCGATTGATATTCTACTTCTTTTCTGTTTCTTTGTAGAATTTTGTAGAATGTTTCTATATCTTGTACATTAGCATTTTCAGTGGCTGCGTAGATCTGTATTATTCCTACTTTTTTTGGTAATTGTAGGTTTATTGTTATAATTCTGGCTTTCGACTTGGTTACTTTTGTTTTTATTTCTTTACTGGGTATTATGTTTTCTGTTGTTTTACTCTCTACATGGGATTTAAAATATCTAAATATTAATACTTTAAAATCTCAAAAGGAGAAAACGATATTTTTGTTTGCTCAGAGTCGGTTAATATAAATATTAATTTCCACATCTTATAATATAGTACAATATTTTTATGCCGGCAAATGTTTATAAACGAACAGAACTAATTTATTTATGTATCAAAAAGATAAAAACAAAATATCAATTATATAGCTTGTAAATCCTCCCCATAGTGTCTGGAGTTGAAAAAGTGAAATTGATTCTTATTTTCCGCTTCTAACAATTCGATAGAACAGTAGAAATTGCGTTTTGATGGAATCGATACATCAGCGAGGGTGCCTTGATAAAATAAGATCCGCGATTCCTTTCAAAAACACCGTCTGTGATGTTGCATATCGTGTGTTGTAGAACCGGCGGCTTATTAGATTTTATTAGGCTGGGAGAACTTCGCTGTATTTTTATTTAGGTAGAAGCGGTTGTTGCGATCGACTGCATATTTCAAACATTCTTTCTAGAAATTGTACAAGTTTAATGGATTTATATCCAAATAGAATTTTTATATCGATGAATTTATTTGGTATTATATAGTGAGACTGAATATGGGTAGCAATAAGTTTATTTAAAAGTTTCAATTTGCACATTTGTTATTAGTAGTTAATAACTTTTGGTAGGCAGTGTACTTATATTACTATTTCTTCCCCGGCGAGACTATAGCTTTTACAAGATGTAGCACAGGTTTTTTTATATTTTAATTTGAAGTAAATTCAAAGGACTTCCAAATATGTCAGATGTCATATAAATGTAACCTTCAATCACAGAAATCATACGTTAAAACTTAAAAAAACAAACTCATAGTAAAATTACAAAAAATTAGGTAAAAATTCCGTTTATCCTAAATAGCAACGTCCATTTTTAGTTTATTAAAATAAAATTATAAATTTTGTTTAAATTTGGGTATGTAACAAGATCTATAAGCTATTGCATGTAAAAGAAATTTAAAGGCAATAATCACTTTATAGAAAATTGAGAAAATGAAGAAAGGAAGCAGTTCTTTATTACACTAATGGAACTAATAGAAGTTTTTTTGTAAAATTGAACCACTATAGTATCAGAAATACAGGTTGTTATAAAGTTCACCAAAAAAATCACGTAGGATATTAAGGAAGTACAAAGAATAAAATTTTTATTAATTTTTTTATTTTAGGCCCTTAGTGGGTTTAATATAGTGAAAACAATAAAGCGGCAAACAATTTCGTTTTTTAATTGTACTTCCATAATAATTTGAAATACAAACGGACTTTATGGTTCTATATTGGTTTAGTATTTCTAAAAGCCCATTATTTTATAAGGAACGCATTACTAGTGCTGTGCAATATCTAGATATAAAGTATATGAGGTAGTATCTAGATATTGGACAAGATAATTGTGTCGGTATATAAATACAATACTTTTAAACTTAAAAAAATTAAATTAATCAATTTATGTCCACGGTTTGTATAATTTTAGTTCTTTGATTGATTTTTTTGGTGTTCTTGGGGTCTCTTTTCTCTCATATTTGACTAATACCTTTTTTCTAGCACTTACCTTTCTTGAAAAATTACGGAAGTATAATATAATGTTGATTTATTAGTCGTTTCTGAAGTTATGTCTTTTAAAGATAACTGGTTTGTTTACTTTACATGATGTATAAAGTAGACGTCAATGATTAGTTGGTCAGAGTAAAACATGGGACATTTTCTTCTTGAAAAATTAGGGTAAATCCTTGACAAAGCCCGCCTGAAAATTCTTAGAGTTAAACATCGATGATCATACGTAGCTAAATAACTGTGATGTTTTATGAACTGGCAATGGTCTTCTTGACTCGGAAAACGGTTTGCATTTATGTTTGTAAATAGATTATAGCCGTTAATCAAATCTAACGAGGTTTTTGAAGTTGACATAAGGATAGAAGAATAGTTTTTTCTTTGGAATTATTGCTGCCATGACTGTTGTTCCTCTTTTATTTAGTTAGGAGCTTTCTTAATTTTTACGCAGTAGTCTTATCACAATTCTACATATTTTTGAAGATAAATCATATTTTGTATAAGTTGTTATAAACTCCTTAAAGTTTTTGTGTTAGAACGTCTCATCTTGAACCAATTACTTCTTTTTGTGATCACGTTTAACTTTAGATTGTTATTTAGAAAGTCTTAGCTAATCTTTTATGGTCAATTTTTTAGCAATTTGCTATATTTTGGATTATCTTTAGCTTCTGTTCTCACGTCTCATTATAAAGAAATTTGAGGAATGTTGTATTTTAAACTTTGAGAACAGATATACTTTACCTTTGTGAAATATCTCTAATTTTGTTGTATTGTTATTAACAAAAGAATTTACCACTCAGTTTCCCTTAAAAAAAAGACTCTGCCTAAGTCAGAACTCATAATAAAGTATTTCCGCAAAAGTCTGTAACGACAGTTTGTTAATTTATATGTAAATTGCCATATTTTGACATATCTTTGGACCTCGTTTTCACATTTCGCCTTAGAGATGTTTAGGTATTTTAAATTTCAATTATACTTCTGTAATGTAATTTGGATTTTGTTATATTGTCATTAGTGAAGGAATTTCCTGTTAAGTTTTCTTTAAAGAAGCATTTGAAAACCGAACCCTTGGATTAAGAAGTAGGTCAAACTTCTCACCTTGATATTGACGTAAAAAAAACTTTGAACTTCTAGTTCTTCAATAGAGTTAATTTAATTCTTCTAAATATTTTTTTACTTTAAATTGAATTATTAAGCTTACAAAGTAAAATTTTAGTAAAAAAATTACCTTATATGAATATAAATACAAGAAACAAAAACAGTTTGTTTCCTTACATCCAGGCCAATTCTTGTAATTCGCTGTTACCAGTAAAATTCAGTCACCAAAATGGCAGGTTGTCCAAACTTTCCGTATAGTCAAATATTCTTTACAAGTATTATCCTATGATAGGCTTAAATAGGTTGATAAAGTTAAAAAGCTGCTGAGATGTTAGGAGAAAGTCTATTATTGTAGTATAAAATACATTTCGCTTAAAAAGTATCTAAAACTGGCATCTGAATAGAATTTATATATGAATGTATGTATAATATGTATAGGTAGCAGGTAGACGCACTCCGTGATCCCGACGGACTCAAATCTATTTCAGAGATGCGCCTCTGCCTTATGCAAACCATGACTAACCCCCATCCTTAAATACCGGGAGAAATCATGTCCTAATCTGCAATCCCAACAAACACATAAATACACCCCCTTCTCCCCTCCTTTACTTTTCCTATCCAACTGGAACTTGAACAGTTTTATTATGATTTTAATTTACCCTTATTGATAATTTTTAGATTATTTTAAATAATTTAATCGTTTGTTCAATAAATGCTAATTTGTTTTGTCATAAATTTATTATTTTACACTGATAATTGCAATGTCATCCTTGTTTACATCTAATTTCCTTGACAATGAAAGTTACAATGATAATACTTCAAAGATTTATGTGATTCCCAGGCATTTTAGAGCAAAAAAAATAGACATGTAAAATTTGAGCCTTTTAACCCCGGTAGTTTGCTTTGGAAATTTTCATTAGTGAGCGAGTCAGATAGCTTCAATTTATGTAAATTACACGATGTGAAAATTAATTCTCAGTCGTATTTAGTAATTTACTTACACTCAAATTCAAAAAACATTTCTAAATAAAATATCATGTTTTTTTATTAATATAATATTGACTACCTCTCAACAAGAGTCAGACGTGTGTACAACTAAAACCTTTAGAGCGGCTTTCATATCAGGCGCCTTGAGCTATTCGCGTTATCGGAGGCAGCGCTAGCAATCCAGCAAAAATCCTTCGAACAGCTAGCTGAGAAAATCGAAGTCGTCTGCAAGTGGCCCGCTTTGGCAGCCAAACTTCCATGGCCTACGGAACTTAACTTTCGGAGCAGACAAGCAACTTCGACCAGAACTGCTGCGAACACTCGCTATCAGGAAAAAGTAAGGACGGGTTTGATCTATGCGAAACGCACAAAAAGAAAACGAAGGGAAAATTTCGACAAGACTTTACGAGACTTTTCCAACTCCGTTAGTTTTCCTAATGATTATATGAGAAGTGACATTGCATTTTGATTGCGTTTTTAAGCTAATTGAATGATAAAATTCAAGAGCAACATTAGTACGAGCGAATAGTTGAAGTATCATTGTAGGGCTGAGAAATGGCTCGGGGAACCTTAAACAGTTTCGACGCGTCCCTTTGGGAAAACTACATTTCCAGATTGCTCTAATAAGGCCCGACTAGGGCAGCGCTTGAAATTGGATAGGACAATGTAATCTTCTATAAATGGTTAGAACATTTAGTAATAATATGGCAGTTTTACACTGAACGTAAAAGAACTACACAAAGTAATTATTTTAATAATTTAAATTGTTTATTGAAATTTACCATAAAAATATTGCGCTTCACCATATTTATATTTTTATAATGATCATATCGTGTTGGTCATTGTTTCCATTTCAAAAGTAGATGTGCTAATAGTTTTTATGCGGTATAAATTTTTTTCAGAGAACACACCTTGGAAAATCTACATCTTAAACAGATGAAAATTTTATGTATCATGTGAACGGTTATCTTTAGTGGTTCTATTATAGCTAAATCCCAGGCTTATGTTAATCTTCTTTGTTTTCTTCTTTTTGGGGGTTTACTTTTAAAACTTATTTGAGGTTTGCTTTCGTTGATCATTTTTTGCAGTAGGTCCTATTGATGGCTTCTTTCTTTTAGTATACCATGGTATCGATTTTATTTAAAATTGTATGTATACACACAAATGTTTTATTTGTCCTAATGTTTTGCTGTTATTTTTTTATAAGCATTGTTTTTCTGAACTAATTTCTATTTGTTTTGGGATTATGTGCTCATATTTTTCATTATATTTCTATTTTTAATGTATAGGACCCTGTAGTTTCAAATTCCACTACTTGTTTGTTTGTTTGATTATTTATCAATTTTCGCTTTAATTTTTGAAACAAATACGTAATGCATTTAAAGCAATCTCTTTTTTATTTCTTCTTCCCTTTGGTTTTGTGTTATTAATACATCTTCTTTAAAAACTCGTGTCGTTTATTCTTGGGGTAATGTAAACTCTTGACTTATACGACGAACCCTAGAAAACTTTTATATTTTAGAAAAGATTAAAACTGCTTACTTGTTTTCAAAAAAGAGAAAAATGTGACCTGGGGCTTATGGCTATTCTTCTGTTTTTTGTTATTAACATTGAGATGACTCTGGTTATTGGTCGGGCACATGAAAATATATATTTACTTGCTTACAACCAATTTTTTTTATAATGCTCTGAACAACGCGTGCATTTAACACTAATTATTGTTTATTAACAATATAAACAATTAGTAAGAAACAAAAACCCTTGCACTTTAATCTAGAGATCATAACGAAGAAAATGAGCCCTCATACCTCAAAACTGGCCTTTAAGAAAAACATTTTAATATTAGGATCGATTTTGGGCTTTATTTAATGGATTAATAAGATATTATCAACAGTATCAAGTAACAGACTGCAAGAATATAAGAAAAGGAACTAGGAAAATACCAGAGAGGCTTTAAAAAAGGACAATTGATAGTGGACCAAATCTTTATAATAAATCAAATCCTATACCATGCGTATGAACAAAATATAAATCTTTACAGTCTCTTTATCGATCAAAAAAAATAATACAGAGCTATATAGAAATTATAAGTTTTTGAAAAATGAATAAATCCAATTGAAATGATTCTACAGAAGACAACTTGCAGAGTAACAAGGTGAAGAGAGGATTTAGACAAGAAGAGAGAAAGTCGCATTTAAAAAAAATGATTAATCTACAATAACAAACAACAATATGTAGCTTACTATGACAATGTGGCGTTAATGGCAAGAATTAGGAAGAAACTAGAACAAATGTTTCGGAACCTAGAAGATACAGCTGAAAAATATGAAATACTAATAAATGAAGCAAAAACAACACACACACACACACATATATATATATATATATATATATATAGAAAAACAGCATCTGGACATAAAGCAGAATATATTAAAATGAAGGCTTTAAGCATCAAGGAGTCTGATTTCCAATTCTGTTATATATATTATATTTTAAGTATAATGTAACTAATACCAACAATTGTTCTTTTTATCTTTTTGATTATTATTTTACTTTTTCTTTTCGTTTGTATAGTTTTCCAAATTAGTTTTTGCACTTCCCTTGTAAAATTTGTATAATAATGATCAAAAA
Organism: Sinelater perroti; assembly: GCA_036346155.1. Classification (NCBI taxonomy): domain Eukaryota; kingdom Metazoa; phylum Arthropoda; class Insecta; order Coleoptera; family Elateridae; genus Sinelater; species Sinelater perroti. The sequence continues at coordinate 1,031,890 of JARFIY010000346.1, read as the reverse complement.
ATGCGTTGTTTATTTTAATGTCATTTTTTTATATTATCTTCAATTTTTTATTATTTAGTTTACCTAAATATACCTTGGGTGCTAGATTATGTATAAATCTTGTTTGAGTCTCTTGTTCCTTGGTATTTATTCTTACATTTGTTGTCTTTTTTTGTTAAATTAATTTATTATTTTATACAAAACTGATATTTTTGCTACATTAATGTTGCTATAATGAACTCTTATTTTTTCGTTTTTGTTTTTAATATGAAATTAGATTTTAAATGCTGGTCCTTTTATTATTGATTAGTTTTGTATTTACATTTTTTAGTATTATCCTTCTAGATTATTTTCACTTTTCTATCGGTTGTCTAACTTAAGATTCACTTAAAAATTGTTACTTCTAATATTATCAGTAAATCAAATAAAATTCATACTGTTACTATGTTTATTAATTTATTACTAATGCAAACATTACACTCTTGATGTGTGATACGTGCAGGTCTTTAAAATTCTGATTTGAAACTAAAAATTTGTTTCTAAACCCAAGGTGTCCAAAAGCAAATGTATATACTTTTTAAATCCCAAAGAAATGTCTGGAGCGACAAGGTGGCTTTCAAATTAAGTAGTTCAATTAATCCATACAATTACACTTACTAAGCTTCTCAAAATCCATATGTTACTAAGAAACACCATTAGAATTTACCAGGAGTACAGTGTGGTACATCAGCAATGCGAATTTTGGGGTCATTATTTTTTGACTAAGCTGTCCTTTATAATGTTTACCTAAATATGGTGTAAAAATCCGTTAAGTTTTTACGTCGAAGAGTTGCTTGGTTTCGATGGGATTTACTTTCAGTAAAAGGGAGCATCTACTTGCTACCACCATGATGTGACGGCCTATTTTGAATGAGGTTTTTCGGAAGAAATGGATTGGGTGAAGTGGTGATGTTGAATTTGCTTCGTGTTTCCCAGACCTTACTCCAATAGACTTTTTATGGGGATATTTCAAAGATAAGGTTTACTACACAAAACAAGCAATAGCTGATGATAGAGAAAATTGAAAGACAGTATCTTGTAGTTTCAAACAAAATTAGTCTTATCGGTTGGGCTTGGAAAGAGGTATAAACATAACTTTAATTTGATTTAAATCATTAAACCATTGTTTTTAATGCAATAAATACTTCTTTTATTGTCATTTAAAGAATGAGTACATTTTTACCAGAACTAAGAATTTGTTTAAAATAATCCTTTGATATAAAAATTTTATCTTTATTTTGATCAAAGAAGATTTAATGAGTTAAGAGTTCTTGAAAAATATATAAAAAGAGCTACTTCTTTCCGTAATTATGTATTAATGATAAAGAAAGTAATAAGAAAGGTTTGTGGAAGTGGTAGGATGAATTTCCTCTGTTAAACATAGTAAAGTTTATTAATTTTATCCGGCAGCAAAAAATAATATGGCAATTGTTCTCATAGCCTCTTCATTTTTCCAAAATTTAAATTAGAAAGGGAGATCTAAACTGTATTGAAAGCCGCGGTAAACGTATTCAACAAAAAGGGCTGTTGGAATTCGTTCTACTTGTAGTAGAATTGCCGAAATCACCATGTATACTTCCAAGGGGACCACTTTGAACTTAATGTGACAAATAAGCTACAAGTATAGCGTATCTTTGTTAATTAACTAATGTTTAAAATTTCTAAATAAAATATAATTATAATATTTATACATTTGTCTTGAATTTAGAGCTGGTTGTCCCTTTTTAGTATATTCATAATTAAAAAAAGTAAAGAAATAATAACGTAGAAGATAATGGAGTGCACAAAATTACATTTGCAAAGACCGATGTGGGTAATAAAGTGCATTGTGTTGTCTGACTTCAAGGTGATAACACATTTAACAATGTCGGTTGTCAGTATGTTTACCTTAAATTATAATTAGGTTTTAGAATTAAGAAACCACCCCATGCTTATTTAAAAAAAACAACTAAAAGTACGACCGCCTAAATCTCAAACCACTACTGTGGAATCAAAATTCAAGAAACTCTTCGCCCAAGTTGCAAGACTAAGCTCGCAAAACACAAAGCAAGCTGCATAATTCAATTCGCTCTTAATATAACAAGACAAAATGTTAGAGTGCCATAAAGCTAAGATAATTCAAATACAAATTTGGCAGGGAGGTTCCTTGTTATAGGCCGCTTGGGAAATCCATTTCTAGTAATTAAAGCGAAACTTCCCGAGTCGTAGAAATTATATTTAATATTGAATAAAACAGCGCTGGAACAATGAAGTGCGCCATCGCTGGTGACGACTGCGAGGGAATCGCGAAAGGTGTCGAAATGGCTGATGTGAATATTTTAGGCACCAAGTTCGTCTTCTTCAAAGTTGGAGGAAATTAATTGGATTTAGAGTTGTTATTTTGTTGAGTGAAAACGTGGAGCGAGCTGCATAATTGCTGTTCTTAATTACTTTCTTTTTCAGATAATTAGGTAGAATATCGTTTTAAAAATATTTTTATGAATAATAATTTAAACTGCCAGTCTTTACTCAAACAAAAACTTTGATATCGTGCTTTCACAATCACATTATTTATAATAAACCATACAAAAATAGACTCCCACAATTTATTGAAATTAATTAATACGATGAAGGTTATTTGTTATTTAAATATAACAGTATACTACAAAGTTTTCAAAATCCACATATCTGTGTTAAAACTGTTATGGACTAGTATAGCTTAGGCACGTAGAACACTTGCGTTTGAAATACCGATAATAATTTTCAGTAAAAAAATACCGACAATAAGAAATAGTAACAGAAAAGCATTAACAACAGATATATTGATAGAGTAAAATCTATACAAATACAAAATGTCAACAGTAAAAATACTACCAATAAAAAATTTAACGGCCTTTAACGCCTTAAAATTATTAACAATAGAAATATGGATCGACTGAAATACTGGAAATTTAATATACTTTTATCTAGAATATATACACTAACATGATATTAGAAACAAATTACTAATAGTAATAATATTTACTATGAAAACATCAACAGGATAAAACCGAAAGCTCAAATACCAACAGATACAAAATACTGACACGTAAAGCACTGGCAATAAAAATTTTATTTGTAAAAAAATCAGCAAGATAAAATACTATAATTTAATATATTGACCTACATCAATATAATATTGGCAATAACAATACAGATATGGTAAAATATCGATAATAAAAATAATGCCAGGTAAAATATCTAGACAAACATTATATCGGTTATAAAATATCAGTACATTATAATAAAAATATTATCAGGTAAAATACTGGCAATTTAATATACTGTTAGATAAAATAAAAAAACTTATGGTAAAAATATTTACTTTAAAAATATCAACAGGATAAAACACCGTCGGTTTGAATACCAATGTGTACAAAATACCGACAGGTAAAACACTAACATTCAAAAACTCAATGGTAAAAATTTCAGTATGTTGATATATCGGAAATTTAAAATATTCACACATACAATACCCACACTAACAGCAATAAAAATATCAATAATGAAAATACTGTCAATAAAAAATAGTAACAGCAAAAGCACTGATGATAGAAATATCGACAGGGTAAAATATCGATAGGTAAAATATCTACAGATACATAAGCGAGAATAAAAATATCGTTAGGTAAAATTTATTAGTGATTGTCGCCATTTAGTCAATTTTTTTTAGTCAACTGGTTTTCAGTTAGTTTGTCAACTTTGCCTGAAGTTAGCTGACGTACTTTGTAGATGAAACAAAGCAATTTAATTTGAGTTTTACTCCATAGTAGAATCTGCCGTATTTATTGTTGTAAGTTGTTCGAAAGTTTAGAGTTGTCAACATCTAGCGAAAGTGGAAGCAAATTTTATATTTCTCTCTCTGACTGTATAAAATCCCTACCGATTATGTTGGTACTCCTCAAATTCAAATAACAGTTCCAAATATGGCCTGTTCTAAAACACTAGTAAAGTTTATCACTAATTTTATTGACTATCTGTTGATTATTACTGTTCCAAAAATTATACAAATCAGTTAAGACATATAAAGTGTGTTGCAGTGCATTATACAACTACAGTATATATACATATATATATATATATATTTTTAATAAAAGGTCACTTTTAGAGGGTATGGTCTTTTTCTCTCTTAAGCTTTTGGTTTGTTTATCCAATGAGACCTTCTATTTCTTTTTTAATTATCCAGATGAGCGTCTTCTGGATGGAAATAAATCTGTGACCATTCAAATGTCTGCGTATGCATAAGAAAGTTATATAGAAGTCGTAGGTTGTTTTCATTATCTATCACCAGTGTTGTGTCGTCAACTTAACAAACCAAATGAATTTCTTGGTTTCTTGTTTTGTGTTTTCTAGAACACTCCTTCAATGTTTTTCTATTATTACATAAGAGGTTTAACGAGTCTGTCTAGACGCATTTTTCTTTGTTTACTTTTGCGATACGTAAAAAAATTCGGTTTGTATTTCTATTGTACTTAAACTTTCCAGATTAAGAAGGCATAAGGAATTAACTTACAATATCGTTTCTCTTATATAATTGATTCTGATTGGAATAACATATTTTTATGTTTGAAATTAAATATGCACTCTTTGTCAAAAAAGTTCCAGGACTGGGTTTGTAAAAGATGGAATTAAGTAGAAAAAGCTTCATCCGGGATGCTTTTCAGCACATCTGTCACAGCCGTTTAGATTGCCGCCTCTCTTAGTAGTAACCCTTTTCTCTTGAAATCTTCCATTTTACAATCATACTAAGTAGTATTAAAAAACCTATAACTATTTTTTCCAAAATATAAAGTTTTTCATCTCCATTCCATAATTACAACTCTTTGTTTTTTACTTATTTTGACTTTAAAATCGAAATTATCTATTTTTTAAAAGAAGCATTAGGATGTAAATGATTAAAATTGATAAACGTCATTACTGTCTAGAAAGAATAATCTAGGAGCAGAAAAGCGAATTTTTATAACAAATTGTCAATTAGATACTTAGAACTGTTATTCCAGACTGTCCTTTCTATTCTTTTTCAAGGTTCAGGTTAAGTTGTTATTTTATTTAGTTCTTAGATAATCTGCTTAAGTTTATTGCGACGGTATCAAATGTCAGATTGGAACAATTGTATGACTTGATTTAACGCAAGCTCAGACCAATTTTTTGATATCATTTTTATAGTACGATTTTTCTTTAGTTTCAAAATAGACCTCACTCTCAGCGATTACTTCTTCATTAGTGCTGAATTTATTTCCAGTGAGCATTCTTTTGAGGTCTGCAAACAGGAAAAAGTCACTGGGGGCCAAATCTGGAGAATACGGTGGATGGGAGCTAATTCATGCAATTTTGCCATCGTTTTCATTGACTTGTAACATGGTGCATTGTCTTGATGAAACAGCACTTTTTTCTTCTTCAAATGGGGCCGATTTTCAAGGTAATCATTGAATATTATACCTTGCGCATCCCAGAATACTGATGCCATAACTTTGCCAGCCGACTGTTGCGTCTTTCCACGCTTTGGATTCGGTTTATCGCGTGCAGTCCACTTAGCTGACTGTCGATTGGACTTTGGAGTGTAGTGATAAAGCCATGTTTCATCCATTGTCACATATCGACGTAAAAATTCGTTATTATTACTGTTGAATATCGCTAAACATTACTCCGTGTCAACGACACGTTGAAACTTCTGCTCGATTGTGAGCTCGCGCAGCACCCACTTTGCACACAGCTTTCACATGTTCAAATATTCATGCACGATATGTCCAACACGCTCTTTTGATATATTCAGAATCTTAGCTATCTCGATTAACTTCAATTTACGGTCATTTATAATTATTTTGTAAACTTTTTTTTATGTCTTCGTCCGTTACAGCTTCTTTCGGGCGTCCACTGCGTGTATCGTCTTCGGTGCTCATTTCGCCCCGTTTAATTTAGCAAACCACTTCTCAACAGTTGATTTTCCTGGTGCAGAATCCGAATAATATTTATCAGGCCAAGCTTTGGCTTCAACAGTATTTTTTTTTCATGATAAAGCAGTGCTTCATTAACACACGAAATTCTTTTTTATCCATTTTTTCACAATAACAAAAGTTGCTTCACTGACAATGCTATATCTCATGAACCAATTGTCCGACAGCTGTCAAATTTATACACGTATCGTTTGAAGGTTAGTACTAACTATTGATGTATGTAACTAATCATATGAATTTAATTCTAGTAACACCATCTATGTGTCAGCCTACGAACTTTTCAGCTGACCTGTTAATGGTGTCGTCTACAAAAGTAGCGGTGACAGTATTTTTGGTTTCTAGTATATCAGTGGTATAAATAAGGTAAAGAAAAGAACCAAGGACGTTACATTAAGATTTAAAGAAGAGAGATTTAAGCTTACATAGTAATCCATCATGCCAAACTTTGTCGAACGTTTGATCGATGTCGAGGAACACGACTTTGTAGTATTTTTTTTCCAAGGCTTTGTGTTATTTGGGTTACTATTGTGTGAATTTATTACGTTGTGAAATAATGCTTTCTAAACTCAAATTAAAAATCCAAACACTTTACTAAGTAAGGATACAGGACTAGTCAATCAATATGGAGTTACTTTTTCTGGTACTTACGCAGGTTTGGAAACCATTATTATGTGTGCATACTTCCCTAAAATAAGGTAATACGAAATACTCATTATACGATTATAGATTGTTGTGAGTAACATGATGGGTTTTTTGGTAGCACTTTAGTAGTTCACCAGTTATAAGATCACAACCCAAGGCTCAGATCATACCATACAAAATTTGATGGAAAGAGATGTTTGGGACGCAGTGTCCAGGAATATTTCAATAACTGCATCTGACATGAGTTAGTCGCAGAGTTATAATGCAGCAGCCAAGTGATTCGTAAGGTATTGGCTCTTCTATGTTAGATTTTTCTCGTGTTTGATAACTTGAGTCCTTTTAAATTTTTTTGTTACTCTCTAGAGTAATTTATTAAGCTGGTTATAAATGTGTTTATCAGCAGCATTACAAATTCGTTACCGTTTTACTCTAGATTATCGTTTATGAACGAGCAATTCTTTGATGGAGAGGGGGGTTGGTGATTTATAGTCATCAGAGAATATTAAATACCAAGGGCAACAGTTGTATGAGACCACAAAGGGCCAAAGAAACGCATGAACTTTAATATTGGTAGTTTGAATTGCTGCAGTTTAGAAAGGACGTAATTGACATTGAGAGGTAGAGTTATGGAATAGTCGAGTAGTTTGGAATACAAAATACAGTTCATTCCGTGAAAAGTGCTTCTGACACTAGCATTATGTCAATTTTATGTAAACTGAGAAAAGTAAATCATTCTTATTTTTAGTTTAAAAAACTATTACCGTACTATATAGTGATACCCAATATGTTAGCCATTATGGTAACAGTTTAGTAAGTAAAGTTGACAATAGATTGATCATAATGTTCCTTTCATTCAGTAGCTGTGCAAACATATTCTTAAATTTAATGAGGAAAGTAGTTAGATTTACTATGTTGGCCTATTGTTCATTAATATTGTCAAAAGGTAGGGCTGCACAGCTGTAGTTAGACTGTGTGTTTTTGGATTCATAATATTGCTGGAATGATTTGTTGGACAAACAATAATAGCAGGCGCATGCATAATATTACTAGGCTGCTTTGGTCGTTTATGATCTTCTGACATTTATTAGCCTCTGATAGACAGGACATCCCTTGTAATTTGCAGGATGATTGCTTTAATATAAGGCGCATTTGGTTAGTGAGGTTTTGGATTTTGTACAGGTTCTTGTATCATGCTGGTTCATTCTTTTACTTTACTATTGTAGAGAAGTTTCATTTTATATATTGATTCGTTATTTTCACTGAATGGCAATGATTATTTGGTTATTTAGTGCATTATTTTCATTATGGCACGTATTTGAGGATCTACCTTTTTTAATTCCTTTTAATTATTTCAGTAGGCACTGAATGGTGCAGATATCTTATGGATATTCAATAAAATCGTACGTGTTATGTATGATCTTATCATCGTTAAATAAATGTTCGTACCTCTTCTAGCTATTGATTATTATTTTTTATTATTATTGATTATTATATAGTGTTTTTTCTAGAAAATTTTATTTGTCGGTTAGTGGTTCGCTTGTTGATGTGTGATTATATCATTAAAAAGAGTGGAGCAGGTGAGGGGGTGTCAACTAAGGTTGAAAGATTTATTAAGTACCTAGTGCTAGTTGATATGGCTGGTACTGAGTTAGTGTTTTATTACTGTTTAGGCCAGTTACGTGTTCATAAGTAGAATTTAAATTTCCCGTTTGAATGAAAAACATGATGCTTCGTTAGTTGGCTTAGTTTAGTTTGATACATTAAATTTAACATAAATATGTTTATATAAATGTATTATTAATTTAAATTTATGATTTATAAGAATATATCAATAAACACAATTTATGCTTCGATACACAAACGAGAACTCATATGAAAGATTGAAAGTACCTAAATAAAAATAAAAAGTTTCTAGTAATTCAGTTACATTGTAATATTTGCCAAAAAAATTTCTATTGCTGTGAATTATTTAAAGTATTTATGAATTGACAAACTAGTCTGTGGTCCATACAATGGTTTCATGCGTAAGGGATTACTAAGTGAGTAACAAAATGGAATTGGGTGTTTTTGAGATTTAATTTTCAGCTAAAACACCGATCTTCAATTCAGATAAGTCAGTGAAATATGGAAGCTCAATGGAAAAGGGGAAACAGTGACGCGGAACATTAAAAACTTTCATTTGAAATTTTTTGTCTTAAAGCGTTAAATCATTTTAACGGGGCGCAGCTTATTCATCCCGCTTTACATTAGTCGTCGGGCAAGCCAGTGTCGTTTTTTCATTAAAGCGGTGAAAGAAGAGGAGAAGTTGTTAAGTTGAAAAGTTTTTGCATGCATTATAATAAAGGATATTCGCTGTATTTCCCCAATGAAACTTTACCTTTGAAAACACTTCGAGCTGCACTCCAGCTTAACGCTTCGTTAGGTTTTGTTTCTAAAGTAAATGCATTTCTGTCATTGTGTTGACATCAAAGAATCCATTTACGCCGCCATTCAAAATATGAGTTGGCTGTGCACTTTGTCTGCGCCCCGCGAACGCACCGATATTTTCGAAACAAGCAGTCAAAATAAAAGCGGCGGCATTCTCAATTAAGCGCTCTAGGTGAAGGATAAGCCGGGTGCCTCGTAAGTACATTCATTAGGGCTTAACAAAAGCAAAGGATAGCGCAGGGGAAGCAAGTCGTTTTCGATTTTCCTGGAGGAATTCCAATTAGGGCTGCTAAGGGGCCTTTCAGCCGTCCTGGCCAAAATTCCGGGTGAAGATTTCTCTGCGCTCGTGCGCGAGTTTAACAGTTTACATTGATTTAACTCCCGAATTAAATGCGATTGCTTCCTATGCCGGTCAAGTCTCCGCAATAAATATCACGCAAGGGGCTAAACACTGCGGGGCTGCTCTTTCATGTATAGTATTGCATTGTATAAATGGCTGCTCGAATGTTTCGCATATATTTCAGCCAAACGGGAAGAATTTAGTGGCCCGCGCCGCTGCTGCATACCGATGTAGCGCAAACAAAGCAGAAACGATGGCAAAAATTTGCAGAGGGTGGGCTAATGGATGTCCTCCTGATAACGACGATTGTGCAAAGCGAGTTGGTGTATGTGTTTAATAAAAAATTTAACAAAAAATGATAACTATGACAATAAATAAAATAAAACTTTAAAGTTGTGAATATGTGCATAATGCATATGCTATATATTTTAGTCTATTTAAATACCTTTTTGAATATGAGCTTACAAGCGTATTTCACATTGGTGAAAATTAATTTAAACTTGCATGTTTTGCATATATTAGCCTTTTCGTGCATATTTTTAGACAAACTTGCATATTCTGCATATTTTACGTAATGGTTCTATAACAATTAGAAACTGATGTCGCAGACTTCAAGTAAAAATGCATGCAGATTATTTATTATTATACTTTCAAGTTATCCAGCGAGACATGCGTTATCATTTACATATATTTAGAATTTCTGGATATTTTGCTTTAATGTATAGATATGCGTATATACACCTTATTTTTATGATAAAGAATTGGAGTGAGATCGGTCCATGAATTTAAATTTGAAATTTTGGGCTCTGTTAGAATTTACTCTTCATCATGTTTATACCTTAAAAAGCCTTGAGTTGGTCTGATTTTTCATGATTAAGACGGCAGCTAGATAACGAGGAAGACTTGGGATGGATCAGGCGGCCAAAGTGATACAAACCTAGCAATTAAATTAATGGATATGAGAACACTCATTGATGACGTAGAAAAGATCTGTATGGCACAATGTCGTTATAGTATTACTGATCAAAAAATTAGGTAAACCAAACTTCTTTAAATCTGTTTTTGCAAATATGTAGATTGCTACAAATTACTACAGGTCGGATTTAGAAGGGACCGTGGCACATGTGAACATTTATTAATAATAAAAATACTCTTAGAGGAAGCAATTAAATAAAACCTTATCTAATGCCTAGCATTTGTAAATTATTACAAAGTTTTAAAACCGTAGAACATTTGAATATTACAAAACTTACTGATTGATATAAGAATAGGCTATAGATATGCTCAGTTTTTAAAATATATAAATCTAGAAAGAGACTAAACCCATTTTTATAGAACGGGCCATGAGACAGAGTGACACTAGCATATAGAAAATGGTTTAGGGCATTATCTCCAATATCCTTATCTTACCCTAGAAAACTGTAAAAAATGCTATCTGATACAGAGATGGAATAATCAAAAATAGGCCTGAACAAACAACCAAGGTAATGTGCAAAGACAATTCTAACATACTAGTAGACAACTGAGAATTAGAGAACATGAATGATTACAAATTTGAAAACCAGACTTTTTGACTAGTACATCTTACCTGTTGTACATTCACTGAAGCAATTAAGGACAACACAACATGCTATAAAGCGACTAATATTCACCTCGTCAAGAGAGAAAAATGTTCATAAGAGTTATTACACAAGTTAAAGCTGTGGTAAGCACAGCAGGACACGTCACCAGATAATCTGATCCAAATTCTCCCACCATAGAGATTATATTTTTGTTACAAATTTTGGGAACGCTCACTCATACGGCAGACCATCGACCTTAACAGAACTGCAGGATTACTATAAATAAGAGAGATGCAAAATTACTACAGCTGGAGCATGAGGGAGGCCTATGCCTAGATTTGGAGGGCTACAAAAAGTGATAAGTGTTTAGATTTTCGTCATTATGCGCGTTATATTAGATACTAAAATACCCTAATAATGTTTATAAACAAAGAAAACAAAACAAAATTCTGACTACTTCTTAAGGAAATATAATTATTTTCTTTTGCATTACTCACCTTTGATGACATACTATAGGGTAAAATCTAATGGACTGAAATAAACGTATGTTATGTGCTGTGATAGTGGCATGCAGTTGATCATATTCAGAACAAGGGACAATAAATTTGCATTTACAGGTTTGCCATGCATTTGCATTATATCAATAAAATTAAACGCCTGGGGGAGCTGAAAAACACCAATTATCTTTTATGTAATGTGGAAGAAAAATCGGATTCTGAAAGTAGCTTAAATATGTATAATTAGTGAAAATAAAGTAACATCTGTAAAAACAGTTAGCATGGGAAATTATACTAATAACAAATAAAAATAAAAATCATTTATATATATTTCTGAAATGAATATATATATATATATATATATATATATATATATATATATATATATTTATATGTATATATATGTTATATGTACAGATGAGAATTTTCTTCTTATGATGTTTGCCCTTAGTTTTGATCTTTGAGTTTTGATTTCCATCTTTCGACGAATTTATGCCTCCACCAGAATCCACGAGGTTGACTGACGAATCAATGTGGGATTTTGAGCTTTGAACTCTAGCCACCTGGGGTACTTTTGTTTCTAAATTCGACATTTGACCTAGAGTAGTTGAGGGAGTAATGAGCATTTGGCGAGTGTTTGGTAGTCAGAATCCCTGACTGTGGTTACTGTTGTCGATCTTCGATTTTTTCGCTATCGATCCTAGGATATCTCCTCATTCCTAGAGATATCCATTCCACTAAGCTCTTCCTTCACAAATCGTGTAGTGGCCCCAGTAGAACTCCTCACTGATTTAACTTGCGAGTCAACGCAGTATCCGGCGTGTGGTACGTAGAGCTATTAGTGAGAGTTGGGAACCCTACGGGAACCAGTTACCAGTTACCAGCTACCATTTTACGTTCTGCTTGATGTGACTGTCTGCATAAAAAGATATTACCCCTGCAGAATATCCCCAAACAATTCCTAAGGCGACAAGTGAGAAAACGTACATCATCAAAATGGAAAATCTTGACGGTACCCTAATAACAAACAAAACAGATATCGTTATCTTCATTAAAACGTTCTAGAGGAACCTATGTACCACAAAGATTTAAAGACCAGAAGATAAAAAACATCGTTTTAAAAATAGGATTAGAAAAAATACCCGAAATAAACATCACAGAAATAAGAAAAGCCCTACAACAGAAGAAAAATCGGAAGGTCTTGCGAAATGTTAAAGATGGGAGATGAAACAATGTTAGAGGCTGCAAAAATTTTACTAAATGAATGGGTTAAAGAAGGAAAAATATTAACAAACTGGGAAAATGCTGGTCATTTTACTGTTTAAAAAAGGTGATAAGGCAAATAGAACCAATAAGTTTGCAATCTCATATATTAGCAATATCTGGAGGAGACTGAAACTCCATACTCACTTGGGGATCCAGAATTATCACAATAACAAGTTTAATGTAATTATGACGAATAATTACAAGTGCGTCAGTACTGGAGAACCGACACATTGGTTAGATAATATAACAATGCTCCCTTACCTATTGGATTTTTATATTTCCCATGGGTAACTACAAACTTGGTACTAGTTGAATCGAATAACGACTTATTAGGAAATCGTGCTCCAGTAATACTTAATTTAAGTACTAGGCCTATCAACAAATAAAACAAAAATGCGACATGCTTTCCAAGATGTTTCTACGTATTTTTAGAAATTTTGAAAGCAATAATTATTTTTTATAAATGACAATCAAGTTCTTGTTAAAAAATTCACCATAAAGTTTGACTAGGTAGTAACGGCATGTTTGCATATAAATCACCTAAGGGATTGCAAATGGAACGTCTCACTTCATTGATATGTTTCGGTATTTATACATTCCAAGGCCTTTTTCCGTTCCTTCTCACTATTAAAGTTTACTATCCACAATAAAATTGATTTTCGATCGAGGATGGAGATGAGAGGCGCAAGTAGAAAGCGCGTCCAAAAAACACATTCTTTCACAACAATTATTGCTCTAAATGGATACTTCGACAACAGCTCTTTGTTCTCTCTCTGTTCGATATGTTGGCTACTAAGTGCCCTTTTAGATAAAATTTGTCGACTATTTGAGTCTAATAAAACCGCTTCATCAACCTCAGAAGTATCTGGTAACGTACTACTAAAGAAATGCGCATGGCTCGACTATTTTCCGATGTAATTGTATCCTAGCATTAAGTGAACATAATAACATTTTGCAAATGCCTCAGTTTCCAGTAAGCATTCGTTATATGTTGTCTCGCCAAAGTGTTATCATATTCAAATGGGAACGGTTTATGTATCCATTAGCTTATTCTCAAGGGTGATATGAATCCGTCATTTTTGATAAGTTTATTTAGGCTTCCACGAACTACCGTAAAAGTGAAAATATTCCCCACTAATAAGAAATTAACTCTAAGTTCATATCTTTTCATTGTCACTTCGAAAACATTTTATTCTTTTCTTCTACAGGTCCATCTATTCAAAAATCCTGGGTACAGTCCTGCATTCAGATGTGTCGTAAATATTTTATTTCCCTTTATTCTGTTTATAAATAGCTTTATGGAGCTATTAACTTTGCTATCGCTCCGATAAAGAAAAACGACAATTAATGTTGTTACAACGCTGTCTAGAGGCTTTTAAAATGCTACAAATTATCGCCGGAGTATTTTTTTACTTTTTTTTTTATCTATATTGAGCAACAACTACTTTTAATTAAAATAGTTTAAAATAACTTTTTCCAAAAAAGGACCAACCCCCGGTTAGAATAATTGAATTCATTTTTTTAGAAAATGGCAAAATTATGTTAAGTAGTTATTTCACGTTTTACTGTTACCATCCTGTTCCATTTGAATAAACTTATTTGCTAGGATTTGCCAAATGTCCCTCAGTGGAGTCATAATGACTAATTTAAAATTGCCTGAAATTAAGTTGGTGATATAAGGTCGGTACATCATTTCGTCGCTTTTTGATTAAAATTTATTTCATTCTCATTAGATTCATGTGCAGTTTGTCAGCTTATTAAAATTCAAAGTGAATTTTTGAACATTAAATCTATGGGAGAATTTGAATCATTTGAGACTATCTTTTGACCATTCTTCAATAATATTTTCAAACAGGCTTTTAGTATGTTATATGGATGGATGAAAGCATGATTTTGGGAGAATTCGATTGAGTGATCAAAAGTTTTTTTGACATTAAGGGAGATAAAAGTTTGAAATACAAATAGTCTGATTTTGAACATATATGCATCGATTTCCACTGAATTGGCCATGATAATTACGAATAATTAAATAGACAATATGTCGATTGCTTATTTTTATTATTTAAATTTTTAATACATCGATTATACTAGTTTATACCAAATTTACACCAAGGACTAAATGAAGTTTTCTGGGCTAATTTTTTTTCCATTTTTTTCTTTACGTATGTTCTCAAGATGTTGAGAAAAACGATTTTTCATGGTATAATTTCACTCAAACCACAATATTTCGAGAAGAGTAAGTCTGATTGGAACAGGTAATATATCGCTGGAAAGATATATGATACCAAATACATTACAGTCGAATGTGAAATGATTGAGTTATGGCTGGTCGAAGTTCAAATTTAATGTAATTTTGAATATTTTCTATCTATTGCATAGATTTAAATAATTTTTTTCAACATAAAATAACTAAAGTTTCTATTTTTATATTTTTATTCGATAGTTTATTCAATTAAAAAAATTTTAAACTCAAATTGAAAAAGATCGGATGGAAAATGACAAAGTTATTAGAGATTGAGTGAACATACAACATTTTAATTTTTCACTTGATTTCCTATACTCTCATGGATTCTGAGCGAAGAAGTCTCCGCTCAAACTTTTTCGTTTTTTCTCATTGGGATTTTACCGGATGAAAAACTAACAATAGTTAACCATCATTATATCATCCCAGTATCCTTGTTACCGTTTCTTGATTTCAGCCAGTTTCTGGTAAAATCTTACACTCTGTTCATCGTTTTTTGCCTCCAGATTTTGTGGAAAGAAATCTAAATGGCCGAATACAAAGTTTTAAAAGGTAAGATAAAGATCTTCTTTTCTAAAATGCGAAACTAATTGTCTCTGCTCTTCCAAATAAAGTAATTGAAGCATTTTTATTGAATTAATGTAATTTGAAAACAAATCAAACTTCGCGGAACGAATTATATAGTAGATGTTGACTTTAAAGAAAGATGATAGGTCTTTGGTTGGCATTGAATTATCTTGTCTATTTCTTAAGTCCCTTATGTTGGTGATGAACTGCCAGTGTTCTTCCATCGGTTATATTACTTCGTCAATAAGATCGAAGAGCTTGCGTGATTCGATATGATATAATGTCATAATATTTCTACTTCCTAATGTTTTTAATTTTGCTGAGTCGAAATACATACTGGCAACAAACCAAATTTTCTGGTTATAGATTTATCTATTTTGCCAAATTTGCGATTTTCTTATTTGACTAAGATGACCATATAATGTAGTCACTGCAATGGAAATTCAATACTGAACGTTTGAGTCAATGATCTTATTCTTTGTTCTTATCACTTTGTACTTTCTTCCGGTATTCTTGATAACAACCGCCACAATTTATTTCATTACTTGGTATCGCCGTCTCTTTGTTTCTCTCGATCAAATGAATCTAGACTCCAACTGCACCATTCGGTGTATACGCTGTGACTTTAGATTTGCTTAGATTCGTGTCATATCTGACATATTTTTTTTATCAACCAATATGCACTTGGGTCTACGTCCAGGGTTGTCTGAATCCATAACTTATATCAAAGATTGACGGTTGCGAGATGGTTGTATAAGATTTAAGGAAGAAGACAAAATATGATGTTTGATACAAATACTATACAAGTAATCCAATGTGTTTGAATCGTAAGCTCATACCTGATGCGTGAAATATAAGCAAACAAGTGTTGCACTCTGCCTGATCCGAGGGCGAACTTATTCTCACTTTTGAGACTTATACTACAAGGCACCGTATAGTATCGGTTTGGTAAGCCTATGAAACTGGCAAACCAGAGCTTACAACGAACGGCTGATTTATTCACCGTTTGTGCTTAAGAATGCACACGCTTGCTCCTTACTTTGCAGTAAGCATTCGTTCTTACACTGTGATCTATGGTATGCTACTTTATAAATTTTTTCGGGAATAATCGATTTTTTATGTTATTTGTGGCTCTATATTACACTTGGCGGCTGACAATTGTTGACAAGTGTTGAAATTTTCCTATCCCTAATGTCTTTAATGTGAACATTAAGGAGGAACAAAATGGTATGCAACTTGAAATCTCTCAGAGGTTTCTCGCTCGTTACAAAGAGACAGATGTTTGCGTTGGATACTGATGTGTAAGAATATGTGGGTTAATCGGTACATCTCTGAATCCAAATGTGTAAGAATAGAATATCTGCCAAAATTTAAGCCAAATTATTGTTACTGCTCTGAAATGATTCTATGACTCTCATCTGTTCGAGCTCATCAGACATTGTTTAGAAGGTTTAAAAGCAATAAATAAGTATAATACAAAAGTAAAATAAGATTTACAGATCATTTCAACTCAGAAGCATAAAAAAATCATAATCTGTAATTTGACGCCAACTAAGTATAGCATTGGCGAAAAGTTTGTTTAGTTTTTTAGTAAAAAAAACTTTTATTCAATGCTTTTATTCTATCATCTACTGTCCTTCAGAAAACACTTTAATTTTATCTTCCTATAGTTTTTTGAATGAAAATTTGAATCACTATTGACTTAAACTAGTCTACTAGAGGATAAACTAAAAAACCGACTTTTCTGGTCAAACCTATAGCTTCTATAGATTGTATCTATCATACATATTGTTATCTACCCGCCTTTAATTTTTTTTAAATTAGTGATGATAATTTTCTAAAACCAAATTTCCACAAACATATTAACACACGTTCAAAAATTTAGTATAACATTTTGACTATCGTACCTTTGAAAAATGATAAAATGATTGGGTTTCAAGAAAAATTATTTCAAAATCGCGAGTTTAATACACTTATGACTTGTCCTATAGTTTTCTTCTACTTTTTGCAGTTGTTATTTTATTACATTTTTTCCTTCTTTTTTTCCTGTGCCAACAATATTTCTAACCAATAATTTATTTGGTATCTTTTCTCAAAATTCTGGGTGCAGTTAGAATTGCGGTACTTTTATTTTGTAGCACTTTTGTCCTTAAACGATCTTTTTTTTAAAGGCATGTTATTTTCGTCACTCCGGAAGTCCATTTTTGGGCTTCCGAATCTGGTTGCTTACATTCTTCTGTAGGTATTCTGGTTCTCTGTCCTTTCCTGTGTTATTCTAACTATACATATAGATACTCTTGTGATATTTGTACTGTTGTATATAATTTTTAATTCTTCATTCTTTCTATGTACAATTATTGTCTTTATTCTTTTTTCTCATGGTTCTTATTTAATTTCACGTGTCTTTTATTTTTCTTATTATGTTTTTTTTAGAATCGTTGTCTATATTGGTATATCTATAACAAATTATTAGAGTTGAAATCTGATTTTCTGTAGTTTATGGCGACTGTTTTAAGCACGTGGTCTATTTGATTCAAATATTTGCTATTTTTCAAACTACGTGTTTTTATGTTTTTGCGAGATTTATTTAAAAATGCCTATTTATTATGGTTTACAAATGTTTGCTATATAGTTCTATAGTTGATATTGGAGACGACTTTGGGGACCTATTTAATATTTGATGTTTTGCAAAAAATGAGATACTTGATAGGTTCTTATTACCTAATTAGTAATAATTTGAATCTTCTTTTAAATTATTTTTTAGAATATACATCTAATAACCATTTGCTAGCGACTTGATAATAAAAACACCACGTTTCACCGGAAAACGACAAGTTTCTTTCTAATACTAGAGCCAAAGGCAAGATCCTGGCATTGATTGAATAATTATGCTCATTACTAATTTCAAAATTGTGATCAAATGTTTTCATAGTGACTTTGCTGTTTTCTCAAGTGAGGCTATCCCCTAACAGCTTATAGGTTAGGGGTTCTGTTCCCAACATTGTTTAAAAACCGTTTACTTCGACCTTTAACAGTTATAATGACATGCATTTTTAACACACGATTTGGTACTTTCTTACAATGTTCGTAATTAAAAAATAAATTGCTGTTTCATATTCAAAATTTGTTTGCATTTTAAGTGATTTTTAGGTGCAATTTATTAAACCAAACCAATCTATATATTTTTATTGTGTAACAGTAACACTTTTATAAAGATATTTTATGTATTGTTTGTGTTAAAAATGTTCATTTTATTTAAACGGCCTCCAAGTCAACAAATTTTATTTTAATGATTTTTAGTGTTTTATCTGCTTCTCTTATGGTGCATCATTTCTTTTTATATTCTGTACCTAATTTATCTTTTGCAGTTCTTTGTCGTAACCGTGGCTCAGGGGGTTCTGTAAAGTTTCTCATTGTTCTTTATATCTTTCTTTTATTTTATAATAGATGTTTCGACATTATAAGAGACAGTACTTTTTTATGTGTGGTATTGTAATGTGACATTTAATTCAAGAAGATATAGGTTGAGTTTTATGTTATTGCATATTTTATACGCCTGGATGAATCGAACATAAAATGAATTTTTTTTATGTGCCAGTAAATGAACTAAAAGTGGCACAGTTTCTGACTGTTATAGGTGGGGATTCCTGAAGGAATTCTTTCCAAAAAATACGTTGTATTATCACTTAATTAATGTTACGGAGGAAGTGAAAGAGGTATTATTTCCTTATTATAAAGTTTTTTACGACAGAGGGCATAAAACAGTCCGAAATTTTGAGAATGTTTAAGGTTCAAAAACAGCTTTAAAAGATTTAATTGTAGATGTGGCACAAACAATTTTTGTGAAGCACTTGTTGAGGAGAATATTTGCATGTTCGCCGTCTTTTTGCAAATTGCTTCCGAGTTCAGAATAAGCTACGGTAGTGCTCAGATAATTCAAAACATTATCCTGAGAATAAAATTTGTAATTTTTAGTTATTTAAATCGATAATTTGCTGAATATAGTGCGCCAAGACACACGGCTGTAAACAATTAAACACAAAAATGTTACAAAGTAATATAATAAGTACTAATATTAGTGTTAACAATTTAAATTTAAAAGAATTATTCTTGAAAAACAAATAGAAAAGCCCCGCCTTGAGGTAGCCCACTCCCCCACTTTAATGCTTAAATTGTATAAACTGCGAAAGAGTGTAATTAACCGACCTTAGATAATGAAAGAGGTGGTGTTTTAATAAATTTAATTTTCATCTCGTTATTGCCTCATCGAGCTATAACTCCAACTGCGGCGGTACAGAGGGATTCATTTCACTTAGGCGGTGTTGAAGAAGCAAAAAAATACATCAAACGGTGGAATATGCGGAGTAGCGACTAAAATAACGCGCCTACAAAATTAAACTCTAAAAGCTTGAATTATGCGCTCTTTGTGATACTGTTTAACTCTATTATAACAACAAAGCAGTTGTGGATCTGTTAATTCCTTTAATTAGAGACGCAATTTGATTATCGAGATGCAGTTAGTTGCAGTGCCAGATGAAAAAAGCCGGCCGATTACTGCTACTTTATTACGTGCCGCTTTACTGCTAATTATCTTAGTTGACACTTTGCTGTAATTCCATCATTTCCACCGCTATATTATTTTTTAATGGCATAATAAAGTTTCTATTTTATTAATTAAGGTAGAGAACGTAAACAAGATTATGAAAGAGTAACAATTTTTATCTGGAGGTAAAGGTAGTAATTGGTTTATTAGCAGTGGCATTGTACTTTTTCTATTGAGTCGTTCCGTTCAAACTTATATATGAATTTGTTTTAATGAAAATGCAATGCAAAAGCTAGGAAGGCATAATTTTTAAAGATGGACAAAATGTAGGTAAATAGTGAACACTTTGGAAGAAATACTGAAAGTGTCCGTTGTCTATAATGATCTGCTGCTAGAGGTACTTCAGAAGGCTAAAACAAATGTAGTTCAAGAGCTAAGAGTTAAGAAAATATGACGGTTGAACCAATAACATGAGGGTGGGTGTTATTATGGCCAAACAAGGCGTTTAAGTATGCTTCCTTGATCATTTAATTCCAAACACTATAGTCCAGGAAGTTTCTGGAAACTTCGTAGTTACGGCAGAAGGTGATGCTGTCAAAATTCACTTACCGTACCTCAGCTCACCACCTCTCTTCGTTTACCACCTAAACTTTGCTTGTACTTTTGTGTAGATGTACAAATACACTTAACTGTCATTTACAGCTGCATGATGTATTGATGATATAGACTTAAATTTAGGTTAGTCGTTTGTAATAATATGCATCGCATGCTTCATCATCCCAGATTTTCAAAGAGAGCTGGAACAGGCTCCAGTCTTTATGGTACTTCAAATGTTTTCAAGATATTTTCTTGTTCTTCATTGATGCTGTATGACTTACCTCGTTGTTGTTCGATCAACTTGGCATATTATTAGAGCATGCGTTTAGCATGAGACTGTCCGTCTCATGCTTTTACAAGTTACGGTAGCTGGTCAGGTAAGACGCTGACCAGTATTCGAAATGACTGACGTGATTAGGGTTTAAGAATTTTTTTAAACTAAAATTAGCGATGTTTTACTCTAGCTGCGAACGAAAACACCCTAGTCTGGCTGCCACGCCGTAAGTTTGAATGGAACGACCCGCAGTATCGATTTCCTTATAAGGATATATAAAACTGAAATATAATGCAATCTTACCTTTTCCTCATTTGGACTAGATACGTTCCATTCGGAAAGACTGGGAACTGCGATGCTGTTGGGCCTCTTTTTGTTGAGATGGTCTACAGGCAAGCTGTAGTCATCACAAAGCGATATCTGGAACCAAAACGCGTTTGAATTCTTCATTGAAACACTGAAAGAGGCAAAGACAATAACTCGCCGCGTCCATTCTATCCTCCCGAGTTTTCCTGCGCAATTATCTACAAACTGTCGGGGACACATAAACCTACGAATGAATTATGTCTGCTTTAGTTCAGTAATTCAACTTCGCACACTTGCCAAATAGAATTCGCAAGTTAATACGACTGCAATGTGAATACCGAGCAGAAGTTAGTTAAATTCGAGTTTGGAGGAACAGTTGCGTTTTGTGTGTGAAACGAGTAATTGAGTATTCTATCATTTGCAGCTTTACGGCTCTCTCCGTCGTCCGTGGAGGAGCGAAGTCGCAGCTGATTTCTAGATATTAATTGCAGGCTTTGTTTCGCGCAGCTCTCCAAACAGAAGTTGCTTGCAAATTATTTCCCAACTTAGAAGTAGGTATTAAAGCGCACAATGCTCTTTGAAGGATTTATAGTGCGCCATTATAGTTTGTACTGCTGCAGGCAATTCGCCCTTTTATCGCGTTTGTTGATTAGATCGTAAAATTCCGGAAAGAGGCTTTAAAAAAGTTTTTTCTTGAATCAAGTTGAACACCTTTAGGGAGTTATATGATATGAAAGGCAGGACACGTACAAAATTTTACACTATTAGCATTAGCCTATCTGAAATTTCATTAGTTCTTACGTTTGCAAAAAAAACAATGAAATTTAAATAATTCGCCCATTTCTAAAATTAAATTTTAAATTATACTTTCATTCAAACTATATATCTGAGAGTCTTCCAACAGTTGAAGTTTCAATTTTTTATTTCTTCTCCTTTGTTACGCTTCTATAGAACATTCTACAGATCGATTCTTTTACACCTTCATACAGCGAACAATGACGATACACTATTATCTATTATCTATTATCTCGCACGTTTAAAATCCATTTGTTATATCTACTAGTTATTTCGGACATCTAAAAAATGATTTAGCATTAGAGATTCGATTGGTTAATGTTGTAGGCACATATATAATTTTAATTTCAAAAGTGGGCCAAAGAAGAAAACAAAATCAAAATAATAAAGTAATAACAATAATTTATTGATTTTCCAAATCCTTTGCTTTTAATCGTCCATAGACAGAAATTTACGTTTTTTGTAAACTATCAGTAGTATTTTTACTCTTGTTTTCCTCTTTTTCTAGATACGTATTTTTGTATTGCAATATCTTATACCTACATTGCGCATGTTTACGTAAGTTTGAGTGTATATAGTGATATATAGGAACATTGTCTTAAGTAGATGGTTTTCAGTTTGAACCTAACAGCGACGAGTACATTTGTTGGTTCCTTTTTTGTTATATATGGGATTTTTAATTCTAATTATATTGTCAATCCAAATATATAATCAAGTATACGCTGAATTAGCTTGTGGTATATGCTAATTATTCGAAGCAACAAGCCGGCATATACCCTTTATTGAAAGAACGTAACTTGAACCGAATTTTGTTGCTTTGTTTAGATTTGCTATGGCTTAAAATCTTCTCTGAATATATTCCAACTTTCAGTTTTACTATGAGGTGATGTAAATAAATTTGCTCTATTTAGTAAATTCATTATAAGACCCAATACATTCCCATGGTTTTAATTTTTCGTAGATAGTGCCTGAAAGTTGTTTTATTTTATAAAGCAGACTATCGCCAATCTTTGTTAATAGTATAGTTATCGTCTAAAAATAAAGCAAGACATTAATTATTTCCCTTTAAATTTGTATTGATTTCTTGTACGCCTCTCCTCACTTGCTCTACTGTTACATGTTTCTTTAAACCAAAATTGGTTATTTTATTTTTTTATGATAGGTCTCTTTTGGATATCAGTATACGTCCTCTACTTTTTACTAGATTGAATAGTCGCATTGTTATAGCACTACACAAAATAGTTAGAAAATTATTTTATTATTAACAAAATCCAAACAATTCGTTTAAAAACCTATGGAAAACGAGAAGTTTTATCTATCTATTTATTTATGTTTTACTCCTGATGGGTAATTTTTGTTCGTAATAAATAAACTTTTTCTCTTTGTTTCAGATAATTTGCCATCTTGTGAATATATAGCAGAACATTTTTATCCACTTGTGCTTGGCTGAGCTCATATGGTAAATTTGTGCAACGTGACGTGAGTGTGTAAAAAAGAAGTGCTTTGTGTGTTTGCTGTGGAAGATAGAGAAATGAAACCATAGCGGTAGGCACTGGGGATGTAAATAAGGAAGTCTATGAAAGGTAACTTTTATGATGATGCAGTTAGGCTGGAAAACGGTGAGTGTTTTTAAACATTTTTTGGCGCTTGGTTACATTTGTATGTCACTTATTGAAAACGCGTTTATTTCCATACTTTTGGAAATTTAATTATAAAGTAGATGAAAAATTCTGTCAAAAGCACATTACTATAACAGTTATGACGCTCTAATTGTCATTTTCGAGATTTGGTTGCTATTGACGTTAAAATTTTTGCATAAAACATTTTTCTTTGCATTGCATTGAATTATTCAAAATCAAATAAAGGTATATTTTTAATCTGACATAATACAAATTTTACATCTGCAACGGAGTAATTGCTTAAAATGTTAAAAATTTTTAATGTTTGTGGCATGGTACAACTGACAGGTACAATTAACTTTTCAATTAGCTACATTACATCATTCAAAACGTGTTGTTGTTAGAGAACTCAAATTATTTGATTTGCGATTATTCAATGTTCTCATCTATTAGACACTCTATAAGACAATTGGGGTCCATTTAAACTTCTCAAAGAGAAAAAAATTTAAATTTTTTCGTTGATTGATGAAACGTACGGTTCTTGTATAACTAAAGAACATACCATTAAGTCCATATTGATTTGATTATGGGCTTCTATAAAAGTGTTTTTATTTAAATGTGTAGTTTTTTTCATTTTCGTCTAAATGCGTTTTTTAAAGTAAGCGTCTGTTTAGATGCGTTTTTATCTTGTAAAACTGAAGAAGATTACGTGTTACTTTTATATCACTATTATTAATAGTATAGATAATTTTGAAGATATTCAGATACCAAATTATTATGCAACTGAGTCATCTACAAATGGAGAAGCAAATGTTGTTTGACCCAGTGAATAAAGTCTACGACATCAAAATTGATGGGCGGGTATTATGATTGTGCTTTATGAGTAGCAGTGTCATTTTTACAAGTACCTCGTTACTACTAAAAGAATATATTAACAGAAAATTCAAACACAACAGCAGTACTAAAATCTAAGCATTTTTGAAGAATAATGCATTTTGAACTAAGGTAATTTTGTTTCTCTAACAATCTATATTGATTTGTTTTCGTATTTTAAATATAATCAGTAATACATCTCATAAAAATAGAGCACTTTTTTTATTAAGATATGTTTTCCGCAATTGGTCTGATTTGACTGCAGAAAGTTATAGTAGACTAAATCTCTTTACTTTCCGGGCATCCTGTATATAAGCTACGCCAGCAACACAGTCACATCGTTACTAAAAGTGATCTGTTATTTCTTAAATCTAAGCGACGTTAGCGACATTATAACGCCGTGTAACACAAATTTTATAATTAATTAAAACCTTTAAGTCTTTATTTTCATAACTAAAGCAAATTGTCAATTTACTTTATTTGATTAATGTTTGATCTACTCTGTATAGTAATTTGTGATTACTCTCTACATTAAGTGGACACATTATATATAGTGAAAATATAATCGATACGAGCTAGAATATGGAAAACCTCAATTTTCTAGCTGTAGCTTGAAAGTACCATATTGCATAAAAAACTTATTGTACCTTTTTTCACAACTTGTATATAAATATAATAGGTATAGTTTAATAGATAAATATTGCAATGAACCATAATGTGGTGGAAGTCTCGCTTTCTTATTTTGAGTATTTTTCAAGCTACCTTAATTGCAAAGACCCTGTGTAGAATTTACATACATTTGCTTTTTGTAAAAATTGATTTTGTATTATAGACAAGATTACTCAGCTCGTAGATCTAGAATTTTATTAAAATATCCATATATATATATATATATATATATATATATATATATATATATATATATATATATATAAATGAATGGTGAAGTTTTCCATTTTTTCTAAATTTGACACACTTTATAGGTTTGTCTTCAAAACTGGTAACACTGTTCAGCTAGTTTCATCGTAGGCTACGATCCATCAATATGTTATATAATGTTTTTAACATTGCAATAGTAGAGAGATTGGATGTGGCAAACTAATTTATCAGCGTCACGAGCAAAAAGTATTGTTCTTTTTAATAAGAAAACTGTCTGCGAATGTTGTTGATTTTAAGAAATTAAAGAGTTAAATCTGTAACTAGTTCTTTGGTTATTAGACTTATTCAAACTATTAAACCTTTAAAAAAGAGTATAACTAAATTAAACAGATAAAAACTGAGACGATATATAAGAAATTGAAATAAGAGCCAATTGAAATAAAGATAATAATAATAATACAAGTATTGGCTTTAAGAAATTGGACTCGAATAGGGAAACCAAACAATACCTATCAGCAAATGCGATAGTAAAAAAGCATCGGTAAAGACAGTATGAGAATTAATATCATATAGTGTTTTGTGTTTTATATTTTAGAATAGAAATATTTATCCTTGATTGGCAATAAGATTGGCAAAATGTTGATATCGCTTAGGGCAGTTTGAAGTGTGGCTTTCAAGGAGAATGCTGAAGATCTCCTAAACTGCACACACAGCAAATGAAGAAATATTAATGAGAACTGGAACGGACAAATTAGGATCAGATAAATATGTTTCTTAGGTTATATAATGAGCAATACCATCTGGTACAACTACTGATCATGAGAAAAATACCAAAAAATTGGGAATAAGAAGAAAAAGAATCTCATGGTTAAACAACATTTGCCTGTTGACATGTTCAGCCTCCTCACAACTTCAAAAGATCGTGATTAATTTATTAGTGATCGTTAATATCGTTAATAGCAACGAGAAAGAATGGAAATAACAAATAACATCACAATAGCGGTTATGAAAAAGAAAAAGAGAAACTTTCAAATCCTTTGAGAATGTTTACATATTAGTAAGTTGGAGCTTAAGATAGGATAAGATTTGGTTAGCTAAGATATTTTCAGATCCCATACACTAAAGTGTAATATAGACAAGTGTAAGTTGAAAATTCAAAGCGCCAAATTTCTTGCAGACTAATAGTGTTGAAAAATATTCTTTTCACAGTAAATTGGGTTATTACTCAATTAAAAAATGTGATTAGCAAGATCTGGCTTCCGAAGACTTAGAACGCAGGAAAAAATCGGTTGTAGGAGAGGCTACTAAGAAATTCCAAAGAATAGTAGCCAAACTGGTGTAAGTGTTAAAGCATTGTTTAACGCTCTGTAAACCTGCCACTAAGTGTAAGAATAAATCCTTATTGACGTCTTTCAAGAAATAAAAATGCGTTTTCGATCAAATAATTTTTAGAGGTCAGTTATTTAGATATATTTCTCAAATCTGAGCATGGAGGCTTTCATCCAATCAGTTGGATAAATAAATAAAGTTAGCATATAATGGTGTGGTGGTATTGTAGATATTACGATTAATTTAATTCAACGTTACAATTTTTGAAAAACTTTTTCAATTGCAATGCAGTGGTGATTGGAGGATGATGTCTAATCTTTATTGCTATTAAATTCAAATTTGCTGTATTAAAATGTGATCATTTTCAAAGAATATGGTAAAAGCGATATAAAATTTAGAAAATTTAAAAGTCATACCTTTCCTGTCGATCCTGGAAGTGAACAAAGTATCATAAATAAAAATAAAACTGTATATTCAATTTTATACGTGTACAAATTGAGTCAAAACAAAAAAAATAAATGATCCCCAATTCCTTTAATCTGTTTTGCCACTTACTACGAAGACAACCTAAACAGAAATAAATGCTGCGAGTTCATCGCTCCTCATTGCACTTTCATCAATATTAATTTATCTAAGAAAGGAATCAGGGCGATAAAGAGGATACTTACAGCTACACGCAGACAGAAGCCTCCCCTTGCCTCTTTGTGTACTGTTTGGTTTTGATTTTATCAAGAGGGTATTCAGTATAAAATAAGCTATCATTCAGTCGATTGTTAACTACCATGGTTCACTGGATGCTCGAGCCGTCAGGGAATTGAATGTATTTAAACAAGGACTCGGCTCTCCCGCAATGTATTTATTTAAGATCATGAAATATAACACGCGTGAAATTGAACGTAGCGCAGCTCGCGGGATACTTCACTCAAAGTCAAAGGCGCTTCGAGCCAGAACGACGTCGAGCTTATTTTCCTCAAAGCTGCCATTTTTCAAGCGGGCGGGTTTTAAATGTAGGAATAACATCGATGAGGTCGGTTTAACTTTGACTCCTCTCATTTTTTCAAGGCACTTATGACAAAAGAGGGACGATCGTCCGGCAGCGCCTGTAAGTTACAGGCAGCGGGATTTATCGCAACTCCAACACTCCGTCGAATCTAAAATACTTTTCGCCGAGGGTGACTGCTCACATAACATCATTAATCCTGACCTGGTTATTATGAAACTGGGCGTGTTGACAGAACGTCAGTCACGTCACACCCTTCACGTGGTTGAATTTCACTTTTCTCATGGCAACTGAATTTTCTTTGTGTCTGTGGAACGGTTGTTCACAGATCCTGAACAGTAATATACAAAACAAAAATTAGATATTTCCAATAGAAGATAAAAAACACTTGGAAAATTGCTTCGTGGGCGCGAATAGCGCCGAAACAAAATTGTACGTCAAGTCTCGCCAGAATATAAAACCTGTCAGAGGGGGCAATATAAATGTTCGCTTTACGTTTAGAACGAGGGTAGTTGGATTCCTACTTGGTGGTTTATTTGGTTGAAGTTTGAACTGGATATGAGTAACCTTGTTTGGGAATATTCATTTGTTCATATATCCAGCCTTCAGGATATTAAATTCATTTATTCTTTGCTCATAACTGCAAAATTGACATATTTTCATAGAAAGGTCTAAATATTTAACATTTGATTTTCTAAAAACTTTATTATTTATATTTTTGCTTCTCATATAACTAAAAAAACTAAAAAGGGAGGAAAAAAAAGTTGTGGGTATGTGCATATTTCTCGCATATAATAATAATCTTGTAATACACAAGTTTTGTTAATAATTTTAATAGTAAATTTATTGCAAATAGGTAATAATCTAAAATCGAAATTTGATGTTAGGCCATATTAAAAAACATATAATTGCGACGTTATAGCACGAATTTCTATGCACGTGCATATTTTATATTTGTCCCACGCCCTATGTTGCATATTTAAATAAAAAATTATATCTTTACGTCATCATTTAACAGTTTTAATTCTGTGTTAGATATAGGTCTTTGATGAGTTTTTATATTTATTAAAATCTTCTAAAAAAATTTCTTCTGAAGATGTCCGCCGCAGTTGCGAACGAAACGTCAAGAGTTTCTGAACTCCGACCACGACCTTATAACCCGAGA
This sequence comes from Sinelater perroti, assembly GCA_036346155.1. NCBI lineage: Eukaryota > Metazoa > Arthropoda > Insecta > Coleoptera > Elateridae > Sinelater > Sinelater perroti. Next base: position 1,002,977 of record JARFIY010000346.1, on the reverse strand, counting down.
ATCAACCACAAGATGCACCAAACACCGGCCGTGAAAGCCTTCGAATCTATTTTATTTTGAGAATTTGTTTACTTTTATGTGTGCAAGAGATAATATTAGTTATATGGTCTAAAACTGAAGGAGCTTTATTTGTTCGTACCATTACTTCATGGTTGGCGTTCCTATTGCTACTTATTTCAACACTCAAGTATTTAAAGTTCATGACATATCATCAACAAATAACTTGTATTGTATTAGACCGTTGTATGTTTTTCATTGTTTAGTAAACATTGAAGTTGTCTTCTATGAGGCCAAAAAGTACGGGACAATGGCTCATGATGTGATGCCTATCAATATTAGTAACTCATTCCTGAGGGTATTTTTTTGTTTTATTGCTACCGTCCAGCTATTTTACTATATGGTAGAAATACTATATAGAATAATTCAACCGAGTCAATAAAGCAAAAAAGCAACAATTGGCGTACTATAGGTATCGTAATCTTCTTGTTCGAAAGTCATGTTGTTTTTCATCCATTTCTGTCTACTGGTTAGTGCTTTGAGAAAAACTTTGTTATTAATTTTCACACGCCATTCAGCACACTTGCAGCTCTGTACTTTTTGAGAGCCTTTTTTTTATTTGTCTTACAGGGGTTAGGTATAGTATTGGTCTCCATAATTTCTGTCGCGCTACTTAATTAATTTGGTGATCAAGTCAGCATCTAGCAATTTTGTATACTTAAGTTGGGTTATTTCAACAACATTGATCTTAGCGTTGAAAGTTTTGTTTTCTCCATCTTATATCTTTTCAACATATTTGTCTGTATAATCTTTTAAAGTGATCGTTTGTAATCGCAGTATTAATTTATTAGTTCCTTCTAACTCCATAACATATCTTAGGTTTTATTTTATCTTTCATAAATGTCATATTTATTTTTGGTGTAATGTAAACTAAACATTCTTTTTCGTTACTTTATTTGAAAGTTTATTCTATTTTTTTTTTATTATTTCCTGTCATCTTCTTTAATTCCTTTGTTATTTTTGTATATATTTTATACAAATCAATTTCCTTCAAACAAATGTTCATTTCTAGTTCGTCTTTAGTTCTCTAATTAGAAACTGTTCTAAAGAGTTGTTCGGCATTCAGCCTTGTCCACGTTTGTAAATTCCTATTCTTTCCTCAACTTTCCTTATTATTATTAATTGCAACATTTTAATGTTTTATATAGATTAAATTTATGTTTGTTCTACAATTATTTTATTTCTTTGCACTTTTCTTTAGCCATTATTATTTTGTTAAGTATCTCATGCTTCTGTTGTTTCGATGATTTCTGTTCTTTAGGTTTGTACAATTTAAGATTTCTTCTTTATTGCCTCCCATTTATTATCCATATTTCTTACATCAATGACATTCTTTTTTAATTTGTTATTAAGATTTTTTCGCAGTTTTATCTTTTATCTCTTGGTTTTTGAGGTTCTTCATATTTAATTTTGTATTTTTTATGTATTTATTATTTTCTTGATTATTTTTAATTACACATTTATATTAACCACTAAAAAACTGTAATCAGAGCCGGCATCTAATATGGGGTAGGTTTTAGCACTTTTTGTTTACAATATTCATACTATTATATTTTCGCTGCCATGGGTTAATCGCCAATTGTTTAGCCTTCTGGGTGGTATCTAAAACCAGTATTTGTGATAATCATTTTTGCTTTCTGACAGAATTGAGTCATTCTTTCCTGCTAGCTAATCTACATTTGCCTACTGTATCATTAATCTTTCCTTTACCAACTTTGACGTTGTAATTGTCAATAATGATATTAATTCCGTGCTTATTGGTGTCAGTTATTGGTTCTTTATTTTTCTGTAAATGTCTTTTACTTCCTTTTGGGTGCGTATATTTTCATAATGTTGCTATTTACATTGTATGAGACAAAGTTTAATATACAACTCAATTTTGTCTTCAATTATAATTGCTTTAGTAAGAGTTATAGTTTTTTCCGGAATAGTATACAACGCTACCATCTGAAAAATTTTATTTTTTCTCATTTGTCTAGTTATAATCTTTAATTTACTTAATTTTTACATTGTTCTAACATTCTACATTCTTATTCTTAGGATCCCTGTATTTAAGCGGAGTTGATAAATCGTAATTATATATATTAAGTTAATTAAAAGGAATTTTTTGAGCAATGTATCATGTTTAAATTGTCATTGATATTATTGTACTAAAAGTATGTAAACATATTAAAAAGAAAGAACCAGGTGACCTGAAAAGGGTGTTATCAGGAGCTTAAGTATTTTAGTTTGAACGTGACGCATGGAAATCATCAACGGGGTTGATCAAAACCGTAGAGGTTGAGGTGTTACAAATGCTCCTTGTCGCAGATGCAATGGCACAATTGAGTATAACAAATACAAAAATGGAGCTGCGGTCGCTCTGGCGAGCTGTATTTGGGGGAATAAAAGGTTTCATTTGGCAAAAGTATCGGCGCGATTTCTCGAATTTCTTGGGCCGGGAGAAGACTACAATTCGCATGAGCTGCGGGTCGATGGAACAGCGGCAATAAAAAGCGAGGCTTCGATTAGAAGCGATTCCGCAGGACCGCACATATTGACGGCGGCGGCAGCGGGCAGAATTTAATACAGGCCCAATTAAGGCTAACATGCTGAAAGTGTGCTTTGCCGCTGTAGATTGGATTAGTAAATGAATACTGCCGTGAAGGGGTGACTTTAACCACTTAATCTTTCCCTAGTGCTGTATCCGGAACTTTCCTTGCTTTTCTTTGACTCCGGAGCTGCCATCCTGCCTAATGCTCTTAATTACTGGACGAAACTGATTTTAGTGACGGCTCTAGTAATTATCTGTCAAAAAGTTATCAATTTTCCGCCAGGACGTGTTTCTTGGTAGAAGAAAAAACCTTCGTCCAATTACACGAAATACTCAATCACGGTGTGTCAATAGAACTTATATTTTTTGGAATCATATAATTTAATCGCGCAACAAGGAAAGCTACTTCAAATATATTTTTCTTTGTGGACTTTACTGCTATTGGATTAGCAGCGACTTCTCGCGCACAACTAAAGTTATATATATATATATATATATATATATGTATAATGTCAATTCAATTTTCTATTGTTTTGAAGGGAAATAGAAGTTATAAGAAGTTTTTCGTATAGTACTGGAAATCGCCATTCCAATCAGCCAAAAGAGTCGTAAGATGTATATGACCAAATCCTTGTAGTTCTTATAATTATGGCCATTACTAGACTACATGTTTAGCAAGATATTGTGTTATAAGAAACAAACTAAAAGAGCTTACTAATTTGAGGTAGTGAGTAACTTAAAGGTTGATGTAGGTTCTTAGTAGAGGTGAGCTACCTACCTGGCCTAAAAAATAAATTAGATCTTAAAATGGTACCAGACATACATCTCGGATATGGACGGATCATAAGTTGAGGGAAACAACAAAATAATAGAAAAAGCGAACGTGGAGACATAACTATGTTAGAATTGGATGTTGGAATATTAAATCTTGGAACCAATGACGACAAGAGATAATAACAGAATTAAAATAGAAGTATGTTTCTCATTGAAAACAAAAAGGAAAGGAAAAGGAGTAGTATCTTATATGGATTATACTTTAATATATAGCGAAGATGATAGAGACAAAACAGCTAATGCAGGAGTAGGGATTTTAATAGACAAAAAATACAAAAGTACGATAGACAAAATAGAGTATATATTTGAACGAATACTGCAAGATACCTTACGAACAACATATTTCTACTTGAATATAATTAACATATACGGTCCAGAGAAGAAAGGATTCAGTTTTATGAAGAGTTAAACGACATTATAACAAAAATACCACAAACCAGCCTCTTTTTGTTTGAGGAGGCTTTAATGCACATATTTGGAATTACGTTATCCACGAGATAAAAGAAAAATTTGATGAATAAGTTGAGAACAATAATGGGGGGCTCTTTCTTCAGTTATGTACCAATAACAATTTAAGGATAAACAATACTTGGAGCACAAAATTTAACAAAAATATACATATCAAAATACAAAGGGACAAAAATCTACCATCGATTATATAACATTTAACCAACATATACACCCTTCACAAATACTAGAATTAAAAGTCCTGAATTCAGCAAATATAGGATCGGACCGTAGTCTATTGCTGTAAACCAATATATGAAGAGCCAATAAATAGAAACTACTGAAAACTGACAGCATAAAATTTTTATACCAAAGAAGAATAAAAGAATACATAGAGAAGAATAACATTGACATTAACAGTGATTTGGACGCAAACTAGAAAAAAATAAAAGCAAAAGCAGCAACTGACACATTACGAAAGAGAAGAGTAAACAAAGGACAACAAGCAAAAAGAAGAACTCCATGGTTCTGCCATAAAATAAAAGAACTAGCAAAAATAAAAAGTACCACATACTTAAAATATGTAAATAACAACTACAGAGAACTGTCAAGAATGCAGAGGAGTAAGGAATGATTTTAATAACTATTAAGGCAAGTTAAATCTAGTTATTGAAAATCATATACCAACAATCTACAAATAATTCTATGGACATTAAAAACAAAGAGGAAAGATACAAAAAAGTATATCAGCTAATTCCAGAAATATAGAGGACAAAGCAGGTACTTGATAAATAGATGACTGAAAGAGTGGTACCGATACCTAAAAAATACACATGATTACAACATTGAAGTATTACTCTTCTAAACACAACAAGCAAACTTTTGACATCAATAGTAAATCGTAAATTAGTAGAATATAAAAAATTCGAAATAGAAGACTACCAAAATACATTTAGACCAGAAAGCAACCGTCGATGCAATTTAGATAATTAAGGAGATACAGAAATGTTACGAATTTAATATGGGCATACATATGTTGTTCATCGACTTCAAACAGGCTTTCGACAAAATGAAGAGAAAGGGTTTAATACAGGGCATAAGAAATTTACAAATATCTGGGCAGCTACTAAACTTGATAGAAATTACTTTGAAAGAAACAATAACAATAATTAAACATGAAGAAGGTATAAATTGCAATAAACACAGTAGTGCGACGGAGAACATAATAAGAAAAATAAAAAAAATGGAAAACAGAAATAGAAAATGCATATATAAAGAAACAGACATCTCTAAATACTTATATAAATAAAATATTAAGAATAATATGGACCAATCAGGACAGAAGAAAAAATAACGAGGTCCACATGATTTGCTCCAAAAGTAGCACCGTAGCCAAGTATATTAACAGTTCGATCCAAACTCATCTTTCTTCAAAGGTATAGTTTAATTTCTCCAAGACCATATATATGATTTTAAGTTTTACAGCTTAATTTAATTTACCCCTAACTCTTCTATGTCTTAGAAAAGAAACCGATGTAGAAAAAAGAAGGGAAAAATGACAATAGCTCCAAATGTAGACGATGACAATAGTCACGATGGTTAAATAGATGAAAGAAATAAGTTCATTGCGACGTTTGTACCCAGAATGGGTAACCACAACAAAGCATCTGACTTTAGAGTACCAATAACAAAATCAAAAATTTAATTTATATTAAAAATAAATTTGACCAACTTCTTCCATTATCGTATTTTCCATACAATTATTTTTGTAATATTGTAAACATGGCAATTTAGAACAAGTGTTTGTTATATAACTCATTTCTTTATAAATACTGAACCTTTGAAAATTATTTCAATTACAATTATTATGATACTTCGTTCATCATAAATTATACACAAGACTTTCTGAATGGTCGCGTTTACTGCTGGACCTCATTATTTGGATATGGGCTGAATTTGCAACCAAGTCGCCAATTGCTGAACTTAATACCAGTTGCTTTTATTTTTTCCTGTCATAACTTTGCCACGCCAGTTCCTTATTTAAAGATAGTTCAAATATTTTATTTCTATGATCTGTGTAAGTAGAATGTTGTTAACAAAAGTTGGTAACGTACTGCTTCAGCTTTCAATAAACAAGATGTAAGCATACTGTTCTCCGTTGGTTTTAGTTCGCCATTGTAAACCTATTTTTAATATCAGTTATCTTCAATTGAAGAAATATGATGGCTTTGTTAAGTCTTTATGATTTATCAACACGACCTGTTTGATGGTAAGGTCACCATGGTGAAATTAACGTTTATAGTAAAGTTTATTATAAATGATAGGAGAAAAGTGAATTTAATATGTTGTTTTTTAGTCATATAATTTAATTTTATTTAATCTAAAATACCTTTTTGTCTAGAAATGAGTTAATTATGATAATGTTATGGTGAGGTGTCGACTTTTTTTAGCTTATATAAGATCTACTCTACTTCTTCTTAGACAATTTTTTTATTGCCACAAGATGTTGGTTAAAAGTTACGAAAATTCTTCCTTTATGTAATATCTGAATTGAAAACTGCCTATGACTTTATTGAACCTTGAGGTTCAACATTATTTTAAGGTTTATTTGATTATTCGAATATTTGAATTATGGTGAATTTTCAAAAGCGGCATTTAAATTTATTGGAAGATTGGCTGAATCATTCCAATTTTATATTATATTTATTTTTTTATGGAAAATTCAAATTCATTTGGTTTTCTAGTAGTAATTCCAGTCGTTTTATTTTTGATGCATACAAAAAGATAGGAGGGTGGAAAAAGTAACTCTTTTAAACACTCATTGATTTATGTTTATGTTTAAGTGTCAGAATTTCTTGTAAAACTAATTTAACAACACACTAGGCCGCATTCTAGTTTTCAATTTTGTTGCAAACTGAATACACTTAACGGCCTTTACAGTAGATTAATCCTTTAGTTGCCCACAATGCTTGCCTTAATTTAAATGATATCAGAGCATTTATTTGCAATGACTCCTTTTATCGCTGGATCCCCCTCTATCATTTGCTAACGGCAGAAGTATTATTCCCGTTTTAAGTTCAGTGGCTTGCTGTTTGTTGTAAGTGGGCGATCTTATGGCGAGGAGAACTTTCAGTCGGGCTTTAGAGGCTCTGAGCTCCAGCACCCAGCTTTTGTACTCAAATGATCTATAGCCTTCATTTTGCGCCCTCCGCTACCCGCTGAGCTATATAACAGCATCGGGGCTTTACCGGAAAATCGCTTACAGCCTCCAGTTAGATTATTACGTCTACGGCGCGTTTAACTGCACTAGCAACACCTTAATTTGGGCATTTAAAGTCGTTTGGATCGCCCACTACTTATGCGTTTCGTTCAGTTCGCGTTAATTAAGTTTGCTAACGACCTCCAGCAGGCTGAAACCAATTTAAAGAATTTCAGCTTGCAGTTTTGCAAGGTAAATTCTGTTTTTAATTAAGCACGTAGTCCACATTGTTTTGAGAGTTGACATCAAAATCTGCTCCTGTGAACACCAAATTGCATGAAATATATAAAACTGTTAACGGTAGTTACATTATAAATATTATTTCTATCAAACTGTAAAGATAAAAATACGTAGAACATAATCAATAAATGCAAATAAATTGTTTTTCTTATTATTTATGTTAAGATATATTGAACCTTTTGATTATCACTTCCTCAATATGGAGAACATTACTTATCTGAAACCTAGATACCTAATAATAGAATTATGCAAAAAATGAACAAAATTTAAACATAAAAAGGTACCGGATGAACTTTTTGTTGCACTTAATACTTTGTAGTCAAATTTAGAATTCAGATGGTGACGTTTTCCAAATTTTTATTTAATATAAAGTTGTAGATGCCTAAAAAACAATGTGCTAAAGGTTTCAAACTCCGGGGTTGTGATAATACTGCAAATACAAAGATAATGAGAGAAACATATATGAATAGAATTAATATTCGATAACCAGTATAGTTACAAGTACTTGATTTTCCAATTTTTATATTGTGGTATCTCTAAAACTATAAGAAGGTAGATAACTGAGAATTCAAAAACGATTATTTCAAGACTTTTGAGCGCTGCAAGGTGATTTACCCTTACACCTACCTATGTATCAAATGAGCCATTAACTTGATCGTTTGAGTCTATAAGTGTGCAAGTATTCAATGTGAAGATAAAATTGTGCTTGATCTAATATGATCCGCGATATAACCCCAAAACAAAATCAACTTTTTGTTATAGGAATTTTGATATCCTCATGTGATTGTGAATTGAATCTTCTAAAACTAAAAGTTTTTCTCCTAAATATATTTAAAAGAAACTATCATATAGAGAAAATTTGCATATTAGCTAGTATTCCCATAAATGCTGCTACATAATCTAACCTTTGCTTTACATATCATTAAGATATTTATGACTATTAAAATACTGTTGCAATTGTCAAGACTTTCAATTTTCTCGGCATTACCTGTAACAAAATCTTCTTAAACAGAAGATTATGTTTCGGGAGAGACTTTGCTATCTCGTATTATTAAGAAAGACCTAGGATTAGCTGCCTACAAAAGATATACGAGAGGTAGGTTGTTAACTGAGTACGTGCATGATGGCTACACAAAAATTTTGTTTGCAGATAATCATCCAGCAGTTGTAATGGTTTGATGGGGAGTGTGTTATGATGGAGAGACCAATATTCACTTTTGTAAAAAGGGAGTAAAAACTTTGTCCGCTGTGTATCAACAGAATGATTTGGAAGGTGTAGTGAAACTTGACTGAAGAACACTGTGCCTTATTTTCTAACAGCAGAGAATTGGTCTTTTGGTAGCCCAGATTTCGATTTGTTAGATTACAAATTATGGACACCCCAAATATTGATTCTTTGAAGCGAATCCTGACGGCTGCAGACAATACTTTTCCAATGGATGTAGTACATGCTACCATATATGGGTGGCTCGGACGATTTGTCTAAAGGCTAAAGTGGCCATTTTGAATAAATCCGTTGTAATTGTACTTACCAATAACTATTGAATAAATCTTAAAAATATTACGTAAAAACAGTTAAATGTTTTATTTTCTTGTTCTAATCAGTGTGTAACAGTATTTATGGGCATACCATGTAGTTACCCACTGTAACTAATCCAGAACTCGGATTAATTTATCATTTAACTCGTACAAGGTTCCTACAAAAGCATATTCGGTAAAGATTTTGTTTAATTTGCTCCATAATGGAGATCGGATTCGAAACATATACAAAAACAAAGATTTGTACGATTTGGAATCGTTTTTCCCCACTATAATCGTATAATCCGTTTAACGATTATTAACATAATTTTATTCAAAAAATTTTGAAAAAGATATCTGCATTTCTGCAAATTGTTCTTTTTAATTTAAAAAATGAAATCGATTCGAAGTTAAACTTCTTCAGCCAATTTAAAGCGCTGTTTTAGTCCTGCATATTCAAATTTAAGCAGATGACCTCGGTTTTTATTTGAATGTCGTGTTACATTTCACTGTCAGATTGTTATTCTCGGAGCTTATTGCCTCTCCACCGACAACCCCATTAGGCTTGTCTCGTCCTGAAACCTTTATTATCCTTTATTCTTCCTTTATAGGAAGGCAATTCCTGGGATGTTTAATAACTGTGTATTTGGTCTTTGTTCTAGTGCCATTGAAAACTTCGCGCACCGATCGTATCAAAAATTGTAGAGCTATAGGAATTTTAGGCGTTCATATATTTAAAGAAAGGGTAAATTACTTTACATGCCACAATTTCAGAGGTTTGTGTTTAGCTTGCATTAAATTTCGCATTTTTTTAATTTTATTGTTTAAATGTATTTAAATGTTACTTTCGTAACTATCTACAATTCACAAAAATATGTTCTTTGTTTTAAATGACAGTAGCTTAGACATAATTCTCAATTGTTAAAAATAAAGAAATAAGCTCATATATATGCATTAAATTAAAGTAAAATACGCAATAAAATCTTGCGTATGTGAACAATAATTAAAAAGGTAATTTTCAAAAAAATTACTAAAGGCAAGTTTGTACCTATGTAAAATTTATTAAACAATATATAGTCTGATAATGCTGAAGACACCGTTTGCTACTAGTTATGCTACTACTTTGCACAAGCGATTGCTTATTTTTAATTAATAACATATATTTTTCTTAATAAGAGAATATCACATAAATATTGACGGCTGTTATTCAAATTAAAAATAACAGAAAATTGGGTAAATGACCAAAAAGTGTATGCATTTGGAATATGTTTCTGGAAATATTTAATTGACTTCAAGCAACAGAAATTGTAAATTTGATGATTTAAAAATAGAATTAATAAATTGCATACTTTGTTAAAAAATTGTAATTCGGTTTAAAATCTATTACACAAAAAACGTGCAGAATATTCAGGACTTGAATAAACATATGCAAAATAGATTTTATATTTGTTTCGTTTACCATATAATAGCTCTGTTGCTTATTTTTAATATTTTTATAAAGTGGACTACAAAAGGAATCCCATGCAGTTAAGGCCCGGGTTTATGTGCAGTTACTTATTTTTGTATCCATATTTCAGGGGTTTGAGGTGATATTTTTACAAATCAGTCCATTAAAACTTATGCATGTATTGACAAAAATTTATTTCAAGTTTTTAAATTTTTGCATATTTTGTGTATCCTGTTAGTGTTTGAATTTCAAAGCTTTCTTCTGCGGGTTAAATGCTTGCATTTATAAAGAAATATGAGACAGATTGAATCAAAATTCTGGTGCTGAAAAAGAGAAACAACATTGCATTTTTTGCCAGAGCAAATATTTTATTTCCGCTTTACAGCACATTTATTTGTGCTTCAAAATATGTCATAAAATAAGTCATGATTTGTAATATAGCATATTAGAGTGCATATTTTCGTATAATAATACACGGCACATATTAGTCATTTTTGTTCCATATAAATTGTAATATTACCCTCTCAAAGCAGCAACAAACCATATAAGGATTTAAATAAAAATGCATTATTTAGTGCATCGGAAATTACTTTAAAAAATAAGAAAATGACTAAAGTATTTTTTTAGACTGTTTTTACTAAACAAAAAATAAATAAAATATAGAATACATAGATTGGTTACAAAATATTTATATTTTCTCTACATCTAAGGGAAAATTAAGAATTATTTTTCCAAAACTTAAAAATTTGGATTTTGGATGACAATTTTAATGCGTTCTGTCAATGTATCGACCATGTTCCGACTATAAACACAAATTAAAGTTGTCTCCCTTGCCTGACTGTTCCTAATCTAAACGGTTATATGCGACAATTCGAAACGGATATTCGACGCGCAAACTGCAAAAGGAAATGAAGACCACTAGTCATTCTGTCGCTGACAAGTTCGTTAGCGGGTGCAGCTACAGGAGTATTGGTTTCGCTAAACCCACTCATCAAGGTTACCGTGATTCGTGGCGCTATTTATTTAGGGTTGAGCGCGTGTGTCTTTGATATAAATATATTGCTTCTAACGCAGACTGATTGCCTTTCTCCTCCTCTCACAATACTTTCGCCCGCCTTTAATTAAGACGCCCGTCCTGCTCGCTCTCCATGACCAGCTCACCGAGACAATGCGCCCATTCAGCCAAAACATAAAATAGCAGTCCTGCTACAGATTAGTTTCATTTTACGTTTATTGTTTCCACTATTAAGGAGAAAAACTGAAAACCGAGATGCACACAAAGCTTCTACTGCAAGATTCAAGGCAACAAAGAGTTCATTTAGATGGTGCCCCTGAAATTAGGCTGTTGTGCTGTAGAGATAATTTTAAATATTAATATTCACTGACTCGGCAATCTTTCAGCTAGTTATTACAACAGTTGCTGAAATATATATTCAAATATTACAGTTTCATTAACTATAATACTTATAGTAGGCCATCAAAAAAATGCAAAATCATAAATAATTATAGATTATTTAAATAATTCAAAAAAAAATCAAGATATTTTTGTATAAAACTTTTAATTTTGTAGATTTGAAGAAAGTTAGTGCTATATATGGGCGAACCAAGATGGAGTGTCAAATAAAAGACACATTCTTCTGTTTCAGTCTAACAGAGAAGTAAAGACATCAGGAAAAATATGGCAAGGAAATAGTGTTGCCATTTTCAAAAGGTTACTCTGACCTTACTGATTTTTCATATCTAAAAAAATTCATCTGGCTTTAATAAAAGTTGATTCGTGTCACTCGGCTCGAAAATTGGCAAATATACCACAGCCAAAAATTCGGCGAACTTATACATCAACCCACTATATAGAAAATTATTAATTAAAAAAATATATTTTTATTATTGTCATAAACAAAATGATCCAAACACACTAAGCTCTAAAATTTTAAAAGGACCACTGCATGTCTTTAAAGGAGGGTAGCCACCGTAAAATACCCATAAAAGTTTCCTGAAAAGCTGGTTGCTTTTAAAACCATGCTTAGTTGTAGGTTTTATGGCATCATTAATCTGTACTCTGTTATGTCTTTTATACGACACCTTTTATTCAGTCAAATTATTTATATGCCTTTATTCTAGGTGGTAAAATATCAGAAACTGCTGCTAAACTGCATTACATTTATTACACCATCTGGACACTTAAGCTTAAAGCTCGATATATCTTCTATATCCTCATGTAGATACCATAGGTTTTCGTGTTAAAACAAAGGAAAGATAAATACGGACAGCACAGTTAAAACGCAGTGTAAACCCCCAAATGCTTTTCAGATACACCTACATCCCCTAGCATATAAACTAGGGATTAGGTTAAGGGGTTTTATCTGAAACTCGAGACATTTTTCTCAGCACCTTGGCTTATTTGCATACCGCACTGCTCGGAATTCTGCGGGGGAGCGATAGGTCATACGGAGACGCGGCGCTTTCTTCCAGCAGTTGTCCTGGCTCGGCGGCGATAAAAGCGCCGCAGTTCCAGTACATAAATTCCGTTTGGTGCCTGGGCGAAACAGCTACAGGTTTATTTGTGTTTATCCCATTTAATCCCGGCATCCTATGCTTTTGCGCGAGCTTTTTGAGGCGGTTCGGATCCCCTAATTTACGAGATTTCGTAGGAATGTGCCGCTGCTTAAGGAGCAGGCATCAAATATTGACTTATGGAAGAAGGCGTCGCTACAATGCGAGTCCAGTCGGCATAAAGTTCCATATATTCACATGTGCGTATTGCCTTATTGAGGAAAGGTTGCTTCTCTGTTTCAGAAGCGTAGTCACAATGTCCGAGCTTTTTTTGAATAAATCAAAAACATCTACCAAACGATCTATTTGAAAATTTTAAAATCGTAACTTGTAAAGATCTCATTTTTCTAGAAATTACAGTAATAAGTAAAGTTGAAATATATGTCTACATATGCATTCAAAATACGCAAAGAGGTATTGCGTATATACATATTCTTCAATTATTACAGAAAATATCCAAAATATGCAAATTATCCTAAAATATGCATTCACTAAGTTAGCAGTGATAATGCTATGATCTCTTCGATCCCTTAAAATTTATTTGAAATTATAAAGATCAGTTAAACCAACTTTTAATAAAATATTTTTAATATTTTTTCTGTCACTAATAATCAATAGTCTTTTTAAAAGATTAAATTTATAATGGTGAGATTCTATACTCTACTTAAAGGTATAGCCTAAAAATTGAATGATGAAGGCTTCCGTATATTGGCTGTAATTGCCTGGTTCTCTTGAATAATCTCTGATATGGGAGTTAGTGGCGAACAGGCATATGAGAAGCCCAGAATCGAACCCAGTTCTATCCATTAAACGTATCAACATTAAATAATTGCCCTTTGATAATTTTTCCGCTAATCTTGTAGGAATATTATGGTGCTCTTTATTGGCACAATTATGAAAGTGCACATTTGCATTGAATAAAAGCGCATTTGTTCCTTCAAACGTAAATAACAAGCAACGCTCCCGTGCAAACCGAAAAAGCAGCTCATTCCGGTGCAGTGCACTCCACAGGAATTTCCATGCATGTATCTGCATGCAGCCCGCAATTTGGCATTCTCGCTAATGCGAAAATATCCGTATTAATTTGCGCGGCTGGGTGAACTTGTAATTAGGTTGCACCCGCATTTTGCACCTTTACGGCGCTCTCGCTGTTAATAGCTAATACATTTTATACGCTGCAAAATTGTTCAATTACGGGAAGCTAATTCGATGAAACACGGCCGCTAAAGCCCGCGCTGTTATTTACAGTCACTCAAACGGCTTCGCTGAAATATTCCTGGCGATTTGTTCGCTTTTTATGTAGCTGTACACCGTTGAAGTGCTCTTATGCTGCTCGTTCACCTTTGAATTTTTGTCATTTATTTTCGGGCGCGCCCTTATGCAGTTCGGGGTAAACACGAGCAATTTTCAGTTAGTCATTTCTCATCTTGTCGCCACCTTGAATGTTTTATAAAGAAGATTGTCATTCGTTGTTCTAGACGGAGTCTGAAATCGCGAGGGGTTGGAGACGTTCGATGGGGAGCAATCGTATTAATCTGAAAGTTCGCAGCAAAATGTTCTCGGAGGCTGTGCTTTAATGGGACGGTATGTTAAACAGCTGCTTCAAACTACAGTAGTTCAAGATTAGAAATTTCCTCATAGATGTATAATAAATCTTAGATAAATATTAAAAATCCAACACGTTAACCTCATTAGAAATGAAAAAAACATTTTTTATCATCCTCATTGTATACGCTAGCTTAAGAAAAATCCCTAAAAACTGGTCAAAAAAATTGACGAAACGATTAATCCTGTCATCAATCTTACACATCAAATTTGGAGTATATGTAGTCAGTTTAAGACGCTCTCAATCTACTATCAAACGATTTATTTAAAAATGTTAAAATAGAAAACTACAAAAACAAATTTTTTTCAAATCAAAGCAAAACATTGAACCAGCAAATTAAAAAAAAGTATGTACTCTCCGTTAGAGTAACGAAATATAATCCCTTGATAAATTTTTACTTAAAATTCAAAAATTAAAATTATTTCCTATCGGAGTATTCAATAGCCACTTTTGAACTTCTTTAGTTTGAGTTATTTTTCTTGTTCTTCCTTAACAATCTTTCCTTTGCTATCTAATAATCCAAAGTTTTAAGAGTTAAAGCCTCTTTATTTGTAATAACTATAAAACTTTGACGCTACTCTAAATATTTTAAAATAATAACTAATTACCGTTCTTCACTTGTTCCTAGATAATGCAACTTTGTGCACCTAAAAATACGACAGGTATTGACGTGGGTTTGCTTCGTGGGTGCTTTGTCGCAACGCGTTTAGCAGAAGGGCGTGAAATATGAATAAACATTAATTCGGAAAGTAATAAAGCAGCTGAAATTGGCGCGTAAATTTCCAAATAATCTGGTTATAAAGGATCTCTGAATGGGCTCGAAAAAGCTCGGCGGGATAAAGCTCGGCACCGCGGAGGGATCGATATTTAGACCTAGCATAATTTATTGTCCATTTGGAAGCGAGTGTAGATTACGTGTTTGCATTACAATCATACTTTGGATTAAGCTTTCATGGCGGGCTTAAAGCTGCACCTGAGCTTTCTCGTCACCCTGAAAGCTCTTAAGTGTAGAAAGTAGTTTTGAGGCGGGTCGAACCGAACCTTTTATTTTCCGCTTACCAGCATTAGCGCAGTCGGCACGGAAGCGGCAGGTTGAGCAAACTGGGATAACTATAAAATACATAAGGAAGGGGCTTTCCGAAGATGATTGTTATTACAGTAAACATAAACACAAAAGCACTTAAACAGCATTGCGAACTTCCAGCTTGATAGCTGTTAAGATCTTGACAACTTTCATAGGATTACAGTTGCTTTATCAGTAAATAAAGGGCACGAAAAACTTTTGGTTGTTTGCTCGCACACCTTTGTTAAGGGGATCGCGACTTCATAATAAAAGTGGAAAAGCGGTTGCGTTACGACCGGCAGAACTAAATAAAATACGGCGCACTTTGGCGAACTTTTCGCGTTTGGTCTTGTTTCCTCAAAGTTGTGCGCCCTAATGTGATTTAACTTGACAGATAAACGCTTAATCTCGGCAGAAAGCCGGCATCAATAGACAACGCAAATTCCCAAACCTTCAGCGATTCGGCTGCGGAGTCTTGAGCCAAGGGTTTTTCCATTAGCAAATCAAATTTGAATTGCGAGCGCTTGCTTCTAACCTAATTTCAAACTTCCAGTTAATCAAATTTTCACTGGCCGCGAGAGAGTTAACGTTTATTTTTTGGCTTAGTACCGATCATTAATGGCGGTAATGAATAAGCTTCATTTAGTTTTTTCTGCTCTGAAAATATATTATATATTATGGGAAAAGCCGCATAGAAATGTCAAACTAACATTAGATTAGTTTACACTTCAAAGCTGACTGCTAATTGTTATTTTATTGAAGATGTCACGGATTAAAGCATAATAAACAATATTTCACCAAATAGGGAAATGACTGGTATAGTTTTGATTAAAAAGCCGCCTACTACTACAGTTAAGATGATCCAACAAATTAAAGCAAAAACAAGAGCTTAAACGGTGTGTGATAAATTTTTATAGAAACAAGATCAATGATGAACGATACGTGAATAAAGACTCAAAGACAATTCCTTGTGTACAATTTTTTACAAAGTGCTTAGAAGAAAATGTACTTTTTGGCAAATCATTCTTATAGCTGAAACGCAAGCATTTTCTCCGCAAAAGATTAATACAGAAACTTATAAAAAAATATCTTTAAAGGGTGATTTTACTATGTGACGGTATAACTTTGGCTAGATTTGACATTTACATAATACCTTTGTTCACAAAAAATAAGATTTTTTTCCTAAATGTTAAGATAGATATCTAAAATGACTAATTTTTTTTATACCTATATAATAAAGAATAAATTCAAATGAAAAGTTATTATATAATATGTAGAATATGCAAATTTTCCCAAAATATGCATAAAATAGCTCATATATGCGAAATATACCAATTTAAATTAGTTTTAATTAATGCAGCTTATTTCTATTTGCTTACATTCAAAATTAAACAATAAAGCACGTTTTGCATATATTAACAGATTAAAAATTTTTTATTTGATAAGCTAATTATTCTTATTTCTTTAGCTCTAGTATTTTTTCTATAAATAAATTAGTATAGAAACTTATAAAAACAAATGTCTTTAAAGACTGCTTTGGCTCTGTTACATGGGCTAGATTTAGTTATTACACATTACGTCAAAACAACTGTAGTTTGCTCAAAACAATATAGATTTGGTTACAAAAATTTTATTCACCACCATTTTTTACTGTTTCATTTAATTAAAAGGTACTAAAAAAATACGTCAATTAAAAACTAATTTTTTTAATAATTATTTGTTAAGTAATACAACTGTAAGTTATGTTAAAAAATAAAACAATATGCGTATTAAATGAAGATGAAACAGAAAAGGAGGTTTAGAAGATAAGCAAATCCTCCAACTACTACACAAAATTACATAAAATATGCAGAAAAATTTACCTGAAATATACATAACAGAGCTCATATATTAAAAATATTCAATATTAAAAGGAGTACAAATAAGTTTCTGCCGTTTTTTCAAAAATTGGGTATTTATTGTAAAAGAACGGAACCTTATGTTTTATTCAAAGTATTGTCCATCGCTAGTCACTTTTTCCCATCTCTCTGGCAGCATAAGGATACCGCGTCGGAAGAACGCTTCATGTTTTGAGGCTATCCACGAATCGACCCAATTTTTGGTATCTTCATATTATGCGAAGTGCTGCTCAGCCAAGCCATATGTCATCGATCGGAACAAGTGATAATCGGAAGGGACGATGTCTGGTAAATACGGTGAGAGGGGTAGGACTTCCCAATTGAGTGTTTCCAAGTAGGTTTTGACCGGCGCCGCATTATCAAGCAAGAGAATAATTTTGTCGTGTCTGGAGTAGTAGCGGACGCGTTTTTCCTTGAGTGCTCGACTCAATATCACCAATTGTGTCGGTAGAGAGCCCCAGTAATGGTTTCGTTCGGTTTGAGCAACTCATAATACACGACATCAAGCTGATCCCATCAAATACACAACATGAGTTTTTTTCAATAAATATTCGGCTTGGCTGTCGATGTTGAAGCATGGCCACATGGTCCCCACGATTTCCTTTTCTTTGGGTTATCGTAGTGGATAATGCAAAAAACTCTTTCGTTTATGATTGGCAAGCAGAAAATCACATGTTCGGGGTTCAACGTTTCTCGGCTTCAGTTCCTACGGAACCTAATTTCCTTGCTTTTGAATCATTCCCAACGATTTTAAACGATGTGAAATTGCTTGTTGAGTCACTCCTAATGTAAGTGCAAGTTCTTTTTTTGTTTGGCAGGAATATTCCTCCAATAATAAATAAACTTTCGGTTTTCCTTCGTTCTTTGTCTTCCACATCAAACCCACCGTTCTTAAACTTATGAAACCACTCACGACAACACCTCTCACTTAAAGCAGCCTCACCATATGCTTCTACAAGCAGTCGATGCGCCTCAGCTGCAGATTTCTTCAAATTAAAGAAGTAAATCAAAAGTTCCCGCAAATGACGCTCGTTCGGCTCAAAACGCGACATTTTCGCACGAAAAGAATTATGTGATGCTGATACAAAATCGCTAATATTTTAAGGTTATGGTGTTGCAAGATGTCGAACCTTACGATATGACTTTTTACATCTGACAATTTCAACCATAACTTACTGGTGGGGCCCTCTTTTGTCAAATGGCGGAGACTTGTTTGTATTCCTTTTATATTGGCTTTAATTATCATAATTTATTGATATTCATTTATTGTTAAATTATTTAAGTAGATTAGATGTTTGTTTTGCATATATTTACAGTTTTTACAATAAGGAGGGTAAACGTTTCTATGGAACAGTTTAACAAAAAAATGACGCTCAAAAATAAAATAATTATAAAATACCTAGATTATTTAGACAAATATGTTCGGTTGAACGAATTTGGACAAATTGCTTACTTGACAAGCTATTAATTCTGATAATTTAAACTCTAAAATTTTCTCTGCGAGTAAATTAATATAGAAACTTATAAAAACGATGTCTCTAAAAACTACTTTTACTGCGTCACTTATTTATGTTGATTAGATTTGGTTATTATATATTAAGTTAAATCTCCAATACTTAGGTTTACTCCTAACCAACATAAATTAGTTAAAAAAACATTAATTTGCTCAACTGCACACAATTTAATCTAATTAAAACTTAGAAAAATTAAAAAAAAATTAAAATTTGATGCCAAATATTTAAAAAACTATTTTTTATAATTACATAGTTTTAATTAAATATTATATACAGAATAATACAAAATGCGTTAAAGGTGAAATATGTAAAGAGAATTAGAGATTCTCTAATTATTACACAAAACTTGCATAAAATATGCAAAGTATTCAAGTTTAATTTCTACTTGTATATGCATTTTGAATATATTTACAGTTCAACAGTGAGGATGGTAAACTTTTCTATTAAATAATTTAATAAAAAAATGAAGCTAAAGGCTAAAAGAATTACAAAATGTTTGTATTATTCAAACAAGTATGTTAAGGTGAATAAACATAAACAAAAAGTCCTTGTTTGACTAACAATCTGTTCCTATGGCTAGATTTGGCATTAAATATAGCATTGATTTTGTTGAAAAATTGTCGACTCACTCAACTGTTTATAGTTTCATCTAATAGATATATTTTCGAAAAAAGTGAAACCTTTCCAAATGTTAAGATAAAACTCAAAAGAACTAATTTTTCTTTATAAGTATATAGTAATTAATACAAATGTATATTGAATGCAAAAAGTAGAAAAATATATTATACAAAAATTCCATAAAACGTGCAGAATATGCAAACTTTAAAAATTCACTTGAAATATTCAGAAGTTTAAAGAACTAAATTTTTTACAACTATATATAATAAATAAAAATTTAAATTATATACGAAAAAAGTAGTATATACAAGAAGATTTAAAATATATGCAAATTTTCCAGCTATTATATAAAATTTAATGAAAAATATAAAACATGCAAATCCTTCTCAGATATCCATAAAAGCATTCATATATGCCAAATATGCAATTTTCAGCTAAGTAGAATGGGTAATTAAACATATTCGTTTTGCATATATTCACAGCTTAACATTGAGGATGACAATTTAACAAAAAAATTACGCTAGAGTAAAATAATCACAAAATGTCTAAAGGTTGGTGTGAATCATTCGAACAAACATGTAGAGAGTAGAGAAGTCTTACAAAAGAAATGTCTTTAAAGATTCTATCACTCCTCCATTATTTTGATTAAATTTATCATTTCCACATTCTGTCAAATTTATAACATTGTAGTTTGTTGCAAACGATACCAATTTTGGTAAGCTTTCTTCAAATAAGCCAATCAAAAAATATCGGTCTGCCTTCTTTAAGAAATCTGAAAATACTGCACAAAATTGTTGTATTATTTGAAAGTATGAAATTGTTACGGGGTTCTGAAGGTGTGCATCGTCATATTTCTAGATAACTGAATGTAGGGCCATTTTTGTTTGCATGGAATCTTTCCATATGAACTCGGTCGGTAAACTAAGAGATGGGATCCAATAGTGCGAGGCGAAAGGCACTAAGTAAACTGCTTCGGATGGCCACACAAATCACAATACGGGGAAGTAAAAAACTACTATTCCCCCGAGCTTCCCTCAAGAGCAAACAGCGACTTTATGCTCTCCAAGTGCCCCCGGCCAGTCATATCGGTCGTTTCCATTATCGACAACTGCTGCATTCTGTCACCACCAAGTAACAAATAGGCTTCCACGCATTTACATCATATTTATCGCCATTTGAGTCCTTTTTTAGCTTTACATCTTGAAATCAATGAAGGTCGCGGCAGCTAATTGCATTCCTAAATAAATTAACTGTAGCTGCTAAACTCTGCCTCTATAAGGTCTTCAGCCGCCGTTCGAACAAATTAGGTTCCGATAAACCTCCCATGATTAATTGCTTTTAATTAACCGCGATCGTAGAGCAATAAAGAGGTAAGGTTGGGATCACCAGCGCCTGCAATTTTTAAAGATTAAGCGGCATTAAATTGCTATTAGTATTAAAATGGCGGCTTCATTGATTTTCTCCAGATTTAAAGCACGAAAGGAGGGACGCCAAGCTCCTCCACTCGAGCCCTGGAGTATCGCAAATTATAATCACAAGAGCTCTTCCGTTCGGCTGATTATATTAAATACAAGCGCAGGAACCTGGATACAATCCGAGTTGCAAAGAGTTTTAAGAATAGTTGCGCGCTTCGTTCTTCAGCAAGTTGCTGAACTATCCGAATGGCAATTATGCAAATCAGCCCTTGAAACCCGAATTAGTGGTTATAGCGCGAAAAGTGGAATGATAATCTTGGTGATCCCGCTTCTTGACCCCCGCAATTAATTGCCGCGATAGGAAAAGTTTGCTGAGTAATGGAGTTGAAAAGCGGTTTAATCCGACTGCCAGCAGCTGATTTTGACTGGATGGAAGTTTGAATTTAAACGAGGCGAGAAATTAACGTTTGAGCTTGCACAGAATATTGTCTTGCCTCGATACAGCGGAGAAACTGAAGACGAGCCTTCATTTGCAGCAACCAGTCCCTAGAGCAGCTCGAAACTATCTCGTTGCTATAACTGCAACGTATCATAATCAAGTTTAATGTTGGAGCTAAGAATTGCTTCGGCAAAACAAAAATAAAACTAAATAAAGTACAAAATAAATACCATAACAAATGTTTAAAAGAATATTTTGTGGCGGGGGTCTGGATGTTCCTTTTTATGTAAAGGAAAAAGGTTGTTTTTCGAAAATATGTTTTTACTGTAAATTAAACTTATATGTCATATTAAAGAGTCCAATTTGTAGATTATTCTCTTCTGCATTGAATTTTATTTCTTAATGTTAGAAATTAAAAATTAAGCAATGTTGAAATTTTAACCGTTCTTAGGTATTACTAAAAGTTCAGGCAAAACTCTAAAGATATGGCTCCAATAATCTGCGAGCTTAAAGATCAAGATGCAGTATCAGATGGTACTGTCCAAAATTGGGCCAAAAAGTTATTAACGGTGACACCAACCTTAAAATTTTGGATTCTATAGTAAATTAAGAGACTTTACTGCTAGCTATAACTATCTGACAATTATCGCAGGACCTTGGACCAAGTGCTTCGCGGTTTAATGCAAGAGCCAAGTCAATTTGTGCGGATAATTGCTTCGATTCTTCATCCAAATTATTACGTGATGAAAAGTGGTTAAGTATAAGCCAAGCTACAAAACCTCTGTTGTAAAACAATAGTTTTGAGGCCACAGTTATACTATGTGTTTGATATAATAGTTTGAGTTGGTTCCTAAGGCTTGTCAACATGTATGTTATCTTGAAACAACAATCGACTGGTATGGTTAATCGTAGATGAAAGAATCCAGCAGAAATCGAATGACTTGGTACCATCAGAATATCATCTGTTCCGACCAATTGATTGGATGTTCATCAGATGCGATTTTGCCAAATTTTATGAGGTAGAAGGGTGTGTCATCAGTTCTTTAATTTCAAACACAATGAAGCATAGAAAACTATACAACATAAATACGTCACAAAAAGGACAACGTCACAACTCAAAACAAATTATTTCTTAAAAAATTAGAAAAACAAAATTTTCTTTTGTTTGTCTATAGAATGCAGTTTTCATTTCAATATTTGGGCAAGTTGTAGGCTGGTGTTACTAATAATGAATAAGTGATTCTACTTTTATTGCCAATGCTGAAAAATACAATTTTTTTCTTGTGTCTTGTGTCATTGTTCTTGTCTCTGGATATTTACATTTGCCACACATATCACCTTAAAACCCAAAATGGTATATAAATAATGCACTTAAATATAATGTTTTGACAAAATTTATTATATTTTTAAAAAATGAGACTATTTAAAGTTAAAATTTAAAGCATGATGGTTTAAACTCTAGATTTACACAATAAGTGAAAATATTAAAAAATAAAATCAAGTTATAACTATAAATTAAAAAAAATTATCAAAACTGTTACTGAAATAAATGCTCATAAAAAGGAGCATAGAATTTTGGTTGTAATTTAACAAATTCAGAATGTCAAATTTTTTTATTTTCTGTAGACAGTCTCTTTAAGTAAGCTGAGGTTTAAATAATTTAGGCAAAACTTTTTTATTATTGTTTTTTACAACACCTTCTTCGTATGTTTGTTTTGAAAAAGACGTCTTAAGGAAGAACGCGTGACACTCGTTTTTCAGTACTTTCAGAACCTCTATGTCAGCCATTTTTACGGCCTCGTTTTCAACTATTTTTAAAAAATTGCTTCCAAATGAACTTACCAGAACGTTCAAGTCGTAAAAATCGTCGTATGCCATTTCATTGACATTGTATGATGGTCGATTCTTCTTAAACCCGCGAATAATCGATACGTATTGAGCTGGAACGCATATAGATGCGCTTTTTAAATTCCTTATACTCACTGTTTTAATCACTCTATGAAGGTTGTCGTCTTTATTTTGCGTGTGGCCGGTTTTTTATTTAATTTTTATGTACATCGCTAACAGAAATATAGAGCAGATGAGAATATATGTTTAATTCAGCTGCAGGTTTTACTTCAGACCTACAATTTGCAGCGTAGTTTCTATACAAATCAGCGACGATTTTACTTCTATCGATGTACTCTCTTTTGGTCTGTCCCCGCAGATAGTGGCTTTTAATTCAAGGTATTAACTGGATATGATTTTTCACACCATTTTAAATGACTATTTAACGCGTTTGTGATTTCCATAACAACCTCGAAGGTTTTTTCAGTATGGTTTTACTGAAAAAGCATTACAGTTTTTGCAGTTACTATTCTAATTTGTCTATCGTTAATGGCCAGAGTAGCTTTAAAGAAAAATTTACATAGTCTAGTTTACTGACCATTTATTTCAAAATAAATACATGGTTGAGGGATCTAGTACTTCCTGGTTTTTAATGCTTGTAAGAAGGTTTCACTTTGCAAATGTGCAACTCGCATTGCCTCATTAGATTTTGTAAGCCCCATTATTTTTTAAAATTACCTGCCGAATTTCTTGAACAATCTTACGTAAACATTTCAGCCTGCACTTGTAGAAAAATATTGAATCTACTCGATGGACGTTCAGTGTAGTACCAACTCTATTCGTATGATCTGTTCCAGTATTTCGGTGTAATTTAGCTTTGTTCTTTTTTGCAATCATGTGGTTGCGGTATTTGTTTTTTAAATTTTTTTGATGCACTTTTTATTGTCATTTTACAATTTTTGTAACACTAATCACTAGATGCAGTTGTTTTAAACAGAACATCCGTATCACTTTGCTAGTCTTACTTACCTTCTGGTAGGAAACTGTCATAACTTTAAATCTTTTTGAGTTGTGTCGCAAAGAACTGCACTGTATTAAATTACAAGTGACAATGTTCCATTGATGCACATGTCAAGGACGGCTTAAAAGTACAACGTCAGTTCTGCCGTCTGGAGACCATTTCCGAAAACACACTTGTAACGTTCTTCCGCTGAATAGTTGTGGCTCTACAGGTACGTTAAATATGTCTGACGCAAAATAGCAAATTTTTGAGTTGTGCGTTGTTTTTTTAGGGGTGCGATATGTTTGATTTTTAAATTTTATTAAATAATTTTCATATTAAAAAAATCAAGACTTTTGCCCCACTCTAATGCAAATCTTTTTTGTTCTGCTTTTTAAAGTTTATGAATATAGCCCTGAAAACCCTATTTAATTCCAACTTTTATTTCACTTTGTATCTAGCTTTACTTGGTAAGCAAAATTTTTTTATTTGCCACAGTGAGTCATAATTGGACACGCGCGACAAAAATGTTGCAAACCTCGATTGCGCCTTTAAAAAATCATGTCGTGTTGAAATATGTACCTCGTTAATTAAATGGGGTGCATCTTTTAATCATTCAATTACAGAGCACGCAGGCACGGCAGCTGGAAGTCCGCCTAATAAAAACGAAGGCTGCAGCAAATTGATATTGCTCGGTAGATTAAAGATTCAAATGAGCAGGCGGAAAACGCCTCGAGGCTGACCTTTCCAGGTCGAGCGTTATCCTAATGAAGTAGCAAATAGAGCTCCTGGTCATTTCTCAGGATAATGAGCAGCACGCAGTTGAGGGCCCGTCGGCTACGCGAGTAGGGGTCAGAGAATCGGCGCCCTTAAGTAATGATACAATTTGTCCCTGTCCCTGATTTGAATGAATTCCGCCTTTAAAGCGGCGCAAGGATGGGTTTTTTAAATATAGCCCTCCCTGTTTGCAGGGTCTATTGACTTTCCACCTGATTAAATTTGGCGTCTTCGCCGTAGGCTGTGTACCTTCTTCCGTTGTTTCAACGAGTAGTCACACTGAGTAAGTTTTTATGCTGGCTTCCATTTCAACGCACGCTAACAGCTAAATAAGGACAGGTTATAGAATTATCCTCATTCTCCAGTTTTCCTCAGAAATTGGATGAAACTCGTTCAAAGTTCAATCAACTTGCGAGTTAAATTTCAAATGTATTTCCAAATTCCGTATTATGTCATAAACACTCTCAAGCTCGAATTGAAAATACATTTCTCGAGGAATAATGTGTCGGAACATGGTTTACGTAACTGTAGCTATGGTGAAGCATAAGATACACGCTATTGATTTTGTGGATATCAACAACAACATTTATGCGATTACGATTTCATACACTTCTGCGGGAAATTCCGCCGGGTTCAGCGCGAGGCGAAGCAAACAAAGCAAAACGCATAAAATGCCGCGGCGCTTCATCGTAAGTGCAATTTTCCGAAAGGCAAAAGGCGTGAAAATAACGCGGGGTGTAGATGCTGTGTCATTTCGAGGCACGAACGGTGGCATAAGGAATGGAAACTTCTGCAAGCAATAGTGCGAAGGAAGATTGCTTTCACAATAGTAAATATGAAATCCCACAAAGCGGGCCAGGAACCGCTCACTCTCCTGCAGATGATTCATAAATGAGCAGGGGAAGGATCAATGCCGAATGAAAGATGCTTCAAAAGAACAGGGCTATGCACGGGCGTATGCAGGCTTTGTCTGCCATTCTTTCGGCTCAAAAAGTTACCGTTAGAGACGGTGGCTTTAATATTAAACCGAAACGTGCGTTTTCATTTGTAACCATTAATAGAAATATTTTACGCTTCAATTAACATAATACAGGCTGGGACCTAAGGGGTGGTCGGGTGGTACGAGAAGAATCGGCAAGAGCCTTATGGTAAAGTGGTGTATCTATGGTGAGTACGTTATGAGTTTGGGGGACGAACGAAAGGGAGTCTGTAACACCCGGGGAAGGACTAAATTACGAGCTGTAATGTGATCTAGTAGCCATGTACCGGGTGTAGAACATCGGTTACCATACGTGATGCGCGTATAAATACATTATATATTACCCATACACAACAGTGTCACGTTCACAGCCATCAATATGTCAGAGGCTAACAATCTGTCCAGCTCGTTAATGCCGCCATCTCAAATTAGTCTTGTTAATGGGACTAATTATCCTGCGAACGGCAAATCAACTCGTCCTAGCGCACGCACAATCAGATCAGACATTTAAAGGGATCAATTAAATACAAATAT
This sequence comes from Sinelater perroti, assembly GCA_036346155.1. Lineage (NCBI taxonomy): Eukaryota > Metazoa > Arthropoda > Insecta > Coleoptera > Elateridae > Sinelater > Sinelater perroti. The sequence goes on along the minus strand of JARFIY010000346.1, from coordinate 976,419 downwards.
TTACGTTTCAATGTTAAGTAAAATTAGATAATTCTCGTTCTATATCTAAATATCGCAATTAAGAGAAGTCAAACTTCAAAAAGCTGTTGATTTTTAATAAATCTGACACACGGCAGATACTTCATCTAACTTCACACCATCACATAAAATGCTAATAACAAATATTAACACCATACAGTTAACAGTAGAGTCGATTAGAAGTTGAACTTTATGGCATTTTAACGCAACGACAAAGGAAATTCTCCTGGTCATCCGATGAATAGAAGAGCATTACCATTAAATCCACGTATACCCATTATAATAGATATTAATATCGTCACCAACTCAGCTATAGTGTTTATTACTTTTCCGCAACCATTCATCTCTGTCCAATACAAACGCGACGTGAATAGCAAATACCCTGATATTCAAATTGCACATCGGTAATAATTTGGAAATTTTACGGGGAGCCTATGACAGGGCGAGATTTGCGCGACGGGATGGCCGGTTCGCTCTTGCATGGGATTATAAGGCGCAGGAGGCTCTGAAAGGACCAGTGGACAAGATGGTATGATTAAAAGGAAACTTCGTTTGAAGGGCGCGCAAATTGTAATTATGCAAGGCTGCGCCGTTATCAAATAAGAATCGGATTCGCGCCGCGGACATTAAGTTGACATTGGAAACGAAACCAGGCTTTTAATTAAAGTTTTCGGTGTAATTAAGCGCGCGAGTTGGGCGCGCATTTTTAATTACTCAACCTGCCTTTGAGGCGATGGCGATTAACTTCGAAACTTTTCTAGGTTTTAACCTGATGTAATACCAAACGGCATATCTATATTTTTACGTCAGTCTATGACAGTTATGTTTTTGAAAATCGGTGTTTTTTTTTTAAGAAAAATTGTATTTATCTATTACATTTAACTACACAACCATTACCAACCAATTTTATTGTAGAGCTTTTGTGTGCGCTACTTCAAGTAACAAAATAAGTGGGTAATACATAGCGACAGCTAAGAAATTCACTAGCGTCAAGCGTAAGATAAATGTAATAGGTACGCAAAACTATTTATTTAAAAGCCGCATAAAAATAAAAAGAATAGGAAAGTGTAAACATACAACAAATATGTAATTGTCGAAATTGTATGAAGTATTATACAAAAAGGAAGAACATGGAAAACAGAAAAAATAATACAATTCTAGAAATCCCAAAATTATTAAATAGTCAGTGACAAAAGTGGATTGAAAAAAAACAAAAATTTATCATGGGGTATAAAACATCAAAATAAAGTGATCTGATTTAATTAAAAATATTTAATAATGTAAATAGAAATTGAACTTAGAAAACCATTTTTAAAGTATTTCCTTCTATGCAATATTTAATAAAAACTTAATAAAATATATGATACAGAAAAAGACAACAAAATAAAAAATTACACAAAAATGTGGGTGGGGCTTTAAAAATTACCGAAGAAGATTTAATAGTTAAATTATCTATTTTTTTATGAGGATTTGATGGATATAGAAGATTATCCTTTATAAAACATTTAGCTTTAAAATGAAAAAAAAACAACATTTAGAGAGCAGCCACATAATAACTAAATGGATATGATAGCTCTTGATCCATTACATCGTCCATTTTTGATTATCAACAAGTATAAAATCATTTCCAATAACTCGCATTAAAAATGCTTAAAAATAACAATTTCTTTGTATCTAAAAGTGATTTTAGGGCACTTGCTTCGGTATTAGAGAATTAGAAAAACACAATAATAAATACAGTAGATTTGATCTTAACATATTGAAACTAAAATAATATAAACAAGTATTTTTGTTTAAAAGAAAGGCAGTAATCTAAAATACACTAAATTTTTTGTATAATTTATGGATGTCATTTTTAGAAGGCAAAATACGTTTTCTCCTTAATTGGAACTGAATATTATTTTTGGACAAAGGTTCCTTTCTAAGAATCCTCTTATGAAGCGTGGCTAGAAGTTCCGCAAAAAACAACGCTTGTTTTTAACATTTCCATATTTATGAACAATAAGTACCTACGTATACGCATGGCATATAATTATGTTGTAACATAAAAACACCTTGTAGATGCAGTAAATATTTTAAAACAAACAAAAATATAATATTTAACAGTATCATATAACAATATACAATCATAAATTTGCAAATATGACATCTTTAGAAAATATATCTGAATTATAATATAGAAAATGAAAATAGTTAACTTTATACACTTTTTTTGATAATTTATTTATATTATTTTTAGAAGACAAACTACTTTAACATTCTCCTTTTAACTGGAAGTGAGTGTTATTTTTAAACAAAAATTCCATTTCTGACAATCCAATTATTGGAACGTGACTAAAAGTAACACAAAAAGCTAACGCCTGCCTTCAAATGTTTGCATATTTATGAACCATATGTCTATGTATATGCATAGCGCTACGATTATGTTGTAACATAGATATATTACAAAACAGGCCTTCAGGAGACATTTTAATTTTTTTTAGCCTAGAAGAAGTCTTGTTTCAAGCTCTAATTTAATTCGTACTTCAGTCACTAAAAAAATAACGCACATACAAAAAAAAATAAAACAAATATATTAAAATCTAAAAATTCATTTTTAAGAATTAAGATTTCATCACTTATATGTACGCCTTAAATGTTTCCTTGCGTTTAAAGCTGAATATAATATTTATGCTTCTCATATAATAATAGACATTAATAAATGTACAAATATACCATTTTTAGAAAACACGTCCGAATATGTGAACAATATAGAAAATAAAATAACCAATCTTTAATACTCTAAACTTTTTGCAAAATTTATGCATTATTTTTAGAAGTGTCGCAAAAAGATAATGCCTGCCTTCAAACATTTACACATTTGTGAAGAATAAGTATCTATGTATATGCATTATATTATGATTATGTTGTAACATTATAAATGCGGCAAATATTACAAAACAAATAAAAAACAATTTTTGGAAAGGTCTAACTTTTAAGAAATGAAAACGCGTTCAGGCAGCTCTTTAATCTTTTTTTTTTTGGTTTAGAGAAGTTTAGAAAAATTGTAGTCGCTACCAAAATAATATAACTACAAAACTACACTAAATATACCACGATTAAAAATCCATTTTAAGCATTATAGCACAACAATATGCATTAATAAATGTACAAATATGCTACTTTTAGAAAATATGCTTGAATATGTGAATAATATGCAAAATTAGAATAATCAACCTTTAATATACCAAACTCTTTTTGGATAATTTATTTGTTTTATTTTTAGAAGGCAACATACGTTAACAATCTTCCCTAAAATAAAAATAAACTTTATTTTTGGACAGATTCGATTTCTGAGAATCCAATTATAGAGCGTAGTCGAAAGTGTCGCAAGAAGCTGACGCTTCAACATTTGTATATTTATGAAAAATACATGTCTACGTAAGTGCATGTCGCTATGATTATGTAATATAAAAACACTACATATACAGTAATAATGTGAAATGAGCAGAAAACAATTTTTGAGCTTGTTTAATTTTTAAAAAGTGGAATCGAGCATTCGAGCCGTTTTTTAATTTCTTGTCTAATCAAGTATTATTTTGGGCTTCCATTTGATATACTAAACATATCAGATATTAAAAAAATCATTTTTTAAGAATTTGACTCAAGATGATATAGCTTATTAATTGAATATGGCATATATGTATATCATATTTGCTTCTTTGCATTTCTAACATTGACTATAATATTTATAAGCATCATATAATAGAATCAAATATTAGAAAATATACTAAATATGTGACTAATATGTAAAATTAAAAAAAACGAGCACATAAAAATATTTAAAAAGGAAAAACTTCCAATGTATAAAATAACAGAAATTTGGTAGGTGATATAAAAATTTTTATGATATAATATGCAGATCCATACAGATTTTTATATTATTAAAATGGATATCCGTCAGAAATAAAAGAAAAGTTATAATTTATGTAAAGTAATAACTTTTGATTTAAAGATATCCTGCAGAAATTAAAATGTTTCACCCTATGCGCCATATAGTAACATTTGTTTATTAAATTGATAATAACCGAAAAACAACGTTTAGTCCAATCTAATCAAGCAATACAGCAGAAGTATTCCATAATTCAAAAAACAGAGCCTTACAAAAGAGAAAATTGTATAGAATTTGACAGTAAAAAGAATTTAAACATTATGAAGCCAATGAAGGTGAATATAGCGACTAGACGAATATACAGACAGTTATCGTCATTCAGTGCTTTGATAGAAAGCTTACCAAGTCTGAAAATGATTGTAGTCCTAATCGGCCTGCAAGGGCCTAAAAATTCGGCCAGTCTTCCAGTCTTTCGAATTTTCAGACACGCATTGCCCGCGGTTTCAGCTTTCATGCGCATCTCGGCGGAGAAAAGTTGGCTGAAGCGGTCGCAAAAACGCGATCCGCGGCGAACTTTGGCGCTTTCACGTCAAACGGTGCCCTTTGATTGCTATATCCTGCAGTTTTCAGAACTGCCAAAGAAAAGCCGCAAGAAGTGGCGGCCCTTCTAGTTCGTCAGCCCGATACATTTCGCGATCAGTTTAAATTCGGCCAGAGGCAACAAAGGCGCTTCAGCATGTGCGGCTTTGCTGCCAGCGTTTAGGTGTCAGGGCCGACTCATTTGCATCCCTAATTGCAATATACCTGGAAGTATGAGCACGTCGATTTTTATCGCGGGACATGGGGCCCGTCCGAAACCGTTTCGAGCTTAATTTACGCCATCCCTTCCCCTCGCGCTTTAATTTCAGCGTGCCCCCGAATTAGGGGCCAAACAAGGAGTGCACGTTAAAATGCGGGGTAAATATAATGGAGACGTGTCTCCGTTTCAGATCTTCCAAATCCGCTCGGTGTAGGTGTTTTTGAGTAGGGTGTGTTTGCACAGCAGAAAGGACGAGAGACTATCGAAGGTATTTCTGGTATATACGAGCACTTACACGGATTCTTTAAAGCACATTAAGCACTAGGTAAGCCTGGCGGAATTTTTATACCGCGTAACAAGGTATTGAATATACATCTACGAAGTTATATGCTTTAAATATGAACTGAAGAACTTTTTAAACCTGCTTTATGACACTTCAGCTATCCTATCAGATTACTCTAAAGTGTAGACAAACTTTGTTGAATGTGGATGTCCTAAGCAAACCGAGTTAGAAAATCACGTTAGGGTAATTACAGTGTAAATGATGCAAATTCCTCCGTAAACACGCCACAACTGCAAAATTATAAAGGATTTTGCACATGTATGAGAAGTTCAAAGATCGGGCGCGATATGAGAAAATATGCGATGACAATGAATATCAAGCACGTTATGCCTAGACGTCGTTATCAATAAGCGGCTTTGCGGGGAGAGCCTCTTCGACGCAGCACAAATTTCCCGTTTAATTTAGAGCCGTCAGGAAAAATCCTGACAGACGCTTAAATCTCCTCTGCTTTGGTAGCAAATTTCAATCAACAAAGCGTTCGCACTAATTGAGTATCCTAAGCCCGACGTCCTTTAAACCGTTGATACGAAAAGAAGACGTGCATGGCAACTTTCCCTCGAAAATCGCTTTAATTGCGAAGGGCGCAGTGCGCAAACTACAAAGCATGCGGTGCCATTCTTTGGAAACGGCGGCTTTGCGGTTTTCCATGGATACTTTAAAATGAAGGTGCAAGATATAGCGCAGAAAGCCCAAAAATGACTCCTGGAAATTTATTTTTCATTTGAAAATTATTATTCTCAACCGATTGTTGAATAAAGTAATTGTAGGTTGTATTCTATCAATGTAGTTATATAAATAGCTTATTGATGTTTCAATATCGTAGGTGTTAATGTAAGAACACTCGAAGTTCGAATTTTCATAATTTAAAACACACTTTTTGAATTACACGCAGTCATTTCGAGGCAGTTCTCAACGACATGTACTCAAAAAACGGGTTGGTACTCACCAAACAAGCCCAGATCTAACCTTAACCTAGTACGCACAAGCTTGCTGCAAGAGCAACGTGCTGCCCTTGTAAATGTTTGGGAAATACTGTAGTTCGGATGAGTCATCCGCTATATATAGAATCCAGTATGCTGTGACATCAAAAAGCCCCAATGGAGCTTCGGAACGGGAGCGTGCGCGTCCTGAGCTTTAAGCTTCCGAGATCGATTTGAGCGCTGCGCACGTGCATTGGACAAACTAGCACTTTCGTTTTTGCTGTCCGGTGAATGGGCGAGAATGCGGTTTTGATGGTAGCGGTGATGGTTTATGGGAAGCCGGGGCCGCCGGCTCGAGCTTTACGCCCCGAGCTTTGCAACTTAAGATTGACAGCGCTCGGCCGCGGCCAGGCAGGATAATTGTAAACGGGCGATTATAACCGCCATTTCCAGCTTTGCCGTAATCCTTTCAAATTTAAGCGGTTTATCGGGCGGGCCCGCCGGAAAAACGAACACAATTTCCCGTTTGGGCGCGATCGCAACTAATCCGATACCTGGATAATTGTGCCCCGATGAGTTAGATTGCGCGTGGCGCGGCCCGCAACTTCTGGTGCTACCCAACCTACTCCATTAGATTCTGCGTTAAAACCGTGGAAGCAGCGCAGCCCGAGGGCTGCTATTAAGCGACACGAAGCGCAATTAATTAGTCTATTGTGCGCGAAGTATGGAAGTGCCACTTAAAAGTCATTTTGGCACCATCCCGTCAGATACTTAGCGCCGAACTTATTGGAACTTACAGCTAACCAAATTGCTATAGTCACGTCCGTCGCAGCGCGGCTGAATTTCCAATCAGAAGCTCGCATCCGTCGTGACGTTTGCATAACTTAATGGAAAGCCTATATACATGCACGGGTTTCATTTTCGATTTTCTCTTTACGACAGGATTGTTCGCCTAGGCAGTCGTTCTTTGGGTATAAAACACTGGAAGAGGATCAAGGTATTTTGGCAATAAATTGAGCGAGTAAAAATGTTCAGATTAGACACCATCTGGATTTCGAAAGAAATTGAATAAGTGTTTCTCGCGCCAGTATAATAACTTGTCGTACAATAAATCAGACACAATAAAATTACGAAAAATTTAATATTTTCTGTTTCTCAAAACATTAAATATTACAAGCTGACTTAATCATTTCGAAGTTTTTTAGATTGTTAGACGTAACGACAAATTACCTATAGCGCTTTCGAACCGTAAACTCAACTGCAAACACCACATCAAACAGTAACTTTAATTACAGAGTTTTACAAATAATCCGAGGATTTTCCAAGCTTCTGTTTGTTTACATGACCACTCAGGCGAAAAGCGCTTTGTCGTCCATGATATTTTTCTATGGGGCTCGCTTAGTTGTTGATTGAGGTTACTACTGTGTGGTCTGTAATGAGCAATAATTTGGTGGAAATATGAAATCTGCTGACTCCAACGTCTGAGCGCGGTACCGCACGATACGCCCGGACTATCTTGCATACGAGCAATATTTTCAATTAAGCGGCTCGTACGGCGCCGGCCAGTGTGATGAGAATTCTGGCCAAACTCTTTTCAAAGCGAAATTGCGAATTATCTACGCTGTAACGGTTTTCAGGTGTATTAAAATTGTATCGATGCAGACTGTCTACGCCATAGAACATTTACAAGATTCTTTGAATTTAACCTGATTTATCACAGCTATAGAATTGACGGATGGATCAGAGCAGATATTGCAAACAGAGAAAAACACTAATAATAAAACTCTGTTTGAACTTTAAGGATCCAAAGAAGCTATACAAATTAATTCTTGAAATAAAATCGTTGTAAAAAATAAGTTGACTTCTAAATTTTGTTCAACAGGGGTCTAAACTTGTATTCAAATAATGTGAGTAATCCAAAATTCAAAAATATATAATTTCAATATCCGAAATCTGTTTATAAATATTTGAAAATGTAAAAGTTGTTTCTAAAACAAGTGAAACTTAATAATTCTGTGACTTCTAAGCCACATCTGCATTACTGAAAAACTTCAATACTATAATGAGTGACGTAATTTTCTTAATTAACTGGACAAGAGCTTCCGGTTTAAAATATAGGCTTGAGTTAGTATTCAAATACCTGATGAATAAAAATTAAGAAACGAATAATTCCAGCATTTAAAATTGGGACTGGAATAACTATGGTAGCCATATATTAGAATAATTAAAACAGCAGAAATATAAATAACGTTAAAAAACTAAACTTAAAAACTTTGCAATTTTAAAGCCACAACTGTTTTTGATTAAAGGAAATTTGAATTTAAATGGAACTCCAGTATTTCAGCTACTATATGAAATATTTTTTGTGTTTCACCATATTTTCCTTTAGATCGACCAATATTTTTTTCTACTTCCTTCGGCTTCAAACTGTGCTCTGTGTTCGCATTCGACTGATACGAATAATTTTAGCAACTGATAAACGAAATCGAATATTAGAAATTAGTGTTCAATTAATTGGAATAATCGAAACTTATGTTGGAGTAATTGGAATAGTTGCAAAAGAAGTTTATTTTTTTTTTATTTGAATACTTTTTCAAATATTCAAATAAATATTCCTCTGTAAGAGTCGAAAAAACCCTAGCCCCATTTCAAACGTTAAAAAGCGCACTCTGTATCAAATATTCTGTAAAATTATCAAATGAGACTGTCGATAATAAATCGACACCTGTTTTTCTTTTTCCTTTCTTTCTTTTAGAAGAAGAGAAAACAACAAACAAGAGTTCTGCCGGTTTTGTTCATTTACATTTGAATTGACAATTACACGAAAGAATTGTATTTCTAAAGTATTTTGATTTTAATATTAAAATCAAAATGAAGAAAAAGGCAACGATCCAATATGTGGGAAAAAAATTATATTTTCAATGATATTGTTTCTGGCGATTTTTGAGATTGCAAAAACTAATTTATAAGATCAAAACAACAACTTGAAAACGCAGGATTGTATCATAGAGGTAGGGATAAAAAAATGTAAAAATTATCTTTATATTGCAAAATTCCATTATAAACTATAAAATAGGTGATTTTGAAAAAGAAAGGATGTAAATATTGTAGCCCGAAAAGATTTTTTCCTTACATTCACTCTCTAATAGTCTGAATAGATAATAGTTTCCAATCGTGATCGAAACATTAACTGGAGAAGTTAGGGAAAAGCAATCCCAATACAATAAGCTTCTTTCTCAGTCGTAAATATCAAATATAACAAACTTTTAGTTGATTTCAGAAATCAAATGAAAACTTTTGACACTGTTAATACAGGGTCCATCCCAAAAGAAATGAGCCTTTTTAAAAAAAAAATAGTTTTATTGAGCAGATCGCTACAACACCTCAAAATTCTTCAAAATAGGATCCTCCTGCATCAATGCACTTTTGGAGACGGGTCTTCCAAGTCCGGAAGGCTTCCTGGTAGGCCTCCTTAGGGATGTCCTTGAGGGCTGCTGTGACATTCTCTTGGATGTCCTCAACCGAGTCCCAGTGCTTGCCCTTTAGCACTCTTTTCAACCGCGGAAACAAAAAGAAGTCCGGGGGAGACAAGTCCGGGCTGTCAGGAGGCTGGGGAACCACGCCACCCGGAGCTGTTTTTGTTCGTCAGTCAACACCCGCGGCACAAGTTTGGCGCACACCTTCCGCATCGATAAATCCTCGGAAATGACTCGATGTACTGTCGATTTCGGAATGTTTAGGGCATCTGCTACTTGATAAACACTGAACCGACGATCGGCGTTCAAAAAATCGCGCACTCGCTGCACGTTCTCGTCGGTTCGGGAGGTTGACGGTCGTCCAGACCGAGGTTCGTCGGCCACCTCTTCCCGGCCCTCCTTAAATGCTTTGTGCCACTTTTTAACTTGCGAGTACGATAAACAATCATCCTTGAAGGCCTCCTGAAGCATTCCAAACGTTTCGGTAGCATTCTTGCCGAGTTTGAAGCAGAATTTAATTGCGTAGCGTTGATCGATTTTTGAATCCATCGCGCCGTGTCGAAAATTGAAAATAGACATTCACGGAAACACCCGTCCTGCCGCTCCGAGAGCTCAGAGCCGACTTGCACCGACCGCGTATGGAAGCTAAGACCCCCCACCACCTGCCCCAAGCGTCAGAGCACGCCGGAATGTACACTCGCGTCCGAAAAAAAATAAGGCTCATTTCTTTTGGGATGGACCTTGTATATAGGTATTTTTTGGATTAGACCAAATTTCTTTGTACTAATTTTTTGAGAAAGCAACTAAGATCAATTTATTCACCTTTAGTTATAATTACTTAGGCCAAATATTTTCAATTTTTTATTTGTGTTTTTTTGATCATTTCTCGTTTTTTGGGCGATTAAGGTAATCTTTAAAGGATTTTTCTGAAGCAAGCACTGTTTTCATAGGGTATTGGATGTTTATTAATGTATTATACAATGGAAGGGATAAAACTATTTTTTTACCTTCAACTCAATTTTCTAATAATTACATTCGAGACTAATGTTTAATTGTAGTTTATGATTTTAATGAGAAAAACGAATGTTTTTTATTTTATTTTAGCTGGTAATTTATAATCTACTCCACAAAAATAAAAGAGCATTATGAAAAAGTAAAGATAGTTTTGTCATATGTATGAATCCTCAACTAGCGATGATACCTCAGGGAATTTATTATGTTGGAGAAATTGTAACCTTTATCATTTCAGCTTCATTGACCATTGTTGGCGAACATAGCAATAAGGAGTTTTCTGTTTTAGGAGTGTCAGAAGATTGATAAGTGGGATTTGAAACTTAATTATCAAAAAACGCAATACATGTGTGTCAACGAAAGAATTATCGCAGGAAAGAAAGAAACAGAAGAAATGCACCGAGTAATATGGAATAAAAATATCAGCCAAGGCACCAAAAAAAAAAAAAAAAAATTCATAGTGTATTGGGAACAATAGTATTGTATATGCCTACAAGTTATAAGATTAGACAAGCTCAGAATCGAGAAAATTTAGAAAAGAAGGAATAATACTTGTTCAACCACGAAAATATTAGAAAATAGATCTCTCCATTGGATTGGACATGTAATATGAATGCTACATGACACACAAATAAAGAAATTAACTCGGTAGTTTCCAAGAGGAAAAAAACATGCACATTGACTCTTTCTTGGGAAATTATGAAAAACGGATATAGAGAAACAAGTTTATAGGAGGCAGAGTGGAAGTAGAGACAGACAAACTCTTTCAGGTAAAAACCTATGAAGAACAGTTATAAACTGAAAATTGAAAAATTAAAATAAACAGAAATGTTTAAATTAAGGAAAAACTTTCTATATCATTATCTACAGGTTTAAATTGGGAGTGTTAACATCTGAGGCGTTACTCTCCATCATTTATACGTTGCTTTTATCTTTTAATTTTTGTTGGGGGTGGGAAACTGATTTTATAATATAATATTATATGTAATAATTCTGCAGTATGATAAGGGCTAGGCTCAGATAAAGATGAACCAAAGTATCGTGGTAATTAAAATCTTGTTAGTAATGGATTAGAAAATGTTATCAGTTTATCCCATTATCCTCACAAAATCGGCGATTTCGAGATTTAGCAACGGTTCCAAACAGCAAATCTTATATGGCAACCATTTCAAAGCACCTCTGGAATTGATATCGCATAACCGACGGCTCGCGGACGAGATTTACTATGTATTGGTGAATATTTTATTCGCGATCAAAGGAAGGATATCCCATAATGCCATTTGACCAGATACATCTTTTATATGAAAACCCTGCAGTTTTCGGACGCATTCTAAACAGAATCTCGAAGTGCACCCGTCTGAGGAGCTGGAAAAGCACATTGTGCGTTTTGAAGGCGACTCGACACTTTGGAAATGCACCGGAGGGTGCCTTTGGCGTGTTCGCAGTAACGCGATTCTAAGGCTTACCTTTCGCAATTCGGCAGCTCGCAAAATGAGAAATCCAATGGCATCGGAATTCGCATCGACTTAGGAATAGAATTACAATATTTCCATCAGTGGGCACATACGCATAAATATAAAGCGCGCGGGTGGGGACGTAAAAATTTTGGTACGTCTCGCAGTATTAGGTTTCTGCCGAATTCCACGTCGCCGTCGCGTTATAAGGATATCAGATTCACAATAAAATGAAGCAGTCTATTCATACTTGCAAAGTGTATGGCATAAAAGCACTTCATGACGAAAATAAAAAAGCAGAAATAACAGAATTTCAAAAAAAACGAAATTGGGTAAAGTTAAATATGAAACTAGCGCGGGATTCAATTTGACAATATAAAAAATAAATCATCTATAGATAAAAAGTATATATTAACGCCTTTTACAAAAAGATCAATGGCAAATAAAAATGATGTAATTAGAAATCAAAATTGTAAAACGCATTAAATGTCTGAAAAGTAACAAACAACTGAACACTGTATAGTGGGAGAAATAATTTAATTTCATCTTTGTGCTGACTGGGGCCATTGACGTTTCAGAAAGCTATTCTTAGGAATTTAGGCATATTATTTATTTTGTCAATTAATATTGTTAGCATGTTAAGAACCATGCTATTTTGTTGGATGAACTGGTTGAACATTGTTTTAAATTTCTTCGAAAATTTAGTTGTCATGCTAGTGCTATCGGCACCCTCTTGTGCATTATGAAGTTCGTTATTTGATGCTGCCTCTACACAGCTTTTAGTTTGCGTGTTTGTAATTAGCTGCTGTGGTGGATTTGCACGAATTGGGTTGGTTGGTGACTTATTGATCTTATTGTTAATATGATTTACCTGGTAATGTTTCTGATAAAATTCACAGCCTCTACAATTTGTTGGAAGATTACCCCCCACAAAGCACATGATGCTAGTGTGATCTTGCTCTTTTTTCAGCTTAAAATACTGTGTTGTTTTCCACATTTAACACACAATTAAATTATTTTTTCAGCACAGGAAAATAAATGTTATGTTAGTAAGTGAGACCCATTTCACTGACAAAATATATTTTAAAATACCATTATATAATGCCTACTTTACGAATCATCCAGATGGAACTGCACGGGGGTACAGCAGCAATAATTAATCATTCAATCAAGCACTATGAGATGCCAAAGTATGAAAAGGATTATCTCCACGCGACTGCGATTCGAGCTTGTGAATTTCTGTACAATCTAGCCATTACTGCTGCTTACTGTCCTCCAAAACACAACTTAAAAAGATTAATTTGAATAATTCTTTCTCACCCTGGGCCCACAATACTGTTCTCACATATCTACCACTAAAGGTTGGTAACTATTAAGTTTATTACAAGAGAGAAATTATTCCTTCTGGTCAACAGGCACTCTCACATACTAGCCAACACGCGGGATCTCTTAGACTTTTTTGTTATAAATGGTTTTTATTCTTCCTACGTAGATGTAGAATCAAGTTATGATTTGTTCTCTGATCATACCCTAGTGATCGCAAGAGTTAGCCCGTGTCCCACCATTTTACCCGTAATTTGTAAGCTTCATACCTAAAAAACTGACCGGGAACAGTATCGCAAGAAGCTAAATGAAGATATTGATTTGTAACTAAACCTAAAAGATTCAACGAAATTGAGTTAACAACAAATAATATAATACAATTGTTACAAGAGGCAGCGCAACAAGCCACTCTCAAAACAGCTTTAGAAATTAAGAAACTAATAGCGAAAAAGAGAAGAGCAAGAGAAAAACTACATTTAATGGCTTAAGCAACAAATTCAACGCAAAATTAAAATCCTGGAACAAAGAATCGTTCAAGAACTACATTATTAGTTTGAATCGCTAAGATAACTCTATTTGGAAACCTATTAAATAATACCGTAACCCAACAATGGCAACAAATCAAATATATTGAGAAACAACAACTCAAGGACCATGAGCCAAGAGCGATCAAGAAAAGACTGAAGTCTTTGCTACTTATCTTGATAAAGTTTTTTTTGTCTTACAGACGAAGAAATTCTCGACTATCTACAAACACCAATGTCAAAAACTAGTACCACTTGGTACTTCGAAGGAACTAAAAAAAGAGATACAATACCTTAACAGTAGAAAATTACTTGGAAATTACCCAGAGAATGTATGATGCTGTTTATATAAATATTCAACGCAATATTTCGAATATAGTACTGACCAGACCAATTAAAACATAGCAGAAATAATTGTAATTTACAAACCTGGAAAGGATCATAATAACGTCACATCTTACCAACCCATTAGTCTGCTTTCATCGGTTTCTAAGCTTTTAGAAAAATTATTGCTTAAAAGAATTGATACAGACTTTACATCTAACGACTGGATTCCACATTATCAGTTTGGCTTTTGACATTGTCATTCAACAACTTAACAGTGCCATTCTATTATACATTTATTAACGCAGCCTTAGAAAATAAAGAATACTGCCCAGCAATATTCTTAGACATAAGCCAGGCCTTTGACAAACTCTGGCATCTTGGGTTATTATATTAAGTCAAAGATATTTATTTACGTTTTTTAAATTACTCGAATGGTATTTGACTAATCACAAATTCTATACAAGGGTAAATCACGATGGCTCAACTGTACATCCCATTAATTTAGGAGTCTCTCAAGGTAATGCATTAGGACTGCTGTTATATTTGTTCATTTCTGATATTTCAACGACCGATAGTATTGCACTGGGAACATTCGCAGATGATACGGTAATCCTTACTTCACGTACTAGGCCTCATCACTCCTTTTACAATAACTGAGGACGCTCCAAGTATGGCGTCAGAAATGGATAATTAAAATAAATGAACAAAAGTCGTCCCATGTAATTTTTAGGCTCAGTAATGAACTAGGCCAACCGATTTATATAAACAACACAGAAATTCCTCAGGCAGTCTTGGTCAAGTATTTGAGTCTGCACCTAGATAACAAACTAAATTGGAAACGACATATTATCCGGAAAATAGAATAAATGGATGCGAAATAAAAGGAAAAGTATTGGTTATTAGAACGAAAAATCACATCTGTTACTGGAAAATAAGCTTCTACTTTATAAAATCATAATTAATATGGACATACAGAACTAAATTATGGGAATGTACCAGTACGTCTAATACTGCAATCATCTAAAGGTGTGAATCAAAAATATTAAAAGTCATTACTAATGTCTCCTAGTATGTCACAAATGAGCAGATCCACTAGGACTTAAAAATCCCTACTGTAAGGTACGACATCCATAAAAAAAAGCGTTAGTTACCAAGGAAGCTTGAAACACATACAAATCCTCTGCTACGACCTCTGTTAGAAAAAGAGAGACATTGTTTGTTTTTCCTTCTTTTGAAATATTTCTTCCATTCTCTGTTCCATACTGTTTCTTAGTCTTTCTATTTTCTTTTTCGTGAATTTTCGTGATTCTTATACTTTCTTAGTTAGTGCATTTAATAGCTTTTTTCTGTTACTTTCTCTATTATTATAGAGGTCTAGCTTTGTTGTAGGTCATTTCTTATACCCCCGTTTTTATACTTATCTTTTTTCGGTTTCTCTTCTATTTTTGAACTATTTTGTTTTTGTTACTATTATTTTGCTTTCTGTTTTGTAGTTAAAGGCTAGTTATTACTCCCATAGATCATAGTACTGCTACCGTGTTGTAAATTTTATTTTTTATAGTATACTTGTATAACGAAGGCATCTTTATAATTAATTTAGACAGTTCCACAATTTTTCTCTTAAGACCATATCAAATACGACTTTCAGGTCGACCAACATTAGATATAGTACTTTCTTTTGATCATTTAATCCTTTCTGTTACTTTTATAATTATGTTCATGTATCTTGGATTTGTTTTCCTTTCTTCAAAGTTACTTGTTCTTTATCTTAATTTTTCTTCTAGTTTTTTCTTGATCTTTTCTGTTTTTTGTGTATTTTGCACAAAGGTGATGCTGTATAAATATCTCTATAGTTTTCCCTTTTTGTATAATGATATAACACTTTTCTCCATATTTTTAAATATTGCATTTTTTGTCCACAATGTTCTAAAAAAAGAGTGCTATCTGTTTTAGCATTTTCGTTTACCCCTTATAATTAATTTTATTTCGTCGCTTTCTGTTGCTTTGCCAATTTTAAACAAATTTATTGTTTCAGTTACTTCTTTTATGTCACTGCCATTTTTGTACTCTCATTTAAAATTCGTTTCCTACTTTATTCATGTATCGTCTTCAGTTGCTCACAACACTCCACTTTTATTTTTGTATTCTTAGTGTTCTCTAAGTTTCGTATGTATTTTTTTTATTGATTTTTAAATGTTTTGTTGTTTTCAAAAACTTGCCTATTGTTTGATATTCGATTTCTATCTCTTTTCTAAACACCAGTATTTTTATTTTGCCTTTATTACTTCTCGTCTGACCCTTTCCTTTTTTGTTTATAACTTGCTTTATCTTCCATTTTTTGTTCTACCGTTTACTACTTTTTCTAGTTTTATTTATTCCCTCTATTCTTAACAATTCTTTTGCTGTTTCTAATATTCTCTTTTTATTTCGATTTATGATCTTTTCTTTTCCAAATTTCCCCGTACACCCATTTTCTTTACTTCTTATCCTTCCCATCCTTGCGTTCCAATCTCCTATTATCCAAGACTTTTCTATCCCGTTATCGTAATTCATCCAATTAATTTTGTAATATTTCGTAAAATTATTTTTTGTATCTCTGTATTCTCTCTAGGGGCGGGTATTTGTATTATTGTTATCGTTAATTAAAAGTTTGTCTATGCTTATAAACCTAAAGTTTTTTTTCTATTTTTTCTCTACAATAAATGCGAACCCTTCAACTGTCTGTTCTGTTATCTTAACTCCTGAATATCTTAGTGTGTATCTATTTGATAGGACGTTTTTCCTTGTCCTTTTTTCTTAGCTCTGCTAATTTTTAGTGTATAGATTTCTCTTCTTTTCTATTTATCCATGCTCCTATTTCAATTTTTTATTTGGCAACGTATTTTATACTTTTCTACTGTAGTTTCTTTTTCATTCGCCTCTCTCGTATGCCGGGTCGTAAATCTATCTCTATCATTATTTCAATTTTTTTGAAACTAGTTTTAGTGTCTTCTTGTTCTATTCCATCAGCCAAACATTTATTTCTGCCTAAGCTTCGGCGAATTTTTCCCTTATTTTCTCGCTTTATTTCTAGTTATTTATTTGCATTTTCCTCTCTGATTAGTTCTAATTCAATAAATATATCCTTTCCTTTCGGTTTGTTTATTTTAATATTTCAACTTTTTTTTGACTATTTATCGATTTATATTTTCCCCTTTTATTTTATAGGCATTATTTACTACAACCCTCAACTTTTTGCTTTTTTCTAATTCTTCTTCCACTTCGTCAATTTTTGGTTTAAGCTCTTTTTACGTCTATTCCTTTCTTATACCCCTTTGTTTATTTCTTTATTTTCAGCTTTTCACAATATTTGATGTACATTCGCTGCCTTACTTTCTCAATCTTTGCAAATGCGACAATCACACACATTATGTGCTCACTCATAGGCGCCTAACTCCCAACTGATTCAGCCAGTGAAATAGTCCTCATTCACGCATGCACATTACTCTGCTCTGATTGGAACTCAAATTACATTAGGACCGCGCAAACTGTTTTCATTGTATTAATATTGTTGCCTAGACATTTTCAGAACAGATCTCCTATATTTTTTTATATTCAAAAACATAGGAAGCGAATTATTTTGCTCAAAGTACTAAATAGTTTAAGTAATGCGTTAATAGGAAACAGTTTTCTGATTTTTTTTCGGCAAAACGCTTCATGTGTTTTTAATTCTAACAAAATCCTAACAAAATAAATAAGCAAATCTGAGTTAAAAAAATCCAAAAGGTCACATTCGTTCTCATTGTCTGCCATAATGAATACATTAGATGTATAACAATGGAAGAGAAACACAATTCAAGTTTAGTTTGCCTCCTTTTAAGTAATGATTAAAAAAAACATTTATTTCAGTTGTTTTAGTTCCTTAATAATTTCCTCTTAGCCACTTCTACAGAAAGCAACAAAACAAGGAAAAGTTTTCCAATAAAACTGTTTTTGGACTCATATTAGCTGCAGCTTCCAATTTATTGGGCATTACACGAGTTACTGGTCATTTCCTAAATTGATAAGAATATAAAGCAGCTTACTTTCACAGAGCTCTGTAGGAAATTGTCGGCGCTTAGCACGAAATGAACACCGCGTTTTTCTTATTCCGCAGTTGCGTTTGTCGGTACCGCGAATTTATAGACGTGTGACTAGGAACATCGCCGAAGGGAATAGAGCCCCTACTTCTCGAGTCTGTACTATATAAATAAGAAATAACACAAGAAATAATTGCCGCTCAGGATCACTTATATTGATAGATGAGAGCAGTCTCGGAGTAACTGTCTAGCATCACGGCATAAGATGTACACTCGTAATTAGCCCTGCATGGCGCGATCGTGGCAAACTGTAAGAAGTTGCGGACTCAAGACGTTAATCTCGATTGTGTTCGAACTCAACCGCTTGGTCTAATAGGTTCGAACCCCAGCAAATCGAGCTCGCAACTTTCGCAATTGATTTAAACGTGACAGCAATTCATTTAGCCGTACAAAGCAAAAAAGTAGCCGCCGTTCCCGAAACACGAACTGCGCGGGAGACTAGTGATAAGCTCATATGCTTAAATCTAAAGATCCCTCACCTCCTATAAAGCTATCAAGCAGCATCTAGGGAGGATTTAGTGTGCCAGGTGCTATTCACGCAAATAATCTCACGTATATGCTGCTGCAAAAACCATAAGACTAGTACATCTTGATGCATATGCAGCTTGCACGAAAGGCCCTATCAGATTTATGTGAGAATAAATATTGTGATGAAAATTTTGTAACCATTCAATTTTGAAAAAATTCTTGCACTTTCATTAAATTACCGGTATTATAGTTATGGCTGATGCGTGTACGTGTGATAGAAAAAGTTACTTTTAGAGGGAAAATGTAAGTTCTAAACTATAAATCAAGTAGTAACAGAGATAGCTAATTACAGTCAGTAAAAAATTAATTAAAAGTATTAACATTGGAAATCTAAACAATTATATAGTGAGGTTAAAATGAAAAAAGTGATGACAGGAAAAAACCCCTTAGAATAAAATTTATACTTTTTATCTTTCATACAAGACGGGATATTAATACAGAATACTAAACATAACCAACGACTCTAAACCAGCCTAAGAAATAAATGAAGATATATATTGTAACAATTCTTAATTTTTTAAAACAAGAACTTAAAAATGATTAAAATAACATTGTATATCGTTTTTTCCTTACAGAAAAGGAAAGCACTGTTACCAAAATTAAAAGAAGCAAGCGCTCAAAGCCATTATGCAATGATTAAATATAATAAACACATAATTCACGGAAATGAGGACGAAGAAAAGAGTGTGGAGTATGAATTAAAATCAGAGGAGGGAAAAGAAGCCGAAGTTAATGAAGGAAATGAAATAAGTGAAATAAATATAAGAAAAGAAATAGAGAGAAGAATATATTCTAATAACAATAACCAAATTTTTAATAAAAGAACGAACCCGAAACAAGAAATAAATCGAGAAGGACGAGAAGGAACGAAAAAGGGAAAAATGTGGATACAAACATTTACGATCCCGATATTACAAAAATAGCAATCAAAACATTTAAATCATGGTATACCTTCGACTACATATGTAATAAATACGGCTAATGATAATGGAAATCAGTTGAAAAAAAAAGAGAAAAGGAAAAATAGAAAAAGAGAAGGATAACCAAAACAAAGGCAGACACGAGATCTCTATACAAATAGCGCACAAGAACGATATTAGAAAAAAGTTTTTAAATTAGCACTCCTCAGAAGACTGGTTACTAGAAGAGATCAAGAACCCCCAAAATAAAAATACAAAACTAACATAACAAAGTAAGCAAAACATACAAGATAGAACGAAACACAAAGAAATAACTAAAAAGTTGTACATTAATGGTAAAAACATTGAATTGGAAGGAAAGATTATTTTAGTTAAAACAGACACTAACAAAAATTAACTATTATGTGCTAGGACTTGCAGAAGCAAAAAGAGAAAGCGAGAATATTATAGAAAAAAAAAAATGTAACAAAATTTGATACTATAAAAGAGGAAATGGAATAGGATTCCAAAAGTAGCAAAGTAGATAGAAGAAATAAAAGCCTATTCTGATAAAATAGCAACATTATGCCTAAGATTTAATAAAAAAATAGCAATATTTTAAGTATATGCACTAACAGAAACAGCTTTAAAAGAGGAATTAGAAAATTTTTACGATAACTTGGAAGAAGCAATGTAAGGGGTAATGATTTAAAACAAACATGTAATAATTTTGAGCGATTTGAATAGTAAAGTGAGGGCACATAGGTTGGAAGAGAAGGTGACTATTTCCATATCAAAAAGACTAGTTAGCCCTTGCTTAATAGTCTTTTTGATATGGAAATAGTCTTCCAATTATATTTCTGGAAAGCGTGTTATAGTACAATATCCAGAGAATAACAAATTACATAAGAAAGAAAACTCCATTTTTCACAAAAGAAATTTTGAACAAAACAACTATAACCACTTTTTACAAACTGACAGTTATTTCTTCTTCCTTCTTAGCCGGATCTTTATAACTGACTCAACAGTGGTTACAGTTATTTAATTCCAAATTTCTTTTGTGGAAAATTTGATTGTTTACAAGCATCTCAACATCGCCAAATCATAATAAAACTTTGGAATATAAAAATATGTTCTTCAGCTTTTTCTGTTAACATAAGTACAATTTGCTAATGTTCTTCTGTTTTAGCTAATTCCATATAATTTTTTTTGGTATTCAAAAATTTATTTTTATTTATTTTTGTTTTTTGCCTTTATAGTGACTAACAATCTCTGTTCTTGAATTCCAAACGGCAATTAACAAAATTGGAACTTTGTGTTTTGATCCATTATTTTCGAAAACGGGAACTGTCAAGAAAAGATACTGCAAAAAAGATTTTCGATGCCTAAAGGCAAGAAACTGTGAACCGTGTGACTGTTTTGAAATAGTACTAGCGATTTGATTTTGGTGACCTTATCCTTGAACATCAACTACGTTCTATCTTGGATAAAGAAGACTCGAAAACTTGATCAAACACTCGCTATTTGTCGAATGGACTCGGCGTCTTGCACATGACTGTCTGAATTCTAAGCTAAGACAAGATCCTCTCTAACTGACTGAAACACAAACAAGTAGCTCGAGATTTGTCGCCAAATGTTTGAAAATTCTTTGGATGATCAGTTTTGGAAGCACGTTATCACTAACAATGAATTTCTCTGGGCAAAAATCCGCCACCAGTTGTTCAACAGGAACATTTTAGCAAAAAAGTTATAATTTCATTCTGGTAAACTGCTAACGGTCTTGATTGGTTTTAAATGTAAAAGTAAATACCGAGCTGTACAGCGAGTAACGTGTTTACAATATTTCCAAGCAAAAATACACAATTTGATCAATGGCAAACGAGCTCTTCTTTAATAAAACAACGCCTCTGCATATCCTGTCACAAAGATAACAGATAAAATTGCAACACTGTATTCAATTAATCCCGATCTTGCATCTTATGATTACGGCCTAGATCAATCTATGGTGCACTTTTTGCGAGGTCAGTTAATCGATTTAAACAATTCTTTGTTTTGAAGTCTGTAGTTTGGTACCGTGGTCACATCCAACAACGTGCAGAGCGCTAGCAAAAAGTCATTGATAGTGATGGAATATATTTTGAAGAATAGTTGCAAATGTCAGCAACACAACGTAATGGAAATCGTCTACAGTAGCTCTTGTTTAGAGGAAGAAAAAGATGAAGTCACTTTTAAAGATAACCGTTTTTTTTTTTCGTTGGAGCACACTTACTGACACTGCAGCTTTAAGGGCTTGTTATACCCATTAACGTGAAACTTAAACACTACAACTTCACATACATCCATGAGTTTTCAGTGAGATTCGAACACGTCCGCGTTTTGATTTCCTGAACAGTGGAATATTCGTTCTTGACCAGTCGCCTACAGCGACGACTCAAGACAGTTTACAAAGTGTAAAAATCTCGGATGTTTTGAATTTGAAGGGTTTGAGAAAGGAGAACAACATTGTGAAAAATAAACCCAAAAAAGGTGTACTGCTTTTTCTTTAGGCCCGGAAGTCTGTATTTGTAACTTTTGTCTTTAGACCCAATTATGAATATAATGGAACGTTTATTTGAAATATTTTTAACTAATTTTTCTGGTTGAGGTATTATCTTTATTAATGTGATATAATTATAAGTTCTCATAACCATTTTATGAAGTAACTACAATTTTCTTTGGGTGGCTAAATTTTGATAAACATAAATATACAGTCATAAGATATTCCCATAGGAACATGCATCAAGATTCGGTGGAAAAAAATATCGATAGGGAATGGCAGAAATACATTCGTCAAAAAAATAAGAGCCAATGACCTCAACCTTACTTGCTGTACAAAAAACAGTAATACGTTTGTCCCTCGTGGATATTCGTGGGTTGTTATCACTCCAATAAAAAAAGTTTTGTTTATTAACACAATTCGACAAGTAAAAATCCACATAATTCCAGGCGATTTTGCCAATTACGTTTGAAAAGTTCGTGTACAACGACCATCTTGAATAGATGAAAACGAAGATCTTGGTCCAAATTTGCCGTACAGTACAACTCGCAGATGACTTTGGAGACTCATCCTTAATTACAGAACCAGTGCTTCTAAAATTCCCTGCCAACAACAAAATCTAATTTTAATGAGAAATGAGGCTTAAAGCACAAGTTGAAAGCTCATCCGAAAAGCACGTTATACGGTTACAACAGAATCATGTTATAAATGTATGCTTTTACAGCAAAATAATATGGCTCTGCTCTCGGACCACCCTTCGCTTTATAACCTTTCTTTGAAATTAGGGAAAAAGTTTTGCCACATTCTGCATTTCCTTATTCTACCCTAACTTATAAATTTACTAATGATTTTAGCTACACTACATTACGTCATATAATCAACCTATGGAACAGTGATAATATAAATTTAATATTTGTATTTCTGTTCTTTTTTCTCTCACTAGACAGAAGTTGTATTAAATCAATTTTGTGATACGTATTGCGTAATAGGTTAAAATATTTTTTAATTCTGTGTTAATCAAAAATTTGTTGGGCGCAGTGTTATCTAAATTATAAAACCAGATTTTTGCTTCTTTAATAAAGTGAATCAGTCAAATCAAATTTAAGTAGCAGCCCCAAGCAAACCGAATCAAAATTTGACAACGCTATTATTTGTTTTGCTTCTAGAGCATTTCACGTCCAATATTTCGACCGAAAAGAATATCTCAGACTTCGCTTTCGATTTAGCAAAACGAAGTTATACATCTCCGACCAGAGTTTGCCTAAAACTTTACTGGGAGTAATTTTATATGTAGTTGCTTATTGTTTCAGCCTACTTTAACGTTTAGAAGTATTTTTTACTTCTGTGTTCAAATTATCCAATTAATGTTAATACTTACGTGTTGAATTTCGTAATTAAAGTACTGCTACTGATGCGCCTGTTTGCTTATTATTTATGATCTCTACTAACAGAGATGTTGATGTAACTTGCTAGGTATAGAAGCCACCAAACATTTAAAATTGTAATACAAAATACAAAGCTTGAAAGTAATGAGAAAGTATTACGAAATCTAACATTTGAAATTTTTGAAAGTAAGCGAAAAATCTGACACTGCTCTACTTAAAATCCATATAATTAGTAATCTTTTGTTTAGTCAATTTAACATTAAAAAGTAATACCAAATTTAAGACTTTGTACTTTTAGGAATGTAATTATTATTTAAATTGTGCTTATATCACAATTAATCACAGCTTGGATGAGATTTTCTTCAATTATGTTCCATTATCCAACCTCTTTGCGTTGCGGATTTTATAGCCACCAAGTAAATGTTGAGACAATAGCACGGTCCCTTTTCCGCAAACCATTCCAGAACAAATAGCATCTAGCCTTTCAGGCTTCGTTGATTGAAAGCTGCAGTAATCTCCCTTCGAATAACACGTTCGAATGATTTCATCAGCGCGCTGCACATTGTCGCTGCGTGATTTATCAAATGCGTGGACTTCGCCTTCTCCAAATAAATATGTAATTCGCCCTTAGCCATTTATTATTTTTAAAAAAATATTTTTTACAAACACTTTCTTTAATACTCGCACATTAACGAACAGTAATTAGCGTGGCGCAGTAATAAGAGCGTCAGAATTACATTAAGTTCTCTGTTCATATATTCGGACGGGCAGTACTTTTGTACAAGATGAATATTAAAAGACTAGTTTCAAGTGGTAACTCTCCAATACCTTTATTCACAAATTATAAAGACCAAATGATGAAAGGGTATCATAATAAACTGTTTCAAAAGCAATAAGAAAGTAATGCTTCAATTATATATTAATTCCGCCTTTTCTTTTCTTTTTTTCACGTCTAAAGTACCCAGGTACCAAATTTAAAAAATCTACCAACTCCTACAATCAGTAAATAAAATAAAATGAGTAAGATAAATATGATAATAAAAATTTAAATAAAGATCTGGGTTAATTTTTGATCAACATTTGCTCTAGCAGACCAAACAAATTCTTGAAACAATATTCTAACTGTTTTGAGTGAGCGTTCAACAATGTTATCTTGTCTTATTTGGAAGAGTAATCAATACCTAGTAATAAGAGAATTAAGAGTAATTTAAACAAGTTATGAGTTGACTTTTTATTTTAGAGTTCAAAGGAATTCAGATAATAGACTATAAAGTTGAAGATGTATGTAAACTTTTTGTGTTGTTACTACCGATCTTAAGTCATGATAAGCTTCTCTCAATTTTGATCTCAATAATTAGAGTTTGAAGAAAGACTACATATTAAGAATTTAAAACAGTGTCTACAAGATACTCATAAAAAAACATTTGAAGTTTAAAATACAAAACATTACTTTAAATATGAAACCCTGTCCTACCTTAAGCAGATTTTTTTAATGAATTTTTGCAGCTTTTTCGACAATATTCATCAGTTAGATAAGAAAAGATTAGGAAACCATTAGTGGATTTGACACAGCGAATATATCAACCTCAGGTTTTGAATAAGGAATTGAAACATCTAGAACAAGCCTTATCAGCGAATGGCTACTCTAGGACAGAGATAAAAAGAGCAATCCAACAAATGCCCACGCAAACCACAATCAAAATTGGGCATAGTAGGCAAAGTTTTTCTCTTCTATCAATAGGAAGATTCCAAACAAACACAAGTTGAAAATTGACGACATCACTACAACAACCAGCAAATGACTCTTATGACGAGGCCTACATTAGGACTACAGGTAAATAAGAGACCCCACACCGTTTACCTCTAAAAGTGCTGTTGGAGCTACCCAATCTCACATCCGTAGATAGTGATCTCGACAGCGATTTGTTAAACCAGACCAAAGAAATCTTGTCGTAACAAGCACTAATAAGGTGAAATTTTGCTGCATCAAATTAGATCTTTTATCTACGAAAAACATTAGATCACAGGGCGTTTTTTCGGGAAAACTGTTCACGGAACTACCCAATCCCGCTTACGTGGACAAAGGCAGCCATAGCACCAACGATATGGGGTAGAGGCTCGCGCAAAGAACCTCGATGGTTGTTTGTTCAATGTGGTATCAAAGTCGAGTGGTCTGAGTTTTACTTTACGGTGCAGATTCGTAAGGTTTTCTCTAAGCTACCACAAGATTTTATAAAATAGAAGCTCACAAAAATGACCAGGATGGTAGCTCGACAAATGTGGTAAATGAAACTTTGCTACTCAGTCTTACATCTCGTCAGATGTGGTAAAGGAAACCTTACCAACAGGAGAACTAGGGGGAAGAAGGACCCGATAGAGGTGGCTACTCCATTCATTATCAATTACTACCTAAACTAAAAAAAACAGCGACATCTACACCTAAGCCAACTCAAAAAGTCAGCCATTGTTTTGTCTAATTTCACTTATCTATATCTTGAATTGCTGTTTGTAAGAATAAAAACAGACCACTATGTCAGGAAAACTAAAAATATGCTACTTATAGCTAGCAGGTTAACATCAGCAGATTTCCCTAGAATGTCAGCGACCTTTCCCCTAATATCAAGGGCTTTTAAACTCCAAATAAGGCTCAACGACCCAAAAAACAAACAATTCAATATTAAAATACTGACAGCAATAAGTCAGAAATTATTATTAGTCTTAAATCGCAATTTTAAAGTTTGTAACTTACTAAACCCTATTAAATCTACTGAAACTGACCAGAAGAACTTTACTTATTTACTTACTTATCCAAGATCTCTCCTACCTTAGTTGTATAGGTAATAATTCTTCTTCATTTTTTCCTGTTCTTGGCCTCATTCTTTGTTTGGGTCCAGTTCATGCCTTTTTTCTTTAATGATTCAGTTATTTCTGAGTTCCACCTTCTTGTTGCTCCTTCCCTTCTTTTTTTCCCCGGTCTGTGCCTCCCATATAGTTTTCACCACTGTATTATCGTCCATTTTCACTGTGTTCGGACCACCTCAGCAGTTATCGCTTAGGGTACTTTCTATTTAAGTCTCACTTCAATTATTCTTCTGTACATTTTAAAAGTAGTATATAGCAGGGATATACTTCTGCAATTATTGCAGTTTGCATAATTGAGGATATTATTGATTTTCTCCATTCCAAACGGATAATATTTGTTAGCTAGATTTGATTTATTAACGTGTGTTCTAGTCTTATCAGTTTTATTCCTAGAACTCTTCTAATTATTAGTTTCTCTATTGCATTCTTTACTTCCTTTATTTCTGTTTCTTTTTCTTCTTCTTCCACTTCTTGTTCTTCTATTCTATCCGTGGTTCTTTATAATACGCTTTCATTCTTTCTATTATCTCATCGTCCTTTGTTAGTGTCTGTCCTTTTTTATTATTAATGTTTTCGGAGGGGGAGATATAATTTATTAGGATTCTTAGAGTACGATTCAGTAGTTTTGCGTTCGCTTCCGCGTTTTTTTTCCATCTGTGTTCCAAAACCTTTTTTGCCTTCTTAACTAGTGTTTTTACTTTTTCTCTCCGAGTCTTTTTTGCTCTTATTATTTCTTAAGTATTTTTTCCATAATTTCTTTTTCCTCTTAACATTTAATTATATTTTAAATATTCATTTTTGGTTTATTTTCTTTTTTTTTGACACGTTCTTATAACAACAATTACTAAATAGTAGTCACTGCCTACACTATATCCCCTCCTTACTTTAACATCTATACCTTTTTCTGTAGTTAAAAGGTCTATTTTTGACTTTTTTCCTCTGTTCGGCGTCTCTCGGCATCTCTCCTGGTGCTGGACATGCATGTTTCCTATAGAGAAGTTTATAATTCTTTGTCCATTTGTGTTTTTCCACCGTATCTTTCAAAGCAATCTCCTGTGCTTTGGGGGCAGTTTTCTACTCATCTATTCCAGTCTACTATAAGCATTATCGTATTTATCTTTTCTTCTACTTCTGTTTGTACTGTGTTCCAGAACTCTTCTACTTTCTCCTTTGCTTTACCCTCATTTGGCCCGTAGACTATTATAATTGTATAATATTCTGATTCCACTTGAATTTCTAGTCTCATTATTATTTCAGATGTGTATTTTTATTCTCTCTATACCGTTCTCTTCCATTATGTCAGTTAGTTCCAGTTGTTTTTTTCTCCCTATTCCTTGAACGTTCAGAATTGCCAGTTTTTATGATTGTTTCCTAAATTTCTTGTCTTCTTTCATTTCTTTTATTTTCTTTAATTTTTTGCCATATTTGCCAAATTCTTTTTAAATTTCCATTTTGTTACTTTTGCCTTTTTCGTTCAATTCGAATATTATTAACTGACAATTGGCCAAATATTGAGTGAAATGGCGGAGCCGACTTAAGTATGACTCTCTCGGTTATTTGTCAGGACTCGAAGAACTTTACGATTTGAAAAACTAACAGATAACACTGAAACTAACCAAACAGATCAAACTAGGGACAATATTAATAGTTGGTTGCCATAACTTGTACAAACGAGGAATGTTCTTAGAGAACAACTTGTTTACATTATTTGTATGAGGAGAACTTGTACTTGTATTTGTACTTCTGCTAAAAACTAACTTTCAATAAACTCTAATAAAAGAAGCCGGTGAAAAGACTACTATGTTTAATGAAGATAATGAATATTTTCAGTAAGATTACAGCGCTAGTAGGAGTAAATCACATTTGACCTTTACAAGAAAAGTTTTAAAAATTCAAGATAATTTGAAAAGTTGCTACAAAAAAACTTAATTATCAAGGAAAATAGGATCGTGTACCGACCTTAACAAAAGTTACTTGGAAAATGTACCGTCAAAATGGCTTTAGGTACTTTAGAGTTTTATCTTAGATGATAAAATTAAGTCTGAAACAGGAAGGTTTTGCAATTTGCTTATTTGAAAACATCTTTTTGTTTCTGAATGCGCATTCTGAAAATCTGCTCATTCGCGAAATGTTGCAATTTAAATTTGGTACGTTCGTATATACTCATCAAAAGTACATTACGGCTTATCCGTTTTATTGGCAGCGCGCTTGCACAATGGCTGTTAGGCAGTCGATCCGTTCGATCAAACCAGATTAGGTGTAAAAAACCGTGAGAAATTCGACAGGTGATATCTATTGTTGCCGACAAAGAGAGCAAGATAAATGAGTCTCGAAAAATCCACGGATTAAATTCCGTCGCTGCTTATTGAATACATCTCGCGCACAAAATCGGCATTTAAAAATCGCTGTTCCTGTCAAAATTAAAGCGGCTTAGGCGCCGAGCGCGCGCGCCCCCGAAATGCAGATCCGCCGGCAACAATTGCCTTAATTTCTCCAGGAGCAATCAAAGGATAATTCAGAGTTATATATTTGCATTCCTTGGGCAGTTTTTCTTTTGAAAAGCCACGCGCCATTTGCATAACATCACCCTTTACATAAGTAAGGCGCTGGAAAGAAACCAAATTAAAGCGCAGTTTTACATTTAAAATGAGAGTCTGCCGGAGGAATTTAATATGCCGTATTTTGATGCGCGATTCTGTAATAACTCTTTATTTCATGCAAATGACAGCTGGGAGATACAGATTAATCTGCAATGACCCAACAACGGGCAATCGAAACAAATGAATAGGAGCACTGGCAGAGCTAATCCCTTTTAGGGTAGACGGTATGAGGATTATAAAACCGCAGAACTTAATCCAAGTTGCCGTTTAAATTATATGTACACTCATTGTCGCAAAAATTGGCATATTCAGAACGAATTATCTAAAAGAGACAAAAGTCGGTGTGGTATACACCCTTATCGATGATATTACGAGATAAGCGCTAAAAATTTCCAGCCTGAGTATGTTTCAGTTATAATAGAAACAAAATAGCGACAATCTCAGATATCGCTATCTTTTATTAAACGCTCATAAAAATTTCAGCCGGCTATTTATCTTAGTCGCCTAGCAACAATCACTTGAGTTGGTAGTGACGCGTTATTTTCCACAATGTTGAAAATCGGATTCCTAACTGTAATTAAATTTCTTACTAGAAAATGTATTATTCTCGATGTTATTAAATAACGTTTTGATTATATGGAAGGTGACTCTACCTTTATATTTCGCTGTAAAGGAATGGTCAAAACAATTTCGCTCGAACTGGGAAATCATCGAAGACAAACCACGTACAGGTCGAGTGCTTTCAAAAAAAAAAGTCGCCTCGTCGAGCGTGACATGCTATAAGAGAGGCGTTTAAGAGTAAAAGGAGTATCAGTAAGCTTAAAGCTTTCTGATGCAGTCGTGAGCAGCTTTATTGAATAAAGTTAGCACCAGATGGTACCCCGACTTTCGCCAGCGGTTCAAAAATAGCAACATGTGGGGTGTTGTGGATAACTTTTTAATAAAGTTGCAATAACAAAGAAGTTGTTTAATTAATTGTTACAGGAGCTAAATACCATAAATCTGTACTATGATTTCCCAACAAAAAGAAAGTCAATATAATGGCACAGACTGAAGGAAAAACGGACGAGGAAGGCAAAGAAAAAAATTTTGAGATTTGAAGGAAATTTTGATATTGGATTTTAAGGAAGGGGGCGCAGTGCTAAACGAAGAGTATTACGCCAGATTACTGCATAAACAGCACGAAAACATCCCTATCCACAAGACTACAATTTTCCAGGTTGCTAAAAAGGAATGTGGCTTTGAAGAGCTTCTCCACTTACCCTGTAGCTCAGACCTAGCTCCTTATTTTTAAAACTAAAGAAAAACGTTCGAGTTAGAAAACTTAATAACGATAAAAAGATGCAAGATGCTGTTTTAAACCATTTTGCAGATAAAACTTCATAGTGTTTTTCCAAGGATATTAAAATGCCAATTTTAAGGTGTAATGAATGTGTTGAAATACATGAAGACTCATACGTAAAACTGCTACTAGGGTATGCTAGTATAGTTACAATCCTGGTAACATAAATGGCCGTAGAACAAAGTTGCACTATAATATGTTAGGTAGCGGAGCATACCTCAGCGATGTAATCGACCAAAATATGAAAAATCTATAGAGTTTAAGAAAAGAAGAATTGTTCAACTAGTAAATTAACCTCCAACTGAACTTTTGACATTGAATTATGCGACGGTGTTAAAACCCATAATAACATAAGAAAACAAATTTGCGCTGAAGCAGCTTGGAGTGACCCAGAATGACCATCAAAAGTAAAAATCGCGTCATTAACTAACAAACACAAGCTCATCCAACGGGGTCTCTTTCTACAATCCATAAATATACAGCGCCACTACTACTAACTTCTTTTCCATTCGTATTATTGCAAGATATCTTATAGAAGGCACTTACGTGGTCTTATATTAACACACCAACAACGGCAGCTTTATTTTCTGATATATCATGAACGGATAGCATAAACAGCTAAGGTCCTTGAGACCAGTCTCGAACTTCAGTCCTTTTGATATGATCTGTATGTAGTTGGACCGGGAAGGCCGCCACCGCACCGTTTTACGGGGTAATCAGGTTGTTCTGTCTCTAGCAAATCATGAAACGCTAAAAACGAGCATCCTCTTTAATGCCAATTCAGGACCATCGTATTTAAATATGAAGGAATACTAGACGGCGCGCAAATTTAGACTCAAGTGCTGAGTAATGCACTTCTAGAACTGGTGATCTCATAATGTTGTAAACAATCTCCTAAAACATTGGCTGGACGTTAATACGTTTAGAAAATTCTATGGCTTTGTGTGTTTGCCTTCGTACCCCAACTTAACCCCCCTCCCTGTACTGTGGTGTGCTGTAGCCACCGTTTTATAGCCCAGACTTGGCGGGTATAGATAATGTAAAAAATAGCTATTATCAAGTCTGCCAAACCATATTGACACATGTATCCACGTTAGGGGTGGTGCAGCAATATGCTAAATGTTCATTGTAAATTTTGAAAATTTTGAAACGAGGTACCCTACGGAATGAATACGTGGAGTACTTTGAAAGTATCCCTATCTAGAATCCTTAGATATCACATCTTTCCCCATTTAACTTATAGGACGTAGAAAAGAAATTTAGGTTTATATTTGATTCACCCACGTACTTATCTATAATTATTACAGCTATTATAGCTATCTTCTTTTCTTATAGATTAGCATTCTCAGAAACTTTACTTTTTTCATTGTCTTTTGGTGTATTTGCCATATTTCCTCTTTTCTCTATGCATATTTTACCATTTTTGAAGTAATATAATTTATTGGTAGATTCAATTCTTTTTCTTTAGAAATATTTTAATTGTTTCTAGTTCTGCACAGTATCCTAGTTTTAGGTTAATATTTATTTTCTTTATTAACTCTCTATGAAAGTTAATATTTATTTTGTTTTCCATTTTATAATAAAAATGCTTATGGTTCTCCTCATACACTTCCTTGTTTTCAAATTTAACCTACGCTCGTTTTGCTTTTTTGATTTCTATTAATACCTGTCTCCTCTTCTTCTTATGTTTTGCATAGTACTGAAATAGTTTCCGTACTATTTTTTTATAATTCCTTCTCCTCGTTTTGGTATTAATTTTAAATTGCAAAATCTTTTAATTTAGAGCTTCTTAATTTTTTATTTTTTTTATTTCCTTAAGAGTTTTTATCGCTTCTTTATAACTGATTTTCCTTCTTTTTATTTTCTTTGCTACGTTATCTTATAGATGTTTATATATCACAATTTTGTGGTTGCTATAATTATATTATTATTTCCACATATTGCTGTTCTCTTGCCATTTCTATTTTGTGGTTATTTCTCTTCGATCGCCATGTATTCCTTCACTTCTTGATTATTTGCCCCAATACTTCTGTTAAAATCTTGAAATTCTCTTTATTATTCAAACATGTTACTGTTACTTACTGTTTACGACGCTTTTTATTTCTTTTATCTCTAGATAGTAAGATGCATTTTAAGGGCAAAGCTAAAACTAAATGTTGGCCCTATCCTCCTTTGATGCTTGTTCTGGGAAAAAGAAAACTTCTGTTTAATTTTGCAACTTCACAAAGCTGATGATATTCAAAACGGAAGAGATAAAAGCCAAAAGAACAACAAGTAAAATTTCTTTTTTCTTTAGTCTCATCGATAGATGATATCGATGAAGTAATCCGAACTAGCATTCAACGCAAACTTTGAGTTATTGAAAAACCCAGATAACTTGAAAACGTTCTAACTATTGCACTTCGCTATAGACCTAAACCACTACCACATGGAACTGTATTAAATCAGATTCAGTTGGTTTTTTTGCTATCAACAAGTTTTAAGTTAAAATAAAAGAACAAATTGTTTTTAAACTTAAGAATAAAAAAAGGAAAAATTAATTTTTTTACTCTCACACGTAGTGAGATACTACTTTATAATTTGGAAAAAATGAAATACGAATCACTTAAAATGGAGAAATGATGAAATATGACAATCTTCATTTACTGTTTCCAAAATATTCTTGAATTACAGATACAAATGTATAATAATTCGTTGGAGAAAGCTTGACGGCCACGCAACCCTTCGTAGCAATTTTCAAACACACGGGCACATTTTCCTGCAAACGGAAACCTCACTCGGTTTCAGGTTTTAATTATTCCGGTTGGGTTCGTCGTCCAGTCTAAGTGGACGGGGATTTCACCCATTTGTAGGCAGAGGCGTGAATGACGCCGCTGCTATTAATGAGGACGTAAATTGCGGCTTGAATTATTCCGTTTCTATCGAACACATCGTTTGTTTGCAAAGGTGTGGGCCTCATGTAGTATTAATTGCGTTGCGGCAATTTTCAGATGGAGCTTTCAATTTTTTAAGCTTTCAACTTTTTTATTATTGTTCTACTCTCTATCAGCCACGTTCAACTTATTTTAATCAAAATATTGAGCTTTCATTTCAAAGTAAATGAACCGCTAATTACAATACCCCGGGGAGTCTGTAACCCCTACATAAATGCGCGTCACCAGGTGGTCGGACGTAAAGGGTTGTAGGGAATTCAAATATCTCCTGTGGACCAAGAGGTGCGCAGCTCTAAATAGGCTGGCTACTGATTACAGCTTCTAAAACTCATGAGCAATTAACAGTGTTTCCTTAAACGTTTTATAATTAAACGAGATAAGAAATGCTAATTCCAGTACATAATTTTTTACTAATACGAATATGTTAAAACATTGTATGGAACAAAATCTAAAATAAATAATTGCAATTTAGATTTTGCAACCTTTGCAATAATAATAAAATGTAAAAAAAAATTTAAATAATGTAATGACGGTAAAATATCAAAAAATCGATATCTTAACAATCATCATCCCAAAAAGTGCAAAATTTTCTAAAATTAACCATGTAAAACAATTAGAAAAAAACTCCACTCCAAATCAATAATAAGACTCTCTGTTAGATCTACAAGAAAACTAAATCTGGTTCAGCAACAAATCTACCGAACATTTTAGAGATTGGTACGAGGTTTAAGTTTACCAATAATAGATTGTTTCCTCAAGAACTCTCTTAAGAAAGAATAAGTGTTGGTAAGCCCTAACTCGTCTCTCGTATGTTAAAGGGAATAAGACATAGTACACCAATGTACATGGATGAAAATAAGCCAGAATTATTGTTTTTTAAATATATTGGAGCATTGCAGCAACCTCCAGATGTCAAAATCCATTTTTTCGACGGATATATAGTTGTTTGAAGAAGAACAAATCGCGCACGAAAGATTCGACGTGAAATCTCTATCTTCCAAAACATTCTTTTAGTAACCCAAACAAATAGTAACTACAGGACAATATGTCTGAACTGTATGCAGCTGTTTGCTTACCTAAACATTTCCTAAGGTTATTCCAAACTCAAAAGCATATTCAACAACAATCATTGATCGGCAGTTATTTCTAAGAAAACAGAGAACAATGCGAACATTCTCCTTAATTACACTTGTTCTCTGGGTATTTTGATTTTTTATTTTCAGTTGCCTCTCGTCCTAAAAATTATTTATACCACGCATACATTTGAGTCTTCTTAAAGACATTGTTCTCGAACTTAACTTTAAATCTTCTTAAACTTAATAATAATTTGTTACAAAACGAATAAGAACGCATTTTGCATTGATGTCGTGGTACTGCTTAGCAGTGAAAAACGCAATTATCTATTTTATCTGATCACGTTCAAGAAACTTCTGTAAACTAAACTGAAAATAAATTGAGATGGAAAACCAAAATTGCATATTTAGTAAACATTTGATTTGAGTATTCGTCAATTTGCTAAAATTAGTTTTGCTGCCCAATATGTGGTATTCCAAAACAGTAGAGTTGCCAATGGGGAAAAAGGGGAAAGATAAAAAATGTAATATATTATATATTATAGAAAATGTTCCATTAGGTTTTTAAATACTCGGTTTCAATTATATGCATTTATGCAATATGAGCAATATGAGTTGCTATCAGCTTGTCTACCTTCGCGTTAATTTTTTTTCGACTTTTTTCATTGAATTGAAAATTATCCCAAAAGAAGATTTATCTCCTTTGCTGTCTTTTTCTATAATTCAGACTAAAATTACCTGATTTTTAACTTTTTTAACTCCTTAAGGAATTTCCATATGATTTTCGTAACATAGACATATAGGTAATTGCCGGAGCATAAAAACGTCAAGTGCAGCCTAATAATTATTATCTTAAAGTCAACGTCCGAAAATTTTAAACTTTTATATTAAATTTTAAAATGCAAGGAGGCTATAAGACCAACGTTCATGTAACACTTAATAAAACAAGCTTGGCAATAAAATATAAATACGCTGTATAACCCAGGATTGTACGAACAACACATACAATCTCTGCCTGTACAATTTCAGCTAACTCACTCTACAGTACCCCAAACACTACAGCCCATAACTTATCCAACTCTTGTGTAGCAGTGCATATGCGTGAATCTTCAATTTTCAACTTTAGAACAAAAATGGCAAACCACAGAAAGCAACAGAGCTACTAAATAACTAAAAAGCTATTACACGAAGAAAAGAATGTAGCTATTCAAGCTTATTTGAAAGGCTTATCTCCAACTAATGCAACTGAGTATTCACTACGAAAGTCTACAAAAAAGGTGAAGCAACCATAACCTCATACAGTACCAATAAAACTCAAAAATGGTAATTGAGTCAAAAACAACAAAGAAAAGCTAGAACTTTTGCAAAACATATTTTAACTTTTCTTCTCTTCAGAATTAAAACCAATAAAAAGGAAAAAAATATCTACAAATCCTTAAAAAATGCCTCACCAAATGTATTTAGCAATTAAAAAGTCTGAAAAAGGGCGTAAAAACCACACAATTGGATAAATGGTAAAATATTAAAAGAATTACCAGCCAAAGTGTTGAGATTAATTACCATTCTATTTAATGTACCTTTGAAACTTGGATATTTTTCACTACAGTAGAAAATGGCACACATAATATTGATCCTTATACCAAGAGAAATCCAAAAGAGGTCATATCATGTACACCCATTAGCTTGTTGCCAATAATGTCTTAAAGTTAATATTACAAAGACTTAAAGCGTTAATGCACACAAAGAAACAATTCGCAAATTATCAGTTTGGTTTATAGAACACAATTCAATTGTAGAACAAGTTTATAGAGTAGCAAAAAGAAAATAATAGGCATTATTCAGCAATTTTTATTGACATATTGCAAACTTTTGAGAAAGTTTGGCATATAAATGCTTCCTTATGACAAATCAATTGCTTAAGTCGAATATAAACGATAGATATTTATTAGTTATATATCAAGATGAATATACCACACTTTATCTACTCAAATCTGGCGTACTTCAAAGAAGCGTTGTAGAGTCGACATTGTATCTGTCCTCCACATCCCATTTGCTAACAATAGCAATTAATACTACTGCGACGTACACAAATAATAATCTTACTGCTACCTCTAAACTCTTACAGATGAATCTGAATAAAATTCCGCTCTAGTTTTAAAAAATGGGAAATTAAGGTAAATCATAAAGAGAAGGAAGCCAATCGGTAACTCTGAAGAACAAACAGATACTACAAATAGGAACGGTAAAGTATCTACGAATGCATTTGGATCGTCGACTTACTTGAAAAACCCACATATATACCAAAAAGGAATAACTAAATCTACAGGTTCAGAAAACGTATTCAACCCTAGTTGGAAAATAAAGTTTTAATTTATAAGTCGATAATCAAATCGGTCTGGACGTAGAAAATTCAGTTGTGGTGTACCCAATTTCAACATTGAGATTCTGGAAAAATTTTAAAATAAAATCCTCGGAGAGATGATCAACGCATCATGATTGCAGATTAATATAAGCAAAAGCTATAGTCAGTGGTAAAGAAACTCCAAAATCCACTCTTTGAACTCTTTCTTCTTTCAGAGAAAAAATCATTAGGATTGGCCAACAGTCTTCTTAGAGCTTTTCAGCTTGTTGTGATTGATACGAGGTGTTCCAAAAAAATAACCACTGAATATTTGAAAGACGCGAAATGGGACTTAATGGTAAAAAATGAGATAGTATACAAGAGATTCCACAGAAAGGTAATGGTACAGAATGTAATATTTCCTAAAGACTGATTTTTAAATTTGACTACAAATTTAAATATTCTTTAATATATGTTTCGTTTAAAATAACAAAGTCTTCAAAAATATTTTTAAAAGAAAGACATTTTGTGTTTCTTAAAACAACGGACTATATATACCAGTATTTTTAACTGGTGGTTTCGAAATGCTTTGTGTATTAATTTAATTAGCTCTTTTGCATTAATGAAAGTCCAACGCATAAGATAAAAAAACTTGCACACAAAATTAACTGCAGCTAAATATATAAGGGGTAACGAACAGACAAAGATAGTCCTAGCGTTAATTATGTAAAAAAGCCTTTATGTGGACGCCTCAAAGGCCGTGCCGACAACAGCGTTCAGCACTTTTTGCGCCTGCAGTTTACGTCCTATTATTTTTGTAATTATTCCGTTAGACTGGGCATCTGTAGTAGCAAAGTCCTCAAAAGAGGTTTCGAACGACCATACAAAGCGTCAAGAGCGCCATCGCTTTAAAGCTGCGAATCAAGTTTCAGGGCGAACTTTCATCTCCTGCAAAGGTTCGCCGCCGCGCTACAAACACAATCATTATGTAGATGAAAGCCGGATGCCGTTACAAATCCAATTTGTGTTGCATTAGAAAAAGGAGCAGTTTTTTAATTTGAAGGCACGCGAGTGTTTTTGAAAAGATATAGGAGCTGCGAACGGCTCCGTCGTTTCCGCGAATTATTCAAGCCATACTCTGCAAACTAAAACGGAATTTTCTCATAAATTTCGCGCAATAATATCATTTTTACGATTCTCCTCCCTAGCGTGAGTGCTGACTTAACCTGATCTTATTTTCCAAAATCCTCTTCTTTTACAGCGTTATCTGCTGCGCCTTCTCAGCTCTGCATGCTAGGCGTCGCGTTTCGCGCTGTTGTAACGTAAATTATGCGAATAACCGCGATGGTTCCATTAATTATTAAAGTCGGGAGTTTGCAATGACAAAGCAAAACTGTGACAGGATCTCCACTCCTTGTTTATTTTGCAGGCATACGCAATGCGCACTGCTAAATTATTAATGCATTATATCCGTGTGTTTTCGCAACGTCGCATTTTTCGATAAACAACAAACTTTGTATTTATCAAACACTTCTCATGAAATTGGGACACTTTGACACAAGAAATTAAAAAAATACGTAAACATTTTAAATATAAGTGGTGTGTATAAAAAATATTTTTCATATTAATTGTGTCATTAATTCACCGTACTAAATTAACTAGAAACAAAGTATAAATCATGGAAGCACAACAAATCTTAGTTACTTTTCAAAAATCTAAAACGCTCAAACGCCCCGCATGGTAGGACAGCCTGTAAATTGATAGGTTGAGGCTCTCATATGTTCGCCCTCGCTGCCCAATATATATGGGCACAAGCACCACATTTTAGACGACTGCCATTATTACCCCTTGTTCGAGGGAACACAGATACTTAATTATTTTTAGTAACTGAGTAGGCCACCCGCCAGGCATCTGACTCCAAGGTTAAACCTTGCGGCCACACTGGCATTAAAACTGTAACAAATCCTGTTTAAGAACTTAGAAAGAGTTTTGTTATTAAAGAAGCGTAGAATTTTAGTCGTGAATTCACAATTTACAAAAAAGACTGACAAGGAGTGTCATAGAGTTATCGTGCATGAACAAATATGGTACACAGTTTTATACCAGTAATAAACACGGGATGACTTTTTGCTGTGTAACCCTAGACATTTAAAATATAAGTTTTAATGGCACAACATAACCCATACCTTTTGTTGTGTATATATTATACTGTCGTCACGATGATCAATCCCACGATTGTTCTGCGTTTCTCCATCAAAAATATTGACGTCAGAATCATCCTGAATCTCCAATCGCCTTTGAAAAAGATCTTGCCACAAAACTCTTCCGAATCTTTGTAAACTGTCGATGC
This sequence comes from Sinelater perroti, assembly GCA_036346155.1. Lineage (NCBI taxonomy): Eukaryota > Metazoa > Arthropoda > Insecta > Coleoptera > Elateridae > Sinelater > Sinelater perroti. The sequence goes on along the minus strand of JARFIY010000346.1, from coordinate 937,386 downwards.
CGATCTTAACTTTGATAACAACTAGTGTTTAATAAGTATTATCATTATTTGAACATAATTAACTATCCATATCTTTGAAGGTATGAAGAAGAATATGAAGCAAATTGAATACAACAAAATAAATAAAGATCGTCCTCTACTATAGTATAAGATGCCTTCAAATACTTTGAGATATCTGACAGAGTCTAAACAATCAGAAAATAATACTTTATTCAAAAGAGCTAAGTTATAAATGAGTCATTATTGATTGTCAAATATTTATAATCAAATCTCTTTTCCATAGATACAAAGCACAAAGAAATTTCACAAGATAAAAAAACGTCTTGCCATTTAGGGATAGTAAAAGATCGTTATTTAATTTCCACAATTATGACATTCAAAAAGTCCAGTCACTTATTTTAATTATCTTTCTGCTATAACGAATAATCAACATTGATCAAATAGACATTAAACTAGAAGTTATTTCAAGTTGCACTTTAGGGGTTCATGAAGAGAAAACAATCATCAAGTATGTGCATACTTCAAATATCATCCAACGTTTATCTACTGTTATGCCTATAATAACTGTAACTGATTAACTTATGCATCTTTTATATGTGAACATAAAAGAAGCAAATCAAAAAACAACGCAATGCAGATTTAGTTCTCAAGGCAAGCAAACATTCATATTGTGGGCAAAACCTCTGCCATCACAAATAAGGCAAGAATTATAGAGTACTTTCGCGGTGTTCATTTGTGATTCAACAAAACTATACAAACTTTATGATGAGTTTGTCAAGCTTGTTAACACAACTTTCGTCAAGAAAATCATTCATCCAAAGTTACCAAATTGTTTTTAACATCTGGGTTTCTCTTTCAATCGACAATTCAAGCATTTTGTCGGAAATTTTCAAGATCGCATTCGAATTTTCTTAGTCACTCCAAAAGGGACTATATATTGAAGTTCTACTTGTTGACAATGCATCAATTCTAGGTAGAATGTTTTACAGATATGAACAGATAGTACTTCTTTAAGACAGGATACAGTGTATAGAAATTTTTGCGATTTCAAATTCCCAAGAAACTTCAAAAATTGTCGAAAGAATATTGAAGACTAACAATGCAATGCATTGCTTTGGATCAGATGTCATCGTTGTCAAATGCATCTCTGCTTAGAACACTTTTTTGCAGGTAATACCATTGATATCTCTCATATGCATGTAAAGGAAGATACTTTAATATTTCGTATCTCGTATGTCTTGAGTCACATAGCAAATGCAATAAAATGTATGTTTCACTGAGACTAAATAAAGAAATAAAACGATTGAAAAATGAAAATTTTGAAGATAAAAGTAAAAATCAAAAATATCACCCAGTTAAGAGAAACAGAACAAAATACGCAATAAGACTTTTATGCGGCATTTGAAAGCAAATTCCAAATTCATATAAATATTATGTTATATACTATTAAGTAATATTATTTCTCCATACCTCTCAGCACTTATTGCGTCATTTGTAAGGTACTAATGCATACTTAAAAAATAAACCAAATTACAAAATTATGGTTCCAGTAATAAGGAGCAATCCCATGTGTGGCTGTTAGTCCCCCATTGGACATCTCCCCAGATGTGGCGGGTACCGGTAAAATAAAATACCCGACCAGACCAAAATTAGCAGCAATTTCTGACCCATGGTGGATGGTTACAAACAGTTTTTGATCCAAAATGGATACATAAAGGGAAAATTTTAGCAAGATGAAAACCCGTAAAAGAATAAAAACTTTAAATATTAACTAAAACCAAACGTAAGAAGATGAAACTGTACATTAAGAAAGAATAGGGCAGTGGAACGTACAAAGACTAACAAAAAAGAAAAAATAATAACGGAAATAGAATTGAATATAGATATAGTAATATTAACAGAAACAAAGATAAAAGTAAAAACCTAGAAGTATATGGAAATTACATTTGTAGAGTGATATAGGAACAATAAAAAAGCGAAATTAATCAACAAGATAATAATATGGGAAAAAATCTACTTAAAATTAAAATTGAAATTCGAAAACTGACAATTTTAGAGGTATATACAAGCAGATAAAAAGAACAACAAACAAAGTAAATTTATTATAGAATATCTAAATGGTGAAGTAGGGCGTAAAGAGGGAAAGACGAAATGGTGGGATGATTTGGAGAAAAAACGTTGAAATATAATGAAAAAAGACTACGCGACTTATTAGGAGATGAAGAAAAAACATATGTATACTTAGGATCAATAATATAAATTTAGGAAAAATTGAAGAGGACGTACGAGATAAAATAATAAAAGGGAAAAGAGCCAGCAACGAGTTCCACGGAATAATATGGAACCGAAATCTCACCAAAAAAAAATAAAGAGAAGAATCTTCGGCACAATTGTCGAAACTTACCGATGAGAACTATAGCCTGCGACAAACAAAATCAGAGACAGAACAAGAACTACAGGGTTAGACTTTATAAGACGAAGCCTACAGTATACACGCGGAGGCAAAATAAGAACGGAGTAAATCTAAAAGGAAATAAAAGTAGACTAGAAAATAAAACACTAAGAAAGTACGCACATATCCATAAAATGAAGGAGGTGAGATGGCCCAAAACAATTATGAATTTGTTACTTAGTCAAAAAAGAAGAAGAAGACAACTAGTACTTAAACAAAGAATAATTATAGAAAAAGCACTGACGGAAGAAGATTTGGAAGACAGAGGGTAATATAAAGCGACAAATGTTAACACACATTACTTTTCAGATTAGACTTTGATATTCCCCTTCGTCAAGGTATTTACCGCGATATAAAAAGCGTCCATTTGGTTCAAAGGCTAAGGGTAGTGATCTTTAAATAATTTAATTCGAATCTTAACCAAGTCTCGACTAAGTCTTTGAAACCTTTCTTAATTTTCAAACATTACACATTTTAATATTTTTAAATATTTTGCTAAACTGCCTACCTTATTAATTCTCGTCTGCGCCTGCTGCATTCTAAACACACTTTTAAACACCTTCAATTGAACACAAACGAAACAAGTAGTTTTATATTAAACCGACCAACCGTCATTTATAAGAAGCCAAAGACTACCCACCGCCAAGCAGAAATAGAATACCCAATTACACCAACGCCAAATAAAAACTCAAATAAACGACCTCTAATCTCGCCTGATTTATCATTATGACATAAACAAACGATATTTATTTAATACTGATACCCTTATAGCGCAAAATAGATTTTGTAATTGCAAACCAATATCAGCCACTTCTCACAATCAAATGAGTTTAATCAAATGAATAAGCAGTCTAAGATTCCACTATTTATACTAAACGGCACTCAATACCAAAAATGCCTTAAGAGTCTAATCAAAATAAACTCCCAATTTTAATTTGACTGCATGGAGAGCCACAAAAAAGGTTCTCAAACAATTAGTGATTGTCCAGTCTCTACAAACTAATTCTGGCACTTACTTTAATGACAAAAATAAATTAAAAATATTTGTAGAGCGTTTACAGGCCACGATAGACCATACGAATAACATATTGATCAGATAGAACAAAAAGTCAACAGCAACAATGCTAATGACCAAATAGTGATAGACCCATCCGAAGTCAAACAGCATACCAAACGTCTGAAAATGTAATTGGATCTATTTCTTAAAAACCTACCTAACATACATTAAACCATTCTCTAATTCTAATGTTTCTCAAGCCTGGAAAACATCCCAAAACCTACCACTAACCCATCAACCTCCTCTCTACTATGTCTAAAAGTATTTAAAAAGTTATGTAGTCTAGTTCAGTTGTACTATATGGTAATTACTGCATGGTTTATAGAATCATTCACAATCACCATTTAAAATGTTTTTTACTCTGGTATGTGTGGATCTTCTTTCTAGGTTATAATAAATTTTTAAAATTTTCTAGCTTTTTAATAAAAAAATTCTGAACAGTGAACTTTAAAAACAAACAAATTTGAGGTAATTCCCCAAAATCGCTCCCAGATCCAGAATTATAACCCCCCCCCCCAAGTGCATCGGGGCATTTTCTAAGCATCATATTCATGATCAGCTACCCCAAAAACCTCCCAGTAAATAATTGAACTTATTTCGGCCAATATTAAGCGAGCAATAAAATATTCTTTAGGGTCTACAAAAAAAGCGTCAAATAAATGCATATTTTTGCGTGCACAAATGCACATTCGCATTATAATAAAAAAAATATGGGGTAACATTTTTGTCTGCGGCTTTTCCGAATCGAATGCGCCCTGGAACGTCTCAATACGTGTACCTAGAAAAAATTTAGAGGTTTTTTACTAATTTGCCTCGACTATAAGCATAATTTCGCCTTGAAAACATCCGAAGAGGAGAATTATACTCTGGAATCTCATGTTTCATCTATATAAACCGATGTTAGTGCAGGAACTTAAAGAATGTGACTGGTACGCCCAGCAAGCTACTTACGAAAACATGGTAAAAGTTGACACTGTCGTGCTCAGTAGTTACTAAGCTCATCTTAATTTATCTGTCTGCGTCAATAAGCAGAATTATCGATATTAGGCCCCACAAAATCTTCGATAACTTCATGAGCGACCTCTTCACAGTCAGCATATAACTGTTTGGTATGTTGCAAAATTTTGCATTATAGGGCAATATTTTTCGAGGAAGTAGGACGCGCGGTGGTTTTCAAATTCAATTTTCTGGAGCGCAGACTCAACGAACATGAAAATGCACCACTGTGGTTCTTACAGGATGGCACTACCGCATTCAAGGCGAGAATTTCTCGAAAAGTTTTGAGATAATTGTTTCCAGGGCGCCTTACCTCATTACATGGTAACATATCAAGACTGGCTAAGTCACCAAATCTGTCCCCTTACGATTGGTATCTATAGGGATACCTAAAGACTGCGGACCATTGAGGATCGCTGCAGTACCAGTAGAAAATGACTGGGCAAGCAATGTGCAATTTTAAAGTATCGTTTTGGACGATATCTGATAACTAAATATTCTGTGTGAAAGTACAACATTGAATAGAATCTGTTTCTCTTTTTATTGCTGTTTAGAAAAGAGAGATTATTCTGCCAAACCCTTTATAAAGCTGACTGAACCGTTTTGACCAATTATCAAAGCATATAAGAATATAGTCTAAAACAGACATTTAATTTTATGTCGACTAGACCTAATTGATAAGGTATGGTTTACGGATCAATACTTAGCCGATCGTAAATTCTTTTACAACGTAGAATGGATAATTTAAATATAAAGTGCAGTATTGAAACACTATAAAGTGTAAAGGCCGCAAAAAGTTTGTAACATTTAATTTTGGCACTTTAAAATGAACAACTTAATCTTCATTTCAACGATATGTTAATGGAACAGCATTTGCCTCATCTAATGAAGTAGTTAGTGTTTGTATGAAAAATATATATAGTTCATAGAACAGAATAATCACCGCTTTCAATTAGTACTGCAATACAAGAGCGACTTCATGAATAACTTGGTTTGGTATTAAAAACAACAATTTGAGTTTTATACGGTACTTTATTTATCAACCTGGTCCCTCCGAAGTTCAACGTACTAATCTCAACATTTCTTAAGTTCTCGTCTTCATTTAGCCCAAATTTTCGTCTAACCATGAACGATTTGGGCATCAAAAACATATGGTAACCTAAAAAATTTAGGTTTAACGAGGGTGATGGAGACGGAAAAATTTCAAACCTTAGTTCAGTCAATTTTTGCTCAGCAACTTAAATCAATCTCTACGAAAGTACTGAGTAATTTTTACCAGTAATTATTTTTTCCTCCTCAAGATAATCAATCAGTAGTAGATGTTACAATTTTTACTTTTGCCTGTTCACCTCGTACAGTATATTGTTTGGTTTGCTGCTCATAAACTACCACAATAACCATTGAATTCTCTTTAAACACTAGCAAACAATCAGTTGATATTCACAAACAAATTTGTTTCGAAACTGAGGTAAGCAGGCGTGGTACTAATCTCGTGCAAAGTTTTTGGACCTACAGAAAATGATAGATCTTTAATGTTCTACTGTGTTTGAATTACAAGTAATGTATAAATCACCCAATGTAGAAAAAAATCCTTTTTTAGACTTTTTTACTATTTTAGATTTAAAAAAATAATTGAATCACAACGTTATATGTTTTGGAGTGTCACTTAAAATGATTGTGTTTAATAAATTGTCAAACAAAGAGTTAATGTCGTAATGATTTGTAATCATAGAATATTTATCTTTATTGGCCATATATACAGTTGTTGTTACTCTGTCTAAATATGCAAATCAAATTACTCATCAAACTATCCATGTACTTTAAAGAAATAAGAAGCAGATCTTTACTAGATGTCGGGTGATTCTTTGATGTTGTTATTCATGTTTTCTATTTCTTTTGTTCTTCGACACATTTTTTCATTTCGTTTAACGCTTTGCTTCAGTATTATTATATTTTAGTAATTTGATTAATCCAAGTCACTCACAGTCTTCCTCTTTTTTTATTTGTTAGCTTCCATAACTTTCCTTGAAAGTCATTTTGTCGAGATTCTAATGAGGTGTTCATACCATTCTACTTGTTTTCTTTCTATTTCTTGCATACTGATTCTTGTTATAAAGTTAATCTGATGTCTTCGTTCTTTAGGCGGTCTAATTTTGTTTTGTTTCTTTTTTTTAGCCCGTTCATTTCTGTGGCTAGCCGTTTTGATTTACGGTTCTGTTCAATTGTTTCACTAACAGAGAATTATCGGAATTATTATTTCTGCTTCTTTAACAATTTTTTAATCAATCCTATTTGAATTTTGAGACCAAATTGTTCATAATAAATGGATATGTTATCATATATCAACTGTATACCGAATTCGGTTAGTAAATAATAAATTTCGTTTATTGTAGTTTGTGGTTACTTTTTTCACTGATTTAGCCAACTTCTTTTTTTTTTGTTGATAAGATCTACTAGGTTAAATAATCCAGAATAAGAATTTGCTGTCCTACTACATAATTTGTTTAACTGACTCAAACATGATAAAGTTAAATATGTAGTTAAAAACCATCTTTTTAGTACAATTAAAAAATCATGGATATGCAATCCCTATTTTCAACAACTTATACCATTTAGGTGATATTTAAGAACATGTTCTTAATGCATATTTTGAAGTAAATGACAAATAAATTAAAGAGTTATAAAGATCACTATATAATATTGAGTAGAACTTCAGTTGTCTGGGCTAATTGGAATATGATTAATCCAGACAATCAATTTTCTGGATAACTGACTGCAAGTTGAGATCAAACTCTCAGAATTACAGTTACAACATATCATTGTGAGTCATAATTTAGAATCTCATGAGCCGGCTGGTGACTAATTTGATCTGCATTATCCGCGTTTAGAAAAACGACATACTACTGTATTCGCTTCATACTAGTTATTTATGCACCGACGACAAACTCAGACGATGAAGAAGTGGAGCAACTATACGAAGATATTACACGCGCTAGGAGACAAGAAAAAACATACTACACCGTTATCACAGGAGACTTCAATTCAATAATAGGAGGCAAGCTGTCTGAAGACGACCAATACATTGGAAGATATGGTTTGGGAATTAGGAATCCCAGAGGAGAAATGTTAGCAAACTTCCTCAGTAGCGAAAAGCTATACTGTTTAAACACATTCTTCAAAAAACAAAGACAAAGAAAATGGACATGGAGAAGTCCCGACCAAAAAACAAAAAACGAAATAGACTACATCATGTCGAACGACAAAACACTATGTACGGACGTAGCAGTGCTAAATAGATTTAATACAGGCAGTGACCATAGATTAGTCAGGTCGGTGCTAGAAATAAAACCGAAACTGGAAAGGAAAAAGTTACAACACCAACAAAACTTTCCAACCATACAAGAATTGAGCCTCAATCAAGAAAAATACCAATTACAACTACAGCGAAAACTAGAACCTACAGATAAGCTAAAGAACCTATACATAGATGCGCTAAATGAAAAAATTAAAAATAGTATCCACGAATCAGTTAAAAAAATATGTGCCAATAAGAAACCTAGCGGTAGCAAACTAAAACAAGAAACCTTGAATTTAATAGAAGAAAGAAGACGAACAAATAGAGAAGCTCAAAATTTTCAAGAAATTAACAAGAAGGTCAAAGTGATGATTAGGAAAGACATAAGAGCACATAGAAATAAGCAAATTGAAGAAGCAATAGAGGACAACAGAAATATGAAGGTATTAAGATCGAAACTATCACAGAGTAAACAGAAAATAATAAAAATAAAGAATCAAGAAGGTACTGTAGTAGCAAACAGAAGAGATATAGTACATACAATAGAAAACTTCTACACAAAGCTATATTCATCTAACATATCTATACAGAGCTCGGTTAATAAAACTATTTCTAACGTGGGTTCCAAGGAAATACCCGAGATAACTAGACTTGAGGTTAAACAAACCCTCAAGCAACTGAAAAATAGAAAAGCGCCAGGAGAAGACCGGATAACAGCCGAAATGCTGAAAATGGGAGGTGTAATAGTAGAAAATATTGTCACGGTACTACTAAACAAATGTTTGATTGAGGGAAAGATACCAAAGGCGTGGAATAATGGTGAGGTAATTCTTCTCTTCAAAAGGGACCCATCAAATATTGAAAACTACCGCCCCATAAGCTTACTCTCGTGCATATATAAAGTATTGACTAAAATCATCACAAATCGCCTCACTCAAAATTAGACTTCTACCAGCCAGTAGAGCAGGCGGGCTTTAGAAAAGGGTTCAGTACCATGGATCACATTCAAACCATCAGAACATTAATTGAAAAGACAACGGAATACAACACCCCATTCACTTGGCGTTCGTGGACTATCGAAAGGCGTTTGACTCAATTGAAATACACGCCGTCCTCCAAGCACTAAATAACGCAAGAGTTGACTCCAGATACTCGCAGCTAATTAAACACATCTACGAAGAGGCTACATTTCACGTAAAGGTAGATGAAGACCTTCAAACTAACAAAATAAAGGTTGAAAAGGAGTCCGCCAAGGAGACACAATGTCTCCAAAATTGTTCACGTCGGCGATGGAGGATGTGTTCAAGCAAATGAATTGGGAAGGATGGGTATTAACATTGACGGATGTCTGCTAAACCACCTGAGATTTGCGGACGACATCGTACTGATTTCTAGCAATATTGACGAACTTGAAGCTATGCTAATACAATTAAATGAGGCATCCAAGACCGTAGGGCTGGAGATAAATATAAATAAAACCAAAATAATGACAAACAGCGATGCAGTTGTTTTTATTGATAATCAACCGGTTGAAAGAGTGGACGAATATATTTATCTGGGTCATTCAATTAGGATTGGAAAGAAAACCAAACATCTGAAATTAGAAGAAGAATAAGAGCCACCTGGTCAGCCTTTGGGAGGCTACAGCATATTCTCAAAAATTCCGATATTCCCAATAGCCTGAAAAGAAAGGTGTATGAAACATGTATACTGCCCGTGGCAACCTATGGTTTAGAGACGGTGACGGTAACCCAGAAGAGCGCCGAGCAGCTAAGAGTTTGCCAAAGAGCGATGGAGCGCAGAATGTTGGGAGTGAGTCTAAGAGATAGACTGAAAAACGAGGAAATAAGGCGTAGAACGAAAATACCCGATATAATGCAGAGAGTAGCTCAAGCAAAGTGGCAATGGGCGGGACATGTAGCACGGCATGAACCAAACCGCTGGACCTCAAAACTCTTGAGATGGAGGCCCCGTTTAACGAAAAGAGGTGTAGGAAGACCACCAAAAAGATGGAGCGACGATATCCGAGACTTTGCGGGAAGAGATTGGATCCAGAAGGCTCAAGACAGAAATGCATGGAAACAAATGAGAGAGGCCTACGTCCAACGATGGACGGTTGATGATGATGATGATGTATTATTATGTAAACTGTAGATATTCATTATTTTCTTTAACTTTAATGCACTTGATCTGTAAGTATTTTTTTAATTTATTCCTCTTCTATCCCCTTTAGCTTTATCCATATTTTTCCTTTGTGGATAAAGTATATAAAGAATTTTGTTTTATTGTTATCTACTTATACTTTAATCTTAATTGACAATCGCAAAGCAATAAATAATAATTAAAGTCTAATTAACTTATTTATGTCTACTTGTCGTCATAAATATGGGGCAATAAATTAACACAAGCAAAAATATGATCTTAAACTATCAATTGCCCCCATTAAAATTTTTTGAATTCTATTTACAATTTACGACTTTTACTAGAATACACCGCATGTTGCAAGCATTTCCATTTTTATCCAAAACAATAAGCTCTCGCGGAAAATGAAATGATTAATGGGGCACACGACCACAGATAAACAAGAACATTAAAATTTTCAAACCCGAGATTACGCGGAGGCTAAGCGTTGCTGAACGAGGAGGCAATTACAGATCAGCGTATAAAGTATTGACAAAGCTGTCAACATTATTGCATCTAGCCCTCTGCATTTGCGTTCTAAACTGCAATGAGCAATCAATAATTTATTAACACGGGGAAAATTTTGATGGCACATCGCCAGCGTGAAACAAGTCATAGAAGCGGCGTTATACGGTAACACATAAACATTTTAATGACGCATTTTGCCGTGCATATCATAAATTCGTAATCGCCAAAGTTTGCATTGATTGCCGCGCGATTAAACGGGATTTGCACTACTAACATTAGCTTTACTAAATCAACAGCGCGTTAACTTTAAACAAAAGAATTTAAATTTCTGTTTATTGAGTTTATAAGCAAAAAATAACAATTACAGTTATTTTAGAATTCTACTGAGTTTTATTTTTAATAAAAGTAAAAATATAAATTATAAGAAAGAAAAAATGTGCATATATAAATATATGCGTTAAAATATGCAAAACAATTTTGAATATATGCAAAACAATCTAAAGCATATTTATAAAAAATGAAACAAAAGCATTGTGTGTTATGCAACATTTATTAAATAAGAGCATAGAAGTAGTCGATATATTGCAATTCTTTATTGTTCAGTCACGTCACAAAACTCGCCGACTGATAATTGTAGAGACGAAAAAGGCAATTCTAAGTAAGCACAGTACGTATTAGGGGTTTACTAAGCATACACATTTTATTTTTTACGCTAAACGAACTATTAATTAATCAATTATTTGATATGCATCTCAAACTAAGAATTGCATTCATTTTTTAACATAACGATTAATTAGTGTAAATTAAATTTAAGGAAATATTAAAAAAGCAAACAAAACCAAAAGATATTTACTTTTACACATTTGTCATATTCTTCTAGAGAAACTTATTACCGTGTGCAAAAATATGAGATATATGCAAGTTTGACTAGAATATATATGTAAAATATGGCTTTTTTAAATAAGTATAAAACATTAACGTTTATTTGCATTACACAAAAATTTAAGTGAGCTTTAGTTAGAATCTTTATCTTTTATAAATAATGCGTATAAGGACAAGCAAACATAACGAGGATATGAAAATGTTTATAATTCCAATTTCTATATGTTTTTACTTCGCATAGAAAACAGTATTATTGTGATATTGTTAAAAGTCTTAAAACAACGATTGCTGCATTCATAAAAACAAAATAAAATGCAATCTGCGAAAAAATAAATTTTTAAAAGATTGAAAATATGGTCAAAAAACGTTTCTTACGTCCATGTTACTATATTACTTTGACTTGTAACCTTCTTCCATTGGTCCAAAAATTTTATTATGACCTTATTAAAAAAAATGCATTGACTATGAAGAGAAGCAATTCAGCAACCCTTTAACAATCCTTCAAATTGAAATTTCTATATAAAAATTGTTATTGACAAATAATCTTTTGTGTGGTGGAGTGTTTTCAGTACACACTACAAATTTTGTCAAGTGTTTTGGACTACTTTCTTTTTTAAAGAAGTGAAGCAAAACAAAATATAAATAATTGTTAAAAATATCCCTACTAAGACAAAAATGTTGTAAACAGCTTAATCTCAATTTAGAGATAATTAAAATGATAGATACTCATTTGTCAAGTACATGAAATGGGACTAGCAAAATAAGCCTAATGGTCATGAGGTCTAAATTGTGGGAGCCTCCTAACTCATATAAAGTATATACTATCGTCAGATGGAAGATTTTTAAAAATACCTCACCTTCAAGTGAGAAAAGTTTGTTCAATTTATGTACCCCCCACCCTCGCCTTAACCGACAAGCAAGTAGCACAATACGTTTCATAGTGTCTCAAAGTGGTCATTCAGTATCGTAACAACGAAACTTTTATTTTTATAATGAGCCCATTAAAGCTCAAAATAAAATTTTCTAACAATAATAACCTAGGTGACGAGTATGACCAATCCCAAAGGAAACAAAAGATTTTGATTATGAAGATTAATGATTTACCACAAAATATTCCTTATACTCCAAGTATTATTAGAATAGAATAATTAAATTTTTATGACAGTTATTTTTCAAGGAAATCACTTAACTATCTCTAAGAAAAAATAAATTTTACTTATACAGGGTGAAGCAAAATTTCCTCCCTCTTTTTCAGGTTGAATAAAAAAGTGATAAAAATTTATTTTTACCATGTAAAATTATAAAACTAAAAATTTTACTTCAATGTTTTCTAAAAAGTATATTAGTAGTGCTCCTCATTTTCGATGCAGTGTTTAGGTGTTATTCTGATTTCTTGACGTATTGCATTTCCTATGATTTGGAGTATTCTAGAGTGACGTTTATAAACCCTCAACCTTGAGATATCTCTATAAGTATGAATAAGAAGGCTGGCCAAACAACAAAACCGCGGTTTATAAACATCGACTGAGAAAACAACTATGTCATGTAGCACGCTTCTAAATAATTTTATCGGTCAGGTTCGAAGAGTTCCTATATAACAACAATCTTCTGCAGATGAAAATTTGCCGACTAGCCAAGTGAAGAGCAGCGACATGTTTGTGCGAAGATCGCCTTGGGTACTGCAAAATGTCTTGCGCGCTGCTTCCATTCTTGTAAGAGAAACACTACTTCTAGGATTTCCTACCCTGAAGTTTTTGATTGGAAAAAAGAGCCTAGGCGCAAATTGAAAGGATGTCCAAAAAGCACATGGAACGACCACAACAGAGTCGTTATTTCAAATGTATGGTTCGACAGCAAAGGCTCTTTATTCCTTCGCCCATAACATTTTGGCTCCTTGCGACTAGCATCACCCTCACACCACCCTTTAAATTATAACCTTTCTTTGAAATTAGGGGGGGGGTTACTCTTCCCATGCAACGTTCGACAAAACAGAAATAATTTCAAATTTAGATTCTATTCATTATTTCTCTTTATATTTAATATTTTTAGTTTAAAAAAGGGTATAGAATACCCACAGGTGTAATATACTTCATGTTTCTGTTTTATTTTAGGTTTGCACCGATTCTTCTTTACGTTCAGTTTATGTAGAAGAGGAAATCCAACTTTCTAATTATTCCTTCTGTGGTCGGCTCAGATTTTTCTTTCCCTTTCAGTCTTAGGTCTCTTGATATTTTGATTAATTCGTCGTCATATGGGCATTAACTAATTTTATGATATCCGTTATCTCTTCTTTATTTTTGCAATATCATTTTTAGTGGATCCATCTCTGTGGTTCAAAGCAGTTTTTTTTTCGTACTGGTATCCGTACGTATCTCTGTAGCATGGGTTATCACCGGTCTTACCATAAAGGTTGGTACTTTAAATTCGATCGTCTTCAGCATTGACGGGTCATAAATACAACGTCCATATACTTAAGTATGGCTAAAGTGCTTCCCTATCATTTCCGGGGTTGTTTTTATATTATTTTTTTAATTATTGAGATGGTTGCATTGGTTTTTCGTTGCATATTTTATTAAGTTATTGCAGTTTGCTTGCTTATACTTCTAAATGTCTAACTCCATATTTTAAAAATTCATTTTTTATTTCATCGTTTCCAGGGACCCTAAACAGTATTACTGTTTAGTAATATTATTTGTATTGGGGCCTTTTTTCTTCACCTAATTCTTTAAGGCAGTTTTTTTATTGTTTATTATTGGTTGCATTTATTTTAATGGTTTCGCTCGCTATCCGATTTACTCTTTCTCAGTATTTTCCGTATTTTCTTTTATGGCTCATATAGTTCTTGTTCTATATCTGTCATATATCGTTCTCAATATCTTTTTCAAGCCTCTTATCTTTTGGGCAAATTTGTCTCGTTTTCGTACATATTCCGCCCTATCTTCCGGGTTCTTGTTGTTTTGTAGCATAAAAATGGTTTCACCTTCACCTTTTTTATGAAAAGGTTTTGTTGTGTGGTTGGTATATATAGTGATCTTGATGATATGTCTTTTTAGTTTTGGTTGGACTTCTTCTGGATTGCCATTGTCCTTTATTAATTTTAAGCTATTTTGATTTTTTGATCTTTCTAAATGCAGGTGTTTTGTGCTATCATCTTGTAGAGATTCTACAATAAAGTTCTCCATATATTCCGATTTTGATTTTTATTTTAGTTGGTATTCCATTATAATCTTCACGGGCAATAACAAGTGGTCACCGTTGATGTTTGCTGAATTTAATGTTAGCAATGATATAATTAATGATAGGTTTTTGACCTTGTGAGTTTCTGGAAATGTATTAGTATTGAAGATTATGTTTATGGAACGTATTGTTAATTCTAAAATTGTTTTGTACAAAAAAGTCAGTCCAAAAACAAATTCATTATTTAAATAAATAAAAAAACAAATGCTATTAGTACATTATATTTTTTTTATATTAGATGTTAATATTTAAAAATAAGATTATGTCGCTTCCTGTATAGTAGAGGCTTAAATTTAAAGGGAGACACGATGTCGTTAAAATCATTTACAAGCACCTAATTAAAATAAAAAAGACTGAATGCAGATAGCACAAAACTTTGAATCCTACGTTATTTTGTTATTTCATCATCGAACCCTATATGTCTTATTTGTAATAAAAATTTGATTAGCTTTGAAACAAATTACATTAAAGAAATTTATATGTTTATTTTCGTATTGCCAGGGAAAATATACTGGGCTCTGAAAACGTAGCTCTAAGTAGTTCAACCTTCGATGGCTCAAAGTACGCTCAGGAGTGAGCCATCTACGGAACAGCCGGATTAATCATCTGTTTATAATTACGCACAACCATGATTCAGGAACTGCAAATTAAAAATAAATTATGCTGTACTATCACCGCTGAGCCAATAGGTCGAGTTAATGAACTGAAAATATTTGTTTTCCAGATACTAAATCAATGGCAATCGTTTTGGTAGTCAAACAAGACAAGTGTCGAGTTGTTGACATCTTCATCGATTCATACGCGTGACTCACGAAATTTTCCGGCATTCCTGCAATTTCGTAGGCCAAATTAAATGTTGGGCGCTGCACTTAGTAACGAAAACACAGTTACGCTGCGCCGGCAATTATGCAGGGCAAATCCATTAAGAAAATTTGCGGCCCTAATTTGAAAATATCAAAGAGAAAGAAGGGGCCAATAAAATCCAATTTTTAAGGAAGTGTAATTGTTTTATCGCAAATTTCCTCAGCTCGCTCCTCTCTAACTGCTCCCGTTAAGACTCTTATGTGCCATCCATTACAGCTAAAATTTAATTAAAATTCGATTACTTCATTAGATGTCAATGAAATATAATGCCCAGGCAGAAATTTGGCGTCAATTTCGCATATAGAGCCATCCGATTTGGAACGAAAGGTTTTTCGCATTCTCCATTCGCCCATTGCCGCCAATAATCCCGCATTTTCCATCGAACGTTAACCCTGTCCGTTTCATCCACCTGTGGGGGATGACCGGAGATGGACTCATCCCTTAGCACGGAAAAGCTCTTTTGAGCAGCCGCGTCCAAATCATGACCAAGTATTAGTTAATATTTCTAATTAATTGTTAATATTTACCTTTTTTCCGAGGGTTGAGGCCTCTTCGCTGCCCCGGACGAATCTCTCGAATTTGAAGCTGTTGGATCTGTACAGTTCATTGTCACATCTTTTGCTGCACAATCTTCTGGTGATTGCTCTCGATTTACAAGATTTGCAATCTTTTACCGATTCCCAATCGATATTAAATAGACCGCGTGTTTTTTTGCCCTCTGGGTTCGTCCGCCGCCGGGACTTGCTCCTCCGCCTCCGGCGGACTTTCGTTGGGTCTTCGGAGCTCATGGTGTTCTGCATCTTGATTTCGGACTGGGTTCTCTTCGATAGTCCCACGCGTTTTAACACTCTTTCCATTTCCGCGGTGGAATCTGCACTGCTCGGTTTCGTTTGTCGGCGCGCACTTCGGGCGCGCACTCAGCTGTGTTCGATTAGGGGGCGAAAGCGTTCGAACTACCCCAATATGCACGTGTATGAGCTTTTTACAAACTTTTAATTTATTACTGTACTTTATATCATACCGACGCTTAAATTGTGTTATAGACTAATCATACTTAAAAAACCCAATTAGTTTTCATGTCTACACGTTAAAATCAATAACATCTTATCCGGAATAATAAATTGGAAATAAAAACTTACATGGATTTAAAAAGTTGTGATTTCTTGATAAAATAATTTGTTTCTCATTAAAATCTCATTAAATGTCCATAATATGCCATACAAAATGCTATGAGAAGTATGAAAACATTCACTATAATACGCCGCCCCAATGTAATCAAAACAACATTTTAATAACAATTTATAAGTAAATTACAAAAATTAATGTTAATAAACATGTTTAAAAACTGTATACAAACAAAATATCTATAAAAATATGCAAAAAAGAAAATACTCGATGAAAAGAAAAATTTCAAAACATCAAATATGAAATATGAAATTCAGCTTTACATAACTGCTCGCTATAAAGTATTCCCCACAACAACCTCTTCCAATTTGTTATGATAAGACTCGGATGTCAACTCGTACGTCGACTTGTAGGTGTTGAAAACTTTGAAATATTCCTAAAAGTCCGAAGTTGTTGAACCTAAAGACCACACTGAATATTCAATTTTCTTACTTTGTAATTAATTATCATTAAGCCCCTCCTCTCAAAAAAGTAAATTAACAATACCATCATTAGTCCTACTGTGTCTGGTTGAACTTTTAGTATATTTTAAAATGCAGGGTAAAAAATTTTCGGTTCGTAACTTTACCACTGCCATTTTTATGAAGAATAATTAACTGACAACGTTTTTTACCATTACTCCTTACGAAATTATACATTTGTGTCCCTAATTTAAAGTGATTGTTCCATCACAATATTTTTTATAGTTATAATTTTGCAACAATAGTAAAGAAGATTTAAAAATTAATCACCTAGAAATTTTTGGCCCACCCTGTAATTATATTTGTTGTTACTCCAAGAAAGACTCATCCAATACCAATTTAAAAATGTTTTTCCTGTACCATTATAAAATAACTAAATTTTATGCTATATATGCAAAAATATATTTTGCGAAATATGCAAATCAGATATAAAATGAGCTGTTACCTGTAAAAATCAACTCATTCTTCGGAAGTATGCATTTATTTGCATATAAATTTGTGCATTTATTATACCAAATAAAAGATCCTAAAATTTTCACATAAAATCTATTATATCTTTTTATTTTTCTTATGTCATATGCATTTATTTTATAATATCAAACGTTTTATTAAAATTATATGTAAAACTACGACACTTCTTAGATTATTAAAATTAAAAAAAATTTAATATTAATTTCACAACCAAACATATGCCTAATATATGCAAAGCAGGAGTTTTCAGGTTTAAATAAAATAGAAAATACAAGTAGCGTAATATTCAAAAAAAATTAAAAACTCAAACTTTTACACTTTATAATAAATAAATTAAAATTATTATGACATTCTACCAGAAAGTTTAATTACTCTTTTGCTGCATATCTTAATTCGATAGTAGTGAAGTAATTGTTTGTTACTTTAGCAACTTTGCATCGCTATTTTAAATTAAAGATTAAAATATTAATAAGGCGACGTCAACCCTCCAATGGGCTTCCAAACTTGAAATTATTCTTTTATAGAATAGTTTTGTTAACAATCACTGTATATTATGTTCTATAAATTAATAAAGTTTCGATGATCTGATTTCTTTTGTGTTTGTAGTACAATATTGATGTAGTTTTCTATTTTAGTATAATACAGGGTGATCAATAATACGCGCTGAAAAGTATTTGCTTATAACTTCTCACGTAGCTGACCGATTTTCAAAATTTAAAAAATGTTTTATTTATCATAGTCTGAAGTTTAGTTTAACAAGCTTTCAAAATCTAAACCTTGACTAGCAACAAGATGGCGCAGCCTACTTTCAAAAGCCTCATTTACTTCTCGACGGGTGTCTCTTCTAATGGCCGAAACTTTATTTTTTATGTCTATTTTGAGATCTTTGAGTGTCCTTGGAAACTGTTTGTAGACCCGATCCTTCAGGGATCCCCGTAGAAAAAAGTCACATGGATTTATATCAGGAGAATACAGTGGCCAATTAATTTCATCACCAGCAAAATTATTCAAGTTTAAGCCATTGACACGTATCCCAAAATTATCCAGAAGTATGGAAAAGCTAGCGGAACGCGATGAGGCCTCGCACCAGCCTGCATAAAGCAGTAAGTGTTGAGCATTTTGACTCTCTTTGCTTCCCGTGGAAACTCCTCTTTGAGCATCTAGCGGTAATTTTGAGAGTTCACTAGGCGCACTAGGCGGTCACTTTTGCTGAATGAAGAGACCTTACGATTGCAAGATGAGGATTTTCGGTAACGTAGTGGAGCATGTTTTGCTTGTTAACAAAGCCTTTCAAATAAAACTGAGACTCGTCACTAAACCAAATTTTCGAAACATCAATCGAACTGTCTTCCACCTTTTCAATCATCAATTGGCCAAACTGGAATCTTCACTCGATATTGTGGGGCTTCAGCAGCTTATGGACTTGAATCTTGTACGCAAACATTTACAAATGTTTTGTCAGGATAGTTTGGACGCTCCTATAGCTGATCCCCGCTTGTTGAGCTGCTTGCCAAATCAACAATCCTGGCTGATCTTCGTAAAGATCTCCAACCTTTTCGATATTTTGTGACATCATAGCGGTAGATGGTCGGTCAGACCGTCCCAGACATTACCGGTTGGCTCAAATCTCTAAATCAGCTTAAAAGTAGCGAGAAAAAGGATTCCATGTTTACATTAGATAGTCACGACATCGATGGTTTGCTGCAAAACTTCAATTAACTAACTATTATAGATAGCACTGATCTACCTTCTTTCATTATTTTTTAACAAAACAAATACTTTCCAATACCTGTTATTGATCATCCTGTATTTGCACTTATATCTTTAATAATTTTTTTTAATAGAGGATACATAAATATATTTTAGTAGAGTTGGACAGAAGTGTTTGGAGGATTTTAGATCAACACTCAACATTTCTTAATACATCTCCACTGTTCTCTCTTGTATGTTTTGATTATTTTATTATCGCCATGTAGGAAAATGTAGGTCAGTGCCAGGAATTAGCCACATCATTAACAATATTTGCATATGCTAGCATATATTGCCCCTAATTTTGCCATATAATATTTTATTATTAAAAAGGTTGGAAGATAAAGTGATACCAATGATAGTGGAATATGTTCGTCATTTCCCCACAGTAGGATAATTAGTTATAAGTGTTGTTAATTATGCTTTGTTAACTTTCTTAACCCAATTCATATCTCTTTCTTAACCACAAAAAACAAAATATCCTAAACTAACTCAATCAAATTTTCTTTGTAGTTTTGGTTTTATTTTAGAAAAAACACAAACCAAAATCAAAATTACATGATTAGCAGTCAACTTTCTTAAGCTACATGATTCAATCCAGGATCAGTGGTTTCAATGCAGTTAATGGAGTAAAAAGCTATCGGACTTCACTCACCATCTTTTCTACAGCACAATTTTATTTTCTAAAGACAATTTAGATATTCTTCTTGCCAACTAATAAACTTCTGTAATTTTTGAGCTGCGCGTTGTTTTCTTCTCAACGTATAATCTACTTGTTTTCATTTGTCTTACTTGATTTTGATCTTTCATTTATGTAACCAAGCTTACAGTAGGTCCGAAAGAGTGGTTAGAAAACCATCTACGTGAAACGCACAAGCTATTGCGCCTAAGATGCTCCTTTAGGGGTCAGTAGGATATTTTCAGATATGTCATATTACTTAAGTGATGTAGTAAATTACTGGAGAGACTTTTTTATCAAAAGGCTATTCAACGTATAAAAATACGGAAATACCATTTTTGTAATTAAATAATTGCACAATGAGTTTGATAAGTAGTTAAATGGTTTTGCTTAAAACTAAATTGATGAAAGTTAACGAGTATATTCTTCTAAAGGAATCTTTAATGTAATTTTCAAAAAACAGGACAATATGACGAAATTTCATACTGATTAATATTTGATTTCATTTTTGTTTTTTACCTCTTCCTTCATAGCCACTTTTATATAGATTTCCCAATAAAGAGTCCACATCTTCCTCATCTTGCAAATAGCAGAGTGTGAGGTTTAAACATTAATATACTTTTAACAATTCATACCAAAGTAAAATCTTTATTTGGGGATGTATTTTGTAGAAAGTTTTAAATATGTCTAACTACTTTGGGATTTTCATCTTAATCATTGATTGTAAATAATTCAACGAGATCCTCAACCAAGACGCTCGTATTTATTTATCATTTTTGGGCCATATCACACCAGAAACAGTTATCCGAAGCTAATCTGATGACAGAATCATAATACGATATAACTGGATAATAAAAAAAATTATTTTTCATATCTTTGATTACTTAAAATTTTTGAACTATTGAATATCACACTTCAGCTGTCAAACAGTTTATCTTTTTCCCCTACAGGTACACTTATTAACTGTTTCTACATTAACGTATTGTTTTGTTTAGTTTCCAGAAACACATCTTATTGGATCATAGATTTTATTAACGTCCTTCTAATTAAAATACTCATTATTCTAATATGCGTTTTAATTTTATAAATATTAGAGTACACTAGAAATTCTGCTAGAATCAATTTCGGCGAGTATAAAAGTCGAGTAACGTTTGGCTAACAACATTAAACGAAACCTCATGGAATTTAAATTTTAGCAACTCTCACACTTATTACTTCTTTCGCAATAATGAACATGCCTTATGCTAACAGGACAAATCATCATCTGATGCAATATTTAAACCAAGCATCATAAAACATGTAATTTTGCATGATTCGAAACAGAAAATTCCGTGGTATCAAAACTATCATTAATTGATTCTTAAAAATTTTTCAAAAACAGTTAATAGTCGGTTAGTTTTCTGAGTAAAACTAATTGAATTAATTGTGGCTTTTTTCATGAGTTTCTCTGTATACCTTCTTAAACTACACTTTGATGGTCCTTCCTTCTACGTTATGTTTCTTGAACCTGTTACATTCCATTCCGTTCTTACCTTTTGGTTTTTCGCCACATGTATTATTCTGCCTTTGTCTATTTTTATTAAATTATTCAACCATGTCAACTATCTATTTTACACTAACACCATTACCAATTTCATATCTAATACTTTTTGATTACTTAATGATTTCTCCCTGGTGATGACTTTTTACATATGTGCTTTACTATAAAAATATCATTTTGTAATCCTCTCTTTTTGTGAACGGTCTCTGCATGTCCTCTATAGATTAAAGTGGTTTCCAAACAAAATTCAAGATTTTTCTGTAATTACAACAGTCGGTTACCTTTTTTAAATGTAAGTATTATAATCTCCATTTTCTGATCTTTTGATGCTTTTTTGTCCTTCATGGTACCACTATTGTGATTTTTTTACATAACTTTGTAAACAATTTTTGGAAGTATTCCTATTGTTCTATTATCTTCATTTTCTTTGCTGGTAGGTCTTCTGATTTGTCTTTAATGTTTTTGCAATTATCTTTTCGTACTTCTAAGACGTTCTAAAGTTTTATAAATTAATTTTTTACTACTCCTATATTTTTATTTTATTTCTGAAATGTCCCTACGTCTACAATTCAGCTTCTGTGCCATTTTTGAGAAAATTAATCGCTGCAAAGTAAAAAAGCTTTAAATTATGTAATATAAATTGTCCTTGTATTCTTTCTTATTTTTAGTTAATCTTATGCAACTTTAATTATTAAAATATTTATTATTTAAATTATTATATCCGTTTATTAATCACGTTCCTAAACCCAGAAAATGTAAAAAGTCTTAATACTTTATCACGTTTATCTAATCCTAGTCGTATAAATGGTACTTAAAGTAGTTGCTGAACAGGCGTAATTTTGTGTCTTTCGGTGATGTTTTCTTATACGAGTGTGTGGTTCCAATTTTGAGGTTTTTATTTTTTTTTAAATTTTACTCTCTCCCTGAAACGCAAACTTCAGTTTGCTAGTAGTAGGGAAGTCTTAATTATTTTTATCCTTGTATTATTGAAGGTGGTACAAAGTGATTATTCTGGGCTATGACTATTTTCAGCGGCAGCATCAAATATAGATGAACATCTCATGAATTACACAAAGTTTACAAAGCCCCGAACATTTCTCACCGCTTCTTCAACCACTCGTCATCTCCCAAAATAAACTAGCTTGTATAACCGATCTTTTTTAGCACTTTGTACGAATCCAAATTTATTTATATTTTGCTATAAATATTTAGCTTCTATTTTTTATATATGGAAAGTTGTAAAGTATTGACCATTTGTATTAATTGTATTTTAATAATTTTTTGTCTATAGAAATTTCAGCGTGTCCTGTCTTGTTTATATTTGAACACTTCTCGTAAAACAAAAAATGTTAAATTTGGAGCTAACAGCAAGAGCGTTTACCGAGCAACAAATAATTCATGTAAAAAGAAGGACGCAATGCTGCAATAATTAATTGCGCTTTCAATTGTATCCCGTACAGAGCGCTCATTCATTTAACGACTAATTTGCCGGAAGGCTTTGTCACATGTACGCATTGTTGTGTAATTTACCCCTACTCAATCACACACCTCTCTTATTGAGATAGTTCCCTGTCACGCAATCAGCACTAATCAACTATATACCTTTTGTGACGTAACAGGCAGCTGCCTCATCTATCAGAACGTCTCAACCAAATAAGGAAATGTTCCTGATTTTATTAGCATATACAATTAGAATATTGCGAACTAAAATCTAGTTCTTGTAGCAACAAGTACTAAAGACAAGTTTTCAAAGTCACTGATGCTGGAGGGGGGGTTAATTAAAAAACATTTGTTAACAATGATGTTATTTACTTATATAATTTAAAAAAAAATAAGACATATTTTCTAATTTATACAGATAAGGACTAAACATATATGTGCGCAATTTTTTATCCAACTTTATACACCGTATATGATTTTTGTCATATTACACACTCCTTGGCCAATCAATTTTTTTGATAACCTGTAAACTCATTTCAGGAAAATTTGCTTTACATTCTTCAAAACTCTATATAATCCACAATATTCTTGATACAGCAATATTAGATCGTATAGTCTAAAATCAGCTCAATAAATTTATTAGTTTTGACGCCTTGATTCAGGCAACATCTTCGTTTACCATATAAGCACCCACTAATTATGCCAGGAACTTAAACTATCCCAATGAACAATAAGTCGTGACTTGTGTAGCTAGACAAAGTTAACGAACGATGCAAAGAAGTACCTCACAATTACACCCAACTAATGTGCGTAAACAATTACTTGAAGGTCCTCAGGGTCTTCAATTCTTTAGCCAAATTGTTGCCAAAGAAGAAAAGTAGAACTATTCTACCTTGATGTGGTTAATTGAAAGTGCGTATTGCAGGTGAATAACGCCAGACCACATTCGGCCCAAAGGACTCGGCATAAATTGGAAAAACTCAATTAAAACAAACTGTTACATCGTCAAAATTATAGTCCTGATTTGGTACTATCGAATTACTATTTGTTTCCATTAGTGGTTCACTTTTTGACCAAACACCGCTTTGCCAATTTTCTTTCTTTGATTTCAAACCAAAAGAATGGTACCAAAGGGGTATATATTTTTATTTTTAAACTAGTATTTCTTTTAAATATTGAATGAATAATTTTAATACAAAAAATAGATTTTGCATCACCCTAATATTATACGACTATTGACTAAATAATAAAAAAATTTAATACAAAGTTGAGCATAGTAAAATATACACTTTTGAGGTAGCTATTAAAATTCAAAACTTTAATAAGTCAAATATTCGGATAATCTGAAGAACTTCTAGAACACAATTTAGGTATTAAACGCCGGCTCGGCTACTAATGAACTATTAAAAAATCATATCTGACAATTTCTATATCAAGCAAAATGGATGCGAACTCATAAAACCAAAAGACCAGTAAAATTTATCTACCACACCCAAAAAATAACACTGAAACGGTGTCTTAAGCATTTGCACAATAAGGAACCAAGGGACAAACGATTAATTTGAAAATTAGCCTGAAATCTTTGGAGACTCGCTTGGTATGGAAGTGCTAACAAGAAAATTAATTTAAAAAAAGAAAGCTAAAACATTACTCGTGCATAGAATATAATGTGAAAGATATTTTATTTTCACCATTCGTGGTATCAATCGACCAAAGACCTCGGTGTCATTGGCCAGCCAACAACGACTTTGTCGGTAGAAATTATTTGGATTGATTTCAAATCTCCAATTCGGAACCTCAAATTAATGTATCACATCCTGAAACAGGTATAACCTTATCTTTGCCTTTGTGACTGTCGATGAGAGCAAGTCACTCATAAAAAGAGTGCATGGGAAACTGGAAAACTAGAAAGATCATGCAACTGACCACACCATCTTAACCATTTTAGTAGCCTTCATATTTTTGTTAGAGCTATAATCTCCACTACTCATAAAATCTAGAACGTAATCGAATCCACATAACTGGAATGTTTCCTAAGTGAACATGATTTTTCTCATTATCAAAGATGATCACATACAAAAAAGTTTTGATAGTACAGCGGAGATGTCGCACAAGTGTAGTAAAGTAGTGTGATCATATTCTATTTAAATTTTTTGCTGTTAACAGCGCATTACACCATCTTACATGCAACTATGGATATTTCTACTATGGGGGATCAAAAGAAATAACCGCATCTATCGCGTGCGTGCAAGATTTTCAAAAGAAATAAAGTAATAGAATAGAAATGTGATAGGATAAAGATCAAAATCAATTAATTACTCAGAAACGACCGTCAGTGTGTATATGCAGTACGCAGTAAGAAAAGAAATTTCAAAAAGCGTGGTGAAACCTCCTTTCGTTTAAAGGAGAAATTTACTTTCATTAAGACGTACTGCCGGCTCCCAACTTTATTCTACATAAACACTCCACACCCATGAAATTAGAGGACTGAAATGTACAAATACATTACCACCTAGAAACTATTTCTAAAAGAAGTCCGACCTAGCCAGAGTTTTTGGTGAAAGCGAAAGATCTCTATGATTAACTGAGATGTTGAGTTCCGAGGGATCACACAATAAATGGAGCGGGTAATATTTTCTATTACATCTTACACTATGAGGAGTACTGATAATTTTCATAAATTACTCAGTTAAAGAAAACTTCTATCGGCATAATTATCATTGAAGGAAAACGTCTAAGATCAACCTTTACTTGTGTAAGTTCACATGACTCATCTCCATCATCCGTTTTGGTAAAAATCTGATAGACGCCATCGGGTTTGGCATCAACCTCATCTCTGATATAATAAAAAAGACTTTTTATATCCAAAATGAAAAGATAAAATCTGAAGTGTGACGTTGCGAGCATTGATCTTTATTCCCCCATGACCAGTAAAAATAAAAGAATTTGTTGAAACCAAAATTACTGCCCAAAAAATCTAGAAGTTTTTAGTGTAGCCATCCATTTTCTCTAGAAACTGGTTGAAGTTTTAATAAACACTTCCTCTTCGTTGTTACTCTGCATCGTCCACACTTTGACGTTGACAAAACCAAGTGCATTTATCGCATCGGTCCTCCTCCCTTTTAAAGTAAAAATGCTACAATAGATGGGGACGATCGATATGTCTAAGCAAGTAGTATAACGTATGATAATAAAAAGACGAATGTAAACGTAGTAAATTTTAAGAACCTTGGCAGGTTGCCATATATAATAGGTTTACATGTGCACTCAACATTTCAAAATTTTCTAACAGTAGTGACTATAACGCCAGTTCATAGCAAATAAGAGCAGTTTTTCCAACAGAAATATTTGTGAGAGTAAGCCAAATAATTTTGTAAATCCGTGTACACAATATACACAAAAACATGTATGATAGTACATTTCATAAGCTTTCTAATCCATCCTCCAAAAACACTATTCATTAAGAATACAACTCAAACATCAAAATATCTTATTCTTGAGTTTTCTTATATTTAGCTTTAAATTATCAAGTTCAAACCAAGAACTTGTTTAATGTGACCCTAACACTCCAATACAGACAAAGAAAATATTGAAGTGACATTAACACACCGTAAAAGTAAATTTAATAAAGTAATTAGAAGAAGCAATCAAACAGCAAAGGAATAAAAAGTCTAAAAAGGAATAAAAACTAAATCAAACAGAAATTAGGCCAAAGCTACTGTCAAAATCTAGTTATTTTGGTAACACATATACAATTTTACCTATATCTACAGCCAATGTCTATTTACCAGTTTTTTGTAACAATTTAAATGGGTACAATTTGTCTTTTTAGCAATTTCTAAGATTATTGATCATAATTTACCATAAAGTTGTTTTGAGTATATTTACATGAAGAAATTTCAAACCAATATTTTGATTTCACTATTTAAAAATGTGTAGCTTAAGCTGACAATTTCTTGTAAGATTTACAACTAAAATCTTTTAATTATATTTATATAACCATACATCCATACTACCCTTATTATTGTTTTGCAGAATAAAATTTGTTTATTGTTGATTGTTACGATTGCTGCCTCAGTAACTACACGCACTTCTAGTCATGAAATCTATGGGTTGTTTCACATAATGTAGTTAAATCAAATAGTATCTGTCAGTGTGGCAAACTTTAATCATCTGGTAAACATAAGAAAAAGCGATTACTATAGATCTGGATTGTGATCTTATATACTTCTTCATTTTCAAATCTGTTTGGATATAAATATACATATGTTATATTTATAGATTTTCTTTCTAATATAGAGGGTTGTTGTATATTTCTATTGCATATATCTAGGTACTCACATATAACTTTAAGAATTGCAGTCAAAATTTAAAAGATCGTCAAACTCCAGGAGGCAAAGTGGTCGTTTTAACTAATTGGCTGCTTGGATTCTTACAATCAAACTATGCGAGAGATGTTGGGAACAATAAAAACACGAAAAAACATAATACGTACTGGAAAGACTCCAGGCAGTCCAACTAATCTGTTTACTATTCAAAGACATACAGAGATTGTTCCTCACATCGTCTTTCCTTGATGACATGAAACAACGCGTCACAACAATGGTAATACCGATCCCCCCCGCCCCCAAAAAAAAATAATCACTACTTGTTTTGAATAGACAACCCTGACTGTGACTACTTTGGACATAAGCTTTCAGTATGCTTCCATTCTGTAGATTGGCGTTTATTTTGTATACTTGACCATGATTTATCTACTGTGATCGGACACTCGAGAAACGTCAATTGTTGGTATCCTCAATAGGCTTCTGGTATCATGATAGTTTATCTACATACAGGTACTAGTCGCGGAGTTTCAAAGACGAGTGTAAATCATTTATGAACGCCCCAAGTACAATCAGTAACTTGTATTATAAATCTCAGTACCTGTGCTAAGTTTCATTTCATTTTAAATTATTCTTCTTGGCGCTGAAAATTTTAGAACAATTAGAGTATTTAGGCAAAAATTTTAAAATTAATTACAACTGTTGTACAAATGCTCCTTTCTGAATATAAAATTAGCCAAAATGTTCGTGCTCAAGATCAAAAGTTACATTTTGTTTTGTTTTTTGATGTTATTTTGTATTGACAATTGTAATGAAGATGTGTTAAACACTTTTTTGGATTAATACTAATTAAAAGGCTACAAAGAGCGTACTTGGAGTTTTATTACGATATTATCAAAGAAAACAATTTGTAAATTAAATAAATTTATGCCACTGCTCAATGAACAATGACTCAATGGCTCGAGTGTTGTGTCCTTAAAGTTGAACAAAGAAGATTTGTTAAAAGATGAGTCTTCATTAAGCAGTCGTGATGTAGTTTTTTAAAGTTTGTTCCCATCAACAAACTGTGCTCGACCTCTTAGATCAACTTGACTTCGTTCACAAGAAGCTTTGAGAGGATCCGCACAGACCAACAAACGAGTCAAGATCTGCCGTCAATTGCTCAACTAAAGAGAAGTTTGAAGAGCTGGACGGCGTGCGGTGTTGAGATTTTTCCGCGTCCAGCCTACAATACAGACGTTGCTGTATCCGATCAATGAAACACTTCTTGCATGGTCGGCGATTTGAGTCTTTTGATGAAAATGAAGAAGCGTATCAAGAGTTCTTTAATTCGAAGGGGCCAAAATGGTACTTCGATTCCAAGAACTTGCGAAACGATGGACAAAAATCGTGAAGGACTAGTTGTTATTGGTTTTGAATAAGATGTCATTTTTTATATTGCGCACAAACTTTTTGGCCAGCCTTTAATTTCATATTGTTTATTTCATAACATAATATTTAGAAAAAATTATTACCAGATTTCCATATTAAGACTACACTGGTAATTAAAACTTCCTTCCTAATAACCATTAAGATGTGCTGAACAAGACTTTACTTTCAAAGTAACCCATTATGCCGTTTGTATTCTATAGTGCAACTACCTGTTTCATGTAATTATTTTACTCGCAATCCCAATTACCATTACCCGTGTTTTGTTCGTTAAAATTACGCACACCTGTTCGCGTCCTATAAAAACTCAACTGAAAGTCACCCCCTTTTAAAACCATCTGCTTTTATGTTCTTTTGTCGACCTCAAACATGCACATAAACCTTTAATTATTGCAATTCACAATTTTATAAAACCTTACTTTAGCTGCACTGATTTGTCCGCATAAATTTATAATGAAAAACTCCTAAAATATTTCTAGCGCTATAAAACGTGGGTTCGCAAGCCTAAAAGGTTGACAAGAAAATTCAAATAAAATTTAGCTGCGAAACGATTTTTTGGTGGGCTTCAACTCCTGAAATATGTCTACGGCGCATTCCTGGAAATTTCGGAAGCTGCACAAATTCCAACGAACTTCTTGACTATGCGAACAATTCGTCTGCCAAATTTTCCTTGGAAAGAATTTTTGCGACTCTTAAGATCGGCGCTTGTATACAGATTATTTTAGCCAGGCCTTTCGAAACAATGAGCGAAACTATTCTAGAGGAATGTATGAGGTGCATTCAAATGAAAACGACTCAAATATGGATCATTGTGGTGTTAGATAGAATAAGCGCGTTATTCTATTGTGACATCAGATGCTAAAGTCTTTTTCAAAAATATAAATCCAGATGTAACGTTAAAAAATTTTTTTTCTGTATAAAACAATTTTCTTAGAAATATGAACGCGACATACTAAACAAATGCAAACAGTTATTCTGATCACGTGATAGCAAGGCCGCATGCTCATTTGTTACAATAAATAATACTACAACAAATTACGTTTCTAACACATGTTTGATTATTAGTAAATAAAGACGTGCGACGGACTAATTTGGAGGTAAGGTGTGACGCCAACATCTAATCACCCAAATGCGAACCTCATTTGCACGTGGTACCCTCTGCTAGACAACAAACAAGGCTCTGGAGACCCAGTATCAGGGAGTATAATCTGTTTCAGTTATTCCAAGGCTACGGTACCCACCTTCGTTGGGCTAATTACCCACAAGGCAGATTTAATTATTCAAAGACAAAAGGATAACTTCGGAAATGGACGGATCACTGGACGACGAAGATGGCGTGAAACTAGGACAAGAATAGGAACGTGGAATATTAAAGCACTGAACGTAAAAGAGACAGAAGCTATAGAAGAGATAGAAAAATACAAAATAGAAGCACTAGGCCTATGTTTAACAAAAAAAAGGACATGAAAACACAAATGTTAACGAGATGATATCAACTCTTCTAGTCGGGCTCTGAAATTTAGGGAAAAGAAGAAGAGTAGGGGTAAAACGAAATGCCAGGTTGACAATAAATCTAAGGATAATGTATATTGATCTACGCCTAAATGAAGAAGTAACGATAATTCAAATATACGCCCAACAGAAGGCTCGAATGTATAAGAACTGAACGAATTTTATGGTGAATTACAGAAACAAGTAGTGCATGGGAAAGAAATTATGTATGTGCTGATAAATGTAGATTGAAATGCACGAACAGGAAACTAACAACCGCAAGGACATGGCACTATTGGTAAATAAGGGGGAGAAATTACTCTTAATACAAATGGAAGAAGGATGATAGAATTATGGGTCAGAAACCAACTATATATAGGAAACAGTTTCTTCAATAATAAGACAGTACACAAGATCACATTTAAGAGTAGACAAGCTAAGAGCATAATAGATTATATAATTTACGATGCCAAAGCAACATACGCTTTTATGGACATCAAAGTAATACGAGGGGCAAAATTATACACGGACCACGAACTACTTATAGCCGACACTGGATTTTACAGCAAAAAACCTCGAAAACCTAGGCAACACGAGAAAATTAAAACACATAAACTAAGAACTTCCAAAGTAACGTAGGAATACAGAGACAGTCTAGACGCAGCCCTCCGAGAAAAAGAAAGAAAGGAGTGTTTAGAAAGAGAAAATTGGAGCTTGGAAAATAAATGGACTGAAATGAAGAGAAAAATATTAAAACAGTCGAAAAAAGCATGTGGAAAGATAATAATACAAGAAAACGAGATGGTCAAATACCAAAGTTTAGAACAAAGTAAAAGCAAAGAAGAAAGCCTGGAAGAACTACAATATGTACAAAAAAGAAATAAAGCCAAAAAAGTTGTGCTTAAAGCAAAGCAGGAAAGCTAGGAATAATACGGCAAAGACCTAGAAACTTGAAATATAAGAAATAACCAAGGGGTAATAGAAACTGGAGAAAAGAAAATTCTACAGGCATGAAAGGAGCACTACTAACAAAAATTTAAGAAAGGTAACCCAGTAGAACGAGAATTACTGGTGGAAGAACAAGCCACCCAAAGACAGACACAAGATCATATATTTACACCAAAGATAATGATAGAGAAAAGAATGGAAAGAGACAAACTGCTATTTCTAGCGTTCATAGATAATGAATCGGCTTTTGACAGAATTCCCAGGGATAACTTATGGAAGACCTTAACAGATTTGAAAGTAACACAGCAACTAGTACAGGCTATTAAAAAATTATATGAACAAACGAAAGGACGAGTAAGAATAAGAAGAGTAGGATCAGAAAGCTTCCAAATGAACAGAGGAATAAAACAAGGAGACTCCTTAAGTCCTTTATCGTTCATAGCAGTTTTGAACCAAATTATAAGAAGAATAGATTTGAAGTAAAAGTGGGAAATTTGAATTTTGCTTGCTATATGCAGACGACATTGTACATGTAGCAGAATCATCGCGGAAGTTACAACAAGCGGCCAACAAATGGAATATGGCGATATAATGATGGGGCATAAAGATAAACAAAAACAAAAGTAAAATAATGAACATAACAAGATCAGAAGCAGAAAAAAACATCAGAATAGCACTTAACTAAAATCAGCTTGAAGAACTAGAAAGTTACGAGTATTTACACAATAATAAATAACACAGGAACACAAAAACAAGAACTCCTCCACAGGATAAATAAAGCAAGTAAAATTTACCACGCATTATATATGACCATAATAAGGAATAAGGAAATAAACACCAAGGCAAAATTAGAAATCTACAAACGTATTTATGTCCCCACTTTAATTTATGGCACTAAAACCTGGGCCATAAAAGACAAAACGAGGAAGAAAATAACCGCGAGCGAAATGAAGAGGGGTACATGCGGCAAAACCAGAAGAGACAGAATTTGGAACGTAAGAAGCAGACAAGAACTACAAATAAAACCACTAGTAGAAAAGGTTGAAAATAGGCAATTGCAATGATATGGGTACCTGAGTAAAATGAGTAACTGAAGATATCCAAAAAATATTGGTCGCTGATCGAGTCCAGTACCGAAAATGGATAGAGGGAAACTGGACGCCGTAGTAGCACATGGGGATCCTAAAGGGAAAAGCAGACAGTCTAATTCTCCGAAATTTCAGCTAACACGTGAGCGAAGTGATTTGAGGTCAAGTTCATAAATTTGAAATATTTAGTGCTTGTCTAGATTTTTTGATAAAGCGCAAATTTAACATAAATTTATATTAAACGCACTCAGATGGAGATGTTAAAGTAAGAAAATATCCTTTAACTCTCTCTTATTTTTCTTATTCTTTTTCCTTCTTCATTATAGGATTACTCCTATTCTTCCCCCACTATTATGGCGACTCTCTCCATCTTTTTGCTAGTCTTCTAGGTGGTCGTTTTGTTATCGGCAATTTGTAGAGATAGCCAGAGGGCTATCCGGACTAATCGGTCTCCATTCATTCTTTGAATGTGGTTGTTCCACTCTCTCCTTCTAACCGTAATCCATTCATTTTCTGGTTCTCATTCTATCTCTTCGTGTTTTTCCTACTATCTTTCTTAGTCTTCATCTCGGCTGTTTCCATCATCTGCTTAGTTTTCTGTATATCTCCCCTTGTTTCTGCGCAATATGTTAATATTGGTCGTATCGTAGACTTATAAATTCAACTTTTGACCTCTGTATTTATGTATTTGTTATGCCATGTTATGATATTTAATGCGTCAGATTACTCGCTGTTTACTACCAAATCTCATGCATCAATACCATCAACATAGGAAAAGAGTGTTAACAACCTTTATAAATGAATTTAAAAATATGTTCAGACCATTAATAAATCAGAATAACATCATGCTACACTTACTACCAAAGTTGATACAAAATTGGTATAATATTAACCTTAGAAACACATTTCACAGACAGAACTACATTTTCAATTCCAAATTACTTCACTTATAACACAAATTCTGATACTACAGTACATGGAGGATCTGCAGTTACAGTCAAAACCTTTATATCTCATCATCAGATAAGTCCTTTTCGAACCAAGAAAATCCAAACTCAAACATAGAACTACATAAATTTTCTTGGTCTTTTACAATTAGTGCTCTATACCGTCCACCTAAACACACAAAATCCACTAGTAATTACAATGAACCATTCTGTACGCTGGGCAATAGATTTGTAATTGGTGGAGATTGCAATGCCAAACACATCCATTGAGAATCTCGATTCAAAAAAACAAAAGGCAGAAATCTATTCAAAATACTTATGATTAACAACTATAATTATCACTCTACTAGTGAGGCAACATACTGATCCAATGACCCGAATAAGATTCAAGATTTACTAAATGTCTATATTTCGAACAGGATATATACAAACACAGTCTTAACGGAATCAAATAATAATTTATCTTAAGCGCCAGGATCATCTATAGATAATTATTTCAGTGCCTTATATCGCAGCAAACTGATCAGCAAGATCCCTGCAAATTCTTTAAGATACAGTATATATCAAAATATCTATAAATGAAGACCTGATTAAGCAGTACAAAACGTTGTTAAGCCTATCTAAGAGCGGAATGGAAAGCTATACCAAAAACGGTAAAATAAAACTTCAGGTATATATTTTAGAATTTATATTACAAGTAAATCAGCTATACTTCAACATTCTCTTTACAGATTGCGCAACAAAAAAAATTATTATTAATGTTGCAATAATTATTTCCCCTGATTAACTTTCGTATGAATCGTTTTTGTGTCAATCGTTATTTCTGTAGGTACTCAACTTTCTAGTTACTCAAGACTTACAAACACCATAAGAGTAAAATAAAATGGTAGGCAGATAGATGAACGTCCTGAATAAATCTGTAATAATAATGTTACTTTAAGGATTTAATAGAAGATATTGCACAAATATTAACTGTAATTAATAAAGATTCTGTTCTACTTTTACATCACACCAACAAGTAATAAGTATGTTAAGGTGACAAGTAATAGTTTAACATTAATAATAAATAATGGCAATACTCTAAAGCCCCACGTGGGAGCACGTCCTGCAAACTAAGAGGTTAAGGCTCTCATATGTTTGCCACTCTGATCCGGGGTGATGTGGCAAGTACCGCACCTTAGACGACCTCCATTATTACCCCTTGTTCGATGTGAACGCAGGTACCCGATAATTTTCAATGACTGAGTAGGCCACTGGCCAGGCATCAGAGAGCACTGGGAATTGAACCCGAGTCTGTCCGCACCGCAACCCGCGGCTAAACCAAGGGACCACGCTGGTTAATAGTTTAATATTAAACAATAAAAATGCTTTCAATTTCTTGAATAATGAAAAAAACTTTTAATGATTACTAATATAACTTATGTAATATTTATATTTTAAAATAAACATTTAATAATGTTTAAGTAAAATTACTAAATAGATTTATTAAACTGTCTCTCTTGGTACACCACAGATGGCAATCTCACGCACAGATACGAAAAGATGCAAAATCTGACCAGAATTTTAGTTTTGCTATTAGAATCACACAAAAAAATGAGAAGATTGACCTTAAATTATTCTACAAATATGTTTAATAAATAATAATGTACACAATAAAAATATAAATTAAAGTTTTTTTAAGTAACGCTGCCATCTATGGGATCTTAGTGTAATTTACAAAATGTTGTTAATTATATTTTTAATTAAATATTAAATACAATTACTTAAAAAAATATGTAATATTTGGTAATGATAGTATTAAAAATAATTAAAATATACATGCTGAAATTGTCAAGAATATTAGTTTATTTAATCAAATAATTGAAATGTCTATCGTTTGATACCCACAACTAGTGAAAGCCTGTAAATGTTTGGTTCTACTTATAGAACACAAATGCAGGGACATCAATTAATTATCTCAATTATATTTTTCAAAATATACATTTATTACTATATTGCTAATAACTATAATTTTACAGTTTTAATAGATGCAAACATTCAAGTTTTGGAAGTAAGTGTGAATCAAAACCGCTTCCCTTTCCTATAATAAATTTTTATTGCTTTTCATCACAACCACAGTATTAAAAAGTAAATTATATTTAATTCTTACTTCTTTATTTCGATCTCTAAGTAACATTAAATGCTTGTTACCAAACAAATATATTAGAACTGAGCTCATCTCGCGCTCCTTGGCAAAAATGTATTTAAATTAATAGAGTAGACACCAAATCATACTAATAGACAGCGTGGCGAAATCGTATTTAATTTAAGATGTGTACTATGAATGAAGAAAATATAAACTTGTGTGACACAATGGTCCTTTATCTGTTGCTGATGACAAAATATTTAATAATAAGTATTTAAAATTGTTTTACGTAAATAATAAAAAAAAAATTGCAATTATATGAGGGAGGATATCACTAGCGTTATGTACGTCAGTATCTTGCTAATTATAGATGTGTGTCAGTAATACAAAAAATTATTATTAAATTAAATTTTACTATATATACCACAACATCCCTTAACAATAGAGCGAAGCGTAAATAGATATCGAATTAACCTTCTTAGAAACTATTATAAAGGTATTTCAACTACTATAGATATTT
The DNA here is from genome assembly GCA_036346155.1 of Sinelater perroti. Classification (NCBI taxonomy): domain Eukaryota; kingdom Metazoa; phylum Arthropoda; class Insecta; order Coleoptera; family Elateridae; genus Sinelater; species Sinelater perroti. Next base: position 901,557 of record JARFIY010000346.1, on the reverse strand, counting down.
ACTGAAAATAAAACTGATTAAAGCATCCTAGGAATTTAAAAATCCAAAACAGGGATTTCAACTATTTTCTGTAAATAAAATCAAGAAAATTAATAAAATTAACATAATTGCCCTTAAATATGCAAAATAATATTTTGCCTGTGCATTTATAAAAAAAAAGAAAGAGCAAATGACGTCAGAAAATGCCAAGATATTACCTGCAACGACCCGATTGACGTCAGCAGCTAGCCCGATCACGTTATCTACCATCCCGGTGACGTTAATAACGGCCCCCCACCACTATCCCTAACAAAGTCGCACGAGTATAAAAGTAAAAACGCACGGGACAGTCACTTAATTTTTAGAAGAGTTTCTTCTGAAGATGTTTCTGAACTCCGACCACGGCCTTATAACTACAACTTTGAATAATGATAGTACATTAAGGCTAATCCATTATCTAAGGTTTTTGACCTACGAAATTTGGGGTCGCCCTATGGAACGTCTTCCCTCTCTTACCCTGAAGACTCAACTGTGCAAGCTGGTATTTTCTATTCCTCCTTATGTGATTAAAGTAATCAAATCTCCTGGTTTCCATTGTATTTAGTGACTGTTTATCAGTACCTATTTTAATGTGTATTTTTTCATTAGCGACATATTCTGTCTATGGAGTTTTCAAAATTCCCCAATATAATCAGAGCCCAAAGAGCTTCTAGTTTATTCATGAGAGTTACATTAAGAATCTCATATTTTTATTCCATACAGAAATTTCAACCAAACAACACAACGCAACAACCAACATCTAAATCTTAAATTTAAGTTGTTAACGCAAAATAAATTCTTCATTTGAATAAAATCCTGGTACTACATCGCCATCTGAGTTTTAATTTCTTACCGGTAATCCATCTAAAGATTTATCTACATTTAAGATATTTGTAGTTCCCCCTGTACTCTAGTTGTTCACAATCTATGTGTTGATTTTCATATCAATTTGTTCAATATCAACTGAAGATCGTAGTCTGAATCTGCCATTAGAACTATATCATCTACTTATCGGATGTTATTTCCTGTCTGCCCATTAATTTTTCTCCTCTGAGGGAACCGGCGATTGCATCCACAAAAATGATTATCTAGATGTTGAAAAGCAACAACGATAAAGCACAGCCACGTCTGACACTTTTTTTATTGCTATGGTTTTTGACTTGTCATCAATGTTTCTAGCAGTCATTTACTATCAGTAAAGTTCTCTGCCTGTTTATTTACATTTTGACAAGTTATGTAATATAGAAACGGTCAAATAAAATTCGTTATTCCATAAAAAAATGAAAAATGCTCGGGACTCGTCGCTTAAGCCGAAAATATTTTTATTTGATATAATCATCAGTAGTACTATTTAATAATATAATAAATAATACCATATTATAATAATACCACCTGATCATTTTAATGTAATTACAAATTCCTGTAACCTACGTACTAATCAGTTATTTCCAAATTCAATATTGAACCATATCATTTGAACTATATAATATTTTGTCCCATCTCTTTTTCTATGATATCTTCAATAAAATTTTTATCGGTCATTTGTGCATTTTTTTAAAGTACAAATTATTTTTATTTATGTCTATTTATTGCTTTTTAAGTCCAGAATGCACAAACTGATCTTATCAGGTCTTATATAGTTACCAACAGAGTAGTTAAAACCCATTATTTAAAATTAAGTTTTTCAAGAACCTTAATCAATCTGATATAAACTGATATGTTTGTGCTTGTTGAAACTTAAATGTACTTCTCCATCTATTACTATCATTCGCCTATGTTCAGCTACGTTTCTTGCCCTTTAAACTTTCCCTTATTTCTTCATTCCAAGTCCCCCAGGGGGACATTGTTTCGATTTTCGTAACAATGTCTACGGGAATTGGCGCTCCCGGGGTCCCGAAATTTCATCTTCGCCATTATATAACCACCTTGCAGTCTGAAACACTACGATAGATTGCAAACCTTAGTTTGCTAAGATAGGGTCGAAACTGTTAGGGGTATAGGAGACCATTCTATTTATTTTCTATATTGTTTTGTTAGTTTTACAAGATTGCGACCAGGCGAGGCAGTTGCTCGTTGTTTTCTTACATGTCTCCATTAGCCTCAAAGCAAACCTACGAGATGCCGCTCGTGGTCAGTGTGCACTTGAAAGGAAAAGTTGATTCCACTAATTGAGGGAAACCCCTAGCTACGGCAGAGGTGAATCAACACACATTGGGTTTGGCGACTTGCTATATTTATACACCGAGTATAAAATTCGCTTCATGACGTACTTTGGGAAACCGGGTATGAATCATGAATAAGGGTCTCCTGTGCAATATCATTGATGATCGCATCATTTTGCGGTGTTGGCATCTCCTTATGGGACTCCGTGGCGGGTGGCGAGTTGTCGAGCTGTCAGATGTTTATCCTAAAATTATATATAGATATACACAATCCCCCTCCCACATTTCAAGGGAGTTAAACGGTTTCGAACCGACACTCCCAAGATTTGTTTTAAGTAAAATATAATAAAATCCACTAATATAATAGTCAGGCGAAAGGGCGGCACAACTCTCAGACAAGCATTTTTATCAGTAATGGCATAGAAAGGATTGGTGACAACGAAGAAATTACAAGATGATAAATTATTGATTAAAACCTCCAACAAACATCAGTTAAACAAATTTCTCAAAGCTAGACAACCGGTGGATGTAGCAATCGAAGTAGAGCTTCATAAAACACTTAACCTGTCCAGTGATGTCGTGCTTCGATTTGCTAAATTGTAAAATAGAAGAGATTAGAAAAGAATTAGCTCCACAGGGTGTAATCATTATACGTAGGATTACTAGAAAGAGGAATGGGAATAATTAAAATGCTCCTTCCCTTATACTAATCTTCCATACTCCCGTTGTACCCTCTAGTATACAGACAGCAATGTACCCCCTTAAAGTAAGACCTCACATTTAGAGTCAATTACGGTGCTTGAACTGTCAACGTTTCGGTCATACGTCTCAGAAGTGTAATAACTGCGATAGCCAAACTCATGAGAGCTTCGACTGTCAGCTTCCACCGAACTGTGTCAATTGTCAAAGAAAACACAGTTCCAGATTCAGAAAACAACTTTTGTGTAGCGAAGCTCGTAAGAAATATCAGACAGCTGCTCGATCAGCATTTAGTAAAACCTACGCTGCAAAAGTTGCCCCTTCCAAGCAGATATCATCTGTTGCTATTCAATGCAACATGATTGATGCCAGTCACCAAACATAAATACTAAATAAAACGTAAATAATAAGATGGTGAAGAAATCACCATCGCAACCAAAAATCCCAACTAACATCACAATGGCTCAATCACCAAAAAGTCACATTAAAAAAATCCGCTGTTTCTCCTCCTATGGAATTAAAACCAATGTCAAGATAAGAATCGGCGAGCTATACCGGGTCGTCGAAATCAACCTCTTCCTAAAAGGGAAGAGTTCCGAAGGCTCCAAAACCAATAAGTTACGAAGCCATACTGGACGAAATGGTCGACACAGAACTCGCTCTAATCGATTTTTTTTTACATGCTCTAATCGATGATTATGAATAATTTTCTCCAATGGAACTGCAACGGTTATTTTGCCCATATATCTGAAATCCTCCTTCTGATTAAAAAATATGAACCAACTGTTAATACTCTACAAGAAACCCATTTTAAAAATACGCGCACACACCATCTCCACAAAATTGCTTTATATTCCGAAAAGACATCACAGGCGTATGTGCAAAGGGTAGTGTAGCCTTTATTGTTCACTCTAATGCCCCTGTAATCTTATATAAATTAGAATTCACCCTAGCCAACCATTAATGGTATGTTCTATTTACGTTCCACCCGAAGAATGTCTCAATTTCAATGAATTAAAGAATATAATATCTGCCCTTCCACGTTCTTTTATTATTGGTAGATATTTCAACGGCCATAATATCTTTTGGCGTTCTACTAACACTGACCGTAGAGGTCAAGTAATTGAGAACTTTTTAGTAAGCACTGATATATCTTTATTGAATACAGGCTCACCCAAGCATTAGTCAGCTGCGTATGGAACGTTCTCTTACATAGATTTGACTGTGTTCCCCTTCGCTCTTACTCACTCTTCAATGGACTGCGCATGACGATTTGTGTGATTCTGATCATTTTCCATTAGTAATTTTTGGTTTTCACAACCAACCGTCTTAATACCAGAATGCCACATTAGAACCTTCACAATAAGGCCGACTAATCAAGGTTTTTTTTGGCAATGTTAATTTTGGAGTAATGGCGTTTGATGATGTTGAAGTCGCAGTCCTACACCTAACATGGGCAATTATCGAGACAGCGAACGTTTTCGTCCCTAAAACTTCTAGTAATGCAAGTCACACACCTGTTTCTTGGTGGAACGAACAAGTAGCAATTACTATTTGAGAACGAAATAGAGCTCTTTGTCGTCTAAAACGTCATTCGACTCCAGAAAATCAAGGGTCGTTTCGTATAAAATACATTGAGGCTAAGCGCCTTAAAAGAGAAAGTAACCATCAAACCTGGCAATCATACAAAGGTTTCAGTCTAAAGTTCTCAGAATCCTGACAGATGCTCCTTGGTATGTCAGTAATCTCACACTTCATACCGATTTGAAAATTCCAACCATCAAAGAAGAGATCGAGCGCAGTGTTATTAAATACCAAAATCAAATAATCAACCACGACAACGCTCTGGTAGAGCAGTTATATGAAAGCGGTCCAAACACAAGAAGACTCCACAGAACCTGGCCTCAAGATTTAATATAACGAAGAAGAAATCATCCAAAGGAATAGCATTAGTGAATGCTTCCCTTATACACTTTGTATTACATTTATCGCATTTACTTAATACTCCTTTCCTATGGAAGTAGATTGTAAATATGCTATTGTCAATAAAAAAGAGAGAGAAAGTAAACGAAGCGTGCTGCTCAAAACGGAACTGATCTCTGGATGTCATGACTGCTGACAATATGAAATCCTACCTCAAAAGCAGAATATTAGAAAAATGAACGAATTATTGGAGAGACCCCTAAAACAACAAGCTTAAGAGCTATCAAAGAAGATATTGCAACATGAGGTTCTCCCAGGCGTGGATCTTGCGGACAGAAGATCGTTCTAACTCGAATTCGCATTGGTCATTGCCAGATGACACATGGATATCTACTTTTTGGAAAGAATCAACCGTTTCGCGATACGCCACTGACAATTGTACATTTACTTTTACAATGCGTGCAATTTAGGGAAGAACGTCGGGAAGTTGACTTGGCTCAGAATATCTAATCGATTTTGAGGAATATCTCAAATAAGGTTGACTACCTCTTTCGTTTCTTGTATAGGGCCAATCTCACTTGCTTAGTTTATGATATGAAGAACTAATTCAAAGTATTGACTATTTGTCAAGTATTGTTTGAGTTCCAGATCAAAGGCACTCTTGATTTTGACTCTAGTAACTAGAATGAACTTAAATATTGTGATCATTAGTTTGTACTCAATCATGCTGAAAAATGAGGCAAGCAAAAAAAGTTGAAAAACAAGGTTCTTTGTATAGTTCTTCAAAATAGATAAACACACATTCTAACACATTATTTTAAAGTTGAAGTACCCTGTCGTCGATTTGACAGAGAAAAAACGCTTTTACGACAAAAAAAGCCAGACAATTCAACAGCTACAGAAGTAGAAACGTCTGTTAAAGCCAAACCTCACAAAACTAATGGCTCGGGTGTAATGAAGAAAGGTGCAGTAGTGAAACTCACAACGTGTCTTACTTGGACAACTGTTAAGAAGAATTAGGTAGCAGCGCTTCAAATCACAAGCAAGTGTATAATTAGGAAAAAATGTAAATTCAGTCACAGGTTCTGAGATATGTTTATTAAAATCACAGATCATGTACTGGAGAAATTTATTGCAAATAAGAACAGAAGAAGAGAAAAGAAGATAACGTTGGAAGGATCACTCAACTTCAAATTTTCTCTTTTCTGAGTGAAATCTTGAACATGAGTTTCAGAAGTGTTACACATGTCATGTAACAGAACTTGCATACAATGTGGCTGATGTAGTACTCCACTTCAAAGTCCAGAGCGGATGTTGGAAATATGAACCTGACGACTTTTCTCTGAAATTGCAAAGTGAGGGCAGAAGAAAGTCCTGGTTAGAATTCAAAACCTTTATTCAGCTGTCAAAGTCATAGATATCTTATATAAAATACAAAATAGACCAAATATTACTAAAATATTTAAAACAGTAAGAATTTCATTGTGTACAAACTCTTAAAAATCATAAAGTGAGCTTACACTTCGTAACAGCTCTGACAATGAGCCTAGATTTCAGATCAATATTATCTAGTAAATGCTGAAAAAAGTTGAGATTTATTTTCAAATGGTCTTATAAAAAGTCAGGTACCATTAAGCCTAAAGACTGTGCTAGTAATTCAGTTTAGGCGTGTTTTGAAATTAGTTGCTAACCACTATACTATTTTTGCCCTTACTACTTGGACCATAGTTCCATCTTGTTGAAACCACACCTGCAATCTATTTAGGATTGCGTTTTTGTATCGCTTCTCAGAATCAGTTGCTACATTACCATCATGTTTTTAAAAGAAAGCCACCAAGCTACCCTCTAGTTGATTTGTATCAAACTGTTCATGTATCATCTCGTTGGATTACAATCCTACACCTGTAAATTATAATCAATCTGGATGTTATACAAAAATAAGTGCAAGAACCTTACAATATAATACAATGATAATACAATACTAACCAACACTTTCTTCCTCCACACACTCTTCAATGCATAGAATGATTGCATTTGTAAAGACGGAACTAAACCTAAGCAAGCTGAAAACGAAACTTATTGAAAACATGAAATATTTTCATATCGTATATCATTTTTGCCCCGGTATGATCATCTTCAAAGTAAAACTGCAAAATTTCCTCTAACCTTCTAATTTAAAGTTAGCCTTAAATGTTCCAGACTAGCAATTTTACAATAGATAAAATTTTTTGCAAATGCCTATATGCAAATATGCGACATACAAATTTAGAATTCCTAAAAAGCTTTAGCTTTTTTTTTATTATCACAATGAATTTATGTAGTTGTAATTTCTTAAATATATTCTATATGCTAGCCAGTTACGTAGATAAAAAATGAGTGTCTCAAAAATATATGCAAGTGAATTAAAGGGCGTATGTTATCTGAAAATTGTTGGTCAAAACAAGTTGTGAATACGTGGCTTCAGTGTCTAATACTCGATCCAAGGTCAGCATTTTTTTATTAAAACTGTAATTCTTGAAAAATTATTTTAATAGATTAGTTGAGAAATTATTGAGCATTGGATGTGTTAGTGTTAACCATAAAACCCGAAGACCTTAAACAGCAAAAACAAAGAATAATAATGGCAAATGTGAACTTTTTAGTGAAGTAGCCTCTATATTAGCTACAAAAGCCGCAAAAACATTTCAATTTATTATCTGATCTTCCTTATAAAATTAAATAGCACTTAAGTTCGCCAAAAATTTTGAGAAATGATATTCAAACTGATTGCATATTGAAAGTATTTAGTTTTCAGTGAGTGTCAGTACAAGTTGGACAGATTTGTTAACATTCAAAATTTCAGGATATCAGGTAATGAAAACCCACTTGTTAAGGCATCCCATCCACCCCTAGGAATCTACTAAAATTCCCAAAGAATAGAGGGATTATAGATAAAATTCAGCGCACAGTTACCGATTAATCAATTTAAAACTTGAAAGCAATCGAAACCAGAGGCCATTATTTTAAGATTATTACCTGATATACAGTTTTCGTGCAATAAATTGTGTTTCACCTGTATACACTTTTGAGACTATACAACCAATCAATGTGCAACAATAAAGAAGCATTGTGATATTAAAGATTTTATTCAGCTAAACTTGATTTACATACAGATTATGGAGGATTGAAAATAAGGTATATTATTAATAGCGATGCAACGATAAGTATAAGTGCCAAATACGAGCAAACAACTCTAGAATGAAGTATCCTCAAGTTTTATGCTTTCGTCTCAGTCTATAAAGTACGTAAAAAAGCTACAGGAGAATAATACACTTTGATTATTTCATATAGTTCAGTTCAATATTATGTAATGCAATTTGAGGATACTTCACTGCTCAGATCTTACAAAAGGTAACAAAGATTACATAAATATAATCAATTATATATACAATACAATTACAACAATAAATCGAAAATAGAAATATAAAATCAATGTTAATACCGTCATTTCAAGATGAGCAGGATTCTTAACTGCGCCTAAACCTAATAAAAAATTTAAGATTCATATCAATTAAGAACCCTGACCAATAATTACCATAAATAAAAAATAAAATAGTAAAGTGTATATCCAAATCGATAGAATTACAAACACATGATATTTTAAAACACTGGAACTACATAATAAAACGAACTCAAAGTTACATTATTATGTGCATTGTATACATAAAAAAATCGTATCATTTTATCAACATTTTATCTAACATTAGTCAGAAATAAAATAGATATTTTTCAAAAATCCATTAATCAATATATAGATTACTAAAAAATCGTGAAAAATAAATAATCATTTTTTACTTACTGTGTAAGAAATTTGAAAAATTTGCATCAGCCAAAACGATAATTACCATCATTTTTAAACCTCAAGGCTATATAAAATTACTGACTACCACATCAGGATTGCTTTCAATTACTTGATCAAATCATTGCAATAATGCTACTAAAACAGAAATCATCCTTCAAGGACTTCACAAATAAAATGGCGAGTCATAAATCTAAAAATTCTCAAGACAATAAGTTAAGATGATTCATTGCATCGCTAATAAACATTCTGTTTAACTAGAATGCTTTGGAAAAATATTCATTTTCCTACGTACTGAAGGTAATAAATTACGACCTATAAAACACAACAATATTTTGTGAACTGAAAAAGTGATTTGGCTGTTACGAGAGTAAATACTATATTTAGTTATCCTGGGGTAAAGCCAAAATAACGTTAGAAATCCGATACACTGTTAACTCTGAAAAAGTATGGTCGATTTCAGCAATGCTAGAGCGCAACGAAGTTCGGCAGATATTCAAAGAATACTGAACTGTAAAACAATTTAGACATCACAGGCAGGAGAAACTAACATGCGTCTTTTGTGGCATTTGTTACGAACAAACTATATAGTAGTACAACTAAAGTTGACAATAGCAAGGTCTATCAGCTACTATGAACGAAAGAACTTAAACAATATTTAAATAAACATGTCAGCATGAACTTCTCATTCTACAATAAATGCCTGAATATTACGTTAATTTTAACTATGTTACATCCCCTACCCTGGACATTTTAACACTGATATATTTATTTATGTATTTGTAAATAAATATTTATAGCTTACAATGAAAGATTATTCGAGTTCAAACAGCTTACAGATATTTTCATGATTTCTTGATATTCTCAAAATGATAAAACAAAATTTTACTTTCAGTCCACAAATACATGACATTTATTTAAAAATTTCACAAACCGACCCTTCCAATAAATATGAAGGATTAATGTAGGAAGGGTGCAGTTAAGTGGTTAAACTCTCTAACAGCAAAAAATTTTAATATTAACCACGAGAATGTAACAGTGAGACTATTACTATTTAAACTTAATCCTATACAAAAAAATGATAATTCTACATAACGATATGTTTATACTCAAAATACTTGAACAGATTAAATAAAACAAACACAAACGTATAACTCTATATAGTTAATATAACCTATGAGAAAATCAACTGCATTAAATACAGTTATGTTGAAACTTCACTGTCACATAACTATCTACAATTAGAAATGGCTATAAACCTTCAAAAGAATCACAGTTGTCCAATGTACAGGTTTAAGTTAAAAGTCAATATCTCCAAAATCACTTTATCTTAAAGAGAGCTAACTTACGTTTGCTAAAGCAATAATGGAAATCAAAGTGTTCATCATGCTATAAAAATGCAAAAATAATAATAATAAGCGAGATCTTGCAAAGTTAAAATCAGCTCTCTGCAAATCTGCTTTTTAAAGAGATTACAATAAATCTGGGTATGTTTAAACATAATATTTGAATTTTCCTCGAGTTCTCAAAATGTTGAACTATAGTAGAGGTAAAGCCCAATGAATAAAGACAGGGCAAACAAAAATAAGAAGAAATAGAAGTCGCGCATTTTAAAAGTGTAAATAACAAAAGTATTTAAAAAGTGTAAAACTGACAACCCTGTTAAAGTGAGGCAAGTGAACATAACATGTGTATGATTACAAATGTTTGGCTAGTCATTGTTACGTATAGAACTTGTAAAACACGAAAAACCGGCTGCGATGAATTCTATACTTATATGTCCCTATATCTCAAACATACATCACATGAATACCAGTGAGGTGTAAAGAATAGGCATGAAAATGAAGACTATTACGTATATCTGTCCTGCTTGTATTAGCCACAATTTTGTTCAACCTCTTGATTTCAAATTTTTACCCTCCCATTTACACTGACCGATAAAACGTTTTTAATACTGATATGCAAGGTTTGAAACAAAACTTATTTCAAACATTAAAAGTATATGCGATTTGAAAAACCCATAAAACAATGAAAATATCTGTCAGTGTCTTAAACCCACATCCCAAAATTAAAAAAACTATCATTAAATATATACAGTACTATTTATAAAAAAAATAATTAATTATTTACAAAAGAAATAGTCCTGAATTAATAATTTTATCTAAACAGTCTGCCTCCCTTGGCTTAGAAGGTAACTGTGTGTGCAGCAGGGCAGTAGCCTTTGCACGGCACATAGGAACAAGTAAAATCAATAATAGCACGATAGTTAACACTAACACAGTCTGTGAGTATACACTGTAAATGTGAATTTTAAATAGTAACTCACTTGCACTCACAGACCCAGTCTCATTTTTAGTAATTATATAGATGGTAATCCCACATCGTTGCCCACTCCTAGCTGGTACGTTGACGCTTTGCAGCAACTTCGGCACTGACTATTCCTGCCATCATGTACTTCAGCTGAGGCATGTACTCCAACACCAGTCCTACCGGCACTAACGGTATGTTCTCACTGGAGCTCTGACATTTCCCGCTTTCATATAAGACTCGCATTTGAGAACTGGAAAAAACAAGTTTTCATATATCACACAAAAAATATTCTAGTTTCATATAAAAAAATGTAACTTCAATATAAATAAGTTAATTTATCATTCCTGTCACAAAGTGAGTAAAAAAATTCATGCAGATTTATTTAATTAAAAAAAAAGTACAAACTAAAATCAAAATAAATCATGGGCTATGATCTTAACCCATCTTTCTGTCAAATTGCAAATTCCACTCTTTAGATTTTAAAGCAAAAAATTCCTTTCCATCCACATTTACAAACCATTTGCCTTGCAAAAACTGAGCAATTGACTGAAATTAGTGGAAATTAAAAGGTTCTCGTAGGAAATTTATGAGAAAAAATGGCTGCAAGGGCTGTGACTATCTACATTTGATGTCCATCAATTAGACAATCATAACGAGAAATAAAAACCTTGTACATTTCAGAGGCTTTCCAGTATTCAACTTAAAATTTCACAAGCATTTTCGATTTCCTAATAAATTACATGAGTAAACATCATATGAGAGTTAAAAATGATAAAACAACGCAAAGAAACTACCTGAATTTTTAATAATTCAGTTTAATTTGTGACAAATAATAACTCTTAAGAGAGAGTAAAAACATTAACCTTGAGATGCGCAGGGTTTTTATTTCTCATTGTCATTGGCTAATTGATGGACATCGAACTTATGTAGTCACAGTTCTTGCGGCCACTTGCTCCTTGTGCATTTTTCAGTAGGTCTATCAAAACAAGGTTCATCTTGGAAGTTGGTTTTCCCACTGTTCCATCATTCAAACCGTTTTGTTGCCAAACCTCGCATAAAGGTTTTAGTTTAGGTCATGGTTGACCTGTTACAAGTCAAAATATGAAGTAATTAGACAGTTTATGCCACCTATAGGTGTTTCGTGCATTACGTGACCAATTCTTGCTGCTAGTAGATGCATACGGCACAACTTTAATTTATGTGAAACCGAATTATAGCCAAACAAATGTCATCATGCTTATATATGGCTAATAAAACAATTATTGGCTCATTTTTTCTTCAATTGTTGACGAAACTTTGAACCAAATATTTAGCTTGGGTTGCCCATGCTTAGGCCAAAATAAAATGCCAAAATTGTAAATAAAATCATCACCTAATACAATAACTTTTAATTTAGGCCATTTGAATTAATTTATAATGAATTTTGAAAAATATATAAGATATTAATAGTAGTAATAGAATAGGTACATTTCGACATCAGTCTATAAAGTTTTCTATCACACCTATATAACATATATTTTCTGGACAACAATCATCAAATATATCCTAGAAAATACATGAGAAATGCGCAAAATCTAGCAATAAAATAAAAATTAACAAAGTTGGAGCATTCCAACTCAAAACCCAGGAACCCAAAAACATGAGTATGGCTTCATTGCAAATAGCAGAAATATTTTTAATTGATATCAAAAAGAGACTACCCTATCTGCCAAAAACTGATTGTAATTTTATTCAATGATCAAACTACACGACAAACAACATTACCCCTTATAAGAGCTACGAATTTAAACAATTCAATACTGTCTATACTATAATAATTTGGAATGAATCAATTTCATTTTCAGCATAACAATGCATCTCTTCATAAAGCAAAGTTTATAACCAAATGGTTTCAAGACATGGAAATTAAATGAACTCAAATGGTCGGTCTGAAGTCCCGATTTCAACTCTACATTTGAGATAAATTGGAGTGCTGTTCATCATATAGGAAATAGAACAAAACCAAATTTATAAAGAAATCTATCACAAATTGATAGAAAGTCTTAATTAAAGAATTATAGAAAAAGACATGATGACAGAACTTGATAAATAGTAAAATAATGTATGTTATAACTATAGGCATGATAATTTATCCAAGATCTTCATATTTAACATAATATTTAAGTGTAACATTTCTTGATTTTGTTCAATTACATTTGTAACAAGCAAATTAAATCCTTTATACATATGTAGTAACAGTAATACATTATCTTTTCAAATTTTGAATAGATAAAAATCAGCAAAATTTGAGCAACAATCCCTAAATTAATTTTTGATTTTTCTTTAAATCTTATTTGAAAAAATTGATTGTGTTCAGTAAAAAAATAGTTATTAACCAAATACTCACCTATTGCCCTTATACAACTCGATTCCCAACAACTGCATCACCTGCTGACAAGACTGAACGGGAACGTTATTGAACAGTTGCTCCGTGAGATCAGGAATAGTCACTAACAGTTCGTTATATACATATGGCTTCATATTGATGCACGGAATCATTCTGCCATCAATTAAAGCTTTCTGCATCTTGTATGGAATGTGGCTACCACTGATAGGTGGTTCGGAGATTGGAATCAACTTCCTGTGTATGTTATTTACAGGCATGCGTCCGTTTGTCATGTTCTGGTGTTCTTCCTGAGCTTGAGTACGGGCAGGCTGCTGATGTTGCGGAGGTTGATGCTGCTGATGCTGCTGCTGATGCTGCTGATGCTGCTGCTGATGTGGCTGCTGATGTGGCTGCTGATGTGGCTGCTGATGCGGCTGCTGCTGCTGTTGGTGTGGTTGGTGTTGTTGATGAGTGGTTTGCTGGTGCGCTGGTTGTTGATTAATGATTGCTTGGTGTGACTGTTGAGTAGTGCTGTCAACAAATTTAATTAATCACTTATTAGAACCAAGAAACTGTAACAGTTAACATTCATCCAACAAGTATGTCACATTAGATTACTTGTCACTTGATAATTATTTTTATTCAAAATAACATATTAGTCATATTTGATGATTGCAAAAACACATGTCTAATTTAACACGAAAGGTTGTATTTTAAAGTTTTATTAATTGATTATGTAATCACTACCAACACTTTAAGCTTAAAGATTTCATCATAGAAACTACAAAGTCTTTCTTAAAAGGTCGTATGGCAAATTCCAATAATTTCCACAAAAACCAAACTATTTAAACTATTCTGCAAAGAACAGAACAGATAAAAATTTAAAGCAGCAAACCCTGGAGAACATGGGGGTTGTTGGCGGGTTTCCTATTTTAAGTCCTTCAGTTTTCGCGTCAGTTGGATGATACACCATCTGGTATTTTCATGATGGAAGATGACGCCTTTTCAATTAGGCGAAATTTGACGTTTTTCGTAAACTTCCAAATTGAGTTTATTGTGATCGTTTGGACACGTGAGAGAATCTTGAAAGAAAATTATTCCTACAAAACAAACAGCAACATCTCCATTCAATATAACTCAGCTTTTACTATAAGTTGTGTACTTCTATCAGTTTATTTCTGTACAACGCTTATTAAGACTCGATCCGAAGAAGACTTTTTTCATGATACCCAAATGATGTTCAAATTATTGTTGTTTATCAAAGAATGCGGCATCTATTAAGTTTGAAATTAAATTCAAGTTTCTTAAAGTAGTTTCTTAAAGACAGATTGTCAATAATCACTCTCAACAATTTGTTCATTTATAATCCTTTTATTTTCCACTAAAACATGCATAAGGTGATTGTCAATGCCGGTAGATTGTCCAGAGTGTAGTCCAAATAAATGTCACAAATATGTTTTGTTGTGGCTTCAACATTCGCATGTTTCCAAAACTCCCATAGCATGCAATGGCGCAAATGTAACTTTTTGTTCTCTATTTCGAAAAATTTATCTCACACACAAATCAACTTACCGCAACAGCGTCTAACGCTGCAATGACTCGTGATGCTACCATTTGTCCTTTGGTATACAGTACGGCCATATAACAAACACCAGCGCCATCACGTGGCAATGTTTCCACCACCTATGAAAATCGGGGACAAATTTTTGCAATAATCTGATACATCAAAGAATTCTTAGTTAATAACGTCGAAATAATAAATACGATAAAAGAACAAATTAGACGTGAAAGTCTATTTTGCAAATGATCTAAAGATGAACAAAGGAACAACATGAGCTAAAGTTAAGAAGCACAATAAGACATGTAAATTGTGAAAACAATGAGTTAGAAGTGCTCTTTGAAAAGGGAAAATCATATCGACTTAAATACAACATCAAAGTGATATAAATACAAAACCAATATAGTTAAAACAGTACAGAAGAAAGTACAAGTAACGTGAAAATTCTAAGGCATCAGGTAAAGACAATATGAATACATTGGTAAAAAATATATATATCACATAAAATCTTTAACATATATAATAATCATCCCATTTCACAAAACAGATGAACATATAACAACTGTAGAAAATAAAGATCAAGCTGAATTTACAACAGACATATATTTAATATCCTTCAAACACTAATTTTAAGGGTACATTAATATTACCTTACATAAAGACAGTTATTTTTTATTTCTCCTCATCTTTTAGCCCTATCAGATCGCTCAAAGTGGTGTCCTACTTGAGTAGTTGTGTGCTTGCAAAAGCTTACACAGCACATCATGCAAATCTCTATAAAAATTAATTGCTGTTAAAAAATATATGACAATCACAAAGAGACCCTCGACTTGAAATGGGAACAGATTGCAGATTTCATAAAGTTGTCAACTTTAAAATAATCTGTTATATATTTTTTTAAAAATTGCTTAATAAAAAGTATTGCATTATAAAAACAAATTGTACTACTAGCAAAAAACTTAGTGTCTTATACTTTATATTACACTTATTGGCACCACATATTCTGCAACTTCAGGATATTATTATACTATGCACTATACACATAAAAGAAATAATAGAAGTGCCAAATAACAATAGTAACAGACAACAAAGGAAAACATACAAGAAGGCAAACAATGATATACACAAAAAAACACGATTAAATTAGGAAACAATGATGAATTCGAAAAGCAGAACTAAACTAAACCAAATATATATATATATATATATATATATATATATATATATATATATATATATATAAATTACAAGTCTGCTATCTAAGAATGATAATCAATATATGTTATGAGGAAAGACAGAACAAGAAATAAACATATATAAAACAAATGATAAACAGAATCATCTTAAACATATGTGACAGTAAAAACAATATGGAAAATAAGTTGTAATAAGAGACAAACCGGTTTTAACTTCAAATAAACATAGTAAACAGCAAAAAAAGAACAATTAAAACATTATTGGCCCCAAGACACACTGCACATTAAAATTTCCTTTCTCTTCCCACTCACGTCTTAAGCCACCTACTGATACAATAAAGAAAATCAGCCCATTCCAAACTAATAAAATAAATAATTCGAACATCATGACTAAGAATTTAAAGATATGTAATTTAAATGAAATAAAGACAAAAAAACGTGCTGATATGAACACATGCAATTTTGTAAGATACTTTCCATATTTTAGAATATACATTCACCAATTTCTAACAAATTAATTTGGTTATCACCTATCCTACTTATTTTTAATATTTTAATAAGTATTTTAATTTTTCCCGGGCCTATTCTGAATATTTATTATTGTATCGAATATGAGTTTGTCACTCCAGGCTCATTAATTTTTGGAGGAAAAAGCCTTTTATAATAAAGGTGAATATAGGAGGAAAATGAGAAATAAGATTATGGAAAGATTTCCTAATACAGATCTACCATATAATGCAGTGACAAGTAATCTATAAATTCTGCAGAACGAATCAGCAAAAGATATGCCAATATATGGCAAGAGGTTCTAACATAGGTTAAATTATGGTATGTCATTTCATTCAAACAGCAAGTCAGGTGTCATTCATTTGAGTAAAAAACTTGTCAAAAAGCATTACATTCATACCCTATAACATAACAATAGTGCACCATCTGTATGTCAATAGAAAAGATATTTTCAACGACATATTCTTTTTTGCTAAGACCTGATTTCAGGTGTTTGAATATACTAACAGTGGTCTGATAATTTACATACAATACACCATTAATCAGAAAGTTGATGTGCAATGTGTTATTTCTTAAAAAATGATAATCAGCCTTCGTGTTCTTACAATAACTTTTCTATTTGTATTTTATTGCTATCAAATATTCTCAGTGGAAACTATTAATTATTTAATTTTTTATAATTGCTTTTATAAATTTCCAGCTAAAGTATTATGCTAGATAGAAGTCCATTTGGATGCATTTTTGGGTAGCAAATAGGGAAAGTACTATAATTTGTCTAGTAAAAGCATGCAAAGATGATGCAATTACTTTAAAACTATTCACAAGGACCAGAAAGCATCTAAAATGAGGAATGGGTCTTGGCTTATCTATTCAAATTATCTGGAAAAAACTACTGTAAAAACTAATTCATGTGGGCCAAAGGACAAAACTCATACAAAGTGGACCAACAAAAATACTCCTTAATGTGGCAATCTTTTTTACTACATATATAATAACTAGTCAGATTAAAAGGAATCTTTCTTGAGTGGTATACCAGGTTTGATCCTTAACTGACCAGATCTGGCAAAATAAAAGCCACAAGCCTCAACTATTTGATAAAACTAAATATATATAATGCATATCTAGAGACTACTCTACGCCAAAATCTATATGCACATTCCTTTTTCTCCAGAATCAAAAAGACAAAAATCTAATACACTACAGAACAGAAGCTATTACAACATGCCCATCACAGGCTCTGTATTCAGAGACTTGAGAGTATAATTTTTATCATATACTCTGAAATACACAAGACAAAGTTTATAGACTAAATGAGGCTTTAATAGTTATGTAGCTAGATCCAAGTAAGTGGAAAGAAATATTTATAAGTTACCAGAAGTAATTGTTCTGTTGTCCTTTAGTACGAAACTACAATATCAAAATAGCACAAAAAATGCAGAAATATATTATAATAGCAGTAAAATGGCCTTTATAAAATTATTTCATATCATAATTTTTGTGAAATACAACTAAGGTAATGATACAGACACCTTGGTAATGTTTTGGTAATATATAATAGAAATATTGTCTCAAAAACAGTAAACAATCTAATAAATTGCAGTAAATGTAGAATCTTATAGAAAATTATTCGTAAAAAATGTTTCAGTTTCTTATAAAAAATTAAATTCTTGATCTGTTTTTCTAGAACCATCTTTAAGGAACCTTAGTGAAAAAATTAGGAGTTGTGATATCTGATGACCTCAGAGGCCCGCCATATTTTTCCACTCTAAAACAATGAAAATATCTCTAAAAGCAATGCCATGTTTTGTTTTCCAATATGACAGGTTGCTGGTTCACATTATTGAATCAAGTTTTATTATATCTGTCATTGTCAGAATGTAAATACTGTTCATCTTTCACAAATAATATCTAATCTATAAGCTTCCAATGTGTATATATATATCATATTGTTTATTAATCAATCAAATAAGTTTAAAGCTTTTGAGACACGATGTAATATACAGCAATGTCAAATGTAGGACACTTTTTAACCGACAAACACACAATAAACATCAATCAATAAAACTATAGTTTTTATCAATTCTCATGATAATTACAAATAAATTTATTCACTGATCAAATCTATATACAAACTACAAGAAGCGTGATAATTTCATGCTGAATATATTTGAAATGGCAGTTTTGTACGTACTTGTTTACTGCGCTAAGGTCCACCACATCTGCAGATCTGTAGTGGTTCTGGGGAGGATCATAGCGCATTTCTCCATTGAGATGGCGAACGGGGATAAGTGGAGGAGGATATTTGTGCATGGGTGTAGCCTGTCGGTATCCAGTCTGGGTCAAGGCAGATTCCCCAAGCATCATGTAGTTTGTAGCTGTTGTCTGGGCGTTTGTGTAAGCAGATGCCCTACAAAATATAAATAAATAATGAAATAGGAAACCACAGCAACAATTAAAGTATGGTATTCAAATCATGACTACAAACATTTCTGCATCGTTCTTTAAGAATCAATCAAAAATATGCTTTCTGCTTTTCAAAAAAATTTTGCAACTCTACTACGTTTCATTGAACTTATAAACTATTCTACAACATAAATGCAACATTTTTTCATTAACAGCAAGCACATGCTTAATAATTAACAATGTATATAACAGAATAAAAAAGAATTATGTTAACTACATAACATTTAAAAAAAGTCCATAGTACAAGTAAAAACATTTATTATCATATGTAAAGTGTGTCTTCATTTGTCATAAAAAGTTTTATTATTTGAATTGGCGTCATTTATAATAGAAATTACACAATCTTTATTATTATACATACCTGTTTGGAAATAACATTTCAATTTACTTGCTTCCTTTTATTATTAATTTTTACCAAACAAAATTATTAAATATATAGGATGTTAAAACAATTTTTGTCTGCCTTTCTTGCAAATTCAAATATATCAAAAAGAAAATACCCCTTTCCCCCGTCGTGTCAGATTTCGAAAACATGATTACAAAAATGTTAATCAAGACAATGAAGTCACGTATGATTAAAAAAATAAAAATCGCTAATAATTCAGATCCTGTGAAATGTTGATGCAAAGGCAACATCAAGTGAGTGCCTTTTTAGTTCACAATGAAAGGATTCAACCTAAATTTTAATATAGTTGCCCAATAAAAAGTAATTTCTTATTGCCTCATTTATTACATGTCATTCTCTATACAAAGTAGATTGCTTTAAAAAATTCCATATGAAAAAAACCATGAAGTCAGTAACGTCAAAATAGAACGTACGACAATATAACTAAATTAATAATTGCTCGTACGTCAACGCCAATTACTCATAAATAGAAAAAAATGACCAAGCCAATCAGACAAGTTGACAACGGCGAGCACAAAAGAATCACGAACAAGATTTAAAACAAATGAAGAAAAGTACAAACGAAAAAGTACTATATAAAGAAGGAAACGAAGATTGTTGGATAAAGTTCAATATAAACATATTCATGGTAACCAAAAACAAAAAAGTATTACAATTATTAACAAGAGGAATCAAAAGTAAATGATTAGAAATTCATAAATCAAAATCAAATCAAATATGATATGCCTCATAGGAGGAAATATAGAGCAATATAGGATTATATAACGCAAAAACCAAATACTTAAAACTATAAATAATAGAAGGTTTACAAATAAGGAACAAAATATATCAGGTCCACCACTAGATCCATTAGTAGGAAAATCAAATATACAAGAGTTCTCAGACTAGTAATGGAGAATTTTAGACCCACAGATCAGTAAATAAAGGTATGTGGTACCTATTCTAAATTCCAGCCGAACATACAGGGTGTAGATTTTTATATAGTACTAGCAAAAAGCATATCACCTTAGTGGTTAAAATTATGCGAACCTTTATTAATACCTAGTTGTAGATCCAACTTGCTAAAAATCAACTTTTAGAAAAGTGTCACAAAACATTGACAAAACAACTTTATTATTTTGTATAAAAGCTTTCAGAATAAATTACAATTTACAAGCGTGAACAAAATGTGTGGATTGTTTCACTCTTCTTTAAAATGAACCAACTTCTTTATTATTTGTCCTCTCGCGTATCAGACGTGTTTCTAGCTCTTACCATAATGGTTCAATGATTTAGATTTAGCAATTGACTTAGCGTCAACAGCAGCTCCACTTTTGTACATTAACCACAATCAAACAAACGCTCTACCTATGCAAGTATCACTTTCTTGAGGCACACATCTCTCAATTGATTGTATGAAGAAGACTTTTTCATTTTATGGAAAAAAGACATCATAACCGAATCACCTCTAAACTTCAATATAAGCATTTTGAATCAAATCTTGCTTCATTGCTTGAAAAAAACGTCACATCATTACTGAGGTATCCAGTTTAACAGAACTTTCCATCATTCGCTTTTTGTAGTTCTTTGTCCTCTATTTAATTCCTTGGTCTAACTATATCAGCGTATAGATTGTATCGATAAACCGAGTAGACTAAGAATAAACATTGTTGGTGCCATAAGACGTTGGTCTTTGCAAAAAGTGAAAGAATATTTATATCTATCATATGTTATATAACACCGTTGGACCACTTGTACTTTTTAATAGTTTCCCTATAATCTTCCACAGTTGGAAAAGTGTTGTTATTGTTGATTTGAGATAAGGATGCTTACAGTCTTCTACAGAAGTTTTTTGCTACTAATTAAATCTCGAGCATCTCAAGTTTTAACCAATTTAATAAATATTGAAGTACAATTTATAATTGTTAAAACCAAAAAAATAGGGAAAAATCAAACAAAACAAAAGAGCCACACACAACAAATTGTCTTGAGAATCGTGTATTTGCTGTTAGCCCATTAAATCGATTTGGAAAATATGCTCAAAATTCCAAAAGGTGATATACTTTTAACTGGTACCATATATTATAAACTTCAAAATTTAACTAAAAGACAGAATTTTTCTGTGCTTGTCGCTTTTAGTTCAATCAAATCTTATATCGCCATATTTAGTTTTCTTTACCTAAACACACGGAAGCTACTGCTCTACTACATCAATTTTCAAAATTTTGACGAAATATAAAAAATTCAGACAGGATTCCTTGTTCAAGAGCAATCAATATACAAGACATCTTCAAAAATAAACAGCAAACAAAAAAAGTAGATTGAAAGAATGAAAAATACTAAGATAAACATGATATATCAAACCTTTTTGAAAAAAAAGTAGCTAAACGGAAATCTCAACGCACTTAAATTTCTGACCTGTTATTATGATGACAGAAACTATATCTCATATTGAACAAATTTTGGTCACGCATCTGACGATACAACATATCAATATATATATATATATATATATATATATATATATATATATATATATATATATATATATATATATATATATATATATATATATATATATATATATATATATATATATATATATATATATATATATATATATATATATATATATATATATATATATATATATATATATATATATATATATATATATATATATATATATATATATATATATATATATATATATATATATATATATATATATATTGATGCTATATGACTATTTTCAGATTAGACCGTAGTTTTTGTTATATTAATTTGAATTATTAATTTTTATCGTTGTATTGTCTCTAAAATAAAATTAAAAAATTAGTCGCTCCTTTAAAAATGTATATGAATAGGAATACGACATTTATTTGTAGGCATGCCGTCTACACCTATTACAACTAACTCTTTCAACTCATTAACAACACAAACTCACCAATCATCCTTTCCATATGTAGGATATCTAAGTAAAAACCAGGTAAATTAACCATAAATGAATATAACGAACCTATGTAGTTACATTACTTGATTCATCAGCCATGGAGACACTCAAGGGCGTTAGTGCAACATAATTGATAAAATGCTGACCAATAATAGCTAGACATAAACAAAGTATTTATCAAGCGCAACTGTAGGCAGCTATAAAAAACCGCCCTTGTTCTTCACACGCTGATAAAATTTGTAAGTTAGATTAGTCACTACTTCTCAGAAAGATTTAGTTGAAACTTTAAAAAATTGTTAGAAAAGGTGAGTCACCTTTTCCAATAACATTGTTAAGTTGGAGATCGTGTGTTCGTAAAATTTGAAACTCTAAATCAAGAGCTACAAATAAATTTAAAAAACGACTTTCTCCAAAATATTGCTTGCATTATGTTTGAAAACGGAAAAAATACCATTTAGTATGTTATACTAGTGTTTGATATACAATTTTTTATGAGGACAGAACATGAGATTTTTTAATTTTAAGTTATTGTAAAAAACAACCATTGTTCTGGACTTAAATTGTTAAATTAAGTTATTTATTGAAATTTTTTGATGCTGTATATATGGCATGTCATTTTTTAAAAATGTTCCATATATATATAGTGATCCAAATTGGATTTCAGGAAGTTTTTCCTCAATAAAACACAAAATACTGGAACATTCCGAGTTTTATTGCTGTCACTGTAAAGTACAGCAGTAGCAGATTCGTATGATATATGATGTCGGCCAAATGCCCTCCCTCCGTGACTTTGCTGACATGCAACCATTCCTTTAGCGAAGTTTTCCATAATGATTTCCCGTAAATGCGGCACTACTTCAGCAATTATATGTCTGACATTCTCTTTTAGCCGTAGTAGGTTTGTTGACATAAACAATTTATTTCAAATAGCCCCAAAGAAGAAAGTCTAATGGAGTTAGATTTCAAGATCAAAGTGGTCAATCCACATCACGAGGAAATTTGGTTTGAAATAAAGTGAGTGTTTCACGTGCTGTGTGACATGTCGCTCCATCTTGTTGAAACTGCATGTCATACAAGTTTAAATAGTTTGGTTTCATTAAAAAAAAAGTTTTTAGCATCTCCCAATAACGTACAACATTGACATTAACAGTGTTGCCAGTTTCGTTTTCAAAAAAGCACAATAATTCGTCCGGTCCACAATGCACACCAAATAGTGTATTTTTGTGGATGCATTAATTTGTGAATAGTATTTAGACTTTCACTGCCCCAGATAGGACATTTTTGACTATTCACAAAGCCATTTAAAGAAAAGTGAACTTTATCGCTCAATGTTTGTTTTTTTTTTTGTTTTTTTGTAAAGAACAGCATCAACTGCTATATTCTCTAAAACTCACTACACAAATGTACGGCCATTCTGGTGATCTTTGGTAAATTTTGCCCTGTGTTTAGATATCAAATGTATAAATGCAAACTTCCAACGTTCACAAAACGCAAACGGCGCACAATTTAAATCCTAAAGTTCTATTTGGATCTCCTTATAAAAATCCTTAGGCCAGGTACTAAATACATAAAGAGGAAAATCAGCTACTACACAAGTGAGCAAAATGTTTACCATTCTTGGTACTGGCGTAAGAGTCACACAAAATAAATTTTGTTAAAAAAGTTATTTTAATTTTTAAAGCTTAATGCGTCTTTTTAATTTTTAATCGGGTCTCCAAAATTTAAAAAAAATTAACCATTTCGATTGATCAAAATAATGACAATTTGTTTTGACAAAAATTTATTGTTTAAAAAAGTTTACCACATACATATTTACAAAAACAAAAGAAGTTTTAGCTTGATGGTTTTCGAAATAAGCGCTTGTAACTTTGTTTGCCTAACCTTGTATATGTAATCCATTTTTCCTACATCTTTCGTCTAACTTTATTAACATAAAGATCTTCGTCTTCTTTAATAATTTCTGTAATTTTTCCTCTACTATATTTTTCTTGCCCAAGATTATTGCTCATTTTAAGAATAGCCTTTTAATTACTTCTTTCTTAGTCATCTGTAGTCCTTATAAACCTTTTTCTTTTATGGTAATGCCAAAGTACTTGTAAGACTTTTTAATTTACCCCCCCCCCTCCCAACAATTCCTTTTTCTTATCAATTACTATCTCTCTATTTGAAAGTGGTTATGTCACGATAGAGAAATCACGCGAAGATGTGAATAAATTCATCTCAATAACCAGTTTAGATAACCCATTGAGATTTTCTGTTAATTATCCTAAATATCCTTTAATAAGTCTATAAACAACTTGCATCTTTCTTTGTTCTTAACCCTTTTGTCCTTTTACTGGGCGTTCGATATCGAATCCACCCATTTTTTCCATTCATTCCGCACTATCTCTCATTTCCTCCATGGTACTGCCTCTCTCCATCCCCAATTCTTCAATTCTGTCCTACCAGCTTTTCCTAAGTCTTTCTGCCTTACTTTTTTCCCACCCCTCTTGCTTGTGGTACTTTCTTCACCAGCCTGTCTTCATCCATTCTGCAAATGTGTCCAAACCATTTCAATTGCTTTATGTCTTCTGCTCTAATTCTTCCCTAATTTTTTCATTTCTGATCCTGTCCAGTTTAGTCTTCCCTGTTATTCCTCTAAGGTGTTTTATTTCCCCTGCTGTTAATTTTTCTTCGTGTTTGTTTTGAATTCGCCAGCATTCACTCGCATATTATAGAGTTGGTTTTCTATATATAGTTGTATTTAAGGCATAGTATAAGTTGTTTGTTTTACTTCTCCTGTTTGCTATATCCGCATTTATTTTGCCGCCTTCCGTTACTATGCTTCCGAAGAAGTTAAAAATTGGTACTCGTTCTATACCTTTTCATTCTTTATTGCATCATTTTCTTCAGACGATCCGTTTATTATCATAACTTTTGTTTTATTCATGTTTTTCTCCATTTTCAGTTTTTCGATCTCTGATGTCCATATATCCATTAACTTCTGTGCCTTATTGAGTGTGTCTGCTATTAACACTATATCATCCACATACAACAGATTGTCTATTTCAATTGGGTTTGTGTTTTTGTATCCCACAATAGTCTTTGGTGATTTTCGTCGTGTATTCTTCAACAGCCTATCCATCACAATATTGAAAAGCAGTGGGCTCAGGCTATCTCCCGGTTTTATTCTTTTTCTCATCTCGAAAGAATTTGAGCTTTCCCCCTTCGATTTGGATTATTCCATAAACCTTTTCGTAGATACTTATCACCACCCTGAGTAATTTTTAATTCCTTTAGGCAGTTCCATAATATGTTCCTCTCTATATTGTCGAAGGCTACTCTTAGGTCTATGAAAATCATATACAGTTGTTTGCCTGTTCCTTTTGCTCTTTCTATTAGGTTTCTAAGTATACTTATATTATCATTGGTTTGTCTCTGTGATTTAAAATCTGCTTGTTCGTTTTCCAGTTTTTCTTCTACTTCGTTCCCAAATCGTCTTTCTATTATTCTTGTATATACTTTGAAAGACATTGTAAAGAGGCATATGGGTCTGCAGTTATTACAATCTGTCTGTTCCCCCTTTTTGATATTGGGACTATAATGTTCATTTGCCAATCCTTCGGTATTTGTTTTTCTTCCCAAGCTTTGCTGCATATCCTCCACAAGCACGTAGTTGCTTTATCATTTCAGCCTCTACTTCGTACTTGCATGACTCAAATAAGTGATTAGAGAGGCCTAAGATCATTTCATGATCCCAGGACCAAATTTATTTTAGATTAGTACGTTAGTATTAAGTTTTGAAAATCATTCTCTCAGCTCTTCATCTTTGATTTTTTCATATAATGGTGTAAAGTAAGCGGAACTTAGTAGAATGCTGTAATTTTAAGAAGTTGAAATTTTTGTTTTCCCCCTATTTGAGTTCATCTAAAAATGTTCTAGATGCAGGATAGTCCATTTTCATACTTTGATACGAACCCAGTCTATTTCCAATTTTCTTATCATATAACATTAATATCAAAAAATAAGACTTATTGGGAATTTAACTGCACTAGTAAATTGTCTGTTACAATGAGTTTAATTTGAATAAATATATATTATTTATATATTTACTTTTAAATAATTTTAAATAAAAATTGACTTTCTCTGATTCTTAAGCATTTAAAAACCACAATTGAAGAAACCATTTAATACGCGTAAATAATACGATACCACTTCTATATTAGTTGGACAAAGGTGGAAATATGCATCATCTACTACTTCGTCAAATGTAGAATCGAATTTTAGTGCAGATTGTTAGTTACCCCAAAATAACTTTTTGCACAAAACTAGGAAAATTACGATTAACCCCAAAATAAAGTTGCTATATATTTGATAGACTTTGTAGGTATTATTCATTACGAATTTTTGAAGTAGAAGATACAAATCTTTTTTGAAATGACCTTCGACCTCATGTAGCAAAAAAGAACTTAAATGGAAAATTATGCCGCTTTCACCAACTTCACATTTTTTTTCTCAATCTATACAACTGAAAAAAAATTTGAATGCAAAGCTTCATATTTTGATCAATCATATTTATCAGCCCTTTCAGACATCCTAGTGTACAGGTGTCAGAGAATTAAATGTGTGATGCTTATAGTTATGTCAATAAATATATCGCGTCTTGGGTGGACATTCCTTGCCATAACAAATTACTTAGTCAACATTTTATTTGTAAACTTATACAAATGATAGCACACAGGTAAATAAGTACATGTTTAGTTCCATTAAATATGTTATAGATGTTTCACAAAAGGGCGTCACTTAATAAACTGTACTAGAATTTCTTATTTTTTATCACTTCAACCTTTACACGATCCCAACAAGGTATAATAACGTTTTTGATATTTTATGAGTGACTTTTTTGTTTTTTTGCAAGGGCAGACCATTATATAGCTAATCGTTAACAAAAATTACACACAAAAATTAGTGATATAAAAAACTGCACACAACAAATAGCACAAAGAAAACGAAACTAATAAATACAATGTATAATGTCAAAACTACGCGCGAAGGAAAAATCAGAAGAACTGAAAAAGATCTGGTCGCACATTAAAGATCACTACTACAAATAGTGAAGAAGAAGTAGACCAACCCAAGCATCGACAATCAACAAAATTCATTATAATCTAATAATCCCCGACTTCAATGCAGATATAGAAAAACAAAAAAGTGATAAAGTCAGTATAGGTAAATTTTGATAGGAAGAAAGAGACTATAAGGGTGAGATGTTAGTTAACTACTTGGACGAACGACAATTATATGTCATAAACACGTACTTTAAGAAAAATACAGAAAGAAAATAGACTTGGATTGGTCCCAATGAAAAGACTGAAAACGAGATTGATTACGTACCATTCGAAAAACTAATTATACAAGATGTATTGGTCATAAACAGATTTACAAACAGAAATACTACTTTAAACTCATTATGAACCAACACAGTATGGATGAGGTAAGAAAAGTAGTGGAATATGTGAAAAGCAGATGATTAAAAATGGAAAAAATCAGACTATGAAGGTGCAGAGAAGGACTAAATTGGCATGGGCTGTAGCATTTAAGATACTTCATTGTATAGAAAAATAAAAAAAAATGCCAATAAACCAAAAAGTTGCAATAATTTGATATGACACAGAAAACTGAGCGCCTATTAAAAGTAAAAAAAGCTTCAAATAACTATAGAAAATGGAAAGAATTATTTTGAGGATTACATTGGCAAAAAAGCTACTAAATGAATAAGAGCGAGGACAAAGATGCCAAACATTACAACAGTTATAGCAGACAAAAGTGTCTAGAACGAAGAAAACAAGATGGCCAAAAATGGAGAATGTTAGAAGACCGATGACGTACTGGTGAGACTACATTAAAAAATAGTAGGAACAAATTGGATCAGAAAAGCACAACATAGGTCAGAATATAAGAACTTAGGGGGGAATTACGTCCAAAGATGGACAAACGTTGATAGAGAGAATACATATAATTCAAATGGCTGCAATTCATAATGGATGAATCAAATATACACATTAAAAAAAAAGAAAAGGCAAAAAATAAACTGCCAATTTTGTGATTTTGTAAGATGTACTCAAAAATATTCAAATACCACTTTTGAAAATTCGAACATAAATTTTGACTATTACAATTCTATTTAAATAATTATTCGAATTGTAAAACTCAAAAAAGTCCTAGGACTAGGATCGATAGTAACTAGAGATGAGATGATAGTACCCGCGAATACTGGAATACTTTGAATACTAATGATATTCGAAAATTTGAAAACAATATAAATTAGAATCTATAACATTCAAGCTGACATAACCCATTTCCATATGGATAATGTCCAGGAAGTAAGGAGACCCAGCTTAATTATAGCTTCCTGAGGTCAAATGGAATCGATTGAACAAACATACTAGAGCTGAGATTTGTTTTGGAATAATAAAAGGCTAAAGAGTGAAATACGTGCAATTCAAATATAATAAATAATCTATAATTGCATTGTAATGCAAAATATTCCTAAAATGTTGAAATACTGGCTTATTCAAACTTTTTAAATTTTGTTGTTCCTTTTTATTACACTTTAAACAAAACCTTAAATAAATTCTTTGAAAATCCGAAAACATCAGATAGTTCTTCTTATTTAAGGTACCTAATAAACAATGAATGTGTCAAGCTATAGTAGACGGGTTTCAAAGAGAAAATTAAGGGATGATTTACAGTGGTTTCTTTTTGTCAGACATCCGGTTTTGAATTTCAGGAAAACTTGCTGTTTAAAGTGTAATTGATTTGTTGTTGAAGAATATTATAGAATTCTGTTAATTTCTTTGACTTGACTATATTTTTTTTCAAATCTATTAATAAAAAAAAACTATTTTTTAATATAACTTAACACATCTACGATGTAGAAACATGTATACTTATTTAAAATAAAAGATGTGTAAAAGATAAACAAAGCAAATTTGTATGTCCTGTCTTCAATTTTTAACTCTCTTCGAATTCGAATTAACGAGATTCTATCAGGCGCCAAAATAATATAGGTTATTCGTTGATGTATTTTCCTCGATGATTATCACCAAATATATTTCTACGAATTGAAACTCGGCTGCGGGTGCAGACAAAACCGTTCTAAATACCAATCAAGTTTGGAGTGAAAGAAGTATAAATAACTATGCAGTTGAATGTTGGTTCCACAAATTTCGACGTGGTGACTTCGATCTCCATGACAAAGAATATTGTGGCCATTCTACTGAAGTTGATAACGACAAATTAAAAGTTGTCATCGAAAATGACTCACTCGAAACTACACGGGAAGTTGCAAAAGAACTTTGAGCTGGTCAATCCACGATTGCTCGGCACTTGGAGCAAATTGGAAAGATGAAGAAGCTCGACATGCAGATGCCTCAAGAATATTCACCAGACCTTTCTCTAACTAATTATCACTTCTTCAAAAACCCTGATAATTGCCAGCTTTCTACCCAACCTGATCCTATAGTTGTATTTCGTATTTAATTTATCTCAACACTGCAAACCTACATGACGTTCCAAAAAAAAAAAGAAAAACCTGTCAATTTTTAAAGGTTTTGTGGGGTACTTTTCCTTTGAATGCCAATCCTAATAATTCCAATACCATTTTCTACTATTTAAATATCTGTTCTAACTGCAAAACTAAAATGTACCTTAATCCAAAAGTGCTTCCTTTAAAGTTAAGAGCCCATAAAGAAGAAAAATTCTTTTTCGCGTATATTTCAAGAACTATATACCCATCTTGGTGAAATCTGATACATTTATAGATAATGGATATCCAAAGACTTTGAAAAAATAAGTATTGGTTAAATACTGTAGATAGCGCTGTCGGCAGTTTTGTTATATTACCCTTATACCATTTTGTTATCATTTAGGTCCGCATAACTAAAGATTATGATAAAGAAAATATCAGATAACTAACAAAAATGTATGTTAAGTCAGCAAAATGTGTCTTATAATAAAAATCCACTATTCTTTAAAACCTTATAACTCTTAAAGGAAGTACTAAGAAATTATATGGTGGTATTTAATATAAGTTTAGTACCCTGGCAAAATGGGTTTTTAAAATAGCCCCGATTAGCAAATTATTATTCTGATCCAGAACGTGGATTATGTTGGGTCGGATTATGTCAGGTTGTGCAAGGCCTGCCCCAAAAATATCAAATTAATATTAATATAATGAAAAAAGTAGCCAATGAGACTGTGTGAATTAGGCGACTTTACTGACCAGGTGAGTTAAGGCGCCTGTGACTAAGCACATGTAGCGTGTGATAAGTCACATTTGTAATGACTAAGCAAGTAGAGCATGGAATATCAACAGAAACTGTTCAGATGATTCAGGGGGCTTTCGGGAACGGATAATGAACGCAATACGAATAAAAGCATCATACAAACAATTAGGTAAATCATCCATTCTATAGTTCAGCTTCCAACTGTTTCCAAAATTTAAATCACTTTTGAAAGGAAAAATACCGTCGACGAGTTTCAGGTCAATACGACGAGGCAGTTATTCACAATTCCAAAACAGAACTTTACAGAAACTTTTGAGCAGAGGAAATGACACTAGGACAAGTATGCGACATTCCAAAATAATTACTTTGAAGGGGGCTTATATTTTGTGCCATTTTTTACTAAATGTGCAGATTTTTTTGTCATTATAATTGTAATTTTCTGTATTATGACTCGATACTTTCGGAGTAGACCACGTATGTTAACTTGGATTGACTTTTAGTATCTGTAACTTTTTGACGTAAAAACATCTTTAAGTTCGGTACGAATACTGAGTATCATTCCCAAATTATGAGCGACACCAAAAGCAAACCAGGCGAAATTTCCCCCGCTCCCTGTACGACGCAAAGGAGAGAGGTGGGGCTACCGAGAAAAATAAATGACTATTTTGTGTAGAATCAGGTACTGGGGACAATTTCAGGCTATTCAGAGCTATGTACTATTAAATTTGAGAAAACTGTGACGCACTGAAGCACATGAAAAGAAAATGAAAGCAGAATCAGCGTAACGCAGGTCGAATTAAAGCGGACCCGATCGAAAATGCAGAGAAGTATCGGCGCTACCGATAGAAACCTCACTCATTTTTATCTTTTTATTCTTATTAACATCCTTCCCGCCATACATTAAAATTTTTCACGAACTTCAAACATCTTTCCAAAACCTTTTTTTCTATACACAACACACGAATATACGAAGTGAATAGGAAATAAGAAAATATAGAACTTCAAAGAAAAAAACTAATTATAGACTACACATTGCCTGAAAAAGAAAACAGAAAAACAGTAGAAAATGTACATGCTCAAAAGATCATAAATATATATGATCACTTTTTGATAGTACTAAACATCAAATCAGAAAACGCCTAGAAAGCTAAATATCGTAGAAAAAATGCTGTGGAGCAAATAGCACTCAACTATAACAGCATAAATGACAAAAAAATACGAAAAAAACTATTATAAATAGGCGTAGAACAAACATGGAAAATAATTATAGAACATGGAATGATAAATAAAACAAATAAAATTCAACGCAAAGATGGCTGAAAACCGTAATAACTAAAAAGTACAAAGAAAGATTAAAGAATCTTGTCTTACAAGCTGAAAACGATTATTGATAACAAATTAAAAATCAAATAGAAAATAAAAGTACAAATAGCCAAAGTCATATTACAAAATAGTGAAAAAACTAAATTGTATTGAAAAATAATTAAAATAGAAAAACACTAACAGAAGTAGAAAAGGGACAGGTGGAGAGAGTATTTGCAAGAACTGTTACATAAAAACAATAACAATAGAGATGATATATTAGAGAAAAAAAGAATACCAATATATGAATAAATACCATATTATTGGAAAATAGAGATAATTATCCATTTGTTAAAAAATAGTTAAAAAACTGCATTGCTTAATGTGTCAACAGAAGTATACCAAAAAATACTAGAAAACATTAAATGAAATAACAAAAAAAGCAGCACATATTTACAATAAAACAAATAATTGAGGAATGAACTACCGGACATTTTATTAAAAGAAATTCACCACCAGCAAAAATTTAACACGGGAATGAATGGTAAGCCCAGTTCTTCTCACGATGTTGATCCATGAAATGCCATCAGAAAATAAAATAGTTACGAGTCACAAGAAGATGCAAAAAATAGAAATATCAAATTGGACAATTCTGATGTTCCACGCGATATTATTAATTCTTATTTTCTTCCCTATTGGCTTGCTTACAAATACGGTTTGACTTCTCCGTTCAACTTCATTCTAATAAGATACCCATATCACACATTCCTTCATCTTTATCTTGACCGGTTCTTGTCTCTCGGCCCTTTATATATCCTCTGATTTTCCCATCTAATTTAGTTACACATTGAATCCTTAAAGTTCCATTTTCACAGTTGTTAGATTTTTTAACTTCTCCATACCTTGTTCCTTTCAACCATTTCGAAAGCTGCTTTTACTCCACGTCAAATAAAGTTTTCAGTTTGTTTCTATTTCGGTTGTCTGCTTTGCTGTTTTAAATACCCCCCCTCCCCCCCCCATATTCATTCTGAAACTCTTTTTCTTCTATATTTGACCTTTTGCTGATTACAATTGCTTTATAATTTTCCTTTATTTTTATTGCTTTTGTTATATATTACTATCATAGTGTTAGTATCTCTTCCCTAGCTTTATTTTTTTTTCGGTTCCTCCTATTACTTTGCTGTTAGACCATTTGATCATCATCAGACTTACTTCATCTGGATTGTTTTTTCTATTATTCTTCTTGTAAGCTGTTCTTCTTTGCTTCCTCATGCATTTTCATTGCTTTTTTCTTTTTGTTTCCATGTATTTTTTCTTTTCTTTCTTTTTAGTCTCTTTTTCTTCGATCTATATCGTCCCTTACAAATTCTCAAATATTTGCCTTTCTCTGAATTCTTTTGCTACTTGTTTCTTTTTAACCTCATGCTTCTTTCTAATATTCTCTTGTTTCACTATCTTATTTATAGTATTTCTAATTTTGTTAAATAATTTCAAAATATTTTACTTATATTCATTTTTACCATTGTCGCCTTTCCCTCTGCATATCGTTAATTGTTTTAACTTCTTGTACTAATATTTTTATATATAATCTATCATGCTTCTAGCCTTTCTTTCAATTGCTTTATTTTTAATTTCCTGTTTGTAGAAAGTGTTTCCTGTTTTAATATCATTTGATATAGTAAACTAGAGTTACTAGCATTGCAGTCTCTTATTAATAATTTATTTATTTTCCTATGTTTACCTAGTATCTTGTAGGTTCCATTAATATTTCATCTGTTCCTTGTACTGGTGCATATTTTTATATTATTGCTATTTCTGTTTTCAACTCTATTTTAAAGTTTAGTAAATTCTAGTTTAGATTATTTTCTTTCGTTTTTTTATTATTCCTGCTCCTTTTGTGTGCTTCTTTTCTGGGCTTCATGTATGATATATAACGTATCCATCTTTTAGTTGTTTAAGTCCTCGTCCTTGTTTGTTCCACTTAGACATATTTGTGTTTTCCTCTGCTTCATTTCTTCCTTTCATTTATTGATGTTTTATTTTACTTTTATAACTTAGTATGTTTTATTATTGATCTATTCTTATTCTCTTTTCTTTTCACTTTGCTTAGGTCTGCTTCTTTTAATCTGATAAACTGAATGTTTTTGGTTTTTATTTGGTTGTATACGTTCCGCATTCCTTTTATTTCCTTTATTTTTTATTGATGCAAATAATGCACCATTTTTGGATTCTTATGAAATTTTCAGATCTATTTCTTTTCTCTTCTTTTGATTATATAGTATTTACTTCTTCTGTTATATTTTATTTTCTTATATGATTAATCATGACTTGTCTGAAAAACTTTTTCTCTTATTAATTTATTATATTTCATAGACGTCTGTTTTCCGGCTTTCTACATTAACCTACGTTTTAGCAGTTTTGATTTGTAGATGGTTCAACTAATCAATCCTAGTTCTATATTTCTTCTGCTCAGTTTTTTTATAATCTACATCTTTTTGATTTCTTTTTTTTTTGTAATAACCACCATTTTTTATACTAATTTCTTATATGCGTTTTGATCTAGTTTCTTTTTATATGTAGCCAGTTTTATTTTTCTATTCCCGACACGTTTAATTAATGTTTTATTAATTTTGTTTCTTCTTTAAAAATAGTTCTTATTGTGTTTGCATTTATGACTAAAATAATAAACAATTGGTTTATATTACTAACACATAGTTGCTTCACTCTTCAAGAGTAAATACAGATTGTTGCATGCTACGAGATATGAAACTGCTGTACAGAAATGGCAGCATATGATAAAGGGAAGATACGACATGATACTTCTAAAAATAATTACGAAACTTATAATCCCATTTCAGGACACTAGGAACTCATAAATAGCTTGCAAATCAAAATCACATGTTTAGCTTAATTCACTTAAAGATAATTAAGAATCATAATTCAAAACTTATAACCATAGGTTTTCCTCTATTTATTCATTAGTATCCCAATCCAGAACAACCAAAACCTTATCAAAAGCTTGAAAATCTAAATCCTTGTAACATCACGTTTGGCATAATCAATCTAAAAATAGTTAAGATCCATCATTCAAAAATTAAAACCACAGATTCGTCTACATCCGTTTATCATCTTGATCTGGAACAAGAACCTCATAGGTAGCTTAGAAGAACTCCTTGTAACAATATCAACTGTGTCTGACATGAGTTTCTGCAAAATTATGAATTCCACAACCTAAGTGGATGTTGCCAATGCCACATCAAATTTTAACTTAGGCGTCAATATTCCCATTCATTATCATTATTATCTTTGCTCTACATTTCTTTCTATACTGATTTGCTTCTTAACCATTTGTTTAATGATAATGTTTTTCTATTTCGCTAAAATTTTTGTGTAATTTTTCCTTAAATAGTCACCATCATTTCCTACAAGTTTTCCAACTTTTTTCATTTTATAGTTTGTACAAAGACATCAAAATTCCCATCTAATTTATATATCTAGAACCTTCAGCTTTTTTATATTATAAACCGATGTAGCCAAATACAAATAAGAATATGGACATGTAAACAAATAATTTATAACTAAACAAGCAAGAAATTATTTGCAAGCTCATCAAAAACTACACCATCCAAAGGTAAACCAAGAACTTCCCTTTTACATACATTGTAACAATACAGCAGTTGGACATCAAGACAACAATTGGGTTTTGTCAGATTTTATTTACAGTTTTACAACATAATCGAATAAATTGACAGCCACTATGCAAACATCTCAAAAATTGAACTTTTATCACTTTTATACATTAAAAATCAATTTATACTATATATATTTTTGATAATATGGCATTTCAATAACCTATCAAAAAAATTAAACAAAACTATCTCAAAAAATAGAGAAAAATCAGTAGTCCGTCTCACATTATAAATAAAGTTTCAAATTTTGTCATAAACCATTGAAACAAATGTAAAAAAATACAGAAAACAATAAACAAAAAAACTTCGTTTATAATGTCCTGTAAGTGTAAAGAATTTCGGATAAAGCCCTTTTATGAGGCCATGGCACTTGATAAAAACAGACAAATTTCAAACCGCCAAAACACCAAGTAAGCTGTTGCAATACTGAAAAATGTAAGATTTACTTACGGTTGGCTAGCTCGAATTAGTGGTGGAGGCGCCTGAGCCATGTTGTTATAATAGGAAGGCCTGTTTTGACGAGAAGTAGCCGCTGTTGAGGGATAAGATGGTCTAACTGCGGATGTTGCAGTTCTAGGCTGTAAAGCAGGGTATGCTGGCTGAGCACCGGTGAGGCCGTAATTGGAATACATTGCCTGCACGTTCTGGAGTTGGTCATTACTTGCAGCCTTGGCCTGCGTTGCTGGCTTTGGTGAAGGGGGAGGATGAGTAGGAGCAATCGGCGGGCCAGCCGGCTGCCGGGTCCACTGCCCCATCTGTGTCTGCGTCTTGCCGTTCATCAGCAACTGAGTGTCAACCACCTTGCTTGGCCAATAGTCTTCGAAAAGTGTCCCAGGTGGAAAATAACTCTTTATATCGTCTAAACTTATAACAGCACAGGAATCATGAGCAAACAGTTCGTTTCGAATGCCTTGCACTTTGCAACAAAATTTTAAATAAGACAAATCCCAACCTTCTATCTTGTCGGCTTTTAATTTCAAGTTCTCTGTCTCACCCTCAAAGTAAAATAAGGGAACATACTTGCGGTTGCCATACATTGTGTACGGCACTACCGACTCCTTGTTGATTCGGATAAACCCACACCTATCAAGAGGGTTGACACTTGCATTCAGAATCTTGCTGTAACAAGCATCCAAAAAGTCGAAAAACTCAACGGCATCGTTCAAACGTACTATGAGGTCTCTAGGTGTGAAATGTGCTCTTCCAAACTGATAATCACAGTGTTTAAAGTTGATTTCGTTTAACAGTCGCCCCTCAGCTTCTGTGATATAATAGCTGCGAATGCAGGTGCAACTGTAGATATCCTGGTGCAAAAAGGATAAGTATTTGTTAAGCACTTTCATTTCTACCATGCGCACAGCACAGTACTTTTCGTTGCTACGTATTATGTAAGGGATGTGATTCTTTCCTACTGATGTCCACCCGAATCTGCCACGAACTGACTCTTCGTCGCCAAGATTCCGGTTAGTCTCGCTGCCTCCGCTGCTCGCTGTGACCATCACATCCGACTTCGCCTTTCCGGTGTTAGGGTTACGATTCAGGAAATTTAAAATGTTCATACTGGAAACCGCGTTGGCAGGGACCGGGGCTCGGACTGGAAGCTGCATCTTGGCCCGATTGGCTTCCATCATCTTCGCGGCGAGTTCTTGGATTTCAGCCTCATCGTGGCGCTCTTGTTTCACGTACGAAGTCATGTTGATGGTTTTCAGCAGCCCCTTTATCTGATCACAAAACTACAATTGCAAACTTGTTTACACTACAGCATATACATACATACATTTCAATTAAAGTTATTCGGGCGCACGAACGGCAGATGTTGGCCGAAACAGACGCTGCTATTTGCAAGTGCATCTTGCTGACATATTTCGGATCATTCGTCTTCAACTGTTTACAACTTTTGGAATGAGGTTAAGGCGGGTATTATTTTCCCCAGTAAGTATTAGCGGCCATAGCGCCATCGAAGAAAACACTTGGTGTTGTTCCCTGCGTGCCGGATCACAGATATACGGAATACAGCTAAAAGTTTTTCCGATCACCGAACGCGATTTAGAAAACTACATTGTTCGAAACCAATTTCGTTAAAAACTAAGATATTATTACTTTACACGATCACTTCTCTTTTTATTCACTAGAGGCTACTGCTACTGCACTCAAACCAGGCTAGAAAATGGTTTGGTAGCCTCGTCACAGGGTACCGCTAATAAAGTCGGGATTTTCATTTATACTTTAAGTTTACAAAATGGCCACCAATTGCTATGCGCGGCCAATCCAATCGCTCCGATTCGCGTTACCTCATCGTGACGACATCAAATCGGTGACGTAGGAATACCCAGACAGAGAGTATGTACAGTTTCCAAGGTCTCGCAAGTAACAGCATTTCAAGGATGTGCTGTATACACATCCGTCACTACTTTAAATTACATTGCCGGTTGCGGCATAGCAAAACTGTACGCGCAGAACTGTACAAAAATCTCTGCGATGGTTTTGCAATAAAATACATGCGGTGTACTATATCATCTTCTCCAATTACGTAGGGCAAAGTTTTTGCACGTAATTACTAAAATGATCCTTATGGTCGAATGGCATACAGACGTCGCTTCGCATACCACAACGAATTTTCAGACTACGTGCGTATCAAGGTTGCACGGCGAGGCGCCGCGATATTTTCTTCCCAGATAAGACTAATTAAAATAATATCATGTTACATGTATTTGGGGGCATTGAGTGACTCGTACCCACATTTTTCGCTTTTTTTATGCACCGAGGGAATAAGAAAATTCTTTTTGGTTCAAAATGGCTTAACGAAGTTGAGATATTGTCGGAATCACTCCGTATAACTCATTTATTCGTTATGACCTAAATATCTACGCCAATGCATTGGAGGTCATTCGGGACAAAAATACGTTTTGATTGCGCATGCGCATTTTGTTCCGTACACTGCTGCGACCCTGGCACTGAAGGGGCTACTCCTTCTAGTCGCACCCTGTATATTTTTAGGAAATAAAGCGGCCGCGCTTGCTTGTGCTACCTTATTTTGAATCACCCGCTATACGCCACAAATTGGTGCATTAAAATTTATTGCGTTGCCTTTGTAATTTTAAAGAGTTAAATGTCGTCGTAATGTTGTTACTTAATATGTCCAGTATTTTTCTTTTTGAATTTTAAACATACATGTTTTAAATTAAACTTCTGGGCATGTTCTTTTAATAAATGAAGCAAAAGGGCAAATTTACTAATTAACTTAACGAGTAACGTTAATTAAATTTCAAAGTTAACGACTTCGCTATCCTCAAATAACCCGTATTGTTCTTTTTACTTTGTATTTAATTAATTTACTTTATGGAAACACACATAGAAGTAAGACAAACGCTATGGAAATGAAATGGGACTACACAAACAAACTAAGAAATCAGAAATAGAATAGAAAAATTCCCAATAATTAAAATGATTAAGATATGTAATTAGAATGAAGAAAAACAGACTTGTTGAAAGAGTGATGGAAGCCGGTAAAAGCAAGAAAAGAAGATTTGTATAGAAAGGATAGCAGTAATAGAGAAGAAAAGCGAAAATTAACCTTACAAACAGATTGCAGTAGAAGAAACTGATCCATAGATAAAAGGCAAAGGAAGTAAATACGCACTATACATAGTATGCCCATAAATACTATTACACAATAATTAAAGCGACAAAATAAAACGATTAACTAAGGTATACCTTATCATTTGGCTTATTGAAAGGTTCCTCCACTCATGTGCATACTCGGTCAACAACCTCCTTGCTACATTTGTTTAAAGTATCTATCAACAAATGTCCCGTATGTCTTGTTTTAAGCAATTAGTCCTAGGTCTCGCTGGATAACATAAAATATTAAAGTTTTGGAAATTTGCATCTCCCGAGAAGATTTGCAATTTCTCATGAATAAAAAATGAAGGCAGTGAAGAGATTGGCCTAAAAATTAATCTCAAGAAAACTAAGTTCATGGAGAACACAAATAACGATAAACGAAATAGTAACAGAGCAATTTAATAAATTTAAATATTTAGGAAGTCGGATAAATAATGATCTCGACCCTAATTTTTAAATAACAGCAAGAAGTACTTTCTATAAATACAAAACAATGGTATGCAGCATTCTCTTACGACTGGCTATTAGAATAAAGTTTATCAAGTGCTAAGTTTGGTCAACTCTCATGTACCGAATGGAAGCCTGGACATTAAAGGAAACCATCATAAAGAAAAAAAAGGCGTTCGAGCGTGGCTGTATATGAAGGTGCTAAAAATACCATAGACTACACGAATTACAAATGAAGAAATATTAATAAAAGTACGTAAAGAAAAAGAATTGGTGAAAGTTGTAAAAAAAAGAAAAACACCTTATTTGGACACATTCTAAGGAATGACAAATATAAGTTACTTCAAATAATAATTTAAAAAAAAGTTCAAGGAAAACGACCTATAGGAAGAAAGAGATTGCCATGGACTGGACCAATACAAATCGATTAGCTGAAGATAGAGAACATTTTAACCAAATGGTAACCAACCTCAGAAATAAACAGAAATGGTCTATAAGAAACAGAAGAGGCAATCTTCTGTTTACAAAGAGATTTCGCTTAATTCGAACACTTACGACTTTGACCGCATGAACAATCCGAACTGAACGCGGTCTTCCAGATCTTGGACGAGCTTTGACACCTCCAGTCTCAATTTATAACACCATACACAAACATATAGCTAATGCCGAGAGAATGCGGGATTTTAAAAATTACGCTTTTTTACACCCCACTTTATTGATAAACAACCAAACTTGAAAAGAAATTCAATTGCAACCATATGTCATTGTCATAGATATCTTGATGCTGCGTAAAACAAGGATAGATTTGATTGTGTAACAGTACTTATGGGAGTACTAAGAATATCCAATGCTTTATAAAGAAATAAAAGAAGAAGAAAGATTTACAAATTAAAGTGTTCTGTAAAGTAATTGTTTATTAATACTCTTAATTAAGTGTATAAACATAAGAAGTTATGTAGTACAGTCTTTAATTTATAAAATTTAATTATAGGAATACCTTCAATGAAACATTTAAAGAAAGAAAATAATACGTTAACATAAAGTTTGTTTGTCTTGTAACAATCATGTGCACACATTTATAATTAGAATTAAGTCGAAATATGGTAGAGTATAAAACTTTTTTTTGTACTTGGTGTATTACAAAATCTTCATTATTGATTGTCCCCTACGTAACCACAAAAGCTAATTAACCAATGTTACTTTCATCTTAGAGACCATGTAGCGTATAGGAAATATTTTTATAAACTAAACCTGCTTTTTGTTGATATTGTTTTTCTGTACATAGAGATCTATGAAGTTGATTTCTAATGTTGTGCTCAAAAATAAAATTTAACGAGAGCACTTTTGGTTGCTTAACTATAGTGGTCAGGTGGGGAACAATCGATAATAACCTATATATTTTGATTTTGTGCGATAAATTTAACTATTTAAAAAAAGTATTTTAGGTAAAATTTTGATAAATCACAAATAAAAAGTTAAAAGATTAATGTTCAAAAAGTGTTACTAAGTTTAAGGAACAAAACAAAGAAGTTAACCAAAGAGACAATATAATTACACACACTGAATGAAAAGTGAAAACGTTAAACAAGAAACAATGAAATAAGGATTATTTATTATTGTCAATAACAAATCGTCAACTTATCTTACCAAAATTTATTCATTTCTATTGCAGCACCCTGTATATAACCATTACGATATTGCCCATGCTTTTATTTTCAGCGTTTTTTGGGTTTAAATGGTGCGTTTTAATTACTCTTTGATAGTTTCCAATTTTGATAGGCCTAAATAAAGCTTTTCGATGGCAAATCCCGAAAAGTAACAATTTATGGATCGTTAACTGTAGTTCAAAAACAAGTAAAGATGACGTCACTTTCGTTACATATGTTCGTTCTCAGTTGGTAATGCATGCGTTTCTATAATTACAACCTTAAAATACAAGAGTGCCTGCTGTACGATTCGAAGAAACAGTTTTCGTGATTTTATTTCTACGTTAATGTTTTAATTTAGGTTTAGTTGGTTATGGATTCAGAGGAAGAAACGTACGACGATGTCGATTCGGGGAACGAGTCCAGTGGAGATGATGTGGATTTTGCCATGGAAGTGGAGGTTTCCAATCACAGAGAAAAGCAAACTGATACGGATGAGTATCCCTTTGAGGTCCTTTCTACAGAAGAAATCGTCCAACATATGGTAGATTGCATTAAAGAAGTGAACTCAGTGGTAGAGGTGGGTTGTTTGTGGTAACAACACCTTGGCGATGGTGTTAATAATAATAGTAATAACAATAATAATAACAATACATCTTTATGACAACATTTCTAAGCAGCTCATTCAGAGTACTGCAATTTTCACATCTAATTAATTACATATTCAACAATTGCTGTCAAGACAAAGCAACAGCTTTTGTTTTGATGTTTTTTAGCGTACCTCTGAAATGAGTGTAGTTTACCAAAATTGCTTTGTACTATATATGCTTATAAATGTTTAAATGTTTTAGATACCTACTACTACTACCAGGATACTTTTAAATCATTTTAAATGGGATAAAGAAAAATTAATGGAAAGGTTTTATGATGGCGATCAAGATCAATTGTTTTCGGAGGCACGGGTGGTAAATCCCTTTAGGAAACTTAATATAAGCAACATTATAAAGGTAAACTGGTAAACCTAGAATGAAATCTTTTGATCGTATAGTTTTAGGTACCCAAAAAATCTATAACTGGAACGGAAGAGTGCGAAATTTGCTTTACAGTATTGCCATGTTCAGTAAGTAGTGGAAATTTCCTTTTGTATAATTTGATACGTCAAATCTTAGTTTTTATGTTTCTGTTGGTTTTGACAAACGATTCCAACTATTAAGTCTTATAAGCAACAAAATAAATACATTCATCGTGAAGAATCATAAAGGTTGTATAACAGTTCTTTTATGTTTACCGATAGATTTTAAAATTACCGCTGATGGTAGCAAATCTGGTATACAGAGTGTGCCGAAAAAATTGTTTTTTAGCTAGACAAAACCTAAAGAATTACAAACCATAGAAGTTTTTTCATCAGCTGCCATCAAATTTCATATAATTGTGTCTATTTACCTACTTATTATCTATGTAACACTAACGAATCCATTTATCATAATTGACTTCCATTTCTTTTAGACAGTACCATATTATTATCTCTTGGGATTGTTTCGAATGCAACTTTCAAATCAACAAATACTAAATTCCTTCCCTTGTCCAGTTGCGCTTTTTATTACTTTTCTCACTATGCTTATATGGTCTTGTATTTAGTTTTCCTTTCATGTATCCTACTTGTTCTTCTTCTAGTTTCATAGCTACTTCATTTCTTAGTTTGTTTTCTATTATTTTATTAGACATTTTGAACAGCATTGGTTTAGGCAAATAGCTCTATAATTTTCACATTTACTGTCCTTTTTTGTATAAAGGTATAATTATATTCTTTTCCCAATGCTTAGGTATTTTATTATTTATCCAAGCTTTTCTAAATATTAGTGCTATCCATTTTATCATTTCTTTTCCTCTCCATTTGATTAATTCTGGTGTTATTTCATCCCTCCCTGCTACTTTTCCAATTTTTGTAGTTTTGAGTATCTACATTATTTCAGGTTGTTTAGTGGGTATATTTTTTCTTTTGTCTTGATTTTGTACTAGTTTTTAACTTTCTGGAATTTCTCTTCATAAAATCTGCTCCACACTTCTAATATTTCCTGTTTCAGTTTTGAGCTCTTTATCATGATCTTTTATGTTCCATATTTGCTCGTGTTGCTTGCTTTTCAGTGCTCTAATTGTTTTCCAGAACTTGCTTTTTTTTATCCCATATTTTCTTTCCACTTCTTTTCCAAATTCCTTCCAGTTTTATTTTTTGCTTTTTTTACTTCCTGCTTGGCCTCATCTCTTTTTTGTATGTATTTATTTTGTCTTTATTTTTTTGGTTATGTATTTTTCCATGATTTTTTCTTTTTTTTCTTTTTGCTATTACTTTATTATTCTACCATCTGCTACTTTTCCTAGCTCCATTTATTTTTCTTGTTCCACATATGCCTTTTGCTGTTTTGATTGTTATTTTTTTTTAAACCATTTCAAATTACTTCTAAATCATGCTCTTTTACATCTTCAAATTTTTTCCTTAGCCTTTTTTCTATTTCCTCGTGGTATCTTTGCCTTGTTTCCATGTCCTCTAACTTCTCTGTCTGTATTTTTATATACTCTTTTACAGTTTTCTTTATGATTAGTTCTTCTTCTATTTCCATTGATATTAGCCTATTCATTTGCTGGCCACTTAATTATCTGAGGAGTTAATCTAATTTTAGTCCAATGTCTATTTTTTT
The DNA here is from genome assembly GCA_036346155.1 of Sinelater perroti. NCBI lineage: Eukaryota > Metazoa > Arthropoda > Insecta > Coleoptera > Elateridae > Sinelater > Sinelater perroti. The sequence goes on along the minus strand of JARFIY010000346.1, from coordinate 857,509 downwards.
GGAATTGCTCCTTTGCTAGCTGTTCCTTTGGGGGTCTTTCTGTCTTTTCATCTCTACATCTTTGTATTTCCTTTTGAACTTCCTTTTCCTTTTCTGTTATTTCTTTCATTTCCTTCAAATCTTCGTAATTCCATTCCTCCCCGTTGATAATTAACTTATCAACAAAAAATGCCCTGTTTCCTTTCTTTCGGGCATCTATCATATATAGTGTTAGATTGTTTTATCGTTTCCCATATTTTTTTGTCCAGAACTTATTTGATCCAAATTTCTTTCCCTTTCAAGTTTTTTAGATTTCTTATTATTTCCACCTTTTTAATTCTAGTTGTTAAACCTGATCTCACTGGTCTATTTTCTGAATTTCCAGCCGTTTTATATTGTCTAATTCATATTCCATAATTATTATTTCCATTCTGGCTATTTTTTCCAATAATGCATCCCTAATTTTTCTGTGGTTTCTCTCTCTTCTTGTATTCCGAAAAGCATTAAATTCCTCTTTCTTGTTTCCTTTTCTAGCTACTGTAAATTTATTTCCTGTTTTATGGTTTCTTTTAATTTTTTTGTTTCTTCTCTTTGTTCTCTGATAATTGAGTTTGTATCGTCCATTTTGTTCTCTATTTTTATTAGTTTATTCATAATATTGGTAAGTGTTAAGTTTCCATTATTTCCTTCCATGTTTAATCAATTTGATTTGAAGCCGACTTTGTCCTTTAAAATATTCTAAAATGTAAACAAATATAAGTGTATTTTATATCAGTTTTGTCCAACCACACTGCGAAAAAAGCCACAGGCTGGTCGACTCATTGAACCTTGGCTTTTATCTGTGTTACTGATTTTATTGAAACTTTATTACATTAGGTATTTAACTTGAAAACTTAACTATTCTTATTTTATTTGCTTGCTTCCTCAGTTACTCTTTGCATCTTTCTTTATCCCTTTTTCACAGAGCAACTCAATCAACACTTGATTTCATACCATAATCTCAAAACCCCGAGCCAGCTCTAGCAAAATCTTATTTTATTAGATCTGTATAAAACAGTCTGCTATAACCTACACAACACTGTTTTTGTTCAATCACACATTCAACTTGGTACGTCAGTTGTTTTTGATCTGTTCAAGCACTGAAATATGTAAAAAAAAAGGAATTATATAGCATAAGGTTAGGACTATAAAATCGATGATGTGGCAACTGTGTTCTGGATTCTTCAAAAACGCTATCCTGATTCAAAAAGACTATTGTCATCAGTGATTTCATCTACCAATTGTTTAAATATTTGCCTAATCTGTTATAGTTACATGCTGAATTTACCAGTAGCTACATTAAGGGCTCCTTCATTCTTTGTCAACCACTTTCAGAACATTCAACTAAAAGAGGAAAACCTAACAGTCAGTATTGATTTTTACCATAGTTCTGATTCAAAATGCCTTGAACTACTTTAAGTAAGTTTTTTCCAACAACATATTACAGCTTATCCGATCGTGATTTGCATCCAACTATTAAATTTGATACAAGTGTATGTTATAAATGTAAATTAATTTGATACATCTAAATACCCAGTTTACTTACCATGGAAATGGAATTGAACAATTGGATTACTTTTTTAGACATAGGTATTGAAATCGGGGGATAGATATCTACAACATATTGTGTACAAAAAACCTAAATATATAGACTGATGTTACAAGCAGTCAAGTTACTACCCAAGTTAAAAAAGAATTGATATGAAAAGATTGGTGAATTGGATACTGCGAATATGTAAACCTCGGTTCTTGCATGAGGGGTTAAAACATTTCGAACAAGCTTTACGAATGAATGGTTATTTAAAAACAGAGATACAAGAGCAATAAAACACAAGTGATGTGTACGTGAATGATGATTAGAATTAGTTATGACAAGTAAAACTTTTCTGTTATATATCAGTTATGGACTGGGTAGGGACAATTCTGAACAAAGAAAAAATAAAAACCATTTATACTACTATAGTAAAAATAACTAATTTGTTGAGACTATCCAAGGACTGAAGAAGTCCATAAACATACCAGTGATATATTATGTACTATAGTGATACCAACAAGTTTATGTAGAGACTAAAACACACAATTATCACCAGAATAAAACATCACTGACATTACACCTCAACCAGCTGGAAAAATCAGTTATAGATGCATACATCCTTGAAAATTGCAATTATGAAATTGCAAATAGGTCATATACAATACTCTTGATTGATACAGTCAGCTCTTTCTTTGCTTTGTTTTTTATCCTTATAATGGATGATATCGTGGGCACCCCACAATTCTGTCCAGTATTAATTTTGACATCCTTGAATTTCGTCCTTCAATCTTATATCATTTATAACTTATAAGTTCAACCATCCAACTCTTAACTCTTTCTGTGTGATGTGCATCTTTTCCTTATAATATAGCAATTTTGATATAATTGCGTTAATTAATATAAGCCAGCGAGTTTTAAAGCGCTTGTCAATTTTTTTTAACGGAATATTAACCTATAGATAAGTATTGAGTGCAGGTTTACAAGAAATTTTGTTTTGGTCTCTTCAATACCTAATCTAAATTACTAAAGGCTCACAAATTTTAGATTTAGGGAACCTACATCTAGGAACAAAATTAAGTCATTCTATCTTTTAACTATGAAAGTAAATATTTTTATTTCAATATGTGTAGCACTACAAAGCATGCATTATCTAAAAGATTATTAAGCTCTCTATAAAATAAAGGTGAATTATTGTATATTACTCGACTTGTTCTAAAATGGAATGGGCTCATTGTAACAGGTATAGGTGGATAGATAATACAAGTTTAGAATATTAGTAATGCCAAAAGAAATCTTTAATAACTTGTATTATCTTTTTCATTGCATGCTAGCATTCATCAATCACATTAAATGTTGCTGTATGTTCTACTCCGGTGGTAATTTTGGTCCAAACCCATTGTTCTTCCATTTGTTCTTCTATTTGTTAATTTTTGATATCCACTTTCAAGTGATTAATCCACTATGTACAAAATGGCACAAATATGACCGGAAATTGCCAAACACTTACTTGCAGCTTAGTCTTCAGCGTACTTCCCTCCGGATTCAAAACATTATTTCCAATGTTCTGGAAGCATCCTGATGCCCTTTTCACTGAAGGCTTTTAGTTGGCGGCGTATTCACTCCGAACAGTCTGGATGATAGCGTCGTTGTCCGCAAACCGCATGCCCTCAAGTCTGATTTGAGTTTTCCGAACAGATAGAAATCACTTGGGGCCAAATCGAGACTGTACAGCGGATGTGGCAGAAGGTTCCATTTTAATTTTCAGAGGGTTTCCATTGTTGTTTTGACCGTATAGGAGCGTGCATTGTTTTAAACGAAGGCTACCCGCTTTCCACCTGCCTTCCGTTTGGATCAGATCTTTCCTTCACGTCTGTTGCCTGGAGATTTGAGTAATAAGCCGCGTTGACTGTTCTGGCATCCGCCAGAAAGTCTACATGGATAACCCTACTGCCAATCCTAGAAAAACGTTTCCACCACTTTTTTTGCCGAACGGCTCCTCTGCGCTCTCGTGTTGTGACTGCTGGAACTCGGGAATAAAGTAGTGCACCCACGTTTTATCAGTGGCCACTAGAAACTCAAAAATGCATCACCTTCGTCTTAAAACTGCTGTAGACGACTGGTAGCTTTTTGTTCACGTCCGTCAAAGTGCGTGCTACCTACTGTGCATTCATCTTGCGATAGTGCAAATGGTTTTTCACGATGTCTTCTACACTACCAACACTGATGGACAGCATTGCTCCAAGTTGTTTGATAGTGTTGCGCCTATTCTCACGAATAAACGCGTCTGCACGATCAATGTTTGGCTCGGTAATGGAAGTACGCGGCCGACGAACATGCGGTTCATTCTCTACGCGGTCTCTATCCTTTTTGAAGCACTTACATTACTCAAACACACAGGTCCACGAGAGACCCGTTTTTTATTATTTTTTTTTTAATATAACAAAAAAATAGTTTTCATATATTTATTTAGTTCTGAGAGCCTGGTACGTCCAAAGCTTGGTTTACAGGTTTTTTGCTTTTTCTTGCCCATATCTTTTTGTTTCATCTTGTTATATTTGCTTGTTTGATGTCTTTTTCTACTTTATTCAGCCACCTTTTTCTTTACTTTCCTTTTCTCCCTTTCTCCACAGTCTTGCTGACCAATAACTTATTTTTATTTTAATTATTTGAGCTTTATTCTGGTTTCAACATACCATTTATCTATTTCTCTTGAAAGATTTTTATTAGTATTCGTATGTTCATTGGTTGGATATCTGTTTTGCAAAGAAGTGTTATTAGAGTCTTTAATACATTTATCTATTATTAATAGTCCGTTTTGTTCCAATAGACAGCAATTACCCACCTTCGCCCTGGCTCATATTTCTTATTTCAAATTTTTTCATGAATACTGTTTTCATATATATGTATAAATTGTTTCTTGAAAGTTATGAATTTTGTCTGCCTTTGTTTGTGTTCTTATGATTTTACACTATTTCTCTCATTTTATTTCTGCACCTTGAAGACTATGTTTCCCTAAGGTCGCACAATTGTGGTACAATAAACTTGTTCTGTTCATTTGAATATCTCTTACAGTATTCTATAACGCAAAGTTAAAAAGAATTACCGAAAGTGGATCTCATTGTCTTAATCCTAACTTTACTTTGAACTTACTGGGTGGTTTATATGTTCTGTATAGTCATTTTTACCAAATTTACTAGTTTTTGAATCCACTTTGATATCTTTATGCCATCTACTATCTTTATCATTAATTTGTTTTTGATACTTCTTTATATTTTATAGATAACGTTATGCCTCTATAATTTTCAAATTTATTTATATCTCGCTACGTTAATAACAATTTCAATATTGTCTCTGGTCATTCTTTTGGCATTTGTTTATGTTATTATATTGCAGTTAGAAGTTTGTACATTTGGTGAATTAAATATTCTTTATATTTAATTATTTCTGCTGTTAACACTTCCCGGACTTTTAAGATTTAAATTTTTATTATTCTATTTATGTCTACACTTGAATGATCATCAACTGGTACATTATATTATATTGTTTCTTTCGAATCTTACCTCCAACAAACAATTTCTGTTTAGTAACATATTAAATAATCCTTTCCAATTCTGAATAATCTTTTTTTTATCTGCTATTAATTTGGTTTATTTTTTTGAATAGAGTTTTTTGATTTGTTTATTATTTCTTGCATGCATTCTTTTTTTGTAGTATATTTTTATATCTGCACATTTGTTCCATATGTTTGTTTTTGTTTCCAATATTCCTTTTATACTACTTTCAAACTGTATTTTCTTCCACTATCTAGCTTTTTCCTACACTTATCATCGAATTTTTTTCCTACTATATATTTGCTTCTTTTGGCACTTTCTTCTATGTTGCTCTGAATTGTATTACATAGTTCTTCAATTTTGTTATCTCTTAGTATCTCTTAGTAGCCTCGCCTTTAACGTTTTGCTGTGCTTTGGGCTTCCTTTTGTTATTGCTTTTCTGCATTGTTATCGTAAGACGCACTTAAATTTCCCCAATAAAATAATCAGAGCTGATATTTAAGCCTCGGTAGCTTCTAATATTTTTAATATTTCTTACATCTTTAGTGTCTATGAGCACTTGCTCTAATTGATTCACATATTTACTATCTAGGGATACCTATGTTTTTGTTCTTTTTATAAATTTCCACCTTTTTAATTTAAGTACTTATAATTTTCATATATTTTTTTTGCAAGATCAATTACTAATGTCAATTTTATGTGTTTTCTTCATATTTATTAAATGGTTTTATCATTGACCAAAAAAATTTTTCTCAATCTATTTTTGCATTTGCATCATCTAGTACTATCTTTGTTATATATTGGAATATTTTTGTACTCATTGCATATTCGGTTTGATATTGATTTAAACACAATTACTGCGATTTTAAAGATTTTGCTTACTAAAAATTATGTTTCTAATATCCTGCACTTTCCACCAAAATTGATATAATTGTCTAATTATACCATCTTTTTTCTGAGCTACCTCATTTCTTGGATTGTTATTGTCTTAAATTTAAGTTTTTTACATTTGACATTTAGATATTTGAGCATTCCTTTTTCAAACAGTTCGCTTATAAGCGAACTGTTTGAAGATTCCTAATAAAATCTTGACACTAACTTTACATTGCTTAAGTTTTCCTTTCTCTTGCATTCTCTTTTCACTTCTACATGACCTATTCCTAAACGTTCTTTTATTTTGGTCTACTGTTTAGTTCACTCTGTTTTTTTAATATACATATTTCATTTTTATCCATGTATATATGTATGAGTATGTATGTATATATTAGTTTTTTGTTTGTTTTTATGTTTTTCTAGAGAAAACAAAATATATTAGACTTCAATTTTTGCTGTGTTTGTTCTGATACACCACATTAAAGTATTAGTAATAATTAAGTACTGGTATAATTTTAGTACCAAAGAGTAATAAATATTTATTACATTAAAATATCAAAAAATATTTATAGACAAAACATGTGTATTAAGTTGACTTGATATCGCATTATATGAAAATAAAGAAAGTGATAGCTAATATTGTGATTATTTTTTAAGCATATGACTGGATTGGAATGTGGTCACCGTTTTTGTACTCATTGTTGGTGTGAGTATTTAACAACAAAAATTATGGAAGAAGGAGTTGGTCAGACTATAGCGTGTGCTGCTCATGGATGTGACATACTTGTAGATGATGCAAGTGTCATGCGACTAGTGAAAGACTCCAAAGTTAGGTTGAAGTACCAGCATTTAATTACAAATAGTTTTGTGGAGGTAAGGTCTTTATGAATTTAATAGTACAGTTTTTTAGGTAAGAGAAAAAGAAAACTCTTTTATATATATATATGTTTAGAAAGTTTTCCGCGGTTAATGATAAATGAACAATTAGGTTCACAGATTGAACCACGTCGATTATTGGGAAATTCCCCTTTACTTGGGGTCTACAGGAACTATGAGTCAAAGAAGAAGACTGAATTTTTGTGTGCTTTACTTCATTATTTATAGGAACAGAAGTGAAAGTTCTTCTTTGGGAGTAGGCAGATTGAGACCCCGAGTAAAGAACTAAAACCCCTTTAAAATTGCATCAAAGTGGATGCAAAAACATCAGGAATTTCCCAATAATCAATGCGGTTCAATCTGTGAACCTAATTGTTCATATATAATAATCAATTACCCCCTAAATGGACAATATTACCTTCTATTTATTACAAATGCGAAAAGAAGTTAAATAATATAGTAAATTGATTTATATATTGTCATGCATTTTACAGGTTTTTATTTATAACAACAGAAAAAAAAACAAAAGGTCGAAGTAAGATTCAAACAAACAACATCTTTGTTTTGTAGCTCTGCTCTTAACTCACTTGGTTACTGGAAGTCATTGCTGCATGTAGTATTAATGTGACTCACAATTTCTGGAAAATGCTTAAGTAGTGCATTGTCTCCAAATGGTAGTTAGTACTTCCATACCAATACTTTGTTCCTACAAAATTGACCCGAAGGGTCCTTGCTTTCTTGTAAGATGCATATTAAAGCCAATTTAAGGGGGGTTTTCGGTAAATTGAGCTGAAAATAAGCCGATTTTCATAATTGTTTTTTACTGAAAATATAAAAGATGCAATTTGGGGGTTTTGTTATCAGATAATGCATATTTTGGACTACATATACAATGTTTTTCAGTCAAAAATTCTTTGATGATACCCCGTACCATGCATCAACAGTAGCGCGCGCGCGATTCAAACGCTCTCCTGGCGTGTAAAGCCCAGCCCGAACGGTTTATCTGAATAAAAAAATGGAATGATATTCCATAAATAGACTAAATTTCCCGGAGCTTGACGTAGAAAAAAGTAAAAAAAGTTAATTTTGTCGTAAAAATGGCGGCCTGCGAATAAAAAAGTTATTTATTTCCATGTTTTTTTACGTTTGAAGCTCTGTAGAAAATACTTAAAATAAAATTTTTCGAAATTTTTTTACGTCAAGCTCCCACAAAGAAGGTTCTCTACAAGTGTCTTTAAACGAAAATGTTCTATGTTAATTAGATCGACTGCAATCGTACACGCCAGTTTGAAAAATGTTACTTCGAGTAAAACGCATTTAAAGTTTTTGTCAATGTTATTTTGTTGATAAGAGTCTTTTTTGTTAACTTATAGCTAATCAGCTATTCCAGGGCCATACAATAAACCCTCTTCTTCCTCAAACAGTTCGTTCTGCTTTCTTTTCTCCTCTGTTTCCTCTATTCTGGCCCGTTTCCTCGCTGCTGACGAGTGGATGTTGGACACGCGTACACGGCACGCATCATTGCTCGTGGCAAAACATTTGCTTTGCAGGCCGATTTCGATTCCGAGCAATTCCATGATCTTCAAAACACTGTGGAAACCTTCGTTGAAAATGCAGCAAGCGATATTGGTGGCAAGTTCAACGGTTTTCGGGCCGCTGTGAAGGTGTTTCGGAGCGAGACGCCAAACGCAACCATTCAAACTTTCGTTACAGTTTTGAGTGTTTCCGCCGGTGCACCGTTCTAACAAATCGTCCTCTAAAAGTGCCTCGTAAATGGGTTTGATCGCTTGTTGTACTTCAGACAAAATAGCAGGCTTATTTTTGCCTTCGAGACAATACCGTGTTGGGGCTTATCATCGGTTGAAGATTTGTGTTTAAATATTACCCAGATTGCTTTTTTCATCTTTTTGACTGAATCAGGATGTCTTCTTATTGCCAAGCTATAATATAATGTTAATTCTTTTATTAGCTTGTCCGTCAATTTTCCAGCACCTTTTCCTCCTATGCCTTTTGTATTTTTTTTTCACGGCGCGTAGTCCAGATCCCATTCATTTTTTTACGTGACAATTGGTAATGTAAGTAATCTCAAAAATGATGCCATATATTGTTTAAATGTATAATACGTCGGTTATATACCCATAAAACCTGTTTTACCAACTTCCAAAGCGGCCCGTACATCTGCGCTCCCAATGCGTCTAATCCGGCTCATGCAGCTATACCTTGAAAATGAGATTTCACTCAAAACTAATTAGAATATCAAAAAACTGTTTCAAGGGCATATTCTAGAACCTTCAAGGAGTGCAAAAAGCAAAAAAAATATTTTTTGTGAAATTCGATCGAAATTTACCGAAAAACCTCCTTAAGTTTAGAACTCAAAAATTAAAATATAAAACAGATAACGTAGAGGGTTATAGAGAAGACATTGTTTATGTGTATTGTTTAACTCCCAATTAGTTTTTGCATATGGAAAATACTCTCACAGAACATGGTGTGTGTTACAAAGATAAACAAAGAGATCTGCATCTTGTGCTTTTGTAATGAACAAAAGTGTAGTTTTTTTGATAAAATACGTATTAAGTATGCAGGAATAAGTTCAAATAGCAATATTTGCACCTTCTATTACAGGATAGAAGAAGCCTTCACAGTATTCACTGTCTCGTAAACTGTAATGATTCTAGGAGACAGAAAACATTACTCTAAAACCAATAAAAGGTTATCACATATTGACATTTTTTCAGTATATTTGACAAACTACAAAATGGAAATGGATAATACTACTAAGAAATTGTCTTTTACGCTTACAACTTCTCTGGGATGAATTTTTAAACAAACAGAAGGTAGCTGCCCTTTATGCTTAGTTCTTCAAAAAGGGCAGTTTGTTTGCAATATCAAGATTATCAAAATTATATCCTGAATCTTCAAGTAATGTACTCTTTTCAGATAAATTCAGGTTCTATTTACAGAGCGATGCTCAGTGTGTCTTAACTGCTAGTCCAGGGACTGGTATCTGTCTGTGAACAAAATTTTATTTGTTTGCAATTCACATGTTATTATATGTACAAGATTATTTCTATTAAGGACGATTAAAATGGATAATCAAAAACATAAAGTTTATGATAAAGGAAATATTAAAATTTAGTTGCATATACAGTTAGTTCCACAAGAAAGATTTTTATTTGAGAAATAAAATGAAACGCAATTTATAAAGTACTTAAAAATATTACGTCCTGATTTAATAATGTGTCCAATTACTATTATTATTATTTGTGAAAAGAATAATATATTTAGATATAAATAAACATGTGTGACTGGAAAGATGATATTGCGTCGCTTTAAATATTTTTTTCATTGGTGAGAAAGTTTTTAACATCTAAACAGACTCGCAATAACTAAAACAACAAGAAATAATCTCGCGAGTATTTAGGATTGGTTAAAGTAGTTGTACATCATTAAAATGCATTATTTGGCATTATGGGAAGTAGAATTTATTCAATAGATAATATGACAAAGTGAATCAAGATATGTACAGCAGGAACATTTTAGAAGTTATTTTAAGCCTAGGGACATTTTAGTAGGATTTTGCGTCTACCACTAGCTAAGATTAACACAAACTTTGTGTGAGAAAAATCTTCCTAATTTTTAATTAGCACTAAAAAATGACTGTTAAATTAATCAAACCTGAACCTTATGAATATAGCGTCTAGTCTCTTCTAACAGATTGAGACAAATTGGTAATGAACGAGGTACAGGACATAATCAGTTTTTTCCACACTGTATATTTATAAATCTCAGTAGTGTAATTAAATTCTTTAGTTGTATTGTGGATTGTCATTTGAAGTTTCGTGTTTAATGCTGTCTTACTGTTAAAAGTATCTATCTATGTAATGATTGTCACTTTACATAATTTTATATAAATTAATTTTTTGTATTACATTTGCATTAATTATACACTTTTTTTATAGTGTAACCGTCTTTTGCGATGGTGTCCATCTCCTGATTGTAATAATGCAATAAAAGTTCAATATGTGGAACCTCACCATGTTACATGTAAATGTAACCATACATTTTGCTTTTCTTGTGGAGAAAATTGGCATGATCCAGTCAAATGCCATTTGTTGAAGAAATGGATCAAGAAATGTGATGATGATTCCGAAACGAGTAACTGGATCGCAGCAAATACCAAAGAATGTCCAAGGTGCAATGTCACTATAGAAAAAGACGGTGGCTGTAATCACATGGTTTGCAAGAATCAAAACTGTAAAGCGGATTTTTGTTGGGTGTGCCTTGGTCCTTGGGAACCCCACGGCAGTTCTTGGTATAATTGTAATAGATATGATGAGGATGAAGCTAAAGCAGCTCGTGACGCCCAAGAAAAATCTCGTTCCGCTTTGCAGCGCTACTTATTTTATTGCAATCGATACATGAATCATATGGCTTCACTGAAATTTGAACACAAGTTATATGCATCTGTAAAAGATAAAATGGAAGAAATGCAACAGCACAATATGAGCTGGATTGAAGTACAATTCCTCAAAAAAGCTGTCGATATTTTATGTCAGTGCAGGCAAACATTAATGTATACTTATGTGTTTGCATATTATTTACAAAAAAATAATCAATCTGTGATCTTTGAAGACAACCAAAAGGACCTTGAAGGTGCAACAGAAACGTTGTCAGAATACCTAGAAAGGGACATCACATCAGAAAATTTGGCTGATATTAAACAAAAAGTTCAAGATAAGTATAGGTAAGTTTTTAAATTTTGTATTTTACTTATATGAAATAACAGTCTATCAAAGGATGGTGTGCCATAATACACTCTTTTAAGTTTAATTATGTATCCTAGTAGACTACTACTTTTTTAGATAAACTTTAATCTTGTTTAGAATTTCAGATAATTTGGGCACAATTCATATATGAAGTCAGTCAAAACAACAGTGTTCTCTCTGTGGTCTTATATGTTTTAAGGCCCTCTGATTCTAAAAGAACAAACAATTTCAATGTTTATGTTATACATGTATATATGTGCATTATACGCATTTTACATGGTGATCAATTAGACAGATGAACCAAGAAATGTAATTATAAAGGGGGATTGGAACGCACAAATAGGCAACAATAAAGACGTAGGTTTCGAAATAATAGGACATTGTGGTGTAGGACGTGGAATTAACAACAGACCATGAATGATTGATTTCTGTATTACAGACTAGCTTCTAATTGGAAATATCTAGTATAAATACAAAAATATACATAACATAAGAAAAGAGAAATTAAAAAAAGTATATATATAATTATTAAAACAGCAGCCCTAGAAAACTCACAATAAGAAATGAATATGAAGAAAAGATTACTAGAAAATAAAGAAAACCAGCAAGAAACAAGGTAAGGACCCAATAAAAGATGAACAAAATTTTAAAAAATTCTACTTGAAATGTCCCTAGAAACACGCAACATTAAACTAATAAACTAAAGTAAAAAAAAGAACAAAATCAGAGAGAAAAAAATGGCACGAAACAGGCCCAGAAGTACTAATATGAAAAAGGATAGACTGTACCATATAAAAAAAAGGAAGCTAAATCAACTGTAAAACTGGACAAGCAGTCTACATGAGAAAAATTTGGCAGAAGTATAGAAAAAATTACATAAATAACTGAAAATATTCAGGAATGTGATAAAGAAACTAAAGGGAAATTATGCAAACTATAAAATTCTAAATTAGAAACAGAACTTGAAACAATAACAGATGTGGTTCTGAAAGCCTGGTAAAGCCACTACGAAAAAACAAGTTCAAAGACTAAAATAAAGACCGTGCTGCTACAGAAGCACAAGAAGAGTAACAGGAAGTTGAAAAAAAGAAAGGTACAAGACAATATTAAAGACAAGACTGAAGACGTAAAAAAATAGCTTTGGTCAAGATGCAGGTTAAAATCCTCCAGGAAGCAAATTGGAAATGATGGTGAATAAATTAAACAAATTAAAAATATACACACCAAACTTAAGAACATTACTAAAAGAAGAGGATATTTATGAACTTGAAACCATCTTAAAAATTAAGAAAAAATAATGGTGAGATTACGCCCCATATTATGGCTTTGAATGTTTACCCAGTCGTTATTTGATATGGTATGACAAGCACCACACCTTAGTCAACTGCATTATTATTCCTTGTTTGAAGTGAACACTGGTACACAATTACTGTTATTGACTGAGTATACCACTTGGTAAGCATCTGAGTTCAGACTTGAATCTGAATATTAAAAAAATTAATTGAAATATACTGAAAATGGCTGAGTTAAGTAGAAACGGGTTCATATTTTATTGGATAGACCAAAACAAAGGACAACCACAAATAGTAGAGTTCTCTATGAACAAAAATTTATTAAGCAATATCTAAGAGTTCTATGGTAGATCAGATAGAATAGTAGTATTAATACTAAAAATAGAAAGCAAACTACATATAACTTATAATTCAAATTTAAAAGGACTAATATGCTAGTCCTATGGATACAAAAAGGAATCAAAGATGGTTCAAATTAATAGGATATAAAATGCACCTCAAAGATATACATAACAATTCCAACAACAAATTAGCATACTTCTCAGAATAAAACAAGAAAGTATTTAAACAAAGAAAAATAATAAAATCGAAAATATTAATTGACAGAAAATGCAAAATAGAATTTGCAGAACTTGATGAATGAAAGAAAGAGAAATAAAGGAAAGACAGAAAATAGAAAATACTAACCAAAACAACAAACTAGTGCACAACAGACATTAAGTTATATAGATAGCAACAAAATTTTATAAGCAATTATATACTCAAAAAAAAAAGAAAAAAACTCGAAGAATCAATATCAACAAAAACAGAAAAGAACACGCCAATTCAAAGAACAGAAATGAGGAAAGTTAAAGCAAATGAAATGCTGAAAGGTAAATTAGAAGAAATCCTATACAAATTAGCCACACTGTTCAACAAAATTGTAAAAAAAGGAACTGTACCAGAACAGTAGACTACAGTAGTAATTATTCTTATACATAAAAAAGAACAAAAGAAAATATTACCAATTATCGTCCAATAAGTCCGATATCAAACATTTGCAAAATCTTTGCAACCATTCTATAATATTGGATATACAAACTACAACTATATTGCTCATGGAACCAAGTGAGATTTGAAAGGGTTTCTTGCCAATAAATCACCAGCATACAATCAGCTAATCAAAAAACGGAATGAATATAACACAATTTTATACATAGCATTAATAAATCAATAGAACGTTTGTGCAAGTATTGGACAAAATAATGGAAACACTAGTCAAAAGTGGGACATATTTTCATTGTGCCTGGTAATCCTAGGCACTGTGTAAATCAAGTGTCTTTTGTTTGTTGCAGGTAGTTTGGACTGTGCACTAATAGTAGAGTGAGGCAGTGTGGTGTGAACGTTGTGCAGGTGTGGTGAGTGTCCAGGATGTCCAACCTGACGGAGTTTCAAAGAGGTCTAATTATTGGTGCCCGTCTAGCTGGAGCAAAACGGCGACGTTATGCTTTGTAACACAAGCACGGTCTCGAAAGTTATGATTGCATACACAGTGCACGATAAAACGGCGTCGGCGGAGCATAATAATGGTCGAAAGACAAACCTGCAGGATAGGGAGGGACCGCCAGGTCTTGAAGCGTATTGTGACGTCGCAGAAGAAAACAACAGCCGAAAAAGTGACTTAATCAGCACCTAAACACCCCAGTGTCATCCAAAATAGTGAGGCGGCAACTGCATAAAATGGCTATCCATAGGCGTGTTGCTATTGCCAAGCTCCTAATAACAGACATAAAGGCTGAAAGACGGCGTGCATGGTGTAATGCCATAAAAATTGAACGTTGGAAGACTGGCAACATGTCGTTTAGTCAGATAAGTCACAGTTTACCCTCTTCCCCACCACTGGACGCGTGTTTGTCTGGCGAACATCCTCTGAAGCATACAATATGGATTGTCTTCGCCCAACTGTCAAAGATGGTGGCAGCTCTAGTATGATCTGGAGTATTGTATCATAGTATTTGGCAGCCCCCCTTGTCACATTACACGGTTGGGTCACAGCAGCAGTGTATAGAGAACTCTTGGGTAACCAGGTCCACCCAATGGTGCAAACTTTATTTGCAGACGGAAAAGCCTTATTCCAGGATGATAATTCTCTCATTTACCCTGCTGGCCCTATTCAAGAGCGGTTTCAAGAGCAAGCTGATGAGGTTCAACATTTTCCCTGGCCCGTCCAACCTTCGGGCTTGAATTATCATCGAGCTTCTGTGGGCTGTTTTGAAAAACAGGGTTTAGCGTCGATTTTTACCTACTTCATCTCCACCTGAGCTGGAGGTTGTGCTGTATGAAGAATGACTTCTAATTCTACCCACCACTATTCGGTTTATTATGTCCAGAATTGAAGCTGTATTGCATACTAAAGATGGACTAACAGCGTATTAATACAAGATGTTCCGACTTTCACAAGTGATTCTATTACTTTGTCTAATACATGTATATTATACAACCCTAATTCACTTCAGAATAGAGAAATCTCAAAGTGCTGAGTTCAGCATCAAACATTAGCAGACGATGTATGCAGTATTTCCTTTGCCGTGTTCAACCATCTAAGTATTAACCTCATCTAACATAGTTCAGTTATTGTTTAAGCAAGGGTGCAGAAAATTTTGATCACTTAAAGATGATTTGGTCATCTCAAGAGCAAAGTTTTCAATGGTTGTGTATTACCAATGAAGTCATATGGAGCGAAAATATAGTTATGATGAAAGAAGACCTGAAAAAGTTAGAAAATGTGCAATAAAACGGGTTGGCTGTTAGATGGTGGACAGGTGGACACTAAGGACAACAAAATGAATGCCACATATAAAAGGAAATCTAAGATGTAGACCAAAAACTAGGCTGATATACAACAAATAACTGGTGAAAACTGGGTGAAGTGTGAAGAAGAATAAAAAAAATGGAAATCTCCAGAACCAGACCGTTACTCAACAATAAGGGCTCATTAGCTATGATATTTTCATTGTTTTTGTATTTTCCTTTTGTCTAGTCGTTTTTTGGGTTTACCATATTCATTTGGTATTAATTTTTTACTACTAATCTTTTTTTGACTTCTTTCTTATATTCTGTCTTGAAGTCTATTCTTCTCAGTGTCTTCTTTAAGTAGTGGTATGTTTATGCATTTCCAAATTTATAATTTTGTATTAATAGTATCTGTGAATATCACTGCTTTTATCACCAAATTTTAGGTATTTTATTTTACTATCATTTACCTTCGCTCCAAATTTGCTTAGTTCCCTGTTCACTTATTTTACAGCTTGTAATAGCCGTCTTTTGTCTTTGCTGTTAAGGTAAGATTTGTATTTGATCTTTTATGGTGTTTTTGAATACCTTTTATATAATTCTTTCTCTAAATTCAATAGTGTCTGTGAGATAGCATCTCCTTATCTTTTTTGAAACTTTTAGTATTCTTTAAGACGCATTTCTAACTTCTAATAGTTCTTATGGTATTTCCAATGTTTTTAATTTTAACATCTTATCTCTATTAATCTGAAAATTCACATCAGAAATCAATGAAATTTATCTGTATTTGATTCATCTAGTGAATTGCATTTATTTTTAGTCTTCCTGGCCTGTTTTCTCTGTTTTCTTACGTGTCTTCAGTATTCTTTCCTATTTTTGCTATTATGTCAAAGTATCTTTCTTCTTTGTATAGAATTTCACTATGTTTCGTGCATTCATATTTATTTTTTTTACTTTTGTTCTAATTTTATTTCTAGTTTGCCATTTATCATTTTTGTAAATTGGAAAATAAATCAAATTATATCTCACATTCTCAAATTTCATTGATTTTTCATAGCTTAGTGATGACATATTAGGGAGGCAAGTAATGTGAAAGTGAATATTGCATTTGATCCTTTAAAGTTTTGTAATTAAAATAAATACAAATTTAACTAACGCTAACAAAAAGTCCAAAATCATTATGGTGAACAGTTATAATATTAATTTGTATCAATTTTTGTTGCTCAAAGTTAGTTATCGATGAACTTTGATAAATACATATGAATTTGAATATATACAAAGCTATAAATGCTAGGGAACTAGAAGGAAATCATAGTAAATAAGAACTTGATATTACATGACAACTTAGAATAGCTTTGTAAGTTGATAAATTAATTTATTTTTGATAATATTGGGCATTGCTGGATGTGCAGACTTCATACTATATTTTAATAAATTGACATTGATATGTAACAAATAGTTGATCTGTACAATGAACACATATTTATTTTTAAATTTTTTTAAATTGTAGCTTCTATTTTCAGAGAACTTTTCAGCTAAAACAGCTCTAGCTACTTTCAAATTCCATTACCAGGCAATTAGGCTTCATGCCATGTAGAAGGTGTTAAAAGAAGTTTTTGCGGTATTCTATTATTTTTTAGTTACTAACAACTTTTTTTATTGCAGATATTGCGATAGCAGGAGGAAAGTTCTGCTGGAACATGTACATGAGGGTTATGAAAAAGAATGGTGGGATTACAATGAATAGTTCTATTGGTTTGTAGATAAGAACAATGAAATTTAAAGAACCCCTGCAATATTAAGAAACGCAAATTTAACCAAAGGTGGAATTGTTAACTATTGACTTGTAGTTATTTAGATCTAATTAATTTGCCATTTATTGACAGATTAGAACTTATTACTACGATACTCTGTTTGTATCTGTTACAAATTAACAAATTATGGCCGATACACTATTTAAATAATGAAGTGATTGTGATGGAGGTGCATGTTTTTTATTGTAATTAATGGTAGAGTTAATAAATATTGCATTATCAGAACTCTAACACAAATGCTTGACTATTTCAATACTGTACAACCTTTGTGATAGTGTAAATTATGTAGGTGCGCTTCAAATAGGCATTACTCCTTGTTGAATTTTCTTCTATTATTTTATTACTGCCTACGATGCTATGTAAAGTACAGAAGTAGTTATTAGTGTGCAGACTACGATTGTTGATGTTATCTTTGCAATTTATATTACATTTTCTAAGAATAAATCTTTGCTTGTTTAAAATTATAATAGTTGTAAAATTATGTAAAGTTGCTCAGCCAAGCGCCCGACTAAAGCAGAATTAGAATCTGTTTTGGCAATGCAACGTTTTATTATAAGGTAGCTAGGTAGTTAACATTTCCAAACTGCACCTTCTACGAAAATTCTACACTTCTAATGCCTATACGAACTGATAGCAGATTTGTGCAGCAATAATAGGGATTAAAGTAACTAAATTAATAGAACTGTACATTGGTGTTCTTATATTATTAAAATCATAGTTTTATTATTTATTCATTCAAGTTTATTTTTTATTTATTAAGAGCACTACCCTATCAAAGCATAAGAAGAGGCCACATGGTCAGTTTGTTTTGGAATGTTGTTAATTGCATATATTTTCATGTATTGTTGCGTGAAACATTTTCATGAGTATAAGTAATTAGAAGGGGTGGTGATAAGAGTTGATATTTCGCGTGTTTTCTTTAAACTTTCATCAATAAATGTATATTATGTAAGTAATGATGAGTGTTAACCACACACATGAAAAAAGTGATGATAAATACTATGTTCTTAAAAATATGAACATTATTATCATTGTTGAATATGATTAATACCAGTCACTATTACAATTTGAATGTACAGTGTATAGTGTAGTATATTATGTAACCTAAAGTGATATAGTATTAAAATACTTGATAAGTGACGAATGATCTACAGATCACTACTAGTTATTTGTGAGTGATTGAGTAGTACTAAGACTAAGATTTGGTGTTGCAAGTATTGCTACAAAACAGAACCTGAAAGTAATTGGTATAATTTTATTGTCCATTACTGAAACCAATATTTTAATAGCTGAGTTTAATTGTTCAACAAATTTAATTAAATAATAATGGCAGAAACAAAGAATAACTGCCAAGATGTTTGATGAACATATATACATAATTAATTCTCTTGTACTGCAAAGTGTCTGCTAAAATTCACTATGCATACTCTTTCTTATTATTTGCTAATACTTTTGTTACATGTCGGTTTCATTTCTTCTTTTTTAAAAATTTGTCAAGTTTTATATGATTTGCTTCCGCATTGTGTAATCTTTATAAGTCTGTCTTAATTGTTTCTCTCCAATTGTTTGCGATGTGGTTTTGACTTATTTCACTTCCTGGTTGGTTATTTCTTGTCGTACCATTCACCTCTCAAAAATAAATCTTTTCAACTGCTTGTACTGTACTTTTCAAACAATTAGGACCTATGTTTTATTTCCACATAACAAAACAGGTTGAGAGATTGCTTTATATACTAACATTTTCATCTTTCTGTATACTACTTTTTTCTTAAAAATGATTTTGTAAATGCTTAAATATGTTTTGGCTATATTAAATACATATTTCTTGTTTTCTTCTGTTATCAATTACTACATCCAAATACTTGAGTTATTTCTCTAAATCTATCTTCTAATTATACGCAAATTGACTTGTGTGCATTTTTTATGATAACCTTTGTTTTGTTGATATTTATTTTGAATAGGTAAAATATTATATTTAAGTTTTGTAAATCTCATTCAATATTGACTATTATAATTATATACTCCATGAATGCACATTTTGCTATACTAATTTTTTTTTGTACATTTTTATAGTCCACCTCAAGGTACTTTGTCTTAATAGATATTTGTTTCATTATCTTTTCCATCATTATAATAGTCTCGGAATTTATGCACTTTATTTAATTTGAAGCTAATATGATACAAAAGTGTGACGGGCTATCAAATGTTCCGAATTAATTTATTTTTATATTTATTTGAATTAAAAATGAATCGTACTGAAGTTTTTAATCACCATGTATAACATTTAGGAGGTGGTTGTGTACATTAGATCAAAAATGCTAAATGGAAAGATTAATACAGCTTAACAAAGTTTTATTTTACATAATAACAGATCCTGAAATTACTACAATAGTATATAGAGAAAAAATATTGCATTATTTATTGAATAGGAGCAAGTTAGGAACCGTCTTTTTGTATTTCTATTAAAGGCGTATGTAGCACCGGCTCATCTACTACTATAATTGTAGAATCCTAACATTTTTTGTTTTTAAGCTTCAGCAGTGTTTGAATCTGTAGTAACTATTGTACATATTTTTCTTGTTTGGGAAAAAAGGAATTTTCTCTGTTTAGTAGTAATATATGAACAGTTAACCTGATGATTCGTAAGCAATACACCTGATAGTAGATGACTCGTAGTTATCAAAATTTTTTTTCATATATTGCTTATGACTACTATTAATTTTGGAATATTTTTTCTATTTGTAGTTTATTTTATTGGAAACACGCCTTAGGAGTTGGATAACTATTTTAGATAGTATTCATTACTTTATAAATTGCGCTAAAGTACTAAGTCACATACAAGTTTGAAAATAGATAGATCGACGAGGTATATATTAAATCTATTTTGGATTTTGTTAAAAATTATTGTCGTTTGGCGCGTAGATTTACTGTTCCTCATTTTTGTGTCGGATAATATGTGAAAGTCACTTGTATGACTAAATTGCACAGTTTTGCATATTATTAAGTCTAATTACGTTGTTATTTTATACATAAATTTAATGATTTTTGTCAAGATGTTTGCTCTTCAAGCCCTGGATTGTTCTTCAAGATGGTTTTCTTTAAAAGGATATTAATTCTGATATTAGTGCATCATGTGGTTGGTTTTCGGGTTGTTAGGTCATGGTCAGTTTGGAAACTCTTGGTGATTTTCAGGAGAAAATTTCTTTAAAAAAATATATTTTTATTTTTTTAATTTTCTCTAGATTTTCCTCTGAAGATGTCCGACCACGGCCTAAAAATCTCAGAACCAATCATATAATTGGCCAAAACACCAGTTTTTGCAATTCTTATATGAATGTTTTATTTAATTTTCCCTTGTTGGTTGAAATTATCATATGTATATACATTGTCCCTCATTTAATAGCAGCTCCTTTTTAATTTGTTTATATTGCATGATTAATTTAATGTCTAAATTAATTTGTTGACGCGCATTTTTATTTATCCTTGAACAAAAGTGTGCTACATTTACATGAAGATTAACGCTCATACCATTTGTATATAGGATGAATAATATTGGTGCTAGTAATTGATCTTGTGGAACTTTGTGTTATAATTTGCTTGCAGCTTCTTTTTTCTTTTTATTATCTTTATTTTATGAAAATTGACAACTATTTCAATATTGCAACAATAGTTAACAAGATCGGAAATTTTGATTTGAAATCCAGGAAAATACAGCAAATTATATTGTTTCCATCCAATTCAAAATTTGTAAATGCCAGAAGACTGACAGGAGCCCTGCATTGTCCCGTTTATGAAACCATATTATTTAGAAAAATTGTACTTTTTGATTGCTTTTGAAAATATTGGTCTAAAATTTTTTTTTTATTTGGTTTTTTACCTGAAAATGTGATTTTAGTTGTTTCCCAAGATGTGTTTTCGTAATTAATATATAAACGTTCTACAATGGCACATACTTTTAAGTTATATTTTACTATGTTATCTTCTCTACACTACAGGAATTAGGCATTTGCTTGTTCAATTTAGACAAAGATTTGTTTATGACCATTGTTTACTTGGCCAGCCTCTTTTGCCTTTGAAATTGTAGTTGAGGATTTTCTTGGGTATTTTTTCGTTTTTCATTCTATATATTATATTATTCCATTTATCTTAAAATCCTTTATTTTTAGTTTAGTTTCAAATGAAATAGATGATATAATGCATGTGAACCGTTTTTTTTTTTTGTAATTACTAAGTATTATTATCAACATTTTTATGTAAGAATAGAGATGGCACTTGTTCATCTTTTCCTTCATTCACATGTGTAATTTATATGTGAATGTGTTGTGTGAGGTTTTGTTATTTTAAGTTAATTCCAATAAATAGTCTCATTATGCTCAATACCGATCTTAGAATTACAACGAAATTCTCAATCTTCTGGACTTACTGAGCACATTTATTATAATTTCAATCACTCTCACACAAATTTTTATTATTTCGTTTATGAAAAGCTAAAATCACTATTAAAAATTTAGATTGCTTTGCTGATTCATTTGGCTATGAAATATGAAACGCATTACAAGTTTAGAACTCGTTAAGTTTTATTTAAAGACTTCTAAGATGTTCTGTTGAAACTGTAATTTTATCACCAATCCAGGATTGTTCT
Source organism: Sinelater perroti (assembly GCA_036346155.1). Taxonomy (NCBI): domain Eukaryota; kingdom Metazoa; phylum Arthropoda; class Insecta; order Coleoptera; family Elateridae; genus Sinelater; species Sinelater perroti. The sequence goes on along the minus strand of JARFIY010000346.1, from coordinate 835,368 downwards.
ATTTTTAGCTTCAGTACTTGATGATCTAGTTCAAAATATGAATTTTTCACTTATATGATTTTAGTATTTTTTTTAACTGCCTTGTATCCACAGTAACCTTTCTGTTCTTTATTCTAAAAAATATGTGAAACACTCGCCTTAATGTGCTTTATTACACTTATGCATTTTAAGAATAAATATTTAAGGTCCCTTATGCTTGACTGTTATACATGATATAATTTTAACAATTGATAATAAGTTTATGGGAAAATCTTTTAGAACGCATTGTTAGTAAGTTACCATTATGTTCAAATAGGTATGTATCCTTCTAATGGCGAGTACTCATTTATGTAGCTTTTATATCAAGATAACTTAAGTCGTCAGAATCTTGGATAACCCTAACGGCAGAAAGTCGTCAGAATCTTGGATAACCCTAACGGCAGAACTAAGTTTTCACCATACATATCCCATAGGTAATTTGTATAATAGTTGTATCTATATAAAGATGGAAAAACTAGTAGATATATCCAATATATATACCATTATTACACAAGGATAAATGAAAAGTTTTTAAAACCACCGACTAATTTTTCCAAATATTTTTATGTCGTGGTGTTATTAACTTTTTAATATAAACTGTTAAAAAAATTCGAAATTTAAATGGCCATAAAATGCAATGAAACTCGCACATCTGTTATCTTCATTTTCCACAAAAAGTTTTTTGGTGGTGAAATAAAACAATTTTTTATGATAAATTTGAGTCTGAACCTCCGGCTCAGTAGTTGAAACTCTAAAATTGTATTCAACGGATTTTAGCGGCGGTTTATAAAGATCTAAAATAACGTCAAAACAGTGCACTGAACATATGGTTACTTAGATTTAAAGATGTAAAGACTATTAAAAAGGTGATTGCTTCTAGAAGAATTCTAATAATCAATCGTCCTTATAAACACCAAAAATTGACTAAAGTGAAGCTTAAATCTTTTTGCATCTGTCATATTTATATGATTTGGTTTCTTTGGAATTCTCTATTTTCAAAAGTGGAAGCAATCCTTGCTGAAAAGGTATTTCAATTGTGAAAAAGTGATTAAAGCTTTCAACAACTATTTTAAGAACTTAAAAAGACATTTTCAGGTGAGAATCGCAAATTTGGAGAAACGTATTAAGTTTGTTGAAATTTGAGGGGAGCATGTAGAAAAGTAAAATATAACAAATATAACAAAGAGTGTTATTTTTAAGATTGGCAAAAGATTATTACTCAATGTCTTTGACGGTATTTATTACCTTTACACAGAAATAAACGTGATCTGCCACCGTACCAAATAACGCCTCACCATTAGGCTACCTCTCCCAAAATTTTATAATTTGACGGATGAATTTATCATCCAACTGATTGGACGATTGGACTATTGTCAGCATCGGTTTTTGTCAGCAAAAATGACAGACTGCCAAAAATCATCCATTCGAGAATGCGTTTCTGTTGCCCAATTCTGTAGACGTTTTATCTGAAAGATCGTTAGTCATGGTCTCTTTTTGGCGACGCGTTTGTACAACCCCACACTATGAAGATACCTGAGTCAGTTCGCTCACGGTTTTTTGAGCGTTTTAGCAGCTTCTTTTACTACTGCCTGTTTTGTTAGTTCCGATGATCTCGGGATCCCGAGGTCTTGGTGGTAATTGCTCATCGTTTTTTTAATGGGTAATAACTCGATTCACTGTCGCCAAACATTACAATAATCTTGGCTTATCATACGCCGTAAACAGGGCATAATTTAAACAACACTAAACTGCCCAGAGTTAAATTTACCAATTTTCAATTAGTGTCTATTTTACCCTGACATCCTAGTATACGTACCTCTATTAATTATATAAATTTAATGTTAGAGGTTAAAGTTAATTAAGATGATATGGTCAGGGCAATTTTTATCCTATTTTAGTCTTGTGTACAATATATAAAATAATACTACGAAGTGGAATATCAAAAATAATACAAATGGTATGACAATTTAGTACTATACTTAAAGGTGTATCTACCATCACCTTAAACGAATGTGAAGCTTTTGCCAAAACTTCAAAATAAATGTATGTAAACTTAAAAATTTTCTGTTTATGACATCCCATTTTCAATATATTCCTCAAAACTAGATAATTTAAAATCAAAGAATCAAAAATATTTTCAGGTAAGAATAATCCAATTTAATTCTTAACTGGACTTTATAATTGTTCATCACACATATGTTCCAACTACCATACAAACTGTAATAGAAGACCATTTGTAGTGGAAATGTATTTTGTAGAAGTACGCTTTGGCGGATGCTTTAAAAAATTAAAGTACGCTCTATAATTGAAGTACAGTGTATATAATGACTATCAAAATGACGGGTTTTCAATTCTTAATTTTCTTTACCTTTTACGAGTTACAGCTTAACAGCTTTTTTAGTTGAAGCGAAGCAGAGCTCCATTTTACTACCACGAGACCAAAAATTTTTCAGGTCGTTTGATAAATTGATCGAAATCTGACAAACTAATAGGTTTTTTTTTTGTAACGCCATGTAATATAAGTAACTAATAAATAAATAGGAAATATGATCGAAAAATAATTATAATTACTCTCGAGGATACGCTTCACTTCAGACTGGTTGGAGAATCTATCTATGTTTAATCTTATATTGTATCCAACTTTTTCTTTGTTAAAGATAACTTCCCATATACTTCATCAATTTCTTCGTTGATCTTCTTTACTCACTACTGTTTATCTTTGGTAATAGATTTATATCCGCATTTCTCTTTTTACATTATTAGTGTTATTTATTTATGTTTTGTTTGTATGTAATACTAGTCCGATTCAGTGTTTTTTCGATTTTTTACATTTTTTCACTTTCTTAAACAGTAATTATATTTGCCTAATTAAATTTCTGTCATAAAAATGTTTTTAGCATTAGTCTTCATTGAGTCTGTTTTACATAATTTTTGGTTTGTTTATTCATTTAGTTAATTTTTATTACTTTCAGGAAAAGTCTCAAATCAATGTCCATAAATTTGAGTTTCAACAGTATTTGACATCAACAGTACAAGGACAGAATGAACAGACGACCACTCAAATCTATGCATAACTAAAAATTTGAAAGGCTGGTGTAATTTTTTTTAATTGTCTAGCGTTATAAAAATTGGGCTTTCAAAAACAGACAAAATGTGCAGTTTGTTCAATAAAAACATTCTTCAGTGAAAGTTTAGTAACATATGGTTTTTTATATTTTGAGCAAAAGTATGTGATGAACATGACAGTTGTTTTTTTTCTAGACCATGGACTTTCCTTAATTTCACTGAACTTTTTCTGTGTTGTTAATAAACTGGTCGAATTAAATTTTAGAATTCATTGGGTTCGCCGTTGTATTTTTGTATAAGATATCTTAAAGTATGGTGGTCTTTTGGTAGCATTGTTGAATTTATGTGAAGTCAATCAGTGGTATAATTTACAACAAAATTGATACATAGTTGAGTGATGAATTCATATCGTAGCTTTTAGCTGTATGGCCTAAGATATATGAGATGTGAAATGTAAATTTTTTCTCTTAATAATAATGCATGTGACAGAGACATGCCATTGATGTTAATTGCAAAATAGTGTTCTAATAGAGAGCAGATTTTATGAAGCACAATGCATTGCCTTGCTCGCCTTTGATGTTGTTTTGGAAATTTTCAAACGATGAAAACGAGTAGAGCTTCAATATGTTGTCCCTTTCTGAGAAACGAAGAACAACACATTCAACTCGACTGTGATCTTTGAACCTTTTCACGAAATTCTTGAATTATCGATTGAAAAGAGATCCAAAGGTGAAACCAATCTGGTCGGCTTTGAAGAAATGACTTTTTTGACAAAAGTTTTGGCAGGCTTGACAGACTTCTTTTAGAGTCGAGCATCGTTTTGTTTAAAGCAACAATTTGATTGGAACATTACAAATCTTCAAAATAACAACCTCAGCAACTTCAAACACCAGACACATAAATGTAGAAGTTTTAGTTAGTCTGGTACTTTAGAAAAAATAATATTAGGTGTGAAATGAAACTCAAAGGAGTAATTCCAAACTCAACTCCTTTTACATCACAAGGATAACAGGAAATCTTTTTTGAGGAAGTAACATATGACAAAAACACATATAGAAGAGTAATTAAACCAAACTGGATGTCAGTTATTTATCTATTGAGAGGTCTGCTTTAACAAACTTTTTTATTCCATTCAAGTTTAATCACAAAATTCATTTTTGTTTGCGTAGAGCAGAATCTGACGTTTAGCAATTTTGTAAGATTTAAACATCACTAAACATCACCTCCATCTCAATGTTTTTAAAGTTCAGTAACTTACGAAAAGGTATCTGATAAATAATTATTTTTGTACAGATTCCTATTCGTGAAAAATTAATAAATGGGAAATTGTATGGCTGGATAGGAATTTCAGTGATTTTATTGAAAATACATCACACAATGGAACTTCACATTTTTTTTGTAAAAGTTAAATTGTAAATAAAGTTAGGTAAATCGTAACTTGTTAAAACTTTAGAAAAGGTGAAGAACTAAATAGAAAAAAAGGATTATCACTGTAGTTTAATTTTTACATCAGAACTATATCAGAAGCGTTTACGTCGCAGTTCCTGAAAACTAGGCCTTAGAACTTGCCAATTCTGCTACAACTGACCATTATCTTTGAAAATTTCCCAGTAACTTCTATAATTTTATTTTATTATCTGAATTTGGATTTATTTTTTTTCAAATCCATGGTGAGCCTCAAATTTAAGATTGACATGATGATAGGTGATGTTATCTCTTTTGAGATGTCAATATTTAGAACATGACCTGTATTTCTTTACAGTAGATTTTATTATGACAATTATACACAATTATAATAAAATTCAATATTCTTTTGATCTATTATGAACATCAACATTTTTTGTTTATTTAGTGTTAATTTCTTTTTTTTTTTTTTTTGAAAGACGGCCTGTATATGTGTATATATATATATATATATATATATATATTCATGTTTTACTTATATTAGGTTTTTTAATTGTATGCTGATTTCAAATAGTACACTTACAGACAGCTCTTACTGAAAAACTTCTTATCCTATCTCAGTAATTAATATAATTGTTATTAAACTTGCTCTTTTGTGTTACCCATATATTGGTATATTGTCCAATTGTTAGACTTAGATTTTGAAAAAGTAATTTAAAAAATTTGAAGATACTGATAGTTGGAAGGTACTCTATGTTTGATACAACTGCATTGTGTAAATGTATAAATACGTTAATGTACTGATATTTGGTTTCTATTATTGAATGCCTTACCCCTTATTTAGCATCATTTTGAAGCAAATTATAATTAAGAATATCAGACATTGCAAGATCAAATTATGAGAGTAGTTGTACTGTATAATATAAACAAAAATTTAATTCTATTAAATACCGTTTCGTTTGAATCAATTTATATTTTCACCCCTAAATAGTTTAGAACTTTTTTTATATATGAGAGTATAGCGTCTGAATTTTTTTAACTTAGAAAAATAAATATTCCAATTGTTTGTAAAAAAATATAATTTATTTACTTACCTTTTGAATTTTTTTCACTCAATTTGTGCAATTGTGTAACAAATCTACAAAAGGTAAATTCCGTTACAACGTTGAAGTCAACTGAGTATAGGATGTGGTTAAAAATAAAAACGATCATCTTTGATGCTATAGTTTAATTAAGCCCAGAGGTATATTGGTCAATGTACACAATGATCTCTTTATATCATTAATAAATAACATTTAGAAGGTACCGCTTACAGTTTGACTTATTAAGGAAGTGTAACATTATAATTTAATGCGCTGTACATATACCATTAATATAATGAATATTACAGCTCCGACTGGAAAAGTAAAGTTTCGTTTGAAATGACAGTTTCCAGAAACGTATAGTTTTTTTAAGGAGGAACACATAACTTACAGATAATATAATATTGATAAAAAGCTTATAGTATACATAAGAGTACTAACTCGTATAATCGTATACATTGAGGACAATTCTAGAATCGAAATCTTTAAGAATACCTCTGCAATTCATCCCTAATAACAATTATAGTAAATAATATATACATCTATACACTTACAGACATAGCATAATATATACAAGTTATTGCACATTTAAATATACATTTTTGTTGCCTACAACTGCAATACAAAGTATCACTTAATACTTAACAAATTAGACAGACACATTATTTTATGCCAATATTGATGACATACATATTAAGATTAAATTAACTAAGACGTAGAGCATCTGTTTACTTTGAAAAGTACTTGATTCTATCAAAATGAGCAACTTTAACATTAGCAACCGTGAGAATCAAAATTCGGAACCACAACTTACAAGAGATCGCGTTAAATATATTAGGTATGAGTATTATTATCGACAACTGGCTCTCTCAACGTGGAGATTTATCATTTTTTTACATAGGTAATTAAATTAAATTTACTTTTATTAGTGTAATAAATAAAAAACACTGGCTTTGATAAAATCAGTTAAATTTCTTAACAATCACACGTACTAAGCAATCCCTATCTTCAACTATTTCTTATTGGTTATCGTTTACCACCAGAAGGGTACTGCTCTGAACATCCCTCCATTCTGAAATGGTCACGACACGCTTAATTTCGATTCTTTCTTTTTAAACAAATTGAAATGTAAGGATTCGTTTTCAGAATGTAAGTTTCTTTTCGTTCTTGACATAAATACTTTAGGACAACCTACCACCGTGCACTTAAACATTTCTGATAAATGATTTGATTCACAATGTTCTTTTAGTTGCACTGCACTGCTAAAATATGTTTTACATAAGCGACATGGTAAATTGCCATCTTTATCCGGCGTCGGAAGATCTTCTTCTACACAGTGGATTAAAGATGTAGGATCCGGAGAAGAGCTTGTTGGTGGTGGTGATGCGGGTGTTGGAGAGCTTGAAGCGGAAGAACGTTCCCGTCGGGTTAAAGCAGACGACCCATTCATATGAGAAAAATGATTAAAAGTACCTAAAGGAAAGGGAAGTCCTCCGATAGGCGGCAAAAGAAAAGGAGGAGGAGGAATTCTATCACCGTTTAGCATAAGTTGATTTAAACTACTCGGCGACGAAGAAATATGATGATTTTTTAAAGCTTCTTCTGCATAAAGACGAGCAAAGAAATCTCCTTGCAGCGTCGGACTACTCGTTAATGATGGAAACGGTGATTTATCGAGAATGCTACTCCCCTTTTCTGTAGTAGTAGATAATAATTTTCTATGTAAATTCAAATTGGCGCTGTGCCGATCTCTACTTCTTTTTGAAGGAAATGCCGCATTACAACCATCAACATTACATTTGTGCATTAATTTTAAATGTACATTTTGATAATGGGTCTTAACTCCAAAATGATTCTGAAATATTTTCCCACAAGCTGCGCATCTTCTTGGATTATCTTTGTCGATAGGGACATCCATTGTACTAATGAATTGTCCATTATCAAAAAGTCCAAATAATTGATTCTGACTGCTTTCATCTGGAGAATCTGGCCCGTTAGAACTGCCTCCAGATGAAGCTTGAGAGCGAGCAGGACTCGGAGGTCCTCCTCCCATCATAAACCCCAAAGGACCCAGATGCGAATTTTGAACACCCAATCCCAAATGTAGACCTTGAGCCATTAAATCTCCAAAATTACCATGAGATAAGCTTTCTAGTTGTCGAAGAGCATTAGATGAATCGAAAGATTCGTCGCTTTTGTTGCTTTCCACGGTACTCGCAGGGCGATCATTCTCTTCGATGTTTTCGGATTCCTGAAAAGGTTTTTCTTTTTTTAATTTTTCCGCTGGAAATAAAGGAGCCAAGCTAGTTTTGATTTCGTTATACACACCGCTTTCAGATTCATTTGCGTTCACGTCGGATGTGCTTTTACCTAAATTTATGGGTTCGTCATTCAAAGGGCTATTCCGTCCTTCCGCTTTACGTATGTTTTTCTTATCTTCATCCGAAAGTATTTTTAAACCTACTTCTCTTTCACTTTCATGCTTATCCAACGTACGTTCGGAAAAAGCATCATTAGAAGATTCGCCATCACTTCCTCCATCTTCCATCATCACAGGTACAGAACATTTAGTAGGATTTTGGCTTTTTCGTTTTCTTTTGTTAGTAGATAAATTTAATTCGTCTTTAAGGCTGTGAGTGTCTACAACACTAACGGAATCTTCATTGCTGTCAGCATTGCTACCCATGTCTTCATCGACATCCGACACCGACATTTTACATCTTTTCGATGACATACTGAAATCTTCCGGAAGTTCAGACATCCCATTGGAATTATCGTTCCTTTCAGTATATTCTTCTTCGTCACCGCCAACGACAACAATTCCATCATCGTCGTAATCATCGTCATCTTCATGGTTACTATTGCTGGTTGATGTTAGTGCAAGAGGTAAATTCTCCGATAACATAGACCTTTTGTCTTCAATTTTGTCATTGTTTTCTGAGCGATGTACGCTAAGATCGAGGCTTTGCTTAAAATCGATACCAGACAACGCCGAATGATGCCGCATATCTGGCGGAGGAGTGATCATGGGGAAAGGTCCAAACGGTGTCAGTGGATTTATAGCACTTGGTGGTAACGGTAAACCTGGTTGTGAAGATAATAAAATAGGATGAGGTTGAGCGCTTCTTCCATCGTGAGGAGAAATTTTTCTACGTAGATGGGGGGAGTGCAGCTTCGGATTTGGATTGGCGCTGTGGCGATTCCTAGATCTGCGAGAACTAAACATCATGTTACAACCTTCTACCGTACATTTATGCATTTCTCGTAAATGAACGGCCGAGAAATGAATTTTTAATGCGCCTTTATCGCAAAACGTTTTCAAGCACACGTTGCATTGTACCCGTTTTTTGCCTGTAGCTGGGTTAATGAACTGCGTTCCTAAATTTAGCGGTAGTCCTGGAGAACCCCACTGCCTCTTTGTCGGTGTGATAGGCTTTCTGCCTTGTAAAATTCGGGGTTGCCGAAGGGCCTTCACGGTATCTTTATCACGACTTAAATTCAACGCACTGTGCGAATTATCATTGTCATCTTCTTCGGAACCCATTTCGCTGCTTGCGCCTATGCCTCCTGGATCTGCTGCGCACGGAGATTTGCTTCCGGTGGCTAACCCGGTCGACATAAGACTACTAAACGAAGATGCTACTAAACTGGCTGCTGCCAAAGAATTTGCAGATACAGCAGCTGCCATGGCTGCTGCAGAATGGTTCAATGACGTCGATAAAGACGAAGTCGGCATCGGCGGTGGACACATGGGTAGAGATGTGTTAATACTCAAATTCAGTCCTCCTGGCGTTTCGTTTTCGGAAACTTTGCGACGCATTGAAGCAACGTCGGGATTTGGTTGGCACGAAAACCCGGAGAGACCAGCTCCTAGCTTACGAAAATCAAACGGCTGCATGTTTTGGAGGCGGTTGAGGGGAGACGAAGAACTAATGGGGTTGCTGCCGAACGGGCTCTTCGAGGATGAGCTCGATATTACCGGGTCCGCCAAAGCGGGCATTTTTAGAAAGCCGAGGGACTGCTTTTGGTGGGGCGACATCGCTGGTAACCAAGAGGGGTGGAAGGCCGACGGCGAAAAGGTTGGAGGCGATGGACGACGGTTTGGAGACATCGCCCGACGCGGATTCGACTGCGGTCGATGGCCCAGGCGCTCCAGTGTTGGCTCCTGAAGTGCCTGTTGGGCTAATAATAATTGCTGCGTGATGGCGCGTGTCTCTCCGAATCTCAAGAACTGCTGCAGAACCAGAGGCTCCTCCTCAGGACTGCATATGCTCCATCGGTCCAACGTGCTGCCGTGTGCTTCCTGCAACAACCAAATGCAATTAAACGTTGCACATACAACAATTAAAATTGAAATAGTCACAAGGTATTTGATTGTAATGGCAATAACATCGATGCAGCTGCACAATGCTGGGTAAAACCACAACGCAGCTTTGTCCCTAGGGTCACTTTTGCCAGGGTAATCGAATCGGCCATTAGTCAGCAAGTAGGACGAGTCTGGGAGTGTTTTGTTTCAGCCAAAGATAGGGTTAATGGTACGGAGGCTTGCTAGACATATTGTGTGCGTCGGTATTACAAATGTTTGTTTGGTATTGACGAATGCAGCCAGAACGCGCGACAGGTAATCTGCGATACCTCCATCGACAGTTTATACTTCAAAGCGGTCCAATTTTGGTAGACGCTGCAATTAACGGTGTCCGTTATGAAAGACGAGCAGAGAAACGGCGCAAATCGCGCGCGACCATTATGGATATTACATAAGTGGATAATTGAACTTTTTAGCCAAATAATAATTAGGGCCCAGATGTTTCAATTAATTTCGCATTTGTACCGCGGGCCAGAGATTAGCGGAAATTCCCGAAGAAAGTACACTTTAATTTTACATAACGAGCGCCGGCCAATCATTCAGACGCTCCAGAATTCGCTCTCCTGCAAAATGCTTTCGAGCAGACGCGGAGGAAGTTCAAAGCGTCTGGACTATGTCTTGCTGTGTGAAAACAAACACTCTTATTTTACTAATAGGCAGGTAAACTTCGGAAAAGAAGCAGATCGCATTTAAATATGATTGGACTATAAATACGGCTGATACATGCTCAACTGTAATCGATATAAAAAATCTCATACTGATATTAGTGGTATTGTTTACTATTGTTAATCAAGAGTGAAAACGACCGATTAAAAAAAATAAAGAAAGGGCTTGAATGATAATTTATATGCAGTATAATAATAAATGCATAGTTACATACACCGATACTTTCTGTTTAAAAAGTTTAAGACGCATGCGCATTGTTATAGAGAATGACAATAGAAATATATAAGTTGGAGAAAATCATCTTCATTTAAATGTTTAATTTAAGCCAGTGAAGTGGGATGTACTTAAGCCCAGGTAATTATTTTTTCTATGCAATTTGCATTCTCAAATTAAGCGAAACGGAAACATAATGTGGGGAGGGCAGACTTGCAAGGCAAATTTCAGGGCAGTGGGTAGAGACCTAAGCGAAAACCCGCGCCCTGGACCAAGGACCGAAAAAAGAAGAGGCGCAGGTAATGGCCGAAGCCCTCGCGCTGATTACAGATTCACAAATCGACCGTTTAATCGTAACGCCGTTTATTAGCAAACAAACTGTGATTAGCCGCCCGAATGTTGAATTATGCGCGCAAGATTCATTTATTTAAAGTAAGCGGGCGCTCATTTCGGAAATTATACCTGCCCTGAAATTATTGCGTCTCGGAAAAATGATATGCAAAACGCTCCGTAATTTCAGCGTCTGTAATTCCAAAATGCATCATACCGTCGTTGCACGAAATTGCCTAGTCAATACGTTAAATATTAATAAGCTCCAAATACATTCGTGCACAGCAGCCAATTCACTACGAATGTATGTAGCCACCGAATTTGTGTGTAACGCGGGAATGGCCTCAGCGCGGATCTTTAACGGCGACCCGTCGGAAGAGCAAACTCCCAGATGAAGGTTATAAACGGGGGAAAACTTGCTTTTGTACTCTGTTTTTCGGTTTGTTGAAGATTACTTCGATTTTTTAATTGGGTGTTGTTTTTAATTAAATCAACTTTAGTTGTACTTAGATATAAATTTAATTTCTCTGCTGCGGATGCTAAAAGAACATTTTTTAAATTGACAACAAATATTTAGAGAATTTAAAATAATTTTTTCAGTTGGGAACGTGTACGGCGCTTTTACGAATTTTTTGTTTGCGTAAAATTTATTTATGATACGCAGACGGAATGGGGAGGTATCATGTTAGAGAAGACGAAAGCGAGCGACTTACCTGCAGGATATACCCTCTGGCGTAGTCCTCCGGCGTCCAGCCGAATCCATGCAGCACCTGAAGGACCTGGTCCTTCTGCAGCACCGAGAACAACCTGTCCAGCAGAATCTTGAGCCGAATCGGCAACGCCTGACACCCGTAAAGTACCAAACTCGCGATGTCAAATGCGACGTTAGGCTGCACAGGTTCGGGAGCACTGTTGGTGAAGAGATGTCTTGTACCCAACTTGTCCAGTGCTGAAACAAAGTGGGGGTTAGTCAGCGTGCGCAATGGGGGGCGGGGTTTGTAGGGGGGATATTGACAAGGTGGACGGCGTAGGTGACGCGCAAAGGTGACGCGTACCCCTTTCCCGAGGACGGCAGCAGGACAATATGCCCCGCGGCCGGCTCGCCGCCTCCTACGTGCCGGTCGTTACCAGGCAGGGCTGCTGCCGGCTTCTGCCATATCGCAATTTCCAATTCCAATAAACTCCTTTTCGATCGATTGGCCCTTTTGTCGGGCGCCCGGCCGAAACGCGCTTGCATCAAACTGCTTCAGGTTTATCTTCAGGCCGGCTCCAAATTTCCACCCCCTAATACTCAAGTTAATAATTTACATCTAGCGCAATTGTTTTTTAGTACAATACTACCAAACATTTATTAAAATTTTACGTGTGTTTATTTTTTTTTAATACAATTATATTACCGTCCTAGTACTCGAGCAATACAAATTTATTACTGCAGAGTACCTTAATTACTCGTTATCACTTTATTACAATTTCCATATTCATTTCTGCTGGTGATTAACAGTCTCTCATTACAAGGGTTGTTCAGTTTTTACAAAATTTTGGTAGGACTTAAGACATTTATTACATTTGTGTGTGATTTCAGAACTAAATTGATGCCACAATTTTTAAAATAAAAAATCATTTTAAAAAAAAACATTCCTATGTGTTTTCTGTCTTCTGTATATATATAAAATAAAATAAGCAATAATTATTTGTTTAAACTATCAAAATGCATTTTTGTATTAATATACTTGTATCTTCTTCATCACTGAGTCCATCAAAATTCAATGGCTGAGGTACAGAACTCTTCTATGTGTTTTTTTTTTCAGGCAAGTATTTTGTTATTCCATTGCTTAATATTGGAATATTCTGTCTGTATTTCTTATTTTCACATTTCATCTTACATCCGACATTCATTTTTAACCATTGTTTTTAAAGAAAACTTCCTTTGTTTGTCTGATTGAACAGGGTCTGGCAGGGAGGTATTACATTTTTCAAAACATATTTCAATTTTTAAAGATTACATATATAAAACCATTTAATAAATAAAAAGCACAAACAAAGAGAATGTAATTTAGGTGTGAAAAATGACGCCATCCAAGTGGCGACCGTTCTTGTCCAGACATCATACATAGCGCGTGGAATTGCTCGAGTTTCTTGAGTTGTGGCTTCCGAAAGTGCTTCAAAAGTGCGTAGTTTTTCAATGTAAACCTAATCTTTCAACTAATCTCTTTAGAAATCTTACGTTGTTACAAGAATTTTTGATGTCTGAATTGAAAAGACATCGGATTGCCCTCGATAGGGTTTGGTTTCAACAGGATGGGGCTACCTGCCACACCTAAAGAGAATCCATGGCTTTTTTAAGGGGACATTTTCCAGGGCGCCTCATTTCATTGTGCGGGGATGTGGAGTGACTCTCTCGATCACCGGATCTTTCATCGTATGATAATTTTTTATGAACCACCTAAAAGCTCAGATTTCCATTGAAAAGCCACGGACTATTGGAGCTCTTTTGGAAGCTATAACTCGAGAAATATGAGCAATTCCACACGCTATGCTTGAAAGATGTGTGGACAATTTTTGAACCCGCCTGCAACAATGCTTGAACAAAAACACTCGTCATTTTTAACACCTGAATTACATTCTTTTCTTAAAAATTAAAAATTGAATTTGGTTCAAGAACATCTGTATTAGTGTATTAAAAACGTAATACCTCCCTACTGGACCCTGTATTAATCGTACACATCTTTTTATCTCAAGTATTTGATGTGCTTGCCGATCATGGTATTGGTATTTCTCTTTTTTCCCTATTAATCGCCATTTTTGATATTTTTTTAATTCAAATATCCCTCCGGTATTGCTATTCTTGTAATATTTTAATATAAATACACTCTTTGTTTCTTAAATTCTGTCAAATTTGCAAGTTGCGATGCAACTGTATTTCATTTAAATTTTTAAAATGGTATCGAGCGGCCTTTGTATAATATTTTTATGCATTTGGGGTTTAATGGAGCTAATTGATAAAGTTACAACTTATATATTATATATTCCTGTTAAATGTTAATTTTAACAAATTAATGGTCATTAACAGGTAAGTAAAAATTAAATTTTAACAAATTAAGAATTTAAGAATTGCTGAAATATCGCCCCTTTTGGAACATACAAAATACAGTTCTCGACGATATGTTAATTTAATTAAACACACATTAAAAACAAACCAAATTGCTTTGGAAGAAAAATAATAGTAGCATACATAGGGCAAAAGTTATTAAAAAAATATTATCTTAGAAAAAAAAGAAGCATTCTATACTGATATTTAAAAACTCTGAAGCATCCAAAAAAATTCAAAGAAATTTGCATGAAATAGGGATTTAAGATAGAAGAAGAAAATAATAAAAAGATTGCAATTTAAAATTCCTTACTCTACCACAATTTTGCTCTCTTCATTAGAGATTTACTTTAGTGACGAGACAAACTTTCAAATAACAAATGAAAAATACCATCAAACAGTAATGGTTTGGCTTGCTTATATTTTGTGGTAGAAATAACGCGTTAAGACAAGTATAAACGCATATCAAGAAACTATACCGTTAATAGTCTAAGCATCAGTAAACTAATTTCTCCTGTAAAATAATGCTCTATTTTTGCGTTGTCTGCAAGTTAGCAAACATCCATCCAATCGAAAACGTTTGGGAATGCCCAAAAAGAGAGCTTGCTAAAGAAAACATCACCAGAAAGCGTCAGTCAATTAAAAAAATTAATTACCATCAGAATAACAATGAAAATTTAGCATTAACAGCTCTTAAGTGTATAGAAAGTATGTCTGGAAGAATTAAAGCTTCGTTGAAAGTCAGAGGTGGATTAACAAAGCTATTGTGAAAATAAAAATTCAAAGTACAGATTAAAAAAGTTAAAACTTTAGGGCGAGTTTCATAATTTAGTTAGGGATTGTACAATTTTGCCTTGCCAAAAATGAATGACACTTTCCCTCAAAACTGCGGTTGTGTCACATATTCAAATGTACCCCCAGAAATAGACTATAATGTTATGTTGAATAGTGGAGTTGTAGAAAATTATAAACAATGATACCGAACCATGCTTATAAGGCAAAAGCGCGCAAGCTATATGTTATCCAGTGTGCGTCCGATTTGATAACGACAAACAAGATAATCACACTGATACAGTGACGGATGCAACAGATCTATTTCGCAGAACTTTACTATCATCCATGAGGATTTGAAAATGACAAAGGTCTGTTAGAAGAAGCAGAAACATGCCAATAGTTGCTGCATTCGGCCACGTTCTTGCGTGTCTGGGTACAGTAGACAAATCAGGGAAAAGAACTCCAGTCTACGGAATGGCAACGCATTGAATAACCTCATTCCAATAAACCTTCGACTGTTCACTCGTCAGAGTATTATCAGCAGATAATACTTTGACGAGGCATAAGTCATGGCAACTATTTCTTATTTTAAAGATAACGGATGGTATCACAAAATGTCGTATGTCTCAAGGAAGACGTGCATTCATAATGTGCCCACAATACAAAATGATGTTTTGTAGTTGCACAGAGTGCAATGTTAAATCAGTTGTCCTTGCAGGATGGGTGTGACCGGAGAACAATGTTCATATATCAAAATAGCAAATGGACTTCACAAATCTTGTGGATGGTGTTTTCTCAATGCCGCTTTTTCTAACTTGAGCAACGTCCATTGTCTGTCGCTCTTCATCAGGTGCTCGATTGTTGCACGTGACACCGCATATTCACAGGTCGTCCTATCCATTACTCTCTGTGGCATTCTCTGGAATTTCTGGAAAAACGGCTATTATGACACACGAATGCTGTTCTACTCGGATCACATTCATCCTGCACGACGGTTTGACTGATAATTGATTTAACATTGCTCCCTGTGCAATATTGTGTTCTAAACACACACTATGAGATATTTTGTGATACCATTCTTTACCTTCAAAAAATATAGTAGCCACAGCCATGCCCCAACCCTCCTATATTAACATGTCAATTTGTTATTACTTCTGTAGATAAATTTAAATGAATTTTGGATTATATAATTTTTCCTATCCCTATATGGTTTGTGGCCGTTTCTCAGTTTAGAATCACGGAATGTTCGCTTCTTGTAATTTCAAAAATTATTAGATTGTTTATTTTAGATTTTCCTCTATATATTTTGTCATCCTTTTGTAATTATTGTCTGTTACAAGTAGTCTTTTGTCGCACAAACTTTAAATCATTTTTATAACTGAACAAGTTTTATAGAAACCAAACATTACATATTTAAACATCATAAATGGATAGAAATCCCTTAAATTTAATCCATAAAGTTGCACAAACGCCACATTAAAAAAAGTCTTAAAAGAAAAAGAATAAGAAATGTGTATTAATATCAAATTTGCATTTACAAAAAATTCTGTCGTGCCACTATACCTCTATCTCGATGTAATTTGAGTTTAAATAAGCAATTCGGAACTAAAAAAATACAATTTCTATCCTAGGGGATTAATGTGTTACTTCACTCAAGTTACAATGTTTGCATAGATAAAATAAACAAAATATTACTGTGCGACTCGAATTATTTGCAACTTTTGGTCGTTATAATTTTCCCATCGTAAAAATATTGGCCAACTCATGATAAATAATCACCAAGTCGGAAGGGCACACACACACTTATCTTGGAACAACAATCAAATGCTGAATAGAGAAAATCAGGGCCATATTCCTGAAGATGTCGAAGTTGTTTAAATTCCACGATTTAACCTTGTCAACTGAGATCAAACTATTGAAATGTTATGTTTTTTGGTGCTGATTTAAGGATTTAAACTCTTGGGCTCGAAGTTCGAAGCGCATCCGAAGAATCTCGTGGACACACCACAGTACTAATCGGACTGTCCTAGAAAAAATGGGTAAGAAAATGAGAAACAAACGCTATGAGTTATGATAACTAAATTTGCAGGTCAGATTAGAAGGGAGGACTCGGAAAAACTACGTATGGTTAAATACAACAAGAGTTGGTCTTTCGTGCTGCCATAAAGGACGTATTGCCATAATGATCAACAACATCTTTAACGGATAAACAACACGAGAAGAAAAATACTTTAAGCGACATTCAGCATTTTCTTTTAATTACAAAATCCGGTAGATCCTTAGATCGTTATGTTCAATTTTATTCAAATTAATCATCGAGTTTATCGAATTTATAGTACATTTTTATCTTAATGCGTGTTGCTAAATTCAAAAATAATGTACATGCTCACTTTGTTACAATATTAAAGACAATCTTGACATATTTCTGTGATAATTAGATTAGCTGAGGTTCTTTAATTGCTACTAATTACAAATGGGTATGTGCGGTTCTGCTTGCGCGCCACTGTGTCCTTAGGAGGAACCGTGAGAGGTCGCGTTAGGCCCGGATAATTTAACTCGATGATGAAATTTAACACAACTGTAGCAACAAAACCCCATTATGCAGCAACAATACAAAGCAGGATTAAGCCTACTGTTCGTTTACTAGTATCCTGCTAAGCAACTGTGTCCTAATGTATTTAACTTTCCTTGCCGAAAGGCCACCCATGTCGGCGAACATGCCTAGATGTAGATTTTAGTTACCGACGCGGAAAATAGCTTCCAAAACGTATTTTTCTGACATTTGCTCGGCGCATCCAGGACGGTGCGCGAGGCCATGAGTAATTTAATTATTTTTTATACTCCTAGACGCCGTGTCAATAACTCGAGAGTTATTTACCAACGAAAGGACGACCCTTCATTGTTGGAAGAGTGGCTAGTAAGGCACCGCGGCATATATAGGATATATAATAAAGAATGACACTGCAGTATTACACAATCGCTAAGTTGATGACTGTAATATTTGATGCACGTGATCTTGATCCCTTTTTGTATGGTAGCATACATCCGTAGCTCACAAAAGAAGGGAGATGTGCGACTTTGTATCAATTTCTCTGCTTACTACTACCCTTTTCGAACTTAGTCGAATAGGACTAGACGAATTAATTAAGGTGGCGGTGTCAAAGCGGCGAGAACTTTGCGACACGCGTTGACGGAGCGCAACGATTTGCGTTGATCTGGAGAGGAGAAAATGAGCCATATCCTGAGCAACAAGGGGTGGAAAGACGTGGATGGGTCTTGATTTGCCTGGAGGCGAGCAATTTATGCTTCACGACATAATGCAATCAATTTTTGTAAGTAGACATGGGACGATCGCTTTCTTCTTAGACTCATTAAGGGCGCACTCAATTTCGTAGAAGAAAATGCAGGTAGGAGCGCCTCGGAAGTATGCAAGCGCCGATCTCCTGAGCTATCCCTTCGTCACGGTGCTCCAGAGCTAAGTGACCGTGTTAATCATATTTAGAAACAATCGCGTCAAATACCTGGAATTCTGTTATTAATGTTGGGCTTAAGCTTGTTAACTCACATTAACAAAGTGTCAAGTATAATTATTAGCACAAAAAAGCGCCTTCGGTCGAAATCATACGAAGGCGTTAACTGAGCGTAACGCTATTTTTTGACCCCAACAGATTGTCGCCTGCGTTTTTGTCAGCCCCGAAACCACAGTTTTACATTAGGAAATCTTCAGGTATGGCGGTGCGCAGCCCCGTAAAGGGACCGAAAGAGAAAATATATTGTCTGGCCTCCTTTACGACTTGTAAACACCACCATAACGACTTGTTTTACATTCTTAATAGCTGTCCATAATGCAAGAATGCCATAATGCGTGGACTTGTCACATAAAATGCTTCACATGCCTATCAAGCGGGGTTGTCAAAGCCACCCCGTCGGACCCGACCCAGAAATATCAGCGACGCTCAATGGGACAATCTGCCATGGCTTTTAAAGGCCCATTGCGCTTTTATGGAGAAATCGAGGCTTAGGACGGACACGAGGCCACCCCATGAATTAAAAGTAAAGCCGAAATGTTAAAACTCCCTTTAACATTTAAACAGAAAGAAAGTTTGAATGGCAACTATGTACAAAATCATTAAATATTATCATTTATATAATGCGATTTGATTGAAGAGAATAATATCAAAAATGGCTAAAACTTTAAAATTATATGAATTGATAAAAAATTAAATGAATTTACCAAAAAGTTAAGAAAATAAAAAAATACTTTCAACTAATGCCACGTTTAAATAAAGAAAATCTAAAATATAGAATTGGGATCTTTAGTACTTAAGAAATGCCCAAAGAACACTACCAATCATCGAGGTTTTTCAAAATCAAGTATTTGTATGTCCGTGGAAGCTACTTCCTTTAAATTTTATATCAAATTGAATTATTAAAAATTAAAAAAATAAATAAGTATTTTTTTTTAATTATTACTGATACTATATAAATTAGGTAAAATTATTACTGATGCTATATAAATTAGGGAAAATTCTATCAAAACATAATAGTCATTTTGTACCTTGTACCTAAACCTAACGTTACAAAAACCAATTTGTTTATTACTGGATCACATCTGAAGCTGATTAATTCGTCTCCGTATTTTTCGGCGCCTTAACGTTCCACGCCATTAATTACAATAGCGTGGAGTTTTCTGCAAAAAATCAAACAAAATGCGGATGATTATTCGCCTCTCCATCTTTATGCTTCATTTATCATTTCATAATTACGCGCAGGTAATAATTAAAGAGAGATTTACTAATACTCGGGTAATTTTCTAATTGTTTGACAGGTAGATAGGTTGTGGATTACAGATTTACGAGTTGGTCAAAAACAACTTCGCTTAGCAAGCGCTACTATATTTTGACAAATTAATTCCGATTTATATTTGGTTATAGTAGTTATGATAATAGGAACCATTGTTTACACATCAAAAACAACAAATAAAGAACAAGCAGGTACAAAAGTTTGGATGGAAGAATTGTAAGTTCCAACGTACAAAATTGAGCTCCTCGGTAAACTGTTCCAAGGTAGATTAGAAATGCAATTGAATAAGCAAGTAGAAGAAAGAGAGCCAAATTACATCTAGAAACTCATAAAAACCAATATAGATACAGCAATGAATAAGGCACTGGAATTAGAAACAAATATAAATAAAATAAATGAAATATTCAGTATGCAAATAAAAAAATATCAAACATAAAAAGACATACTATAATGATTGGTTAAACAATAAAACACCAGTAATAAGACAGAAATATGTATGTATAAGACAAGTAAACAAATAAGTAAACCAAGAAAATCGGGGTGTGTGCAAAAATATAAAAGAAAATGCACCAAAGGATGAAAACGAGTCGCAAGAGAGAAGGGTGTGGCAAAAGGGCTAAAGTTAAAAATAGTAAATCTGCAGGACTCAGTAATATTAGAATAGAATATATAAACTGTAGAGGAAACAAACTGCTGGAAATGATAACGAAAATGTTTTAAATGAAATATACCAAATTACCGATTAATAATTATTATAACAACAATAGTTTAGACTTTTATGACGAGCTATAAGAGCAAACATGGATGAAGAGGTGGAAAATTATAGAGCGGAACAAAGTTGATATAGATACAGAAGACAATGTACAAATAATAAATGATGTCATTGAAAATTGATCGGCCAAAAATATTGACACCCATCTAACGTATGTAGACCTAAGGAAGGTATACGACAATGTTCTAAGATGTGAATTGTGGAAAGCGATGAAGAGAATTAGAAAAAAATGGATCAACATAGTTAAAGATTTATAGCAAAACAGAAAACCACTAATTAAGCTTGGAAATAAAGTAACAAACGAAATAGAAGCGTCTAAAGGGTTAAGACATAGTTGCACACTGTTATCGACATTGTTATATACGAAGAACATGGATTAGAACAGTGGTATAGAAAATGTAAAGCAATAGAATACCTACAAGAGACGCGATATTAGATTCATTTATGTTTGAGGAGGACATGACATTACGTGTTATAATTATATATACAATTATAAGACCAAAGAACGAATGAATAAAGATGATACCAAAGCAGACATGAACTGGTCGCTTGGAGAAAGAAGAAGGAAAAGTCGACCAGCAAATGGAAATGTCCGAAAGTACTGTTTATTATGAGTACGATTGAAACTCGGCAAAAATAAGTGTTACGTATGAGAAAGTATGAGTAAGCAAGAGCATTTGTCACAAATGTCAAAAAAATACGGATTTATTTGGCTCAAACCGACACGCTACGACTTGGAGCATCCAAAGAAACTGCAACATATAACAAAACTGTCAATTCAAGAGAACTGAAAAAGAAATTGGGTTTATTCAACACAGCACTTCCCGATTTTTATTTCTTTTGATCGGAACGCTTTGAACAATATAAATTTCACATTTCTCGATCTTATCCAAAATCATTAGGATAACTTTAACGAAAAAATTTTTTTTATGAAAAATGAATTACACTTACTTGAAAGTTATAAAAATTATATTTTGTATCTTAATTACGCGAATTGTTGGACGGACGTAATATTTGAGTTAAAAAATATTAATTTAGTAAATAAATTGATAAAAAAAAGTAACATTATGACATTTAGAAGTATCGTCCTGAAAGTTTTTTCATCTATTGGTAAGAGCAACATTGTACTATTTTTCGATCTGTTGATAACCGTTAGTTGCATAATTTCAGTGCGGAAAGAATTTCCCAAGCCGTCCCGCGGTTTCACAATTCCGTTTATACCTAATTATTATTTCAGCCAACTGCATGCGCTTTGAAACACCGGTGCTATCATCAGCCGTAACTACCATACAAGAAATTTTATTGATTTCTGTAGATATGTGATTACGGTATATTGTAACGTGTAATCTAGGGGCCAGTTTTGAATTGTTCTTAAAGTCCTGTAAAGACGAAATTATTCGATGTATGATTGCTTGAGTTCGAACGTGCATTACCTGCAAAACGAGCCTTAATCTGCTTTTCCGTTTTCATGTTCAAACATGTAATGACACGTATCGGCGAATACATAAATATCTAGTGAAAGATGCTTACCTCGCAACAAATTTGTCTTTGTAGTTGTTTCCGCATAGCAAAAAAAATTAAAACGGGAAATTTTAGAAATAATTGTTGTAGAGGTCGTCATAAACGTTCTTTTAAAAGTTCAGATTTATTTTATTAAAAAATCGTGCAACGTTTTTTAATAAAGAATATTTCATTTTATTCACATGTTTATGCATATAGCCTAAGGTTAACTACGAGTATCTAAAGTTTCCTTAGTTATACGTTCTGTAAAAAACATTAAATTTCACCTTAGTTTGAAAATACTTTATACCAATTTAAATTTAATTTAAAAATGAGAATATGCGCACCTTTATATTATTTTATTTTTTTATGGCGCCGATTTTTTTAGTTGCTATTAAAAGAGAAACCCCATTCAATTTTATTATATGAGTTTTCAAACCCCTGCATGGCGCAATAACTGAACAGGAAAAAAATAAGCTTAATGAAACTTGCCCAAAAGTTCTCTGACAGATGAACTTTCAACAGACTAGCTCATCAACTGCAGCAACTAAAAATGAGTCACTGCAAGAGTATCTACAAGGACTTAGTGCAACCCAATGCACAGACTATTCACTTTGGAAGGCTACCAAGAAGTTAAAACAACTATTATCGGCAATACCGCTTTTACAAACTCTAAACCGAAAAGCCACAGCATTTAGAGCACCTTTCTAAGCATTTAAACCATAAACTGATGACATAACGCCTGAAGAACTTGAAATGTGAACAATACCAGAAGTTCCACATCGGCTGGCACCACTAAAACTCTTCACTATCCTAGAAGTTGAAATTATACTAAAAAGGACCAGACTGAATTAATAACAGGAAAAATCGTACAAGAGGTTTCTGGTAAATATGTTACGTTAATCACCAATATATTTAACGCTACACTAAAAATGGAATACTTTCCTAGCCAGTGGAAGGTTGCACAGATCATGATCAATAAATTAGGAAGAGATCTATCGGACGTCGCATCCTATAGGCCGATTAGGCTGCTTCCAGTATTCCCCAAAGCAGTTAAAAAACTTCTCTTGAGACAAACCCAACCATTGCTAGACAAGTATAGTGTAATATCGAATCACCAGTTTGGATTCAGACATAGATATAGCACGATAGACTAGTCAGCAAAATTAACCGAGACTTGAAAGAAAAACGCCATTATTCAGCAGTATTTTTAGATCTTTCCCAACACAATGTACATCCCATTTTATATCTTACCTGTCTGATAGACTTTTTTACATTAAGCATCAAGAAGTACATACTAAATAGTATCCAGTACACTCAGGCGTGCCTCAAAAAAACGCGATGGGGCCACCGTTACAAAAAGTAACAACTTTTGAATATCTGAGGATAATACTAACGAGAGTAAAATCGATGCAGAACTAACCAATAGATCAAACAAATCAACGTGAATATACTAAACGCTGAACAAAACGATTTTGGGCCAAAAGGAAATCAAAATAGATTTTAAACTAAAAATCCAAAATACAGTAACGCTATCCATAATCACCTATACAGCAGAGAACTGGACCTTGCAGAAAAAACACAAGGGAAAAATAAATGCAACGAAAATGAAATATCTAAGGAGGATCAACCAAATGGTATCATGTGAGAAACGAGTACATAAGAGAAACAATTAAATTCGTACGGGAATATCACAAGAATGGACAATTTCTTTCTTCTTTCATCCAGTTCTTCCATGCTTTTCTGTCCCCTGCTAGAATATTCATCTTTGTTAATGATTTCCCCTTTGATCTTCCTATGACCTCTATCTGGTCCATCCATCTTCTTGATCTAGTTATATGCCCGTACCAATACTATTTCTCTTATATATATATTGAAATATTGCAACGTTTTCAGAATAAGGTAAACACGCCGTGGTATGTGACATAAAGACCTAAATATTCCAACAATGCATGACGTGATCACAAAACTTAATGTAAAAGTACAAACTCATCCCACTGAACCTAACAGCTATTTTATTTGAAGAAGGAAACAGAAAATTAGAAAAATTTAAAACATCAAACAAGTTAACTAGGTTTACTTAAGCTAGTAGACTGCTCTGTTAAATTAAAGTAACTACTCTATAAATAGCAGCCTCATTGCTATAGAGAATATTTCTCTTCAAGTCAATATCCATTGTAATAATACATAAAACACATCATGTACTTATTACCCCATAAACTGGGTAGATTGTACGAATATTAGAGGTATTAAAAAAATTCTAGGAGTTTAAGTTCGAAATTACGGCAACAAAACACTGGTCCAAATATATTAATTTTTTAGAGTCAATTGATGAACGTATGGTTGAATGCTGGTTTAAAAAATTCTGTGATGAACACGAAAGCTCTAAAGATGAGAAGGGTCATGAACCTCTTTTAGCTACAGGCAGTAATGACTTGAGAACGGTTATTACAGGGGATCCACGTAAAACACTTTGAGAGGTGCTAGAAGAACTTAATGTTGATCATTCAACAGTTGCCTGACATTTGCGCCTTTTAATTAACAAATGTGGTCCCTTTCTTGTTCGTATGGGTATATGCGATAAAATGTAGGTTTTTTAGTTTCCTAAACCAAAGCTTTATAAAAAAAAACTGGTCCTGTTTAGCATCGTTTGCTATAACTTTTTGGTGAAACAGAAAATTGAAAAATACATGAAAGGCTAGATCGTTTACTCAATCGAAGAAGACCCTATATCACCCATCTTATTCTCCAAATCTGGCTCCAACAGAGATTCGATTTAAAAAATGTCCCCCTAGAGAAGGTTTCTAAAGATCAAGCAGCACCTCAAAGCTCTTTCGATGAATTTGTCAATCCAGGTTCCAGAATAAACACTGGTTTCCTGTTGGGAAGGACTTTATTTTGATTAATAGATATAATTTTAAATTAATATATACTTTATACTTAGTATGTCGAAACCGCAACTATTTTTGCACCAAACTGATTTTTCCTATCTGTAAGAGGTGCTGTCAGAAAATAATCCGACAAGGTTCTTATGCTTCTTGATAAATTGCTAATTATTAAAGATAGAAAGCTATTTGATATGTACGGAAGAAGCGATGTTGCTCGCATATTGCAAACAATAATAATTAAAACCCTGTCAAGAGGCGAAGTTTTTGTCGCGCGCTTTTTCGATGTTCTGCAGCTACCTGCCGAGTCATACCCGAGCTGATTTGGAGCGACAACCTAAAAAATGTTTTGGCGAGAGAGATCCACCTATTGCTCCGAGATAATCAAAAGGTGAATCGCCGCAGTCCTTTACACTCCGAGAACACATTTATGAATCTCAATTTGAATTTAGAGATACGGGATCTAAATTGTAAAAGCCATCAGGCTCGGGTGCTTGGGGGCGGTGTAGGTCCTGAGGTCGAGGCCAGGCGGTGGCAAGTGACAGGCACGCAGGTCCGCCCTTCGCCAGCCTAGAATTAGTTTGCGGCAGCTCCAAAGCTGTATCTATCTGCCTAGATGGCTCCGCCGTATAATATATGTACGTCTCGGACTCATTCTCCAGACCAGCATCATTAAAAGATAAACGATTTCACAAAGCGAGTATCGTAAGAAAATCGAGCAGGTAAGCGGCGCGAGCCGGCCGGGAGGCCGCCAGCAAAAACCGCCGTCGCGTCCGTCTCTCTAAGTGTCTTCGAAAACGGCGCAATGAAGATGACTCTCAAGAATTACAAAAATTATAATAACTTCGCTGCGGCTTGATGGAGCCTCTGTTTAACAGTCGGCGACTTCAAAGGTGGCAATTTTGGCCCGACAGAAGGTGGTCGCCCCCCGGGATCACCTGCATAACGTTAGGCGACAAACGACAATTTTAATTTGTACCTGTCACTAAACCCTCCAAGACCTGCCTTCGAGGAAACGCAGGACCGCAGCCTAACCCGTCGCGATCAAACAGGCAAAGTGGTTAATTCCAATTTAGCACCCCGTAATGCATCTCATTTACAATCACTCACAAAAGTGATAATGTCTTTAACGCAGGATCGAAGTTTGATATTACACTAAGAATCGGCAAAATTAAGTAAATTTTAAGGCATTACTTCAATCGATAAAAATCTGCCGAATTATAATATTCATTATCTTGTCTATTATTGTCTTTGGTTATTTATTTATTTAAATAACAGGCTAAATGAAGAAGAACAGCGTATACCACAACTCACTTTCTATAGAATAGAAATACTGCGGTACACCATAGTTGTAGATGTATTGGGAAAAATACTTGGGGAGAAGGCAAAAATATATCAAAAAGAAAAATGTGAAGTGTTAGTGAAGAAATCAACTCAATAGAAAATGCACAATTGTCCTATGATATATTCAAGTTTCAATTAAAGTCTTTTGTGAACAGAACGCACTTTTCGAGTTTTCTAGGAATAGTTCTCATTGACAACTTATTTTAGTTTAGGTGGTAAAGACACAGCAAGTAATAAAAATATTATTATAAATAAATGTAGAACTAGACAACGAAGTGACTCAAAATCATAAAAAGTTCCAGACAAAGGTTTTGGTATGGTTAAGAGTTTCTTTGCATATTCATTCTTGATTACTCTATGAGTGACTTAAAAGAATTGGGAATTTTTAAATGTGCAGTGACAGCCGTGAATGACAAAATCCTTCTAACGAGTTTTTGCAATTTGTGCAAATAATGAGGAAGCCGCACATAGATTTTTGATGTAACTGTAATTTGGGACAAAATATAGGTAAGCATAGATTAAAAATAATTTAAAAAAACTGTAGAAAAACCATTAACGTTTATCACACTGCAAATATTTGTTATATATGAATTGCATAATTTTTCACAAATCATTTATAACAGTTGGTTTGTTAACTATCTGATTTAGAGAAACTTAAAGCAATTATCCCAGAAGATGTCGCTAACATTCCCGCTGAAATCTAATTTAGAGTCATTCAAAATGTCTATTTAGAGATGATGGTTATTGATAATGAAAAATGGTATAGTATCACAGAAAAATATCATTCAGATATGTAGTCTTGTCTAATTTTGTTTCAAATTTTGGGTTACTGAACTTGAAAGTTGACAAAATGTACCTATCTTAAGTACTCTTGCTATTTTACGATCATTAGTCCAAAGATTGGGTTGTTGCAGTGATCATTGTTTTTTGCTTTCTTCTCATTTCTTAGTAACTCCTGTTCTCAGCATCGTAGATTATTTTTTATGTATTAAAGGCAAACTTTTCTTTTATATTTTTCCATCTATTTAACCTTTAAAAAATGTCAATTATCATACTCTTCTCCATATATATCTCTTGTTTGTGTTCTTCTTTAATACTCTTTTCTAGTATAGCATTGTTAATACTTCAAACTTATTCCTTTCTACTTTTCAATAGTCGAAATATTACAAATATACAGAGCTATATTTTCATTGTAGATATTTATACTTTTTGTGTTGCATTTATACCATGTTGATCGTTGGTATTTCTTTATTGTTTATTTGTATCTTTTACGATAATATCCTTTAACTAACTTTATAGTTTCATGACCGATAGGAATACCGTCCTTTTAGTCTTGTTTTTATAATTATAATAAAATAATTGCTAGTAATGCAATGTTATCTGATTTTTCATTTTTGGTACTTATCGTTTATTTTTTTAAGTTCTTCCTGTCCGACTCCTTGTTTAATTTAGAGTCTCATTGTACTTTGTTTTATTTTATTAGTATTAACAGATATCTATAAAAGTTGCATAAGTTTCGGTTACTTTTCATGTATTTTTATATTTTGTAGTATATTACACACTTATTTCATACAATATAAAATTTATTATTTTGTTCCCGCTCGTTTGCATAGTAGGGCATTTTCCAGAATTATTATTGTTTTTGTTGGAATTTTTTGTTACACATTTTTGGATAAGTCTAAATATTTTATCTATGGTATCTGTGTCCAGAGTTTTTATTATTTCATTTGGAACATTGTATCCATTTTTGTACAATTTGTTTTCACAATTTCTTTGTTTACTGTTTTTACAACATTTCTATACAGTATATTATGGAATACCCTCGGGGGAGCCTGTAACCCCTAGAGGGCGCGTCCCCAGGTGGCGGATAGGGGAATGCTCGGTAGATACACCGGGTAGGAGGGAAATGAATACCTCCCGCGGACCAACAGGCATCATTATCTAACCCAGAATGAGTTATAATGGGCGGCTGAAAAATAGGTCTCCAACTTTCCTAATAAGCTTAACTCAATAAGCTGAAAGTTCTTTGTAACGTGGAGAACGTATGTAAAAGGGTAGGTTAAAACAAGAAAGATATTAAGATGCACGGGAAAATGAGTTTTGAAGAACTACAGACGATGATTTGTGAGCCGGAACAACAGTCAAAATGTATACCAAGAAGAAAAAAGAAATAGAATATGTAGGTGAATATACATATAATAATGTGCAAAATACAAACCAAACATCACAAATTGTAAGTATACGATTGACATGGTCAGCACTTGGTAAACAAAACAAGATACTGAAGAATACAAAAATATTCTTATATTTAAGAAAACATGTTTATAAACAATGTGTCCTTCCAGTACAGATACATGGAGTAGAAAATATGGACATAAAGTTAAACGATAGAATGAGAATTGAAGGTATCAAAGGAAGAATTAAAGTAATAGATGTTGTAGGACACACAGCATCTCTGAAATGGAGACAATTGAACAAGGAAATACAACAATGGAAATTATGGACATTAAAGAAGGGAAGAGGACGTGTACAAATGAGATTGGATGATTTAAAGCGGGTTGTTGGATTTGGCCGAATAAAAAATCGCAGATCGAAATAACAAAGGAGTTAACATATAGACAGATACATGGAACCAAGGATTTTTTCTTCTAAACGATTTTTTTCGTTTTTGTATACGTTTTATCTGCCTTTTCTTCAGAATTAATATCCGTAGTTTCTTTTATAATCTGTTTTGCTTTTTTAACTCCTTTTTGTGTTTTGTTCCTTAGTTCCTTGCATATTTCTTCTGATTCCGCATTTCTATATATTTTTGTATTTCTCATATTTGTCAATCATTTTAATTATTGTTGTGGTTTTTGTTTTCGAGTTTATTCACCATTATTGCTTTTTTAATAACATTTTGTATTTATTGCTGTAGTTTATTCCGTTTTTGTTGTATTTGATTTATTTATCAGTTCTTATTTCTTTTTTGTAGTTTATCTGATATTTTAATTTCTCCTAGAATTTTGCTAAAAATATGTGCTAAGCTTCTTTCTTGATTATATATATTTTTATTAACAGAGGTACTGAAAAAGCCCAATTCTCATTAATGCTTATACGCAGAAAAAATAACATGATTAGAGTAACAAAACAATTTTATTTATTAAACTTAACATTAAAATTTAAATTGCGATATTAGGGGACATTTTACATTAACTAAAACCAATCTATGTAGCATATTTTGCATATATTTCGTGTATTTTTTTAGCTCAATTTACATATGCTGCATATTTTGTACCGAATAAAATATTTATATATAGCAGTTACCAATCGTTAAGTTGAAAGTCTAAGTCTAATCTAAGAAACAAACAGAAAATACTTTATTAAACCACTGAAGTGTATTTTTGGTTAATTAAAATTATTGTTTTCATCTAAACAAAACTGCATTGCACTACTAATAATTCGTATCGAAATTTGTATTTATTTTGTTGAAAATTGTATATATTTGAAATTTCTTCCCATATTTTGCCTTCATTTAATGTATATATATATATATGCAAGTTTTTGTACCTCTTGTATATATGTAATTTGCATCTTTAATTATAACAAGTTAAAAATAATAATGGAAAATATTTAATTATTTAAGCGCTAGCATGCCTGCGTGGTCAAGACACGTGGGTTGCGGTGCAGACGGACCTGGGTTTATTCCTAGAGCGCTCTGATGTCGGACGGGTTGCCTACTTTGTCACTAAAAATAATAATTTCGAACAAAGGGTCGCCTAACACGTGGTGCTTGCCACATCTCTCTGTATCAAGGACTATGCGCGACGACTAGGCACAGTGGTGAACATATGAGAGCCTCAACCTCTCTGTGCACAGGCCGTACTCCTACGCGAAGTTTTGAGCCTCATCATTCTAATAATAATAGTAACTATTATTATTATTACTACTATTATTATTTAATTATTTAGACAAATGTGGCTAATACATATTAAAATTTTATTTTGATCAATAATGATGATATAGTCTTACACATACATATCCTACATTTAAGCTTATATTCTGTTTTAAGGCAATTTTAATTTAATTGTTTCCATCGTTGGTTGGTTAGATTATATTTTCTGAATATAAGCAACAATAAGAATACTTTTTTGGAAAAAAAATGAAAAATGTACAAACTATGAGTACGTTTATTAAATATGCAAGCTCGCGAAATTACATAATCATTTACTGGCACGGTCGAAAAGCACCGATCTTCCGTAATCGTCGCTAGTTTATGTAAATCATAGTGTGATCACTGCTTAAGATAAAATTTCGGAGAGCTCATGAAAGTCCACGGCGAGATACCACGGTGGCGTTTTTTGTCTATTATAGGACCACTTCTCGTTTTGGACGTGGGCTACAGAGAATAATCAGTAATTATAGGACATCGAAGATTTGTGACGGGCCCGTGTCCCACACCGTCCCTTAATTTCACCTTAACCTCCCAAATTATTATCTTTCTCCTCGGCGGCAGCCGCACTCTGGTGATTTCTGAAATTTACGCCGCCGAACTGAATCGCGATTAGGTGAGTATTGGCAGTTAATTGCTTAGACATCTAGATTGTTGTTTTTGTCGATTCCGCTTGACTGGTTCACGGTAGTGATCATCGGGTGCGGACTGGAACACCGACTTGACCCAATAAGTGCCCCCATTCCTTGCAAATGCGCGGTACGATCCAAATTGCGTGAGGCATGCGATGTAAACGTTGGCGCATATCTCCTCGGTTTGGGATAAAATGCATATGAACCCACCAGACACTGCACACGGTTAATTAGCGGTAGCCCACTCCAACGTTCAACGGGTTCGTTTTTTCGGGAATAATAATATCTTGCCTCTTCGGTTAAATTACGGAGATTGAATTTACCTCCAAGAACATAAGCTAACATAATTGTTGTTAGAATGGCCATTTCGTTATGTTAAAAATGTCGCTGAACGAATAAAGTGCTTGGTGGGCTATGCCAATGCATCCAAAATGAAAGCCGTGGTAGCACCAGGTTCTCAGAAGCCTTTATATATTTTCACGTTATATACAACCTTAGCACCCATGAGAGCCAAACAAAGGGGTAGCCTATAAAGGGCGCTCCTTTAAAAAGTGAAAATATTGCCCCCGTTTGTTGACAGATCGGGCTGCTCTTCCGGGATATTGTTCCATCCATTATGAACGGGCCGCGTTTATTGATTTGAGATGACTGTGAATATGAAAATGAATCGTCCGGCAGCCGCTCAAAGGGTTCGCGCAGAAAAAGGAGCACTGCCTAATGATTAATAATATAATAAAGCGTTTGGCTCGACAACGGGCATCTGCGCATAATGCATTTGCACTTAAATTGTTTTCAGAAGTGCGCCATTAATTTTGGCTGCTAAGTTGACATGGAGTGCATATATTTCTTTGTGAGTTATATACCTACTAGTGCTTTTATGCCTTAGTATAGGTTTGTGATCGCCTAGCTATATATTTTTATATGTCACAGCTCTATCTAACAATGCAATACCGAGTTAAGTATAATTATAAAATATAAGATTGGTACCGTTTCGCAATACAAGAGCGCATATATCTTTGATCATTATAACTTAATTTTGATCTTACAACTTACACCTTCCAATTATAGCCTAGTCCGACCTCTCAAAAATCTCTTTGGTTGCTACACAAATTTTGATACTTTGTAATCTCTTTTATATTTAAAATTTACTATTTACGCCACATCTTATTTAAATTTTTTCACCATTATTATGTCACCAAAAATAATCGGAATGGCTAAAATCACTATCTATTCAAAATATTCAACAGAAATACAATGATTTACATGTTTAAGAAGTGCATCAAATAATTTTTTATGTTAGTAGTTAGAAGAGTGTTAAGAATGCTCGTAGTTGACCGTTAACTGTCTTTAGTTGATGCAAAACGGTTTTCTTTCATCGCCAAAGGAAACTTAATTAATAGAAAATCGTAAGGAGCCAAAACGAATTAATACGACGGACGCTGAAACAAACTATTTGATTTTTGGTCAAAAAATCAGTAACAATTCATGAACGATGAAAAGGTGTACATTATTCGTCAACAATCGTCAACTCGTCGGTTTTCTATATTCAGGATGGAGATGACGAATATGATCTATCAAACGCTTCAATACATCAAGTTAATACTCAGTACTAAGCGTTGTACAACTTAAAACAAATTACTTGCATATAATTGCTTCAAATCGTACTAAGTTGTCCCAAAAGTTTTACAACACGCGAACAATTTGATTTTTGTGAAATTTTTGAGGATTTTTTATGTTTAGAGTATAGTGACAAGTTGCATCTTCGAATTTCAGATTGGATGCGCTATTGCTCTACTATCTCCGGATGGTGCAAGCGCTTCGATTCAGGCGATATGACTTTCAACGATCGATTTCGTTCCGATCGGAAATTAAAGTTAAACTAGTTTGAAACGATGGAAGATGAGTTTTTGCAGTTGGAATATCAATAGGCATCTCCAATAGTTTAACTTTGTACATAAGAAGTCTCGACACGATCCGCATAAACTTACTGAAGTGCAAGTCGTCAAATGATCAAAATTTGCCGCCAACTACTCAACAATCCTTTAAATAACAGATTCTAGAAGCGAATTGTGACATCGGATGAGAAATGGGTCTTCTTGGTCAACCACAATGATTAGGAGAAATAGGTTCCACGAGGCCGAAATCCGCCGTCGGATTCGCGGCAAGATTATTTCGACAAGGTCATAATTTGAAGTTTTGTATTTTAAACTTGTGCCGAATGACCGCGCCATTAATGCCGAACTTTATTGCCAGCAGTTGGACCGTATCTACGACAAGTTGAAGGAGAAGTACCTGACCTTGGTCAACCGAAAGCAGACTTTTTCAGCAAGGCAACGCCAAACCCCACACTGCCAAGAAGACTAAGAAGAAATTTGAAGAGTTCCACGCCGTTGAATTTCTTGTGCATCCAGTCTACAATCTAAATGCTGCAGATCGGTGACAAAAGATCGTAGAAAATGAAGAAACATTTTTGTTGTTTTTAAATAAGTTAATAAGTAATGACTGCTTTTTCGCAAGTGTTACTAAATTTTTGGAACAACCTATAAAAAAGTAATGAGCGTTGTTTTGATTCTGGACTTTTCTAAATGAGATTTTTTTAATTTCCTTTAACTGGTGACCGCCATTCAGCACTTTATTGATTAGTTTCTGTATCGTATTGAAGAAGACACCACGTTTCATTACCGGTTATAATCGCGGTACAATTTTTGGTTATTCGTCAAACGATGTATAAGCAACTTTTAATTCAGCTTTCGCAGAAGATTAAAATACGATGAATTTGGGTATTTCATGTTCTATTTCCATAAATCTCACTGAAGATGAAGCACTTTGCCGTTTTTAACAGAGAATTTGGTTAATTCTTTGTTCTTAATTCCTTTTTCAACCGATGTATACAAAATACTGCCATTTAGTGCGCCGTATCTTGTATATTTTTAGCTACTTCTTTCTCTACTTACGTTTCTCTTCACTTCTATTGCTATTGTATTATCCCTAAATAATTAAAGGTTTTTATTCATTCTAAATTGTGTTTCTTTGTTTTTGTTTCCTTTTTATTTCCTTCTTCCACCACTGAAATTTTTGCCGTTTATTTTTAGCCATTTTTTTTAAAAGTCGCTCCAACACAATATTAAACTGTTTCCAATTTTATTAAATTGTATTATTTTCTTCCTGCTTATTACTTATAATAACTCCATGTATCGCGATATTAAAGATACAGAAGCAGACCGAATGTGAGTTACTTATTGGCCCCAAGTTTGAGTTTCACTAATTTCCATTTATATTTTTTCAAAAAAACTAATATTTTTTATGTTTTTAAGCTACATGGCTACCCTATTTTTCTCAAATTTGCAAAATGGTTTCAGAATATTTATAAATTATTATTGTTGCTTTTAAATAATTCAAATATGTTAACAATTCCTATCCTAGTTGCTGTAAAATTCGATCACTAATTCAGAGATAATTATGTTATTTGTGAAATACAACCGTGGATCAAAAATTTTGATATATATTAGTGGTACAGTCGTGGAAGTTCTATTAAATGGCCGGCTGGCGGTGACGTATGGCTCTCGGGACTGTCACTTAACAGGCTGTCAAATCATAGAGCGGTTGCGTGACAATTATGACAATGGTCCTGCATGTACAATGCACAAGAGCATGTCGGCATTGGCCGACCCGAGCGGCACAAAGGCAGCCAATGGGACACTGTGCGACACAATGACAAGAATTTGAGGACATATCCAGCATTGGCGGCGCAATTTCCAGCTCTGTACGCAGGTAAAAGTGCGGAACGCCCGCGTGAGGGCCGAGACGTCCAAACGCATCATCCTTAGCCGTGTGTGCGCAAACTGAGGCAGAAACCGGCATCTTTGGTGCTTGGTCTATTAGCGCAAAATGCGCCTTTAGAAACTTCTGCAAAATTGAATACAAATGACGTAACCGAAATATGATTGACAGAACAAAGACCAAATCAAACATCTTCTGTACCGAAATGCCATTCGAGTATCAGAAAAATGGTTTGGGCGGTTATATGAAACGCACCGAATACGGCTAGAGGGTCTTTAATCTGTATCAATGGGTGAACGCATTATTATATTTTAAATCTGTGAGCTTTTGTGTGCGGAGCGTATGTATGGGCTATTTCGGTGCGTTCAGGCATACGACATATTAATATTTTGTATCACGTTTCAAGAGCTTTTCGGGTGGGGGACCGCGCCGCGACAGTTTCTTCAGTTATTCCCTTGCACTACCTACTCTCTGGCCTCTCCAATTTGCATCGTCCGAAGCACACCTGGGAATGCAACGATCGCATCTCGATAATTAGCCAGCGTTCTGCCACGACTTTCATCCGTGTTGAGCGGGCTAAATTTCCAACAAGATGGAAAATATTGACAAAAACTAAATCAAAACTTTCTAAACACTTAAAATTCCATATTTTTATTCTTTACCTAACACCGGTTTCGAGTTATCATTTGATCAATTATCCCACAAATTTTTGCACTAAATTAATGATCAGTTAGTTAGTCATGCACGTACTCTCGATCAAAAAAACAGAAGTGTAAGCTTTTCGTGTAGTCCTCAACATGTAACGTAAACTTGGCTAGCAAACTATTAAATGGGCGAGCGGCTCCGCGCAGGGATTAAAATTCGACCCCTTTAATTTTTGTCTGCGTTCGCTTCGCTGCTAACAACCTATCAGAGGAGTTTGCTGCGTATGCAATTGCAATAATGGAACACTGAGTTCAGCGATTATGAGATTGGAGCGATAATGGGGATGCGTTCGCCATGGTCGTAATGGTTTGTTTCGCTGCAAATCCGTGCACGCACGGGATCCCGCTGTTTTGCTGCATTTAACAAACAAATAAGGAAACGCAAATACATAGTAGTGAAAGGAGAAGGAGCATTTCACCATATAAATGTTATGTGGAATACTTTAGTAGATAGGGACAAAACAACATCTGTCATGTCATGGCTGTTCCCATGCGATGGGGTCGCACATAAAGCACGCATACCCTTTATTTGAGAAGTTTAAGTACACTTGTTAAGAGTGGACTGAACATACACGCACACATATACAGGGACGCTTCCCTTGCCAATCAAAGGGGATTCAGTAGGAGGAGCTTTATAATGCTGACAGTTTGGACGATGGCAATTGTGCAAATTCGGGCTGTGACTGAAACGAGGACTGCGGTTATGGGTTCGAACTTTCCCATACTTAGACATGCAAATTGTCGATTCTACATAATGCTGAAGCAAAAATGTTCGGTTATTTGGCGAACTCGAGCGGCCCGTGCGTCGATGAACAAGGAAACTCGAGGGTACCTCGTGATCGGCCCATACACGCACGCCAAGGTGTATTATTTGCTCCTAAATACGTCTTCAGAAATGCTCCTCGTGTACTTATTTTCGCGTGTTATTGCATTGCCATTCCGCTCGGAAGGCGTTCGTTTGGCAATCTTTAACCCAAATTCCCTTTAACGCCGCGAGAACACAAAAGGCGCTACGCAGAGCGGAAAGAAGAGGAGGACGCCGGCCTTCACGACGGAATTGGCACCATCAAGGAGAGAGCACTGTGAAATCTATTCGAGATCATGCGATTGTCACAGTGGCTGAACAATCTACATATAATGCAGTGACACATCTACTACGTGTCGTAATGGGAAAGCAGCAGTTCTGCTCAGGAAGCAGTCACACCATGCTCCTTGATTAATGCGGCCATGTTTCGTTAATTAACGGGCACCGTTGCTTTTATCTCCCGCCGCGATCTCTTAGACTTGAAGTTCGGCTGCTTCGTGCAAATTTCACCACATTTGAAAGCTTCTTGAATGTTTGGCGATGAAGAATTTCGCTTTCGTTCTGGTTCAGATACCCCGCACAGACTAATTTTTTTTAAATATTGTTCTAGGTTGTCACACCATTTTGTTACTTCATTTGTATTTTGATTATTTTTAAATATAATTTTATTACTATATATTAAATATTACAAGACCAACTAAACCTTTACCCAATTATTAATTTGTACTAAACTGGTAATACGACATAATAATAATAATTATTTTTACAAAAATTTATTTTAAGTTTCTAATTAGAAATTACTTTCAACAGTTTCCCCTTCATATATATATATATATATATATATATATATATATATATATATATATATATATTCATAAGGTCAAATAAGCTCTTAAATTAATCAACAGCACTGGAAGCATAAAATAAACATTTTATGACACAATCTAACGTAAATTAGAAGTAAATTTGAAAATGCAAGGAAGCGTGAATTAACAAACAAAGAGCTTAATGTTTGGTTAACCATTAAGTTACTTTAAGGATTTAAGGCGTTGGAAAATATGCTTAGATCAGTTTTAAGGATTTTTATGATCTGCTACGTTACAGTAAACTATAGGGACAATTTCCAGTCTAGTTGAAAGTAAATAATTTTGCTTCATTTTCCTCTAACTACGACGCAACGTACCGGGTGTTGCAAATTGTGTGTGTACAGCTTGTTTCAAAGGTAGTTTCTTATAACCTACAAAGAATTTAACAACCTCATTAATATCTTTTATTCAAATTCTCTAACCAATTCTAAATAAAAATAAAAATAAAACTCAAATTAGACTTGGACTAGTTTCTTTTAAATTACCTATTCAATTCCTCTTCAATTTCTTTTTATTAATTATATTGGGGATTGGAATTTATTTTAAAAAATTCACAATAGAAGGCGTTACTAGTATTTTTTGCCATCAGTTTATACTGCAATCAACTTCATGGCAAAGCACCATCATTAAGCTTGAATTTTGAATACGTCGAGTTTCGTGCCAACAAAACGTAATTTGCGGGAAGCAAACCTCAAAGTCTTCGTTTTCCTATAGTGAACATACTCTATCGATTTCAACGTGTGTGTATTGGTTTCGACGATAAAAAAGTGGGGATTATGACACGAAAGGCAAGGAAAGCTTGAAAAGGCAGAATTGGAGGCATTACTCGATAACGATCCATGTCAAACGCTCGAAGAATTAGCAGATATCTTGAATATTGATTTATCGACGGTCGGTAAACGTTTGAAGTCACTAAGAATTGGAGCCGAGAGACGTCGAAAGACGGTTTATCACCTGCGAACAGCTACTTCAAAGACTCAAAAGGAAGGAGTTTTTGCATCGTATCATGTTTAGTGATGAAAAATGGATTCATTGCGATAACCTTAAGTCAGAACAGAAAAGTTAGATGTGTGTCCGACTAAGCATTATCATCGACTTCAACATCGACGCCAAAGCGAAACATCCATGATTCGAAGGTAATGCTCTGTATTTGGTGGGATAAAAAGGGCGTAGTGTTGTATGAGTTACTGAAATAAGGTGAAATCTACCGACAATACGCTAAAAGACACAATAAAGTGATTTTCCAGCATGACACCGCTCGGCCATAAGTCAAAAACTATTTGGAATTACTTCAATGGAATGTCCTACTCACCCGCCGTATTCACCAGACATTGCTCCTTCTGATTACTATTTGTTTCGATCGATGACGCATGACCTATCTGGGAACCATTTCAACTCTTTTGAAGAAATAAAAAAAATGGATCGATTCATGGATTGCATGACAGGATGAGGAATTCTTTCGTTGAGGAATCCGCCTGTTGCCAGAAAGATGGGAAAGAGTTGTAGCTATCGATGGACCGTACTTTGAATAACTTGTGCTTTATAATTTTTTTCAAATTAATAATTTTATTTCACAAAAATTTTCTTTAAAATTAAATCCAAGCTTCAATAACTCATCATACTTCTGGTCTTACAGAAATAGTGAGGGTACGGTGATGGTTGTAAAAGAGGATCGCAACCGCATCGAAACCACGAAGGTTGTAGGCAGTCTTGCTTCAAACCAATTAGCAAATTGCATGTGCGATTACGCTAAAACGAAGGTATTCGAAAGCGCGATTTCTTAAAAACAAAGGCGAGCGCTGGACATGAAACAGGCCCGAGCTTCCTGCGGTGTGCATGTAAAGTGTCTGCTAGAATGCCATCTGCATAGTTTTCCGCTTCCGCCAACAAACGCGAACATGCAATCGGAACTAGGCTCTCTCAATCAAATTTATCAAGATCGATTTCGGGGCACCCCCAAAACTGGCCCCTATCGCCCGGCGCGTAAGCTCTCCGAAACGCTAGACGGCCAATTTCGTACAATTTCAACGCGTAATATTTATTTTTGATAGGATCTCTGAGTCCACAAATCGACACCTTGACAACCCGCAATTAACCATGGTAATGTTCTGTATTGTTTTGTACGTACGCAGATGGGCATCCGGATAAGGCGGAGGCGACCGAGCGAAGAGCGACCGAATTTCGAGCCAGGACTATAACGACCGTCAAAGGTAATTTCAACCCTCACTTAAGATAAATGACTTTTTCTTGCAAACCCATGTAAAAGGTCAGTTAGACAAAGGTCTTTACAAAGTGCTCCTGTTATCTTGTTCATCGGGTGTTCACACCCAGCGCTTGATGGATGACCGGGAACATATCTGATGAACGAAACGCTGGTCACGACACGAATCTCCGAGAATTTCTCGATATAACCATTATCAATGCAGCGAGAAACAATCGCCAGCATATTAAGAACAAATAACAGGTATTTACTTCTCAAACTGTGTTTGTTTTGTCGTTATTTTTCACGATTCTGCGGCCATTGCTGTAATCATAACGATCAAAAGAAGGTGTTTCTAGGTATCGTTCTGCGGTATAATACAATTTTTGTTTATCCATTTATCGCAATGTAAAAATCGTAAACATCCCTTTACGGCTACGGTACGCACAGACAATTAGCTGTAGCAACGTTACGTGGGAAGTGCTCGTATTAAATGGAGTATTAACTAGAATAAGCGTGTACAAAATCGCAGATTCTAAATTAAGATTAAACTGCGTGTAATTAATAATGGACTCGTTAAAGCTTTCCTACAACGTAACGACACTATCAAGATTTCGTATGTCATTTATTAATATTTACGAAAATTAATTTTGAGCACGACAGAGGGGATAAAACACGACCTTTAGTACTTCCTGCGCATATGGCATACCTGGGCATTTCTTTCCGTCATATTACATTGTTGCCGGCTTATTACGGGATCGGTAGTGGCGTTCTTGTTGGCACAAAAACAGCTTTAAATAATTACATGCTTAAATCCGATTAAATCTATTAGTAATCATAGAGTTATTGTGCTGTAAATGGGTTGAGAAATAACTTAATCAAACGGAAACAGGTTTGATATAAATAACCTCTTAAACAGAGTTTTTTGAACTCAAACAAATTTTAATGTTTTGTTTGGAACTTTCGTCTCACTCAAATTTATAGCTTTCTGTAACACCTTAGAAATAACATACATATACTATACAGGGTGCGCCAAAAGTAGCTTGACGATTCGTTATTATAAAGTAACTAATTTGTTTTGTTTGAAGTCTACAGAGTCGGCCTAAATGGTTTAATATATATTTATTTGGACGTACTAATGGTTCATGGCCCACTAGGAAAATAAAACTTAATTTCACACATCCCGCATTCTTTTAATCAAAAATTGTGTAATTAATTTAGTTAACAGAACTATTGCAACTCCGCATGGGAATTTATTAAGTATCCTTGTCGGATCAAAGCCCAGAGAAACGAGAATTGTAACGTTGGGCATGCTACCCAGCATATGGAAAAGATCCCACCTAGTTGCTTCCAATATGTAAAATTACAGCTACAAATCTCGCACTGATATGATATCGGACGACCCAAAATCAACAAACAATATGGCGACGGAAAGGAATAATAGCTATAGAAACTTGTAATATGCAAGGCATGCGCATCAAACAGAAAGAAAATATCACAGGGAACGAAAAATTAAAGTAAGACGTAGTAATCTCCAGTGACAATTGACAAATTGACAACCGTTACCATATTTTCAATAGAGTACCTAAATACGAACATACTAAAAGTGGAGTATTTATAATAATGACATGGAAGAAATAAATCAATACATTCAAATAGCACAACGAACAAATTATTAAAATTGATATGGAGATTTATAGATAATCAACAATTATTATAACGCTGAAAACAAGAAGAGAGATGCTTCCTTTGAGAAACTGGCAGATATTATAAAAGGTATACCAAAATATAAAGAAGTAATTACAATAGACAACCCAAATAACAATTTCGCAAGAAAAATATTGATGTGGTGGGTTGTTTTGGAGAAGAGGTTACCAATGATAATGAAAATCGCCTTATTGATTATACAAATATAAAACAAAGATTTTTCGACAACTATAATCTTTCGTTCACGAAGAGGAATATTAAAAAAAATAGAACACAAAAACCTGAAAACCATAACTTTAAAATGAAGCTACTGAAACAATATAATATAGTGACGTTATCAAAATAGATGGTCCAGCAAAAGAAATATATAGAAATTTTACGAAAACTTACTTGACGGAGCTAGTGAAGCTCGACATCGAACTAGAAAAGCTGAATATACAGAGAAGGTTATGGAAGATTCAGAAAATATGATTAAGAGATGTATAAATATTGGTAACACTATTGAACACAATAGGTCAGCAGTAGTCTAGAGGACAATAAAAAAAACTATACAAATCATACCTCCAAAATAACGGATGACTTACTATACTAATTTTCTGCAAAAACATAGAAAACTATATGTAAAAGAGGAGGAACTAATAGAAAATGTGAACACTAATTGTGAAGTAATAGAATAAGATATTCGAACAATAGGTCACTAGAACCAGAAAGCTACTTAAATACGGTGGGGATAGAGTTACAAAATATGTACAGACAATATTTAATAAAATAGAGAAATGAGAAAATATCTCACAGGTATGGAATAAAGCTTATATGAGCTCAGTCTATAAAAAAGAGACAATAAATCCTGTTTTAACTATAGGCGAGACTACTTTCCAGTGTCATAAAAAGAAAAGAGAAGAAGAATTCGTAAATCTATGAAGTCTTAGCACAAAAAGACCACATTTAGACAGCACATATTGTGTTAGTCAGATAATAGAAAAAAATAGAGACAGACACATGTACTTATGATCTTTATAGATCTCGAAAACTGATATGATAATATACCCATAAGTAAATTATAAAGAACTAGGAAGCGAGTGAATATGCACAAAAAGTGAATATAGATAGTTCAAAGATGTAATACTAGATGAAAATATATACTAAATTGACAAAAGGTCTCAAACAATGGCGCGGTCTATTGTTATTTAATATGTATTAACATGCGGTACAGAAAATGCCCAGGAATGGGAATTAAAATAGATAACTCAACTTTATACTCTCTACTATCCACAGATGACCAGATAGTGCGCGTGCAAGATAAGGAAGATATGAAATTTATGTTAAAAAAATTGAATGAATAATTTGAGAAGTCGGGTTTGATACCTAATTATCAAAAAACGCAATATATGCCAAAAAAAAAACACGTGCAACATTCAAATATTTGGACTCACTTCTAAGTCAAGCAGGTGCGTACGAGAGAAACGTCAACGAAAGAATTATCATGTAAGAAAGCAACAAAAGGATTGCACTATTTTATAATGTTATCAAAAATAGTATTACATGGAAGGAAAATGTGGCCACTTTCTATGTTGATAAAAGAACATTGATCTTCCAACTGTTGATCGTCTCTTTACAAATGAATATAATTTCGCATGTTCAAACAATTGTTCTGCTAAGACCATCACAAATTCAAGAAATGCCGTTTTTTCGTCTCAGTTCACTATAGATGGTAAATGAATTCACAGCAGCTGTCATTAAGAATTTATAAAAAGTTTCTGTCCACCATTTGGCCGATTTTCTGTCAAATTTATAAAGACCTGTCTTATATTTCTGTGTATTTATTGTAAAACGCCACCATTTTT
The DNA here is from genome assembly GCA_036346155.1 of Sinelater perroti. Taxonomy (NCBI): domain Eukaryota; kingdom Metazoa; phylum Arthropoda; class Insecta; order Coleoptera; family Elateridae; genus Sinelater; species Sinelater perroti. The sequence continues at coordinate 792,588 of JARFIY010000346.1, read as the reverse complement.
GGGCAGTATTATTTTTTAGATTTTAGTTATTTCATCTTCACGATAGCTAATCATTATCAAAACTTGTTTACTATCTTGCGGTATTCAGAAAATGATTCCACTACTTGTACATAGAAATTCAGTTTTATTACGTTTAGTTTTCCATTCCGCTTTGATACGTTTTTCCTCGATCTAATACAGACTCCAACAATTGGAAATGGTAAAGACTTCATCAATAATTCTGACTTGAGAAATCAAGTACTACAACATCTTACAATGCCTTTTTGTAATATTGAAGATGCTAATTTTAACAATACTTTTTCTTCCAGTGTTCTTCTTTTTCACTGTAAGCATCTAAGTCATAGATAGAACCTATCAAGGAATTACTTTTGACCCATAATTTAATTCCGCTTTCACAGGCTTAGTCATAAGTATTGTTTCAAGAATTGGAAGGTATGTTTGAGGCATTCAATGACTTCTTCAACATAATAAATTTTGTTAAAATTTCCTGTTTTCTCAGAATAATTTTAACATAAGGAACTTAAAAGGATCTTGCGATCTTGCGAGCTTTATAGCTGTGTTATACGTGTATAAATAAGTTTTCAGCTTTAGATTTCATATGACGCAAATCACCGTTTACATGTAACGTATTAGTCCGCCCTCTTGCGGTTTTAAAGCAACGACATTTGGTCTTTCGAAACATCATGCGATTTGGCGTTTGATGCACATAACCTCAATAATCAGCTGTGTTCACGATGGCAATCACAAAAGAGCATATTCGATTTTCTATCCACTTCGTGTTTCATCTTAAGAAAAACGCTGTTGAAGCCACCGAAATGATTTGTGCCGCATATGGTGAGAATGCTGTAAGTCATGCAACGTGCAAAAAATGGTACCAAAGATTTCACAGGGGAGAGTTTAGCCTTGAAGATGAACCACACGCTGGACGCCCTCAAACATTTGACACGGATGAGCTGCAGACATTGGTGGATCAAAACAATGCGCAAACTGAAAAAGAGCTTGCAGAACAGCTTGGCGTCACTCAGCCAGCCATTTCCATACGTTTGCATGCAATGGGTAAGATACAAAAGGAAGACAGATGGGTTCCGCATAAACTGTCCGAAGACAACAAAAATCGACGGCGTGACACCGCACTCTATTTGCTTTCAAGGAACCGAAAAAAGGATTTTCTGCATAAAATTATTACGGGCGATGAAAAATGGATCTTGTACGACAATCCCAAGCACAAAAAATCATGGGTAGACCCTGGCAAACCTTCGACATCGACTCTAAAGCCCAATATCCACGCCAAAAAGAATTTGCTCTGTATCTGGTGGGATTGGAAAGGTGTGCTGTACTATGAACTGTTGAAACCAGGTGAAACAGTTATAGCGGATCGCTACCAACAGCAACTCATCAATTTGAGTGACGCAATCGAAGAAAAGAGGCTAACGGAGAATACTTTGATACTTAAGATTTTTTTGTTTATTTTTAAATAAAACTTTAATTTTGCATAAAAAAGCTGAGAACTTATTTATACACCTACTATATAGGTGCTGAGACCAATAGTTTCTTATTTTATGTAGAACACTATAGCTTATATTTTATATAATTATATAATACCTATAAGTAACATAATTTGAGAATTGCGTTTTAATTTTTCTAAAATATATGAACTTTTAGGAGAAAATTTCAAAAATATATCAATTTCCATAGATTGGTGTCTTCTAAAAGCTGACAGTTGTATTCATGACAAAACTAAAAACCAAATGGCTGATTCAGAATAACTAGAATTAGAAACGAAGTTTCCGTCGTTTTCCTCGTCATTTGAATTTTTATTGCTAGCTGTACTAGAATTATTTGAGTTTGCCTCGCTGACATAATCTTTTTCTATATAATCACTGCTGTAGCGAAAAGTATCATTCATTAATTTTTTTAGTTACTTCCTCCAGTTATATCTGTGATAACGGTCTTTTTCTATATATCCTGTAATATGTATGTTCTATATACTATCGACTGGTATACACACTCTTCTGAACAGAGAATATATTGAATTTCTTAGAACACTAATTTTATTTGAATATTTCATCAAATAAAATTATACAGACACTCTTATTTAGAAAATGTGTAAGAAAATTTGAGGTTATCGACTTTATGGGCGCAAATCATGACTGCACGTATTTATATGCATAGAAAATACTGGTATATTGTTCCGTTAGTCTCCAAAGGGTTAAATTTTATTCTGTACGATTGTGTCTGTAAAATTGATTTTTTGTCATTCAATTTTTCCTCGAAATTTCATATCCAAATGAAATCTTATTTCGGTTTTTTATTGTAGGGGGGTACTTAACAATATATCACATAGGCTACTGCCACGGACACCGGACTGTAAGAATGGCACAAAAAGAAGACATACATATGACTGCTGCAATAAACTTATTTCACAAATACATATGTAGCATGAAAGGTCAAGTTTTCAAGTTTCATTTGGCAACACCGAAAAGGCTCTGACATTAAAAAAACTTATTGTACGCTAGTTGTTATTCAGATACATCTTCCGAACATATTTGTTGAAGAAGGACCTCACCGTTACAATATCACAATATCACGAGGTGGATGAAACAGTTTGAGGAGACGGGCTACGTGTGCAAGGGAAAAAGCGCGGGACGGCCAGTATGGCGCGTGTTACAACAAGCCCTTGCAGTTCAAGCTTAGACATTTCATATAGTTCGGGCCAATAGTAAAGTAAAACAGATAGAGTTCTGGATTTTTCGTTTAGAGGTATGTGAAAGATGGTGTTCATATGCAGACTTTCGAAATACTACAGCAGTTAAAGCAATAGATAGGGGTTAACTCAATTGATCAGGCTATGGTGGTAAGAGGGTGGCAAGAATAGAGATAATTGTCCTCAGAAACTTGGAGAAATGATATATCTGTATTTGTGAAAAAAATTACTTTTGCACAAGAAAAAATTGCACATTGTTGAGCCACTAAATTTTTTTTATTAAACACCAGAAATTATGAATTGTAGCAGTGATAACATTAATTTGACTCAATATATGCGATTCTAAAGAACAATAATAAAAATAAAAGCGGCAAATGACGTTCTCTGACTACAATTAAAAAAGCTGTAATTTGTGTAATAAATTCAACTAGACTCTGAAAGAGTAGTGCAACGTTAATTCATTCAGAAACGGAACTTCGTTAATTATGATCACATAGCGTCTTACCCTGCATGGCGTTGCAATTATAATTAAAGCCAATTATGCATGCTATTTGCCATGCGCTTCAAATCTCCAGTTCGTTATGTTGAAACCTGCACGTGCATCGGAGGCGCAAGCGGATGTACGTTAGGTTTTGGTCGTTATTTTCAAAATTCGTCTCGATTCTGCCATTGTCATCAAGAAGCAGCCGCATTTCGATTGTTCTCGCGAGTTTGCGGGATTATTTGTTGTTTAGAATTTCGCACCAGCAGTTGAATGTTTCAGCGTTGCGGTTCGCAGGGGCTTTATGGAACAGTAGAAATTTTAGGAGGCACAAATTGCCTTTAATGTACACAAATGGCAGCCATGATGCTAGATTTGATAAGTTGGGAACTAACCATTATATGGAGGGATTATGATCTTCCGACCGAAATAATTAGCCGGCAACCGAACTGCGAATGGGTTAACATTAACCCTTACCGTACGAAGGGACGGGCGTTATGTCAATAACGACGCAGATATTCCAAATTAAAGCATACTGTGGCGGGAAATGCCCTTAGCGCGTATTTTATATCATAGTCTCATACGGAATGCTCCGGCGAGACGAAAGTGTTAGGGGAGAAGTGACAAGCATGCTATAATCGCATTAGCGGTTTTGATAAGTTTTTCCTTTCTAAATGATGTCAGATTTTGTAATGAAGTGAGATGACAAATTAAGGGCTACACCCGCTTGGTTGAACCGTAATATCGAATACAATGCTATTAAATTCTCATATGAATAAGTAAAACCTCCTCGTGTACGGAGAATGAATATTCCTGCGGTTTAGCAGTGTTCGTTTCCAGCAAAGTGACAAGCTTTGCACATATTCTCTGTCAGTTGTCTCTTGTCCGGCTTTCTTAACATGACGTTTGAATGGTGCATGACGGGACTCGCTACACCGTTCCCTGAATTTGGTTAAAACTGCGGTCGAAAGTTTTCCGAGCAGAAAACCCGATTTGGTCGCTGAAATCCAAAAGCTTCTCTATATGGGGAACTTTCGGCGTCGCCAATAAAATGCGGAAGCAGCCATATGTCACGTTAATGGCGCGTAAAGTGTCAGCATCACTATTTTGTTCCTGTTTATAGCTAATATGAATTATTTAAGCAGCTTTTAGGTAACTCCAGCTTGACAGCCTTTGTCTTTATGCAAAACAATAAACAAACGTTATGATCAATCAAAGTCTAGTAAAACTGATGACCAAAATAACGAATCGCAAATTTCGAAGCTGCATGACGGCTTATTGTAAATGACACGTCCGCCATCTGCAACGGACAAACCGGATGCAGTGTCAGTTCTGATCTGCCTCTGGGGCATTTTCACCGCGCGTTTAAATTTTCTGTACGTGTGCATGGGGCCTCGTGCTGATGAAAGTAAAGCTCATTTTCACGCGCTTCCAGGAGCAGAGGTGCCGGGAGCACGGAACCGATGCAGAGTTTTTCGGCAGACGGCGAACGTGCGTCGCGCTAAATAAACTCAAATTATATTCGCGTAATAGTAAAATCTCCCCTTTTTATGGCCCCTTCGCGCCGCATTCGCCTATTGCCGTTCCGCAAAAATGACGAAATGCGAATTGAAATGGAGTGAAAACGTTTGGATTGCATCCACTTAAGGGGACGACTCGAACGGCAACTTGAATGGAAACACACATGGAATAATCTATACATAACTTTCTACGTCATCTTTGGTAATAGACATAAAAATACAAATTAATCTTAGTAAATTATAGGTCGTTTTCGTCATTTATGAATTTCCTTAGCATGTCTCCATAGCAGTAACAAATCTATCAATGATTATAAACATAAAAGAGAAAGATCACCTATTAGAAGTAGTTCAATATACATCTGTCTAAATCTTGTGATTTTAGACTTTTGGTTTGTTTCTTATTTTCAAGGTTTCAACTTTTCATTTTTTTAATAAATTCTCCTTTACCAAAAGCAGGTTGTTGCCCAAAACCGTTGTTCACTATCATTAATTAATGAGTGCATTTCTAAAGACAATCAGTTGAAGCTGTTCAACAATTACCATAGTTACTGAAGTTACTACAAGACTTCAAACATAACTGCGAATAAAAAAAAGTCTCAAGAGAAAATATAAAAATACAAGATTGATAAATAAGGTATTTAATATCTCACATTCCTCCAAATCCATTTAAAAAGAAATCGCACAGAAAATGAGTCGTATGCTGTTCCAAAAAAAAGTACCGATAGAAAGAAAATTCGAAGAGAAATAAGAACCTGGTACGAGGATTACAATATTGGATTGGTTATGGAATCTTGCTTCAAGAAATACCACACTCAAAAAAATTGTTAGTCAGTTTTTCCTCTGTTTTCTCTATTGAACGCGATAACTACAAGTCTGTACTTAGATTTTTGTCGTTTCTTTTATACTCCATTAATACTATTCTTATAACCATAGCTAATAGAAATAGCCATACAAACAAAAATTCAAAAAATCCCCTACGCCGGAGGATTAAACAAAATTAGATGAAACTAGATCGGTAACGGATATAATGCTTCGTAAGAATATTGCCATAGTTAGTCAAAGTCATTGATATGGTATTGCTATACTATATAGTATAGTCTCTTTTGGGCGATAAAAAGCGACGTAGAAGGAGTCGTTCTAATTAACCACCAATTTTGGTTCAAACACCTTGTCACTTTCAGTAATGTTAACTACATTGCAGGTTAATGGTCAAATATAGATAACGGTTCAGAAAAATATTTTCTGGTTTATGGTTTCATACAAATTTTGATACTTCATACGACAAATGGGGCAATGTTTGATAGTTTATATTTTAATTTTGACCTTTCTCCATTCCTGATGAGGAATGGAACGTAAAACTATTTGATTAGACCTATTTTCTTGATATCAATAACTCTTGACTCCTAAACATTTGTTAGAAAAATTCTACAAGTATGTCTACAGGTTTAAAATGATATTTCTGGTTTTCTACGGTATATTTAATAAAGAAAAGAAGATCTTTGTGACAGACCTTATGGGAACACTGCAGTATTTGAAAGGATGTTTAAAGTAACTTTCAGAGTCAAAAATAAGACAATTGAATGGAAGTAAACGGTTACAAATCAGGAATTCTCGAGGTACATCAGTTTGTGTTTTATGTTTGTTCATGCATTTACGGAACAAAACGGGAGCTTTCTTGAAGGGCTGAACTGGACTAGTGGAATGAAGGCGCGATTGTTTTCCTGCAGGGGGATTAGAAGTGAATTTGAGCAAGGTCCACGGTCCAAGAAGCGTGCTGCATCGATTGGGTGGGCCGTGAATGAATGCATGGATTCATAATTGATACTACGGGAGCCCCGCGTAATGAGTCAGTCGGCTGATTCAATATGTACGGCCGCCGCCCGCCTCGCGAAATTATAAAAGTTCGGGCAATTCTGTTTATCCACTTTGCGATCCCCGCGAATCGATTCAATAACGTATTCTCAGTGCTGTCCGACATACGCACGCACGTGGCCGCAAAGAAGGGGATTTTTCTGGATTTTTAAATCGAATTAGGCTTCGTTTTGCGATTGCGCCAAGCAGAATTGTGCTTTTGTTTTGCCGGCTCCATAAAGCTGCTCAGAGCGCGAGTGCATTTCAGGTAAATTTAATATTGCAACCAAACTATCGGTGTAACTCTGCAGCATGCACAACTGGAAAAGGATGGCTTGTTCTTTCACTGGCGGGATCAATAGCAAAAGACCATTTATACCACGAAGTTAATTTTTATTGTTAATAAACAATATACTTTGTGAATTGCTGGAAATTGGATGTTAATTAAAATATTTGTGTTATAAGCCGAGCAAAAAAATTCACAGAAAAACAGAATGATATGGTTTATATAATCTCTTTTTATCTTTAAGTTAAATTTTTACATTAACAAAAGAAATATATGTGTATATCCTTTTGGATTAGAAAAATCTAGTGGCTGCTTGGGGTATATAATAAAATATTACTATATAAACAAATACTTAAACCGGTATGGACATATGGCATAAAGCTTTGGGGTTGTGGAAAAAAGACTAACATCCCTATCGTCCAGAGATTCCAGAATAAACTGCCAAGAAACATAGCAAATGTTTCTTACTGCTTTAGAAACAACTGGACATCGCTTACCAGACCATAACTCTGTTCACCAAAAGTTATTAGCAATAACTTATTTACACATTTGTTTATTGTGTAAATAAGTTATTAGTGTCAAAGGAATGCTAGTGAGTAAATTCTTAGTTTAAAGATATTCGAATTTCTTATAAAAACACACTAAACTATTTTCAGTCTTTTCAATTGGTTTGTCGTACGACTCTCTTTCAGTTTTGTCTATGTTGTGTTAATATTTTTTAAGATTATATATGTTTTATAATTCATATCTTTCAATATCTAACGCATGTACTGTAATCTTATTGTTAGCTTTCCTGGTGCATTTTTCCATGTCATAGTGTCTTAGTGTCTCTTCTTCTTATTTCATTCTTTGAGGGGGTTCTTTCTTCCTGTATTTTTGCTTACTTGGTCCATTCATCTGACTTTTAGCATTGCTATACAAACAGCTTTAAAAATAATTTTATTTTTTTTAGTGAAATCATATTAGGTATTAGTAAATTCTTCTCTTTGTTAAAAGATGCCTTTGTCTGTCTAATTTTGTTTATTATCTCTGTGTTGCTTTTTCCGTTTTTTGTTGTTGCTTCCTAAATATCAAAAATTTTCAACGTTTTGGAATTGTTGTCCTTCTAAAAGACCGTTGTGTTGTCACTTTAGTTTATGATTTATTTATTTTGATGGTGTGGTCTGTGTTTTCATAAGCGCGTATTCTAATCTTCCTTGTTTTGGACCAGCATTGCTACACCATTTGAATATTTTAACGTATATATTTTCCTTTGTTGCATTTTTACGTTTGCTCCGTCTCTAAATCGAGGCAGCGCGCTAAATAACAATAGCGAAGACCACGGCTTTTCCCAATTTTTGTTTTTTTCTGTAATTGTCCATTGGAGGCTATTGCCTCCTGTTTTTTTTTTTTGTAGAAAGGGTTTCTCTCCGAGTCCAATTCTTGATAGCGCTATCAAACGTCCTTTTTTATTATTAATAATGCTGGTATTGCTTCTGAAGTGCCCGAGCTTTCTAAATCCAAAATTATTTTCTCTAAGGTATTTTAACTATTTTTGCTGTGCGTCATATTAGGCTTATTGACATTTCTACTTCCCTTTTTTGGAATCGGTATAATGATGTTGTTTTTGAAGTTTTTTAGTGTAGTTCGTATCTTCTCCGTAATCATCGATTTTGTCATCGTCATAGCGCCAGTCTTCATTTTTGTCTTTGCATAGTTTTTTATATAATTTTTCCAATTGTTCGTTATTTCCTGTAGTTACATAGTGATTTGATTCTTTTCATTTTTTAAAATTCTGTAAAATGCTTTTATATTTTTGTAGGCAGTATTTTATTGGATTCTATATCTTGGCATCTTTTGAATTATTTTATTGCTTATTACTCCATTTTTTTGTTGTCCTTAGATCGGTGTGTCATTTTTAAATAGTCTTCATTCTCTTGTTAGATCTAAGATTGCTGTGATTATCTATATTTTAGTTTTTGTAGCTCTAGCTTAAACGATTGTTGCACTGTATTCTTTAGTAATTGCTATGATTTTTTTACTTCTTATGGTTAGAGCAGTTATCATAAGCTGTAATTTTTCTAACTGGTGGGAATTACTTAGAAGCTTAAACTAAATCAAAAGCAATCTAGACAGCATCTGCGTTTTTTGATTCCTTATATACTTGTAGGAAGTCAATATGGATTAGTTAACTATGACGTTAGAATGGAGTTATTTACTACTTTAGATGATGAATTTTAGCGTTTTGCAATCCTAATTTCATAAGAAGCAACTTAAAACCACCAGGGAGCCACATATATGACTTCCAAAGAAGACGACGGCCTAACTGTGTTAGGCGTGGTTAGTGCTTAGATGGTTGGCCGCTAGGGATACGATGCATATATCGCATCAAACCAATCCCTGCTTGATAACCACAAAGAAGAATGTATTAATATGACTTGTAAAAGAAGAACGAGTTCTAAGTATATCTGATAAGACCTGCTCACAAGTTTACTATTTTGATTGTAATACAGACGTTTCCATGAATATTTAATTTAGGACAAACTTTTTAATCAAAACTAGCAAAACTTTTATTTTTTACGGTGAAATAATTTATAAAATAACTAAATAGAAAGAAAATGTAGGTTTATATCATCGCAGTCTGTTCTAAATAAAATGTTTTTTTTTCATCTGCTAAGTAATCAGTGTAGGCGGTGCAGAATTTTCAATAGGTGAAAGGTTGTGCGGGCTGTAGATTACTCGCTTTAGTAAATTAGAGCCATTTCCATACTGAAAACTGATAGATGAATCGCACAACCACAGTTCACGGCCACCTGAACAACGCGTTTTTGAGTTTCCACTTTCAATCAGAGTCCTTTCATTGGGCCTTCTCCAGAATCGGACAAGAAAGTAAACGAACCGTAGCGGACGCTTACAAATACCAAACGAACTGAACATTTTTCCGGTCGAAAGGCGTCTTCCGAATACAGAAATCGAGGCGAGCTTAATTAAAAATCGCAGTCGCACAAAAAATTTGCGGATTTTAAAAACTAATTACGGCTTCAAACTTTTGATGAACGCGTGTTCGAGAGCTGCCCGCGGCCGCTCGCCGCCGCAACTTCGACGCCGGCGGCGCAGCGCCGGGGCGCTGGAGAAGTCCATGTCCAGTGAGGTGTATCATGGAGGTTCTCGTGGGCGACGGTGTCGAATCTGCATGCGGCTCAGAGCCGATATTTTTCCGTTTCGCGCTCCGTGATGTGAAAATGACGTTGCGACAGCGTTTTGCATGACAAAGGACTACTTGACAGGCCTGTAAATATACGGGGAATTATTCATGAAAGCGCGATATGGGGCGCTTCGCTGACAGTACGGTGGCGCATGGGTGCACTTTCAAACGCCGCATGTCGAATGTGAGCGGGTCTGGACGGATATAGATCTCGATCTCGCCAGACGCATCCTAGGAGCGGCGATACACCCTTTATGAATCGATTGGCCCAGGGGCGCAGCCCGAGGCCGCCGACAGGACTCCTCCTGACAATAATTTTTGATAATGCGGCGGGTCTTGCATTTACAAATTCCGTTAAGAGCGCTATAAAGTGTCGGATGCCACGAGCGTAAGCGCGTTAGCATACATTACGGAGTGACAGGGCGGCCTTTGTTCGCGATCGAGACAAGCTAATGTCATCCCGAGGCACATTTGCCGAAGACAATCCTATTTGCTGTCAAATTGCAGCCGGAATCGCTTTAACCGCTGCGAGCTTAAAGCTCGGTTTCCGCTTTTTATCGGTGCTCCTTTGTGGGGCCGCGCTGTATAAAAAGTGCCAGCGAATAGAAAAATGCGCGAGACGGGTCGGAGGTACCTCAAACGAGAGCAAATTCAATTGCAGTACGACAAAGCTCGATAGAAATCCTCCACAAAAGCCTTCGGCTTTAATTGCCCAGGAATGAGCGCCTTGAGGGGCAAATGATCATGACTGCAGCAGGATATGGATCGGTATCGATAGTAGTAATCAAAATACGACACGGCAAACTCACCGGGACCATCGAATAACCTTGCGTAACCTTGCCAATGTCACGTAGCAAAACAAAGGACTTACCTGTAAAGAAAACATAATTAGATAGCTTTCATAGTAGTGTAAAAGAATACAAGGTTGCGTTTGTGAATGGCGCGATTGCTTAAGCGCGAGATCCTCAGACGACGATAAGTCGCCAAATTAAAAACATCTTCACAATTTTTCTGATTGACAGTTCAAGGCTCCGGCCGAGAAAAACTAATTACCGAAGGTATTCTCGCGCCGAAGATTAATTGCACTCACCGGAGAAGGACATTATTAAAGTTCGTTCCCTTACGCATTTTCCCATGCCTCCGAGGACTTCATAAAGTGGAGCGCTCAACAAGTGGATGTCAACGTAAACGACTAAGTGGCCAGATAAAAAACACCCCCTGCGACAATAAAAGACCAGCAAACGCTCCCCCACAAAGAGATAAGCGCGCTCAGTCGGCGAATAAAAGATGACTGCGAAGGACCAAAACGGAAAAGCGATCTGTCGAACCTTCGGATCTTAATTTTCGGCGGTTATGTAAGCGCGCCTTTTACTGCTCTGTTGCGCGAACGCCAAGATCACGAGAAACATTTCTATACAAATTAATAATAATAAGGAACAGCGTTTTCAACATTGGCCTTCTCTCATCCATGATCCCAATAATAATCTCCACTGGCCTCGCTCGCTACTTTCGGCAGTTTTGCATTAACAACTTCCTAATTCACCTCCCCCATCATCCACCGCTCCCGCCCACTTGCATTTGAGCACAATGACAGCACTTTTCCAAGGATTTACAACCCTTTCGCCTTGTTTATATTACTATTGTTGTGTATGGAATTAACGGTTTCATTGTTTACTAGTTTGAACGCATTAAACCGGATGCTCAACGAGACGTTTCATAAAGATAAAAGCAACAAAATTGTTACTACTAATGTATGACAAGAAGTTTAGGGGGTTCATTTAGTTATTGGGGCAAATTGGATGATACAAGACGTTGGTGATGTAACCGAAGGTAAACAAGAACACAGCCAAGGACCAAGCTTCGCATCATTCATTGTATGACAAGCAATCTTCTATTCCATATATCCTTTTATTCAAGTTGTTATTAAGTAAATAAACGATCTGCCAGGCAACAATGATCAAACTAAGTAATAAATCGTAGGATTTCATGCAGATAATTTGATGTACGCAAGTTAGCTTTTAATTTTTTTAAGGGGAGAGGTTTCTCTTAAAATTATATTTATTTTGCGGCAACCAAAATTGAAAATTTTGTCAACTCTAAACATTAATAGCAAATACGTAGGTGAATCAAAAATAAATCAAGAACAGCTTCTGAGCGTTGTAGATAGGGATGGCTGAAGAAAATTTATTCCATAAAGTACCTGGCACTCGTTTTTTTAGTTAGTATCACGAGCAGGAGATACAGGGTATCCCAAAAGGATGTGTAATGACCTTAATCCTTTTTATCTGAAAAGGGTTAAGATAAGACTAATTCTTTTCATATGACCTGATAAATGAAGAGTGGCCACAAAAATATTATTCATTTTCAGTTCAATATGGCTAGTGCTAACCAAAGGACCCAAATAATTAAATTGTGGATACTTTCGATCAAAGACTTGCCATCAACATAAAAAGATTGATTTTCTAATTAATGCCATTTCGACTTAAATGGTTATGTCAATAGACAGAATTACGGGATTTGGGACACAGAAAACCCAGATCTTGCAGTTGCGTGCCTTACACATCCGAAACGCTTAATTATATGGTATGTCTTCAGTTATTTAGGGGTAATTGGTTCAATTTTCATTGAAAATACCATTAACGCACAAGCTTACCGCAAAAAATCTTCGTCAAATTCTTTAGACAGGTAAAGTGAAAAGGTTGAATGAAAGATGTATGATTCCAATAAGATGGGGCTCATCCACATCGAACTGAAGATAATTTGAAAGTCATTTTTGATCATTTTGAAGGCAGAATAATTGCTTTGTATGCCAAATTCAATTAATGGGGCCTATATTCAATTAATAAATTTTTTTTAACCGATTTGTTATTTTTTCTGTAATAAATTTTTATTTGGTGCATCGTGTGGTTGGTTCTTGAATTATTAGGCCGTGGTCAAAGTTCGGAAACTCTTGACGTTTCATCCACAACTGCGGCGGACATCTTCAAAAGAAAATCTTCTAAATATAGTCTGAGAACCAACCACACGATACCGCCGATTAACGGTTGCTGAAATGACTTCTGAGATCGGAATAAATTGAGACAGCGTACAGGTAATCATTTCTGACGCTTGTGGGTACACAACGCCTAGCTCCATACAACAAAATGCTGACTATTTGTTTTGGAGCACAATGTAACAACCTTATTATTAAACAAGTACTTAAGAGGACAAATATTTAACAACGATAGCAAAATTAAAAAACTACTTATCCGTTGCAAAAAGTTTGTTTCTAAATCAGAAGATTATATAAAAAATAATTTTGTAAGTTTGTATTTTTAGTATGTTTAAATAAATTTTTAAACAGTCCGGTTTATATTTGATTCAGCCACGTAATTTTGATATATGCTTGCTTTGTCGAGACAGTAATTATTCAACATTTAATGTGTTATAATAGTATTTTTCACATATATAATTTGTAGATAGTGTAGTAGTAAAGAAATATTTTTTGGTTTAGTTCGATTCCCGATTGGGATTTAATAAAAAAACAAAGTTTTGTTTTTTCTTTGGTCTTAATATTTAACTGCATTTAAGATTTGTTCACGTGTTCGGAATCAGTTTTGCTTCTCATTCTAGCAGGTTGTCTTTAGTAGTATCTAATTGCTTGTTTTCTTTTTCAGTGCATAACCAATCAAATTTTTTGATTTATGGATGGTATTGCTGAAAGCACCCTAAAAAAGACGCAAGTCTACGCAGAAAGAAACATGTTTTGTGAGTACGAGAATCTCAAGTCGAAAGAAAATTGAGGATTTGCTTTGGATTATACTGCATCCTATTTACATTCCGGACCTACAGCCTTGTGATTATAATTTGTTTGGACTAATAAAGATGATGATGATGCGTTCGTGTGTAATTGATGTAAACTCAAAAAAGTCTTTTATTCACATTTTCACTAGTTTTCTCGTTTTATTTCTGACAGTACCTTTCTTTATTTTTTTTTCTTTGGATTTTTCTCATTTCGGGTTTGCCGCTCGTTACTTTAAATATCGTATGTTTTCCCAATCTCCTTCATTTAGTCTTTTCTCTTTCATTATGTTTTAGACATGTTTTCTATTTTATTACTGGTCGACCTCTCCTTATTTCCCCTCTAAAGCGACCAGTTCGTAATTTCTTTGGACCATCGCTCTTCATTTATTTTTTGGACTTACCATTAAAGTGTCATACTTTTCAATATTTTTGTAATTGACCTTTCTATCTCCATCTCTTTTCATATACCTGCGTGTGTGTTGTAAACTTACTCTATGAAATCTAGTTCAACAGTTCTCAATTTATCTCTTATTTCGTCAGACGCCACAGTTCACCTCCACATGCCATAACGTTCTCCACATTGATATTAAATCTCCTTTGTTTTGTGAGGATTCGATCCTATATGAGTCCATTGAGTGTTTTAATTGATATTTTTCCTTTTATTTCTTTATCATAAAGTATTCCCGTCTATTTTATCCGTGCATGATATAATTGCGCCTAAAGATTTGTACTGTGCACAAGCTTTTACTTCCCCTCTCTCCCCATAATTAACTTCCGATACATATCTATATCATTTTGTTGCAGCAAGTCCCCATTTGAGATATTCCACTTTCAGCTTTCTTAGCATGCATGTCATGTCCTCCTCATTATGTGCCACAATTAGCTGGTAATCAGCAAACATAAGTATATGTAATGTCTCTTGTAGGTATTCCCATTGCTCTACATTTTCTATAGCATTGTTCTAATGCTCGTTCTGCCTATATACTGAGCAATATCAGTGACAGTGTGCAGCCTTGTTTCAACCCTTTAGGCATTTTTGGTGTAAAGCTTTAATTATGTTGATCTATTTTCTCTAATTCTCATTCTCATCATTCTACAGTTCATATCTTCTAATACTGTCGTATGCCTTTTCTAAATCCACAAATTTTAAATGGGTGCTAATTTTTTTTGGTTAAGATTTTTTTTAATGATTTATCTGACTTGGTGGATATTGTATACATACGATCTTCCGGATCTAATTCTTTTGCAACATTCGCTTCCTTTATTTCTCTCTCTTGTTACTCATTTTCATTTTTATTTGTTTCTTTTTGCTTCGTCATATATTGCTGTCTTTTATCCTGAAACAGCGCTTGATAGTGTTCTATTCATTTTTGTGGTGTTATTAAACTGATGTTACTTTTATTTTTTGTCTCTTGCCTTAAGTTTCAAATTATCCTCCATACTACTTTAAATTAGTTAAATCCTATTACTTATATTTCTACACATATTATTCCAATGATAATTTTTATCAAGTTCTACTGGTTCCTTTACTTGTCTTTTACATTTTACATATTTCGATCTTGTTATCGGTGTTTTATTGTTTATTTTTTGTATATTCTATGTTTTGTCTCTTGTTCTAATTCTATACTAAATATTTTATTCCTAGTGTCTGGCTTTTCTTAGACCTCTCCCCACTACTATTTTCTCTGTGTTGGATATATCCATGTGTACTTATAAATGTGTTTATGCCCGAAGAAGGTATTGGCCATCATCTACCTATGTTCTCCACATAGGGAGAGCAAATGCTATCCATTTTTATTCACCGCTTTTTCTTCATACCTTCCAACTCTTGGACATTTTCAATAATTGTTATTGTCCTTTTTTCTAATGTCCTTTCCGAATTGAAATTTCACACATTAATTAAATAACTTTTTTCTTTTTTGTAATAGTTTGTACATATCCAATTTTTTGCGTCAAAGATTATCATGCTTCTAATCATTATTGATTCTTTTTGCTCATATTTTCTATATGGTTTTGCATATATTTACTTTTGATCTGCCTAATACTTATTATACTTGTTGCTTTCGGTAATTTTTTGATATACACAATATTTTTTTGACCTCAAAATTTTACTTTTTTTTTAGTCCTAATTAATTTCTATCCAATATGTTCAATTTATTTACTTATATTTTTTGTGATTTGTTTGAATTTCCTTGTTTACACGGACTATGATCTGATGGCTCTTTTTCATCCTAGCTCCGGTTCCATAGACAATAATTGTTAAAAATACATTGTAGTATGTATTTGCTACAGATATCCTTAAGTTAAAGTAAGGCATAGCATAAAAACAGAGACTTGCAAAACACATTAAAGTCGTACTTGAAATTGTCCCTTCATTTTAAATCACATCTTTGGATTCGCCGAGTCGGCTATAATTAATTTCGTTTCCACGCTGCCTCGAGGCGGCGACTCTGAATGCCGAACAACAAAAAATGACAGCATTGCGTCACCCGCTTTTATAATTACGTTAATTATTATGAGTTACGTAAGGCGGCATAAGACTAGCCTCTAATTGAATCGCGCTCCATGAGCATTACTCCGAAGCCATTGCGGTTTTTATACGGCATTGTCACCCAGCGCATTAGCATTTTACTTGGGAATGCTTTGAGATTGCGCTGCCTTTCCAAGGAATACCGTACTGCGACATCATTTAACAACGATTTATGTTGTTACATAAATAATGCATATTAATAACACAAGAAATGTAATCGATCGTAAATGAGCATCAGTGATGCATGTAGATCTCCAGGTCAGACTCTTTGTGAGTTCCCCTTACGAGCCCGACCGCACGTTTACAACAATTAGTAGCCCCGTTAAAGGATGAAACTGTTCCAAGATTAAAATGAAAATGACTGAATTTCGTTGGACAACAGCTGCGACCCCCGTGGCGACTTGGAGCAGCGGCCTCGGACATAATAACAACAAAACATTGTCCCAAGCAACCCGCAGAGATATTTTAATTAAATGTATCGGGTTTTAAGGACCTCGAAACAAAACCGGACGCACCGTTCCTTGAAATTCATTCTTCATCGAAATCGCTTCTCTACATACGGATAGTAGACATCTGATTGTCCTATTTACCGGTCAATTTAAAAGTAGGGGTTGCTGTGGAACTTTAGCGGTCGCCGCGTTGGTGCGCGCTGAGGATTTATGCATGTACCCAATTATGAAAGTTTAAAATGGAACCGGAACCGGAACGCATGGCCAAAAAGGCTCTCCGTTTCATGCGCGAAGAGAAACTTGGCTGTCACAGAATAATTCAGATTATCCGCAGGCGAGCAGGTTGTCAGTATTGCTGCGCGAGCGATTAGTTTCGAAGCTATCACGAATTAAAGGACCTCCTCGCTTCAAATTAATAGCCTTCGAAGGTCCAAAAATTTACCTGACGAAACCTTGCTACATTTGACAGGTGGGCATTAGTTTTACGAGGGTTGGAATTAGTGCAATTTACTATCGTTATTCATTCAAAGCTCGAATTTGCGGTCTGCTCATTTTTAAGTATACCGTCTAGCGCCGATACTGATAGGCGTTTAAAATTAGCGCAATTTAAATGACAGATTAACGTATCTACGCGGGCAACATTCATAACCACCTTTAGTGTGCGCAAGAAAACTGCGGTATGGGGGTTTTGTGATTTTTTATAGACAAGCACCCCTAAACGATACGAATTAAATTTATCGTATGGCGGTCTTTTGATGACCTTTTTTGTTATTTGAGTCCCCAATTTAAAAATTAAAATCAATCAATTTATTATTTTTAAATTAATTTGGCGCTTGTTTGATGGACTTTATATTTTAGTTTAAAATCCGACTGTCCTTAAGTCAAACATCTTTTGAGTGTGGAAAGTCACTACATACAATTATATTGATAATACTAATTCAACCATTCAATAAATCCAAAACATCACGTATATGGATAGATAAAGATTTACCTAGATACAAAATACTGCTATAAAATCAAACGTACCCTAGCTTTACACAGCATTGAGATACAGATAATATTGATATATAGTTGCAATAGTCAAATCTTGAAGTTCTAAGTTACGTTGTGTCTCTTGTCAAGTTTGCTTATTTAACATGAAGTTGGGTGACAAGGAAACCATACTGCTGTAATAGCATTACATAAGTGTGAAACTGAAAAATGTGTAATCTTTAAGACCCTTGAATACCTCTAGGCATTAGCCGTAATGTTTAATGAGACTGGAGATGTCTAGGATCGTCCAAGATCTGTAAGACCACGTTCAGTTCGGACTGTTTAGGTAGTTTTAACAAAATCGTCTTTGTAAGTAGAAAATTATGTCTCGGGAGATGCAAATTTCCAAAACTTTAATGTCTCGTATTATTAAACAAAACTTAGGACTAGTTGCTTAGAAATGACATACGAGACGTTTGCTGACATATACTTCAAAGAAAGGTAGGAGAGAAAAGCAAAGAACTTGTTGAATGAGTACGCGCATGATGGCCACAGAAAAATGTTGACAGTGGAGGAACCTTTCAACAAACAAAATGACAAGGTATATGCTAAGTTGTTGAAAGAAGCATTTCAGCTAGTGCCAAGGGTTCAGAAAGGCCATCATCCACCAGCTGTAATGATTCGATGGGAGTGTATTATGATAAAGTACCCGACATTCATTTTTGTGAAAAGAAAGTCAAAACTTCAGCCGCTGCGTGTCAATAAAATATTTTGGAAGCTGCAAACTTCTAAACCGCACGTTCTTTCAAAGTGAGTCTTGCATCTTCCAGCAAAACTCCGCAACCACCCACAAAGTACGACCCATTCAAACTTGGCTAGGCTACAATGTGCCTCATTTTCTAACAGTAGACAATTAGCCTTCTGATAGCTCAGATATCACTCCATTAGATGACAAATTATGAACAGTTTTAGAAGGCATAGCTTGCTGAAAAAGGCATCTTAATGTCGATTCTTTGAAGCGAGCTCTGACGGCTGCAGTCAATACTTTTCCAATTGATGTAGTCGCCCAGACATTTTAAAGGTTGTGTAAAGGCTAAAGCTAGCCATTTTGAATAAACCCGTTGTAATTAAACTTATAAATAACCATTTAATGAATCCTGAAAATATTATGCAAAAATAGTTTTATTTTGGCGTTCTAATCAGTGTGTAACAATATTTATACTATGTATACTGCCAGATAAAATGTCACGTGAAGGTAAATTTACATAATTTGTACCTTATTGTGGATATTATTAAAGAAATCATCTTGCATCTTATTATAGTTTATAGATAATTTTTAGTACAGTCTATCAGCGAATACAAAATTTCCATCATCTACAGGTGGCGTGACGTTAGTTTGCACTTGTTGAATTTATTCGTTTTAAAGCAAGTGTGACTTTTATCGATATCAGATTTCTGCAAAAATAAAACAAAATAACGCTACTTCGTGATTTTCAAACTGTAGACTTGAGGTAGCTTCGAAAATTTTTCGCAATTTTTAAGTGTAGTGATAAAAATGAAATCGACGAGTAAGTTGTTCTCTCTTTTAGGTGAATGATCTTCTGAGTTGATTTTTAAAATACGGAAATATGTAAAAACCCAATGTAAAATTTTATATATGAGGGTTGAGATATAAGTCACGGCAACTATTTTGTTTTTTCAAAGGTAACGTATGGTATCACAAGGAAGCCGTTCATTCATAGTTTATGTCCACAACACAAGATGGCTCTTTGATCTGTAATTGCACAGAGAGCAATGTTAAATCAGTTGTCAGTCAACTGCCATGCGAGAATATGAGCGCGGATGGAAAATATGAAATATGCAAATGAAGGACGAAATATACGTGCGTTTAACCACCCGCCTATGTTGTTCTCCTCATGGCTCTTCAGGTAGGTGACATAATATTATAGGTTTCATGTTACAGAATAACGCCGTTCGTTGCCAGTCGCTGGTTGCTTCGTGTCTTCACCTCAGGATTATTTGGTATGGGAAGAGCATGATTTCCGACTATTCTACTCAGGTCACATCCATACTGACATCTGATTTAACATTGCTCTCTGTACAATCACAGAACATTTTATAGTCATCTTGTGTTGTGGACACAAACTATGAATGCACGGCTTCCTAGAGACCGTCCTTTACCTTTGCAAGAAAATTGCCGTAACTTATGTTCCAACCTTCGTATCCTGTTATAATCGGTGCAGACTGTAAATTCATTCATATATACAAAAATAACAATAATTTTTTTTTAAATTAAGACATCAAAAATTGTTTTACTATAAACTAAAGTCGGGTATTATATATTTGTCTCTGTTATCAAATATTGACAATGTAGAAAATATACTTTTGTAATTTGCCTTTAATGTATTATTTGATAAATTGTAATCAGTTTATAAGAAAAAAATTTGTATAGGGAACGAATATTAACTATAAGGACAAACATGTGCCCGAAAATATGTGTTCTATATTGTTTTTCGTATCAGTAAAAACCCAGTTACGGTGTGTTTATACGTTTCTCTTGCAAATCAACTCCTAAATAGGTGTATGTTGTGAAGCGCTGTTAAAATGGATGTTACTTCTATCAGGAACAAACAGACATGATTCATAAGTATGAAAAAGGAAATGGAAATGATCGGAAGTAACCTAAACTTCACATACAGCAACCGAATATTTGAGTTGGAAGCTCATATCTTACAAGACATTGAGGCTAATACTAGTACAAGCTATAGATAAGTGACCCGGTAGTATGATGTATACTACACGATTGTGTTGAGTATCCTACACGAGAACCATTACTATCCCTACTACTTGAAACTGCACAGGAAAAGAAAATTTACACCAATCTACTATCATTATGGAATTTCAGCCGTCAATTCTTTTCATAATGAAGTAACCCTTGATAAAGAATCCCACTGAAATGGTTGAAGCTCAGCAACGATTTAGCATCAATGTTTGGCTTGGGATTATTAGTGAACACCTAGTTGAACCAGTCGTACTCTCAAAACGCCTCAATGGTTCAATACATCTTAATTCCTGAGATATTCTGCCTTCATTGCTTGTACATGTGGTTAATGCATGACGGAACTCCGGTTCACTTTAATGTTGAGGTTTGGCAGGATTTCAGCGACAAATGTCTGTTGGGCCACTTGAAAAGTATTATGTATGCTGAGCTAGTTCGTGGTGTGCAATTAAGCGATATATCACTGTAACCTAGAACACTATCTGGTTACAACCCGGAAACTTACTCTAAAGTTGTCAGAAACAATGACACATAGTCTTGCAATATAATGTGATGTAATAATCCAGTATTCAGTACTGACTCCACATTTTTGGACATGTATTCGTACAAATCCCCTGAAGTTTCATCCTGTATGTGAGTTGAATGGTAAATTCGTTCTATTTCTGTTAGTGAAAAAAAATAAAAAATTCTCCAGTTTTTGAAAAATTGGCTCAAAAAGTTTAATACAATGGAACAACAAAATTCCAGAACATCAATTTGATTCCGTTACAAACAGAACGATGGACTATGTGATTTCTTGATTAAACAAGGTAGTGAATACACTGTTTTGAATCCTAGTGAAGTATTCTTAGACCTTTCTTGCACTTACATAAAATTCAGATTTATTATAGTAGCTACATTTGTGTACTACACGGCATTTCATACTGATTTGGCATCAATTTCTAGGAATTTGCAGGTTAGAGTAATAACATTACTCTGTAACATTACCCTTACTGAACGACGGAAATTTAAATAATCCTTAAACAACAAGGCACTGTTGTACAAAACCACGCTGAAATCAGTTTGAACCTATGGAACCCAACTGCGGGATATTGCCAGTATCGTATCACTGTACTACAATGAGGTTATCCAGCATGATATCCCCTTGGAATTTTCCAAAAAAAAGTTATTTATCAGTTTAGTGATAAGTATAATGAAGTAGTATTAGCGCATCCAAATGTTTCAGCCAACCAGTTTAGTGAGTTTGATAACAATGCTATCTAAACTCTATACTTCAGTTATATTCCAAAAAATGTTATACAAAATTGCGATTACCTTTTGGCACATTTTATTGGATTGCCAAATTAAGGATAATATTTTACAACACTTTTCATGTAACCCTCGTATTAAGAGTATTAAGAGATTGCCGCTTTCGGTTTTTAAAGTTACTACCGTACACAACAGACGGGTAGCGCTAATCAAATAAGATTCAAAAAATGACTTTTACTTTGAATACAAAGACAGTGTTGAGTTCTGTAGATTTACTGTGTAGTCGCCTTACGCGTTTGGTTGATTTGCAGCGACAAGCAATTATTGCAAACAATTCGACACAAAATTGCCTGTCAATTTACCGTGTCATTGTTTAAATACCCCTTTTATTCTGCAGTTAAATGCATGAAAATGTTGCTATTGGAAGTTAATTTCATGTTACAAACTGCACATTTCACTTTGTATTTATTTATCGTGGAAACGCGGTAATTTGTTTCTTTATTTGATTTGATTCATAGCATATTATGTTTTTATTTGTTTTACTACACGAAAGTAAATTAATCAAATACATGGTACATTGTATGCATATTACACTATTATGCAACTAGGAATTCTATCTTTTTATTGAAATATGCCGTGGAAAGGTGTGAAAACTATTACACTACCAGGTTGTAAAAAAGTTCCTTAACACTTGCGAAAATGTTCAGTTTTCGTGTTTATAGCCATATCTTTGGATCCTAGAAAATAATTAACAAAATTGCATTTTTAGTTATGATCCGCTATCGCTAAAAACGGGAACTATCAACATTACGTTTCCGTCGATCGTTTGTTTTAGATGAAGAAAACTTGTAAGCCGCTTTGGATGCCAAATCTTCATCAAGTACTTGCAATTTGTCAACTGAACATGGCATCTCGCACATGACATTTGCGTCAACTCAATTTTCTACACAAGAAGCCAAGACAAGATCCTCATAAACCGTTTGATGTTGCTGGATGGTTGCTTATGGAAGTGCATCATAATTTGTGATACAAAATGGGTTTACCTTATTGTTGTGGGGACTGGTGTTCACAGCTACTTCTGAGTTTCACTTTCTTCTTGGTCTTCCTCCTTTTATTTTCCTCGGTCTGCGTTTCCAATATAATTTCCACTTTATTATGGCCCCTTCTCACTGGGTGTCCCAACCACCTCAGCAGCTGCGTTTCAACTTTTTTTTATTATACTTTTTATTTTTAAATTGCTTCATATTATCCCACTCCTTATCGATTTTTGTCACTCCTTTCATTTTACACGCAGTAATTTTATTTCTTAGATAACCGGTATGTACTCATGCTTCGGTTCTATAATTTGCCACCAGGACCGACTCACAGACTTTAATTTTTGTTTCGTTTGGTAGTTCCTTTTTATTGAAGTATGGATTATATAATATTCTGTATAGTCTCGTTACTCTTTTCATTCTATTTATTATTTCTTCATTTAGACTGTCCTGCGGCTCGGTAATTGTTCCGAGGTATTTTAATTTGTTCACCTGTGCAATAGCAGTATCCCTTGTTCTCCCATATGTTGTAGCATCTCTGGTCTTATCTCGTCTATTCCTGGGGCCCTTCTAATTTTCAGTTTTTTCCATCTTTCCATTATATCATTATCTTTTGTTATTTATTTATTTTTGATGTTTTTTAGAGTTTTCTTTTTATATTTTCTTAGGGTACGGTATAGTAGTTTTGGGTTCCCTTCTGCCTTTTTTCCATTTGATTTCCAAATATTCCCAAGTGTTCTTACTTTTTCTCTCTAAGTTTGGTATTTTTCGTAGTATTTTTTACTATTGTATTCGAAGTATTCTATTCTATGTTCTGTTTCCATGGGGAGAACATAGAAACAGAGGAAGACCCTTCAAGAGGTGGGCGGATGACATAAAAATGCAAGCTGGACTAACATGGAACAGATTAGCACAAGACCGCATTAAATGGAGAAATATGGGAGAGGCTTATATCCGTAAATGGGTAGAAGAAAGCTAATGATGATGATGATGATGATGATCCGAAGTATTCTATTTCCTTCATTGCTTATATATTATCATAATTGTATAATATTCTGATTCTATCTGAATTTCTAGTCTCATTATTTTTTACAGTATTCATTTCTATTCTCTCATACTTTGATAATTTTTCTTATGTATAATACATCCTACTAAATGCTTGTGTGTGCCGGTTTGTCTCTACTCCCTTGTATATTAACAAATATGCTTCCTCCAGTACAACGGTTCCTTCTTCTTTGTTTTCGTTATTGCAAGTGTATCTATACCGCTCCCTTCTATGATGTCAGCTAGCTCCAGTT
The DNA here is from genome assembly GCA_036346155.1 of Sinelater perroti. Lineage (NCBI taxonomy): Eukaryota > Metazoa > Arthropoda > Insecta > Coleoptera > Elateridae > Sinelater > Sinelater perroti. Next base: position 768,469 of record JARFIY010000346.1, on the reverse strand, counting down.
CTTTTTCTTTTCTCCCTATAGTTTGGACATGGTGGGTTGCCAATTGTTTCCTAAATTTGTCTTCTTTCAATTCCTTTTTCCTCATTTGTGAAATCATTTTTAAATTTTCCTTGTTTATTTTTGCCTTTTTTATCTTTTGTTTTGTCCTTCCGTTTCTTTCCTTTCTTTAGTTCTTTGAATCTTTTTCTGTTTGGCTTAATTCTATCAAATTTTTTCTTTAATCTTCCTATTCCCAAATTTTTCCATTTATCGTTATTTTTCTATAGCTAATTTTTAATATTATTCCCTTTGGCATTTTTCTTTTCCGCGTTTGCGTATATTTTTTCCTTCTCTTTCTTTGTGGTCATTATTAATATATATTTTCTCTTTAAAATTTCTTAAATTATATTTTGTTTTGAATATTTTAATTTTTCCTTTCCAGTTTTCTACTTCCACCACACAAGTTTTTTTCTTATATTCTTTTAGCGTTTGTTACCTTCGTTTCTGTATTTATTTCTAGTTTTATAAAATCCTCCATTTTGTATTTGAACTCCAAATTCTCCTTGGCAGATGGTTTAATTCCTGTTATTATTAAGTTGTTCTACTTTTCATCCTTTACCAGCAGTTCCATTTTGTTGTAATCCTTTTATCATTTTTTTTTCTGCTTTGTTTTCTTCTAGCATTGCTCCCGTCCTATTCTTTTGTTTTTTTTTGGTTATTATTTATCTGTTTATCTTTTCTCATATCATTTAATAAATCTTTTATAACATCCATTTTCTTCATTTGCTTTCTTACTCTTATCCGGGGTTCTTTTGCCAATTTACTTCTCTGAAAAATTGTATTAGCGCTTCCGGAGCTTTTTACGTCCCTTTTTCCATTTTTATCTTCGCTTTCTATATTTTCTAATCTAGTTTCTTGCATACGGTTGTTCATATCAATTTTTATAAACTTTTGCTAAAACCTTTGTGCTAAAAATGTTTGCCCGCACCGTTAAATTCGAATACATTTCCCTTTTATCACACTTATTATTATCATATTTATTGCCTAATCGTTCACATTTTGGTTGTTTTTATTGCTTTATTACTGAAAATAAGAATAATACGCGAGTTAAACATTATTAATATATAAAGTAAAAGTAGTAATAATTACGCCCGCGTAGGGATAAGGCTCACAAACTACAAGGTCAAGGTTTCCATATGTTCTTATTCATTGACTGATCGTTGCACACCATCTCTGATACGGGTCGATGCAGCAAGCACCATGCCTTAGATGACCCTTTGTTCGAAATGAACTCAGATACTCAATTATTTTTACTACCCGAGTAATCCACCTGTATTAATATAATAATAAAATACTTGTTAGTCACATTGTAACAAATAGATTTGACTATAATCAATTACTTTCCATGACTGATCACTATTTGCAAACAATCATCACTGTTATCATTATATAATAATCTCTTTAGCTTTTATGTTAATAGTTAATATGCTGGTCGTTCTTTATTTTTTCTCTTATGTTCTAACTAGCAGGTAAAATAATTGACCCTCAATTAAGTTAAATCCAAACCTAATTTAATTTTTCCGCTAAAGTGCTAGGGCTTGATCGATGTAGGAACGGAGCTGCAGCTCGGCCGCACTATAATTTTATCAGAGTGCGTTTCAGTTGTCCCGAGATTATCAGCCTTGAACTTTCAATTTAAATGTGTAATTTGCGAAGGTTATTTATGGTTAACCTGTCCGGGTTCTATCAGATACCATATGCAATTTTCTATCTCGAATGTGGTGTTATTTACGGTGCGCGATGGAGTTTTTCCGCTCCTCGGGAGAACTGCTGACGAACCTCCGCTTCGTTTATGTGTTAATAGTTCCGTGCTTTCCGAGAGTGTGATGTATTATTACTCGGCGCATTCGCTGCGCCGTTGCACGATATGATTGCAACGACAGCGCGCACCTGCAGTGACATCAGCCCACGACAGACACTGCAATCACTGGATGGTATCTCCAGCTCGCCACTGTCATGAATAACTGAGGTATTCGTGTTATTATGGTATTCATAATGGCTACTTGGAACTTGAACACCATTTCGTGGGCCTCGTTGTCTGCATGTTTTCTGCTGTTCCTTTTGTAAACGCTTTTCCAGATTCAGAACTTTCTATGGGAATAAACCTTTCAGCAACATAAGTGGTAATTTTAGTTAGCTTAAAAAATAACAAACAGGATAGTACTACAGTTTTGTTCATGGGTGTATGGAACGCAAAGATGTTTTATATCTCAAATGCAATTTTTTGCATGTTACTTGATTTCAACTTTTTGGTTTTCAAAATGACAAGCTATGGTCAAAAATATACAAATATATATAATTAATAGGAAACAAAACAACGACAAACGATAAGGTGCACGAGTGCAACGACATTATGCATTCGACAGGTTAGGCTCTTCTTATTGATTGTTGTTTCCAAAAGAGTTCTTTAGAAGATAGTATTAATATAATAAATATTAAATCAATCTAGACACATACAGACAACTGGAGGCGACCACGTCTAATCAGTTGGCAGTAAAATCGTTTCTAAACATTACCTTTTCAACAGCGCCAGTCCTTTCTTCCCTTTTTCAAATCTGTTTCAATATCGCCGAGTTCCACATTTCGGCCACGGCGCGTCTTTAATTTGTAGAAATTTAACGAGTTGCCATTATGCCCGGCTATAGAAAATTATGAAAGGTCCGCATAATTCGGTAATTGATGGATCGACAATTAATGGCTGCTGCATACAAGCAGCGCCAGTTGCTGCCTCTCGGATTTCGACATTTGTTGAACCTGTCGCGATAAAAGGAAGTCTGAATAGAAAGAAATTCTGGAGTTATAAAGTGCACCTTGCCGGCAAAGACCACATCTGCTGAACGCTGCCCGCCGCGTAATCATTTAACGGTGGCACTTTTGGTGGACATGGTCTTTGAAGTCCTTCGTCTTTTGAATTCGGATACAACAAATACGCTAATCAAAGCCGTTCGGCGTTTACTGAATAAGTCTGCGCTGTAAAACGAGCGAGTGTTTGTTTATCATAACGTACCTTTCCTTGTTTTGTACTTCCAAACTTGCAAACGCTGTTCTTCAACAATTGTCTTGTTTAGCACTTGCGTAATAAACAAAGTTGTGCGAATTATCCTTAGGAGAACTATTTTCAGAAACATAGTTGTTAGAGGGATGCCTAAATACACCCAGTTCACCTGTACTGTAACTAAATCCAACAAAGCAGCAGTGTGTTGTTAATTAGTTACCGTAAATACAATATTAAGACATGGAAAATCAGCGATTGTACCGTAATACCAATGAATTGTATTGTAGAGCTGATCAATAGATAATTGTTACGCATAATATAATAGAGAAATTATAAGCCAAACAGATATTTTTGCTTAGTAGATCTTTTTGCGTGGAGGCGTGCTTTTACGAGTCGCAGAGGTCAGTACTGACAGCCTACATACATATAAATACGAACTGATATATAATTTACTCGTCCAAGCATCCTTTTATGAAGTAAAAAGATGCCTTAAAGCAAAAAATCGTGTTGCAGCTAACGTGGGATAATTATACTTTTATATTTTAAGAATAGAAATTTAATTGTACAATAATTGTATTGTAATTTTAACATTTATTATTGTAATCTTATCTTGGCGTACCAAAGATATGCACGGGGGTTATCAGATATAAAAAAGAACTTAAAATTACTAATAACAAATAGTTTTAAAATAAATGAATTTAATTTAATTTGAACCATTTTAAAGCAAATTGGATGTTTTATGACTTAATTGTAAGTATAGTTTGTTGTAGATAGATCTGAAATTTTTATCAATTGAATAATTCCCAGTATTTGACCTAACAGGCGCCTTCCCATCTTAAACGAGGGTTTCCCGCTTTGAGTTCTAACTTTAAATAGTAGTAGTGATGCTTTTTTTGTTTAGTTGTTAGCAAAGCGTTCACTCTAAGCGACTGGGGTTTGCTGTTCTGTTAACATTGTTTCCAAAATGGTGTGGTGAAAGTTGGTTCTAAAAACTCAGAGATAAACATGAGAAATCTATGTTTTTTACCTAGAAAATAATATTGGTTCAACAATATCCACAGCCACTAAAAACAATCTCATTGATTTCGTTCTCTTTACTTCAACTTCCAGGAGAATGAACAAAATCTAATAAAATATTATCGCAATGACTTAATTATCCTTGTAATTCCATACTATTATTGCAATTATTGTAGCCTTTCAAAAATTATTGCACGAATAATGATATTACGTGAACATACTTGTTTTATGGTAAGATGGATGTAGAACAAAAAAATTGTAATAGGTGCCCAACATCGTTTGGAACAAACCGTTAGATAAATTGTAAATTCTTTATAACAACTAAATGAACGATGATGATGACAAAAAAAAAACACGAGTAGAATATCCTGGATATTAGCATTTGGGGTGCATTATCAAAAAAAAAAAGATCTAAGAATCTTTATAAGAAGGCAAATTTACAAATACAATTGATGAGATAGCGAAAAACATTTGATTAATTCTTTCAAAAATAATCAACTCTCAGAAAAAAAGGTGTTAGTATCGAGAAGAGATTATAATAATAGAGGAAAAAGCAGAATAAGAGGACCCCGAATTATAATTAAAAGATATCTGAAATACGGACAAGAGTTAATTGTGCACGTTTCTGGATCTTCAAATTCTACATCGTTTAACCCTTAATGTTCAGTATTAAGTTCAATGCCCCAAAAAGTGATCCGTAAAAAGTTTCGATCAAATCTAGTTCTCAGAGTAAAATAAAAGCAGCATTAAAGTGCAATAGGAAGAGTAATGTTTGAATAAAGTAAGGAAGAAACCATACCCATCCCAATTTCCTGTTAATCAAAGAAGAAAAATTTAAGTTTGTAACAATGATTAATTAAAAGTAAGGTAAAGTGAGTGATCTAAGAGGGTTGTTGACGATATGAAAACATCCCACACCCAAACATCGTTATGACGTTATGATGTAGTAGTTAAATTTGTTGAGTGACAATTCCAAAAAGAGTCTGTTCTGAGTATTTGCTAGAAACCAGAACCAGGATCCTTCTTATTCGTAGTTTCTTAATATAAAAATGTTGGTCTATCACAATCTTACAGCAGTGTCATAAATAACAGCAACTTGCATAATTGCATCATTTGTATAGTTGTAGTATCTTCAGAAAAAACAAAAAAAGTTGGCAAGTCTTGTAGATCACGGGTCTCAAACATAACTATATGGATGTAAAAAAAAACTATTCTTGAAGGTAATGAATCAAAGAGGTATCTTGATTAAAAGTTGAGCTAATCTGAGAAGGAAAACTAAAATTTGCTGTGTAGATGACTTCACTAGAAAAATATTTAACCAACTCACACTGGTAATGAAGTGTAATCTCCCGCGATGTCTATTTAAAATTAAGCACGAATTTTTATCAGTTAAGAGTAAGTTTAATATGTGTATATAGTAAAACTATTGGTCATCCTAATACCTAGTTTTTGTCTCAAAGAAATTTGGCCAGTCTATAGCACCACTATATAGTTATAGCGCTGTACCAACTGTTTAAACGGTACTTCTAAAATTTTAGTTTGTAATACAATTGCACAATTATACAGGAGAAGACCATAGGGGGGCTGGCTATGTCTCCTTCCCCCAAAGTGTTCAGGAAAATTTAAAAAATCTATAATACAATAGGAGTTTGAATGTATTGTCACAAGTAAATGCAGAGCAGACCACACCATCTATTGTAGTCTGTATGTAGTTGTGGGTATTTTTATAACGTAAATAAAAAAACAGGCTAAAATGGTGCCTGTTTTCGACAACGATAAATTCGCAAACTGGCAACATCGAAAGTGTCAATTTGTAAATATTTCGGATAGCGGGCTTAATTTTGTGGTTAGCTCTTTATGTGCAACATAATTTGAAGATTTTTCTAACTTTTAAGATGCTAGAATTATTTTAATTGTTTGCGGTTAGAAGAATTTACACAGTTACAGGTAAAATTAAAAATCGTTTGGATTTAGTTTGACTAACATTTAAATTATTTTCAGGTTGCTGGTCGCATGCAGTACGATAGCTGATATTAATTTAAATTAAGGTATACAATGCACCCAGAATGCGAATTATAGTAGCAGGCTGGAATCAAGGTGCAGCCGTAATAGTAGCTAGAAGAATTGCAAACAAGATATACAGCTGTAAAATAACTTGTGAGCGTACAAAACCATTTGACGACCCTATATTTCAAAAAACTGTAACAAGAGGCATAGAAGTATGCCTTCTACAATTACCAAATGAATTCTTTTAACGAAGCGGATCAGCCTCATAAGGAAATGCAAAAGAAAGTGGGCCCACAATAACAGAAAGAAATGAAAGACATTCTAATGAATACCATCACAAATTGTATTTAGGGTATAAAAATTTTTTTTCTGGCATTGAAATCGATTATTATCAAATATAGAAGAAAAAGGGCACTTTCAGAGAGGTGCTGCTTGCAGGACAAAATTAAGGAAACTATTTAAGGGCTTATTTTTAGCTTTGTGAGCTATACAAAATGCTTTTAGACATTTCAAAATGGTAAAATACTCACAGAAAAGATACACACAAAATCTTGCGGGCTCTCTTACTAACCTTGTGTGAATAATATACGTTCCACCTCCCTCTAGCATCTTTGAATAATATCAAAAACCGCAGACATAGATGATCCACGTCTAGGTAAGACTACTGAAGTAATTCTGCGCTGCATCCAAGTGAAATTTGCAAAAGTAAGAAGACTTCTGCAACTCTGCCTGTTTCCGAAGCTTATCCCCAACGGGCCAGAATACAGCTTCTCTAATCAACAGGGGCCTCTAGTGTATTTAATAGTGTGAATTAAGTTTTACCATATTCAAACATTCTCGTAATGTTAACAAAAACTAAAGAAGAACCAAAAAACATTTACAAATACTGGAAGAAGATGATCTTCAACATTAAAAATTTAAACAGTTCCTCACTGATTGTCAAATGTATAGAATAGGGGCAATATAAGTTTCGGAAGAGCATCAACCTTCTATTTAAGAGTAGAAATAACCAGAACTGGAGATGAAAATAATGGAAATTCAAAAAATATTGATGCCATATGTGCAATGTTAAGTTCAGTGCTAAACAAAAAAGTGATGTCAAGAGAAGTGAAAGAACGCATTTATAAAACAATCATAAAACCGGTAATTGAAATATAGACTAATAAAGAAGATACTTTCATTATTAAGACCATCAAACAAAGAAGGCTTCGGTGGTTAGGTTACGTGTAGAGGATGGAGCAGAACAGTCCCAAAGACGATCCTTGAAGTGAAATTTAAAAGAGTTCAAAAAACATTACTAGGGTCAGTTACACAAGATTTAGCAAAATTGGGTATCGCAGATAGATGAAAAACTTTGGAAAAGGACAAAAATGGATGAAGGAAGATTATAGCCATAGTTTCAATAAATGAGATATAATAAATGATTTTCTCCCGAGGTAAAACATTTCATAAAATCTTTCAAACCTGGAGTACCATTAAGAGAAACGGGGATTAAAGAGAAGAGAATTTAGAATATAGGAATGTACAATGGAATGTCTTTTGTACTACATTGACGCCGTGGAGAATTATGTTTGTCATGGGGAACTCTTACCGTCATGGTATCATAACAGTCCATTGTACATTTTTTTTGTACGTTTATACATTGTGCGGTGCTTTAAAATTGCTTGAATATGAGCTAGGAAATGCTCCAAAACTATCATTTAACAATTATAAAACGTCTTAAAATCGCCCGAGTGTGAGAAAGTAAAAAGGTACAGAATGTTCTCAGGAAGAGAAAGTTACAGATATAAAGAGAATCCTCTCTGCTGCAGCCAGTCTTTTTTGATAAAAAAGATTATCTAACACTTTTTTCCTGGTTTCATTGGCAATACGCATCAGGGGATAAATATCTAGAGGATAAATCTTTTCCCTGCCTTCAGGAGTAAAAAGAATACTTCTCAATACACCATTCAATGAATTATAAGGTATTGTGCTACTTAGATGTGCCACCCTCTCGATTTCTGATTTTCCTTAAATGAAATTATGATGGACATGACAGATTATCTCATTTTCATAAAATATACAAAGATTTGTGCATAAACTTTTTTAAAAAAGGTTTAAACCCATGTTCATTGTTTAAAATGGATGGAGGAAGTATGCTTCAAACCAGCAAAAAATAAGTGCTCAAATAGTCAGCAACGTGTATTTGTTAGATATGCTTCAGTTATTGTTTTGATTTGAAGACATAATCATAGACAAGGACATCTAAAATGAAAGTAATGTTGTTGCTTTATATGATGATATTAAATGAAGGTAATTAATTGACTATCTAACAATTAGATGATGAATCAGATACTGATGATGAGATTGACTAATCGAATAATAAAGTCGATAAACAGGAATCGCATATATATGGGCGTACCCCTTTCCCGTTCCAAATTACTGCAAAATAATTCTGAATAGAAAAGTTGAAGTTAACAATTTCATTAACTGTATATAATGTGGAAGATTAAAGGTCTTTTCAATCTAGAAGATTGGAACAATATTATATTATGATCATACATTAGACAATTAAAACTTTAAGTTTTATTAATGTTTATTAATATCAAAACTTATAATTAAAGCAATTTGAGTATATTAAAGGCTATTTTAAGGTATCATGAAAAATTGACTAAAAAAGTACCACGTTAATTGCATCAATGCCTTCTCCAAAAATTTTAAGCGCATTTCTTATTGTACATTGAACTTTTTGTTTAAATAATTAGAACGTTTAGAAAAGTTGCACTGAAGAGAGAACACACGAAAATGGTGAGGTAATATCTTGAGCTCTAACATTTCCATTGTGGTATGGTAGTGGGCACAGATATTAACCACGTGACCAACCCAATTCCGTGGTCCCTTCTTCATTCTTTACTACCTTCCGATAATAAACAAAAAATCATAATAGCAGCGCGGTTCAGGTAGTACCCGGCTGCAAGACAAAGATAACCCCTTTCGAAGTATTAAATGGGTCCTTGAGCGATTAAGTCGGTAACGCTTAATTATCAGAAAATTATTCGGGACTATTATTTAGTCGCCGTTCGTGACTCCAATAATTACCGCTGGTTGCATTTAAACACTTCGCCCGAACTGAAAAAAAACGATTAGAAACAATGGCAGCGTCGCGGCTCGCAACGGCAGACCTCAGAGCGCTGGTTGCGCTATTGAGGGCCACGACTGCTTAGAAATTGTAATTTATTTTCGGCCGGTGAAATACCAACACGGACTCATAATTTGATACAGTAAATAATGCGCGATCGGGAGATTTGGGGACCGCGTGGCCGCCCGCCGCCGTGACACTTCCCAGACAACTACGCTAACCTATCATTAGATGTTGAAACTAAATTGTGGCGAATTATATCCGAGATCGCTCTCATATAAGCGAGCTCTCCAGCTTTGTTTTGGATGTTCACCGCGATAATCATTCCTGCTCTCAGGGCCGGCTCGACATCTTTTGGGTGTGCTCGGCGACCAGCAATTTCGGTTTGGGCTATTTAAAGGACGAACGGAATCTCCGCGGAAAAAACCGATCGTGGTTTTTCACGCTTGAGTTTTTGCTGCGAGAGCATATCGTTATATAATTGGCTATTTGGGAGCTTAGCATTGATATGGGTTTTTTGAAAGGTCAAAACATTTTGGTTGCCACTAGAAGGATACGTTACTTTTGAATTGCATTTTCAATTTAAACTGTTGCAATACCATTTCACATTCAAGCATAACTATTTTAGTTTTAAAATATGGTAAATTTGAAACATGCTCGGGTATGATGGATCTAATCAGAGTTGTCCTAATAAGGACATCAAAGATACAGAGAAATACACAAAGAGAAGTAAATAGAAAAAAAGATGCGAAGATATACAATCCAATATTGCTAAAGAAAAGTACAACACTGCTTACAAAAATACAAAAGTATTTTACAGAGAACCTAAAGAGAGACAACAATCTATAAAAATACGAAGAATCAAATCTTATAGAATTAGAGGAAATAATCAACAATTGGAAAAAAAGCCAGGATGTGAAAGGAGGAGGGATAGAGGAGTAACAACCTCTTTAAAAAAACCTGGGTTTAGCTGGCCCGGCTGGTAACTCCCAGTAAGGGCCCCTACCCAGGGTACGGGTAACAACTGGCTAATAAAAGACCAAGCTCGACGTTAGACCAATCTTCCGCTCGATATAACACCAGCAATTAAAATTTAGAGTAAATATGTGTAATAAAACGCGAGAATAGCAAATTGAGATGGAGAAACCTTCAAATTAAAAGTACAAGATACGGAAGCCTCGGAAATAGAAACAGACTAGATATGCGAAGACGACAAGCGATAAATGGAATATGATTTGGTACACGGAACATAACGTTTCTTACAGGGAAAGCAATAGAAATAACAGAAAACATGGGAAAATATAAAGTACATATTCTAGAAACACTGAAAACTAAAATAAAAGGAAACGGAATAAAGACTTCAAACAAGGTATACTCAAGAATAGAAGAAGTGGGTACAATACTGAGCAACGAACTGCAAACAAAAGTGACACATTTGGAAGCAGTAAATTTCAGAACACTTACTCTTAATCTAGAACTAAAAGAGAACTATTTATATGGAATATAGCACTATACGAATGCGAGACCGAGACAGTATCCCGAGCAAAAAAATTTGAAGCGTGGTGCTTCCGACGAACCCCCTGGAGGAATATAATAAAAGAAAAGGCACACTAAAACATGAAGGCGAGAGCACGACAGCCGCGACGTAAAGGCCTCGGCCTGCCAGACTAACGCGCGGCGGGCCCTGGGTTCGACTCCCAGGTCAAAAATAACGGCAAACATCGAGTGCTCTCCGGCCATCATACAAACACCTTTGGCGGTCGTAAAGTACATTCTCCTTCTTCTAACGGGTCAGACTAGCCACCTGCCCGGGGTACGCCCAACATGGCTCATAGTACTACACGAAATGTGTAGTTAGAAACAGGCTAATAGCCTATATAATAGTAGAAGAAGAAGAAGAAGAAGAAAACATGAAGGCATATTGACAGCCATTGTAGAAGATATAATAGAAGAAAAAAATTAGATAATGAGAGATATGAATTGACGAACATATATAAGTCTAAAAAGATCAACCAGCATAGACAAAATTGGAAGATTACGAAAAAGACTATACATTCAAGTTTATTTTAGAATTTCTTTGACTTGACTTGTCAGTTTGTTAATGTTCATGGGTATTACAGCATAGAAGTATTTTAGATAATATAAGTTGAAGAAGAGGGAACTTCTCAACTTTAGAGTAGATCATTACTAATATATATTTGGGTCACAATGTTTATGATGTCATAACAGACTTAAGTTGTCAGAATAAAAGAGTTTCATATATCTATAAATACTGTAAACACAACTTCAAAATGATAGAAGTAATGAAGAAAATATACAAATAAAAAGTATTTGTCTCATTTCAACTTATATATATATATATATGTATATATGATCTACTCTAAAGTTGAGAAGTTCCCTCTTCTTCAACTTATATTATCTAATATATATATATACAGAAGTGGCTGTCCAATAAGTTCGACGATAAAGAGATTAGTCTTATAAGTATCGACCTACCATTCCACAGGTATCAACAGATCGTTCTACAACATTAAGTAGATGAAAAACAAGCTCTTTAATAATTAAATAATAATTAAATTTTCACCACGCCTTACAGATAATTTACACATTGCGCCATTTGATTTTCATCTTTTTGGTGCGTTTTTCAAGAAAGCGCAGCTTCAACAATTTGGAAGATGCCTCCAAAAATAAGGCATAGAACCGCATCGGAGCAAGCCAAAAGTTAAGTTTGAATCATAGAATATATCGATATTTATTTCAGAGAATAATTTGAATTTGAATTGAAAAAGTGCACATAGTTATTACTTTTTACGGACGCACACAAGAAATTCACTGTCTTCATCGTTAATCTATAACCTCAAATTCATGCTTTTGATCGTCAATCTAAAACTACCAAAAAATGTTAGGGGCTGGAGGTCTAGGATAAGGACTAGATCTTTACAAGAAAGGCTTTGAATATATCGAGAAATTTTTATTAAAAATCTCGATAATAGTCTGTACCACTTAAAATCTGCGAATAAATCTAAACTTCTTAATGGGGCTGAAGCCTCAAACATAATTTTTTGCTGTACCAAAAAGTGACAGGACTTTAATTATACGGGAAATATGCTGGCATAAAACCAAATGTGCGTGATCACAAATGATATCCGTATTAACTGTGTATGCACATTTCCAGAAAATAAGAATAATAGTTGATGTTGATCCTTCTCTTTATTTTAAAAAATCTTTAGGTTCGTTGAAGGGTATCAGCGAATCCCACAGTTCTTCTGCAGAAGAAGATAGTTCTGCCTATTTTGGTGACAGTTAAGGAGAAATATCCAAATTTTACGAAAGAAAAGAATCTCATAGATGGCATCTAAGTTAAAAACGGGTAGTACTTTTACTACACCTCTCCAATAACCTTGGACAAGCCCCTCCAAACGGTACTGGTGACTATCACTCTTGGCCTGGTTAAAGAAAATCTTAATCCAAAAATATCACTAATTTATGTGAACCAAATAATAGAGCATGTAGTGGGGAGTTTTATCATGGTGCAACCAATTCAGAAGAAAAAGATTAGAGAACAACGCCTCGTCTGTTTGAGCTTTTGGCAGGATCAACTCTAAGAATCATGTAAAGGATTAACAGTCACTTTTTTTTAAAGAAAATGTCTATCGTTGTTTGCATTGGAAAAGGAAGAAACTTTCTGGCTCCAAAGTTAAAAAAGGAATCAACGTTTCCAAAGTTAAAACTGTAATTGAGACGGTCTAGAAGAGCAAGCTGGAAGTTATGCCATCTGAAGGCCAGTTAAGGTTTTAACAAAAACTCGTTGTCCGGTATTAGTGTCTACATGACGGGGCGGTCGGTTCACAGAGTAGTATTTTGTGGAGAATGAAATTCACAATTTTCATTGTAAATAAAGAGTACAATACATTTTGAGGATTTGTTCCCCAAAATTTGCAGATTAGGTCTTTTTTCTAGTGAGAGGATTCATTGCTTTATCTGTCAGTGTATTCTTTCTACTATTTCATATACTCTCATTATATTGATCAATAAATCTATGTAATATATAAAATAGTTCTTCCACTCTTTCTAATCCATTTCCTTTTCTCTATTCACTACTAATCCCCAAACTATATTTGCTTTGTATACAATTCTTAAACAGTTTAATTTCTCATTTCAACAAATCAATTAGTGGTATTTGCTGCCTAATATTCTTTAGTGATCAGCAAATGGCAAGAAGTCTTAGTGAATCCTTTCACTCGACTCTACTCAAATCAGTCCATATGCTTGTGGAACATATGCAATGTGGTGATATGGTGCAGTCAAATTTATTGTCGTATTTAGTACTGCTACAGCACCCCCCCCCCCACCCCCAATTAGCTTCTCGAAACTTCAGTCCTTGCACACGATGTGCTCTCTTCAGTGTCTCTGACTCAAAACAGCATCTTGTTCTCTGGATATTGTTCCAGGAACGATCTTTTGTTTTACATAAAATGGACTTTAAATCTACATTGAATTTCAGTTTTTTGTTATCTAAAAGTGGCTCAAAGTATACGATAACAGACTGATTCTGTTGTTTTAATGTGATTTGTTACAAAAAGTACATTATTGATTTTTTTGTATTGATTTTTGACGTTATTTCTACTTTTTTTAATCCTTGTGCAGAAAAGAACTAATTATTATGTACTAATTTCTGAAAATTGTATGTGGCGACTGTCGATAGTATTAACTAGTCTATGATGATCGAGATTCAGATAATCGAAACTTCAACGTATACTTTTTTAATAAAAAAAATAAATGATATTTTTTCAGGCTAGCGTTTGTTCCTGTTTTAAAGGCATTAATACAGCTAAAAATGTTTGCTTCTTAGAATTGGAACGTCTTTTGAATCTTAAAAATGTTGTTTAAAATTTTTCCTTACGGGTTTGTCGTTCTCAACTTCCAGTAATAATAAACCTAACCATATTAATGTTAAATGCGTTTTAAGAGGGGGATAATAAGTGGAATAAGTGGAAGTAATAAATAAAATGATATAAAAAATGGTGATAATGTAACAAATAATTTTTGTAATTGAAGAGAAGGTAAAATGGTGGAAGGACTTCTATCACTTTTTATTTCTTCAATCGGCAACTCAAAGGAAATGCATTTATCTATTTCAATTAACTATTTTTAGAAAATTTGCATGGAAAGTACTACAAGGTTTAATTTGGCATGTGGTCTGTATCATAAATCACTATAATTAGAGAGACTACTTGAATCGAGCAGGCCAGACAGTCGCCGATCGGCAAGGAGAAAATTTTATGAACTGTTTTGATTGGACCAATTACCGCAGGTTAATTATAAATAATAGTGCCGAACAAAGGTCCGGCACGAGCCAAGCTCCGTCTGCCGCTGGAATGGGGCCGCAAAACCTCAACCAAACACACTAACTATTGCAGACTTTGGCGTGTTTTGTCGTTGTTCTCGGGATTGGTTTGCGGTTTCTCCATTTTTTCTTCGATCACTCTTTGATGTCGGCCGAAAAACATGCGCACGCAATATCGCAGCGTAATTTCGCTTTCAAACTTAATTCAATTTTGAGATTATATCTAACTGCAACTACGCTGATGGAAGTTCAAAGTGGCACCGAGATAGGAATTCGCTGCGGTTTTCGCCATAAAAATTATTTTTAATTAAACCCTTCCCGTTCGATTTGTATTGGAATTTGGGGCTGCCGGGGCTTTTCGCCGATTTCGTTTTTCGCGCAGCTGACAATTTTTCTGGTCGCATCAAGCTTCTGCAGAAAACGCACCCCGCAAGTTCGCAACCCTTTGTGCGGGGTTCTATTATTGGATGCTGGTAGAAATTTTAATTAAGGCAGGGCATATGGAAATTTCGGTCTTCCCGGCTTCGCCCGGAGCTCGAAGTCGTCGGACAATATTTAAAATTGAGCACCGGATGAATCGGACCGTGCAAATTTCGTATATTAATATACAAAGTTGCATTGTGCACGCTGCATCGAATACGCGGCGTTCTTTGAACCGAAATTCGTAACTCACATCCCTATGTAGGTAGAATGTTAAGGCTACATAACTAGCATTTTCGGTTTTCACGCATGATTGCCTGCGCGCTGCTCTACAGGGTGTTCCATTCGCAGCCGTCGGTCCGGAGGCTGCCGCCGCCCATTTTTTGGGCGGTGGTAGCCTCTTTCGCGCACGTTGCGCATTAGAAAGGATGATTGCCTTTGATCATACGTTTCGTTCTCGAAAATCGTCCACAATTTACATTGTATTAATCCTAACTCTGGCGCGGACATTCCTAGCGTCGCTGTCTGTGATCGCCAAGCGTGAAATAATCGCTACACGAATGATTAAATTTCAACATAATTGTAACATGTATACGCGCAAAGAGAACGCGCCCGTCAAAGTCAACGCGTGGATCTTTGATTTCATGTCCCGCAATCTTTTGCCCCATTCCCAGCAGAGAGGAAACTTTCATTTTCTCTAACATCGCGCTCCAATGAAATTTATGTTAAACACGCGTTTCATGCATTTGAGTTATTTGTTATAGAACTGAGCCATTTCAAATTATTTTTAAAATAAAAAAAAATCTGCAACTGTTTAGAAGAGGTCTGCAATTAAGAAAATGAGAATAATCTGTGCGGTAGATTATTTAGCTTCCTTTTCTAAGAATATTGCGATATCCTAGCTTTGAATTTCTAAAATATTAGTGATATTTAATATTTTTTGTTTCCAAACGACTTAACACCGATGGTATTTGTGTGAGGGCTGAGTTTCTAATTCGAATAGTTCGAACTTTCAAAAGTGGTATTTGAATAAATTTAACATTTTCTTGTAAACGCCCTGTATATTTGAATTATGTCGATTCGTTTAAAACGAGTTGCTACTAATTAAATTACAAATATTCCTGTTATATTATTGGAGCATTCAAATTATCCCAATATTTTAATTTTTGGTCATGATGTATTCGAATATTCAAATTATTTAAGTACAATTTATGTTTTTATCCTGCGTTGTAGAAATGTTATTTGGTTCTCCATCATCACCAACTTTTCTCCTTCTGGTGATTTTGATTTATGTTCTCTTCTATACGCTCTCAAATTGGAATTAATTCTAATACGATGTGAGCGTATGTAGTCTCGTTTTCTTCACCACTATTGTCCTCATTTTCTCCCAACAAATGCTTCAAAATTCGTTCTCTGTTATGGTAAACCCAAGTTTCATAAAAACCATCATCAAATTTCGTTTTATACTTTTACTGGATTTCGGCACTATCTGGTCCATTAAAAATCATGGAAAGATATGGAAATGTACGTTTTAGCATTTTTTAATTTTGCTGCTAACCAGACCCTTTTCATTTTTGAATCGAAGCCTTTTGGCCTAGCAAGATTTTCTTATGTGATAAAAACACTGCATGAACCACTTTCTGAAGGATGTTAAATCAATATACCGATAGATTGCCCTATTAAAACTCTAACCAACAGCATGACTTATTGCAGCACTGACGTTCCGTAGATGAAAGATACTTATATATGCCGTACGGAAGCAATAAACATTATCAACTAAATTACAAAGTATAATCGAAGTTGCACTTTTTGAGAAATGCATGGCATCGCAATTGAATTTTAAATACCATAAGAGAAATGGCTGCTCTGGAACATTTTATGTTAGTACATGTGAATTTTTATCTTCGTGTCTGTTTAACAAAAAGTAAGCGTAGTAAACCCCTGAAAGATTGTTTTAAAATTTGTGTCTTGTTTTCATATTCAATGTTTCGTACGAGATAAATTGTTACGGTTAAAATATATTCCCGGATAAACATAGTATACAGTCACATTTTCAAAATAATTTAATATTGTATTTTCATTTTAGATTGTTCTGAATAGGTGGACATTTTTATTTGAAAGTACAATTTTCAATTGTATTGGTAGTAGCTATGCTATGTTTATAAAACTCATAACTTTAACTTCTTCAAACTGTTCTGGAGAATGTAAAATATTTAATAATTATTTTTCCATTGAAACTACTAGAAATTTATTGATTATTGCTCATAGTAAAAAAATTATGTTGCAAACGCAGTTTATTACTTAAAATTGGTAATTAATAGATGCGGCAAAGAAAAATGTCGTAAAAACTGATTAAAATGCGCGATTGCTGTAAACAGCGCATATACTCCCTCCGTTGCTGTTGCTAAGGTCAACTAGTTGAGTATGGTTTTACAGAAACCAGTCATCTTGCTATTTTCGACCAAGCCTTATATGATTATTTGCTATGAAAATTATATGAGAGCAAATTTCGCAAGTTGGAGAAATTCAAAACTTCTTAAAGATTGCTGAAATGTTAATTCGATTGAGAACTAAAGCAATTTCAATTTTGCGTCGAATACTCCGTATGTATATTTAATTAGAATTTAGATAAATCATATACATAATAATAAAATAAAAGATAAGGATGGGATATGCAAAGTAACACAGAAAACTAACCTAATAAGCAATACATTTGAGTCAAAAAATATTAAATCCAGTAGTAATTTAATGAAGGACATAGGGTGATATCGAGAAACAACGAAAATTATGAATAGTATAAGCATGAAAACAAGATGATTTACTCCCTATCCGGTATTAATCAAGACATTAAAGAAAAACTGAAAAATCTTAAAAGAACAAAGTAAAAAAAGTAAAGTAAACCATAAAATAGTTAAAACTCTGTTGTTACTGTTCATGCTAACATTCTAGAGTGAGAATATCTAGAAAATATTTACAATAGAACATATGTGTTATTTAAAAGTCAAGCGTAACTCTAATGAACAATAAATTAATTTAATTAAAAAGTGCTTCGTCGAAATGTTCTGATTCTGTTGAAACAAGTGTTGAAACTGTCATTAATTATATATGAAGGCTTCAACGGATGGTGTTATGGTGCATCGTGTGGTTGGTTCTCGGGTTATAAGGCCGTGGTCGGAGTTCAGAAACTCTTGACGTAATCAAACTGAGCAGTAAACGATGATATAAATATTACAGAAAACTCTAGCTAGAATAGAAACGGTGTCTCATAGCAATGGACCAAAAGGACTTGAGGATCGCTACATGAAACGTAATAAATAAAAAAGAAAAATTGAAAGTACTTTTGGTTAGACAAAATATAGGTGTAAGTCTCATATCTGCAGAAACACAAGTTACTGATCAGTCTTAACTAAACATAAAAAGATTTAAAGTTCACCAAACAACTCATTTAGAAAGTTAAACTATAGATGGTAGCGCAGTTATAATTAAGAAAAGTATTAATCAATATAAAGAACAGCCTTTTCAAATTGAAATATAATTAACTGTGGTTTACATAAAATTTATGAAATCTATACTATATGTAATAGCAGCTGTTTGTCTGTTTGTTGTCCGAACATTCAAATTGAGTAAAGCTCAAGTTTGATCATATGAGAGTGTACTCTATCGAAAATGAGGCGACACGTGTAAAAATTACAAAATTTTTTTTGTAAGATTATGTCTTCGAAACAATGAGAACTACAACCAATTCGTAGATAATACCCAAAAAGGGGTTTCCTATTATCATGAAGTAATTAGGTATGTGCTGTCAAGCTAACTTTTATGACGTCAACATCGTTTTTGAGTTGGAGAATCTGTCAAAACGAATTACAGTGTGTTGCAAATTTATGATATAC
This sequence comes from Sinelater perroti, assembly GCA_036346155.1. Taxonomy (NCBI): domain Eukaryota; kingdom Metazoa; phylum Arthropoda; class Insecta; order Coleoptera; family Elateridae; genus Sinelater; species Sinelater perroti. Next base: position 749,636 of record JARFIY010000346.1, on the reverse strand, counting down.
AGGTTGTAATAAAATTAAACGAAAAAAATAATTGAATACAAATTTTAATTAGTTAGTAATTTTTTAAGGTATGATATGTGCGGTGTGGCCCATCATAAGGACGGGCCAACAACATATACCCTAATAAACCACTACAAGAATATATAATAATGAAAAGAAAGATATATTACTAGTGACTCTAAAAGTAACAGCAAATAATATTAAAACCAATCTGAATCCTAAGAAAGGCCTAAGGTTTGACTTGATTACGGGCGAAGTTTTTGAAAGAGCTAGTGAGAAAAGATATTGTAGCGTTCAGGCTAAAACATGAGTTAAGCGTTTGGAAGGTAGGCGAAAGAGTATGAACCGTGTAAGCCACCTAATGAGATTAATTAATACAGGGCCATATCACGACTGCTAGTAATATTGAAATTTTTGAAGAATTATTTTTAAAAAGGTTAAAACCTATTATTGAACAAAAAAAATGATACCAAATCATCAATTTGTTTTCAGAAACAAACAGCATCATTAATCAATAACATCTACTTACTAAGACTATTGATAAATTACTAAAATATTCTATTTCGAATAAATTCTCTTTTTCTTTTTGTACTTCTATTTTTTATATAGGCTACTAGCATGTTTCTATCCACACAGTCGTGCGATACTACAAGGCAGTTATGTTGGATGTACTCTGTTAATATAGAAGAAAGAGGATGTACTTCACGATCGCCTAAGGTGTTTGTAGACGACCGGAAAGCATTGGGTGTTCACCATTGGTTTTGACCCGAGACTCGAACCCAGGACTGCCGTGCGCTAGCATGTCAGGCCGAAGCCTTTACCCTGTGGCTAAAAAAATCAGTGCGAAAGTTCCAGAGAGTAGTGTACTTGGACCGATCCTCTACTCGCTTTATTAATTAAAAGACATAATTATTGCTTCATTTGCGGATGGTACTGCAAAACTAGCAATGTATAAAGGTATAGCAGTCAGCATCAGAAAACTACGGCAAGCCAGTAATAAATTATTCATTGCATTAAGGAATGGAAGATTAAATTAAATTAATGTAGGATCTTTGTTTCACTGTGGTATGTATGAAATTGTGATATTGAAGGAAGATTAAAACAACATCTTAATATCGAGGGAATCCCACTCTTTAATTTACCTTAAACCGAAGACTGAAGCCTTATGAATCAATACAGGTGTTTAAGTGCTGAAGAAGCAGAGTACAGTGCGGGATGTGTAATTGCTAGTGTAAACTTCACACTTGCGTTTCAAGGTAAATTAATGGTTGGTCTTTTAAGTCAGTTGTGATATCGATTTTTATCTTGCAAAGTTTGTTTACCAAATGTTCAAACGGCCTCCTTCCATAGTTGTTAAATTGTCGACGTTTCTTTTTTTATCTTCGAGTTTGTTTTTCAAATACCAATATTTTTTCCTACTTAAAAATTCGTTGCATTGCACACCTTGAAGGTGGGGAGTTGATTGATGAAAGCAGCATTTAAAGATCCTTGGCCGTTTCTGAGGTATAAAGAAGAATGGTTGGTCAGACATTTGGAGGTATATTCATGAATAGACCTTTGGTTTATTGATGAAATTATTAGGTTCTGTTCTACGCGTTTATTATGTCAATTCTTAAAATGAAAAAGTAAATGAACTTGTGGATGAATTATATTGAGAATGAAGGAGTCTCTACGCTTTTTCATTTTCAAGGTAAAATGGCTGAATAATCGGTACAATACTTTCTAAACAAAACAAAATGGCGTCGTTTTGCCTTCTCTTCGTATTGCTAGTATTTGTTAAGAACAACAATCCAAGCGCGTTTGCGTGTTTGGCCGCAAAAAAGTTGTTTGGCGTTGTTTACACTTTTAGATGCCTCGCCATTCTGCGCTTCATACAAAACGAAAGGCATGTTTCAACGAAACAGTTTTAAACTAACCGCACGCAGACGAAGAGAAAAGAGCAGTTTTTAATAACAAATGCTGAGTAAACAGCCGCAATTCAAAGCGATACCCTTGTTAAGCAGTCCCCTAGCACGAATGTGAGAATACAAAAGTCTAACCATAAAATGGCCAAGTGGCCACTTTTATGCTGCGTTCGCTTTCAGCCGAAACCATTGTTTTAACAATTAGCTCGCGCGCTGCGCCGTGCGCCAGCCAGCACCTGGAGGACGCGGGGGACATTTTGACGGAGGGCACACAAAGAAGGCCGAGTCGGTTCCATTATTCAGCCGGGGCCGAACAGCCCAAACCTATAACCCGCCATTACTCGGAATTTACAATTCGCGGCTTTAATTTAATTGCACACTCGAAGCACCTCCATAAACGTACGCAGCAACTGGAACTTGTGTGCCAGATGAACGAAAAAGTTATAAAATGACCAACCGGGGGGTTATAAATGATATTAAAGAACCCCGCATTCACATATAAGCACTGTTATTTGCTGTTTGCGTTACGACAGCGGCTTTGTTAATTGTTACGAGTCCGCCAGGATGCCTAAATGATATATAGGAATCTTTCAGGTATGCACGCCTGGCAAGGTAGTAATCACTTTTGGTAGCACTAATTTCAAATATTTAAATGAAGTTAATCAACACGATTCTTCAAAGGATATAATTGATGATGCGCTTCTGTTGTCCCTATCGGGCAGCGAGTGCATATGAATGGCGCGCTTTGAAGACCGTACAGTTTTCAATTTAACGACCGTTTGTTCAATAACTGAAATCGCAACGTTTACAAAGTGTACTCACCTTTCTTGAAATTTATACACCCTTTCATTGGACAATTATTGTTTATTTATCACTACTTTCATTCATATTTTGGACAACATAAAACTCTGCCACAGCAATTATTATTTTTTATTGCAAAGAGTGATATAAAGATTTTTTTGGAAATTAGCGATTGTTTGCGTTATGTAGGTTGATAAATTAGACGTAAGGCACACAGACAGATTATTCAAATATCGTTCCTTGGTATTTTCTTTTATCTGAAGAATGCTCAACGAGGAAATAAACCAAAAGAACCACCGTCTAATATGCTGAATAAAGTTCCACACAATTTTTTGCAGACGATAGTAAAAAAATGGATCTTCAACTCTCTTAGAAATTACAGAGAGTGATTTATTATACACCTTGTATTCAGGCCCGACAAGAGAAAGAGGAGAGGGGACGTTTTAATATTTTTTAAGAATATTCCATGAATCTGCAATTCAACTATGTGAAGATCTGGAACCGATATATAGTTTACTCAGGAGCAAAGATTGAGTAACACTCAAGGATAAATATCTTCGCACTTATGCGTTCACTTGCAGCATAATTTAAGATGATAACAATTTAAATTAATTAATAATTTGTATTTCTTCCATACTTTGTTTAATATCATAATTTGTATTAATTATCTATACTGTTGTTTGAAAGTCAAAGGCAATTGCATGTATGTAATTTATATTGTATCTCTGTCGGATATAAATGATAGAATCTCGAAAGATATTCCGATGATTTGGACTCTCATTGATAGTGTGTACAAAGGGGTTCAATATGGACGGGCCTTATAAATGTACTCAAAATTTTATTTTTGAAAAAAATTTTTTATTGTATATTCTTTCAATCATTTGCTTATTCTTCGTTGCGGTCGTAGAAGATTGTATTGAAGCGGTTATGTTTCTTAGTACCATTCAAAAATTATACTACATAGTATACTTTCGTAAAAACAGACACTGGGGGTGGCTCAAAATTACTTAATCATTTTGAAATGTTAATAACTTTTACAATTTTTTTTTATTTTTCAAGTTAAAACTTAGTGAATTTAGCATGGGCATGTACACTACTGCCTAGTGGAATCAAATAGTAATATTTTATTTTAAAAACCAGTGGTTCTAACACAATGATCCTACATACAGTTTTACAACGTATGCGAAACACTCTGTAGGAAAACCATTAGAATAAATAGTTTGTTGAAAGAGAAAATGTTAATAACGCCAGACTAGTGCTAGATCAGCGGATATTACTGAGTAAACTATTTCCAATTAATCCCGAACATCTACCAAAAGACAGTCCTGATAATTTACATTGAAGCAAGACCTATACCTTTTTCCATACATAATTTAGCTGGTTCAAACTCTTCATACTGAAAATGGACAGGCACGTTTCCAATATGTTCAGTAGTTTCTAAATCTCACAGAATGGTTATAAACGAAAAAAAAAAACAGAAGCTTGAAAAAGAAATGTTCAGAAACATAAATGTATTTAAGAAGTACGAAGCTTGGAAATTTATAAGAAATATTAGGTTGAAAACATACAAAGATTGAGTCTACCGCTGATAGAGAAATGCATTACAAACAAGAACTAATTGAACAAAGGTAAGAATACCTGATATAATCGCCCGTTACATACCAAATATAAGGACACCCAATCACGCTCTTTAAAGAAGTAGTAAAAAAACCAATATCATCTATGAAAAATAGAAAAATTGAAAAGCTTAAGAGTATACAAACAGAATTAATTAAATACGGACCAGAGTAATTAACAAAAATGTCGATATACCTCTATCAAAGATACTTAAATAGAGAAAAAGCCCTAGAATACTGGAAGATGGGGGTGGATTATATGAAACATTACAAATAAAGAAAGCTCTTCGACAAGATTGCTCCTTATCCACTACTTTATTTAAACCACACACTGCAGCAGTGGAGAAACAAACGTCATGGTACAGGAATCCCACTAATCGATAACATCTTTTTGTACACCTTCCACTTTGCTGATCACTATATCGAAGTAGCTCAAGATAAAAAAGATTTGAAACAAAAAGTGGGAAATTAATAAAAGAATACACCAACTAGGTGTTGAATTGTAAATCTTAGTAGAAGATTTCAAAAAACCTGATTTTAAACAACGATCAAACCATAAAGTCATGCCATGAATACACTTATTTAGGAACTAAGATAAGCAATTTAGAAAGAACAGAAAAGGAGACTAAAAATAAAATTACCAAAGGAAGAAGAGTAATAGGTGCTTTAAATTCGATTTTATGGGACAGGTGGCTCGAAAATACGGAAAAAATAAATTTACTACTCAATCTTCACAAGTATTGTTCTATACAAATGTGAAGTACAGAAGAAAATAAATTAAAATGACAGAAATCGAGTCCCGGCGACGATCAGTTAGTAACTCATCCCTGGATAGAAAACGAATTAAAAAAAGTCATGGGCGCCGAAAACACAATAGTGGAGGCTGTAATACTGGTATGATCACGTCCAATGAATGAATGAAGACAAAACTCCAAATAGGTACTTTTGTGACATTGTCTGAACGCAGGAAGAGAGATCAACCTAAAACTATAATACGTGGATGAGTGGTATCCACGGAAAAAATGTCTGAGCGAAGTTTGTTGAAGACAAAGGCAAATGGAAGTCACAGGCCGTAGAAGAACGCTATGAAATTGAATAATATACTACAGAAAATGATGAGCGACGAAGCACATTTTCTCTTAAATGGATTTATTAATAAATAAAATTTTCGGTTGTTGGGTAGCATAAACCCTATATTAACACAGGAAAGGCCACTGAATACAACTCGCGTAACATTTTGAATTGCGTTTAAATATGGCCGCATTATTGAGCCATATTTTTTTGAGAATGAACAAGGCTCTGCTCAGACAGTCAATGGGGAACACTATAGGGCAATGTTGGAAATTTTTTCTTACTACGTTTACTTGATAACCACAACTTATGGTTCTAGCAAGATGGCGACACAGACCACACCGTTAAAGCCACAGCAAATTTTCTAAGGCAGCCTCATCTCGAAAAATGATGACATGAGATGCTATCTCAAGGACAGAGTTTACCTTAACAAACCCTAAACAATTGAGACATTAGAAGCCTAATATCTCCAAAAACACTAGCAAGTGTTTTTAAAAATGCGGTTAGAAGAACACATGCTTCAGTTCAAGAACAGAGAAGACATTTATTTGACTTATAATGTAAAAAAAATCATTCAGGTTTGTTTGAAGATAATATAAAAACAATGAACACAAGAATATAGGGCTGCGGGTGGCAACATCACTTTTCCTGTGGTAGCAGCGGGATCTCTGCATTTCCACCATTTAGGGAAATATTTGAAAGGAAAAAGTTTTGACGCTGGTGAAGATGTTATTCAGACCATTTAGAAGTGGCTACGCCAAGAACCAAAAGGCTTTCGGATTTCTGAGTTTAAATTAGCTTTATAGATGAAGTATAGCAAAACCCAAATACAAAAAGATGTTGTCATTTTTCTTAGGTTACTTAACAGGTATATTAAAGTATCAGTGGCTGCTCTCACTTCTAGACTTGTAATGGTTCGATCAGGTTAATTTAAATCTAAGATGTTTACCTGTGCTAAATCTCTTCTTCTAGTTTCACCCCTTACTTATACCCTTTCAAGTGTCGGATTTGGGTTAGGATCTTTTTATCCATTCGCCTATTTCAATAAGAGTTTTCTATTTAATGCCATTTTCTTCATCTCTTCTATTGTTTTGCCCCGTTCCTTTCTCACATTTGTTGCAATTATGTTTTTCTTTGCTCTTCTCTTCTCATTTTCTTGTGATTTTCTGCTCCTCAAACCCTGTTAGTCAATTTGTTTGTGTTTATCCTAGTCATGTGGCCAAACCAGTTTAGTTGTCTTCTTTGTATTTTGCTCATTATTTATTCTTGCTTAGTCATCTCTCCGATTGCCTTTGTTAGTAATTTTACTTCAATTTGTTTTTCTCGTAATTTTCCTTAAGTGTTTCATTTCTATTGCGTCGATCTTTCCTATGTGTTTCTTCAGTGAAGTTCAATTTTCCATCGTGTATAAGTGTTGGGATGATAATAATACGGTCATCTAAGACGCGGCGCTTGTCACATCGGCTCGAATTAGAGATAATGCTTGACGATTTCACAAGTCTAACTATTTTCAATGTGTTTTTATTATTATATTTTTAATTTCTCTTCATATATATTTTTAGTCGAATGTGACAGTCTCTTGGAATTAAATTATTACAATATGGAATCGCCGCCCTCCTCCTCAGTTTTAACTAGTTTCTAATATGAAAATTAATATGTTATACACAGAAAATAGTTAACATTAATGGAGACGCAATATCTATCACTTTGAAGCGAATCCTCCAATATATAGTGTAAAAATGGTATGACACTAAGCTAGGAATTTTTATACCGCACCACGTAAGACTTCGCTTTTGTTTGGTTTATCGTTTTGGTTATTGGTTATTTATGTACACAATAAAAGCAACAGTCGTCTCACAATCATGTTGACGTCTAATACCTTAGATGAGGAAAGAAGAGGGATGTAGCGATTCGATCATATATCGAGCTTAAATTATTCAAAGTAAATAAATAGGTAATTTCCATGGCACTCATATTTCCTCGAGGTTGAATTTACAACGTAAGGTTTCAAAGAGGAATTAATTAGGAGCGCTCCCCCCGCGTCGAGTAAAGGATAGCACCTTAATTTAAATTTACAAGGACTAATAATTAACGAGGGTACTGTATATATTCCCATTGACAGTTTACATTCGAAAAAGTTAATAAATACGGTTTCGGCGTTCGAAAGTCAAAAGAGCCGACAATGGACATTCATTTGTTTTGGGGAAAACACATTAAAATATAAATTGAAGCAGGTTCGCGACACAATGCGGGGTCTGACAGCGGCGGCGCGAGTTAACCTTAGCAGGAGTTCCGCACTAGGGGGACAGACGCTCCCCCGCTGGTCACCATAATACCATCGTGACGTTAACTATTAGTTACCTATTATACACTGCAGAGGGATGAAAAGTGCCTATCAATTTGTAATTAATAGTTTTCTGGAATGATTTCTTTATAATTTCGTCGACGTCTCGGTGCCAGTCGTGAAGCGAAGCGCGCTTTCCGGCGCGCAGAGCAAATAAACAATCGCGAGAAAAAATTTATTGTTACAGGAAAGCTACTGCAGCATACATTGTATAATTTGAAGTAATTTATTTTTTGCCTTCGATATTTATGCATATTTAGACCCGAGTCCAGGAGACGACGCCCCATGCTGTGTTCTTATAGATTGATAAATAGAGTCAGCGCAAGCTTTTTAATTGGAAGACATTTTTTATCTTCAAATAATGATAATAAAAGGGGTGACCCCCACGGCGTGCCCTGCGGCTCCGGAACGCATCGTCGCAACGTGCACCTCGCCTCTTGCAATTAGCCGCGCGACCTACGGTTTGCGCAATGCAGCTCCAGACGAAATTTCAAAAATTGTTTCAGATGACAAATAGCTCGAGAGGACATTAATCTCATTATGTTTCCAAATACGCCGGCCGGGGAGCGTCAACGCCGGCATTTTTCAGAGATAGCATTTTTACACCTCGTACTATAATTGAAACAAGCTTGTATAAGTTGTTTTTGCCTGTTTTTCGAAAAGCGGCTGTCCGCCGGAGCAATGGGTCAGAACCCATCGGCAGCCGCTCGAAAACCCGCTGGTCCGCTGCCGCAAAGGTTGCTTCATTATTATACGTTATAATGGTCTTTCTATGGCACTGCAACTTATATGGGAACAAAAAACGGATGACCACAATAAGAATAATGACCACAATAAAACGAAACAAAAATTGTGTCAAGATGTGCAATCAAAGTCCCCTGGAAAGCAATAATCGTGAGGTAATAACGAAACAAATTACTGAAATAAACGACCCTGCATGCGTTTACGATATTTTAGTGCCGTTCGCCTTTACGCGCGTAAACTCCTGGAAGAACCTTTTAAACAATTTAACTAACGCCGCAAAAACTTACCTGCGCCCGGTATTTTTATAACCCGACTGCTGTTAATGATTTGCGCAATTAAAATGAGCCTCGGTCATAAAATGCCCCATATTGAAATATTTCCAATAACCTATCTGTTCAAACATCAACCTCGTAGTCAAAATTAAATGGATTATAAACTAATCAAATGTTTAAAAACAATTTTTACGTTCTTATTAGATCGGTAAATTCAACAAAAGCTCAACAAAAAGTCGCTACAAGACATAGAACACAAGAATAATCAAAGGTATGATATATAACCAACACCTCAAGAGCAGGCGTGGTGAGAGGACAATTGTTGAAAGTTTGCGACGATTCTCGAATCTTAAACAAATCGCGAAGAAAGGTTTTAGCCTGCTTGGCAATCCTGATGCAAAGTCGCGAATATTCTAGAATCAAGTGCGTAAGATTGCTAAGGCTTGATGCAAAAAAGTCAAGTATTAAAACCATTTACATCACAACACCATATTGACATTATGTTTATTTTAGAAACATATTTTACAAAAAAAGAGTTACCTATGATTAGCAGGATACGCCATATGTGATATCCAACATTCCGATGGCTCAGTCCACCAGAATACCGCAATAATCGTAAAAGTTTCCATAAAGCACTATGAAAATGAAAAAATTGTACAAGACCACCTTTAAGCAACCACCATCACCATAGAAGATTACTCTAGACCTATAACACTATCAACTATTTACACACCATCTAAATACAATATAAAAGATATCAATGTGCACAGTTTTTTAAAACCTTACGCAACAGACCTATTGGCGGGGGGGAATATAATGCCAAACATCCATCGTAAAGTTCTACACAACATGTAGCAACACCAAAAGGAAAGCAACCCTATCTTTCAATGCAAAAAACAATATAACACCGCTCTCAACTGGTGAATCGACTTACTAACCCTCAGACAGGAAAAAAAACACTGATCTTTTAAACTTTCAGCTAAACTAAAACTCGACACGAAAGAAACCAATTGCACAAGTTTAAAAATACATTAAGTAATATCCATTATGATGAACTCAGAACAACAAAAGAGCTAGATGTAGCAATCGATAAAGTAAACCAATCGATCCAGGAGGCAGCATGGGCAGCGACTCTACCATAAATAGAAATAGATAGTGTTTTAAACGCCATTGATAGTGTCATCTAAAAGAACAGGTTCTTAGAAAGGTTTTCATATAATCCAAATGTTGCTATGTAACTACGTGCAAATCACTTCACTGATTCAGAATAGGAAATCACTTATTGGAAAAAATTCAATTCCATATTGATTTTTAATGGAAATGTTTCTGTCTACTTTTAGGTTTCATTTTCCCGTGTATGTTAGCATTACTATTATTTTGGGCGTCTCCACAATGCACTACGATGATACTTTATCTTCAATAGTTGTCATAATTTTTTAATTTTGGCAACCGAGTTTTTGAGTGAAAGTGGAAATATGGTGCTTCAGATTATTGTTCTAAAACAGAAACAGCTTACTTGTGGCGGTCGATTTCCTACCTCATGTACGCCAATCAGTTTGATAGGTAAAGTATACACCAATTACGATTACATCAGCTCTATTGAGAATTTCATTAACATATCCGACATATTTACTTATAGTTGTGATAATAGTAATGTGGTATTAAGATTACTTTCAAATGTATAGAACGATAAAATTTTCATAAGAGCAAAGTATTAAGTTTAGTAGAAAGATGAAATTAATGGATAGCTTCTCCAAGCAAGTTCACTTCATGGGCATGGTTCTGAATGTGAAAGACGGTTTTATGTAATTTTTAAATTTAAAGTCCATTTTATGCAAAGACAAAAGAAAAGTGTCTTTGAGGTAAAATAACTGTTTTGTCGAGAAACGGATTGATAAAACAACTAGAAATCATAATATATGACGGTGGGAGTCCTACTGCTAGCACCTCGATAGGAATTCCAATTTCCGTAAACCTGTTTTGCAGACAATGATGAAACAGCGGAATTGGTAAAATAACTAAAGACAATATACATCAACAATTATATAAAGAATCTGAAGAAGCTCACTGTCTATGATACATACGCTATGGCGCACAAGGGGGAGGGGGTACTATATTGTCGTGCTACTAGGTGGAAATTTCTACATTATTAGAGGTAATATATATAATTGAGTATAGTGATCAATTGTACAATTAGGTCGAAACTTCAGACCACCTTTTTTGAACTACTCATTAAAAAGTAGATTAGGAATGTCTCATAAACCCGACCCATTGAAACACCCCTAAGGGGGGTTTTCCTGCTTTTTTTATTTTAAAGTGACATATCTCATGAACGATAATATATAGAGTGCTGAGACCTTCATAGTTGATTGGTTGGTCTAAGTTTGAGTTTCCGTTTCGCCCCCTGATCTTGTTCTATTGGGGATGACTGGAGATATCCATGGGCCTTCTCCTCCCTATCTTCCCCTCAACTCTTCTCTTTTCCTTTTTAATAATCTTATAACTATATATAATCCGATACGCCATACCACAGTCTACGAAATGGATGTTACTTGTAAGAGTGACAGTTTTGCTGCCATTTGTAATACTCTACTTAAGTTGAAGTTTAAAGAACCAAAACCAATTTTCAATTTTATACCCTTACTATTATAATATTCCTTATGGTTCAAAAAGCTGTAGTTTCCTTACAAGATTTGCTTTAATATGGGTATCAAAAAATTAAAACTCACCTATCAGCTTAGTAAACTTAGTACATAAAGAACTAATAATATGGTTTTCAAAGTAATAAAAAAGAAAACAGAAGAATTGTAAATTTAGCTGACGTAGATAAGTAAGTACCACTATTCAAAACGTATTGTTAAAAGCTAATAGTAAATTTAAAAGACAACTAGTCGATCTATAGTAGCACAAAACTACATTTTAATTTTTAGAACTTTATCAGACTTTGCAAGTACCGACGTGGGTAACTTAAATGGTGAAAACTAGTGGAGTGGTAAAGCTTGATATTAAAAATGATTTAATTGTTATATCTATGTACCAGTTCGTCGAATCCCTCGTTCGTACCTTCAACGATAACAAATTCGTGATCTCACAGGCCACTCTATAACCCGCAAGGTTTTTTTAACTGCATTGTTGATATTACAGGCCGTCCCCAGAAACGGTATCACTTGCACCACTGCGTGGTAACCCTAGTTCCATTTGAAAGGTTCAAGTTAAAATAATACTGATAAAATTTCCTTTAAATCGGATCATAACAGATAGTGGTGTGTCACGAAACTTAACAGTCGTCACGAAAACACCTTAGAGCAATACGATAACATTACAACATTTTGTGTTAAACTAAAAAAGTCTACCGAAATATAAATTAAGTGAAACGAGTGCATGGGAGTAACTATCCTTTTCGTATATAGGTTTACGATTAGTTTTGTTAATTTAAAGTCAGTCGAAAATTAATTGAGGGCTTTGTTTGAAAACTATATTTGAAAAGTCGGGAAACCAAACTGGACCTGGAAAATATTAGCACATAAACTGAAAATGTCTAAGGATTCCGCTCGCATAATTTTGTGGTCATTTGGACAAACCAAAAGTATTGTTTTGAACTTATTAATCACAAAAATTTTCAATGCAAAAATGATTCGCCACAAAAATATTCTAAAATATAAAGCCCATGTGATCGTAGCATTCTAATTAATCACAAAGCAAGAGCTGCATAGGTCCTTATTACTCGTTGTAATCCTAATACTGTTGCGGAAGAAACTGAAATTGAATAAATAAAAGAGTATATCAAAATAACCTTTGTCGCTGTTTTTTTTTAAGCAAAAGTACAATTTCTTTTCAGTCTATGTAGCAACAAAATTAGTATGATACGCCACCAGATAAATAAGTTATTTGTGTTTCATTTGTTGAATTGATTAACGGCCTCTTCAAATTTAATAAAATCAACGTTTACTTTATAAAATTATTATAACTGAGGAATAAAAAATCTTAAGTGTAACTTGTGCCTTACATTCGTATTTGATATTCCAGAATACAAATTTTCTGCAGAAACCGTTAATCACTAGTGTTAAGATAAAAAACCGCTGTTGTCATCCCTTAATGTATTGTTAAAATAATCGAAGGACGATAAGGTAACCAGTTAGTCACTTCGATCGCATCATGCTTATTGGAATTAATTTATCATGGTTGTGGATGAATTGTAAAAATACTTTAGCGCTATAAATACAAATTGATTATTTTTATTCGAACAAGGTCTTCAAGCTTCTCTGTCCTATTTTTGAAGAGTGGACGGAGGGCGTGCGTCTCTTCTTTCGATTTTATTTGGATTGTCATCGCATGAACATTTAAATCTTATCTAAATTCCAACTGTGCCACTGAAACGGTTGGAGGATTTTGATCGCCAAAAAAATTGTATTTCTAAATAAACTCTTCTAAATTCAACATTTCAGATTTGGCTGGGGATTTTACCTAGCACCTTTATTATCTTCAACGCAATCTTCCTTTTTGAGGTTTTTTTTTATTTTGTTTGATTTCCTCCATAAATCCCAAAATTTAGGCGGTAAAAAGTTTTTTGTTCGTGTCTTACCTTCTTGCGAAGTTAGATTATTTCAATTTTTATTATTTGAACGAACTAGCCGAGTCTTAGACACAGTGGTTCTTATTTTTTGATTTAGGATTTCTATATTTATTAAATTTAAGCCTTCCCAACAACAGCAGAAAAAGTAAAATAAAATATTATGGACTTTCGTAGCTCACCTTTATAGGGTAACCTAAGAAGTGTTGTACCCAATAATTGCTCTAAACAGGTAAATATGTCTTTGTAGCTAATTTATGGTCGACTTCTATTAAGCGCCTTCTAATTTTGCTATTAGCATTTGCTAAGGCACCATCATGCAAAGGAGTGTAAGTGAAATTGCGCAACGCGTGGAAGGATACTAATTTAATAGCAATATAATTTAATAACACTATGCACGACACACAAGGTGCGAAAACAATTATTTGCGTAGATTATCTTTTTTTATGGTCACCTGTTCCTTTCAGCGACGTGTTAGTACTGTATGGTTGGATAATTAAATAACGAGCCATTGACTATGACTAGACACATTACTGTTGATAAATAAACTTCTATATTGGGTGTAACAATGATTTATTGGATATGTAGGCAGCTTTTATTCTGTTCAAAGTATACAAGGTTGCATCAAATAAAAATAATTCATTTCCAATCCTAATAGCACTGCGCGATTAAATAATCCTGTAGGGGTTTTGCATTAATGAAAAAAACTGGATTTGTGGAGTGCAATATCATCTGTATTTTGCAATTTTAGGCATTCGATTTTTGTTCGTTTAGTTAGAAAAGAAGCAGGTGACTCACGCTAATGCAAATCATTGCAGCCGTTCGTAACCTGTTCGGTAGTCTTGACACTGAGTCAATCCGAATTCCTCGAGGTTATTCTGCGGCGTTCTCCGTATGACATGCTGCTGGACAAAAAACGTATAGACTCCTCTTTATGGGCTGCATAATGGCAGCTTTGTGTTAAACCACGTGATATGTGAGAACGTGCTTGACGTCATACACCGAAGTGACATTTACAACGACCGGCTTCTAAATCGACCGCGATTTGCATTCCGCGCCGCTCAAAACCGATCCTTGTGGAAACGCAGGAAACGCGAGTGAAATTGGAGGAGTGCGTCTGACTTAATGATGCCGCTTTATTACTTAATAACCGCGCTGTAAATTAAAAGGCGTACTTTCGGTCAATAAATCAATCAGATATCGAAGCAAAGTTAATTCCAGCTTAAACAATATTTACTTTGTGGTACGCTTGTCACTTAGCAAAGAGTATAAGCAACATATTTGGGGGGTTGGGTAAAGGACGATGGAATAGTAATAATAAAATGATTTACTCAATTTAAATTCGAACCTCCTGACACAATCTCTTCTATAACTTGAAAAATGCCTGTTTTTGTCCAGTTGGTTCTCAAGAACTAATAATTAAAATGTGAAAATTTTCTAAATATATGTCAGATAAATATTTGGATCCTAAAACTCTTGACAGAAAAGCATATCTGTGGCTTTTTCACTCCTTACAATCATATTTGTAAAAGTTGTTTTCTAACATCTCCCAAAATAAAAAGGCCAAAGAATTTGAAGAATGGCATAATTCTTTAATATATTAGTTGTCGAGTATATTTTTGAAGAACTTATTAGTACATAAAGGAAATAAATAATAAAAAAGTGTAACACTCATCTTATTAAATTCTTAAAATTAGTTAGAGGAACGACCAAGACACATTTGAAAAGGTGATCGATGTAGAAATGTTAACCAAGGAAGACAATAAAATAAAGAAGGAAAAACAAAAAAATTTATATACCTCACATTATTGAAATCTCATCTTCTTCGACTTTTTATACAAGCTGCTTGTGTCTAACCACATAGTCGTGCGGTACTGTGAGCGATGTAGTAGCTATGTAGCCAAGGAGTGTATTTTATTCAATATTCTGTATATTTTAGAAAATATTTTTAGAGCTACATTTGCTTGTCTTAATTTTTTTCCACCTATTCAAATTCGTATTGCACATTTTGCTTTAATTTAATGCATATATGCCCATATTTTCCACATATTCTTACATTTAGATCTAAAGTAAATTCCAGAAAAGGGGCAGCTTAAAACCTATAAAAGTGAAAAATTAATTTTTTCCAATGTGATAAATAATTCCAAACATGAAGAATTTGTCGGTGTTAGAAACGGAAGCCGAGTCATACTGAATCATTCTCACGAATTTTTTATTCAGCTAAAAGTGCAAAACTAGTGCACTGGTTTTTAAATCTTGTGTTTTACAATCTGCGATATTACTAGTAAACTATGCAAAATGCATAGCCTATTTACTAATGGATGTAACTTAATAAAGATATATCGGTTATATGCGAACTAAATTAGAAATTTGGCATGAATTAGGTTTCCATCTGTATCAAACTTGCATATTCTGCATATTTTAGGAAATACTTTTAAAATAAATTTCAAAAGATGCGTTGGCTTACCTTATTAAAAGTTTTGAACGTTTTGAATTATTCTTCATATATTCAAATTCTCATTGCATATTTTGCTTTAATTTAATGCATATATGCGCATATTTCCTATTCTCATTGAAATTTAAAGTAATAATAAAATTTTGAAAACAAACGTTGTACCAGCTTAACGAAAATTTGACTTTTAAGATCGTTAGAAAAGTTTGAGATTACGTAAAGCAGGAATGTTACAAAAAATTAAAGTGTAATGAATGAGCTAACGGAATTCAACACCATACATGTCAGAGTTAAGCGATTAGCAGCAAGTTTAAATAAAAGTCCGTTGGTGTTTATTAACCGGCTCAAATAATCAAATGACCAGACGAGGGGCGCAAAATTCGCAGATTTCGGTTTAAATTAAACTCGCACAAATATCGAGCGCGGGCTAACTGACATATCGTACCGGTTGGCCGCCGATGAAACGGTCTGTCAATACCAACGCGATAATCCCACTATGACAGGAGTTTAATAAAAACCGCCGCGCTCAGAAGAAAACTGAGCCGCCGGAGGTCAATCGAAGGTTAGAGCACACGCATGCAAGATAACGAGGGCGTTTTCTTGGCTTCACCCTTCCTAATTCAGATGCAAAAACCCCCCGGGGGCCCGAGACGGCTAATTTTTGTTCCAGTGCATTCGGAGCAGTTGTGCTCCAAGGAGACTAATTATGAAATTTATAAAGCTCCCTCATTTGCATAAACGTTGCCATGAAAATCCGACAAAAATGTTCTATTCGCAGGATAGACGACTGCGGAAAGTTTAAATTGCTGTGCGCAGGTAGGCATCGCGCCGCGTTCGTCCTGGCGCTAGCGTTTTTTGCGAGCAACGCAGAATTCGAGCAAAAAGTTGAGTTGCTCATTAACCGGAGAGTTTCGCATTAAAATGAAATTCTTAATCGAGCAAACAGCGACGGCGTTACGAAACGCAAAAACAATTTAACAACTTTATACGCGGGGAACAGACAATGAAGCATATAAAAGTCAGGGCCTAACGTAATATTCTGAAAGTTTCGCTTAAGAAAGCTTTCTTCCCGGATAAGTAAATCCCCGGGGGCAGCTGCATAAAGTTTATGTGAAAGAGTTGTCAGCGCCCATGTAACCGGATGATCGATATGGTCTTCTAAACGCGCGGGAGATGCGGGAAATATAATAAGCCGTGGTTGCCTCTCTAACTGTGAAATAATTTATTTAAAATTCAACTGCATCAAAAGCCTCGGCTGTTCGTGGCAACGAAAGATGAAAGAACACATATTCTTTATTTCCATTTCTATCTCAGTCATATCTATTTCTCTACAGTAGGCACATACACAACGTACGCCAACGTGGCAGTGAAATTTTTAAGACCCAGGGTCGCAGGCAATGCGTATTTTTCTTGTATCAATATTTTAAAGATTAGAATTCATATTTTTATGAAGCAGCAGCATATTTTTACATATCTAACCAAACATTTATGTTTTTGCATATTTTCATGCATATTTTAGCATAGTTTTGTTTAATAGGCGTTAAAAACTTATTTTTTGGTTTTTGGTTTATTATAGAAATACATGTTTTAAATAACGTTGCCAGGCGGTTCTAAAAATAAATTATCTTTTTCCATACTATCAAGGCTAGTCCTTTAAAAGTTGCTTTATACGGTTTTACTTCAAAAATAATTGTCCAATTATTAAGCGTCAAATCTCTTATTGTGGACAAGTTTCAGACAAATGCATTTATTTCTATATAGAATGAAACTTCTGTTGCTATTTGTAGGTAAATAATTATGAGCAACAATTGCAATTTAAAGTGTGACTAACATTTTGTAGCCAAATTCCTCAACTTGACATTGCTTTTCATATTGGATGTTAAACCTCATTGTTTGTCTAAATGAAATTTTAAAAATTTCATAGGCAGTAGAATTTTAACTCGCCCTATATCTCCTTTATTTAGTATATTATATATTTGTTTATTTGTTTACTTAATTTTAAAAGAAATAGTTATTTATCACCGCATATTTTCGGAGTACTGTAGGATATTGTATGGCATATTTCGACCACTTTTGCTGCATATTAATCAAGGCTTAAAATTATTACTGCAATACAGAAAAGAATATTAACTTTTTTTAATAAGACTGGAACATGAGGTGCCAAACACCAATAAATCACATTTGAGTAAATTACATTTAAAGCAACCTAAGTTACGTTTATATTTTTTATTAGATAAGTTAAGGTACTTTTAAATGAAGCTAGCGGATATGATATAACCAAAAGGAACCTGAATGATACTTCCCTCCTACCACCTAATAGAAAATTGTTGATTAGCAAAAAATATTAAATATAATAAAGAAACAGATAAATATTTTCTTTTATTTGGGGAATATACAGTAAATTTACTTTGTAAGATTAAAATTCATTATATAAGTGTTAGGGAGTGAAAACCTACCGAAATCTGCTGTTTTGAGATGGTACAAGTGCTTCAAAGACGGTCGACAGAGTCTGGAAGATGAACCCCGCATAAAACGCTCATTCACGAGTAGAAACGAGAACAATGTGCAACGTTTGCGTGATGTGTCGAACTCAGATCGGCAGTTAAGTGTTCGAATGGTCGCAGACCACGTAGGAATTGAAAAATGACTACACACCATCATTACCGAGGATTTATAGATGAGAAAAATCTGTGCCAAGCTCGTCCCGAAGGTTTTGAGATTGCAACGCTTCCCCAGCCCCCCCTACAACCTCGATCTGAAACCGGTGGACTTTTTCCTATTCCCCCCAGTGAAGACAGGGCTCGAAGGACACCGCCATGGCACCGTAGCAGAGGTCCAAGCAGCATCGACGTTCTGGTTGAAGGGCATTCCGGAAAAAGACTTCCAGGGCGTGGAAAACTCGTTGGCATAAGTGTGTCGACGCCTAAGGGTCCTATTTTGAAGAATTTTAATTGTTTTTATCGATATGTTCAATATATTTCTCCAGAATTTTATTACGCTTTTGAAACAACTGAAAACGCTTTTTAATGAATGTCTACAAGCAGGAATTGGAATACTGCGGTTGTAGTGCTTTTACATAAAAAGAGAGATAAAACCAAGCTCGAAAACTATAGACCGATTAGTCTCTTATCGCAAATCTATGTTATTTACAAAAACTTTCACAAATTAGACCAATGTCAGCCACGAGCGCGCGGGGTATAGAACAGGCTTCTTAAATTCTCTACAAAATAGCCGCATAGAACAAACATGCAATTTGGTTCGAAGTATTTAGCTGAAAAGAGGGTTTCAAGAGTAAAATAAAAAAATTAAAAACCATTTGTTTAATTAGAACATCATATCTGTACAGTTTTATGTCGCAAAATTTATACACCTACAAGGAAGCACAAAAAAATAAGTAAAGCACAGAAAGCTAGGAAAAGATAAATGATCGAAGTATCCTTGAGAGATCGAAAAACAAATGAGTGGATAAGCTGAGTAACAAAAGTGGAAAAAATATTAAAATAAAAATGGAAATGGGTGGACCACTCAACGAAGTTGGAAAATGATAGATGGAGACCTAGACAAGGAAAAAGATTTAGAGTAAATAGATAAGAATTGTATTCACTGGTAGAGGCCTACATTCAAAATGGATTTATATAGACGATAATGATGATGATCTGTTTATAGAGAATTTTTTTTATATTAGCTGTGATTTGAACTTGATTTTTTCAAATTTATTATTTGTAATGGCTTTTCTTTGTTATAGCTTAATTTATAGTGAATCGATCGACTAATGTATTATTTTCTTATTGCTTAACAGAGGCACTTATCGGGTCCGCAGCCTCAAGGGTTTATTGTGCCCTTAACTAACTTAATTCTGCGACGTTACATACACCCATGGGTTTCAGCGAGACTCGAACCCGCCTGTGCCGGTTCGTAGAGAGGAGCAATGCTTTTGACAACTGAGCTACGGCGACAGCCCTTTTTACTAGTTTCTAAACTTTTAGTTCTTTTTTGATATTTTTAACTTTTTTTCTATTTTCTGATTTTCATATGTTCTGAAATGATTACAATTTAATGCTCGTTTCCTAATTTTTGGATTCTTTTGCTAACTCTTTTTGTATACATATGATTACTTATGGTCTTTAAACAACTCATACTATTTCGGAAATTTTTTTGTGTCTAATAATTTTCTTTTGTCGTTCATCATTAAATTGTTTTTATCTTTTTTCGACATTTTGTTAATAAATCTTCTATCTATATGTTTACCACCAATTAGCTTCTCTACAATTTCATACCAATATTTTTTCATTTTTTTTTGTGGGTCGACACTAGAAGTACCTTCTTGATTTGTCTTCATCAAGTCATTTTCCCTTTGAGAGCCGAGCCTGTTCCTTTATTGGTATCAAGATTAAGAACGTTATAAAGCGATGTGGCACCTGCATTATTGATTAATATGATGTTGAACTCCATTCCAAAAAACGCTCTGATCTTTTCGGTTTCCCCGTTATTAATGGATAGGTCGAATTCATGTTCAGTATTTTTTAAATACCATTTCAAGCTGTTTCTGTCAGACATAACATCGAAACAGGTAGCGTTAGGCAAGGCCGAGTTAGAAGCAATATCTTAATTGGCGTTTGGAACATTTACAATGACATAAAGACAGTCGACAATACATTAACGAGTTTCGGTCTGCAACGGCCAGTTTCTCCACGACGAATATAGGCGGCGCGCAGCCACCGTTGTTCTCAGATGATAATGACTTCGGGAATATAATCTAATCAGTTTCGAATAATAATTCTAAAGGCTGTCAGGCAAGAACCAATAGCTGCCGGACGGTCGGCCCGAGCCTCAGCAACTATAAAAGTGGGCGTAGCTCGTCCCAGAACAGTTTTTAATTTCTTCAGAGACAAAGAATTGATTGATTGCGGTCCAGCTGATCACCTATTGTTTGCAGAGTGGCTCTTCGGCCGAAATAATTACGGGCTGCATTAATGACGCGTTTCTGGCGGCGTTCTGTCATTCGCCGCGCATCCGAACGCCGGAGATGGTAAAACGCGCGAGCGTGTGGCCGCGCGGGTGCGCGCAGCGCGCGTTGCGCGGCTCTTAATCGCCCTCACTCGCGCCACCCATCATTACTTTAAACAAATGGCAAGAACAAAGAATGCTCGTCTACGGACGACCATAAATGTAAATGAAACATCATTACAAGCAAGGCATAACTAAACAAGCGAACGGCAAAAAAGGCATTTGTACCGCGGATGGACGCGGGTTCTTCTGTGCGCAGCAACTTGCCGTGATTTATACGCCGCCGATGCTACTGCATGCGGTCGAAGATACGAGCTGACATCTTAGCCTTTGACTTTGACATATCCACTGTGTCAATGACGGCCTGCAATTACTCAGGTCGCGCAGGTCGCCGTCATCCCTGCTTTCCGTCCAGATACTCACTGCCGCTTTAATTGCACAAAAATCACAGCTGCAACTTCGGCTCCAACTGAGAAATGATAGTAATAATTAAGTTAATTAGTTAAATTTATTGATGACTTCTTAGAACATGCACCGAGCGTTTTGTTCTAGCATTGCTAGATCGCATGAGGCAACACATTTTTAAAAACTACAGAAATAACATGCATTTATTCCTTCAATAGATCGATTACTAAGACGAAGGAAGTTTTGTGGTTGGTGAATTTGAACACCTCTACAAAACACTTTATCTCTATTTTGTAGATTATAACCTGAAACACATACAGTGGGGATACAGACTGATTGTACCGATAGGATAACTCGATAAGACTGTGTGATAGTAATCTGCAATACCAATCTACTGATGAGACCACCTACTGGCTCACATATAGAAACAAGTGTTGGGTGCAATCGACTTTTCCATTACCAAAGGCTGACCACGCAACTCTCTGAATATACAAATGAAATTACAATTATTCTTCATTTATACACCAATAATTCTCACAATACATGCTTACGTTACTATTAAAGCACTACCGCCCACCCTCTGGAAATCCCTTAGAAGCGAGCTTGTCATTGAATGTGCCATCAAAAATATCAGAAGACACTGATGAAGCAACCGAATATCTAAACCAATCGATTCAAAAATCCAAAAATGGCTTATTTTCATTAAGGAAAAGGTCGAAAAGAAACGCTAGCTGAACATTAGAATACCTAGAGATAAATAGAATAAGCCAATATTAAAAAAGTGATGGAATCTGGACAAGGGGTGAAAAGTGAAAAGTTTATGTATTTGTGAAACATTTGGAAAAAGTTTTGACCATATCCATCACAATTAGCCTCAGAAGAAAAAAGTAAGATTCAGCAGCTATTAACAGAACCATACGAAATGACTTTACCAATAGAGCCCTTTAAAAAAAAGAAGACTGTAGACACCATCATAACAGAAATTAATGCAAATAAAATCCAAGGCTATAGCTTAATAAAGGGAAAAGTGTCTAAAGAACTGTAATATCTAAATATGCCACCCTTATACTGGGTTACTTGTCATCTCAATGGAAAATAACACAAATCATAAAGAAGCGAATTCCTATTGACCTATTAGTCTTTTACCAGTATTGTCAAAACCGTTCGAGAAATTGTTGCTTAAAAATTCCTCACTAGAAAAAATCAGATCCCTAAGAATCAATTTGGATTCAAGGAAAATCATATCATGAGGTTGTTAAGAATATTAAGTGAAATATAGACAAAGGTACTGTTCAACAACATTTTTGGAAATGTACCAACTTTTGATAAAGTCTAGCATGATGATTTGCCGTACAAGATTAAATTAAATTAAAGTTGCCACACAGTTATTATCAGATCCTAACGTTGTATTTAGATAATATTTCAAGGTACTGAAACAACTCAGTTTTTAATTAAATCAGGCGTTTCACAAGAAAGTGTTTAGGACCAGATCACCGTGATTCTTGCATCTAGCAAGAATCCAGTTCTGCCTTAACAAGCGGTGCGTCATACAAATGAATCTAAGTCTTACACCTGAATGGAAAATTGACTTGCGTATATAAAGTCCAAGGCTTTGGTCTAACAACGGGAAAAATGTCTAAAGAAATCTCATATAAATGTGTCATAATTATATTGCGTTATTTTCCATCGCATAGGAAAGTAGCACAAATCGTTGGACATCATGACCAAGAAGTTAGGTCTAAAATATCAAAAATGTACTGGATAATAGGGCGGAAATCTCGACTAATATTTGAAAATAAAGTTTTGCTTTATAAATCTATTAGAAAACCCATTTGAACGTATGGAGTGCTACTTTAGGGATGAGAAAGTGCATAGAATACAGAAATCCTGGAAAGGTCACATTAAAAAGCGTTCCGTTCATTTAAAGATATGCCATGGTTTGTGCCAAACAAAGTAATTTGACATGACCTACACACTTGTTAATTTACTGGATATGCCCATCATAAAGGGACAAAAACATGATCCGTTAGAACCACCCAAGAGATTTTAAGCATATTCTGTACCATTTTTGTTTTTATTTATAAGAATGTTGTAAGTAGTATCACTGAGAAAACTTGGGGAAAGGTAGGCTAGAGGCAACCAAGGAAATAAATTTTTTACAGAACATCTCAACGAACTCTTCAACCAAATGAAGTCTATCGAGACGCTGAGGCTACCGTGTTGAATATATGATGACTGAGGTAAATAAAGAACCGATTTTCCCAAAGAAGGTAGCCCCAAAAAATTTCCAGAATACAATCTCATAAATGAGGAAGTCCTAAATCAATTTTCCAGGACAAGATGGAAGATCGCAATGATTATCATGATCTCCAAATGCGGAAAACCAATGGTGTGCCTTCGTTCAGACCCATATCTCTAATACCAGTTGCTTTTAAAAATATTAAAGTCCAGTGTTAATAAAAAAATCATTCTGGGTTAGCAACTCATATTGAGCAATACACATGCAATTTTAGACCAGGTTCATCGAATTACCATCGAAAAAGTGTTTGAAGAAAATAAATTGCTGGGCTATATTTATGGACATAGCTCAAGCATTTGCTAAAGTGCGGCAATCCTGACTCGAACTGAAGATGGATAAATATAGTCTGCTATTCAATAAGAAGGCGCTTACCTCAAGTTAAGACGCATAAGAACTTGTGTACTACAAGGCAGTGTGCTAGCCTCAAAATGTTAGATTTGCAAACTATACAGGTATTTTCGCAAGTGGAGCTGAAGAACCCGAAGTCACTATTAAGTTACAAAAGGCAACAGGCAGAGTTTATGTATGAATGAAAAGTTGAACAGTTACCGTTGACGATCCACGAACATATAGTTTCATTTGCTAACACCGTGAAATATCTAAGTATCAAGAAGGAGAGAGAAATATACTGACTGACGGGGAGAAGATCTGCTATGTATACATGCAAGTACATGTTAAAACCTGTTTGGATATATGGCTACCAACTAGGGGGCTGCGCTAGTGATAGCTTGTTGATACGTCAAAAATAGTTATCTACATCGAGATCTAAAAATTAAAATGATACTGGATGAGATTAGACGAAGACCGGCTTAATAACCACACCAACATTGGGGCATTCCAACTGCTCTCACAAGGGATAAACTTTTTGAGTTAGTGGATTAAATGGGGTACAAATCAAAGCATTTGGGATAAACTCTGAGACACTAACTAACTGAATTTAAAGCAGACTAAGCTCCATGAGACGTTTTAAATAAAAAAATTAACAATATGTTAAGTATTAAACGGAGTATACCAAAGGGCGATTAACGTGTTTTCATGAAATGGCAAATACATTTTGTTAGTATCAATGATGATTCTTATAGTTTCAAATTGAAATTCGTGTAGTATTTTTATATCTGATGGTTTGGATAGCTCTAGTTCAATACCATACCTCTCGTGTTGCCCGAGTATTTTTTGTTTCGATTCAAAAGTTAATTTAGATATAGCATCTCATATCAACCATCGATATTCATGTATATTGTAGTCCGGTTTGTGGAGAAATAGCTAAAAAAAATTTACTTTATCATCACTAACATCGTTTTTTCTGTGTTTAAACTTGTCTACTCTTCATCCTGCTACATAATTAGAGGCGCAGCATGTTTAGGTCTTTTAAATGTCTTTGTAGCTCTCCAACTTTTAAATTAGTAATGTGATGTTCAAGATAGGTATCTTCTTTTTTGTATTATTATATTTACTTAATATTGTAAGATTAGCTGCCTTAATCTAACTCTATATTTTCTAAAATCAATTTACGCATGCATGGGGTGTTGTTAATTTGACTTGATATTTTCCCACCAGGTGATATAGCCTGTGTCAATACATTCTATGTAAGTCTGTCTAGGATCATCCGAGTGTTTCCGTTGCTATAGTGGAATATTTAAGTTTACTTTTCTCTCCAAATGTTCATAAAGTGTAGAATTTATTTTAGTAAAGATTAGTTTAGTTTTCAAGTTTTCCAAATTTTTTTGGGTATGATTCTATTTTAACAGAAGTATCTGGTGGTGCCGCAATCGAATCTGAAATGTTTTATGGTTTATTCGGGTCAGTATGACAATAATATGTTAAAAAAATCTAAGAGATCTATTAAGAAATAAACCAAACAACAAACTACAAAAAAACTATAATCTTGGTTCATATTGCATTAGAAGTATGAATACAAAGAATAAAAAGGCAAAAATCAAATTCACATAATAATATCGACTATAGCCTAAGTTTATTAAGTTAACAATGCGTTAACCATCATTCAGCTATAGGTTAGAGGCAAAAATTCACTTATCAGATTCTCTTCGCAAAATTGTTTTGAATAATTCGCGAGGGTGAAAATCGGAGCGTTTCCTTAAAAACCAGAAAATGTGTTTTATGTCCACGCGAACCCTTTGGGATTGCAAATTCGGATACGAGCGGCAATGTGCTGCGGGAAATTAATTACGAGCAGCAAAGACGGAATATTCCACAGCCGCGCTCGCTGTTTGACTTAAATTTGGTCATCGAGACGCTCTAATTGCGAGCAAACTATCCCCGGATTGAATGCCGAGTGACGGCTTTAGGGTAGGTAGCCAGGATCACGGAGTGTCTGGGCCCGGTTAATTGGGGATATTCAACTTCGAGAACTAATTCTATGTGCTTAGCGAACGCGAGCACACATAACATCGCGATGGCCTAGCGAATTGATGGCAAAGGACATAAGGCACGGCGCAACAGGATTTCAGTTCGCAGTGTTCGTTCCCAGGAGGCATAAGGATAGCAGGAAGTTGCGAGCTAAAAGGAAGGGTTAAACACTAATACAAACGAGCCCCCGCCCCCAGAATAACAATACCGACTTCCGTTGTATGGCTCTCCCAGGAAAAAGCTGCGAATATTTATCATAATTAACAACTTTTACGTTCCTGCACAAAAAAGAGAAAAGGGCAAGGCGAACAAAAAGCGCGATTAAAATTGTTACAGCGCCCCGTTGTTATGTATTAGAGAAAACGTTTATTACTCTTGTCAGGTCCGTTTCATTTTACTTTTACGGAACGTTTTGAGCAAATGCATGGCAGCTTAGGGCTCTCTGATTGTACCCGAATATCGGCCCCAAACCACTTGCCAGGATACATACCTTTGTGTGAAACTTTTGTCGGCGAACTTAATCGAGTATATCTAGCTCAATAATACCGAGCATAGTTTCACCAAATACACCCATCCGATTTTAGTTTCACATCATAATATTCAACAATAAAAAGAAAATGTATTGTGTATAATAATATACTGTCATGCACCATAAATTAATATTATTAGTTAATTTCATTATCGTCGTATAGAGCTGAAATCAATTGTGAATGCAATTATATTAACTCCGGATTTTTAATCAATTAGTAACTTAATTGTAGCGTATAGTTGATTGTTTAGAAATATTTTACATTAATTTGAGCCAATTTAAATTTTCATATTTGACTTATACTCTTTCGTTCATGTATTTTTAGTCAAACTTACATATTTTGCATATTTAAATAATTTCTATTTTTTAAGTGCACTTATTTAACTCATATCTATTCTTGTTTATCTTATTGAAAATTACGTTCTCCACCACTATTTTGCCCAAATTCAAATTCACTGCATATTTTATCTTTACTTAATGCATATATGTGCATATTTTTGTACTTTTTATATAATTTACGGCTGTAGTTCTTGTATTGTTTATTTTAAAACTATCAATTTAAGTGCAAAACAACGCGCCATAAGAAATTTACAAGTGTGCTTCGGCATTCTTGTGTTCTTAATGAGAGGTTACACATGAGGCGTTTTTCTGGCGGATTTAATTGACTTCAGCGCAGCCTGCGAACCCTAAAGGAGTACTTATCTATAAATAAGCAGCAAACAAGAATAGATATTCGCCGGCTAAATCTCATCCTTGAAAAGGGTTCAAAGATTAAAATGAATAATTGAGAAATCACTACTATAAGAGCTAATCTCTGGCAGCAATTACAAGGGTAAATCTATAGATAAGGCGAGCGCCTTCTCGATGCTGTTGATATAACTCTGCCAATTAAAATTGATGTCTTAATTACAAAGCCAATCAGAACTTTTGGCGGGCTTAAATTACACGCGAAATTTAATTAAACCGCGATCATTTTCCTCCGCGACAAAGTGAGGAGAGTCAAGCTTTATTTGAAAACTTCGGCGTAATTCCGCGACGGGGCGCGAAGGGAAAAAAGCGCCGCCGCCGGAACGGCGATCGCTTGACGAGTTTGACATTCATCGGGCTGCAATTAATCGGGTGGTGCAAATTAGGTATTGAATAATGTAAGGTGGAGGCGGCGAATCGGCGTTCGGGGAGGCCCGCCGTCTCAATGCGGTATTTACCGAGTCGCTGACGTTTGCTCACTGTCTTGAAGTCCCTAGAACCCACCCTCGCAGGCCTAGACGCTACACTGTTAAATTTATGCTAAAACTCATAGATTAAGCACCCTTGTTTGCTTAGTTTAACTTACTTGTAAACAAATCACCACCGTAGCACGTCGATCCGGCTTAAGAGGCCTCTCAATCGAACCTCCCTATAGATTAGGCTCCTTATAAACAAAAACTAAAACTAATAGTAAGTCAACCCAAATAATCGCCAATAATACTAAAATAAACCGTTCCTTATTTCTAATCTTCTAATGCTTCATGAATTTTGATCGAGTCAAATCTATAGAAAAATGTGCGCAATTAACACTTAAATAGTGCAATCGTAGTAAAAATTTCTATATTTTTGAATTGTAATGCTAATGAGCACTACTAATAGAAATTTTAAATTGCCTTCTAAAATTGTTCAAAACATAAAAAGTGGCAAAATAGAACCAACGGAGAATAAAAAAGTGCGATTGGAAAGATTTTAACAAAATGGAAAACCTCTAGAAGTTAACTTCTAAAGTAAAATCTAGAATAGAAATTTTATTACAATTATCTTTCATTAGATCAAATGAAACATTCTTAGAGGTATGAAGTATCTACCTACACCTTTATATAGATGTAATTCAGACTTGCGTTTGAAAGAGCAATAGAAGAATATCTACAGTCTAAGAAATATATATGAGAAGAAATGTAGATATAAAAATGTGTGATATTCAACAAACCACTTAAAGAAAATGTAGATTAGGATGATGGAAGATTCGAACAAAAGAAACAAAAGAAGAAAAAGACCAAGCTAGGAATTAAACATAGTAATAGTTATATCTTAAGTAAAATAAATTGATATGGAATTGCAGATGTAGGAGAATCATAAATGAAACAACCAAATAGCATGATATTAATAATGAAATAAAGTTTCTCATAAACATCATGTGTAAAGTTATTAGAAAAACAAGTCTGAGGACTTTATTAAAACAAGAAAGAAAAATTGTTTTTAATCTGTTTAGCGCCAATTACTTTTTTGTCATCCAAAAGGAAAATCTTGTCAAAAGTTTTAATTCCAGCGGAGTTAGTTAAACAGAAGAAATTTTGCCCTATAAATATACAGAAGGAGGCTAAATTAAATATTTACAGATGGTTCAAATGATTAGCAAGTTTCTTTTTCCTTTGTGTGTGTGTTTTCATTTAATTTAATTAGTTCTTAAATTTCTATTTGAACATTATTCTAATGCGTACTGTAGTTCTTAGTATCTACGTATCTTATAATATAATTGTCTTATCTCCCTAACTTTCTTTCTTTCTAAACTTATAATTCTATCTCCTCCTAGACGCTTCAACCGAATTCCTTGCACACCACATTCACAACTATATTTGCTAATTCGGCGCAAAAAATCAGCCTTTTAACTTTAACCGTTTTTGAATTATTTAAATATTTTGATTATTGTATTGTATAGATGTCACACCTATGACAGATAAAAACTTTTTTTTAAAGAAACAGCGCCATCTGTTGGACGTAAAAGCAAAGCCACAACAACGCGCGGCCGGGTACAGCTATTTTAGAATAAAAACAAACATTCTGTTACTGTTGCCAACAGTAATCTAGAGAAAAATTAAAAATTATTGCAAATGAAAGTAAAACGTAAAAATTACGGGAGTGCATTATGAACGAGCGCATAAGCTTTGCATTAATTCAATTTTACGTATTGCGTATTTCCTATGGGCGGCTTATGCTTACGTCCACCATGAATGGGCGTTAAATTGTTCCATGTTTCTGATCCAGAGAAAAAGCCGGTCTAATTAAAAATTTATACGTTCCCACCTTGCAAAAATTTGAGAGAAGGCGGGTGAGAAATTGTCAGTCTAGGACGCCAAAAGTATCTTTTGGCGGGCAACTCCTAGTGTATGAATATTTCTCTAACCATTTCAATTAGTTAAATCCTCCAAGTTTCGTTATATTTCACTACGTTGACACTGCAACTCGTCTGTAGTAAACAGTCTTCTATTTAAATATTGTTCCAACAATTCCAATGGTCAAAAAATCCAATTCTTCAAACATTAGGATTATTCAAATACTCAAATTATTACAAAACTAATACTTGACTTGGCTCAAATAATTGGAGAGTTTAGAAACGTGAATATTCCCACTATTTTCATCATTTATTATGCAATTATTTTCAGAATACTAACTCATGCTCTTTGAATATCTCAATGATTTGAATATTCAAATTATTCTAGTTATACGAAGTCGAATTGTTAAGTGCGACGTATTCGAATACTCCAATTATTTGAATACAAATTCCAGTCTTAATAAAAATATCTCAGTTAGCAGACAACATATAGAATACTGACATATTCAATTATAATCAAAATTACTGGAAACGTTACTCAGTATGAAAGATGGAACAAGTATTTTAATGGCCAGTAAAGTATTTATTCAGCATTCTTCAATCAGCTTCAAATAACCTCTAACGCTCAATCACTTACGAGTGATTTATTAGATATACTATCGGCTGTGTATAATAGATGTCATCAGTATAGTTAGCATAATCTGTTACTGAATATCGTTAAACGATTACAAAATATTTAAAGCCAAATAAAAAATTGTATTTGCCAAAAGTCTAAAGGTTGTTAAAAATTTCTTTGAATGAAATACTGAAACGCTTAGTAACTTTTATTGTTTATTTGCAAGCAGGAGAAGAGGTGGGGAGGGGAGGTGCGCATTACAATCATAATGGTAATTATTAAAAAAAACAGAAGACGAAAATTGTTAGATTGTCTTCAGAGTGGTCTAATTAAGACAAAGTTGTTGCAATGTATGAGAGAGGAAGAATTGAGATAAAAATGATTGCACCAAATTGGATCACAGCTCCGTCTCAGGCTAATTAATGCAAAAAGTGCGGCGGTGAGGTACGTATTTTATAGCCATAAAGGTGTGTAGCTTTGCCTAATGTATTCCTTATTAAAAATACGAATTTACATTACAGGCTCTGCTAATGGATTTTTAATTACCCGCAACTAAATTATCCTTAGATGTTGACTTTTTGATCGCGGCTCTAATTACGACTCGTAATTAACATGGCGAACTCATGTCCATTTCAATTACACGAAAATTAATAATTTACTTCTTTAAACTCTCTCCTTTATCGCGATAAGGCTAGATGCCCTTATAATTTGTTTGACGGGCAATAAGCCACGGTCAGCCGGAAGGTCGTTAGCGGCCGCGATCGAGCTGGAAAATCGCAAATTATTTTTTACTCCAATAAATCTGCGAAAATTCGACTTTCCGAACTATTCATCAAGGCACTCCGTACCTCGCTCTAGGAAAGTGGCAACATAAAAAACTGACATTATTTACTGTCAAAGATGATAAACGCTGAGCATATAAATTATTCCTTTGATTTCTTTCATACGGCGTCCTATCCCTGGCATTACTTTTGATTAATATATATTTATTAGCATGACAGGGGCCGACACGGATATCGCAGCAGCAAAGATCTGCTCTCCGAAATAATTTCATCACATATTACATGCATTAATAATGTCAGCTCTGAATGAAACGTCAGAACACTTAACCAGGAGAAAATTCTAATAGATTTCAATGAGCGTTCGATTACTCCGAAGATAAATAGATGAACTGAAAGCGGTCTTTAAAGGAAAGCAGCCGAACGAAGACATTTGCATTTTGTTTACCATCTATCACTTTGATTTCTTCAATGTTAGATACTACTCGGGTTGATTCGGTTTTGCTAGAGCTACATTCAGAAGATCAGTAGATTAAAAATGTGATTATTCTGTACTGTCATCATTAAGCTTGTATAATTTGCTCGCATCAAAGCATTTACAACTTGAAAGCTAGGCAAATAAAATAATTGACAACAGACTGCTCAATATTGCTCGAATAATACTTATTTGAATGAATATGGTTACACTATTAAATTATACACAATTAACACACTTTTAGGGTGGTTTCAGCACATTCGCAATTGCTAAACCTGCAATACCTCTAACAAACCAATTTTTAGAAATGACTAAATTATTTTTTTATATTGGTTACTGATACCAGGGTGTTCTTTTGATTTTTTTGTACTTCTTGTAGACGTTTCTCGACATAGAATCTTATGCATAACAATAACGGATATACATGTCATAAAAATCTCTTCCAAGTTTTTTTAAGAGGTAAAGTTATTTGTGGTAACATAAAACGGAATTTTACACATATGATATGCAATTTATCTGCGATCGTTCAGATTATAGGTCTTCAATCTCTGATCATCAGAAGTTAATATCTTAAAGTAACTCCTAAAGAACTGAGGATGTTTAAATAAAACATTATGGAGCTTCAAAATGTATAGTAAACTATATCGAAGTGTGGCACACTCGAATAGGTAAACAAGAGACGTTATGATAAAAACTAACAAAAATGCTAGTTTTTTAGATCAAGAAGGTGTTTAGTAGGCAAACGAATAGGCCAACAACTATTTCGTTGAAACCAGAAGTCATCAAGAGACACAAAAACTCCCTCTGTATATTTTAAGCGAAGTAAAGACATTTGTGGTAACGCAGTTTCATACGTGATACGTAGTTTATATTATAGTTCTTCAAACTAATATCTTAAATATTATGTTGAAATAAAGGTTATGAGTCTGACAAAGAAACTTAGAAAATTTGCAGTAATAAAGGTAAAAAAATCACATAACATCTTTGATATAGATTATATAAAATTAGATCGTAGGCTTACCACTCATGAGTAAAAATGGGAAAGAATTAATAACAGCGCCAGGTACTTGAGACAGTTTTTTTAACTTTACAAATTAAACACTTGAATTTGTTTCTCAGCCATCATGGTGCAGAAATTTCTCTAAAAAATTTTATGTTGGTTAATATTTTTCAAAAGCATCCTCTAAATAACACATATGACAAATAGCCCTAGCATTTTTTTGAGGTTTTACAATTTAAATATTCATGTAAATATTTATTCAAATAGTTGGAATTAGTATTGCAATATTCAAAAATGGTATTTGAATCTTCAAAAAAAGTATTCGAATAAATTTCAATATTTTAATTTAGTGAATTATGTATTAAAAAACCAACAGAGCGTATCTTACAAGCCCGCATATAGTTAATAACATTGTTAAGTGTCGTATTTTTTTTAAATCCGTGTATCCTTGCATTATACCTATTCATCAGATACGAAATAGAACTATTCGAATTACATATACTCCAATTCTTAGTCTTTTTTTTCGAATATTCGAATAGATGGATTATTTCAGCTGTTCAAATATTGTGTATGTAATTATGTATTAAATTAGAATTCGGATTATACATCTACGAATATACTATAAGCTTAACGTTATCTCTGATATTACTTTACTGTTTAGCTAATATAGCATTTGTTTTTCGAAATATTTTTAAGTTTCCTCTATTTTTGTAATTCACCCTTTTTGGTTTATTTTACGTGCACTAATTTTCTTGGTTCGCCGCATTCTTTAGCATTATCTTTTAAAAATACCATATAATATGATTGTGTTATGCTCAAAAACTATTATGAGAAAATGCTTTACCACTTCTGCTTTATGTTACTCAAAACATTATAGGTGATCGTCCAATTTCTTTTAATCACCGAAAAATGCGATCTGAAAAATTAGAAGATCCATTTGTTTTAATGTTATGATAATTGAATGTTTTTGGTGCCGAATAACACGTAGCGTACATAATAGATGAAGAACAATGAATAAATGAATGAGTAATATGATTAAGAGAAAAAAGTTATTCTTAATTTCATCTAAATTTCAAGAGTGGTTCCTGTTCACCGAAACTGCAATGCAATAAATCCAATAGACGTTTGTGGGTGATTTCATTCCATTACCAATATAACATACCTTCTTATGGTACCGTCTTCTCAATGGAGGTTGGTGATTACTTCAAATTCCTCTTTGTTCTGTACCAAATCTATAATTATACCGACTTCTCTGATATTAAGCCATTGCAGTGGGTTTCTTAACCAAGAGAATTTTTTGCGTCCGACGCCCCATCGTACTCTATTTTTCTTCCATAGTTAAGTAGATTATGTAGTCTTTAGTATTTTTGAATATATGACCGAAATGTTTCTTTTTGCTATGATCTTTTTTCACTCTTTTCCTACATTTCCAAGAAATCTGGACTCGACAAGGTTCTCGTTTTTAGAGTTCCATGTAATAGTGCAGTTTTCCATCTAGTGAACAATTACATAGGCCTACTTTCATTCTAAGTAATGTATTTCGTTCTACTTGAATCCTGCTTTTGATCTTATTCTCAAAGTACCGTCGCTTATACAACCAAAAACCTAGATACGTGAATATTTTTGCTCTTATGTTATTAATTTTCATTTTGCTAATTATCATGGATATGAGCAAAGGGCACCGTATTGCTACATAGCGGTTTATCGTTAACTTTTATTCTAAATTAATATTCCTGGAATGTAATTTGGAAGTAGATTAAAAAGAAGAGCTAATAAAATACTAACCTGCCCGCCTACTTTCAGAGTGATGATGTCATATCTCCTATTTTCATGAGCTGTTTGATTCCCGTATATTTTTTCACTTCTCTGCATGTTTTTAGCATTTAGCCCAATATATTCCCAGCAGATACATCAGTTAGTCATATTTGACATCAAATGCCTTTTTGTGGGTACTATACCAGTATTTGTCCATCACTCTTGTAAATCATTTCAAATCAATTATAAGGATAATGAATTTTGTTACTGTAAAAACACTAGTGTTTTAATATATAAAAATAAAGTCAACCGCTCTTGTTTTTTGAAAGTATAAGTAGTTGAAGGAAAAATCTTTGAAAAGTTTATTTACAAAGTTAATTTGGTGCTTGTACAGCCGCCATTTTGTTTCAACATGACGGTAGAAGTTGAGAATAGTTTTCCCAGTATCTCCAGATGTAGAGAAACACAATTCCGTTTTAAATCAAATACGTCGTTTGACTGATGCAAAGCGTAGCAGACGTACCTGGTATGTCTCGAAAGTATCAGATTATATTAAAAAAAATACAACTACAACAACAAAAAAATCTATGTATTTATTTATAATGGTGTAAGATACAAGAAATGTAGTCCCAATCTTCTCTCTCCCAGTATTATTTCCACTATTTAAAGGGCTCTGCAGTGCTGCATGGGAATCTTGTTGACGGTTTATGTTTTATGTTTCAAAGGTGATTTAAGTTTTAGGAACAGCCAGAAGCTGAAAGGTGGCCGAGCCACTTGGGCGATTTCATGTGTGAAGAAAAAGTTCTGCACCAGATGTGATGAATGAACGGCCTATTGTCTGCAAACATTAATCTGGTGTTCAGTTTGTTTTTGTATTGAAGCGCGAAGTATTTCTCTGTACCCTTTGTTGACTTATACAAGTGATGACTTATTATGCAAGCTCCTGAGGTAATTGTCGAGTGCCTATAGCTGAGCATGTTTCGATTTACTAACTTAAAGGCTGGTGTCACCGTTAATGAATTTTTTGAATAAATTTTGGATTGTGATCTAATATTACATCTCGACTTTAAACCTGGCGGATTATTCGAGCCGTATTAGCAGTGATGCCGAAAAACGGCCAATATTTTAATATTCGTATAGGATATGATGCTTATTACTTTTAAGTTGATACTCTAAGAAGTAAAAATTGGTATAGAAGAGAATAAGATTTAAACTACATCCTTTAATATAAAGTATAACTAGTCAAATAGTTCATTTATTTAAAAAAGAGTCAAACTCACCACTCTAGAAATGAAAAGACTTCTACATCAGCGCAATATCAGAAGTTTATTGCGAATGTTATTGGAGAATGTAATTGCTGTTAAATACATGCATTTTAAGAGAATTCTTTGTAGGAAAGAGGAGAAAATCCTATATCGCGTAATTAGTGGCTGGGGGTAACGAGATCTTAATGAAAGGTGCGAAATTGGCAACAACACCTTTTGTTGTGCTCTCTGAAAGCAGGTGAATTACAACTAGCCGAGCTTCCTCTTGACGACAGTTCAAGAATGCCCATGTACAAGGATGACTGCCTTCAAACAATAAAGCCCGCGAACGACTAATTGCTGCTCACTTAACTTTCCAGCGCTGCAAATTTATATTAACACACTAGAAATTAGAAATCGTAGCAAAGGCTAATTACATCGCGCGTTAATTGCGGCGGAAGCGGACGAATCGTGGCAGAAACGGCTGATTATTCGCCGGGCAAAAATGCAGTTGCATCGATTGTTTTGCGTCTTCGGCCGCTTCACCCACGAGCTCGCAAATTATTAATTGCGCGTTTGGAAAAAGCCGTGTAAGCAGCCAGGCAATCACATCGGCGCAGAACTCATTAAAGTTGCGTGACAGGCTCGCCTCTCATGTCGGCAAAGTTTCGCGACATTATCGAAGGAAGCCATTCTTCACGGGCGGATAATTGTTATTCAGCTGCATTTAGAAACAGATTTCGAATGCACTGCGGCATTAGATATATCTGGACTCGCTCGTGTGGGGATACGTCGAGATTTCGTTCAAGATTGTGCCCAACATGCAACATTGATTATTTATTTCCTGTACAATTAGAGCTAAATTGCGGTGGGCCGGTTCGGATTTACATTCGCGTTTGATTA
Source organism: Sinelater perroti (assembly GCA_036346155.1). NCBI lineage: Eukaryota > Metazoa > Arthropoda > Insecta > Coleoptera > Elateridae > Sinelater > Sinelater perroti. Next base: position 713,404 of record JARFIY010000346.1, on the reverse strand, counting down.
AATGTCGCTAACAAAGCTGATGCGTTTCGCGGTTAAAATACATTTGTATACGGAATTAGGCCCTCTTTATTGAAAATCAATTGAATTTTATTGGTTTATGTAGCTTAGGAACAATACAACGTGCACAATTTGACATATTTGTCACTTTTCTTAAGAAAAATTAAAAAGGAAATTTTGAAGAATGTTGTAAATACTAGGAGGTATCCAAGATTTAAACCTCTTTTTTTATATAATATTTTAAACAAATGATAGTGTCACCTATTATGTATTATTTTAAAGAGTAGTAGAACGCATTAGTTTGTGGTATTGAATTTATTGATATAAGGCCTTTTAAAATACTTGACGAAAAATGCACAATTCGTGCTTTGATATAATGTTATTGGAAAAAAGGGTGTATCCAACGAGTACAACTGAGAACATAACAAACTGAGTAACAGTATCAGATTGGTCGAAGCGCTTTTCTGATAGAGATGTGAGCTTGAACTATCCATTTTGACTGAAGAGGTTCTACGGCAACAATCACCTAGAAGAGCATTAGGCACTTCAAAGACCTTCTTGTTTGACACTTCTGCAGTAAACATTGCCAAAGTAATCCACATAAATTAATCGAAAATTAAACCCAATCGCAAAATCCAATATTTGGACAGAGTAAAAGTTTTTTCACGTCTACCCGACATCGCTTCATCCGATTATGGTCTATTCTGTATCTTTTGCGTTTAAACCAAAAGAATAATATCGTGACCAAATCCGAGAACTCGCTGACAGATGAAGAATCTTTTATTGTGTAATTTCTTTAGCTTTCTGTAAGAAACAATAAATCTTCAAAAAGTGCCGAAAACTTTTCATAACTATAATTCACTAATGCACTTACAATTTTTAGAGAGTTGAGAACGCACTAAGGAAAAATCTAACAATACTACGGTTAAAACGTAGCATTTAAGTTTATTCTGTAATAAAACAAATAATAAACAAAATATCAGTAGCGGTTAAATGATGTAATACAGTAATGAATGATATTCAAACAGCTTAGTCTTGTAGCTAAAAATTTTTAGTATAAACTTTAACTGTTCTGAAGCATTATGTATTAACAACACGCAAGCATACTTTTAAGTGTTAATTGGACTTTAAAATAAGGTTTATGGTAAAATAATTTAGCTGTGCTCTTTTATTACTGTGAATTGGTGCAAGTTAATTTTGTAGAGTAATTTGACGAAAAAAATCAATTGATTTTCACCCAGGACCACAGTATATGCCAAAATTACAAATACAATGTCACAGAAGAAAGTGAAAAGTGAAATAAACATAAAAGTGACTACGATAGAAGACAAGAAAGAAATATGAAATAAAGAAAAGTTAAATGCCTAAGCTTTTCATTGTAAATTGCTGAAGTATTTAAAAAAAATTGTAAGTAGGATAACACACTAATATTTAAAACTAGACCTATCAAGTCAGTAAGCTCTGTGCACATATAACGAAAGTTTAATCTCATTTTACGAAACCCCAATTTTCTTTTATTACAACGCCTTGAAATGAAAGTTCGTATGTAAAAGAAAGTTCCTTCTTCATTTTGTTGTCTTGTGGGAGTCAAACCTGTTATTTTTCAGAAAGAAGAAAATGGAAGAAAACATGACAATGACCACAACGCCAAGAAAAGAATTCCAACGTACCAAAAACAGTATAATTACTGTGTTAACGGTGGGATCATAACGTCATGGAACTACCATACTGTTAAAACAGAAAAATCTCCATTTTGTTATTCAAAGTTATGAAATTACTCCACGTAGTCTTCTAGAAAATGTATGTTGAACTAGAAACTGATCATTACACTTTAAAAAGTCTCAATTGACCAAAAATCTTACAAGAACTACAAACAGATAATGTTTATCATTTGAAAATTACGTTTAAGTACAAAAAGAAAACCTCTTTTTTATGACCACTAGTAACGCCTTGGAGTAAAATAGATTGGCTACTAAGGTCGTATAATCCTACACCCTGCTTTCAGTCTAGTTTTCGCTTAGAAAACGTGATCTGTATTAGTTGCAACAGTCAATAAAACATTTGTTCTAGAATTTAAATGAGAAGTAAATAAGCAGAATTTGGTTTTCATCAATTTTTTCTTCTATTTTTTTAAATATTTTCTCTACACTTTTGGCCTATATCCTCCTATTATACTTTGCACCAATACATCATAAGTTATTTACAGTATTTATGTCATATAACTGGAGGTTATCCAACACTAGTTTTGCTGGTATGTTTATCATTTACATTTTTTATTTTCTCCTTGTCCTAAATGTTCCAATAAGTTGATACTGCTTTTCAGTCGATTTAATTTCTAAGCAAGCAATAGATAAAATTATAATATATATTTCAACTACGTACCGGTTTGTTTATAACGGATACGTTGCAAAACTTATAAATGATTTTCTTCAACGCCAAATTATTTGGTGAGAAGTTACTCGTTTATCACTAAATAGCTTGTCCTCTGCATGTTAAACATCGAGACGTTCGATTTGTGCTTCGCGATATCAAGTGACCTCGTGATATCGCGAGTTATTTTTAATTTAAATATGCTTTTAGTTAAATACTGCAGTAAAACTCATATAAGAGAGCTATTATAGTCTTCTCTAGCCTCCTGGAGGGATGCAATTCTCTCAAATGTTTGAGATCCGACCAAACACAAATGTCCAATACTCAGTATCTACAAAAGCCAGATAATTCTCTTACATAACTTTAACCAATGTTATACTCTCTGACAAACGTAATATACCAAATCCACTATGCTTTTCTCTCAAACAGATACACGTAAAAAAATCATCTTCCTCTTATCGTTTTTCAGTCCTAGAAAATAAAACTCATTACGATCAACAACATTAACGCTAAGCGTCCCCTAATTTAGGTTAAAAATATTACATCTTCCGTACAGCTACTCGATAAAATAGTTAAAGATCTTACAGATAACCAGGTAAAGGTTCAACCCAAAACAGTCGAGTTCTATGGAATAATCATAAAAGCCTTAAATAATAAACACATCGAATTTCACATATATAAATTAAAAAGGAAAGAAGTTATTAAGTTACGTTGAAAATAATACACCATTCAATCAATGTTGAGGAAATTAAAACATAAATTGGAAAAATAGGGCAGACGGTTACAAATATCTGGAATATCAAACAATATAGAATTAAATGACCACTCGCCATGTTCTTTATAATAAAGACAAACATTTAAAATAAAATTCGAACAACAGAAGTACAAAATAAAAATTGTACAATATGCAAGATGCCAAAGATAGGGGTATACCAAAAACTTTTGCTATCAAAAGCCGAGATGGGTTAAATGTGCTGGCGACCACGTTACTAATTAATCACTGCAAAAATAAGGGTTGTACGGTTTACAAAGCTATAGAAAAAATAATTCTCACCGCTTCGGCCGCAACAATACGCTCCTGAACAAATCGAACAACAAATTTAGTGAAGATAAACTTACTCAACAATATATTGCAAATATAAACCCTAAATCCACCTCACCAACTTAGAAGAACCCATTGCTCTCCTAACCATTTCGGTCGTGTATTTTCCTGCATGATACCCAGTAAGAAAATAACATTATGAAGATATCTAAAACATCCTAGGACAACAATTTATTTGCTGGAAGGAACTACGTTGCTAAGTATACCATTTGAGGATCCAGACTCATAACACCCAAAAGAAGCTTCTCGGATGCAACTCCAAACACATTTCTGAGAACAAGCTCCTGATCTGCAAAGCAGTAGTCAAGCCAATCTAGTCCTACAGCATCTACCCCTAATATTTTAATTCTGCTGTCATTATTTGCAAATTTTCAATATTGTTGTTGATAAGTTGCATAATATGTTTGCTACGATGATAAACAATGTTATCCAAATGCTACCTATCATAATCAATATTACCTTTAATGTGAAGATGTAGATAGTAGATTATTGTTGAAGCGAATTTCAATCAGAATTTGAACGTTCCCTGTATCTACTTTTTTAAGATAAAGTATTTTTATTGATAATAATTCTAAATAAAGGAATTTGCATTACATCGAAATATACAAGAATTATTTAAAAATAACGTTTTGTTCATTAACGATGATCAATGTATTAGATTTAAATATGAAATAAATTAATAAAAACTGTTCAATAGTAGTTTTATTAATGAAAAAATTAATGTTTATTATAACAAAGAACTCTTTTGGTGTTTTCAGAGTAGAAACCTGGATATTCGCTATATCAAGTAGAAGTTAAGGGTGAAATCGAGTTATGATATCATATAGGCGATCATTTCAAGTGGCGAATGCTAGCAACTACTAAATAATGCAAAGAAAGCCACCATATCACCGTCCCTGCTCGCATCGTATCTCTTCCCCAACCCTTGGCACGGTGGACTCCGCAATCCCTATTCTCGTCAGTGCGGCTCGATCACGTATGATATAATGGACAAACCATGCAAAAACGGACCGAAATGTGAAAGATTAATGATGTAATTTGAATCCTTTATAATCCTAGATGGCCGCAGGGTACATATTAAGGCCTCGGTCTTGTTGCTTTTGCAAGCCGAGTTGGCTTATTCAAAAAGCGTAAAACCATCAAGAGGGAGAGATGCGGCGGAATAATTGTTGCCATTCGCCAGGCCTGGACGCGGCCAGCTAATAGTTTATTCCTGGAGAAACACCTAAATCCGGCTAACTATAAAGGATCCCTCGCAAGAAAGGATAAGTTTAGCGGGAAGTGAAGTCGACGAGTGATAAATCAGGAACAGGTAGCCGTCCCGGCGGATCAGGACGCGGAATTGGAAGACGCCGCAATTTGGCCCTCCAGGGCTCGAAGACGTATTGAGTCACTTGCTTGTCGTTACTACTTACGAAGAAGGAAAGGGCAAATTTTTCTGGAAAAACATATTACCCCTTCTGGCTCCATCTGCCTTGACCAACAGAATCTCGAAAAGTACCTGGCTGCTACTTCTTCATTCTATAGGTAATCAATGTTGAGAAATTTCGCTATTTAAGAGTGCAGCAGTTTTATGTGTCCACTCATTAAGTACTTCTTGACAAATTTGAAAATTACATTCAAATAAAAAACCCAAATGGCATAACATCTCAAAATGAAATATCAATTCTTGGGAAGGACAATCGATAGCCCGGCACGGGAATTATGGATGGGGTGACCGCAATATTAGACAACATATACGAGCATATCCCGTATGCATGAGTACTACACATAGCAACCGATGGGAAGCACGTGTGGCGGATGCGAATCGGTGATATTTATACGTGGAAGCCGACGAATCGGACGTAACTTATGATTTTATTCCAACGTTTATCACGGCGAATATTTAGATTTTGACTTTCACGTCAGGCAGATGAAAAGTGGCCGCATTAGAAATTTGGCGTTGTTTTTCGCTCCACCGGCATCCGCGCGCTCGTGTGTGATATTCGAGCGATTAAAAATAAAAGCCCTGCATTCAGTTCCTCCCCGGACTATCAAAAAGTAATTCTGCAAATGGATCTTCTACCTACAGTTCGTATTTTAAATCGGCCGTAACTCGATTAGCCATATTTTGGAGAATTTAGTGTAGCAGCAGTCAATTAAGAGAATAGCGCGCTCTCGTTTTTCTGGTGCACTTTTTCTTTTCCTATTTTTCCAGAAAATTTATTTTTCTACAGTTTACTATTATTTCTCCTTATTTTGCTGTATCTTATGAAGTTATGGCTTATATGAAATATATTATTATCTTTTGTTAGAAGGCAAATTTCTTTGTTGTCTTTGATGTATATTATTTTTTTCATTTTCAACCTTGTTTATCTCATTATAAAATAAAAATAATACAAACTTAGAGGTCTATGTACTTTCATGTTTCGGCCAGACTAGAAGATCAAATTTATAAGCTAACTTTTGAAGATTATCCTGTAAACTCAACGTTAGATTTTGCGCGTTGGATAAAGTTAACAAACACTATCGTAAAGTGCCACATAAATTGACCGCTGCTCAAGCTTAATTATATATAGAGAATCGTCAAAGGTATTGAAACGAACGTTTCACCCACCGAATTGTAATTTATGATAAAAATATTGGTTGAATTCTGGGCGAGTAACAGAATCGATGTTTAAATTTGACAGGTTGTTTGATGCACTCCAGAGAGTATAATCTCTTTTTAGTTGGTTATATATGTATAACGGACAGTTAGAAGACGGTGTTGTTTCGCACACTTCAGTATTCTGTAGACAGTCTGGATTTTATGTTTCATTTTTGATCTTTTTCGAACGTTGTAAGACCAGATGACACAGTATGTGGTATCGCAATAAAATTGTTGTTACAAGTACATTTAAATTTTCAATTAAAAAAACACAAACTTATGATTTACCCTAGTAACTGTATTATTTTATTTTTTATGAAAAGAAATTTTCTGGTTTTATATCACAACAATAGATTGCACTAACATCAACAAGAAATAATAACTCCATATCTTAAGCTATGGCAAAAATAAAATAACTAAGGATGGAAGTACAAAAATAGGATTAGATCGTTACCAATCAGTAAAACAAACTACAGTACCACTGACCATCCGGTAACGGTAACGATGCTTATAGAAAAGGTAGTCGAATTCAACCTCAATTTCTGAATGGCCTTTCTACCAGAAGCACAAATAATAATAAGTCAATACAAAATGTTTATTTATATTTTGCCAATTAGGAAAAAAATAGAACATAGAAGATGACTGCGTAGGTAGCGTTCGAAACATTATCTTGTACGCTTAAAAATAAGAAAATACCTTCTCACAAAATAAACAGTTAAATTACAAGGTATGCAAAAATTCGATGTTGGATATCACAACAAAAAACAAAAAATGAAATAAATGTATTCGACAAAAGACAAGAGCAACATATGTAATCAAGAAAGTAACACAATTAAAATGGGACATAGTAAGGTCTAAAGACAACAAGTGGAATAGAAAAACACAACCTGGTCTCTGAACTTACACATTAACCTTTAAAATGAAAACTAATTTAAGATAATAACATCAAAGTCAAAACTGAAAATTCACTGGTGAAATGTTAGAATGGGCATTAAGTCGAGCATTTTACTGTAAACTGAAGTGCGGGACTTTTTCCTTGACCCTTGGGATTTAAAGATTCATTCAGACAACCGCGTCGAGTACGTAGAAGACCGCATTCACCATCATTTACAGTTTCAATATTAAAGGTACATAATGTGCCCTAGAGTTGGACAGCATAAGACCAGATTGGTTTAATTATTGCTTTGTAGATTAGGAACTTGTTCTCAATAGTGAGTAAATATGTACTAGAAAAGTCTCCTATCAAGATATAGGCCAAGATATTTATTTTTGCATAGGCAGCTGTTGATCTTTTATATGGATTGAAGGGTTGATTTATTTTCGTGTTCTTTTGTTTTGTTCATTTTTGTTCTCCATTTTTTACGGTGCTTAGATCTCAATTAAGTTGGATCATTAAAATTAGCTTCGATTGCGATATCATCTGTGAAGGTTTCTGTTACATTTGATATATTAGGAAGCTGTCTTGGGGTAATATAGCGTTTATATGATAAAGTTCTGTATACTAAGTTTTAAGCTTGACCAAAAAGTATTAGATCATATGATTTAAACATAATGAAGTAGTTTACTGGAAGAACGATACGTAATTTAATTAAGAGGCCAATTTGTTATTTTTTGTCAAACGCTTGTGATATTGCCAAGAATGATGCAAAGTGGTACTGATTGTTTTCATAACTTTCATTAATCTCTTGAACGACACAAAGAATTTATTCACTTGTAGACTATATCTACTTGAAGCCAAATTGATAATCGGGGATTGATTCGTCGTTTTCTATAATTGGTAGTAGAAGTCTGCTCAATAACAACTTTTAAATTACCTGGGATATTATTAAAATTTAAAAAAAATAAACCAATTTTCATTGAACTAGAAAGTAAGATACTTTAATTTGGTAAAAGATAGTTCCTTGAGGACTTTTCCTGTAAATAGGTCATAACTTGGGGTTTTTCACGTGTAAAGTTGCAATAGCATCTTTAGTCTTCAGTATTTAAATTAATCTATCTTCTTCTTCAGACTGATTTTTTGAATGGCCTGTTTAGGAAATCTTTGTTAGGTGTTCTGCACAGGTACTACCTTCTTATTATTTGTTTTTTGCCTGGGTACTTTGGTGTGTTCTGAAAGTTGGGGAAGCTTTATATAAGTGTGGAACTGAAACAAGTGCGATCTTTAAGATCCTACATCATCTCGGCATTAGCCGTATGTTTATGTACCGCGTTATAAAATTGTTTAATGAGACTGGAAATATCCAGGATTCTCCAAGATCTGGAAAACTACAGTTTGGATTGTTCAGACAGGCAAAGCCGTAGATGCCCGAATTAAACGAAATCCTCTTCGTAAACAGAAGATTGTGTCCCAAAGCTTTAAGGTCTCGTATTATTACGCAAGACCGAGGACTGGCTGCTTACAAAAGACATATGGGACATTTCCTGCCATACTCTTTAAAGAGAGATAGGAGAGAAAAATAAAAAGATTATTGATTGAGTACGCGCATGATGGCCACAGAAAAAATTTGTTTACAGGTCGGTTTGGTGGATAATGTGTTATAATAGAGTGACCAACATTCGTTTTCTTGAAAAGAGAGTCAAAACTTCGGCCATTGTGCATGAACAGAATGTTTTGAAAAGTGTAGTGAAACCACTGAATAACACATTTTTTTAAGGTAAGCCTTGGATCTTCCAGCAAAACTCCACACCCGCCCACAAAGTACGGCCAACTAAAACTTAGCTGCGCAACAATGTGCCTCATTTTCTAACAGTGGAGGATTGGCGTTCTGATAGCCCAGATCCATTACATTACAAATCATTGGTAGTTTTAGAGGGCGCAGTTTGCTCAAAAGATCACCCCAATGTTGATTCTTTGAAGTGAGGCCTGACTTTTCCAATGGATGTAGTGCGTGCTGTCATAAACGAGTGGCTCGGGCGTCTTAAAACTTGTGTAAAGGATAAGGGTGCCCATTTAGAATAAATGTGTTGTAATTATACTTACCAATAACCTTTTAATAAGTCCTAAAAATATGCAAAAACAGTTAATCGTTTTATCTTGTCGTTCTAATCAATATTTATGGATATACTTTGTATTATTGTAAAAGTTCGCAAAAGTTGTTCTAGTCTATATAAATAAAAATGTAAATGTTCGTTTGTTCAAAATCTTAAATATTTGAAAGTTCTTCAAGATTGCTTTGAAATGTTGACACTACGTTGCATTTGAATATGCACGTGTTTCTATATACCTATATTATATAGATGTCACCCTTGTGACAGGAAAAAACATTTTTTTTAACAGCGCCATTCTGTTCTTTCTTTTCCATTTAACCAGACTGAGCCAAAGCAACGCTAGTAATAAATATAGTATAAGCAATATGGAATATCAATACTATATACAAACAAGTAGCCAACCAGTTTAATATTTCATGGCACTCTGAAAAGAATGTCGTGTTATTGGAATGTTGCCACTAACAAACATTTGTAGGTTATATCATTTGCTGATGTTTGACGATATAGGATAGTTTATTTTATAAAACGTGCGATAAGTGCAAGTTGATTTAGTGTCCATTATCGCGTTTTCCAGAAGATTCGAGGAAAGGGGTCGCAAAAAAATGCGGGCGGTTTGTTACAGAGGCCGAGAAGGCCAAAATTTTGCCGTAAGAGTTATCGAGGATTATTTATGGTGTAGAAGATAATGCGCGAATCTTGGCCCCGGCCGCTCTCTGCTTGACAGATGACATCATTTACCAGCGCGACATTGGCGATTGGAAGCTCTTGATAAATGACAGCAGTCTCCTTGGCTCACTCCCCATCCATCCCCGATATTAGATTAGCGTCATACAGTTATGAATTAAGTTGGGCTACAATAATCAATGACCCTCCTCCAAGGACGACCGATATTACCTCAATCACTGTAATGTGGAAATCCCTGCAGTAATACATCAATTCCGAAGGTGTGCTGTGGTCCGGAGGTATTTTTAGTCCCATCTAGACCGACGCAACGGCGCGATTTCGAATCCAGGACAAATTCGCGTCCCTGCCATTCTATAAAAAAACGTTCGCTAATTTTAAAAGCAAACGCACGGCGTCTATTAACATTATTTTTTACGAGGGCCACTGTAAACAAACAAGTTGAAAGCAATTACCTCTTTTGTCAACGAGTAAATTTTAAACAGACGTGAAATGTAAACACGTGTAAAGGTGTCTTGTATACAGCGTCGCAAGTCGTATAACAACCGGCGCCGATGTGTTTACACGCGCCGCGACGCTAACTGCTAGAACACATGTCACCTTCCATAAACACATCGTAATAGCCGATTTTTTGGGCCTCGCCTCTCAGTTACGAGTGACTAACGCTGTCATAACCGTTCCGAAACTGAATACGTGAAATGTTTGCCATTCATCAACCGGGATGATGTCGCTTCCTACTGAAATGCACTGCACATTTGGATTACAAATGCAAACGGCTATATTTGCTCGGAGCTCGCTGCGATACACAAATTAATGATGAAATGATAAACCGCGAAATTCATGGATTCCGATTTATTTGCTCGCGCACGCTCAGCAACATTCAAATATCCGATTGCATGTGATTGTACTTCCAAAGTATTACCATAACCATGCCTCATTATATTTCATATATCCATTACGTTATGAAAATGAACGAGCCATAAAGCATAACCTTTTCTAATTTTAGACGCACTTCAAAGTGTCATTGAAACAGTAAATACTAAATTTGAGGAAGGGTTACCGTTGCATTGACTGCTTTGAGATATAACTTAAGAATTATCATATATACTGATGTCACGGCATATGCGTTAAAGGCATGAGCTTTGGTGTAGTCTAAAATTTGAAACAAATTTTACTCTTGAAAGACTCTTTGTGTTCTTATTAATGCATTCAGTCTTGATGACAGACAATTAATCACTGAAAGGTGGGATAAAAAGGAATTAAACAAATTTAAATTTTTTCATATTTTAATGTAGTTTGTATATTAATTTAAAAATGTGTTTCATTAGCCATCCTATCTAACAGTAATTTGTGTAATTTATTTTAGAAGCTTTTTTACAAATTAAATCCAATTATAACAAAATCATCACTCTTATTACGATTGTCCGCTATAAAAGTACTAAAAAAGGAAATAACGGAGTACAGTGTAATTTAGATTTGAATAGAACTTTTAATAAAACTACATTTAAAACGTTGTTTAATTGCTAGTCAAATTTATAATCTCATTTCAATAATAAGACGCAGAATGGGAATAAGAAAAATGTTTTTTATACAATTTTTAGGTAACATTAAATAAAACTGAAAGTAAAAGCTATTAAGAATGCTAATAAAGCAAATTCCACTTTCTGTTTGACTAATCCCTATATAAAAATGCAAATAAATGTAAGTTTAGTGAACTTGATGTTGTTTATTACCATTTTAGGATTCTATTTCACCATGTTTTAGATTATGCAACGAAATGTTAATTGCAGAAATTGTAAATATACCAGAACGATTTTAAATTGTATATAGAGTTTTAGAAAAAAATAATTTTATATTTATTTTTGTTAAAAACACATTTTTTATATTTTTAATAAATAATACTCTACGAAACCCTTGTTCAAAAAATTAAATTCCTTAAAAGTAATCAAGATTTGTTTTTTGTTTGTTCTTTCAAATGTTTTTTTTAATCGAGGAAATAAGAAAAAGTCACAAAGATTGAGATCCGGCCAATCTACCAAATATTCGTCAGTGAAAACGACTGTGTGACACGCAATGCCTGGTGTCACACTTGCCAGCTTCTTCCACAACCTTTCAAAAACTTTCCGATAAAAATTTTAATTGGCAGCTCATCATGGCGACACGAAGTACTTGAGGACAATCCCTTAACCGTAAAAAACAAATAAACATCAATGAAATTTTAATTTGCCCTTTCTCGCTTTCTCAGAACAGGAGAAGAATTCGCAGTGTGGCACTCCCGACTCTGGCGTTTTGTCTCAGGATCGTGTCCGAAAAGTCATGATTTATTACTTATTATCACGCTATTGAATATTTCAAGGCGGTCCAAAAAATCAGGACAATGGCCTTCTGCTTAGCCATGAAACCATCTTGGTGTATCCTTTTCTCCTGCCTAAATCATGTGTTGAAATAAAAAAACTAAGTACTGATCATTGTCAACGTCAATTGATGGTCTAAACCCACAAGAATTCTCACACTTTCTACATTGTCGCCTGTTTTTGAAGATGAAGGTTTTTCCTGTCTTCCACTTTTTCTTGGTCCTCTAAAAATGGAACACCTGTGCCCTAGTTAAAGAATGTTCTCTATATGTCGTAATTGTAGATTCAAGAAGCTTTATACAAAATTTGACTGGAAGACTTTGCTCAAACTTTTGCCGGTCAAACTTCACTATAAATTCTTAACTGTGACAAGTTCAAATTTGTACAAAGTCTAAAGCAGGGATTATCATAATCGTCGTGTGAAGCGGGAGATAGTAACATTGTCGGTTTGTGCAGTGTTGCTAGTCTCACTATTTCTCTACAAAACCTTGTGCGTATATTTTTAGCGTGAATTAAGGTATATATGGCGTTAGCTGCCGGTAAAAACTTCTAATCAATTAATTCATCCGCAAGAGATTTTAAAAATGGAACTTTTTCTTCCGGTCCGGTTATTGTCAAATATAGAGTCAAATTTTCATGAAGTGCTTATATTTAACATACTTGTAATCAGTAAATAAGTAAAATCTCACATTTGAAACACGGAGTCTCCATGCCTTTATGCGTTCCTCAAAATTACTGTTGACTGTTTCGCAGATGTTTGGTCCGATGCTTCCTCTCACGCGTATGATTTCCACCATCAGATCCAGAAGTGTGAATGGTTTATTAGCGTACACCTGTAATTTCGTAAACCCGCATAAGAAAAATTCATAGGGTGTAAGTTCGTAGGACTTTGGCAGCCTATCCTGGTTGCCGTACAAAAAAATCAATCATTGTAAACTATTCCATGACGAGAACGAACCAAAACAGACAGATGTACTGGAAAAACAACCAATGCTAAATATAAAATGATAAAAACCGCCCGATTCAAATTCGGCTCCCTTTATGAAACTCATTTAAAAATTAAATACTTGGATAAGTAAACATTTTATAATTAAATACACAAAAGCGATACTAAAACAGGCTTGGAATACCGGGCAAATACTGGGAGACTGGAAAAAGAACGGCGTTGTACCGATACATAAAAAAGGAAACCGAGATAACTAGACCGCAATGTACTTATCGTCAATGGCACCAAAATATATATATTAGAATAATAGAGAAGAAATGAAGGAACGAGATAGAAAACAAATTATAAGAGGTATAAACGACGTTTATAATAGAAAAACAAATATAAGTAATTTGAACCACAAAAGTTTTTCAATTATACTACGATAACAACTCTAGTTGTTAGTGAATTTCCTTAATCGCCTTTAAAAAAAATATGGACCAATTACATCGCTTGACCAAAAGTCACACTTACTTTTCTCACAATGGGATGGTCAGTAGTGAATCCTTCCGATTATTTTTATACCCATCTCAATCTGTTAGTTAGCCAAAAGTAAAAATCCTGGCAAAATTTTAGCCCGGGGAACTATTGGCTAGATAGTTATCTTACAATTAGTGGCCAAATTTACCGATACATTTCTAAGATTTTGTAATGGTATTAAGCTCTGATGTTTACAGCAAGGTTTGTGGTCCAGTAGTAGAACGCTCGACTCACAACAGAGAAGTCGAGAATTCGAAACCAAATTTTTTATTCATATGTTTGCTGATATTTTTTTATTTTAAATTTATAGGTTGATTAGAATTACCTAGTTAAATTTACAGGCGTGTACATGAAGATCTTGTGTCGGAATGTCTTAAAGAGTGCTGTAAGACGGTTTCAATTGATAAGCGCGACGACGAGTCTAATTGGTTGGATTTTGTTCAACATTTTCTCAAACAGCTGCAATTATGGGGCCGGTACGCACAGCACGAACCTGTAGATGTTTGGCTAAAGGCAATAAAGTATAATTTCTCTCAAAATTATTTTTTTTTGTATTAAGTTTTAACAACTAATAAATATTTTTCTGGCATGTATTGTTCCATGGTTAAAAATGTCGTGGACCAAACTAAATAATTGTGAAAAAAAATCGACTTGACGTATGCCAAATAAGAGAGTTATGTCTTGTCAACATTCGTACATAAAAAATAAATACGCGTTTCAAATATTTTATGTTGGTTTTACATATTAAATTTAATTTCGTGTAGTTTCCTTATCATCATATATTTCAATATTGCATATATTATAGAGACTTGTTTGACAGTGGCTACTTCATTAGATAAATCGAGTCTGGTTAGAACACTAGTAAGCATAATATTTCTAGGATTTATTAAAGGGTTATTGGTAAGAATAATTACGAGAGATTTATTCAAAATGGCCACTCATAGCCTACACACAAGCTTTAAGACCTCTGGTCCGCTCGTCTGTTGCACTACGCATTACATCCATAGGAACATTACTGACTACGGCCGACAAGGCTCGCCATAAAAAATCAATATTATGGTGTCTTTTTTAGAAAGCTACGTCCTCTAAAACTACTCATAATTTGTAATCTAATAGACTGAGATTTGAGCTATCAGAAGGTTAATCTTCTACTTACGGAAAATGAGGCACATTGTTGCTTAGTCAGGTTTGAGTTGACCATGCTTTGCGGGCGGGTGCGGGGTTTCGCCTCGAAAAAGCGTGTCATCTAGAGGTTTTATTACATTCTTCAAAACATTCTGTTGATAAACAGCGGGCGACTCCCTTTTCACAAAAATGAATGTCAATTACTCCATCATAACAGATCAAACCATTACAAATAATGGATGAAGCCTTCTGTAGCTGAAATGCTTCTTTGGATGACCTACCGTATACGCTTTCATTTTGTTTGTTGAAAGATTCCTATACTGTAAACATTTTTTATCTGTAAACAAAATTTTTCTGTGGCCATCATGCGCGCAATCAATCAACAACCTCTGCTTTTTCTCTCCTACTTTTCTTTAAAGCATCCATCAGCAAATGTCCCGTATGTCTTTTGTAAACAGCTAGTCTTGAGTCTTGCTTAATAATATGACGCATCGAAGTTTCGGAAATTTAAATCTCTGCTTACGAAAAGGATTTTGTTTAATTTGGACACTTACGTCTTTGACTGGTTGAACAGTTCAAAATGAACGTGGTCTTTCAGATCTTGGACGATCCTCAACATCTCTTACATTTTTTTTATTTCCACACTTATGTAATGCTGGTATAGCAATACTGGGTTCGTTATCACCCCACTTAATTGGTAAATAACTAAACTTGACCAGCAATACAATGTAGATTACAACTTTAAGACTTGAAAATCGCAACCGTATGTCCAATGTCATAGATATTTCAATGTTGTGTAAAGCAAGGGTAAGTTGAATTTATGGGAATACTAGGTATTAATGAGCTCAATATCTTCAGATCAGACCTCGTATATGAAAACACTATTCAAGTTTTGCTATTATTTCAATTTTAGTATCGTTTTTTGTTGCTTGTGTTATGGTAAAGAACTTTGCTTCTAAGCAATGTAGTTCGGTTCGACTTTCAGCGGTTTTCTCTCTATAAGCGGTGGAAACTATTTAAAACGTATCGCATTGTAAAAATTTACATATTTTTTTATTAAATATTTGTCCGAATGTGAGCCTCCTACAATAATTATATTTTCAGTTAATATTTGCTAGCGCATTCAAAACATTAGTTTCGATTAAGCATAATCTCGCTGCAAAATCCATGCGAAACGCAATGATCCGCGCAATATGGAGATTTATTAGTATATTAATCCCGCGAACCTAGCAAAACTAAATGACTACGAAACGTTTTGTCCCCCAGCTTATGTTCTAATTTAATAACCAGCAGCAGCGGGCATATCTCCGGCAACATCGCCTAATTTAATTCCTCGCCGGGCCTACAATATCACTAATATTTAATCCTTCCCTGGCGATGTCTTGATGTGTCACCGAGCGGACGATTTCCCCTAATGTGTGTCCCCCGCGGCTTACAAATTGTCTGGCTTGTAAATGAATACATCAAAGTTTTGTTTCGGCTACCCTTCAGCCGGCGACCGAAGCGTCCCAGGGCTGCTCCTGTAATTTACAGCTGCATTTCGTGATTACCCGCGAAAGCAAATTCGGCGGAGCTTTGGGCGCAACAGATAATGCCAGGGGCGCCAGCGGCATGATTTTATGACTATATTATAAAAAGCCCGAAATGCTAATTACGTAATGTCTGAAATTATCGCGGGACTTCGAGGAATAATTAGGTGCTGAAACGACTCCGCGAAACGCCACTTTGCCTGAACATTTCAGAGCAGCCGGGCTAAAGTGTATGAACTTATGGCATATCTTTACTCAGTGTCTGTAGAGAATACCGGGCTTTGTTGAAAATATTACTTTTAAGATGTTTTAGCTACATCAGTTTTTCACAAAAAAACTTACTCAGAGGGCCATTTTCATTCCCAATTTTGTTTGAGTTAGATGTGTCGCTTCCAATTCACTTCAAAAGTTTTAAAATGGAATAAACAAAATGGGACACAAAGCGAACTTGCTAAAAGAAAGCACTCTGATATGATATGGTAAAAGTGCAGGGATTTGTAATGACCTTAATCCTTTTCATATAAAAACGATTAAGATTCTTTTCATATGACCTCATAGAGAAAGAGTGGGCACATAAAAATATTATTAATTTTCAGTTTAATATGGCTAGTTCTAAGACCACATATAGTGTTAACTAAAGGATCCAAATCATCGAATTATGGATACTTTGGGGCAAAGACCTTGTCATCAACATGCAAAGCATACAGGACTAAAGTGGACAAGCACTTAACCATTGATCGGCGAACAGTTGAAAGGTATTAAATTTTAAATTCGCTTCTTTTAAATTCTTATTAAATTTTATTACTTATACTTTCAATTTTGTAGGAAGTGGATTAAGACGGTACTATTTTTGGTGACAATAAAGGAATAACTGGCAGACCACAACTTGAACATAGCGATTAAACAAACTAGAGATTTCTTCAAACACCAACCCTCAATATCAACAAGACAAGCATCTAAAGAACTCAACATATCAAAATCAACGTTGCAAAGAATAGTAAAAAAAGACTTGGGCTTCCCTTCTTATAAAATCCAAGTACAACAATCAGTTAGTCCTGAAGCTGAGTCCCAAAGATTTGATTTTACTAATTTGTCGTTCAAATCTTCAAATATTTAGACAAAATGCATTTGGTTTTCTGATGAATACCATTTCGACTTAAATGGTTATATCAACAGAATTTCCGGATTTGGGGCATAGAAAACCAACATCCTGCAGTTGTGCACCCTCTACATCTCAAATACTTAACTATATGGTGTGCCTTCAGTTATTTAAGAGTTGTTGGTCCAATTTTCATTATAAATACCTTTAACGCACAAATTTACGGCGAAAAAATTATCGACAAACTTTTTAGACAAATAAGACGGAAAGGTTGGATGAAAGATTTTTGGTTCCAATAAGATGGCACTTATTCACATCCAACTTAAGATCATCTTAGGCTATTTCTGATCATTTTGACGACAGAATAATTGCTTTGGATGCCAAAAAAGGTACAAGAAAAGGTGATTGATCGCCTTATTCTCTCGATTGAACCCTTGTAATTCAATTACATATGAAATGAAAGAACTGATTTTGACAATTTTTTAATGCCTCCAGCATGTGATTGTTAGTGAGGGGCTCATTTTAAAAATTTAATTAGTTGAACCATATATTCAATTAATAGATTATTTGGGCATATGTAATAACTCATTTAGATTTCCTGAAATACATTTTTATTTCACTACATATGCTTTTGGACTACACTGTATAATTAGCCGGTGTTAGTATTCTTGTACCAAGATGAAGAAAAGAAGTCGTAAAATTGAGCCGAATAATTTCACTCAAGTGCAGATAAGAGTTGAAGTTTGTCATCAAATTCAGATCCTCATGATGATCGATTTTTTCCATAATCGTCGAGAATATAGCGGAAAAGTAAAATATGTCAACGATACCTTTATACAAAAATATCACGTATTTAAAACGTCCCTACATTTTAACCAATTATTACACACATGGCATTTGCGTACGTGATGGAATGCAAAAATACCTCTAATTGGCACGAAGTGTGATACCCTAAATCGTGACGAGTCAATTTGCGGCCGTCCTAATGTCGTTTCCCGTGTTGCGCGTTAATTATTGCTGGTTCTGCGTGATAACTGCGACGAGCGCGAGGGGCACATTTTTGATTCATTTAGGATGCAAATCCATCCAGCTAAACTGGTCAAATTGAGGTGTTCGCATCCAAATGAAATGCGCTGCTGTTAAAAGCGGTCTTAGATTCTCATTTTATCTTGCATGTTTATTTCGTGTATTTGTTTCCTTACTTCATAATTCGGAATAAAATGAAATGAATGAATTAATAATGCTATTGAATAGGGGCCGTCAAAAGTATATGAGGTACATTTTTGTGTACTTTCTTTAGATTTCAATGAAAATTAAACATTTGTTTGAGTTGACAATTTTTGTGATAATTATTATCAACTTCAGTGTCACTACCAACAGGTCTGTTTCCTCGTAGGAACAAAAAAGGGACACATAAAATTAAGTAACAACACAACCAAGATTTTCAAAATTTATCTTTTAATTAATTTTTAACAGTTTGAAAAAAACCATCAAAAAAACCGTAGTGCTCAACAAGTTTGCCAATAACTATGACCGTCCTGAAGAACATAAAGATGATCACTGACATCTTTATAACTTTGGTGTTTTATGCAAGTGGAATATTAGTATAATTCTATAAAATCGACATCTGATCCAAAACAATTCTAACAAAAAATTCATTTTTGCAAATAAAATTTTAGAAAAAATCAGAGTAAGCAAATCGATATCATACAAAAGCATTTCACTAATTAAGCCTATTTTTTCTTGGATGAACAGGTAAATAAGCAAATTGTTGCATTTGAGATAGTGAAAATCCCATTTACCTACACTCCACACTCATAAATTTAATGTATGAT
Organism: Sinelater perroti; assembly: GCA_036346155.1. Taxonomy (NCBI): domain Eukaryota; kingdom Metazoa; phylum Arthropoda; class Insecta; order Coleoptera; family Elateridae; genus Sinelater; species Sinelater perroti. Next base: position 694,233 of record JARFIY010000346.1, on the reverse strand, counting down.
ATGCAGTCTCCTAAAACGATACGATGTTGTTAACCATGTCTGGTTTTAGCTTTCCTGGGTTGAGTAAGGGCTCTTCAGTACTTAATAGGAAACAGACTAGCATGAGGAAGTCCACAACCCCAAGATGGCTGATAGGGAACATCCTGTGGATATACAAGATAGGTATCAATAAGGCTAGAAATCAAATACCATAAGCACCCGTGGACCAACTGAGGACATGACAGACTGACAAAGAATGCCTATGCAACACCCTTAATTTTAGATAGTGACTTGCAGCAACTTCAAGGTTCAACCGGCTGTAGTACTAAAAGCTACCGCGCTATCTATTTATTTAGCAAGACAATCATATATTGCTGAGAATCAAGAAAAAATTATCGTTAGGCCTGAGTACCCATTCTAATAGGAAAAGACAAAGAATACCCCCGTCAGTTAAATGTAATAATCTGTTTGTTTCAAGCTGAAAAATGGCATAATGTCAATGCCGAAATGAAGAGATTGAATATAGATATATAACAGTTTACGTACTAATAAGCAAAAATTTAAGAATGGGGTCAAAATAGTGAAATAACATATTCAGACGCTAATGTGAATTCGGACCACTAATTAGTCGAGCATACGAAAGCGCATTTGTAAAAATTAAAAAAAATCAATTGGTTCGTTATCTGCTTCAATGTTTCATACAGCCCATTCTGATATATGGAATGGAAAGATAAACTAAGTTAATAAATAATAAAAATAATTGAAGCTTTTGAGATGTGGTTAAATCGCCGGGTGCTATGAATAGCATGGACAGAAAAAAAAAGCGAACGCTAAAATTCTAAACAGAATGCAGACTAGTCGCAAGTTTCTCTTAGATACTAAGACGAAGAAATTAGAATACCTACGGCATATAATACAAGAATCAGATACGATATGTTACAATTAAATAAAGAAACCACGGAAGAAGAATATCCTGGCTTCGAAACTTGAGGGAATAGTTTGGATTCAAATCAGTTCGTTTCTTTAGAAATGCGGTTTCAAAAGTTAAAGCCGGTATAATGATTAGAAACCTTCGAAAGAAAAGGTCGAGTTGAGAAGAAAATTCTTGTTGAAGGCTGTCCATAGTCAAGTCTATCGCAAAAAAGTTTGAGAGGAATTTGCTCCTCTTAAGAGAACAAAACCACTGCACATCAAACATCTAGATCTCAAGGAGGAGTTGACTTACCAGGTTATTCATCTGACCTGAACTCTTGCAAATCTTTTCTATGGATACACAAAATTAAAGCAGAATATCGAAATATAAATGTAATTTATATATTCAAACATACAAAAACTAATCATGCACATATTATAAAAAAAATCAATTATATATTGTAAAAAGTAAAATTTTAAAGAAAACTTACAACAAAAGAAAAAAAAAATACCGGAACAGATAAATTCTTATGATGAGCGGTACAACAAAACAGCGATAGTATTTCAGACGCGTAACAACAATCACTTGAGGTGGTAGTATTGGGTCATTTTGCACAATATCGAGTATTAAGCCGTGATTAAATTTCTTACTAAAGAAGATCTTAGTCCCAGCGATATTAAATAATATAAGGATAGTGTGTACAGTGAATCTTCGCCTTCATATTCCATTTTAAAGAAACGAGTAAAACAATTTCATTTAGACCAAAAAAGTGGAGCACTTTTTGTAGAAAACATTGTCTATGTCAAGCGTGAAGTACTTCAAGATAGGCCTAAAAATTAGGAGAATTATTAGCAAGGTTAGAGCTTTCCAATATATTTAAGGTTAGTACCAGATGGGTATCTAGACCTGTTGTAAACAATTTTTAAATCTCTGTCACAACAATAACCAATGAACAAGTTATTCAATCCATTGTTACAAAGGACAGAAAAATGATCGTGTACTATATAATCCTTTACCAAAAAGACTCAATGGACCCGATGAAAAACGACCAAGGAAGGCATAGTTAACCCAATAGACGAAAAAGATCATAGCAACGATTTTTTTTGGGTTAAAAGGAAATTTTGCTAAATATATTTAAGAAAAGGAATAGAATGGTAAACGGAAAGTATTACGCCAGCTTACTGCAAAATTGCACGATGTTATTAAGAAAACTAGGTGTGGCATGTTGTCAAATTGTCCGCCTTCTTCATGATAACACCCCTGTTTATAAGACCATAATTGCTCAAGTTTTTGATGAGCTTCGCTATCGACCTGTGAATTTTTTTCATTAACAACGAAATTGCATCAAATTGGAATTTTGGAAGTGGTCATACATTTTGCTTTTGTTATTGAGTATACACTAATTGATTGCGATATAATTGTTAATTCTTAGATTATTGATTAAGCCGAAGTTTAACATAAGTTTTCAATTTATATTTAAAATATTTTCTTTAAAACCTTGTTTAACTCCAGGGATTATTCCAAAGCTACAAAAAAGTGGTGTTACTATTTTACATTGTTTGTTGATCACAATCCTTATCCTTAACTACTTTGATTGATTATAAACCAACAAAACTAGTACTTAATTGCAAAAAATGGTGAATTAAAATTTTTAAACTGACCACGGTACAAGCATATAATAGTTAAATCTTCGTCTCTAAAATTCTGACTGAGTATTCAATGAAACATTACGTGTGCGATTTAAGGCCGCTAATAGCAGCAGAAGTAAATTACAAACCGCGCTGTTAATTTAAAAGGTTGCGGAATTAATTTACGGGCCAGAAATATTCTATTGTGAGGTAATAGTCGAGTGATGGCATTGAACAGTGCACGACCTTTCGTATTGAACGTTTTGAATGCAGAGTTAATAATTACTCTGTAATGGCCCAAAGTCCCAATTAAAAGTGCTGGAAGCCCGCGCAGATAAAAGAACCGAAAACAGTCGTGACTTTGCGGCATCTATATATGTGGTTAGAAAGGGAGGCAGTCGACAGCAACGCTTGTCGTTTTTTTCAGCTATAAATATGGTGAGGACGTAGGTATTTTTGGAAGGTTGCCAAAGCTTTTAGAAAAATTATGATTGGTTCACCTTAAGTATAGGAACTTTGTATGTATTTTACACTTGTAGGTTTATCTAGAGCCGACTATAATGCGATTAAATAGAAACTTTTGATTGACCCTTATATATATATATATATATATATATAAGATAATATTGTTGGATATTTTTTAAATAATTTCTTTGTTTGTGTTGTTTGTGTTGTTTTATTTGATCGAATTTTTAGACATCAATATTTAAGGCAGCGGTATTGTGAAGAAACGTAAACACCTAAAAATTCAATACGTAGGTGGTGCAGTATATCATACATATCAAAGCGTGGAAGTCCCTAGTGTACAATTTCATCTTGGACATCATTTCCTATGCATAGACAGTGGCCCGGAGCGGTGGTCAACTGGTCGCATTAGACTATAGATGGCACCGGGGATGCTCGTAAACCGTTTCCAAAACGAATGTAAATTCTGTATGACTGGGCGCGGTGCCTTGCCGTCGATAACTCATATATGACAGTTCATTATTCGATAACTTGTAAGGCTCCTACACACTGGCCATCCAATAAACAAAGAGATTGCAGTGATAAGAACGTATAGATAGATCTTTAGCGGCTTATTATTTATAGGGCTACTTTTATCATTTGAACGAATTGAGCTGGCAAACTTCGGTTAGTTTGCTCTAGGTTCGTCGTTGACACCTCGCCGATTTAACTGTTATTAATCTCCCTTTAAATTCAATAACGATTCTCGTTCCTGCGGGCAGCAAAAACGGACAAATTATGTGTTACCTTGATTCCTCTTTCAATCGTGTAAAGGTGATAAATTCAGCAATAGCTGATGGCCGCGTAATTATATGCCTCGCCTACTAGATGTAATTGTGGTGATTATGCTTAACCTACAACTAAAATATGATATTTTTCTGGCACAAAAAGTTTGGGGACCGTAAAAAGGCATCAAGCCCATTACGGATGATCGTGGAGAGCCTTGGGCGAAGATATGAAAAAGGGCGACGTGATTTAGAGCAGGCCGGCCAGGCTTAATCCAAGAGGCTGCTTGTTTGCCGGCGACATCGATAGAGCCTGGCGCTCGGGGCGCTGGAGTGGGAGGAAAATATCATCTTACAGATTTCAGTCATGTCACCGCTAAATAATTAGCCGGCGCCATGATGCATTCAAAGGTTTGTGACGTATACAGCGCTGCCGAGGAACAACATGCATCAAAACTCACCATGAGGAACCCAGCCGTGCTTGCAAGTCTCGCAGTATCGGAGATGCCGCTTTCCAGGTACAAAGCTTTCGCAGCTGCAGTTGGGTACTGTGCACTTAATGGCCTAAAACAAGAAAAAACTGATAGATATATCATCAGCACGATGTTAAATTCTGCGCCACGACGTTTCTCAAGTGTCAACACTTTTAACTCTATCCAACGTTGCTCTTCTTATTCGTCGCACGCGATGCTACGCTTCAACAATACCGGTGTTCTCTACTTCAACTGACGTTTTTTAATTTTAATAAAAATATTTCAAGCAATTGTTTAATTAATTGAAACAGTTGATTAAAATTTAAAAAAAGACACGCGTTAAGTTACATAAAATATGCAAGAAATTTTAAATATATGTAAAATATTACGAAACGAAACAGGCAAAAAGAGTGCCCATCTAAAATATTTTAAACAAAAGCTTGCAGTTTGATTACTACAATATACAAAATTCACTTTTAAAAGTACTATATAAAAATATAAGTTTGACTAAGGAAAATGTAAAACAGTAATTTTCTTTAATACAGTCGCTCATATTCAAAAACTTCTATGTAGTCTAAGAATAAACCAAATTCATTTTGCATATATTCACAATTATATAAGTGCAAACAATCTAATTTTAAAAGTTTCAGTTTTATTCCGATATTTTTGTTATTGACTCTTCCTTGTATAAACAACGAATTTCGGTTTTAAAATTATTTACCGACTAATAAATGATTAAGCTTGAATAGCCAACACTTTGATAATTAGATACTACAATCTGTTTTCAGATGATGAGGTTATCAATGAATTAGTAAAGGGTAGGCGAATTGGCTAGCGATAAAACCGGATGGCTCTGAGGTCGTAGGCCACAAACTGGGCGAATTCGAATCCTACTGAATCCATGGATGTTTGTGGTGTTCTAGAACAATTTTGATTAAAGTTTGTTCACACAGCCATAACATATTGTAATTTTAATTGGCATCTTTCGATAAGCTGCATACTGTTATTTTATTTAAGGACTCCAATTAACGCTTTTCTTCTCTGCAGTATACGAACCTTGTGATGATTGGGACCAAATTTAAAACGTTAAATGTATGCAACTATTGAATAGTTTTAACAGTTTGCATAGTAGAATTAACTATGCACAATAAAAAATGTGAGAGTGAGACGCAATATTTGTTTTGAATTTAATATTCCCCAACTGCCTTTTGCAGCTAACAAATTACGGAAAAGACTAAAAGAATGAGTGACAAAGAAATCAGCACATTATTAGAGACACGAAAACACACAAAACTAAAATTTAAAATAAAAACATACATCTTTCTCTCTTTTATAGTCGTTTTATAAGCCTTTGAAACTGTAAAAACGTCTTTCTTCATCTTTTATCTTTGTGGATTTTTTGTTTAACAAAAAAAAAAACTTGAAGGAACCTCACATGAACTTAGAGTTCTCAAGTTTTTATAAATTTAAGAGGCCTTGGTGGAACTAACGCCAATTCTTGCCATTTTCAGGATTACCGAATTCCTTAGACATTTTTTATATTCCTCTAAATTATTTTGTCTTTATTTTACATTTCGAGCTCCTGATCTTTTGTACAATAGAAGCGCAATATTTAATTTTGTAAAATAAAAAGCAAGATGTAGTTATTTTTGTCAAAGTAATGGAATTTAAAATAATTTAAATGTTATCTGGCAAACTGTTGCACTTTTGGATGACATTTTCGTTTATTCGATATTTCACTTCTTCAATGATACGTAGCATATCCAACATATGCATGAACCAAAGATTTTTGTAAATGCCTAAAGACTCGAATTTAAAGGTAAAGGATTATAAGGGAATTGAGAAACAAAACGGTAGAAAAGTAGAATTAAATGTGTGGTGAGGTTGGGAGGATAGCCTGCAAACTAAGAGGTTAAGGCTCTCAAATGTTTACCCTCACTGCTCGGTCGTCGCGCACCATCTCTGATACCAGGCGATGTAGCAAACGCCACATTATTAATCCTTGTTCGAAATGCAGTCAGGTCACTCAATTATTTTTAGTAACCGAGTAGGCTATCCGTGTCCGCCCGTATCGTGCCCAAACTCCTCAACCTCAATACAGTTAAAGTTGCAATAACCGTCCTAGAAGAGACTGTGATGATGCTCATGTTAAATTCAAATAAAGAAGTGAAGAAAATGAATTGACGGCGTTACAGAAATATTAGTGTAAAAAATTCACAAATGTTTCTTTGTGACCGGTATTGGTTCTCAAGAATGATCATCAAAGAAAATTTTTTAAATTCCGGTGAAAACTTTCTTAAAAGGTCAAGAATTTCAACATTGGTATTCACCATTTCTGTGACCGAAGTTGGCATAATGGCACATACGTTTACTACATTCACACACTGTATCAATCAGAATAAATTTGTTTTTATCAAGTTTGTTCAGCTCTTGCAATGCATAATGCTATCAACACAATATCGTCAATCACTACAGCAAGATATCATTAATTCTGATACTAAAAAAGTTTCTATATTTAAAAAAATATACTGAAACAAGATGGACAGAGAAGCATAGTCTTGTGATTTAATTTGCTATTCTATCTATACCATCGGCTTGGTTAAGCTTCCAATAATTCACCTTTATCAAGCGTCCTCCAGAGCAAAAAAAACAGTTCTTTTTATTTTAGGTTTATAAATATTTTTCTTTATGCTTTAGTCTATGGCGTTTCAGTTGATATAGCTGTAGAACCCCAACTTTCTAGTCAACCCTTCTGTGGTCAGCTGGAATCTCTTTCCTTTTGATCTTCAGTTTCTACCTATTTTGGTTAATCTGTTGTTATTGGCTTTTTTGACGTGCAAATAAATTAGTAAATGCGGAAACTTTTTGTTGTTTAGCAAAGGAACTAAGTTCAAAATCCATCAAAATTGTGAAAAAGAGTCTAAAGAATACTTTATTGAATTTTTGGATTGGTAATTTCAAAATTGTAATTATTTTTCAAGGAGACTATTTATGGAAAAATTCTCAGTGCTGCATCTTGATTTATTTAATTTTTTGTTTTTAGAATGTGAGTTAACTGATTGTGTGCAAAAATAAAAGAACGAGGATAGTTGCTTCAGAACTATCATAAAAGCGCCCTGTCGCCCACAAATGTTTCCAAATGTCTCCGTCTTATTTAATTTGTCAGCTATATGTTTATTAGTGATCTCTTACGAAATTTACTGTTAAAGAAGTTAAAAACGTACTGGGAGGGCATTTTCAAGAATTTGCTTTGAAATATTTACATCGCAAAGTCGATTGTTTGTGAGCAAAAATAATTGAAAGCTTTAATTTGACGTTGACTATGTTAACACATATACTTTTAGCCTAAAATCTCACTTGTCGTTCACCGTTTCCTGTACTTTAGCCTCCCCCTCCCAAAGAACAAGTTGTATGGTGTTAAATTACATGATCTTATATTTCGATCGCGGTTGCGCCGTCCTGTTGAAAGTACGTCTTCTAGATTCACGTGTTTTAATTTCGAGTATAACATAAAGCGTTTGTTATTGTATCTTTTGCTCGATTTTTAAACAAGTACAGGGCACTCACGCAAATAAGTTGTTTGTTTTGTTTTCGGTCTCTATGCTACATATCCAACAGTTGTGTTTTTACGTACCCATTTAGTTGAAGTTACAAGTTGCGAGTGACTTTTCTCGCATTTGTATCAATTTTTCATGATTATAAAGTATTATTCTTTTGTTGTCCAGTGCCTGGATAATGACTAAAAATTTGGCAATGTTGCCACTCTTCATTTAAGATTGGATTCTGTTATCATAAAATAATATTCGTTTAAATATTATTCTAAAAATGTGAAGAACATTTTCAGGTTTCAATTACCATTTTTTTTTACATTTGCATTTAAGGGAATACGAGCATCTGTCGTGAGGATTTTTAATTAAGAAAACTGAATCAAGTGGGTGTAAATGCGCGCAGCATTTAACGCTGAAGCCAGCAGCAGTCAATATTTGCACCCTTTGAGAGCTAAATTAAAAACAAACAATAAAAATTAATAATTTCGCATCGCAAAAGTAGTTAAGAAGCAAGAAGTCCCGGGTGGTAGAAAGATCCCGATGGCACCGGCCTCATTGTATCATGTCAGGGAAATTGGCGTCAACCTCAATGGCTCCCCGGGGAGCTTTAAAGAGGGCCAATTTGAATATTTTCAACATGGATTTTAAGAAGCGTGAATTTTTATCGCCTAGTAAATATTGAATTCCCGGCATGGGGGATGGTATGGTGACCCCGCGTGTGGCTGTATGTTAAATGAGCCGTCTTGCAAGACCAAGAGGAGTCGCGGAAAAGCGGCGGAAAGCTCGGAGCCGCGGCCGACACAGGGCTTAATTAAAATGTGCCTCAGTAGTATTACCACTTATAATCAAGCTGGAATTAAAATTTTATTACGCCAAATCTGTCAAATTACTCTCGGATGGGACGGCGTAATGTGGACTTCGGATTAAACTCGCGCAGAAGCTGCCGCATTAAAAATAATTTCGTCGTAAAATAAATCCGGATTCATTTGTTTCGTTCTGGGTTCCCACAAACCATAACCATCTTTTGCTCCGTTAATTTGCAACTTATCGACAACTCCGGTGTTTACAACACCTGCGAATTACCTATGATTTTGCTCGCAGGAATTCTGTTTATATAAAACACAATTGATTAAATTCCAGTTACATAACTAGCTTAGTCGACTGAAAATGAGGTAATTTGTGCCAAAACTTTTATGGCAGACCTTGTACGTTTTGAGCGGGCGATATGAGCGTGGTCTCATCATTTATTTTGGTTGGTTTTGCGGGTATTGTTAGCTATACCAAATCGTCTTTTCATTCCCGCAAATTAGTTATATAAAAAGCAAAATTGCCTCACATTTCGCTTTTGCAGTACAAAAATGCTTTCGCCCAATTATGTCGAACGGTGTTATTCCTTCTTTTGTAGGTTATCCAATTCTGCAAATTATGAGCTGATCATTAAGGTGCAACCAAGATTTCTTTAAAGTGAGTTGGCCTTAATTCTCTTCGTGTGTAGTTTTATTTATTGTGCAGTCGAGTTACTTCTATTTTTGCGATTGTACTACATTTTGAAACGTCTGAAGCCACTAAGAAAAGTTCCGGCTTAATCATTTAGATTTAAAAAAAATTAAAACGAGCTTCGCACAGAGAAAATAACTGTATTTGTTAATTTTTGCTTACATTGAGTTTAAAAAATAAAAATGTGGCACTGGTGCTTACGCTTATATGAAACCGAGAGAGGTGGAGGTAACGGCGCATTCAGAGATAATTCGCGCTATTAAACCCTGTTATTTTCTCCTTTCAATGGCTCTAAAGAATTTAGTGGGCTTTTAACGTACAATACTTACTTATATGTTGTTTACAATGTACGCTTATTTAAAAATAAAATTAAGTTAATCTCGAAATCTCGAGACGCACCTTGCGGCGGTAATTCACAGGCAAAGTGTAATAAAATTTAATAACATAATAATATTTGTGCAAATCTTTGCTGATTAACTCTATACGTGGGCGGCATGATATCTGTTGCGAAAAATTAATATAAACGAATGTTTCATGGTAGAACTTTTTTATTATTTCTCAAAATATTCTTCCGGACGGTCAATGCATTGTTGCATACCAATTTTCGTAGCATTTCTCCAGAGCGCATCAGGTATCTCCGAAACGTGTTTTGAACGCATCGACCGTCTCTTTTGGCGTCGAAAATCATTGTCTACGCAATTTGTTGTTTATGTGTGAGAAATCGTTAGGGGCCAAATTAGGAATGTACGGGGAATGACCCATCAGTTCGTCGTTGTGAGTACTCAAAAAGCCTATTGTTTACGTCTATGTGTGTCGGCTCACAGTGTCATAGTAGAGAATGATCCGGCATCGCGCGGTGGTTTTTATTTCTCTGTAGACTTATAGCCTACAAATGCTTATGTACCATTCAGAATTAACTGGTGGCGACCTGTCCACTTTTTTCCAAAAAATAAGCAACCATTTACTTAGAAGTGCTTCGAACTTTGGTTGGTTTTGACTCGTCTTGGAAGACCCATGCAGTCGACTGCTGTTTCCTTTTGAGCTCATACGTATAAATACAAAATAGCACACGCAGGGTTGCTAATTCGCAATAGATATCGTGCAGCTCATGCGACAGAGCTCAAAATCAAAAATCCACCCAAAGCTGGATTTACGTTTAAAAATTTGGAAATCGGACGAAGGAGTAATTGATCCGCCGCCCGGCCAGTCCTTTAATTACACTCTAAGCAGTCTCGTCGCAGCAGCTAAAACTTCTTAAGCCGTGTAATTGATGATTAATTGTCAATAATTACGGGCTACCGTTAGGCTAACCATAACGTGCTTATTTCAAAATCACTCCGGTGCAGTTTTGTGCGTTGATTTACGGTATGAAAGGCGACGCAATTCAATAAGCCTTAGAACGGGCGTAACACTTTGGTTTCCTAATACGAATGGAACAGGCAATAAAACTCACAATAAAATTATATTATCTTTTGTACTGCAGCATTGTAGCGTTTATGGTTAATGAAAGAACGGTAGCAATAGTTGGCTGCCGGTACAATTTTATTTTTCACCATTGTTCTCGAACAGTATCAGTACTTAAGGAGCAAATACCTGCTTACCCTGTTCGTTCAGTTATAACTTGGAAGTAATGGAATACATCAATTCTACTAGCTCTAACGTATAGGCTACTGTTTATACGTAATTAACATACTTCTACCGACAAGAAACTTGCAGAATGGTACGTTTTTTAAGCTTATCGTTCTAAATTATTCAAAAATTTACGCAAGCATTAGTGATATTCTTTGCTCTTTCATCATTGTTATGCAGACGACTCCCTCTATAACTTTTCGTATAATCATAACGTTGTAATTATTATTATATTATTAGGGTGGTGCAACAGTTTTTTCTGAATACATTCTTGAAAAAATTGAAGCATTTGACAAGTTATACGTTATCTTAAAAAGCTTATTTTGTAGATAACTCCCTGTTGTACAGATTTTCATTTCTTAAAATTTGAACTTAAAAAATAGGCAACATGTCCAATTTCAATGTTAAAATTTTGGCCGTTCTTTAGCACTAGTGGAAGTTAGAACGAAAAACTAGCAAAGCAGCTTGATGTTAGCCAAGATTAAAGACCAATAGGTCTAAAATTGACTAGTTAAACCAATCTTGAGCCTCGAACCATTCCTGTAACTTCTCTATACTGTAAATGTTCCAACTACAAATACTACCTTAATAATTACCTTCGTAGATGATACTGCAGTAATACTAATCCCTATCGTGCATCCGAAAAGCTTCAGTTATACCTAAACTACTTACAAACCTGGCTAGATTGTTGGAGAATTAAAGTAGTGATAAATCCACGTAAATTACATTCACTACCAAACGCACTATCTGTCTATAAGGTACCATTTATAAACAACTTATTCCAATAAAAACCGAGGTGAAATACCTAAAACTCCACCTGTATTAAAGACTAACCTGGAAAGCCCACATAAAAGCCAAACGACAACTCAACCTAAAAATAACACAAATCCCAATTGACTACAGAAAACTTACTGTTACTCTATAAAATTATCTTAATGTCTGTATGGACCTACGGGATTGAACTATGGGGATGTAGAAAACCCTCAAACACCAAAATCTTGCAGTCCTTTTAATCGAAGATTGTGTGTATCCTGGCTAATGCTTAATGGTTGATCAGGAATCAGATCCTGCATAATGATATCAGAATTCCCTCAATCAAGAATGCAGCTAGAAAAACCCAAGACTGCACTATTAACCACAGCAATCAACTCATCGCCGACGTGTACAACCACCAGCCAGCGAATAGACGTCTAAAAAGGTAGTGGGCGAAAGACCTTGTTGAGTGAATCCTGAAGACCCAATCAGTGGATGGCGCTGGACTCATGACACATAGCAACCTTGTCACACTATTTACTTATTACTCGATTGATGGGCTTGATTGTAAATTTGTAATAAATCATTTAAAAAAATATCTCCTTCACTTTTATCCTTTCAATGCGGTTTTTTCTTTTTCTTTTACATGTTATTAGTATTATTTCAAATTTTCCAAAATGTTTTTTAACTTAATATATTTTAATGAGACGTTGCAGGCTATAAATATTGAAATAATAGACACAAATGAATATAAAAAAACTCTTTTCAATGTATACAAACAGTTCGTGAAGGTTTTTCGATTTTATTTTGCGAATATCTAGTGCACTTTTTCCTCTGTTGTGATCTCCAACATTCAACATTGATTTTTGCCTCTTCAAAGGTCGTCTAGAGTTTGAACGTCTTCTTATGTTCGTATTCCTTTTCTCATGTTCAATTAGATCTTCTTCGCTAAGAAATACAAAATTGGCACTTTTTTATTTTCACTTTCATTATAAATAATAAAGGAATTTACAGCTATTATCAACATTTTTAAAAAAAAATTCTACCAGTTGGTAAAGTTTCGATTAAATAAACCAGCCAAATGGTCTGTCAAATTAACATCTATGTACACGTATAAAAGGAAACGGTACCAAGACTTCTTTGCCATATCGTCATTTGGACCTTGGAACTTGGCTTAATATTCATTTATCTTGTCCAGACTTCACAGTATTTTTTCTCTATACCAATGCAAGTTCCCACTGCTACATATGGTAATGTTTTCATCAAAGTTATTGGTATCAAGCATCTATTACAACAGACTACAAGGCCTGGTTTTCTTCTGAAAGCGGCAAGGTGGTGTACTACTGTTTCTCTTGCAGTTTATTTATTTATTATTTAAATGCTCTTTTTTCTATGCATTTAGATCCTATAGTAATTAGACTCGCTTCTTAGCCATAATTTCAGTTCAGTACAAATATTGTTTTAAGAGTGACTTGCTCTTAAATTTGACCATGTTTTCGTCTATGGACTGATAAACCTAATCCGTTCTACTTTTCCTTTTTTTGAAAGCTCTTTGACTCTGGCATTCTTTCGGAATAATTAAAATACGATTTAGGAATTAATGATGTTGCATTTTTAATTGTAATATTTCCGCGGAAGGGGCTTTGACCAATTTACAGTTTAGACATAGCAGCACTAATATAACGTAACATCAGTTGCAATTGTAATTTTAATTTTTTTAAAATTAGAATAGGAACATATACAAATTTTTTAATAATAACTCCAATCCTGTTTATTGATTATTTAAACAGTTTAGAAGTATTTCTGTGCTTCTAGCAAGAGGTAGTTAAATTTATAGAATGTAGTTTTGCAGAACTGAAGACTACATTATCGTGTTTGATGCAGGTGACGGCTGACAGATGTAGTTTGAGGAACTAAAGACATCAGTGTATTATCCTCACCAATATCATGAGTATTATCATTAGTTTTATCTATTTTGATAAGAATCATAACTCCGGGCAAATTTCAGTAACTTCTTTAAGGCAGACGTCTGTTTTTTTTGGCAAAAAAATTGATTTTGAGATTTTTATTTTTTCAAAAAGCTGAAAACCCTAGGATTAGGATGCTTCTTTATTTTTTTCTATATCTCAATTTACCGCAAAGATATACATGTATATATACATATATATTTCCACGCTCGCCAAGCCATTTTTTCCGCCCTCAAGTTGCGACTTGTTTCTTCGGAAGAAACGTCGTGTTTTTTTGGATCAAAAAATTAATTTCAGGTTTTTATATTTTCGAAAGGCTAACGAGCTCAGAATCGCAATGTTTTTATTAATTTATTCGTATCTTTATACCTATACATGCATGCTCGACGCATCAGTTTTTCCGCGGTGCAAATATCAAAGAGTTTTCTCGCCAGTTACGTCGTGACCTTTGAACGGGCGTTGAATTTGATATCATCATGTCTCAATGTTTGTAAAACAAAGGATTTCGTAAAGATCCAAATAAAACAAAATGTGATAGGAATAAAAAAAGAAAGTTTCATGTGCTGATAAAGAATCTCAGCAATCCTCAAAAGATGCGAGAATCAAGAGAAAAAAGGAGCTTGACTAGCAAAAAGAACTTTTTCAAGAGGCCCAAGTATTACTTTATGGCGCAGGTATTGCAGACTGATAATTGGCAAATATTTTGTCTATTATAATTGTAAATAGTTGAATGCGAAATAGAAAAAAACTCTAAATGCGTTTTTCTCAAAATGAGAATTTTTCGCGCGCTGGACACGATTTTTCGGAAGCCATTAATTCGATCGACCTAAATTCTTTTTGTGTGTTCATTGAAACAATAGCTTGTTTGCATTCTACAACCAATTTTCCAAATTGAACCTTAAATTTTTTATTTTACTTTAGAAGAGGGTAAAAGGACGTTTTCCGAGAAATTTTTTCGCAGACTGGTATTTTTTTTCTACGGATCTTAACAACGTGGTTGTAGAATACAGATAGGATATATATTATTTACTTTAAGATGCCGTTTGATTTTTTTCTTTCAGCAATACTGAAGCAAATATATCCTGTCCACCGCACAACGCACGATTTTTCAGGAGACGAATTCGGCGCCCTCTAGTGGAGTTGAAATAAATAATATAGTTCTCAAAAAAATGTTATTGATGCCTCTCAATATATCTTTTCAAATGCACGAAATCTCATATCTCTAAATAAAATAGATTTCTATAAAAAAAAATTATGAAAATTGACCAATTTTTACCCAAAAAAAACCAGACGTCCCCCTTAAACTACATCAGCTCACCTACATCTCACTCTGCTTATAAGCAACAAACTGCTATACAACCTAGACACGTACATTCCATTAGTAAAAAATAAAATTTATTTTGGGATAGATGGCCCCGTTAGTCTTGAAAGAGTTTGAGCAATTAAAAAAGGAATTTTGCGAATAAAAATGAACTTAGAAGTTGCTCCACATATGAAGGAGTTCCAACATTTGTGAATTAGTATTATTGCTATCATAGAATATCAAACTTGCCTAAATTTCAAAATGCTAAATTTACCATTTTGGTTTGTGCTATTCTCAGTTTACATTAATTATTCCAGAAATGGCTGTTCAAACAGATGTAAGTATACTTTGCAAAATCACAAAAAAGAACGTTTAAAGATTAAGAGAAATTTTAGGTCTTATACTGCGAAGGTGGAAATTTCAATGTGATCTTACAACTGTATTTTGGGAAAAATCTTCTTAATCAACTTGACAGATTTTTCGATAATCCTAGTGAGGGTGAGAGAAAGACAAGATAATTGAAGGCGATGTTAAGGCAGATGGAAGAAACACATGATACCAATGCGATTATCCTGATGATTCACATAAAAAATGTCAAGCAAACAATAAGCTTTTTTATCAACTCTTATATTTACTTTTATATGATTTAAAACTGTTTTTATATGATCTGTGATCTGTGTCTTACCATTAAGACCAAGTTACCCTAAAAATTGAAAATAAAATTTATGTTTCCGTATGTAATTTGTCTTTCATGGTGGTAGTTAGCGCTAGCATAAAATCATTAATTCGATCTTTTTCAAAATGAGAACAAACAATGTATTCGAAATATGTAACAATTTGTAATATTATATAAATTTATCCTAGTAATAATTAAAGGTCAATTGGTTTTAAAGCTTGGGTAAATGAATGGAAGCAATGGAATTACTAGATTATTGTTAAATACATTATTTTATTAATTTCAACTATTTAAAAGCCTCACTAACCATAAATGGATATATTATACTGTTAAATTTGATTCAAATTGTACGACGGTATGTATTTTTCAGCAATTGCAAATATGCAATTGGTCTACATACGGCTTTAGGTTGTGTAAAATGTGTTCATTGAAATATTAGTTTGAAATTAAATTCAAATTTTTCTGGGATTTATTAACTTATATCATATTTTTCTGTTAACAAAATTTGTCTTTTTGGTGAAAAAGATCATTCATACACATGAAAAATATTAACCTTCAAGTTTAGTAGCGAGAGAGACATTGCTGGGTTGATATAATAAACTGGGGCGAATATTCAGTAAAAGGGTTATTACAGAAATGATCGCAAATTCTCTCTACTTTTCGACGTGAAGGGTGATGAATTTGCGTTTGACGTTCGCGTAATCTATGCTGTTTGGCATCGATTTATCCTAATGATCCTAATGTCGTGACAAGAGCCACTAAGTCTTCATCCAGGGTAGGTGCGCCCCATTCTTTCTGATTAACGGATCGCCATCTTAAAAAAATGTTTTCCCGGGTTCAGTTCCGGTACACGGCTGTCATTTCCGCCTTGTTTCGTGTCACATTGTATTATGGGAGCCTTAATGTCGAACCTTTTATAAGAATTGCAATGTCAACGTGATTCATGGCTAGGTGCGTCTAACGAATCCTCTCCGTTGCCGCGTTTATCGCGCAACTTGCGTGATTTTAGGCGTTATATCTCTCTCCTTTGTTGTTTACGACTTGTTACATGATTACGGTACTTTAAAACGTATCGCCTGGAAGGCGAGGAAACGGCGCGGGGCTGGTTCCTAGTTAAATTTAATAAACCTGATATGCGGGCTGTTTTTGCGAATTTTCCCTTCGACTGCGCGCAAAGCTCCAGATATATCCCCCCGCGCGGAGGCAGCGGAAATGTGACTTTATAGTGCAATATCCTACCGCCAGACATCGCTAGAGGCGCGTAATGGTGCGAGAATAACAAAAACAGCTCTAATAATTTATGTGTTGTCTCCTCCGAGCCACGTATATTGTTTTACTTCTGCGCCGGTGTTGATAAAGTTGCGAGCTTTTCCTTTTGTTAAGATCGAATGTACGATGGATCACCATTAAAGTACTGCTTCGCCAACTCTTTACGATCATTAATTCTACACCCGTAATTAAGGTAAATTAGTGACGTGCATTAAAGCGCATTACAAACAATCGAAAATAAAAACTGGAAACCCGTTCAAATTGCTTTAAGTAACTTTATTATCCCGCTAAATCTATATTACTTGATACAATTAGATGACACTGTTTGACGTAGGTTTCACAATAATGACAGATTTGATCTAAAAATATCTATATACACTACCACTCATAGAAGTATGGACACCTTATTAAAATTCAGTTGTACAGTGAATAACTATACTTTTCGTTTTGTTTTGTTCAACTCTTTGGGTTGGACAGAACAGTAAAAAAAGAGCGTCTCACTTTCAAAAATTATCTATGGAGTTTTCTTCAAGGTGCCTGGAGAGATTTACCATTCGAAAAATTAAAAAAAAAATAATCGAAAATGTTTAATATTCAAGTTATATATAGTTAATTGTTTTCTTATATCAAAGTGTATAAACTCATTATTTATTTAGTGTCCATACTTTCATGAGCGGTAGCGCATGCAACAACTTCTAAAACTAAATCTGGAACAAAATGAAATTATTTTTTTTTGTTCTAGCCACACACCTAGAAATCTCTACAAATTTTTATTGGATATGAAAGGTTCTTATGTACTACTACCGTCTTATATTTGTTTCTTTATGTGTGGCCAAAAAAATTCATACCTTAATAAAACAAAAACTCAAAGTTTAATATGGGAGAGGTTTTGTTGCCACGTACTTTTAGGAAATATGAAACGATAATTCAAAGTTTTACATCATAAGAACCTCGCCAAACTGACAGATGTGCAAAACTTCTTTTTATTTGATTCGGCGAGAGATTGGAAAAAATCCAAGTTTAAACGATCAAAGATTTTTCGCCTGTCAATAGACCAAATCAAAATACGGCAAGCATACACATTGTGGCGATGGTGTAAACGTTTTAATACTTTACGTTAATAAACATGTCTAACAGATAAAGTTTTCCGCACCTTAGTCCGAAATTGACAATTGTTATATATCATCTATCTAGGAGTTTGTGCAAAGTGAGTTCACTGCTGAACACATTAAATTATCTTTTTGGGTCGATACAAGTACTGAATGGAACATTTTTTTGCATGCATTAAAATAGAGGGACAAATAAAGCAATTTTCTTTTAGAAATAAAAAGTTTATTACTTGTCGAGTTTATTTCTCATGATGACGCATATTGTGTGCAAAAATTACTCGCACGACAAGTCATTCAAAATAGCAGAACAGGGTTGTTTGCAGGCATGACGTTGCCATTTTTGAAACTAAGGATTCTTGAGTCTAAGACCCTACTTTTTTTATATAAGCCCTGAATTATAATTTAGAAGATCCTTGAAAGCGCTTCCAACCTAGTGGCTCTTAGATGTTCAGTGTATCCTAAACATGCCAATGATAGTGCCGATGTCTTCGATTAACAATAGACTACAATATTAATGGGGTCTACTTTTTTGATTAAAAGAACCTTCGCATTAAATTTGCATAAAATGGATTTGATATACTGATAGGCGGATAGACACATAGATAGATGTGAATATTGATACAATTTTTCACTCCTTATGGTCGTCAAAAAGATGCATGGACAGACCTGCATATCAATAGAACCTTTTCTCCTAATTTAAAAATTCTCTTGCCAAATATGGTGAAAGTACGTCATCAAATATAGTAAATGTAGTGTTTATTGTTATTTAGCTAGACAGAGAAACAAACAAATATATCAAAAACGATAATTATTCTGAGCATCTAAATGCTTTTGGTAGATAATAATTACGTAGCAATTTTTCAAACTTTAATCGTCTTTTTGACCAACTCCCTGATAAAAAACCAAAACTAAAGCGATTCCTCACACTATATTTCTTTGTTTTTTTGAGTTTAGAGTTGTGATCTGAAAAAAGGAGCGACCAATCAACTGACATATAGATTTCAATTACAAACTTAAGTCCAACGAGAAGCTGACAGTTATAAGTAGATTTATATGGTAAAAACAGATAAAAAGAAAACAGAATTTAAATTTGAGAAAAATTTTAAATGAATAGACTGTTAGACATGGGTGATGTGTAAATTGTGTAAATCGTTAAGGATGTAAACAGTCGAAAGAACTAAACATGTACTGATATTATTAAATTGAAGTGAAAGGAATCTTAATGGGAAGTAAAGAAGAAAAGCAAGCACAGAAAAGCGTAAAAAAATTAATGTTAATCCATTTTGCGTTTTGTCTATTTCTTCATTAATCCATTTTTTCAGATCATTCTGTTTAATTCTATTTTTGCCTTATTATTTTCATCGTCTTCTACATTTGTCCGCTCTTTCAATTACTTGAATCATTTTTCAACTTTTGACCATAATGAAAAATTGTTTAAATAAGTAAAGTTACAAGGATCTCCTATTAAGTAAACCGACAAAATTTGTCTTCTTTAAAAATTTAATTATTTTTCAATTATTCCAAACATTTAGTGGATTTACTGTTTTATGTCTAAATTAAATCATTTCAATTGCTTTCTATCAACCCATGTGTGGCGCAAGCAGGCTTATTCGGACATTATAAATTTACTGACAGAATACGTGCGGCAGCATTCCCGCTCTGGTCTTCGAAGTTCCACGCAAAATCCGAGCATTTTTCGGGAGCCTACGGCCAAATTGGAATAATGTTTTGCAGCCGGTATTAATGTTTTAACCAGCTTAGCGCATAGCCCACATTCGTCCGATTTTATGTTTGCATAACCTCGCCACCGCACAGCGCCAATAGTTCCCTTTGCGAATAAATACGCAAGTGCAGGGATTATCGTGCATTATGGAGAGTTCAATGGAACCCCGCATTCCACAGTTCGCAGAAATTCTTGATTAGAAATTCAATTATAGTGTATCCGAATCTTTATGCTGCCGGTGGAGGCACGCATGGGAAATTTCAAAATACTTTAGGATAGCCGAATAGTGGTATCTATGTTTAAAGTATCTAACGATGAACTACTAGCAGATTATTAAAAAAATTAACCTCTTCTGCATGTTTTGTCAGATATCATGTTAAGAAGATAATGGACAATCCAATCTTTTTTCTTGTGCTTTTACAGACCTTTAAAATTACTGTTGCACTTCAAAAATATTTATCGTTTTGTCTGTTGTCGATGATTTTTATGCTTATTTTTTACATGCTTCTGAAGTTAGACATTTCTTAATACAAAGATTTAATGAATTTAGAAATACAGTCAGTTGGCATTTGAAAGGTTCAATAATAGTTTAGGTTAGAGTATTCTTTCACCATCGAAAGTTTATCCTGTCTTATAAAACTTCACCTACTGATACCTAAATCTTCATAACAAAACTTATCGCAAAACTATGTATGTAGCAAAGTTATGCGATTTTTTTTAATTCAAAAAAAAAAAAATTAGTTAGATTGTATTTTTCGCCTACTAAATTATTCAGCGGATTGCTCTTAATATTATTTCTCATCTCGCGCTTGTAGTACTAGTAACGACGGTTCAAAGCTGCTCTGATAGAAAGGCAATGAATCTCGGCGCTCAGTTCAGCTGCAAAGGTTGACACGTCTTAGGAAACGTTCACTGAAAAGTTGCGGTAAACCGCGACACCATAAAGTTTATAGGTTGACAACGCAACATCTTTATGATGTAGTTACAAACTGCGTCAATGCATTTCATCAAAGTGCGCCGGTTGTGCGGGTTATAACCACACGCCTCAAGTTCTTCGGCCACGGCATGGGGCAACCAACTGCATTATGTCCGCGGATTCTATAAAGACATCACCCTAGTCGTATAGTTTTATAATCGCCTCATATACTAAGCATCGACGCCTGCATTTACAGGTTTTTTCTCTTTGGAGTGCCGTCCTTCGGGGTGACTCCCAGTCCTGACGGCTCTCGGGCCTGGCGGCGAAGTGGCTTTCATTATCATTGTAAATCAGTGCTCGTTCGCATTCACACCTGCTAGACTGTTTCAATTTGGAGATGCATCTGCCTATAATGGCGGCGGCTCTATTTTAGCTGTCATAGTCCGCGGCGACCCTTTTTGGCACCGTTCGATGGTTTCGTGCAATTTCGACCGCCATAAACGTTTATAAATAAGTCTGCTGCACACATTCTTGCTTCTGAAAGTAACAAATACACCGACACCTACAAGGGATCAGAACCATTTATACTCTATTACACAATGATGAACTAGTTTCTTATAATAATAAAATTATAGAATATTAGAGAATCTTAGAGAATTCCAATTGAAAGTTACAGTCCGAAATTATAGTTTATCTTAATTTATAGTTGATCAAAATAGTAAATTATGTCTAACAAATAATATATACGTGGTATAGAAATTATTTCTCAATAATATTTTTATTCTCCATTATCTATCTTTTCTATAGTAAGTATGGTTATTTTATTCAGCAGTCAAGTTTCAGTGCTATATTATCTAAAATACTTGTAAATTTTTTTTAAATCTAAATTTAGGACCTAAAATTACAATCTACAAAAAAAAAAGAAAACTTATGTTTTAATATTATCTGGTAAATATTATAGATGAATTATTTTCTTTGATCGTAATGTTTTTAACAGTGCACTGTGACGTAAACCAGTGCATGTATTTGGGAGGGGGGGGGGTTGGTTAAGATATGAAAGCTCAAGATAATTATTAATGTTAGAGACAAATTTAGCAATTTTAGGATTATTTTCAAAAGTACAAAAATGATTCTTTTCTACTTATATTTAATTACATTTCAAAGTTTTTTCTTCTTTTTGCATTCCTACAAATAGTCGGATGAAGTAGAGAGAAGACCTAAATAAGACAATCGTTCATTTTCAAGAGTAAAACCTGGCAATTCTAAAGAGATATTTTTAGAGAGGGAGAGAGGCAAATATATAAATAAATTCAAACTTTCCTTAAAAGATACGACTACTTGTACATATTCACTGTCTCTGTAAATGGTCTCTTTTAATTTTTTAGTGGAAAAAGTTGTTCTTTTTTGTTCTTTATATAATTTCCAAAATTTTCTGCACTTCAACAAATACTGAGATTTTTATACTGCTTGATGATGTAAAACGTAAGAAGAGTGTGTGTATGTAGCCGAGGAATGAGGCAGAGGCGATGACCTAAATATGATGACCGTTTATTTTTGAGGGTAAAATCTTAGAGAGAGCAAGGATACATAAATAAATAAATTTTTCTGAAATAATATTTATTGTCTTTAAAATTATTCTTATTTAATTTTTTAGGCGGAAAAGTTATTTCTCTTTTCATATATTAGACTAAATTTTCAAAATTTTCAAAATTTTCACTTTAAAATTTTTGCAGTGCAACAAGTAGTCGGATTTTTGTATGATAACCACGCTGTAAGGTAAATTTGGTGGACAAAGGACTC
Source organism: Sinelater perroti (assembly GCA_036346155.1). NCBI lineage: Eukaryota > Metazoa > Arthropoda > Insecta > Coleoptera > Elateridae > Sinelater > Sinelater perroti. Next base: position 671,821 of record JARFIY010000346.1, on the reverse strand, counting down.
AACAAGATGGTTATTCATCTTCAAAAACACAATCTACAATTCTTGCGAAAGAAATTTTTTTAAGTAAAATGGGATGTATACCATAAATTGAAACTTCTCTTAAAAGTTATGATAACCTGTACGTATGTATAGTCACTGATAATAAAATTTCACGTTTAATTTACAAAGTGAAGAAATTATTATTCGCCTTTATTTTTACTTAATTTTTAAAAATAGTTTATTTTGATAATTTGGTATTATAAAAGTGTGGAAAACAAGAGTAATACTATCGGACTGGGAAAAAATCAAGACAGGCGAAATGCGATAACTACAGAGCTATATGCCTATCATTGATAAGCTTTAAGGTCTATAAAAAATAATAGAGACAAGTAAGACAATTGGTAGAAGAGAAGATTAAAGAAGAACAAGCAGATAAACGATAATATTTTTATAAGAAATATAATAGAGAGAAACTCAGAGATTGGCGAGGAACTTATTTTAGCGTCTATAAACCTCAGAACGGCGTTCGACTTAATAGAAAAAGGGATGGTTTGTAAGTACTTAAAACAAAACAATATTTCGAAAACACTTACACAAAAAGTACGAAGCACTTATAATAAAGTGAAAGGAGTGGTTGAAATAGCAGGAGCTAAATCAGAAAAGCTTGCCTGAAAGAAATCAAGCTAGTGGATAGCCTCAGCCCGTTACTATTTACAATAGTAATGAAGAAACTGATTAAGAACACTAGGAAAAGAATGAAAAAACTTCAAGCGACAATAGGATACCAAAGACTAGAGCCGATAAGAATGGACACACTAATGTACGCAAACGACAATGCTAATAGCGGACACAAAAAAGGAGATGCAGAAACAAATCGACATTTAGACGGAAAAAATGGAATTGGTGAAAATTGTGATAAATGAGAAGGAATTAGATAAAACAAAAACAAAATGTAAGGACACAACACTTGAAGAAGTACCAGCCTATGAATACTTAGAAAGCCTTACAACGAATGATGGGAACATAGATAAGGAAACAACAAAAAGGGGCGAGAAAATCAATTAAACTCTACTATGCACTACATGGAACTGAAATAAAAAATTAAGAATCCATAATGTCACTATCATCCCAACACTGTAATATATGAGCAAAAACTGGACATTAAGGAAGAAACAAGTAAGAAGATCGATATAATGGAGATGAAACTTCTTCTTCTTCTGGTCCATCTCCAAACCCGAAGTTGGCTATCATGATTGCTATACGCATTTTGTCTACAGCCGATCGAAATAGTTCAATGCTACTACAATTTAAAACCGCTTTTTTCAGCCAAGATTTTTTACGCTTGCCCACATTCCTTTTTCCCTTTATCTTTCCTTGGATTATGAGTTGGTGCAATGCATAATTGGAACTACTCTTTATATGGCCCAAGTACCACATTCCTTCTTTATCATCATCAGAACTTCTCTATTAATTATCTTTTTGATCGAAGCGACACGCCACATTCTGCGGTAACACCATATTTCAAATGCTTGTAACGTCCAAATGATGGTTCTTAAGTGTTCAATTCTTTATCCTATAAAGCAAAACGATAAACAGATAACAGCGAAGCATTCGCATCCTCAGCCCAATGTTGATGTTTTGTGACTTTTAGTCATTAAAAAGTTCTTGGTTGTAAGTTTTCTATTTCTCTAATTGGTTTTTATATCAGTTAGTATATGTTCATCAGCATCTTTGATGACATTGCTGACGTTCCTTTTATTCTTGTACCCTGAAAATGAAACACGAGAAAAAAACGAGGAAAAAACAAAATGGGATAGAATTACTAACAAATCAATCGGAGAGATGACTAAATGGGGGCAAATAATGAGCAGAATACAAGGAAGACAACTAAACTGGTTTGGACACATAACTAGGATGAACTCAATGAGATTGACCAGAAGGGTCTGGGGAGCAAAAATCACAAGGAAAGGAAAAACAAAGAAAATATGATTACAACAAACAGTAAATGTAGCAAAGGAATAGAGAATAGAAGAGATGAAAAAATGGCAATAAATAAAAAGCAATAGAAAAAATGTGGTGGATATATGAAAAGAACGTAACCCAACTATAAGAAAGGGATAAACAAGAAGGTATTATAAAAAATAGTCAAATTTTTATGTAATAAGCGCCCTATGATATCAAATTTGTGTATCTAAGGGAAGGGGGATGATTATTCGTTTTCCGGAACAAAATATAACATTATAGGGAGACCATTTTTTTTAAAAGAGCAGAGTATAAGTTATAATAACTTCTATATATTTACTGCCATTAAAATTATTTCTATTCAATTTTTGTTTTTAAAAGTGGAAAATTATCCTTTCCTTTTTATCTTTACCTACTTTAAAAAATTTCTTATTTCTATATTTTGCGTTGGAACAAATAGACATATTTTATAGAATAAATAAAATTTGAGAGAAGACAGAGGCCCGCCCAATAAGATTATTATTTATTTTCAGGGCCAAAATCTACAATTTCAGGGAGAACATTTTTTTACACAACTGTCCTGAAAAGTTATGATATCCTATATGCACGTATATTTTTGTTATTAAAATTTATTTTAATCAATGTTCACTTTCTAAAGTACAAAAATTATTATTCTTTTTTATTTTTATTCAGTTTCATGGTCAATCATTTTTTTAAACCTGGGGGAATACAGAAAAATATTTATGTTTCTCTAAATGTTATGACAACTTCTATATATTCACTGTTTTAAGTCAAGATGATAATTCATCTTTAGAGGCAAAACTTAGTCTAGGGATATTAGTTTTTTTAAACTAAGAAAAAAAATTAAGAAATATTAATTCAAACTTTTTTAAACATTTTGATAACCTGTACGCATGCATATTCACTGTAATGAAAATTATTTTTATTCAGTGATCACTTTTGTAAGTGCAAACATTATCATTCTCTTATATTTACTAAATTTTTCAAAATAGTCTATTTTGATATTTTTATATTGTGAAATAGTAGTATTTTTACATAACGAATGTACTGCGATGTAACATTTGTCGGTGTGTGTGTGGGGGTGGGGGTGGTGGTGATAGGGAAACCCGAAAACCTACATGAAATGATCGTTCATATTTAGGAACAAAATAAGCATTTTAAGGAGATCCGCTTTGTTAGGAGAGGAAAGTACGTACAAAAATTAAGTTCTTCCTGAAAACAGTCATCACAATTGTTTTAATTCAATTTTTATTTTTTAAAATGGATAAATTATCCTTTTCCTCCTATATTTATATAATTTTTATTTTGCACTGCAACAAATATATGAATTTTTATATAATAATGGGACTGTGACGTGTGAAGGAAGAACAAATGCATTAACAAGGTAATCATTTATCTTCGGGAATCAAATCTACAATTATAAAGATTATTTTAAAGCAAGGAGAATAAATTCACAAATTCATATTTTCCCCAAAAATTGTTTTTTGAAACTCCAAAATTATTTTCTTCCCTTATTCCCACTTAAACATTCAAAATTTACTGTTTGGATTATTTCATTCTACCCAAGAGTCAATTTTTTGATATTTTTTTAGAATGAGAGGGTTATATAAATATATTTGATGTTTTTCTAAACGTTAATAACCTGTATATAACTATACACACACACGCACACATATTTATTCCTCTTGTTTCGACTTGAATTTTTTAATTTTCTGTTTGATATTTTTGTATTGCACCAAATAGTCCGATTTTTATATAAATGAATTTTGGGGGAGGGAGGAGGGTAAGTCTTACCAGATGCTGATGTGCTTGCCGCATATATGCTATTATACGAGGTATGTCAAAATAAAGACAGCTGCTACTGTTTTAACTTTATCTATAGCTTATTTTGTATTTCTTTTTTGGCAAGTATTATATTTAGGAATTCCAAAAAAAAAAAATAAAAATAAAAGTAAAGACTCCTCAAATATCAACGTTCCTTAAATTAATTGGGTGTATATTTCAAGAACTTGCTTAATATTTTGAAATTCTAAGCACGATATTCCATTTGGATGTCTTTGTTTTGAATATATTAAATTAAATCGCCGACTGCGAAGCTCATAAGCTTAGTTCCACCTAGACACGTTAATAAATTAACGTATTCAAATGGCCACTAAATTTATTTCAATAAATCTGTCACATTAAATTTATTCAAATAAATTATCCAATTAGTAGGTCCGAAGTGCTGCGGCGCATTTTCGCCTGCAGAGGACGCTGCGAGTATTTGGAAATTCTTGGACCTTCGAGTCCGCATTATTTTCGCGCTCGTCGGCGGTTTCTATTAATCATTTTTCGATATCTGAATCCCAACACCTCGCGCCTGAATATTGCGGTCTTCGTCGATTTAGATATATCTGAAAATTACGGCGATGACTCGGCACGCTGCTGAAACTCGCATAAAGTTCGTTTTCGCCCCATCATTGTCCAAATGCTCAAAGGCGCTCCTCAAGCGTAAAGGCCGCGACAGAGGGAAAACGGAGTCTGGGCTCTTTCGGAAACTATGCTGCGCAAACGGGAGGCCAGCAAAACTGAGGCTGTCGAAATTTTAATAACCGAACACCAGGTGTCTAATGGAACGGAGTCGTTATGCCTACATTCCTGTAACAATGTCGCAATATAGATAGCATCGCGAGAGCACCCTCAATCCGTATGGATCTCGAGATCGTTAAGCTGATGTGGTTTAATGGATTAATGCAGTATTGAACTGTCAACACTCGTCTCGTCTATCATCCAATAACGATAGCGTATCGACTGCGCACTATGTGATGGACATACAATTATTGAACCAATTCCTGTTATGGCTAAACAAAAAATCTATGAAATAATGTATGCAGAAAAATCACTTTTCTGGTTAATTAATAAATTTACTGGTTATTAGTTGAGTGCCTTATGTGATACAAAGTACTTTAATCATCAAAACAAGAATATATTTAGGCACTGTCACAATCCTGAAACTATGAAAAATTTTGGCATTTTAATAAAATAACTGAAACTATTTATTAACAATGGCATAATTAACTGATTACAAAAAAAAGCCATTATACAATTTATCAATAAAAACTGTAATCATATATCAACAATTACTAAAAGCTTGCTACGACATACACTACTACTCATGGAAGTACGGAAACTTTATTAAAATTCAATTATATAGTAAATAATTATACTTTTTGTAACAAATTTTGTTTTGTTCAACCCTTAACCATCTTCTTAGAGAATATTGTTTTGAATGAACACAATTAGATTCGTGTAGATTTTTTTATAAGCATTTTTTGGGTCGAAAACTAGAATTAAAAAAATCATGATGCTTTTATATCCTTGAACTGTCACTTCGACTCTTTCTTTCTGTCCTTATCCGTTGTTTTAGATAAAAATAAGTTTTATGCCGCTTACTTGGGTTTTTCACGTCTCGTTTTAAATTTTTGCATTCAATGGCTCACGATAAGCCTCCCTCCAGAGAAACTCATTCAGCCGTTCTCACTTTACATCGACAAAGGCTACCAGTGAATAATATAGCGAACAACTTAAGGATTCGTGCTTCAAATGTGAATCTTACATTACAACGCTATAGAGACAAAGGAAGTTTTACAGATCACCATTGCCCTGGGCCATCATGAGTAACATCCGATGCAGAGGATCAGTTGATCAGACTGATGAGTAAGCGAAATAAAAGATTAACTGCCCCAGATATTGCTGATGAGTTTAACCAATATCAGTCAACATAATAAAGTGGGTATTGCGACCAAAAAACCGTTGTTACAGCTTCAGTGTGCGCAAAAGCATCAATCTTGAAGAAGTTAACAGTGGAAAAACGTATTACGGAGCGACGAATTCAAATTTGCAATTTTCAGTCAGAAAAGGAGAATCTTCGTGCGTCGCTCTAAGACTGAAAAATTTATATAGGACTGTATTGTTCCGATTGTCAAGCACGGAGGTGAGTCTGGTTTAGTGTGGAGGTGCTCCCAACTATGGCTGGTGCGGAAGATTTAGTAAAAGTAGATGGCATTATGAGGAAATAAGCGTTATAAATTTTTTTAATGGAAAACGCCATACCATCTGGGTTGCGATTCGTGATGATGCCAGATAACGATCCTAAACATACTTAAAAGCTTTGTAAGGACTATCTAGCAAACCTAAAAGAACAACATTATGACATGGTCACCACAGAGTTTAGATTTCAATCCCATAGAGTTGCGATAGGATGAGCTGAACAGAATATTAAGAAAGGAATGACCCACATTCAAAAATTATCTTTGGAGTCTTCTTCAAGATGCCTATAGAGATTTACCACTTCAGAAATTAAAAAATTAATCGAACCGTAAAAGCAGTATTAAATGCAAAGGTTTTTTTTGATGAAACAAATGTTTAAAATTAAAATTAATTTTTTCCAGTGTTCATTATGAGTTTTGTTCGTTTTTTACGTGTTATATAATAATATCATATAATAAATTGTTCTCTTGCATTAAAGTGTATAAATTAATTTTCTATTTGGTATTTATACTTCCGGTAAGTGTATGGTTTAAAAGTAAAAATTTTGGGTTCACCTGCTTAGAATAGTCTCTGAACTTAGATCTTGTATAAATATAAGGTATTTACTGTAAACGACAATGAAAGTCTTTCAATAAAGTTCCCTTGATATCTTAATACTTGAAAAATAGAAGTTAACTCAATTATATTTTATTCAAACCTTTCTATTAGCCCAAACAAGGGAAAGCCCGACGGAGCTAAATTATGATGAAAAATTGTTGTTGTTCTTTGAGTTTTCCAGTTAACTAGAACGAAAGCCATCTAGCACGTACCAATTTTTCGCGCTGTCGTACAAGTTCTACGAATCGTCATATCGGCTTGCATGTTTCATCCGATTCAACACTTCCTGAATGTCAAATGTGAAACATGTCAGTTTAATCACCTCTAAACTTATCTGTTCCATGAATATTTCTGACGTGGCTTTCTTATCATCATCCACTCTCGGAAGCTTCATTAAATTTTTATTGTTATATATGTTAAAGCAAAATCAGAGATTACATATACGTGGATGAATCAAATGTAAGTTGAACTTATTAAAACATCTCTGTTCTACAAGTGCCCTTTTAGTGGCTCAAACGATAATCGCATTGGGATAAGTCAGGGTTGTAAGGAAGGCATTCCAGTACAGTCCATAACAAAACTGAAATTAGCCGCCAAATTTGGGCAACTATTGGAACTGGTCGTTGTCGTGTAGAAATTAATTTCAGAAAGTTTCAGAAAGTGGCGAACAATGCGAGTATTCTCATCAGTAACACTAACTCGCGGAGGCGACGGTGATCCTTAATTTCAATTGTTTCTCGCCCTCCTCCACTTGAGTCTTTTTAAGGGTGATATTGATGAATTTTTTAAGTCTTCTCATAAATTTCACACGGAAGGCTGACTGGTGTGTGCCTCTGTATGTGATTGAAAAATTCAGATAATTATATTTTCTACGTTTTTGAACTGCAATCCCCACCTCAATGGTTAATACATAATTATGATCAATAGTCTTTGTTTTTCTAGGGTTGGAATAATGTCTTACACGTGAGAAGTCCTTTAAAATCAAAATTACTAACGTTAATAATAAATTTTACCTTCCATTATAAATGTTTAACATAACCTTCATATTTACTATATCATTCAATGTTCTAGAGCCATTTTCCCTTGAAAACCAATATTAGAGATGACTCTAGATTTTGTTTTTTTTTACATTGTAGTTTTAGTTTCGTTTAGTATTAAAAGAATTTTTGTATCATTATTTGATATCCAATTATATGAAGACTTTTGGTATATCCATAATAAATATGTAGCGTTTTGAATTTTGTATTCGATTGGTTGTTTGCATATAGCTCCAAAGTAGCTTCAATTTTAAAGTCTGCTCGTCAAATTCTTTCTTTCGTTGACTGCTATGTATGTTTTATCCATTTTCTCAACTTACTTGTGTATCTATTACTATATTTGGATCACCAGTTACAGTAATTCCTAGCCAACATTTCTCTACCTCAACTATTGCAACAGCTCGAATGTCTCGGAGAAGCCGTGCTGTGCGGTAAGGTAGGTGTCCCTGCGAGGCAGCATTCATTCGGAGCAAAACAGTGATGATTTTTTAAGAATTATAAAAATCTTTGTCTTACCCATCGTTTTTTACTTAATCACAAACATAACAGTTCATTCTCAATAGTACTCAACGGGCGTTGACGGGCATATGAAAATAATATTAATTTTTTTTTCATTTATATCATATATGTAGGCTCTCACGCCTAGGATACAAGGCAGTCGCCCCAGATTTAATTTAAAATCGGCAAGGATCTTTAGATCCTTATCTAGTCAAACATTATCCAGATCAGCCCTAAATATTTAAATATAAAACTAATCTTCAAGGTAATTAAATTCCTCCTACGGCAAGTTTATTATTAGCAAAATCGTCGACATATAATATCATCTTTGTGATCCTGATTATCGCGGGTAAAAGGATTAGGGAATTGCGTTGGACGTGATGACCTTCACTAATCATAAAATCTGAAAATAAGTCAAAACTATACTTCCTAGTGCTTCTCTGAAGCTTCTTAAGCAGATTACCTTTTGTAATTTTTCATTACTAACAGGAGGCTAGTAAAACGATAATTCTATGAGAAAGGCGCTGGTTGGCCTCATCTTGGTAGTGCGACGAAAATGTCACATACGCATACAAAGGAGTTTCTTATGTGTATCCAAAGAAATAACTGGAGCCATCGCTTATTTGCAGAAGTTTCCATTAAAGATAGCATTTACTACTCAAAATACGAGTGTCGTTATTATTCCCAGTAACTGTTAGAGTGCGGCTCTTATTGAGCAAAGCAAACCTAGAAAGAAAGTGTAGTAAAGCTTGACGATATTGAAAGACAAAAGCGAGTGTTGGGTCATAAGGTGTTCCTGTGTAATCGCTTTACAACTATTAGGGAGCTGCTATGTACAAATGGATTACCAGTCAAAAGCTGTCAAAGCTTTTCTTCCTATCATAAAGGATATGCGGTATTGGTCACATTCTCATGTTCAGATATTTGAACTGCACAAAAGAAAATATCTTATGATCTTCATAAGTACCTATTTTTGCATAGTTGCAGATTTTTGAGGAATCACGTGATAAGTGAAAAATGGCATTTTTAGAAGATTTTCTTCTGCTTGAATGTGGACACTACAGTATTTTCGGAGAAGCTTATCCCAACACTCATATGTTCAATACTGATAACTTTTGATTAAAAAATCTTCTTAATTAAGATCTATTAGTGATCTTATGTTTCTGAAAATAATTCTGACTGATAACAAAATATTCTACTGTTACATATTATCTGGGGGTTTTATCAGTGTGTAATAACCTCACAAAATGAAGTCCGTTGTATAGTATTAGCACTGTTAAAATTTAGGGTTTTGTAGTCACATTGTTCCTTACTTGGTTCGAAAGATTGTGATTAAAATCAACTATCATCGTCTATATAAGAAGACTTATGTAACATACTCCCATTTACCATATTGCATTTTCTGAATTAAAAACACTTGACGATTTGCAGTTAGTAAAATAACATGTGAATGATCTTAAACACAATTCTACAGTTGCCTAACATAACGAAATAATTATATACGATTTTCATTACTGATAAAGAAGTTAAATGATAAATACTGCGCTTAGGGAAGAGGGCTAAGCTTCTGTTGCGTAGGAAAAACTATTAAGGATTTTCATCAATCGTACACGGAGAGCGATCCCTAAACATGTTAATACATGGTTGTATGTACATACATTAGACCGCATTCCGTCTAGTCATGCTTACAAAGAGCACACTTTGTGAACAAAAAGCAACCGGAATACAAAATCATGACATTAAGAGTAATGGAGTCGGTCTGTTTACTACTCTTCGAGATTGATTTTAATTTATTTGTCCGAGCACCTCAACGGCAGCCGGCCGACATTGCGGTACTTGCGCCTCGCTGGAGAAAATTTTCCCGGCGAATCCGTTATCGGATAGCAGCACGTAAAAATGGCGCATTTATTAGCGCTGTTTACCTATCAAATTTCCATTATGCTCAATTGTAGTCGCGTACTTTAGGGATACAATGGCGGAGTACTTTGACAATGGATGCGGTCGCGGCGCAATCCATCTTGTGAACAGATCAATCAAAATCCGGCGTAGCTGTCTGATTTGCATGCCGACAAGCAACATGTTTATAAATGGGCCGAAGACAAGCTGCGACCCTCTCGGGAAAACATTCCGCTTTCTGCCTCTCTTCCATTAGATCCCGCTTTAGCTAGCCAGCGGTTCGGAAATTAATCGGAAATTGAAACAAAAATTGCGCGAGCTAATTCAGGCCACCGCCAAAAGCGGCCTTTGAGACAGGAGGCCATAGTCCGATTTGCAAAATTGAATACACTATTGCAAATCGTCGTTTCAATGTCTCATTTTTGTTCTTTACAGATGGTAACTATTTTATAAAAATTATATATATATATATAAAAAATTAATTTTTAAAATTTATTTTTTTTAAAAATATAATTATATTATATTTAAAATGTGTGTGTGTGTTTGTGTGTTTGTGTGTGTGTGTGTGTGTGTGTGTGTGTGTGTGTGTGTGTGTGTGTGTGTGTGTGTGTGTGTGTGTGTGTGTGTGTGTGTGTGTGTGTGTGTGTGTGTGTGTGTGTGTGTGTGTGTGTGTGTGTGTGTGTGTGTGTGTGTGTGTGTGTGTGTGTGTGTGTGTGTGTGTGTGTGTGTGTGTGTGTGTGTGTGTGTGTGTGTGTGTGTGTGTGTGTGTGTGTGTGTTTTTTTTTTTTTGGGTGGGTAGACTCCCCTGTGCTTCCGATGGGATAGATCTACTTCAGGGGGGATCCTGCCCACGCGAGCCTCGACTTTTTCCATCTCCTAACTCTGGGGAAAAGTCGTGTCCCAACCTTAATTCTACCCACAATCTACATACTCTTATCCTCCATACATCTTATCCACTTGCCGATCCGCCTGGCAAGCGTGGCGTTTAATTGCCAAATCCCCCTTGAATTTAAGGGAGGCCTATGTCCTGCAGTGGACTATAATGGCTGTGTGATGTGATATATATATATATATATATATATTATTGATAATAGTTTAATTAAAAAATATTAAATGTATGTTTATAAATGTATAACTGACCACCACCTACTTCCAAGCCGAACCGTTAACGTGGAGCAACGTTTAGCTCATCGACTGTCACTAATTTTGTACAGTAAACTTGTTTTTGAGGTATCTCCATAAAAAAGTCCATTGGAATGAATTCCGAAGAATACGTACTAAATTCCTAGTCAAATTATTCAAAAAGAGATTGGCCTATACATCACGATGGTAGTGTGGGGGTACTATATCTTTCTGAAAATGGATCTCTTTGTTTATGCAACATCACCAGTGACAGTTTGGTCAAAAAAGAGTATTGATATCTTACACTACACTGTAATCCCTGGTAAGTTAAAAAGGCGTTCCATAGTAACACGAACTATTTAACTTAATGGTCTTATCAGTCCAGATAAATGTCACATCTTCTCCGTATATATCTATGTACCATTCACAAAATTCAACTAAAAATAAATTATAAAATTGTTTCTAGATGAATACTAACTAGATTTATTGTCACTTAGAGAGAGAGAGTGTGTAATTTTTTGAGACATCCATATTTTGTATTTATCCTATTTTCGCAATGTACTAAGACTAAAAATTGAATAACCTTTGTGTACTCAGTAATAGGTGAATTAAAAATATCTACCTAATAACATATCGTGTACGGTGAACTGCTTTCTTTTCTTGTTTACAATACATCGTACTGTCTGTTTTGAGCATCTTATACTATTTTTTGTATACATACGAGAAATTTTATTAAATAGCTCACAAAAATGTGGGGCGTAATTTCTAAAGGTTTTGTGACCATCTAACTTGATAATAGTTCTGGTAAAAGAGACTACGTTGTAGTCGCGTGCATATGTTCAGTCTAAAGGTAACAACTGCACTTGAGAAAAGCTCACCAGAAAAAAAAAAACAAAGTGCTATTGTACGTTTGGCAAGCAAAAGGACTTCATATAAGAAAGTGTCAGTGAGGAAATATTTCTTGCATATCATAAAAAATATTTGTCGCAAAATATGGTGCACAACGAGGTCAATAAATTTGTTGTTGATAAAGACAGACCTTGTCATTTTAATGATATTACAATACAATCAATAATATGACGGACAGAGAAGATGATTTAAGCTAACAGTATAGCAATTGGGTGTTCTTACAATTCATCCTATAATAAGTAAGTGAATTAAATATAAACTTAAATTAATTTTTTAATTTATTTAAATACAATAATTCGAACACAAAAAACTTAGAAACATCGTTGTCAAATCTTCGTCTTCCAAGGGCTTCTAGTAATGTAAATGATAATCACAGAACGATAAGCTCGGATTGCAGGGAGGATAATCATTTTATTACTTAGGCGGTTTGTCATAATTTTTATGAATAGTCTAAACCGTTGAGATAGCAAGAAGATCGGCCTGTAATTTGTCAGTTCGCATTTGTCCTCTTTTTCATGTAGCAAGATGGTTACTGCTTTATTCCAATTGCTGGGAATCTTTACATAGTAGAAGCAATCGTTAAATAGTTGTTTAATGTTTTCCTTTTCGTATTCCTTCAACATTTCTGTTAATATTTCATTTTGGGGTGGTGCCTTTCTGTTTTTCATTTCTTTTGAGGCTTTTGTTATTTCGTATTCCTCTACGTCAGGTAACTCTTCAGAGTTCACGTTTATGATTTTTCCTGTCAGTTGTTGTTTTGCCTCATCATTTGGAAGTGTCTTAGAGCTATATAGATCAGCGCAGTATGTTTCCGTTGATGTGGCTCCTTATTTGCCTCTATGTTCTCTATCATCTGGACTTTTCAAAGACATTATTTGTCTTCTATCTAGTGTTAGTCGTAAGCCCTTCATTCCCCTATTATTCTGTATTACTCTTTTTATCCTTGTTAGTTATATCTTGTAATATCTTCTTTGATTATTTTCCTTATTGTTTTGTTTATTTCTTTCTATTCCACTGTGCTTCTTTTCCCTTGTTTTATCAACCTTTGTCGTTGTTTAAGCATATCCTTTGTACTGCTGCTAAGTTTCTCTTTTTCTTTTTTAAAATAGCGTTCATTAATATCTTGTTTTTGTCATCTATCCCTCCGCTAGAAGTCCGGTTGTCTCTCTCTAATTCTTGCTTTAATGCTTTTTCTGTATTCGTTGCCTTTCTCTTCAAGTGCTGTCCTTTTGGTCAGTTTTAGTATTTCTAATTTTTGATTTACACTTATTGTTGCTGTAACCAAGCGATGGTTGCTTCCTGTACCAAATGATTTTATTACAGTGACGTCTTCGAAAATCTCTTTGTTTGTTGATATGCTGTAATCTATTTTGATTTCTAGACCCTCGGGGGAGCCTGTAACCCCTAGAGGGCGCGTCCCCAGGTGGCGGGTAGGGGTATTCCCGGTAGATATGCCGGGTAGGAGGCAAATAAAAATACCTCCCGCGGACCAACAGGCAGACAGCGTGGGCAGTAATTAGCTGACAGAGTTAGCGAGAGTCAGATCGTCTTCGACGTGGCTGAATGTGGGATCACGCCTAAAATATAGCAACGACATATCCGGTCTTAGTTATATAGGCTATTACTAAGTTACTAAGACGCAAGGCTAACGTGGTAATTCGATAACCAAATACCTTCCAATGAAATGTTGAGTAACAAAACAACAATACCCCAAATGGGTAAGGCGAACAGCATAGAAAAAAAAGTACTACATCAATTTCTCTTTCGACATACCTAGTTTACTTGTAGCTATAATCTATTATTTGCTCAATAATATACTTCATATCTAGTGCCGGTGGTAGCGTCTAGATGATACGATAGCTTCCTCAGGGCAGCATCGGCCTTGTTTAAAGTTGATAGAAGATAAGAGACAGATTGCTAGTACAATACTAATTAATTTCAAGTATTTTTTCGTTGTCTACAGTATCAGTGACTCTGCCAGCACAAATAATTCAGAACATTTCAAAATCTTTAAGATAATTCATCGCGTTTAATTTGTCTGAGATGAAGAATTAGACAACTCTCATTGTTAGCAGCCTTTAGTCAGACCTAAACTACTGCTGCTTAAGGTATAATCTTCTTCTCTTAAGAACTGATATAACCAGTTGGGGAAGTACAAAAGCAATACTGGTTTTGGGTATAATGAAGAAATATTTAAATGACAATTTTTTGAACCTGTCACTCATAAGACCTAAAAATTTAAAAAAAAAAACATTTAATTGCAATGTAAAATAGTAGTAAAATTGATGAGGTCGCCTCTACATTAAGCAAATAATTGCTCTTAGTAGGCGGTTAACTATTTCTAGTATTCAGTCCTGATGTTGGCAAAAATCCTTTTCTCAGAAAAATTTCGGTTCTCAAAAAACCAAAGAGGAGGAAAATTTCAAAGTGTCTCAAATCTCTCTATAATTTGGGGGGAAACTTTAAAGATCCTCCCGCATGACCATCTTGCAGCTATGAAAACTAGGAGGTTATCATGTCTAGATTAGTCGCCAGCCAGAAGCATCCAAAGTTTATGAACTACAAATTTTAAGACTAGTTTTTTCTCAGCTTTGCTCATCCATAGGAAGAATGACAAAGTTTATACTCTTATGGAGAAATTTGAGCTCTTTCCTGAATAGTGCAGATGCTATTGCCTAGGCAACGAGGTAGTTGTTCCAACACACAATATTTTAATATAAATTTGGTGGAATATAGTAAGCAGAGGTGGAGGTGGGCGGAAAACTCGGTGCCTGCCTAACTAGAAAATTTCAAAATGTTCACAAAGATTTAACATTTATTTTTTATAAGGTTCCTATTGGATCTTTGAAGGTTATTAGTGCCAAAAAACATTTTTATTGTGGTCATTTGTACAGGGTTTTCCAACAATCGTCACACTGAAAATATTTTGTGAATTCTGGGACACCTACTTGAATTTATGTTCTAGCGTTTTCAATTTCATCTGTGAATTTTGAGAATTAGTTTATACATTGAACTTTTCTCAATTGTTTGTTTCAAGTGTTACAAAATCTAGTTTCGCCAAAAAGTGTTTTATTGTACACTTGGAGGCAAATGCGGCATCAAGCCCCAACGGAATAAAAAACGTTGGCCAGAATGATTTCGGGTAATATATGATTACATTGTTAGACGCAATGTTCCCGCTTGATGGCTGAAATTGCTAACACGACAATATTGAAAATTACGAACGAACCCGCACGCTTCGGTAATTTACTGGTTGCCGTTGCTGGGGAAACTTCTAATTAGAAATTGTACTGTCGTTATACGAGATGTACACCTACCTGTAACCGGCTGTCATAATACAATTTCGCGTCCCTCGCAAAATTCGCCCGTGCGCCGAATTAAAATTGTAAATGGCCAGCTTAAAACTTTTGACATTCGAATGTGTGTTCGGGGCCTTGTTTTAAAACGGCATGAATTATTTGTCGGGAAACACGCAGAACCGTTCGGTAATTATCCTTAATGCGGACAGTGGAACTATTGTTCTGCCGTGGCTTCCATTCCTGCGTATAATTAAGGAATTTAAATTGTAAGAAGGTAATTATGCAAATAAGTCGCGCGGCTCGTCATAAAGCTGCGGAGCCACCTGAAATTCAGTTTTAATTCAGGTACGTGACGCTTGTCGTTGCCCAAACGCGGCACCCCAGCGCAGCACCTTAAACGCATTTTTTATCGGCTGTTAAATTCAATTCCGTAATTAATGGGGGCACTTGTGCCTATGTTATTATACACTTAGGAACTGCCGATAGTCGAGCAATTTGCATATCTGATGTAGTACTAGTACTTGTTGAGGGAACTAAACTGTGCAAGTACTACGCCGTGATTTGTTAATTAAGCTACAAGCGCGGAGAAGATAAAAATATGTAAACCAGCCAGCCGGGTTACGTTTTGGCGTTTAGCCTCCGAAACAATCGATTGTTTGATTTTATCTTGCTCATTCGCCAAGCAGAAAAAACATTTCCCATATTTTAAATTTAAATGATCGTTTAAAGATGAAAATAGACTTCGGGTGTTTATAAGATTCTTATCAGGTTTAAGTGCAGAATTTTGCAGTTCACATGGCTACACATATAATCATTGCCGCGTTTTCCTACTACTAACAATTCTAAGCCTAATTATGCTTGCCCCAATTTTGGTTTTTGGTGATTTTTGCACTGCCCCTGCTGTGTATTTTAATTTGGAACAGATTTACTAACAAAATGTAAAGATTTGCTTAGAAAGCTTTTCTGAACGAGTGTTTGCTCATTGATAATTTAATTTTTGTTCAATACAGATTAAAAGTAATCCTATTTCCTGTAGACGCAACTTCAATACTAGCGAAACTGGCCAAAACATTCATTTTATCTTTGAAAAAGACTGGGTGTTAGCTTCTTTCTTCTTTTATCAGTTCGTAAAATGGCATTCTCGTTTGTATAGCTTTTACTATATTTACGTATGTTTTTTGGTCTTCTCCAATACTTTAGTATTTGTAATACACTGGTACATTTATTTTCAAAAGTGTTTTCCATTACAACACTTCTACCTTAAACTAGATAATTTTAAGTGTTAAGTATGTATTGTTAAAAAATAAGAGGTGTTAATCTATTACCAGCATTTAAAAGTTTCTGTTCTCTAGCGATAAATAGCTGTAACCATAATTTTTAGTTTAACATCTGTTACCAAGCTTCAGTACATGTAGGTTTGCTTTTGTAACAATAACAACAATTTGGAATTACAGCCAAATATAATTTTAAATTAACACTTCAACATACAGAACAATGGTGATGAATATGCTTCGTCAAATACAACATGTGAAGAGTGCTTTAAATATTACAATGGTGACGATTTTGATTCCAGATGAAATTTGAATACAGAATTACACTTATTATTAGATAAAGATTAATGTCAGATGCAAAAATAATTTGCAGAAATATTAAATGTTGCTCAATATGAGACTTTCAAACATTGGAAAGCTAGGGGGAACATTTATAAAGAAGGAAATTGAACTGAAGAAAAGATATATCAAAAGATTAAAAAAGCATGCAAAATCCTATTTGAGAGGTAAATAAGGGAATATTGTTATTGGATATGAAAATTGGTATATTTCAATAATCCAAAATACAGAAAATTGTTTGCTCACTATCCGCATCAATAATAAAATAGAATATTCATGAAGAGAAGGCAATGTTCTGTATCTGGTGCTTTGAGTAACCTAGTCAAAAAATCACCAAGAAGCTTTAGCAATAGTAATCAACCACATCAACATTGAAGTTCAAACGTCCACTGTACACCAAAAGGCATGATAAGATGATATTTAAACATGTAAAAAATAGGTTAGATTGGATGGGACGTCTTACAGACATTGCTCCGCTCATATGAAGGTATTCAAAATTAAGTCTCTCAATGTGTTGTTCTTCTGAAGCAGAATTACCAGAATGATGAGAAAAAGTCATAACTAAAGACGGTTAATACTTTGATTGATATGCTTTTTCATTTTTAAATGCTATCATTATATCAATTTGATTAAAAATAAAAATTAAGAAATACCATACTTAATAAACAGCAGAATTTAATTTTTTTGTTTTTATTTGTTGTAAGCTGAACGGAGAGGGGAATGATCTCTGAGCGTTGTAGGAAGTGACGTCTGAAGGAAATTCACAATGTCAGAGCAAAAGATACTCTCCTCCATAGCGCAATTGATTATTATCAAGTTTCCCATGATAGAGAGCGTTCGAAATTTTGAGTAAAATTTAAGCATAGTTCGGAGACAACACCCTTACGACGATTTAAGTGTACGCGTACCATATATCACTTTTGAGAGGACGAAAAGCAGTTGGAAATAAATATCATCAACGTCGCCCGAGACCAGTATGACTTAGAAGAATATTCGCATTGTTCGTCTGCTTCTCAAAAAGTTGCTGAAATGATATCCGAGGTCAGAATAGGCTTACAATATTGTTCACTCAAGTCAAGTCAACAGCCGACCAAACTCACCAAAAAACTGAGTATTTATTTTGAACTACACTGGAATGTCTTTCTTGTAGTCCTGTGATTATCATTTGCTTGGACCACTAAAAGAAGTATTTATAAGTTGCTGTCGAAGCGTTCGTGGGCGATTGACTAATGTCACAACCGCATTCATTTTACGATAGCGGGATAAAAAACTACTAGTATATTTAAAAAAAATGTGTTTAGGAGATTATATAGAAGAATAACTTTGTATGTACATATTTTTATAATGCTTCAATAAATTAAAGAATAATTCCGATTTTCTTCAGATCATACTTGTATTATTTATTTTTTATTTCCCTTGATTTATATTATTTGTTTTGTCTCTCTCTCTCGGTATAAACGAAATTTTATGCGCCCTAGTTTTTTTTTTATTATTATTATCTAATGAGAAAACTAAATTTCCATTTTCTAGTATTTGTCTTTTATTTCCTTATTTTAAATTAATTTTAACAGTCTGCTGCATTGTCGTTACTTTTTTAACGAATTAATTGGCTAGTCCTTAATGCATATATACATATATATTATTCAAGGAGACACTTTGGAAAAACCACGTAATTCGCATAAATAGCATCTATTTTTATATTTAACAATTGTGGTATTTAGTATGCTTGAAGATTTTCGATTTTATCAATTTGCTTGCTATGTGTTGTTTTATATTATTAATTTTGTTTACTTAAAAGAATATTAAGAAAGTAGTGTAAGAAGGTGGTGTAAGATTCATGATTCTATTTATAACAACCGAGCTCTGAATCTTTGCCGATTACGGCAATTTTCCATACTTAAGTGCAATTCTGATTTATAATGATCAGTATCATCCTTGTGAGCGAAGGTTGTTGCGAGGTTAAACGAAAAAATTGCGTAACTACTATTAAGAGTTTGTTTTTCCAGCCGCTTTGATTTCCTTGTATTGACAACTCTTTTGCTAGAGTAGAACGACAAATTCATAGGTCAAGTTGTGTAGTTTTGGCAAGCGTTTAAGTCCAATAACTTTCAACGCCCTTCTGGTGCTATTTTTGGAAATTTAGTGGCTTTACTTTCCATCAAAGCCCAAACGTTCGGCACTTTTCAAATTATCATACCATGTCTTGACAGACTGTCAAGTAATCGCTTATAAATAATTAAATCGTATTTAATACATTAGATCCCAAATGTTTAAGAAGCATGAAGCGGAAGATTGGATATGATAAGTTGGTTTTGAAGAAGACCAACATTCAATTGGTTGTAAAGGTGGTAAGATTAGATCTTTAGAACACCATTGATGTTTTATTGATTGATTATCTAAAACGGGAGAACTATATAACATTTTTAGACACCCTGAAGTTGAGAGTTCAAAAAAAGCATCTAGAAGTGGGCAAAATAGTTCTATCGCCAATAATTATCTGAATGTAACTTTCAAAGTTCGCTATCTGTTCTGGAACTAAAATTTTCCCGAACAAATGATCGGAACTCTAAACGACTCTTTATATAAATTTAATTATTTTAATAAGCTGAATTTTTTGCCAATCATCAAATAAATTTGTTCATTCAGTTATGCTAAAAATATTCGGAAGCATCAGCGCTGCGTTGAAATGCGCAGCGGCGCCTATATTTGCTTTAAAATCGCGAATTGTTTTTCTTCTCCAGTATTAGATGAAAACATTAGAACGCATTTGATTTTAGGCTCCTTAAAACCGATAATAAGTATCGCGTAACAACAATGGCCTCGCTAATGCCGAAAATTAAATAAAAGTCGTTTAGCGTGGCGCATGTAAACAATTAAGTGTCATCTTCGTGTGCTGAGAAACAAGAACAAACGCACGGCATTGGCCAATGCACTGCAAGCAAACACGCTCATTGTTATTATTAATTTGTTTATTTATTTACTGTTTAGCGCTGCTCATTATCGATGTTCATATTCGAATTCAGCGGGCTCTCGCTGTTGCGACATCGGTATACATCGAGAACCCTCTGCGCGACAAATCGGAGCGGAACAGCGAAGCCCCTGCTTTCAGGAGCTTAAATCGCAACTATGCGTGAAGCATTTCGTGGGCACATTTGGCGCACATTTGTTTACAGGTTCCTGCACAAGTCCTGTTTTATATCGGAAATGTTTAGCGCCGGTGACCTCCGCTTATGTCTAGTTGGCATACCAGCATGGCCGCATCCCCTTTGCATAAACAATTGGCTCCTTTTTGACATGCCTCATCAGGATCCACTTAATTTAGCTGTGCCAGAACGACTACACTTCCAGCCGCGTTATTATGTTATTTATATTTTTAACGCTCAAAAGGGAATTTAAATAACCTTAAAGTAGCTATTTTCGTTGAGTCTGTTCGCACATAAATAAAGATAAACATTATGACAGACTAAACACATCAATGCAGTCAAATTTGTTGAATTTGTTAAATGTTACATAATGCAAAACATTGATGGAGTCCTGATGTTACATATTATAACTACTTAAAAAAATAAGATCAAGTCTTACAGTATGACGCAACACAGTACGGAATATACCTTTGGGTACGAATTCAATGACGCTACACTCGATTTTCTCGATCATTTGTAGTATTAGGATTTCTTTGTAGGTAAGTCAGAATTTGTAAAATTTATATATTTGTATTCTTCATTTAAGACCGCCTCGACTTTTTAAGAGTTTCCTATTTCAATTATCTTAAAAACTTAAAAGTATATATAATTTTGTAAGTGGTGCTTGAACAACATTGTCTGAATCAATGAGGTTTTTTTTGACAGCCGTTTGACCTCTGTTTCCGATAACACTGCAGCCTATTGGACTACATTTTTTAGAGCACTTTCTTGTCCCTTGTGCAACTCTGTACAACTTCCTTATTGAATAGTTGCTGTATTCTTCTGGATCCATTATTGATTTTCCATAAATAGCTTGCTTCCTGTGAACTAATGTCTCACTCGCACAAGATATGGGTAGCTGTTACTAGTTCTCTGCTGCATTGCATGCAGTACAAGTCTCCGTATTACAACTCTATTTGCCCTGTGAGGAGACCTATAATAATTCCTAACTGATTCTTCCTTTGTACTAACAATTTTTTACTAGATGGCCCTTTTACGAAAGTTTCTCTGTCTTTTCCTAGTATTTTTTATGTCGTTTCTTAACCCATTTTCTTACCCGGCTTCGTAGTACACCTTTAGATTCTTCCAGAGCCAGTGTGGGACTTGGAATTGATTATCCTTTTAGAGCTAGCTTATCAGCTTTCAAGTTGTCTAGTATCCACAACAGTGTTTACTTGTTGTTATCTTCAATTTAAACTGCTTACTTTGATTCAATTGCACCTTTTGAACTCTTAAAATCCACATGTATCTATAGAGCACAATTTGTAACTTTAAATGGTTACAGTGTAATGGGGAATATCAGCAGTGGGTATACTAAAGCTATGTTTTTTATTAAATTCTTACTAGCGATGTTTAGCTAAAAAAAGTTTGTGTTGGTGGCGAAGAGAGCAAGATGAAACACCTTCCCTTATCGTTGTGATATAACTTTTCCGAACAAACAGATTGGGTGAAGCGATGATTCCCGTCTGTACTTCGGTTTTGATACCCATTAGCAGTACTTTAAGGAAGGGGGTTGAAATTAAAAAATTAAGGAGCTTTACAGTACGTCAAAATTCGTTATGATATGCATGCAATACAAAGCACAAAATTAGGCCATTTTAGCATTAAGCTTATGAAGTAGTGCATAAAAAGATTAGGAAAAGTCAGTCAGTATTCAATGACCCTTAAAAATATTTCTTTGGATGTTTATTTAAAAATAGTTTTTATTTTTCATTGCTGATATATTATAATGCATAGGAAATAAATAATAAATTGATAACGAGTAAAGGAAATAGTTCAAAGATGAAGGAAACAAAAAGAAATTTCAGGGCGATAAACTGCTAAGAAAAATAGATTAAAGAATTAAGGAAACAGGAAATGTATACGAAGCGGATAACGGTAATTAAGAGTTTAAAAAATAGAAAACCGCTGAAAAAGTAAAAATGGCTTCGGAATTACAAAGTTGGGTAGGTGGAGAACAAGTAAAACATTAAACAAAAGAAATAAATAATAAAAACGTGGAAAAAGTCTATTGCATAAAAAGGGAAGCAGTAGCAGTAGATGTTTAACATCAGTTATACTTAAAATATGGAAAAGAGATTCAGATTAGAAGTCGACATGATATTAAAGGAAAAACAGCTTTCAGGTCGGGAATATGGACACAATATAACATACCTAATATAAGGAATGATAATTGAAAAGAACATGGGAAAAGCAAAACGACTTTTTAGCATTTATATATATATAAACGCTACATTTGTCAATATATCAAGAAAACGCATATAAGAAACATTAGAAAAATACAGAAGCACCTTTGCCAAACTAAGAATACAAAAGTGAAACAATGAGATAGTTCGAACCTGCTGCTGTTTATTATAGCTACGACCAAAGTTATGGAAAAGTGTAGTGAACGAAGACAAAAGTGGCAGCAGGCTAATGCAGTCGGCATTCATAAAACAATTGATATATGCAGATGACATAGTACTGATCACAAAAAATGAAAGAAAATTAAAAAACACTGTAAATATATAGAAAGAACTAAATAAACAAAAATAAACATAAAAATAGGTAATACGAAAATGAGAATGGAAGAAATAATAATTGACAACGTCCTAAAAAACAAACAGCTATATTTATTTTGGAACTGTGATAACAAATGACAAAAAAAGAGCCAGACAAATACATGATAAATAACACTTTGGTAGAGTAAAGAGAAATTCGCAATAAAACAAAATCGAGATCGTATAAAGCGATGCAATTCCCAATTCTAATGTATAATTATTGACGAACACAACTCAACAATAACGGCAACAGAAATACATAAAATAACAACAATAAGGAAGCGATTAAAACTGGAAGCAGAAAAATCACAATTAAAAATGATAAAACATATATGGAGGCTGGAAAAGAGCAAACTTCCAAAGGTAATGACAGAAATGAGGATGGAAGGACGGAGAGTAAGAGGAGGGCCGAGAAAAAAATGGAAAGGAAATTACAAAATATAATAAAACGACAGAAGTAAAAAGGATGCGAAACCATATAAAAAAAGGATAGAACATCCGATACCCTAGGGCTGTACAAACATAGAAGAAAGCAAAAGTACGTTAATTGATATTCTATCGCTCTAATAGTACTAATGCTGCATAAGTTCTTGGGCTTATTCATTTGCGTGTTTCAAAAAAATTTAATGAATGCTCATAGCCGAGTCAGGACCGTAAGGTACATGTTTTAAGGGAAGATTCATTCAAATTATTTTATTTTCTCTGATAGTTACCTATATACCTTTCATGTTCCTATACAAAAATTCAGATAATTCTGTGTTGAATTATAAGATAAGTTATAAGCTGCATTCTTGGTCCTATTGCAATTAGCTTGATCTTAGATAGCATAAAATTTTTTATTTTTTATGTCTTTATCCATGACAGTCTTGTTTCTTTAAATTTCATGATAATAAACACCGGATCTCTTAAAGCTGTTTAATGAATTGGCTTGCTAAGGCCTTTAACTTTTTTTTTAGAAAAAAATTATGTTTTATTTAAAAATATGGTGGTCTGATCGCACATATCCTTAAAAATTGACATTTCAACGGTGCTGTACCAAATTTTTATCTTTTTTCTTATTGATTTACTCGAGTCATCTGAATCAGCAGTTCTCAATCTTGGTTTTCCTAGTAAGTGACGTGTAGAATTTTTTGACTCTTCCTTTTTTAATTTTTCATACAATCGAAACATTTATAATTAAAGCTTTCACAACACGTACGCTAAATAAATCTTAGAAAAACTAAAAACATATTGAAAAAATTAGCTCTCGCGCTGTACTTAGTGACAACAAAGCAAGGGCCTGGGTTTTTCTTTTTCAAAATAATTGTATATGGAAATGGTTAGGGACTATCTATTGGTAATATGTTTTAGTTGTCTTTCGTGCATTGTATAATTGATGTTACGTCAAAGATTTTCAGAACCACCTATGTACCATTTTTTTTATTATATGACCTGAGAATCATAATATTAACATTAAACTGTGAAAGTTTGATATGAGCTGATTGTAAGGCGGAACATAACCAAAAATAATCAACGGCCATTGCGGAAGCCACAAGAAGCTTCAATAATGCCGCTGGTTCCTGAATTTCTGTCAACACCTCGCTTCGAAAAACTGCCGCGAAAAGGAGAAGACCAAGAGTTTTTAAAAGGAAGCGGCAGAGACGCAAGATTTGTGTATTTGTTTAATCGGATTGAACGTGTCGGTAAACAAACCCGGGCTGTGAAAATAGAACCCGGTTGTTGTGAACGACAGGTAGCTGGAAACTGCACTCGGCCACCTTACTCGCGCTGTTTATACAAAAAAGCTATTTTCTCGGCAGCGTGTGCCGCCGTGACCTCTACGTGCAATAAATTCGCCGCGCGGCTAATAAATTAGAGATTGTTTGGTTAAATTGCAACTTTAATGGAAACGTTTCCGATCGAACTCACCCCGAAAGCATTCAAAAGCACGCCGCATCGCGGGCCATTATCATGACAAACGAAACCGAGTATGACATCTAAATCCGCAATCAATAGTCGCAATTCATTTGTCATCTGGGCGAACAATGGACACGGGGTGTAACCACCGAGACGGCATTCCGTCTGAAACCGCAATTTTTTATGTGTAATAGCGCTTTAAACGCATCATCCAAACTTCTGTGAACTTCTCGGAACGTTTCGACAGATATGTGCCCCGCTATGGACGTGGAAATCACTATCAATCACCGAGAAACACATCAACTGGAAGAACAATAGAATTGCATTTTACTTGAAAGAAAAAGTGATAAATAGATTGTTAAAACACTTGCACTCGAGCGCTGTGGAGTTGGTAGTTTACGACAGTGCACAGAAATTAAATTTAAACTGACATTTGCAATGACCGTCCCTTTAGTTGTCGCAATACCTAATTTTAAATAAGATGACAGTCAAATATCGAAACAGTAGTTAAATGCCGGGGAGAAACTGGGCAATTAAATTGGTTTTTATTTTCACCTCAACTCGTAAATTACAACGTTTTCAAGAAGCAATGGGTTCTGCGCTCTATTTTTAAAATCATGTCAATATTACTGACTATTTTAAACGTTTGAATACTTAAAAGAAAGTGGTTCAGACTAACATGCAACTGACTTTAAATTAAGCTGTAAAATGCTAAATAAACCTTTTCGCGCGAAGGGGAACGCGGTGAGAAATTGTCTGGGTTAATTAAACCAGATTATTAGTTCTGAAATTTGTTGCATCATAAAAATTAGATCTAAAATGGTTGGCAATTAGTTGTTAACAAAGTTTCCTATTAGGAACAAATCAGTTTGGATGCTCATTGTTGAATGACGAAGACTACTCTAGCATAAGCTGCCATAGACAGGCATGAATGAATAGCAATAATTACGGTTTTCTCTGATATGGAAAGGGTAGTCGTGTGTACGAACGAGTAAATAATTTGGGACACGCAATGATACGCTTATTGAGGTAATTATAATAATTAACTATTCTACTTATTACAATCATTATCGCTGGAAGCACCTGACAACCGCGATAGTTTCACATGACATCATTTAGCCATATCTCCACAAGCCATCACGAACGCTGATAAGGCGTTTCGGTTGAGGAGAAGGGGAAGCGCCCGCTGTAAGGAGGGCTGCCAAAATCGGGCTCATTATTCAGTTTTTAAACATTGTCCTTAGTTATTTGCCGACAACTCTTCCTTAGCCCGTAAAGTATCGATTCATTAAAGATAAAAATATTTTAATTATACACCTTTACCAATTTTTTTATTGGAGTAAAACGAGCGTAGTGAGCGAAGCTTCATTCACAAAAAATCACAGTAATTATAATTTAAAAAATTATGGATACTTAAGGAGAAATGAAAATGATAAGATGATCGGATGGTAAAATGAGTAAAAACTAAGGAAATTATGTTGCTGTTGTAAATTACCAAAACCTTCTTTCTCATTTTTTATTTGAAATAGTGATGTGAATTGTTCTCTTGAAAAGCAAAGGTGAAACGTCCAAAAAAGTACCAAACAAATGTTATAAAACAATTAAAATTCAAAAACAAAAGATACATTGTACATGGTAGACTGCATTGAGATTGTATTGAGCTATAAATAATGTATGATAGTTCTTTTTTTTCATAACCCTAGATGAAATAAAGGATACAAGCCTAAACTTTTTTAAAATGAAAGATAAACATACATTTAAATCACTACCGAGATAGAAATGGTATAAATATCGATGACAAACAACTAAATCATCTCCGCCTTGTCTATGACTTAATAATAGCTTTAGTAAAGCTTCAAAAAATGCTTACAGAAATAAATATTGGCTGAAATACCAATATTTAAAAAATAAAATGTATGTCTAATACTGTCGAATGATGTAGGACAAATTTATGAGTATTCTTCTGTTTGCTACATTTCCTGTGATGTGACTGCTCAGCTTTCTCTCCATCTTCTTGGTGGTCTTCCTGGTAGTTTGTTGTTCGGTTTTTGCGCTTTTGACTGTTTAGGTGATGAAATAATAATTGGTAAAGATACTCAAACATGCCAAATAAGTTTAGAACGGGTACCTTCTGGAAAAATTCGTGATACACTTAAAGGGGAACAATAATTAAAACAAGACAAAGAATAAAAGCACCGATATCATTCCAATGCATCACGCAAGCTAAATAAAGGTGGGCAAGCTACGTATTCCAATTAACAGATTCATAGAATGCAAAGCTATGGAAATTAAAGAAACATAAGCAGATAATAATGACAGGACTTAGAAGGCCTGTATCTAGGGGTAAATATAAATAGCTGATGGATGATGATGAGGATAATATTATGATACTGCCGATTTAATAAGGGGGTCATAAAAATGCACATTTGCTCTTAATGAAATCACCGAAATATCCAAAGAAAATGAAAACATTTAATTTTCCGTCTAGGAAATGTTTTACCTTCAATAACTGGCAGATAATGCATTTTCTACTTTTACCACCAAACGAAATAACAGATCACAGACCCTCATGCAGAAGCTTTGTTTTTGATGATACATCGTCTAAAGTTTGCCTTGGTGTAATAAAAACTTCAGGTTCAATACTATCGAATAGTTCTCCTCTGTAAGCGATGTATAAGGAAATGTGACAATCTATAGATCTGAGGAAAAAATGCAGGAATCATCTGCCCCATAGAAACTAACATGTTTATTTATTACTTCAGTTGGTAGTCAATATTTTCCAAGAAAACATCGAAAAGAACAATAAAGTCAGATTCAATATTTTCAAAGCTCATTATTTTGAATATTTACAATCTACAAAGTAATAACAGCAAATTCATAAGGATTCATTAGGATTTTTCAATTTGAAAACTGAAATTCATCTGAAAAAAACTTTAACTTCTATTATAGACGAATACATGAATTTCTATGATAAAATGATGTAATGGTCTGCAACCAACGATGCAATCTTTGACTTTCTTATATTACATCTACCTTCTCAGCGTTTTTATATAAAACACAAAAAAGATTAATAAACTCATTTAAATGAATAGAAGTTCGATCATAGAAAACAAAAAATAAAAAGTTTTAGTTACTCCTTTGTATATAGAAACTCTGGTTTCCTTGGATTTCCTAATATTACAAAATGAGAAAAATTTTAATAACAATGTTAGGATAAAATATAACAAAGTAACACAATCGGTGTAAATACAACCGTGCCCAATTAATTTCCGGATGAGCCCCGTATACAAAATACCATTTTTACGCAAAACGTTAATCAAAGCTAAGAATCGGTTACTTAAGCCATAAACGCCAACGTTAAGTACCTTTTTATTGAGTAATTAACATTTTTTTGTAGAATTCAACGGTAGCGGTCTGTTTAACAGCTTTTGTCGGTAAATATTTATCCACGTTTCAGAGTTCGTACCGGGCTAACTGCGCCGTCGAACGGAAAGTCCACAAATAAGCTTACCCTCGGAGCTTTCCTTTGTGCGGCGCGCCTTACAGCCTGCGACAATTCGTCGGCCTCGCGTACGCAGATGAGCCGCCGAAAGTTTTCCTGCAAAAGCTGCAGTAATAACGCGCAAAGGCGAGTTCGTCCACCTCAAACTTCAAAGCTCCCATCGCGCCGCGCGTTCGCCCCGCTTTTATCAATTTTAGGATTTCACGAATGCAAAGCTGCGAAAACTGCGCGGATTTGTCGACCGCTGAGAAAGCAGATTCATGAACGGCATTGCTTGGTTCGGCAGTCGGTGGCTGCTCTCTTGTAGCCATTTCTTGTCTAAAAATAGTGTGATTATGCAATATCAAGATTATTTACAGGTTTTGAGAAGTTTGGAAGAATAACCATGTAGACCAACATTTCGTTTTTAAGGCAAACCAAACAAATCGACTTTCTTTTAATTGAGACGCTAAAATTAACTTTTCTAGATATTAATTTCTTAATTGAAATTTTAGCTAAATTTGACTTGCCTAATAGCTTCTGTATGTACTGATTGCTCAGTTAATGAACAATCAATTAATTTCTAAAAACTTTTTAAATACACACGAGATGGCAACACTTCCAGTTGTGATTAATTTAGAGTTTGTTTGATTGTGGAAGTATCTAAATAGAGTATTCATCGAAAAATGCATTTTTATTGCGAAATTACCGAAAAAGTGGTTAACAGCGTTCAAAATCTTCAAAAGTCATCAAAATCGATAATTCTAGCCTTGGTTAGGTCTGAGACAAATGATTTTGTATTCGATGTACGTAGAAGAAATATGTGTATACCTAGGTCAGGGCCATAAACAACCAGTGATTGCTATCCGTTACCCCAATCATAATCTTTGTGTTATTCTTCCGGCACAAAATGTTGTGATTTCTTTCTTTGGGTCTATATATCACTCCCTAAAACTGTGAATTAAGCTCTAAAATCGAGGCAACGTCATAGAGACCTTTGAAACCCAGATGCACCATTTTGTAGTGACAAAAGATTAGCACTTTGAAGTTTCAGTTATTAACGGAGCACCCAGTATATAAATAAATTCCACCATCCTCTTTCTACATGAAACAAAATTTGGCTACAAAGCATACGACATCCAACTATTATACACGATAATTTATTTTTAATTCGAGTACGAAGAAATGGTTTTACAAAAGTACTCGATTCTATTCGTACTAAAAGAATGAATGGCTATTACAAAAATTGTGATATTAAAAGAAAAAAATGATAAAGCTATCGATTAACAAATGTTCCATAATTAAAAAAACATGGCTTAGGAAAACAATTTTGATTTCTATTATCAATGATCTAAACAGCAACAAACGAGAAAAAAATTAGCAAACTGACAAAGGCATTATTTTGTTGGAAAATGTCACTCTCCTTTTTTGGTTTTTCTAAGATTCTTCTGTCATATGGTATTTTATCTTGCATTAGCTTCACTTATTGTTATTGTTATTAACTCGGTCGTTAATGTGTATTGTTATTTGATTTTTTGTTTCTAGCATAACTTTTGTACTATATGTCAGTATTTTAGATGTGTTTTTCTTAGAAGTTGCCTATTGCATTTATATTTTTTCTTTCAGCTCATAACCAAATTAATTGCTTCTAAATATTTTAAATTTATTTTTTGCACGATTATTCTCTACAAAAATCTTGTTGTTTACTTGATAGCCCAAGGTTTGAGCTTTTATCTGATGATGCTTAGTTTACTTAGATAAACAAAATTATTATTACTAAAGTACATCAAATCCACGTTTAACTGTAGTGACGGGACTCCACCTTAAAAATGTAAACGCTTGGTGCGTTACTTTTTTTATAACGTAATCATTGGGTTGGCGTGCTTTACAAAATATGTGAATGAGAATGTATATAGAATTCTGTATAAGTTTAAAAATAATTGCTTAAAACCAAGAATTCCATAATTTTCATTGATTTGGGCAAGAATTAACCACACCTTGTCAAACTCAGAATAATTTAGATACCATTTGCAATACAAAAACTATCTTGTGTAAGATTACCTGAAAGATTGAGTCTACTCAAGGCAAATCGAGATTCTGAAAGAACGAATCAATATCGAGTAAGAGTAAGCATTGTGCCATACAGTTCCAATATGTTATTTGTAACGACGGATAGGACTTCAAAAGTATTGCACATTAAATTTGATTTTTTGTAGAGCATCATTTTAAAAGAATTACATTTTTATATTCAGTAGAATTGTAATCTTACTCGAGTCATTTTAGATACGTTACATTCAAAATATATAGTTAAGTTTGGACTATTTTAATTATCATTTTCATTTTAAGTGCTTTCTAGGATCATTGGCCAGTTAAGTAATCGATATAAAAACAACAGAAAATCAAGAAAGCAATTACCAAAATTTTGACTACTTTGTTCGTCTACATTGTTTCAAATTTTCTGATATATTCATATCAACGAAATCAAAGATTTGCTCATTTTTATAGAATCACCAATTTAATGGGTTCCTGAGTAATACAGCATGAAATCAAAAAAAAAATGGTCATATAAACGAGATAGCTTTTTGTGAAACATTCGACTATGTAAAAATTTGTGTAAATACTAAAAAGAAGAGTTGAATCTGTGAATGTGTGACTACAAAGTTGTCAAGATGTGAAGAATAATTCCTTCCGGGATAAGTTTCTTGTGAACATTCTTTTATCAGATCAAAAATTTTTGCTAAAGCGATGGTTTTACAGGCCATTGGGCAGTTTTTGTAAAAAAAATCAATCTGAAACAAATCTGATTGCTTCGGACTAACCACCGGTAAAAAGGTTTTAGTCCCACAAAGCTTCTACCTAATGGAGAATTTTTGGGAATTTGCAAGCATCGAATGATAATAAGGAATTTCGGAAATTTTGGTATCGCCGAGTTTAAGAAAAGGCGAACAAAAAAGAAGAAACGAAGAATTTTTTGGTTCCCATAATTTGATGGATTTTTTTTGTTTTTTAACTCCGTACAAATCCATAAGTGACTGTCTTAAAACTGTTCCAGGCCGATTTTCCTTTTTTTAATAAGCAACTTTTGAAGCGCGTTGCAATTTAAGATTTTCAACGAACTTTAATTCGTTATTGCAACCGATATGTCGATCGAATTTTATTTCATAGGAGTGCCTTAATATTACATTGAAAAGTTGGGAGAAATGGTCAAAATTCGAAAAATTATATGTATACCATATACTTATGTCCGATGAACCTGCAAAATGTATAAGATAAAAAACACCTTATGGCTGCATAGCTCAAGAAGAATACAGGACATGCTAAAAGTTTAACAGAACATTTAACTTGATTACCCCTTTGGTAAGTCGAGTATTCTCGTCTATTTTGTAGCCTTGTCTAAATAAAATTATCTGATATCGAATGCAGACTTTATTAATATCGGTTTCACATAAAGATTTAAAATGCAGGATAATTAGCAGTCTACTGTCAACTACTTAGCCAATATTTGTGGTTGAAATGGAGAATATGAGTAAAATTTTGTGTGTTTCAGCGATATTCTCCAAATTAAAAACAATATAAAGTTGAAACTTTCAGTGTTTCTTAGCGTATAGTGTCGTTTTTATATGGAAAGTGTGTTTAAAAAATAGCCATCTGTAAAATCTAGCTAGAAAAGAAATGAGAGATTTACCAAAGTTTAGCTTGTCGTGGTTGTGTAATGGTATATATAGGACGTAGCGAAAATTATAGTAATAGAATATATCTAAACCACAATAGATGAATGGTTGGTCCTTATCAATTTATAGCTCGCATTCAAACAATTTTGAGGCCGAAAAAGTTAGAGAGGACGTTAGCCTAATTAATATACAAAATTTAAAGTGTAACATACATTTTATCAACAATTTTGTTGCTTATTTTTTAATGTTCGTTTAAATTTGATAAAAAATACAAAAAGATTGTTAGTGGCTGAAGTGATTGAACCGATCTCCGCACTCAAGCGTCGAATGTTAATATTTGGAAGCCAAGGAAAGCGAGTTCGTTTAAATATTTTAATTAACTGTATTCCAAATGAACTTAAGTTTGCTCTGGCGTTGCAAGCTTGCGCATTCGCAACCGGTTTAAGAAACATACATCGGCTTCTGCTTTAGCTGCAGAAAAACCCTCGAAAATGTTTGGGTTGTACAGAGTTTCATAAAGAGTGGACCAAATTGAACGCCTGTGAGCCTTTTTTGTTTTGCGGTCGGTAGCTCTGATACTTTGACACGTCACTTACAATTCTGATGATTAATAAATATGGAACGCTCATTATTGTTAAAACGCATTACAAATTCGTTAAAAAAATTCCAGAAACGACACAAAAACTTATTGGAATTTTTGGTCGAATTGTGCACCAGATGAATCAATTTGTTCGATGCAAGACCTCGTGAGTATCAACTTGGGATAAGGTCCCGTGAGAAGACCGCTATAGTTAGTCAAACTATCGCTGCAAGTACCAAGACATCGACTCGGAATTGTGAACAATAATTGGACACTTCGAAAAGTTTACTTCTCAAAAAGTCTGCATTTTCATGAGTACAAAATTTAACTTAATTCATTAGTTGATTTTGAACAGATGGTAGAGATTCAGTACTCAATAAAAATCCAATCATAAAATCAATTCAAAAGTCGTTTTAATTAAAATTTAAATCAGGTGTTCAAGTTAGACCACCTTTTTCAAGATGTATCGGTAGTTAACAGAACCTCAGACGATTAAAACATTGGAGGCTGCCCAGAAACATGTGGTAGTAAATTTTATTATTACTAAAAGACCATCAAAAATGCAAACTATGCCAAATTAAAAAAAAATAAACAAACGCGACTCTAATTAATGCATAAAACAAAGTTGCTTGGGGAGTTGTAGTCTTTAAGTAAAATGACAATGCAAGAAATCTATAGAAAATGGATAACTAAAAGAAAAAATGGTAACAATAAAAGTACTTAGTAGAAATCTGGTCTGACCTCAATTCTGCAAAAATACATCACATAAAAGGTATATCGCAAACGTATATCAGGGGGTTTACTTGTACCACTTCTACGCAAGTCAAAAGAGCCAAGAACTACAGGCTATACCTTACGGTCCAAAATGAATATTATAAAAGCAAACATAATGACGAAGGTCCATAAAAATATTTTTCTTGATGAGATTAATGATAAATAATTGTTATTTTATCTTTAGAGAAGGCCGTGTGAAATAATTCGGCTGATGCAAGGCTAATCCGATCAGGCAGATTGTGCAACTAGAAAATTCTGGGTCGACTGACGGCTTCTTGTTGATGAGTTGTAAAATTTCATATCTTAAATTACGCAATATGTGTTCTAGGATCCTCATTTTTTTAATGCCGGTTATGATTTTCAGTTCTTTATCCACTCTATTCCCTCTATTCACGAAAATTTTAAATGACGTATTTACCTCTGTAAGAATTCTAGTTTCTGGAAGTTTATTTAATATCTATCCTTCGAGGTCATACAGCAGTACTGAGAATATATAGCATCTAACTATTATTATTTTTAAGTTTAGTGAAAGTTTTGAGATCTTAACAATTTCATAGGAATCTTTTTGGCCTGTTCAATTTTTGACTCCAGTAAATATTTGATATTACATATGTATCACAATAATCAATGTTGAGTGTCTGCAACGTATTTAGAAGCTTCTTATGTTACCAAAAGTTCGTTCGTGTAAAGGCTTGATTTACACTTGAATATATTTGCGTTGAAAATGTGTAAATGATGTTTTACTTGAATTTTTTGTATATTCGTGAATACTTTGAAAACTGACTTATGGGTCTTATGGAGTCTATGGTTCATGCTTGAGAGTTTTTCAGAATGTGGACAAAAGGGAAAAGAGAAATAGTTTCTGCTTTCTATACGTCTAAGCGTCTCAAGACTTCTCGGTGCATTTTTTGCAATTAATGTGACACTAATTTTATCCTAGTATTTTCTTTAATATGATTAATTTCTATTTATCAATTCTTTACTCTTTACATGTAAAGGATGCACTTTCCGGGAGTTGACCAATTTCACATGATACTTGCACACAGAAGATCTGAACTAAAATGAGATGCACGATATAAGGTAACAAGTATGGAAAAAATTAAAAATAAAAATAAAAATCGAGAACATAAGACTACATAAAGCAAAAATTATGAGGAATACATTTATGAGAACTCAACAGTGCTAATTTGCAAACACAAGCTAAACAAACCATGGAAAATGATAAAATAAGATGAAAGTATAAAGAATAGAAATGCAAAAAATTTTAAATTGGATTTTGGTTTACAAAAAATGTTAATGAAAATTCAAATCCAAGATATGGCCTTTAACAACCTGGGGAAAGGTTAAACATGCTATTCCTGTGATGTAATATAAAAAAATATTTCGATATTTGACAGGTGAGACGTAATCAACTGATATATTAAATAATTGAGATTTGTAAGTCAGCTAGACCAAAAAGCATTACTAAATGGATATTGGAAGGGAACAGTTAAGTATTACGAAAATGATTGTAATTTATCATCGACAATTCCCAAAGTCGTTCGTCTTGCTCTTTACGTCCGAGCTTATTTGGAAACAATTTCAAAACAATACTTTGTGTTTGTTCAAGCCTGGCTAGGAGATATCTTCATTGGCAAATGAAATGAGCTTAGATTTACTCCGGGGTAATAAATCTGCGATACATAAACATGAAGAGCGGAGTCTTTGAGCGAGTGTCAGGTTGCACGGCGAGGGCGTGAATTACCGCCATTTTCTGGAAACCGCTCGAAAGCACTTACGGCGCTCAGCGATGCCTGCGCGAAAATCTCTTTTTTGAAGCGGTATGTGCCGCGGTCCCTTCTTGATCAGGCATGAAATTTCATGACTAGTTTTCAAAGAGGGCGTAACATTACCGGCCACAAATCAAAAATGCAGTGGCAACACTCATAACCTGTTCTCTGTGTTTTGCTGGCCCGGACTTGGGGTGATTTGCTCAAAAAGTTGTTTTCCGGCAACCGGAGCTGTCGGCAGACGCACCGAATTGTGTCACGTGAAAACACCGTTTCGGGGAAATTTTGCCGACAAAACCGGCTAATAAGCGTCCGAGGTGTTCGAGAAATCGCGCATCGACCAGGCGAAACGAGTTAAGTACAGTTCTGCATTCACGTCGAATATGCTTTAGGACACCCATTTCATTCCGAAGTGTCATTGGAATACCTATGGTTTACTACTATCTTGTGTATTTATAGCTTGTTGTTCGAACTGCGGTTTCGAACAAAGGGTATATTCTTTACCGCGAGGCTTGTTAACGTATTCCCATATGCACAATATTTCATTTTAAATAACATTGTTTATATTTCTTTATAGTCGGGTTCGTTCATTTAGATGTTCGTGCAATAATGAATCGACACAACAATAAGCAATATGCTGTCCTGGAATGATTGCTTTTTCTTTGAACGGATTATTTGCCACTCCGGCGCGGTTGACGTCGCCTTTTCGTGTTTCTCGCACTCGGCTAAAGTGAATACCGGCGACCTGTCAACTTGTCTAACAAACTTCACACTTAAAACGACTTCTTTTTTCTCGCCGGCTAAAACATTTTCCAGCATATCGAAATTAGCCAGCGCCGAGCCAATCTAGGCTCCATCCAATTTGCTATTAGTTGCTGATGTAACAAATGGCTAATTTAGCCCGTACGCAGAGTGCAGGCACCCGAAAGAAAGCTCGAGGAGCACATTTCATACGAAGATTAACCCGGAAGTGTCTTGGCCAGATTTCGCAACAAAAGAGCGAATTATCTTCCTTAATTAAAAGCGCTTTTTATCGGAGAGACCAATTAGTTATTGAAATCTAAAGCTGCCTTATTCTTCATTCAATTGAGCCATAATTAATGACAATCATTTGGGCGCTCGCCTCAAGGTTGACGAGGCTCAAAATAATTGCCCCCAAAAGGAATTGGCTATAGCTTCCCAATAATAGCCACTTCTGCGTTTCAGCGCAATTTCCATCTGCTCGCTCGTGTGCAATCGGTGTCGAAACGATTTTCTTCATTTTTACGTTATCTGGGTCGCAGATCGCGTCCACGTTTCCCCATTCCCCATCGCGTTAGAATTATGCTAATTATGATTTGTCACGGTGAAGTAGAACCTACCGCAATCGGCTTGCTGCTGGTGAAGCAATTAACTGAGCAACAAAAACTACTAACAAATGCCAATTAAAGGCAAAGACGTTGTGTCAAACCTTGATTGGAAGAAACTGCAAAGAAATCGGCATTTCTGAAGTGAAACCGGCTGATTAAGGAAACGCTGCAAATTTTCTAAATTGTGATGGATGTTGTGGTGCTTTTTAATTTTTTTTTAAATTTTCTTGGTTATTACGACATATCGAATAAAACATCCATTCTTGTGTTTGTATAACTTATTTATTTTCTGTTGATCATCCACATTTTATCTACGTTGCTAATCTATTTTTCAAATTTCATGAAATCAGAATTTTGAAAAAACGATGGTAAGCTTTGGCATACTAAATTCCAAAAAATCAAAATAGAGGTTTTAATTTCATAAAATTCAAAAATTAAAAAGTGATACAATAAAAATTTGTAGATACACATTGGAGAGGTAAAACAGACAACTGTACTAATTAGTATCGGCTTAATGCGCTATGGTTTTCTTTGGTCACTCTGCAAGATAATTGGAGCTTCATCAAAAATTTGTTATTGTTTGAAAGAGTTTAATAAAGGAAATACTCGAAGATCAATCATTTTGCTGAATAAACTGAGTGGTGATCTGGATATGGTAAAAAAAATTGATCGGTGTTTTAAGGTAAATTTTATTTTTCACTTTTTAAAGATTACATACGACGGGATATTTTTCTTCAAATCCTTCAGTAAAGAGTTAATTAAACAAATAGGTTTTCCTTCGGAAATTCATATTTTCAATATCTTAAAATGTGAATTCGGTGATTTTTCTTGAGGTGAAAACTAATAAAACGTTACTAAAGAAGATTGTGTTTTATATGAGGCAAAAATCTTGGAAGTGACATTTTAGACAATAATTTCTCTAGAAATATTCTATTTTTATATGGTACGAATGCAAAATGTAATAATGTTGAAATTCCAGATGGGTCAAAAATACTTTTCGCCGAAATGTTTAAAATTTTGAGGACCTTAAACTGAATGTTCTGAAATCTTGAGTACCAAGATAATCTAATTGGGCTAGGAAAGTTTAAACCACAGAAGGTTGCACTTTATTGTAATATTTTTTTATACTGCAGTTACTTGTATGTTGAGAAAAGTTATTCTGCTTCTCAAATCATGACTGACAAAATGAAATTCTTGCAGATCTTACAAATAGTACTTAACGATAATGGAAATGGTAATAATTAAATTTAAAATTCAACGAGTTATTGATATTTAACTTGTTTACGTGGACGAATATTACAGTACTAGTTTTTTTTATCCTAACTATGTGTTTTCATAAATGGTTCGATTTTAAAAGATCTCACTATATACAGAAGAGCTAGGTGGTTACATAAATCAAATGAAATTGTGCATGATATAAAATATTATTTGATAATGGCAATAAACTATGTACCACCGCGGAAGTAACGTCATTAACCTAATTCTTGAGGAATTATAAACGACCAAAAAGTCATTGTCAAAATTTTACCATTAAATATAGTATCGAAAGTCAAGTGGTGTAAGAAGAAAATTTTGTCGTAGTGAAAAATACAAGAAATATGGTTTAGGATACTATTTTTCTAATGTAAGAGCACCACGAGCATAATATGTTATATTATAATTATGGTGTTTTTTAAGCTTTGTACCACTGATGTAATAATATAAAGTTCATAATAGTCTTCATTTGTTATTCGACGTAAATTACTTACGTATACAAAACTAAAAGATT
Organism: Sinelater perroti; assembly: GCA_036346155.1. Taxonomy (NCBI): domain Eukaryota; kingdom Metazoa; phylum Arthropoda; class Insecta; order Coleoptera; family Elateridae; genus Sinelater; species Sinelater perroti. The sequence continues at coordinate 633,852 of JARFIY010000346.1, read as the reverse complement.
CGGCAGTTTTTGAGTCAATACTAAAATGTGTGACAACAATATTTATCTTTTGAATCAAACTAGGCACAGTTGTATAATGCAATTTAACGTTATAAAAACGAAAAGTTACCCGTTTCTTTTAAGTGTTCTTCAATAACAAAATGTTTGTCTTTTTATAATTATAAATTTCTAGACCACCCAACGCATGGTGTTTCTTATTTTTTTAATAGTATAACTACTAAAATCTCATAATGACATATATAAATATGACATTTTACTCCTAATTTTCAATATATTTAATGTCGGCATTGATTTATTTAGCAACCGTTTTTCATTAAAAATAATTTTCTATGTAGAAAAATGAGCAGCAATAACGAATTTCCAGTTCTGATATGAATATTCGTATTTGCACTTGTTGCCGCGGATGATGTGTTGTTTAGCCCCCGGTTAACCAATCGGTTTACGAAGATAGATAATTATGTAAACAAAACTAGAATAATTCATTTATTTTAGGATGTGCATGTATAAAATGTGAAAACTTCATTATTCTGCACACTATACAATTATTTGTGCAACAAACGTAGCAGTTAACAAACATATGCACTGCCCATATTAATTACTAATAAGCAAATACACCAGCATGTTTCAGTGTAAATACGTTGAACCTTTTTATCCAAAAATGTATTTATAGTTCAGCTTTCATATCGCTTCAAATTTAATAGCACATAGCGTCTGTTTACTTCATTATTTTATTTTTTTACGAGGAAAGACCGAAACATTTTTGGTATCGCCACAAAAGGTTTTATTTTTCTGAATATTTTTATGCCACGTGTTAATCCCTAGCTTTTCTACCTTACGATGTAACATAACAAAAGTAAGTTAGTGAATAACAGAATATGGGAAAATTAAGAGTGTTCAAGGTTATTAAATAAACGGATTTAAGGTATAATAATAATAATTTAATTTAATAATAAAGTATTCTTCGTTATAATGCTAAAGGTTGAAGGAAAATGAGTAAAAAAACAAGATATAACAAATTGTAATAGTAAACAGATGACAGGCTTAAATAGTGGTGAAGAGAGAGAAACAAAGAAAGAGATCTAGAAGCATTTAAATCGACTAAGGAAATAATTAGGGTCACCATCGACACAACGAAAGCGGAAAAGACTGAACACCACAGAACAAAATATGATAACTAAAGAAGAGAAGATGGGAGAACGGCAAATATTAAAAGTTCATTACAATGACGGAAACGTTAAATAAACAAAAGAAAATAGAAAATTAAAAGATAAAATGTAAAAGGAAGAAATGGAAAGATCACGAAAACAACGAAATGGGATGACTGATCAATTAGAAAAACACCTGAAGACCACAGAAGAAGAGAAAATAAGATTAAATATTCAGCAAAAAGAAAACACAGTTACGTAATTCCTCAAAAATAATCTACTGGTCGTGGCAGCGATAAAACATAAAATAATAAAATATAGGAAGCAAAACAGGAAATAATAAAAAATAAAGCTAAACTAAAAGGTTCAAAATTATACATAAAGACAATTTAGTATTTAAAGGGAATCAGGAAAATAAAACAAAACAAAGATAGGACACCAAAAGTCTACAGTGGAAGCTAAAGCATATATCTTGGACGATAAAGAAAATGGCATAGTAGCAACAAAAAATTAAAAACTACGGAAGACAAAGTATGCATAAATAATGGTAAATTAGATCTGAAAATAAAAAAAAAATGATAGGGTCATCGAGAGATTGTTTAATGCCATTAAATCAAGAAAGCGGTAGTGCCGATTTTGACACATGGTAGGTAGTTAATCTTGGATAACGACGAAAAAACATAGGAGTAAAGTCAGAAGTGAATAGATGAGGTTTCCAAGAAAGTTAAAAAATGAAACGCACAGACAAAATACGGAGCGAAGTGGTTAGGGGAAATTTAAAAACTAAACCCGTTATAATAATAGTGCAAGATAAACAATTGGGTTGGTCTACATATATACAGAGAATGGTTAATGAAACAACAGTAAAAAAGTGCACGGAGGCCAAAAAGGAGCTGAAAGAAGCAGTAGAAGATAGGAGACAAAAATGGGATGCAGTATCAAGAACAACACAAGATCAAAAGAAATTGAAAGAAATATATAAGAAACTACCCTCCAAGAAGGACAACTTAAGCCAATAGTAGCTGTGTTAATTTCTTTATAAAAAAATTAAGGGAGGTTCGGAAAACAAAACGAAAATCAAAATTTACGCTTTATTACATTTTTTGTTTGGAGGAATCTACCATAATCAAAAACAATCAAAGTGGTGGTATATATAACATAAAAATTTCTATTCAGAAAAACCGAGAAACCTTTGTTACTTTATATTATAAAACACGTTTGGACAAGCTGAAGAAGTTTTAAGAAAAATGTTGAAAAAATGAAAAGCTCAAAGGTTTTCTGAATGTAATGAGATTTCAGTCGCACAAAGAGATTGTTTTGAAGGTTTTTCCAGAAGAAAATCTAGAATCTGGGCAAATGTTAAATTAAATTTTTATCATTCTAAAAACTTTTCAATTGAATTATTAACTAAATATTTTCAAGCTACTTTTCTTCAGCTAGATTCTTGGAAAATAAAAATTTTATTGGAAAATTTGGAATTTCAGTTTAATTTCTTTAATTTGATGGTCTCTACAATAAGTACAATTTTCCATAGTCTTAGTTAAGATTATTTTTATATTGTATTTTAAAAATTAAAGATTTTCTTCTAAAGATGTCCGCCGCAGTTGTGGAAGAAACGTCAAGAGTTTCTGAACTCCGACCACGGCCTTATAACTCGATAACCAACCACTCGATGCACCTATTATTTTTGTATGAATCAGTTCTGGTTTAATTTTTCCTAAATTTCAAACAACAATTGTTTATTTTCTCTCATTTCCTCCAAAAGAGGAAACATTTAATTTATCATCGTTTGTTCATTAGTATCAACAATATTCTTTGTCACTAAAATTCATTTTCATTATTTTTTTTATATAACTGTATGGATCTCTATAAATCTTTTAATACTTTGTTGTCATAAATGATCAATTCAAAACAAATTAACCAAGCATAATGACTTCTATAGATCACAGTCTAAAGTGTTTGTTTTCAAAATAACTTACAGATAAGAAATAACATCTTACCTGGCGTAGTATACCCAAGTCTTTGTATTTGTTTATTTTTAAATTATTTTCGTATTTATAATTTTTAAGTCATATTCAAAATATTAGCTTAAAACAAATCGGAAACTCTTCAGGATAATTAAAATTAGTTTAAATTGAATATCGATCAATATAATTGCTTACAACACACTTGAAATGACAAATAAACATTTATGATTTATTTAAATTGGCTTTGTAGCATCGGTATAATCCTAAGCTATAATTTGGCTTATTTCGAACGTAGCATCTCTTTCAAGATGGTAAGTTTGAAAGGTTTGAGTTATTGAGCAGGATATCTTTCACGCTTCAGATTTTACGCGATAAAAGGCATTCTGCTGTATATATGTCACTCACAAAATCTTGTGAAGACACTTAAGATTACTTTTGCGTGTCGTTCACACACGGCTCGGAGATAAGATACTTTGCCCCACTACTACTCGCGTAAGTGGCATGGTCGTACAAAACTGTCATCGCCCGTTAATTTTCAAATGCGAGCATGCATCTCTAGAAACCAACCTGTAAACGATCGGTGCAAAATAATTAGTCGATGTATCTCTATGCTCATAAATTGAAAATATCGTAATTTTCGTAAATGACTCGGTGCTAAATAGAAAAAAAAAAGAAGCTTTAATTGAGATATAACGACGAGGAATCCTTTGAATAATTTATGTTTTTTACAATGGAGAAACGAGAAATCCGCAAGGTTGTCGTAGAAAGGACGTCGTTTAAATGTTGGCTAATAATCATTATTAATTCCGTTATCGCGATGAATTAGCTTTTCTAAGACGTTTTTATAACAGCGATAAAATCATTTCCTAACAGAGAAAAGAAGCCAGTTATGATTTCCTGCGGCCTATACCGCTACTCCTAAGTGCAATTTAATGCCCTACAGTACAAATAGATGCACAGAGTGAAAAAGACCACGACCAACGGAAGTCCGTAAAAATGACGGCTGCATGCGCTCGCCCAAATAATTGCTGTATATTAAGTCAAAAAGCTTTAATTCGACGAGGTGCCTCTCCTTGATATAAAGGTGGATAAGGAGTAGAACTTATTTCTGCCGCATCATCGAGAAGGTCCAGAGGCACCAGATCTGCCCTAATCAAGGAGATGACTCGCCGAATCCTTTATCAAACGTTGTCACTGCCGCATTTGACGCCTTTTCAACACGTAAAAGGCCGCCTGTCGTTCACACTGTCAAATTACTAAAATTAATATCGGCCTCCACAAAAAGTACATTTATTTCTCCGGCATCGATAATAAATGGAATGTTTTTCTTTAATTAATACGGAAAATTATAGAGTAAAAGCTGTCATAACGCATTGCCGCGTAGGCATTTTTAAACCGTCCCGATTTAATGCCCCAGCATTCCTGAGCAGAATGACCTGACTAGTGTATTAACACATAATGGTTACGACCTGAGGTACTTACAGCTGAATTGGTATAAAATAATACCGTAAGAGATAATATCTTCACATTTTGCTATTTACACTGCTAATCCCTGTTTCTCTCAAAATGCATATGGCTTTTCCTGCCTTGCTACCCCAATTACTTATTTTCGACGGCCACCTTTCAACATTTATCACTTTAATTAATTAAGCAATAAAACGTGCAATTCTATTTAGATATTAACTACTTTGCGTCAGAACCAATGATATCAAGTCTGTTCCAGCCAACTTCAAGATCTTTTCTCATAAAAAAATTATCCTTAACGCAACTCTATTAACCAGAATTACTTTTTGTTATTTTTTCAGGTTTACACTAATTTTAAGTCTAATCTTATCTTTGATATTCAAATCAAACGAAATAATTTATTTTAGTATTGTACAAAATAAAGGTGTTACTCGAAGAATGTCAAAATAACAGATTACAAGACCAATTCCGCATGCAATCGTTTGCCCCAATCCACCCCATCGATTTTAGAATTTATTTAATTCAAAAAGCTACAAGTCCTTGATTTTGCATTTAATAAAAGAATTTGAAGTTGGAAAATCTTCAACATTATTACAAAAATGAAGTATTACTTGAGGATGAAGTAGTGTACTTTTGAGGACTAACAAGTCATCTCTAAATCGATCGTCGTTTTTATTGAATAACTAATTATGCAACGCATCCCCCCTAAAAAATGTGCTAACTTCAAAACTAGCGACAACTGAGAAGTAATCGTAATACGATCATAGCACAATAATTGCTCAAATATATGAGTAAGGGTGAGAAACTGTCGATAGTTCTGATCATGGAGGGCTAGCACTTAAGCAAGGATCGGCAATCTGGCTGAAAGGAACCAAGTATGGGATAAGAATTGAAGAACGTAAAAGACAAATATTGTATCAAATTCTTCATCCTCAAGAAATGCAAGGATATAACGTGTCACTTTTTTGACTAAAAAATAAATTTAGAAGTTGATAACCAAATCTTTTTGGTTATTATAAAATCTGGAAAACAGGGTTTGCTCACTTCTTAATTGTTGCCTATCGGTGCTAAAGAAAAGGTTCAAAATTTTATTAGTATCACAAAAAAGACATATCTGCAAAATGATGTACATTTTTTCTTTGTCATCTTTCAAATTAGGCTATAAAAATAAATAACTTTTCCCAATTGGATAAATATGAAACAAGCGTATATTGAACGCTAGTGGCAGTTTTTAAAGTAAAAAGTACCACATCAATATTTCCAATTGTTTGAGATCCTTCACATCATTTTAATCAGACCAAGTCAAATACGGCAAAGAAACATCAGGTGTTCTGCAAGATAATGTGTTAGATCCGATTTCCTATTTAATCTACACAGGTGACCTACCCATAATCCCAAACATTCGCATACCATACAGCAATTTTAGTTACTGCTCTACAACAACTAAAGAATCACATACATCTGCTTCAATACTGGTTTAGTAAGTCGACACATGGGCCCTTCAATCTAAAAAGATAAAGGTGTCCACCTATCCATCTAAATATCTTTAAAATACCACATGCTACAGAAGTTCGTTACTTGTAACGTAGAAAGAAAAGAAATGTACTTTAAACTAAAATAACTAGTTAGAATAAAATCCCTCTTTCCTTAAAGAACAAGGTTCTCATCTATAAAACTGTAATCAGACCAATTTTGACGTACAGCTTGAAACTAACTGAGAGACTGTTTTGTCCAATTTAAAAATTATTCCAAAGTTCTAGTCCTTACATAATTGTTTGTATACAATTCATATAGATCTAAAAGTATTTTTCGTAAAAGAGCAATTCATCAAAGAGTAATAAATTATCGTAATAGTCTAGAAGCACATTTCAATTCATTTGTAGAAACCCTATCCGAAATATCAGTTTTGAAACGAATTAAAAGAAATGGCCTCAAGACCTGCTAACCAATTAGAGCTTTCAGGGTAATGCCACTGGTCTGATACCTCCACGTCACTTCACCATCAAATCAACTCATAAAACATATATGTATTATATATTAAGTGTATATTATACATTATTCTGATCGTTGTCTACACTATCAGCAAAAGAAAAATGCTGGTGTCAGATTAAGTGTCTATCAAGTTGAAGTCCTAGGATCAGTTTATGTAACTTATTTAGACTTATTTTTGTCTATTACAATTCTCCAAACGTCATTTCAATGGCGGGTGAACTTGTAGGTGTTGTGAGGCTTCAGTAGCGTCGTTATGAATCGATAATGTTGCATAATCGCCGACGAATGTAACAATGGAAGTGTTTTCTGTTTCAGGAATGTCAAATATATGAAGTTGTGGGAAGGATCTTAGGACACTGCTTTCATTAATTAATATGCTAATTTCTGACGATTGTATTACACGGTAAAATAATGACCAATTAAGTATGACTTTATTCGTAGATAGTAGGTGTTTGAAAGTAGTTGCTTTAATGTATATAGCAGATCGATATGTTATATTTTAACGAAGGCCGGTTTCACATCTAAGAACGCTGTGCTGCAATTTTTTCCTTAAGGCTTCGGACTTATTAATTATAAAGTAAACTTTATGAAAACCAAATTGACATTTTGGTATCAGAGCAGTGAAGTCAATATCTTCTACAAGCCCTATATGTAATATTTATTTGCTTTAAATCAATTCAAGTTTTTTGGGGTGTAACTTAATTTGGAATGGTCTTGTTAGCTTGGCTTACATTGAGAAAGCGCACAATTTTACCAAAATCACCTCATATTGTGCACATACAAGATTAGAGAACATCATTTTTCTTTTTGACGCAGTTTTCACTGAACACTACGCACTAAATACAACAAATTTTTAATTTTCTCAAACTGCCAGAAAAACTTTTTCTCAAAGGATGAATATGGCAGTAGCATTCGCACTGGGCCACAAATGTTTCCCAATAAGATTATTTTTCAGATTTGGTGATAGAAAGGAGTCATTCGAAGCTAAATCTAGAGAATAGAGGAAATGCCAAAATTAGTTTAAACCCTAATTAGTTTAATTTCGCCATAGACTTGTGCAAAGGCATATTGTCTTAATACAAGAGCACCATTCTGCGCAAAAATCACGAAGAAGCAGTAAGAAATTTGCAAACATCAAGTAAATTTAAAATGAACGAAACTAAATCCGTCCACGTCGATTTCACAAACATGATCAGTATTCCCCCATTAGGATAAATCATACATGAATACTAAGAGATAATATAGTAAAATATTTGGGTATTATGTATTAAGCTAGGCTGCCCATGTCAAAAAAAAAGAAGAACTTGGATTCAAGTGTAAGAAAATATATTGACTTTTGGATAGACATTCGATCCTGTCGATATACAACAAAATACTACTGTATAAACAGATTATTAAGCCTTTACAGGTATATGGCATCTAGTTGCGGGGTTGTTCCAGAAAGTCTAATATTGACATTAGCCAGCTCTTCAACATTCTTGACGCTCCTTAGCACTTCAGAAATAATGACCTTCATAAAAACTTAGAAATGAAAATTGCTAGCCAATCTATTGAAAAATTCGATAAAAGTAATCAACAACTTCATTATGAATGTCAAAGCCAAGCCTCTAAAGTACTAAATCCTTTCAATGAGTTAAATTGTACACAATGGTAAAATATAATTAATATATTAGAGTTTAGAAACTGATAATGACGAAGACCTTAGTTTTTAAGTTACTGTAATAGTAATTTATGTCTGAACAAAATTTCTCGTGATCAGATGAGGTCATTAATAAACAAAAAAAAATATCAAACGGTCCTGTTATTGTTTTATTTTTTGCCAAGGTGTTGATCAGAATGACTTCTTGCAAATCTTCAAAAACTGTGCCCATCACATTCCTACTCGATAAAATTATCTTTGCCCTCTTCGGTGCGCTTTTACCTCTTGTTATCGACTGTTCTGATTGCCGTTTCAGCTCTGGTATGTAGTGGTAGTTCTAAGTTTCGTTGTAAGAAGTTCTGCGTGTGAATTTTTGGTCAACAATCAACAGTCGCGATATAAATCCTCTAAAAAGCTTTTTTATATATAATTTTTCATGCAGGATGTTATACAGTTGTTCAGCTGAGGTTATCACGTCAGCAATCTGGCATACTCTTTTAACTACATCTGTTGTGGGTACTTTTAACTACACGTCCAAAAGGGACTTCATCTTCCAAGAGCATTCGGTTGCATTTAAATTTATTTATGCAGAAATAAATAATTTTTAATGATGGTACTGAGTCTCTATGTACTTCATCCAATTCTATTTTAATCTGTGCGTGAAACACGTTTTCTCAATTTTTCTTATAACCCATGCAGTATCCACCTCAAATGTCTATAGAATAAAATCAATGCGTCTTGTTTGAAGGACGCTCACCTGTCGTGAAGTCGCCATCTCGTAGAAATTTATTTTAATTATGAAACTATCGTCGTATATTTATGTTCGTAAAATGAACTTTAACAAAGTTGTTGATCTAATAAGAAAATCGTTTAATACGAATACTCAATGTTTTATGTGGTTATAGAATCAGTCAAGAGTAATTTATGCGCATTTCCTTGCAGGCCTGAAATTAATTTACGTTACATTTTGCAACAAAGTACGATTAGAATATTTACAAGCTCATGCGTGTTTGTATGCATAAATTAAGGAGGTAAAAATGCTGAACACGACAATTTCATTAGTACATGCCGTAAATTATGTTCTACTAACATAAACGACAATTTATGTTCAAAAATGGCCTCTAACACATCAATCTTTTTGGGTTGAATTAATTTGTTGCTCATATTGCAGGCTTCGAACATAAATCATGCATGTGCATAGTGTAATGTAAATTTAGATCTGTATGTGTCTGTTTAAATAGATTATTTGTGTAATCCAACTTCATTCACATGTTCTTTTTGTTACTGAAAACGTACATAAATTACAATATTAATTCGACACCACTTAACAAGATTCCGTGGTTATTGACATAATAAACGTAATTACTGTCCCCTACAATTCAGAGCGCGCACAAATATTTTCGTTCACATGGAGGTGCCCAGTCACCGAATTGCGAGTGAAGAGGGTGCCTATTTCAGGTGATGATCTAAGCGCCTCTCAAAGTGACAAAGATTCATAATGTCACTCAGTCAATACGATTCTGAAAGTCATTTAGAAAAATTCGAGAGCCTTTGTTGAGCACCATTGAAAAGGGCCCATTGTATGAAATATTGCGCTCAAATAGTCCGCTGTTTTGACATTTTCCATTCCCGCCAACATCTCGGCACAAAAGGCAAGAAAAGGCAAATACGCCCTAACCCACGTCACTGTTAATTATGGGGCGCCCAACGAGGCTAGCGCTCATAATTAAAATCGGCGGCCGATAATCGATACGCCGAAATCGAAACCCCGAGGGATGGGAAATTTGTCATGCCGAGGATGTGACACGAGGTAGTACAGGATAATCGGGGCCCACAAAGGACACTTGTCGAGAAAACCTGCCACAATAGAGTTAATTAAGAATAGGCGACACGAATCGATTATCGAGTGTCGTATTGAATACTACCATAAAAAGCTTATATAATCAACCCATACCAACCTGAAGCACAAAAGATGACCCCAAAAAAGTAAATAACTTTGGCTGTGAATGCTACGGCCACTACGAAGGAATTCCAATCTGCCAAAATACCATCTATTTAAAAAGAACGCCTTCTACCAGCTACCAAATTATTCGGTAAGGAGATTTAAAATTGAAATATCCAATAACACCAACAAATTTAAAACTGTACTTGATCAATTCACTTGCTTGTGTTTGAAGTGAAATAGTCAAATGGTAAAACTATGCAGAAATATAAATAAAAACATATTTAAATTAAAATCTCACGAATGCATATTTTCCCTCACGGTATTTTTAGCAAGTCGATTAAAAAATGCGTAATTTGCGCTATGCTGTAGTAATTTAAATTATTTGACTTTCTCATTACATAAAAATTAAGTTGTCTAATCAGAACAAGCTTAAAGCATGAACTCAATCGAAAAATCATACAAAATGTTTTTTGATTTAGCAGCATATTAATAATATATTGTGTCATATATGATAATTAATGTTTGTCATTTGCACACACTTCTTTTAGCAACTTAACTTAAAATTTCCAATCAAAATTGATCCAGAATATTTCATCGCCCCTCAAGTCTGTCTACAGAAATACTTCTCAATAAACAGATAAATTGTTCTATATTATAAAGTAACGAAAAGAATTCTTGGGTAAAACATATCCAAAACTGAGTATTTAAAAATACTTATTTGTATTTTATTTTCATTATTTTCACATTTTAAATACCAGAATCACAAAAATTTACTCCAAGTCTGTGGCAATTTATTTCATTTTAAAGAAACATACAAGATGCTACTCAATAATTCCTATATTTTAAATAATCCGTTTAAGTAGAGTGTGGTACGATAACGTTCCACTAGGTCGCTCTTCCAATATCACCAAGACACCAGTATAGTGCTCACCGTTACCGTTAAGTCGCAAATTTGTCGTACTCAATATCGGCTTGAAGAACCAAAGAGTCAATTGTTCATGTAAAAACAATACCATGGTAATGAAATATTGGGCTAGATCGAAACCTGTAGATAATGTAAGCATTTCGAAAACGACGGAACATCTTGAAGTTCTCAGTACCTTTCCAGCAGTCTTTTCAAAGATGAAAAACATTTGATGTTAATTATTTTTTTGCAAATGTCATTCCTAATACTAAAATAAAGAATTGTAGTAAATATTCGCAGTTTCAAAAATTAGGTGAATGTAAAAATCTACCCGATAGTAAAATGAAATGTCAGAAGAACTTAATATATTCTCTCTCTATGGTACTAATCCTTGGTCAATGATTGTAAAAAGATATGTATTGGCAGTTTCAATCCATTTTGAAGAGTAATCTTCAAAGTACTTTTTGAAATGTTAGGATAAACTATTTAAATCTCAATTCAACATGCTTTGAATCCTGTTCAGAACATTACCTTAGAAAGTCTTGTATACCGTTCAATACAGATTCAATTCCTTTAATTAAAGATTTCTACTCTTAAGAGCTAAAAAAATAAACGTCTAAAATTTAGCAAAAAGCATTTGGCATTATAATATCTTGGATAGGTCTTCGATGTCGTCACAGTTCACCTGACACACCATGAATCAACCATTCCTCCACTTTTCCAACCAAGCCGACCACTCACATACAAAACGCCTAATCCAGCGTCCATCTCAGTGGCTTCCATAAACAAACGCGCAGATTTTGAATACAATACAACGGAAGTTGCGGTAAGTGCAGGCCGAAGCGCCGTTCCTTCCGAATTAATAAACACATTGTCAATTATGCCAAGCTCGATCCCAATTTGAATTTAAATTTGGGGAAATCTGAGCGAAATGCCGCGCACAATTACGTGTGCATAATTACCGGTTTGATAACTAATTTTGGACGGCGGGAATAAATGAATAAAATTACAATTAGGCGGCTGCTATTCATATTACAGTTGACGTAAAAATTAAGATCTTTGATTTAGTTGAACATTATATTATAATACGCGGAACAGCCTTGAATTGTGAAGTACGAAAGTAAGAAGGTATTGTAATGAGGCAGCGTTCGACGAAACGCGAGGTATATGATCCGTGAAAACAATATGGGAATAAATAACGCTTTCTGTACAACCCGGCTATTTTTAGGAACTTGATAATCACACACGAATACGACTTCCTCTTGAATGGGCAAGAAATCATCAACAGAATAGTCACAAAAACAAGCAATAATAAAATACTTAATCCTTAACAAAGAAAATAAATACTAATAAACAGGAAATGACTGAAAAGCAAAAAAGAACTGGGTAAATTTAATGAAAAAAAAAAATACCAAATCAGAAACTGCAATGTAAAGATATTGAATGTAAAATTAATACGAAGAAACTAAGAAGTTAATAACCAAATAATTGTAAAATACCAAAATATCGTGTTAAAAAATTTAAGAAAACTTATCTTTTCTTCATTCAAAAGTAGAGCTCTTGGAAAAGCTAAAACTTTGATAATATAATAGATAGAAATCTGTAATTTTGTACGATTATAGACGAACATTTCTCATTTTGTGATCAATATGGATAAAGAGGCGTCGAGTTCTTCGGTGGTGGACAAAGAACAGTAGGCGTTCACAAAGATCAACAAAGATTTTTGGATGGACGGCTGACTAAATTGGTAGACAGTTCTTGAGACACTTAATTGGCATGTCATTGTCTAAATCGATAATTAGAAGAAGAAGAATACTGGAGACAATTGAAAGCTATCCCACAATATCGTCTCCGAAAAAAACGGAGGAATAGTCCGAGTAAAGGTTTGTGTATATGAAACAAAAGGTTTAACATTTGCTGAGTTGTTCCACAGAGTCAATCTGTGGTGCATTTATTAGACCAAAGGTCAAACAGGTCAGATGGGATATTTGTCATAATGATTTAATCGAAGTGAAAAATCCTCTGAATCTATTACAAAAAACATTTGCCACAGATGAAACTTAGGTCAAATTATACTTAGAGCCGTGGAAGAAGTGGCGGATGAGTTACGGATACCTTAAAGAATGGGTTATAATGGAGTTACTTTCTGGTATTTGTGTGACCAGGGCTTACCACTACTAAGCGCATGCGTCGACATTAATGTCGGAAAACTGTAAGTAGATTAGTCACTTTACACAATGAAACAACTTAGTATCGAACTTGAATAGTAAAGGATTTTATGGTGTAAAATGGTTTTGATACATGAAACCACCCTGATTATCCACCGAATTTACATCAACGTGATTTCAACTGCTTTAGTCCACTAAAATCTGGACGAATGAACATTTGATTTTCGAATTGAGATTATTCCGTTGACACACTCGAAATGAAAATTCAACATTTGCAAACGGATCGTTTAGAGAGTGTTAAAATGATGCTAGCATGTTAGCCACTTATTTGTAAATGTAAGAGGGATTATATTTAGTTGTATGAAAATTGCACACTTATATCCATTACATTTAAAATATGTCAACTTCAACAACTTTACCCTTCAATGAAATGACCTTTTTTATTTTACTTTTTTATCCTACAATTTTTAGAATTTGATCTATTATTTTATTATGCTTCTTTTATAATAATAATGGTAAGGCTTTACACTCCGAGAGGCAGTACAGCCTGAAAATTTGAAAGTCTTCCATATATCTGCGGTCACCGGCTGGTTGTTGCGCACTATCTCTGATATGGGGCGACATGACAAACACTTGTTCGAATTGAACGCAAATAATTATTGCTAGCATTTGGAGTTTAGTATTAGAGCAAGCTAAGCGCCGAACTACCCCACCACAGCTAGCTACTTTTTAATATACTTAATTACTTATTTCTCTATTATTTTGAATTCATCTTGTTGATGTTATTTGACTATATTTCAAATGTTGGGCGTCTTTTATATTCTGATTGTACTTTTTAGTTTATATTTTTATTTATACTAATTATCGTGATGTTACTAAAATGATACATTTCTATTTTTTTTTATTTTCTGTGATAGAATTATTTCGTCACAAAATCGTTTAGTTTCTATTAAAAAAACCTATTGCCCATATTTTCTCAGTCAAGCATTAGCTTGATCAAAGAGCTAAATCATAACTAGTAGTAACTTAATTAATAGTTGCGCAATCAGTTTAAAACATGGGGCCGGCGAAGAGATTGTTCTGTAAGCAATCCCATAACGAACTTAAAAAAAACCTTTCGATTTCGATTTCGAATTTTCCCGAAATTCGAAATCGAATATCTCGAAAATTATTCGACATAGATTTTTTTCGACTTCATTTTCGAATTCAGCGTAAAATTTCCTATAAGAATCACATTTAAAATCGTAATGTCGAAAATTTTCCCGAAATTCGAAGTCGAATATCTCGAAAATTATTCGAGATAGAAATTTTTTAATTGCGAATTCGAAATCAGCGTAAAATTTCCTATAAGAATCCATTTTCAAATTTTCAAAAATCTCTAATTTTGTGACCGACCGACAGACAGACATATAGAATTCAGTAACGAACTTTTTAAGTTTGTTGAAAATGTAAATTAAACAATAGTGAGCTTGATTGTCTTTCTCGTTACATTATGAGGTAATGGACAAAATTTTATCTAAGCCGAGAATCTGTTGAAGTTCATTTCTAGTACACAACATTATTATAGACGCAAAACTTTTTGAAGCCAGGTTAAAAATCAAATAAGTTGCTAAAGATGGAATATTATCAAAAGCATCGCTACTCTTGATTTCCCATAGTAATCATTTCATTATAAGGGAGAGTTCAATTTTTTAAAACTTTCAATAGCAACTTCTTTGAATTCGTCTGAGCGGACTAACAATTCCATAACATCCCATTTTTTATTTTTAAGGTTTTCCAAAGCATTGTGTATCTAAATGTATAGGTTTGAAGAGGTAGAAACATAAATATTTAAAAGTGTGAACACAAAACATAGAATCCTGCAAGGACATAGTATACTGAATGATAAGAGGCTAAGCAGAAACACGAGAATACAAGTATATAAGACCAATTGTAAACTTAAAGAGAATCGGTATAAACTTAGGAGAGCTACAAGGATATGCCCTATTAGCGTTATGCTTTAATGCAGCAATAGAGAACATAATAAGAAAAAATAGACATCGGTAAAACAATAATAAAACAAGGAAAATAAATAATAACGCATATTCATGGCATAAAAAAAGTCAAGACACAGGCGATTTAAAAAAGGATTGTTATAAACGTAACTAAAACTAAATACATACAATTTATAATAAAAAAATAAAATGAAAAAATAAAAGATATAAAAAATACATTCATACATAGAAATATTAGTAAACGAGAATTACTATTAAATATTAAATATTACAATTAAATATTAATTAATATTAAAGAACGAACACAAACAGGTAATAATTATGTGCTGAAAGATAAGATAAGCAACAAAAAAACAAAACTCGGAATCTATAAAACGCTAATAATATTGGTAGTAACATATTAAATTTAATATGAGATGAAGTCTTAAGACCATTGGAGCTTAAAATAAAAAGTACAATTAATGGGAAACAGAATAAACTGCGATCTATTAAGGGACTTAAAAGGAGAAGACGTTGTGAGGTATATTAATTTACAAAGAATTAGATGAATGGGAAATACAATGGGGACGAACAAGAAGACAATGGTGAAGAAGGAATAACATTTTTAATAAGGAAGAAAGGAAGGCTGAAAATAAGATGGTCGAACCAAGTTGTGGAAGATTAAGAAATTTGGGAATAGAGAAAGGTTACTGACAGAAACGCATGAAAGGATAGTGACAAAAGCCAAAATGCACGCGGGATCATGAGAATACAAAAGACGGGGATCAATTCATCCAAACAAGGTGCGGCAAAGTATTCCAAAAGGAATGAAGCATAGTATGTGTATGTTATATGTTTTTGCTGGTGCTTGCATATTGAGTAACTTATTTAATGGTTGAAATTAAAGCTTCCAAGGTATAGAATGATACGTTTTAAATAAGTGCCATTTGTACACTGGTAGTCTGTAAAACCACACAGGACTAAAAGAGTTAATTTGAAAACCCCGTACGTATGTTATTGAAGTACTGGCTAAATACATGTATTTATGCAGTATTGTTATAATAATGCGCCCCGGTCGCGTGCAAGCATGGTGACATATAGGCGGCTGGCATTTCTTGAAAGGAAATTGCCGGTTGTCGCGTTGCGCAACACGCACGTAAGGTATCAATCGTCGCGACGCTGAAAGCGTTGCTCTAATGGAATTCTTTATTTCCAATATGGAACTGCTGATCACTAATAAATATGCTAGGGAGCTGTTCTGTGGGTCCGTTACACTTTCATTTTGACATTTTGTTTTCCATGAAACTGTCGTTTTTCCTACTAAGTCTAGTGATTATAGCATCTAGCAAATAAGTACTTACAGTACAAATGGTGGGTGGCTGGAAGACTCGTTCGCGCTCAGAACGCTGTTCTTCGCGGTGTACGGTGCTGGCGTTCGCTGAAGACGATGTCGGAGGGGAGATTCCGGAAGAAGTTGCCGGAGATGTACTAGATCTAGCAGAAGGAACTAATGGCCTTGAGGAAGTCGAGCACGTTGGCGAAAGCTGATCGGTGCTCGCAATTGTTGTTAAGGGTAGAGTTTCGGATGGCCGAAAGAACCAAGACGCCACAGAGGCCCACTGGAAATAAAACATCGGCTTTACTCTACTATATTTTTTCCTAACGATGTTATGGTTATGTGAAATTTATCTGCATTATACGCTACTCTGCATTCTCGAGCTAATTACCCTCAAGAGGCAAGCCGTGGGAAAACCTGATTAGATTAGATAGCATGTGACAGTCCGCCCAATAAATCATCCGAGTGCTTAGCGTATGATTAAGAGGTGTCTCTTAACCTCTCCGCACTTGAATGCTTGCCTGGGATATAAAACGACCGAGCAATAAACTACCTGCACATGTTCTCGACTTTCGAGAACAATGGTGCTCAATAACAGTGTTTCTACTGTCACATGCCAGCGTGTCCCTTAAAATATTTGCCTTTAAGTGCGGGGCGATGTTAATGAACCTAGCCCTACCGGAACGACTAAAAATTAACCGCAATCGCTAAGTATTTTTGTAACATCTAATGGAAGCACTCGCCGCACTCATAATTTGTGACACATCCAGAGCGCGTGCTCATGGTGGGTGTAAACACGCGGTTTTTGGTTTCTCCGCTCCTTCAGTAGATTCCCGTGTGCACCTTCGCCGGAATAAAAAAGAGAAACCACGAAGACGTCCAGCCAGCTCGCGTGGAGGTCACAATAGTGTGCTAATTGCAACATAAACAAGTGCCTAAGTAATAACCGCGAATAGAATGACGCAACTGGTAAAATATCTCTTTATAACTATTTCTCACAGAATTTTTAAAATTTATTTTTTGACTATACTATATACATTATGAAATGAAAACGGCAAGATATTAAGAACCATATAACTTTGTCTTCAATATTTTCCTCTAAATTTAAACGGCGGTTTTTAAAATAATTTTACAGTTTAAAAAGGCAAGGAATCTCATATAGATGGATCTGTAGAATATGGTAGGTGTAGGATAACTTTAACTCGATGAGCCTATTTTTAGTTGGTTAGTATAAGATGCAGTAGTAAACTTTTTACCGTAAGTGTTTCGAAAACCTGAACAAAATAAACAATTATGTATCAGTTTGTACTGTCTTCTGATCTTTCAGCCTGACAGTTTTATTTTTTTTCCATAGCTTTATACTTTTTTGTGTTACAGATCCATATCTCGCTCTGCTGACCGGTTTCATCACTTTCGACTAGTCATTAATTAAACTAGATTTAAGGTCACGGAACATGTTTCCAATGAGCTTGACACAAGCTGCAATTGTATGTGGTACAACAACTTAGACTGAATTGAAATGTTTAATTAAAAAAATTAAGAGCTTTCACTATCCTACAGTATATAGAGTAACCCTTGTATATTACAAATACGTATATAATTAATTCAAATGTCCTCTTTTTAATGTAGGTAAATCATAAAACTACTAAAAAAACTTAAAACTTACAAGTACAAATTTACTTAAGATTTATTGTTTGATATACTACTGTGTACAAATATAACCCGGAATTTTGTTATAATTTTTGAAATCCTTATTTATTCTTAAAAATCTATTTCATCGCCTTCGAAGTAATCCCCCTCGGCTGCAATGCACTTATGCCAGCGAATTTTCCACTCATCAAAACACTTTGAAAAGTCCTGTTTCGGTATGGCCTTCAGCACCTTCTTCGATTCGGCTTGAATCTCTTCTATCGTGTCAAAACGGTGTCCCCGGAGCGGTCTTTTCATTTTGTTGAATAGCCAGAAGTCACATGGAGCTAAATCAGGCGCATACGGCGGTTGCGGAACGATGTGGGTGGAATTTTTAGCGAAATGGTCACGAATAAATTGAGGGTTTTTGGAACCAAACGAGATTTGACTTTTTTGAGGTACAAAACTTCCTTCAAAATGGTGTTGACTGACCCATTTGAAATGCCAACGATGTCAGCAAGCTCTCTAGTTGTCAGTCGACGATTTTGGAGCACCAATTCCTTAATTTTCGCGACGTGCTGTTCGTCAGTTGATGTTCTTGGACGTCTTTGATGTGGTTCGTCTTCAACGCCTTCACGACCCTCTTTGAACATTTTATGCCATTCGTATATTTGTGTTTTAGACATAGCCTGATCACCGAAGGCTTTTTGTAACATTCTGAGCGTTTCCGCAGCAGAAATATCATTTCTAACACAAAATTTAATCGAACTTCTTTGTTGAATATTTTCTGACATGGTAAAAATCGAAAAAGTTAATTTTGGTTGTTTACGAAAACGAGCGTCACTCTTCAACTAATTAAGATATTAACCTAAAATTTGACACAGATGTCAGTAGAAGTCCTACCAACTTAAAACTAAAAAGGTTTGTGCCCAACGAAATGCCCCCGCAGTTTAAATTAAAAATTCCGGGTTATATTTGTACACAGTAGTACAATGTTCCGTAACAACGTTTAAAGATTTACAGAGCATCTACAATGGTCTTTATATACAACGGATCGCAAATCAACCGTTTCCACGATAACAGCGGTTCTTACGCAATAGCACAGTAATTGTTTTATTAGTTTTCATGATATTAAAAATGTCGACCTTTCATATTCATGGAGGCTGCACCCGGCTTTTGCTTGAATTATCTGGCAACAGTGTACCATTCGTTGGCGCGAATCTGATCAAGGTCGTTTATAGGCGATGCGTGAACTAAAATTTTTAAATAACCCCTAATATCGAAAGAAGTTAAATCGAGAGATTTTAGAGACTAAGCCATCTAGAAAACGGTCGTTCAGATGTTCCCTAATATCAAGCGTAAAATGCGGCGGAGCTCCATCTTATATAAACCAGAGATTTGGTCTCTGATTTAAAAGTAAATCTTCCAAAAGTTCAGAAAGAGCATTTTCTAAGAAATCAAGGTTTACAAGACCTGCTATCCTCTATCACGCCTAATCAGATATTTAGATTGATACGCTGTTGCTATCTAGATTCAACGGCGATTTGAAGATTTTCGTCAGACCATTGGTGATTATTGTGAAAATTAAAAATGCCATCTTTAGTAAAACCGGTTTCATCAGCAAAGAGGATGTTAGCAAAGCAGTTTCTTTTAAAAACCATTGACAGAATCTCATTCTTGCTTAATAATCCAGAGGAGTAAGCATTTATATCTACTGAATATGGTAGGGGTATAGGAAATGTTCTGTTGGCGAAGAATGCTGAACATCTCATGGACAGAACATCGAACAAATATATCAATACTCCAAGAGCTTAACATTAAGAGACGACTGTCGAGCTAAATACAACTCAAGACACCAAAATACTTTGGACATATTATGAGGAAAGAATATGACAACATGAAAAAAATAGTAATACAGGGGAAGGTAGAAGGAAAAAGATCCAGAGGTAGATCGCCTACCAGATGGATGGATCAAATCATAAAGCTAACCAGAAAATCTATGCATACACTCACAATTGAAGCACAAGACCGAGCCAAATGGCGAGAAGCAATGCCAAAGATGCCACAGTGGCCACTACATTCCCTACTGGAAATTAAGACTGAGAGAGGATAGGAGTTGCTCATTAACAGTTCTCCAAATAAAATGTACGCCTATATCCATGTAAGCCAAAATGCTTCTAACACTTGTTTCGGGGTTTTCATCGGCAATATTCAAAATGTGTTCTTCTACCCATAGTGTATATGCTGATCTGTGTTGTCCTTTTTTGTAACAAACTAGTTTCTCTAAGGCGTTGAAAAACCATTTAAAACGTAATATGCGAAGGTAGTTGCCGATTGGAACTCAAAGCATTTTCATTGGCAGGGCCGTACATGGACACCATATGGACCATTTTAGCATTTGAATACATAACCATAGTAATCGGTAAAAATTGCACTATTCGAACGAAACTTTATATTAAGCTGCCTTAGAGCAAGGTATGTGACTCAAAGCCAACTTTACTGAGCAAACAAAATCATTTTGCCGATAAGTGCATGTGCAAAATTAATAAATACACCCTCTACCTGACTACAATCGTTAATTTGCTAGGATGTGTTACTTTGGAGTCATTAAGGTATATACAGGTTGTATTCAAGTAAGCATAAGAAAGTGTAACTACCTTAACACAAAGGGTTAAAAAAATCTTTTTTAAATCGAAGGTAATGAATGGTAATGAATTCCTTTTTAAAAGTACCAGTTGAGAGGTACGTGTTCGCTTCGCGTTCTTTGCATTTTTTTTTCATTTTCATTTCGTGTTGAACCATCGTAGTGGTAGGCTTATCCATCTATGATCGAATTGCAGCCTACATGGTTATTGTACAAAGTCTGTGATTGCAGGGCCAAAAGAATTTGTGAAAAGAGTGTTAGCATTTGTATTAAGCTTTTATATATTTTTATTAATTGCATTTTGTTAATGTGATTTCAACTGCAATTGTACATTATAGTTAACATACTGATTTTGTCTATTTTTTTTATAGAGAATCTGACAGCAAGAGAAACAATAACAGGAAGAGTCAGTTTTGAAACCTTAAGAGTAAAAACTCAAATGGAGAAATTAAATAAATTTAGGGCTCTCTGTGATCTCTCCGTTAAGAGTTTGCTCCTCTGCCCGCGAACCCGGCGCAAACCAGTTCGAGTTTCGCTCAACCCATGTGTGTATGTAACATCTCAGTTTAAGCCCTAGTATAAGTTTAGAGGAAATAGCTCATAAAGAGATTTAATTTTCATGTTTTTTAAAATCAGCATTTTTTATTACGTTAATTTCAACTTCAGATCCTCTAAGGGTGTATAAATCGGACCCTGCTATTGGATTCCTCAAATATTTTTAATTATAGTACATTAGTCTTGAAGTTGTCTCAAAAAAAAAAAAATTTCTAAATCGTTTGATTTGAAAAGAAAGAGAGTATTTTTTTCATTGAAGCGCACTTATTGGTGGACTGTGGCCTCAAGGGCTTATTGTGCCTTAATACTAGGACGTCACTATATACCCAAGGGTTGAGCGAGACTCGAACTCCCCTGGGCTGGCCGTGGATAAAGGAACAAGACTCATGCCCACAGAACCAATGCAACAGCCCTCTATTAGGAAATGTATTTGGTTATTATTCTTACTTTTAGCCGACTGTTATTTTTTTCTAATAATATCAATTATTAAAAAGTATAGTAACATTTTTGAGTAGCCTTGTAATTCTGAAACTAACGTATGAAAAAATCAAGGAATCTCATAAAAAAATCGAAAGTCGAGTCAATAATTTTAAATTAAAAACTAAAAAAACTTTTACAGGAAGTTTGTTTTCTAAACCCTGAATTTTCAAATATTACTAAAAATAATAAAAAAGGAAATAAATTAAAATTAGCCATTTAGACTACTGTCATTAAGGGAATGAAAAAGTTGCTCTTGTTAAAATTAACGACGATCAAGGGGAGTTTACTAAAACATCTCTTTGAAATCCGTCTTCCCAGGTAACAGATTCTCCTACGGAAGGTGTAATTCTCCAGGAGTTTGGTCAAATGGTCAAGAAAATTACGCAAATTTTACCGAATATATCTTTCGGTGAAACTGTCAAATGTTCCGTAGAATGGCTGAGAAAACTTCGCAAAACCTTATGTTCAGTATTTTCTACCGAACTCTTGGAGAATTATGCTTCCCGTATTTTTTCGATGAAATCTCTGGATTATTTTTTACAGTGTACAGGATAACTTATAAAGTTCCAAATGTATTGCGATTAAAGCAGCAGTCCAAATGCATTTTTTAAATGAATGTTAATGTTGCCTATACGACCACAGAGCATCTACTGAAAATATATAAAGGGAGAAATTTTGGGGTGTTTATCTTAATGGCGGTTTCCCAAGATTGGTCTAGCAGGTGATTGAAGAAGCCTTCGGCCATTTTTAATCAGCAAACGAACCGCGGCAGAAGTGAATAAGGTCAGCTTAGAGGCAGCCAGCTCGAGCTGTCTACTTTTTCATTAATCTACATACAGTGTAAGACTCGTAAAACTCCCTCGTTGCATGGTAATATCCCGCTTGTTTTAGAGCCCAGTCTGCTAAACACGGTAATGGCAGATGGAAGAGGCCGGCGAACGAGCGGCCGCTTGCTTTCGCAGAGATTTGGTAGATTTACGCATTTGCTTAGTATATTCAAATGACATGGGTGGGCGCAGGCAACGTGATGTATGCAACAGCACTTGGAAGTCAAATGGCGTATTTCCTGACATTGCGACGCTTTAAAAACAAATAGCTGCTCTCAACTAGATTGGATTTCGCGGTTTGCATTTTATATGAGCTACCTTATCCATGAACATCGTATGACCAAGCTGCCTCGGGCGATTTTAAGATGGACGCAAAACACGGTCTTCAAATTTAGGTATTCAGCGCTGAATACAAATACCGAGAGCAAATTTCGCTTAAGGGAGCGGGATTTATTAGTACATCCGGCCGATGCGGCGCGTGTTTTAAAAACACTTCAGACTGGCGCGGGTTCATTTTGTAGCATGCAAATATGTACCCGCGGATGAGACCTTTGAGGCACGTAAGATCAAAATGTTAATTTTTTAATAAATATGCCTTCGCGGCTCGGCCCGAATAAAAAATAAATAAAGATGAGATTAAATTTTTAATTAAATATGAAATTAACGGTCGAATAAATTCGCCTCGTAAACAACATACCCACATCATTTCGAAAATAACCGCACGCGAACGCGCGCCGTTTCCAAATTGCTAAGGAAGGAACAAAAAACCACTTTTTAGAAATTTTACAATATCTTGTATTGATCTTATTTAAGAAAATTCTGGATTTTCCATTTTTGGTCGCTTAAAAAATAAAATTATTAGTTTTTACAGTGCCAACAATCGATAATTAAAAAGTGCCACAGTGAGCAGTCGTATCTTGCACGGTTTGGCCAAAATTGGGTTACGATACGTTTTTACGTAACATTTAAAATAAACAAACAAACAAAGATGCACAACCGCCCGACTTTAATACAAGCATCTTCAGTTGTTATCGCGAGGAAGATAATTTTTTGCGAAATTTTCGGCATTGTAAAACATACAAATAGCAATGTTCATCACTCAAGGACGCATTTCGAGGACGTCGCTGTGTGCGTCCCGATAAAACATTTATTAAAATAATCTTGTATTATTAATGTTATAAAAAAGCACGCAAGACACGTTTAAACAAGATAAAAGACACAAATCGAGAAATACAATTGAAAATGGCATAAGTGTATCTTTAAAGTTGCATGTTTTTGCAGCTGATAGATGATTTGGTCATACAAATAAAAACAGAAAGCTTGTTATAAATTTAGTTTTGCGCTGTTATTGTTATCATGTGTATTATTTTGCAACTGCATTTACTACTAGCAGGTATGTGCAATAGCAACGATTAAAAATATTATTGCCATTGGTGTTATTATTGTGACTATCAACATATTATTTATTGTTGTAATTATAGGATTAACGTGATCGTTAATATAATAAACAAATAAATGCCGATTCCCACAATTGTCGAGATAATTGTTCACATGCATTTTATGAATAATGTGCTGTTACTGTCAGGCGACGAAAGGGAATGTAAAAATAACGCATGATTGTTGTTACAATCAATTCATGTTATCACGATAACAAGTGACTGATGGATTCACCGACTTTCCAGTCCCGAGTAGAAGTAATTGTTTCCACCAACTCGGCGAAGCCATTGCCCTGCTTCGAGCCACCTTCTGGTGGTAAATAGGAGCGGATCGGTGCGTCTTTTGACTCTTTGTCGCGGTGACACCGTCAAAGCGGGACGGAAACTAGTTTAAAGCTTCAACTACTTGAGCGCTAATAGAAAAAATCAACACCATAAAGAGCACCTCTGCTAACCGGCGCCATGAGCACTCCTATCTCCAAACAATCGAATTAACTCGAGCGCATTTGGAGGAGTCGTACGTGGCCAGGCGGATTTACATGAAATTAGAGTGGAAACAGTGGACGGGCGATAAATAAGCGCCCGCCGCCTTCGGCCTGACAATTCGTCAATGATCCCCCCGCATTACTAAAATAAGCATTTATCTAACGAACCAAGATGTATATCGAAAAGGGTGCATTAACTACACGCCGGGGCGGAGTGTTTTCCTTTCCGCTCAGATTGTACCTACTGATAAAGAGCGGATGATAGAATGACAATTTTCTGTCACGCGGCCCCTCCCACCTAGCACACAGCAGTTCGATTGGGAAATTAATTGGAAGACCAAATGTCTGTTCATTACGGCGAATAAACACTCGTTAAAGTAGAGACGAAGTTCCTTCGGTCCGTTCGAAACGAAGGAAAATCCGTTCTGCGATTGTGTTCGCTCTCCGGCGTTTTTATTTGTTCGTTTTTTGCGAACATAAATATAATGGCTCGGTTATGTTAAGGGACTAATATGGGGTAGGTACATAATTATCAAGCCCCTCGACGCGAAAGGGTTAATAGAGACTGTAGGGTGGGAACTCCGCCATATTTGATCAATAATTGAGTTAGACAACTGGCGAACGATGTACTCTTCTCATCCCTTAGTGTAGCCGACTGTTGATGGCCAAGACAAAAGAGAAGCTTATCATTCGCGTTGGAATTTAGGTTGCTAGTAGTTGATTAAACCTTGCACTACCCGGTTTATTGCTCGCTGTTTTACGAACATTTTAGCTAAGCCTTTTAGGAAATTGCATTCGCCTGCTGTCCGCCGAGAAATTTCTTTAAAACAAACCCGCTTCAGGAGTGGGACTATTAGTTTATTAAAAGCTCGATGGACGAACGTATGCCTCCCTAATAGTCTGCAATACGTCACCATAGATTCTCGCCCCTTGCTCGCGGGTCCCTTGTTAAATGTCAACCCTTCCCTTCACATCTGTAACGACCCCCCCAATAAGCGATCATATTCGCATATGTCGATTATGCATGAGCTACCAATTAAGAAGAAAAAGCCGCTCCACCCCGAATTTTGCGCGCTCCTTCGCCCCACGTTTCCAAAAGCTCTGTGGCGATTGCCGCAGTAAAGCTTGTGAATGGCAGCGACTACTAATAAATCAAATTCGACTCGTAAAACCGTTTAAAAACCATCAAAGGATAATTTATTGCGTTTTTTATATTGTTTTTGAACTTTGTAATTGATACATTAATGACAACTTTATTTTTTATCTTAATATAATTTGTTGCATTCTTGCGTTAGTTGCTTTAATGTCAGTAAAGGTCACTATTACTTTTGTTTACCAACATTAAATAGGATTTAAAAATAGCCTATGTATTGATTTGGTATATTTATCTTTGGTCCTAATTAACTTGGCAACATTTTGGCAAAATTGTTTCAAAGAATCAGGAACATACAAGTAGAAAAATGATAATATACACAAAGATATAAAAGAAATAATGCAAATAACACGCTTCCATGCAAGCATTTGTTACAATGTATTTTCTGTTATATATTCAAATTTGGAGACCAATAGGAGGTATCGCTCGTTGAAGGAAAAAGCCTAAAATTTGTAGCAGTCAATATAGCAATAAACTTTAAAATCAAGAGTGATTATATTTCAATGAAGAAAAAAACATCCAACTACTCGTTACTTCAAAACCGGTTATCACCTAGATATTATCAGCCTAATGTTAAAATCATATAGTTTTTTGATAAAATACCTAGACTTGACAACGTCCAGTTAAGATTTGCACTATTTTATAAAATTATGCCAAAAATTATTGGGCTAACGAACACACTTTCAACCTATGGACAACGCTTTTTTAGGTACAACATTTTTTATACCGTTCAAGGAAGTTAATTCTTTTCTTAAGACTAGAAATATATTCAAAAGAAGTCTAGAATAAAATTATAAACATTCAGCCATTTTATCTGCATGTATCTGTACTTGACGTCATTAAAACGATATAATAAACAACGTTTCTAATGTTTCAAAATTGCTGGAAAATTACTATCACTTGGCAATCAGTACAGACACCACATTACCATCATGTAAACCCCATCTTTTCTCTTTTTCCTATTGACAATGACGAGGACTATAATACACCGTTTTCCTTAGCCGAACTTACTGTCTAAATAGATCGTAGTATGTTGTTTTACCTTCTATCATACAACCAACTAGAAGTTTTTGACGCCTATACCAATATTTAGACGAAAAGCTATTGTTCTAGATTATAATCAAAATCAATTGTCATTCCATTTTTAAAAGAGTGTAAGGTCTCAAGCAACGCTTCAGATATATTTATCTTATGAACTACATGAGCTACCTTTTTAAAGTTATCATAATTGAGCGTTTTTTTGATTTTGAAAATTTGAACATTTTTTAGTCAGCAGTAAGCAGGCTTCTAGATACTTAGTTTATAGCGCTAAATTAACGTAATCATTCAGGTTGGCCAAAAAATTCATGCTCAAGATCAAAAATGACATTTGATTTTGTGGTGTCATTTCGTGTTAGCAATTGTAATCAACATATTTCAATCGCTTTTCAGAATGGCTGACACTAATTACGAGATTCTAAACTTGGGTTTTGTTACGACATTGTTGGAAGAAAGGTTTGATCACAAGAGATGCAGCTGAGACAATTTGCGAATTTGAAAGCGAGGAAACAATTGCCCAACGAACAGTGACCAAATGGTTAAAGCGCTTCAATGAAGGGGATTTTGATCTTAAAGACGAGTCTCGTTCCGGTCGGCTATGAAAGTTGAATATCGAAGATTTGTTGACAGCGTTGGAAGATGAGCCTTCATCAAGTAGTCGTGATCTTGGAGTTTCATTCCATAAAACTGTGCTCAACCTCTTGCATCAACTCACATAAGCCAACAAGCAAGTCGAAATCTGCGGTCGATTGCTCAAATAAGAAAAACTTTGAGGAGCTGGATGGTGTCGAGGTGCTTTTGCATTTAGCCTCTGCTCCATCCGACTACGATTTCTTCCTATCAATATACGTAGTCACCGATATGAGCCTCTTCATGAAGTTGAAGAAGCATGTCGAGGGTTCTTTGGTTGTAAGGAGCCAGAATCGTACTTTGATCAGATCTGACTCGCGGATCGGTGGTAAAAGATTGTGGTGTTATTGTTTTTGAACAATTTAATGCATAAAAATGTCATTTAAGATATTGAGTCAAATTCTGATCGCAACGAACTATTTTATTGATAAATTAAACTAACACAGTAAAAGAAGAGTGGTTATTGGTATG
This sequence comes from Sinelater perroti, assembly GCA_036346155.1. Taxonomy (NCBI): domain Eukaryota; kingdom Metazoa; phylum Arthropoda; class Insecta; order Coleoptera; family Elateridae; genus Sinelater; species Sinelater perroti. Next base: position 605,971 of record JARFIY010000346.1, on the reverse strand, counting down.
TCCCAAATTTACTAAAAGATTATCCCTATTTTTTCTTTTCACTTGCAAATTTTTCATCGCGTTTTTTAGCTCAGGTGAGAATGTTCAATTGCTTTTCTTAATATTTACTCTCCTAACAATGTCTTCCAGTTATTTGGATATTCGAGTACTAGCCTCTGTAACCTTCACTTCTCTTTTTATCTGATTATTTTCTGTCCAGATTTTTTTGGACTTTTAAATGTGTCCTTGTTTATTTTCCAAATTTCTTTGTTGATTACTATGCTTTTTGTCTTTTGCCTTATGCTTTCAGTTTTACTTCTTGACACTACCCGTTGTAACTCTTTGTAACTCTTAGTCCGAATTATCGAACAATTTTATGCTTTTGCTTTTTGTTTTCAACATAAATGGATTGAAGTCATCCTTCCCTTAACTCAAATACTTAATTTTGTACCTACAACGGTATTTTCATCCACCTTTATTATAAAATAAAAAAATAATTATGAACAAAAAGACTGTCGCTTATCATCTTCCACAAATTTTTGGTCGCTCCCAAGCAGCACGAGCTTAGAAAATAGGGAATAACAACGTTTCTTTTTCTTGGTGCAGAATTAAGGCACAAACTACCAAGCTGCCCGAAGGTCCCAAATGAAGCAAGATCGGCTGTTTATAATGCAATTCCAGGCCGGCGCTTTATCTGCAGTTAATACTCGACGATGCCCCACGTGACTTTGAATTTTTTGTTTTGATATTCACTATCGGCGGCTAATTACAGCGTTATTTTTAAAATCATTTCCTTGGAAACACGAAACCCCCCGAATGTAGGTCGGGGCGGTGGAACTCGAATTTCTGCACTCGAAAGTGCACTTATTATCTGCAGATACAAGATGTCAGCTGAGTCTCTAAAAATGCGCGTTCAAGATAATAGGGAAACGTTGACGGCTGCGTGCTCGTTCAGAGATGTACTAATTTTTTGTAAGATTTAAAAAATAGCCAAACAGCTCTTGAGTATGACGCACGCTTTGCTTGCAAGAGGCGATCATAAAGTAAACAATTGTCCCAGCGGCAAAAAAACCCTGAATATGCAAGGACATTGTTATGTGATAATTTATGAAAGTCATATTTCAACACGTGTTTTATGTTTAATCGGCAGTCCCTACTGTTTTAATTCTCCTTTTCGGTGAATATCCATTAATCCATCACTGCATGCATGCACGACGATAAGATAAATGTACATTATTTATTTAATAGGAATAAATCTATAATCGCTTAATGAGATCATTTGCAGACGATAAAAAATTAAGTATGCATGCTTTCTGATCCATGGCGATCGCGGCTGGACACAAAGGTGGAGCTATAATTACAGCATCATTAAATATGGATGTCACATGTCACATCTACATACACTAACAGGCTGTAATCAAGGTCAGGTGATAAGAATATTCCATGCACTCTGATAAATCGATTCGACTGGTTTAAAATAACCGCACGTTAATGCGTTACTGCATCTCCTTCGGAGCCGGCGATCAAAAGCTCAGTGCTAAATACTTGAGCAATAAAGTAAAACACGCTCCCGTATTTGCATATACAAATAATAATCTGCTTAATTATTCCTCGACTCCGATTGATTTATTGGAGCCGGTAATTAGAGCTGAAAAATTACACATACGACTTGTAGTACATACAAGTTCACATTGTCTCGCTCTTCGGCCGCAGAAGTTGAGTAAAATTCTGTAATGCGTCTTTATCCAGTGCTGCGACAGTCTACCACCAATAAATACAAAAGGTTGCGTTTGTTGCAATTCTGCAACAACGACCTCTTATCGTCAAGCAACGTTTAGAAGGAACTACTACAAATAGTGCAAGCTGTGTCTTATAAATGAAATAACATTCTGTAATTTGAGGGTCCATTGTTTCTATGCGCTATAGTTAGCAATCATTAATTTTAATTATTAAAAAGACAAAGTGGACTTACAATCTACAATATACAATTTTTTATGTAATTTATTCAATCATGTAAGTATCAAGTACAAATAACCACGTGATAAAATGTTATCATGCCAAATTCTGTGCAGACTTAATAAGTCACAAGACCTTTGTGTATTCAAAAAATTATGCAATGAGCTATGGCACCCACATTATAGTCCGGATTTAGTGTTCAACTAACTCTTTTTGTTTAAAATTTTGATAATGAGTTTTTGAGATTAGTAAAAATGTTTTCTCTGAATAATGCAGTTTGTAAAATTTCACATATTCACAAGAACAAGTTGTGCATCCAAATAGAAAGATCGACTAAAATAAATCGCAACTATACCAACCACAAAAATACGGGGAACTAGCGCATGCGCAATGGATAACATACACTTGTTAGTTGTCATGGTGCTGTGGACGATTAAACAATTCATCTTTCTTTACGACACCTTTGTTGCAACCGTTCATTCGGTGATGCAGATACAGTGAAGATTTTATGTTCACTTCGATGTTGGTCGACACAATACTGAAATGGCTTAACAATTTCAGAACTAGAGAAACTGTAAGACCTGGAACAGGTCGATCAGTCCGTTAGAACACCAGAAAACATCGAAAGAGTTCGAACAACGTGTCGTGCTTTTCAGACAGGTCAATTCGCCGAATTTTGCACTTTGACCTCCACTTTCATCCTTACAAAATCAAGATGGTTCAAGAACGGAGGTTTATGTATGCAGAAAGGATATTGTAAACCTTGGAAAATACCGATATCGAGTGCTGTAAACAAACAAAATTGCAGGTACTGGTAGGAAAATAATTCACGGGAAATCCATTAAAAACCCCTACATGGTGAGATAGTAACCGTGTGATACCTGATTTAGCATAATTGGACTCTAATTTTTCCGAGAAAACGGACGCACTGTGATGGTCAACTCAGAGCGTCAACTTAAGATGTCTGAATTGAGAAGACATCGGATTGGTCTCGATAGTTTTATTTCAACAAGATGGGGCTACTTGCCACACCAAGAGAATTTATGGTTTTTTAAGGGAACACTTTGCAGGATGCCACAATTTATTGCACGGGGATGTGGAGTGGCCCCCTCGATCGCCAGATCTTTCACTGTGTGATTATTTTTTATGGGGCTACCTGAAAGTTGAGTTTTGAAAAACCATTAGCTCTTTTGGAAGCAGTAAATTGAGAAATTCGAGCAATTCTACGCGTCAAGCTTGAAAGGTGTATGAACAATTTTTCCACCCCTGCAACAATGCCTGAACAAGAATAGTCGCCAGTTGGATGGCGTTATTTTTCACACGTTAGTAAGATTCTTCTCGTTTGTGCTAAATGTTTCTTAAATAATATTCTACATGTAATTTTTGGAAGAAATAAAAAATGAAATTTATTCAAAAACATAATAGGTGTATAAACAAGTTCTCAGCTTTAGATTTCACAGGACGCAAATCACCGTTTACATGTAACGTATTAGTCCGCCCTCTTGCTGTTTTAAAGTAATGACATTTGGTCTTTTGAAACATCATGCGATTTGGCGTTTGATGCACATAACCTCAATAATCAGCTGTGTTCACGATGGCAATCACAAAAGAGCATATTCGATTTTCTATCCACTTCGCGTTTCATCTTAAGAAAAACGCCGCTGGAGCCACCGAAATAATTTGTGCTGCATATGGTGAGAATGCTGTAAGTCATGCAACGTGCAAAAAGTGGTACCAAAGATTTCGCCGAGGAGAGTTTAGTCTTGAAGATCAACCACGCGCTAGACGCCCTCAAACCTTTGACACGGATGAGCTGCAGACGCGTTAGGCTGGGAACTTCTCCCACATGCGGCGTATAGCCCAGACATAGCCCCTTCCGATTATCATTTATTCCGGTCGTTACAGCATCACTTGGCTGATACGCACTTCAAAACAGAAGAAGAAGTCCGAAAATGCATCGATAACTTTATCGTATCGAAGCCGGTGAGCTTCTATCACCAGGGAATTCGCAAGCTACTCGAAAGATGGCAAAAGGTCATTGATGCCAACAGAGAATACTTTGATACTTAAGCTCTTTTTGTTTGTTTTTAAATAAAACTTTAATTTTGCAGAAAAAAGCTGAGAACTTATTTGTACACCTATTATGTGTTAGAGTGTTTTAAAAACGGAACACCTCCCTGCCAGATCCTGTATAAGCCAGCTTTTTTTTATTTATTAAAACATCAAAAATGCATACATATATAGTTATTTTCTGTATACTCTCCTCACTTAGAAACGCAATTTTTCCAACAAATAAGTAGGTTTTTGATCATGCTATTGTAAAATGAAGGTGGTTGTGGCATTAGCCAATCGCGCACGAACGCTTCGACAGCAACGTCGTCGAATCTGTCCTCCAAGTGCTTCCTTTAGTGATTCAAACAAATGATAATTGCAGAATAAGTCTGGACTGTGGAAGGGTGTTCTTGTATAGCCCAGAACAAAAGCTCAATTATCTGTTGAGTTTGGTCAGTTGTGTGGGAAAGAATTTTTCGAAATTTGAAACAAAATTAAATAAATCCCAGAAAATTGCAGCTACATTTTATTGTAAATTCACCCCGATATTTATTGCATAGAAAAAAGAAGCCACAAAGATATGCTGGTGTAATTATCTTAATAAAAAGGATTTGCGGCAGTATTTTATATTTATTTTTCATTATTAAATTCATACATTTCAAATACATTACATGTTTGTAAGCAGTAAAAAGTTTTTAGTCAACCATTGTAATTAGCCCCATGCGATTCTTCTCCGAGTATCGTCTCGTAAAGAATCAATTTAACAATGTTATCCTAAATCTATAGAAGAGCAATTAAGATATTTCTCTAAATCTTTATTCCTGCTATTTCTTGCGTGTCACTGCAAAAGATTGTATCAGTAGATAATTTATTTCAATTAGTGTCTTATTTTCATTCCAGATAATTTGAAAAAACCTATTGAGGGTAGTACAAAGACAGACATAATCTAAAAAATTGCTTTATGTTAAAATAGAGTTAGGAAAATCTTATTCAGCAGATAATAAAAAAAAGAACTGCTTGTAAAAAATTTTAGTTGCAAGTAGCAACTCTATTATGCCTTATTTTGTATTATTTAGATCACTTGGAGCGAGCAGACTGAAATTTAACATTCGCAATAATTCAACGGTTACTCACCAACGTCTGGCGCTAATATCCTTTGGAAGACGAACTAAAAAGCCACTCGATCTATTTCGGTCGGCCTAAACATTTCATTGAGGTATGCTGGATATACGATGCCACTTTGATAGAGTTTATGCATGCAGGAATACTAGTGTGATTCATACGTTCATTTCAACGACCAAAAAAATTAATTTGGGTACATTAATTTTTTGCATCTTTCAAATTTCAGTAGTCATTCAACATTGAATGCCAATGCAATTTGTGCAAATATTAACAACGATCAAACCTGTTTCGCCAATGACGATTAAATTGGCCCCTTCTGCTATTTAGGCTTTTTGAGCGTGCAAACAAAAAATAATTGTTTTAGCCATCTAATTTACCGAGATGACTTAGCTTTGTCTGGAACTCGCAATTACGCATGCTACTTATTTGTTCAGCTATGCGGCCATTGTAATAAAGACATAAAAACACTGCATACGTAAGTGGTTATGACAATTGCATATGCATCTAATTATCTTCTTGCAGAGATTTACTGTTATTGTTGAATAAGCGACTCGCAGCCAGGTCTGTTTTGTTGTTGTTTGCACCTTTGAGCCGTTTAAAGTGGAAGACACTATAGTTATTTTGGGAATGGTTGTTTATTATATTTTATTATCAATGCAATGAACTCGAGGTTTCAATAAAAATGATATAACAAAATCGTAAAGAAATTCCTCTCTCTATTGCTAAAATTAGTCCAAGCACGTAAAAATGTTATTTTATCTATAGTTAGCTTAAGAATTTAAATAATTGAGGTCAAAATTCGATAATTTCGGCTAAAAAGCAATAAAAGATGTAACTTATTTTGTCAGACCCAATATCGCCGTCTGCATACACGTAGATAATTTATAATAAGCTACTTTTGAAGCAACCTGTGTATAAACAATTTTCAAAATCTAGTATTTTATGTTGCTATGACAACAAAGCCCATGCAGGCAGATTTGTATTTTTAAATATTGCAATTTAAGATGAATCTGTCTTCGTAATTGAAAAAGTACACAAGCAATGAATGTATATGTATTAGAGTGATATTATATAACAATATAAAAGGAAATTATATAAACACTTCAATAATACCAAGTATAGGAAAAATTGAAGAAGATATAAAACATAAAATAATGAGAAATAAAAGACCGACCTAAACACTCTGCGGGATAATATTTTGAAGAATCTTCAATATAACTGCCGAAAGCATAATACTGGCCTATGAAAAAATAAAAACTGTAGAACTAGACTCCATGAGACGTAATCTACGGTATATGCGCGTGGAAAGAATAAAAAGATAAATCTGGAGGGAGAAGGAAGTGAAAACATCAATTACATATAGATTAGAAAACAGAACACTAAGATGGTACGCAATTATGAATTGATCACCTAAGGGAAGAAGAAGACCAGCGCTTAAATGGAGAACAATAATTCGAAGCATAATGATACAAGCGATAAATATATAATGCTTAGGGCCAATATTAGCTGTAATACAAAATTATTGAAAGATGTTTCTCTGACTGTTCCAAAACTGTAGAATTTTTTTCTGCACTTAAGAGGTGTTAACGTCATGATACACAAAAACAAGTTTTAATGCAACGCCGCTGCATTTAATCGAAAAACGATCTTTTCAGGAACCGAATTAATGCTACATATTTTACCTTGTGGTTACGATAAGTGAAGTAAAAATAATAAGTTTAATAGTAAAAGTTACTGTTATACCAAAACCTGAAAAAAAACGACAGAATGAGGCAAAGGCTTTAGACCAATTAGTTTCATGTCTAAAAACTCTAGAAACATTACTTGACAAGCATATTAGGGATGGTATATTAGTCACTCAACCTGTACATCAAAACCAGTATGCATATAAAGCAGGAATATCTACAGAAACAGCATTACTTGTTACCAGAGTGGAAAGTGCTGTAGAAAACAAAGAGGTACTTTTGGCTGTCCTTTTAAATATTGGAGAATATGATAACAGATCCCTAGTTCCAATTATTAGTGTTGAGGAGTAAAAGACTCAACGAAACAAGCTGCAGATGGGTAGACTGTATGCTTAAAAATATTAGTATATGTATCCCTGATGAGTAACTGCTCAGGTTGCAAGAGGATGTCCGTAAGAAGGATTTGTGTCTTCTCTACTGGGGAACCTTGCAATCGAAGGCAACGGATATAGAACACTGAAATATGCAGATGATTTGATCATACTATCCCAAGGAAGATTTAACAATACAATTAGGGAACGAGGCAAAGGCCTCTAAGTCTAGTTACACATTGGACAGAATTATAGGGATTAAAAATAAGTCCCTCAAAATCATAGTAGCATTCACAAGAATGAGAAACCCAGAAGGACTGGAACCTCTTAGGCGTTGAGGTATAGAAATAAAGTTATCAGGTGAGGTAAACTCATCTGCATTCCACACATTCAAAAAACCAAAAGAAAGCCAGAGAGAATACTAGTGTTAGCCAGATAACCATGATAACAACATGCAGCTTTGTAAGGCAAACAACGATGACGCAAAGGACAGCTATGACCGTACTAAGTAGACTTGGTTGTCCGCGAATAACGGGCGTCATAAAAACAACAACCACAACAGTTACGAAGAAACAGTTAGAAATCCCTCTACTTCATTTTGAAATCATAGAAGAAGCAGGGGTGTCTCTCAATAAACTGCGAGATGCATCAATTCGCAAAGATTATATGGAAGTGAGCCATCTGAATATTGGGGTGAAGGCATAATCGATATGAGAATAGATCATATGACGTCAAAATTCGCATTCAACATAAATTCCAAGGTTAACGTTATAAATCGAAATAGGCAAAAGGAATAGACTCAGAAAAATTATCTGGAATACAGATGAATCTGGCATATACCGTGAAAAGAGAAACTTGTAATTAAGCTTTTCACTAGGAAGATACGCATCCGTTTTTCAAGGGGAGATATTTGCTATGCGCCAGGCAAAATAATTTTAGGTCAAAATGGGTGAATCAACATATTGATGGACAGTCAGATATTTCCATTAAAGAATTCGAGGATAGCATTCAGACTGGAATGGGAATGGCTCGAAAAACCCAGCGCTCTGGCAGACCATTATCAAGTTAACTCTGCTGATGATCAACTCCATGTATAGGCTCCGAATCGGCTCTGGCAGTACCTAAAAGTGCATCACGAAACCAGATAAAATGATGGGTCAGAAAACAAAATAAAAAATACTATCAAATATATATACAGCCATCCGTATCTTGTGCGAGTGTGAGACTTTAACACACAGAGAAGACAAGCTATCTATAGAAAACAATGATGGGTCCAGAAGAATACAGCAACGGTCCAGTAAGGGACTTGTACAGATAGGTATAAGGAGAATACTGGAAAAAAGTGGTGTAAAGAAAATGAGGAAATCACAATTAGTCTACGAGGCTGCAGTGCTACTGGAGACAAAGATTGAACGACTATAAAATCAAAATTTTTAATTTGAGATAAGATAGCTTCAATCATTTTCTATTGTATCATTAAAGAGATGGACATTTCTCTTATAAATCTCAGTGGTAAGTCAGAATTTTAAAAAAGAAAGAAGTCAAAGTGAAAAGTAGTAGACAACAATACAGGCACAAGATACTAATCTCGATAATACACATTATTAAGATAATAATAGATCTGAATAAAGCATAAAAATGGAAATAACATCTTAATTGAATCGACAAAAAGCGGCATAAGAATTGGAAGTTACAAAAATAGAAAACTAGAAAAAGCTAGAAGAAAACTTAGAAGAAAATAGAGAAAATTTTCTTCCAGAACAACTCACTGGCGAGATGACCTATAACTCTAAATGCAGTTTGAGTCGCAGTTCATGAAAATCCTTGCAAGTTATAACAAGAAATTTACTCAAGCTAACGTTTGGAGAGCTGTAACACAACTTATGATCTTTTACGGAGAGATACCCTAATATGCAGAAGCGGTAGCCAACAAAAGGGTGAAGTTGGTACTCCTCAAAAACAAATTTTGTCGTGTATCATCTGAAGTTGCCATATAAAGACATATGGATGAAATTGTTAAGGAACATTCCTGCTCAATTGCAATATTCATTACACTGCCGATGCTAGTTCTAAACGGCGAAGCAGTTAATTTAGGACTAAAATTAAGTAAAGAGATTCTAGCCGTAACCTGAAATTTTCCAAACGCCAACCTTGCGTTAACAGCCTGGTAACAAAAACTTAGAAGGAAGAGGAGAAGAATGAGCATATAGATACATTAGAAAAGAGGCGCCAAGGCAATTAATAAAGAAGAACAAAGTAAGATGAATATTTCAAGTTCAATGATGAAAGTTACAGCAGTTGAGATGCACAATAGGAAGAAATTCGATCAAATTATTTGAAATAGAAATCAATTTGAAGATATCGAAGATGTCTCCATGAAATACTCATTTATAATTAAAATTTGATTGACATACACAAGGAACGTTCGAAAACGTTTTGAGTAAGTTTTAAACGTGCAAAACGAACATCAAATTGCCCAACTTTTTTAATTGAGTTGTTTAATATGTTTATTAACACAACTAAAATATGTGCAAGAACATCCAGTTATATTGAACGAAACAATTTAGGACAATTGCGAAATGACCTTGTGGAAGACACCGTGGAAGGTTCTCTTCGGCTGCCGTTACGACAAAAATTAAAAAATTTCGGTAATGCTCGGCGGCCACGCGCGATGGAGGCAACTAGCCTTGTCGAGAGGGTTTCCTGTTTCAGCAATAGCCTTCTGAAACGTCTAATGAGACGTTGGAAGCGCGAGTTTCTTTCTCGCTTTCTAACTCCGCGCACGTGAAATCGCCGGTTTTAAAAGGAATCCGATGGAACCATAAAAAGAAATCGAGTCGCACCATAAATTAATTAATAAACAGGTGTTCTTTTTATAAGACCATAAAAATGCAAATAGCCGCGAAACCGCGAGTATGTCAATAAGGGACGAATTTCGAAACGAACCGAGATGAGGGAAGGACGGCGTGCGTCCGGCCTGGCGGTCGCGGCGCCCGTTTCAGGTGCTCGCGGGAGCCAGGATCGGCGTCGGCCTTGTCTCCTCCTAATTGTTTGATGATAAATATTTTGATATGTCTTGCACATACAAGGAGAAGTTTTATTAATGTCGAAATTACACGGGCCGTTGACAAACACGACGGGGAGAATTTATTGCTGCTGCCGCGGCGGCGGCTACGTGCCCGGCACAGGAGCTTTCGAGAGCCCGACGGATGTAGGTGTAGAAAAGGTCTACAGGCAGCCTGAGCCGAGCATGTAAATTATTTCTGTTAATTCATAAGGCATCACTTGAGCCGCCCAGATTGAAGCAGCCGCCCACCGGCCCTCGATCGGCCAGACCACGCTATTAAACAAACCTGTACGTATAATGCATTTAGGTAGCACTTCTTCGGCAACAATGGACACCTTAAGCCTACTGCCAGGACGACGCGGTTATTTAAATACACACACCCTATATGCTAAGCAGACCCCGTTCGGATGTTGAGCGTCGCGGATCCAGCGGTCTTGGCCGGCTTTGCTGCTCCACACGCCGCCAATTCGCATCGATCGTTGACGGACGTTCTGCCGTGCCCGTCTCGGAAAACTGCCTTAAACTCTTCACATTAGCGCTTGGCTGAACTGTCACTAGTATATTTTCCCATTTTAATTATGGAGCCATTTTAACCCATTCCAACTTTCAAACCCTAAAAAAATCTAATCTAATCAGAATTCACTAGATGCGCCATAGAAATCTACCTCGAGTAGTATTCGTTTAGGAAAAATTATGAAAGAAAACCATTAAGGCATAAATAGAATTTAGCGAACATTCTTCGCGTAGGAAAAACAGAAAAAGACTTTTTATTTTCACATTTTATAGATACTTTAATGGTTACAGAGTGGATAATTTAAATCGCTAAGCTATTTTTAGGTAGTGGATATGACAAGAACCTCGCCTACTTTCCAAGGGAAGCGATAAGATAACAATTTTCAGATAGGAAACTATGTTTCAGCTGTTCGCATTTCGATTTATGACATATATGACTGAGCTGTATATTATTTTACTTATACGCAAATTACTCACTTGACTTCCTAACCGAACCTTGTATACCACAACTAAAATAGAGGCTAACTTATTGACACCGCAATTGCGGTGCCCGACAACATGCCTTTGCAAGATCTTAATTTAATGATATTCAAATTACATAATAAATTAATGGACGAAATTATCATAAGTTAATGGCTGTTTATTAAGATAACCACTAAATTATAAAAATAAACAGCCAGGGTAATTTAAGTAATTGATACCTTTATGTGCCTAATAATCGTTTATAGTTCATTTAAATTTATATGCAACTAGCGCAGAATGTTTATTAACCGCAGGAAGCTAACTGATTCTAAGTGTTCGCGCGTGCATCAAATTAGAACCACCACGATAGACAATAATAAAAAACTAGCGTTTAAAATATTGAAAATCTTTTAGACAAATTTCAACTTAGCGACGGATAACAGAAATTCCCCATAACATTAGGTAACACAAGTTACTATTAAATTTCTTGTTACCCAGGGCTTCACTACATTAAAAAAACAAAGCCAAACCCAGTCAGAGCCCGAAACAAAACTACAGTACACTCGGCAACTGCCGATGAAAACAAAATTAATATGTTCAGATAGCCTCAATTAAAACATTAATAACATAATTGAATTAATTATATACACAGTTACAGGCGGTGGATTTGTAATCCCATTACGGCGCCCCGTGCGCAGATTTGAATACTTCAGCCGCGCTGGGCGTCTTACCCCCGATTGCCGGTTTTTTTGGAAAACCAAACTTGTGCATGCAGACGGATACTAAAGTAATTGTTCCGTTACAAATCAGCTTTTAATTGCGAACTATTAATTTGCCCGTATTAATTGCAATGCTTGCTGGACAGGGCAGTGAATGTGCCAGATATGTATCTAATTCTATCATAAATGCATTATCGGCAAAACTTTACGAGGGAAAAGTCGAGATATACCGCCGGACAATAAATTTGCTGCGCATGGAGTGGCATATACAGTTGCTTTTAGCTTTACCGAATAATTTCTAAAGCATCACACAGACTGTTTGAAAATACATATATAAACAGATGTTTGTCAATTTTTTATATTAGAAAAAAGTTACGAAAACACTTTCTAAGGGTTATACCAAGGAGTACAACTTGGTTATAACAGAGCAAGAATGCAAAACACAGAGTTGCTTTAAATGAAACTTGTATAAAGCTTATATTCACAAATTATTTATTACATAAAAAATCGTATTCCGCTACCGTTCGATTTAAAACCCCCGTCTTTTATTGTCTGTAAAAATTTTCAGAGAAGCTTCTTGGGTGGAAGGATTCTTTGTGTTCCAAAGCTATAGCTAAAATTCATCTGTAAAAAAGAGCGAATACTAGTGTAGAAATACATTTAGGTAATGTTTAGATACCCGAGTAGATGCAATTTCGTTTTATATTAAATATACACTATACCAAGCACGACAACCAGCGACGGCTTCTACTAGAGAGCATTGCAATAATTTTTCTCGAATTTGAATAATAAGCAAAAATCAAATACCCCAATACCTAAAATAATTAAATACTCCCAACTTTAATAATTAAAAAATTTATTATATCTATCAATATGAAATCAACTTGGCATTTCCTGATGACCCAAAATGTTAAAATATTTCTAACAATAATAAATTAGCACTAGTATTCGAGTATTCGCCCATCTCTTGTTATTCCTACTCGAATTTGATATTTTAAAATAACCAATGATGCGTAAATGAAAAACCAAGTAATGAGCACTTTACAATACCACCTACCCTCTTTTGACTATGCTTTTCAATATAGGATTCAGATAGACAATAAAAAAATACTAGCGCCGATGATCATGTAATATTAATCTAGATAAAAAGAACCGCAATATAGACATAAACTACTGGTAACATTTGGAATCAATCAACAAAAATTACCTTAACTAATAGATACTTCTATGTTGCACGTTAAGAGCTTGGACAGTAAACCTACAATAAGAAGGCTCTAAATATCTAGGACAATAAGATTGTTAGACATAATTTTGGTCTGATATTGAATAATAAAAGACAAAATCACTGAAGGTGAGAAATCCAAACTCAATAAAAAAAATTTGATGAAAGAGGCAGAATAAGTATCATAATAAATGTGTGAGTTGAAAAGGTCGCAAAATTTAAGATACAAAATATTGAGAAAACTTAAAGATGTTTAAAAGCATTATTCAAAGCTAAAAACGTATTCGTAGCATTTATTTTACACAACAGTGATTCTCAATTTATGAGATGTAACTATTTCTTGAGACAATATTTAAAAAAAACAAAATTCGGCGTTGAATATACGAAAAGACTGCATAACTCGGTTTTAATTATCTATTAAAAACAATTTTTAAATTTTGAACTATTGGCGTTGTTGGCCTTTTTACTTCAACTTACTGCAGTTAATTATAATTAGGTAAATTCTTCCAAAACAAAACTTCTTTCTTCTACAAGCAATTTAGTCGTACCAGATATTTTTAAAATTTTTTTACTCATCTTCAGCGAGTTTTAAGAATTCACGCATACTTTTGATCAATTTTTATCGGAATCATTTTCAAAATTTGCGTGGCGCAACTTTTTTTTTGTTTAAAAAACTAATTGCAATACACCATCCCAGAAAGTCGCATTTCACAGACCTTAAAGTAGGTTTAATTCCTAATTAAGTAGCCCTGCAATTTGAATAATTTAATCTGAAAAACCTTCAGTCAGTTAAAAAATAAGATAAGCAGATTGCTTTACATTTGGACAACATAATCTCGCAGAATTGAAGTTTCAACAGTTCAGTTTTGTGACCATTTGATTAAGTGTGTTGTGATTTACAAGCTGCGTCTCAATTTTCGCCAGTAAGCTTTTTGCTTTTAAATTTAACTTTAATGCTTTCTCAGTGCTCCAATGTTGTTTATACTTCGAACCACTGTTTATGATATTTGGGAATCGCTGAACACCAAAAAGCTTTGTTTTACCTGCAGATATTCGTCACGAAGAAGTGGTTCGGTCGTGATCTTGCAATTCGGTTGCGGTCTGACGTATTGAAATATTTATTTTTACCGATAAATTAGTCAAGGAAAGCTGTCAGCCATCTTTAACACACGAATTAATTTAAAAAAATCAGCTACAACCAGTTAGTTACGAATTGTAACAAAATGAAAAATTTTATGAAGTCTTTAGAACTGTCTTATCTCAGTTCGCATATTAATTAGAAGCTATTTGAAGATATTCACCAACCTTCCGATTATTTAAGACTTAAAATTTTTACAACGCGATTTTCTAGTGTGGTTTTCGAATTTCTTGAATTGAAGTTACATTTCAGGTCTCATACTCAATTATTATTACTATTCTTTTAGATATGTGTATATAGCGAGCAATGATATTTCACTAAAAAATGATTTAGGAAAGAGCAATAAACAAAAATTAATTACGAAATACAAAAGTGCAAGCAAGAGCAAAAGCAAAAAAATCAATTTTCATCAGGTGACACATCAATTCTAAAAAGGTATTATGTAATAGTGCATTCAATCACTAGATATCGCTTGAACAATAAAGCATACCAATACAAAATAAAAATTATAGAAATTATATATCTAGACAATATAAAGCAAATATTTAAGTTTTCACTAGAGATTCCTTTTCAAACTCTAAAAAACATTTTTGGGCAATTTACTTCGTATTATTTTCATCAATTTCATTGTACTTTAAATTTAACGGAGAATGTGGTATGCCATATTTCTGAAGTAAACTTTTCAGTGGTAAAAAACAAACAAAATAAGTATTTTGCAATTGAAATGCTGAAAATAATACAAATTTGGTTCTACAAACGTAAAGAATTGGGTAATTAATGAAAACCAAATGTAGGGAAAATTTCGGAAAGAAGCTTTCAAAGAGGTCAAAATCGCTAATGACAGTCATGATTCTAATAAGACTGTTCATCGTCTAGGTGCAATATCTATCACAAGAGACAGAAATCGTCAGTTTCCCCTGAATCTAATAACAAGTTCCTACATATATAAAAATAAAGTAGCGAAAAGTAATATTTCCAAAATAAAGGAATGAAAACGAATAACAACAAAATGGTGGAAGAAGAATTTCGTCTGGATAGTTGTGCAAGAACTATTGGACTGGAATGCTGAAGTTGTCTATGTGCAATAAGGCGGAGACAAGAAACGATAAACAAACTCGTAGTCAATTAAAGAGGAATTATGAATGTGGAGAGCGACAACAATGACGAATTTAATCCGCCGAGGTAGATCGTTATGTTTCACCGGGACGGAGACGCGCCTTTTGAAGCAATAGCGCCGCGCACCTATCCGAACTTCCACTTGAGATTAATTTGGATCGGCTGTAACTCACGTTCAGTCAAAACATTGGGATCGTGAGCGCCGAATCAAATAACCATATCTTATGGCAGGTAGTATATACATACAAGTTGGATGGCTGGATGTTCTATATCTCAGTCTGAGATAATTTATTGTAGACTGTACTTATTATACAATATGGCCTGGCCCAATCCTGCACCTGGCCGTTGGACGCCAGACTTGTCTATGCAGCTGGGGGCCATATTGTTGGTTATAATATATATAATATAATAAATCCCATTGTGCATCCTTAATACAGAGGGCGCGCACGTAACCGGAGCGGCGCGGCGGCCGCCGACTAATTGCCTCTTCTTCCTCTCCGCCTCGTTCTGGCTCACCTCTTCGCCATCGACACGTGCCAAATTCGAAAATACGTGTCAATTTTCGCGAGGAGCTCCCGGCCGGGCGGCAAACGTGCCGATCGGCGCGCTTTCGATGATTAATCGAAGCGCCGTTTGCTAGTCATGGTGGCGTTGCGGTATCCATGCAGACCGTCCTTCGGCTGCGAAGAAGGCCTTCTAATTGCGGACGCGAACAGAAGTTGCGCCGCTAAACTTCGGCAATTACGGCGCGAGCAGATGACAGTCGAGGCGCCGAACACATGGGCCGACTCCGACCGCAAGATCGCCGAAAAGGGCAGTCGGCGCAGGTACGAACAATGGTCTGTTCATGACCGAATCGACACATGTCCGATAACCAATTAGCGGCGATACCTTCCGCGTTTCGTGACAAACTCCGTAGGGCCGAAACTCCCTTGCGCTGCCTCGCACCCCAGCCCGGGCCGCCCTAAAGCTCGCGCTCCCGCTGCTGCGACTGTGGCCTCTATATCCATCAGCGCCATACGGCGTGATATGTTGACAAGCCAGCGATTTCAATTTTTAAATAACTCCTAGGAGAACATGCGATGCCGCAATCCTTTGTTCGTGGAAGGCGCGGAAGAAGACAATCTTCCAGATTAAGGATCAGGCAACGGCGCATTAATTAGGGAGAGAAAGGGGAGCGGAGTTAATTGTGCAGGCCCATCTTGTACAATAACTGCAGTTTACAAAAATGGTCCTCCGAATCCGAAAGCTAACATTTGGACCATAAATTTCTCCAACGGATGCATCTCAACCAGAAGACTGCGAGAAGCCCATAGCATATGCACATACCACTTGCGATTTTAAATTAGGTGTTAGTCGGAAAACAAATTAAAATCCCATCGTTTCGATCTACCACAACCATAACCAAACCAAACATAATTATTCTTTCCGAGATTAAACATTCACATGCAAAGCAGGATGGAGCGCCACTTAAAATAGCAAAGGTCCAGATTATTTCAGTTAAATTATAATAATTCCTATTGTGATAAGAAATGTACGGGGCTGCGAGCGTCAAATTCATTTTCTTATGTAATTGGGATTTTAAGGCGCCAATTTTTTTTTCGTTTCTTTGCTGATATCGCGCTTATTTCAAGGTTTTCATTTCAAGCTTGACAGATTAAGGTTGTGAAATGCGACTTTCTTAGAAAAGGGCATTAAGGGTAATTTCATTTTATTCTTAACGAAAAAAGTTGACAAACGCCCCGCTCACCTGCGCCCGTCGCAGATTCGACGATAACAAAACAAGGCGAGCTAATTGCCGGGAGAAGCCAAAACAATCGATGTTCTGAATGCAATAAATTAGAGCGCATTAGCATTAAACACAACAAAATAGGTAAGGCCTGATTAAAGGGACCCGCTAATAAATCATCGATAATAAGTTGCGCTAGAGCGCCGTTTAATGTATGCAGACGAGCAAACAGGGCTGCAGCGAGAACCGCCCGGGGTTGTTTAAAAACTTACAAAGCACCGGCGTGACAATTAAAATCAATTAGCATAGCAGCGCCGATTGTTTTGTTCGATCGCAACCTCTTCTCGAGGTGGTCGGCTTTCTGGTGACCACGCTGCAAGCCGCATAATTGCAGGACCGCGTACGCTCCCCGACACGCAAGACGCTTAAATGTTTGATTAAATGACAACTAAATCGTTGGCACAGCGTATAATTTGGTTGAATTATTTAAGCGGCGATTATAATAAAAACAGGTTTAAATTCTGCGCTCGTTTTGTTGTTTAGATATGGCAATTCGTTCAAAAATTGACGTCTAAATATCGTGCGCTCCCACTCGGCGCGTTTTCGGCAAGTCGGGACTTACGCTGAGAGACGGCCGGATGTGCTGGGAGCTTCCCATAAAGCCGAGAGAGGAATAGGGGTCCAGCGCGGGCCCGTAACTGGTGGAGGGCCCCCTCCTTGGGCCCGGAGAAGAACTTCTGCCACTGTTAGGCATCAGAAGCATCGGGGTGCAAGTCAGCATCGATGATCGAACCTCACTATCACTGCATTTCACCGCCACCACGCACCACTAGGGTCCATCAACTTCCAGCGAGTTCGCGCCAGCTGCCAATTAGGGTCTGCGCCGCCTACGGGCCGGATGTCCACCCGCACCTTGTCGGGCGCCAAAAACTTGCGCCCTCCACTAAGCGCCGGCAAAACACATGTCTTGTGTGTGTTTATGATTGATTCGGCAACCAGTTCAGAACGCGCGCCGCTGCAATCGCCGCAATGGTGAGCTATAGGACTAACCAATAGTTCCCCCTCCCGAGCGCACGGCTCGAGGAAATCCGAACGGAGGCGGTCAAAAACGAAATTTTTCTTTAAAATAGCCAGTTTTCCTAATTAGCCTCCCAATTAGACCGGGAGACAATTCGGGAGCGGCGCGGCCGGGGGCGCCGCGGCGTCACGTGCGATAGCGGCGGGCGGGCGGCGTTTCCATGTTTCCACGTTTCGGCGGCGCGTCATATGTTACGCCGTCTTGAGGTGGTCAGTACTCACTCCACCTGGCCGGGGCTGGAGGGACACAAGGGAGCCGAGGGAGGATCGCCTAGAAAAAGAAGTGCGCGGGAAGTAGGGGCCGCGTTCGTCTGAATATGCGAGCAGTTCATCGGATGTTTAGCGTTGCACGGAGACGTTACTAATTGTGCCGTAACGGCGAAACTGCGAAAGAGAGAGTAGTTCGAATCGATAAAATCGTCTGAGCACTTACTACTTCCATCATGAGGCTCGTGTTCGAAGTCGCTGGGAACTGTCTGTCGGTTAATGGAAGCGCGGCTGCGGGCATTTCTGTCGTCGTCCTTTCCTTCTGATTGGGCACCACGGGACTTCGGCTGCCTCCTTCTCCTGCAACAAGAGGACGTCGTGAGACGGCGGCAGCGGCTACCGGGCCGTCGTAAAGTGTCTCTGACGAGCACCGGAGCGGCATAAAGCGGCGCTAATTAAATTCGTCTTCGAGGCAGCGCGAGCCCATCCGCCGATAAATAACCATTTTAATGGAGTAATACGCACCCGAGTGTTTAGCAGATTGGTTAAACATTCAGCCCTCGGGCCGCGCGCCGCACACTATCATCGGCTATGCCAACCTGATTGCGAATGTTTACTTGCGAAATGGGCAGCCACGCACTAGGACGCGAATTAAATCTCGCCGACTCTGAAATTTTGAAATTGCGAAGACCCCGGAGTTCCAAAACTATTCCCGCTTATTAGTTTCGTGTTTTCTCACGATGTATAAACAGAGCCCAGCACGAAAAACTAAAAAAGAAACTTTGGCTGCGCTCGATTTTGAAATTGTTCAGTTATTAGAGTCGCTCGGTCTCGAGTTGCGATCCTTTAAAATTACAAAACAACGATGGGAGTTGCGTCAACAAACTCACCATTTCGCATAAGGCTGCCTAGCGCGGAAAATTGCATTTCGGGGGGCTTTTCATCCCCCAGTAGCAGGTGTGTTCGGGCTTTTACGTGGCACTTCGAGGCACCCAGGCGGGACTGTGGGCACCAGCCGCATGCACACGTATATGACCGTCAGTTCGGCACTGAGGGGTCAAGGGTCGCCTGGACGCCGGGCGTGTCACAGCGTCGCGACGGCCTATGGTCCCCGTGGCGACGCGCATGCGCCGGCTCGGGGGACAAGTGACAGTCGTCGCTGCAGTGACAATTTCGCGCGGCTCCGCCTCTGCGCGCCTTAACTGCGCTTTCCATTGTCCGCTTTTCCGGCCGATTGTCAACCGTCGCTGCGCCCTCCCTCTAGCAGGTTGATGCGTAACGGCGAAGACGCAAATTTGCGACAGCGCCTTCGTCAATGCATAAATCAAAAGATTGCCTCTCTTACATAGTTAGTTCAGTAGATAAGAAAACGAAAGATCAATAAGGCGAATAAAGTGCGAATAAAACGCTTTTTCCTTAAGTTTCAACGAAAAAAGCGTCGAACATATGCGTGTTGTACGTATATCTAAAATAATAAGAATTTATGAGGCTAAAGTTGTAATTACGCAACTCTCACAAGCTCCGCCAACAGCGCGATAATTGCCTAGGATATGTGAATATGATCCCGCAAATATATATCACCAACCCCCACCAGGTGGCATTACGGAGTAGGCGAAATAGGCGTATCTGCAGGTGACAAGCCACGGTCCGCCCAGCGCTTGCGCCTTTATTCGGGTGACATCCCCCCCACTCGGTGACATTGCGACAGGCGTACCCACCTGTGTCCCATTGGTCCCCGAACCACCAATACTGTTACAACTGAAAATGTTTTTGTGTTAATCTGAGCGTCCCCAGTCACCTGAGCGGCTAAATATTCCGGCGGACAGCCGGAGTTAGACGGCCGAGATGTCTCGGCAAGTTTTAATGCAACGCCGACGGCTCGATAGCCCAACATGCGACTTTGAAATTCAGATCCGAGGAGTAACGATCACCTCGGCGGCGGCCGTGTATGTTTTCCTTGCGCAGGATGCCGCGCTAACTAAGTAAGTCTGTTCATCTCCGCGTCACGGCAGCACTGCGGAGATCGAACTTTGACCTTTCGGGGCTCGCGAAACAATGGAACAAAACGGCGAGTTTTCACCAAAATGTCTTTTGTGGCGAGGCGCGCTACCCGCCGCTGCCCATTGTGCGTCCAAAAATGCGAAGATATAGAGCACCGGGCGTGTGCTCTATATTCGTAATAGAAAATTTATTATAATCACCGAAGTTATTTTTTTTTAAATATAAAAATCACTTCCGAGTGAATTGCAGTCCGTTCGCCCAAGCGCAAGCCGCGACATGCTACAATACATATGAAGTTGCCTATCTATTCCACAGAACTTCCAACTTGTGCCCCAGTTTTGCCGAGCATATCGCACGCCGAAGCTTTGCGCTTCAGGACACGGCGCGAACTCCCAGCCCTTTTCCGAGTTTGAATCGCAACATATGTATTATGGTCCTACGCGTGAATTGCACTCACCTATTACCCCCATAGTGCCCGCTCATGAACTGGTTTCCCCAGAAGACTCTTCCGGTTCTTTGGTATTGAGCTCGGTGCCACAGCCGCTGTGTTTTTTCACTCGGCTAACAAGTTGCGGTGCTCAAGTTTCACAATAATTAATCAATCACAAAGACGGCGGGATGGTGGATTTCACTAGCTCGCAACTCACATTTTTGTTGCCGGCGTGGATTTGCGGACTACCCGAGTTTGATTTTTTGCTTCTGCATCTGAAAGGTTATTTTGCTAGAGAAACGCACAATCGTAGGTGGATGGGTTGATGCGGCGGCCGTTAATTGTGTCGGACTTCTGAGCAAACTGCACCTAAGCGCGCTCGAGTGTCTCAAACTTGAGCGCCAGACAGTGCTCAAGCCGTCCTATTCACCGGTACGTGCGCGCGTCTCGCGCGGCGACAACCAGTGACAACCGCTCGACGCTCTTACTACGGCAGTCGGACTACCACTGAGAGCGTGGTTTGTCGCGCTGTCACAGAAGGCGTGCGTGCTTTCACTGTGTCATTGCGCACTTCCTAATTATCGCGCCTCGATTTAACCTTTTCTACGCGTTTTCCGTCGTCTCACCTGAGCGCCTTGCGCCCCTTGCGCAAGCTAGCGCCCATCGTGCTGCGGACAATCGACCATTGATAATTTCGTAAAAATGTGCGATTTATTACCTATCATATTCAATCTTGAACTTGCACTTTTCATATTTTCACTTTTTACGAGTTTTGTAATTTTTTAAATTATTAGGTTATTTTAAATTTTTTTAATGAAAATAAGTTTCAACTATCATTTTAAATCACATAGAGGAGGGAAGAATAAGTTGAAGAGGGTAAGACAAAATTCGGTTATTTCAGTCTATATAGAAAAATGTTTTAATTGAATTGTCACTGAAACTTTTATTGTGAAACTACGTCTTACCGAAACAATGTGTCCTCGTTACCTCAATCATGTCAATGTTCCACTGTGACATCATTCAATGACCTTCATTGAAAAAACGTCATAACTGAAAAAATTAGAAAAACAAAATTGTAATTTTTTTGACAGTACAAAATCCATTGCAGATGAATACTTAAATGATTTGTCATTATTTATCACAGTTGTGCCCCACCTGAAAAATAGTTTTTTTTTAGTTGTGCCATTGTTTTCGTTTCTGGTTATTCACAAGTGGTGTGTAAATAATGCACTCCAATACAATATTATGTCAAACATAATATTACTATATTTTAAAAAAATGACAATATTTAAGTTCAAATTTGGAGCATCACATTTTAAACTATAGACTACATAATCAGTGAAAATACTACACAAAGAAATCAAGTTTTAACTAAAAATTAAAAAAATTATCAAAACTATTGCTGAAATAAATACTTATAAAAAGGGGCATAGAATTTTGGAATGCGGTTGTGGCTCAACAAACCCGTGTGGAGTTGGTGTATCTCTCATCGGGCGCGTCCTCGGGTGGTGGATAGGGGAATGCCTCCCAGATATGGGTGGTACCGGGGAAATTTAATACCCGGCGCGAACCAAAAACACCCGGAGAAGGTCACTCTGTCATCAAACCCTGGCACAGACTTCTCAACTCTACGATAAGCAGAGGTTGTGAAAAGAGCTGTGGGCTTAGACTGAAGCATACGGATGGAATGCCGGCGGAGGAACTTCAAATAAGTCAAGGGCGGCGTTCGAAGTCTTTCTGAAAGATTACAGCCTTGGCGTCAGGTGGCAACCGAGCGTAAAACACACATAGCCAAACATCTCCTTCTGGTCTAATGAAAGCACAAATAAGGAAAAAAGATATAAGAACTAGAGCGTCCTTCTCAAGCGACGGTAATCGGAATCAAGGTGCTCAAAATGATAGGGGGTCTCTCACAAGCGACGATTGTAGACGCAACGTTACTAATGTACGCATAGCTACTTGGAACATTGGTTTTCTGACTGAAGAATTGCCAGAAGTACTCCACAGACGTAATATGAACATATGTTGTTTACAAGAACTAGAATGGAAAGGGTCTAAATCCAGGGATATCGGTATGGGTTACCAACTAGTGTACCATGGTTCAACAAACTCTCGCAATGGCGTAGGAATAGTCTTAGACGAAAAATTTAAACTTGCACTTGTTAAATAACCCTGCTTAAATATAATAGCTACATATGTCGCGCAATCTGAGTGCACAACAGATGAAAAGAAAAACTTTTGGGAGGATTTACAAGATGCCCTATAAAGTATATCGTTATCTGAAAATAAAATTATGACCGTAGATGTTTATTATAGCCGGTAGATTCAACAATCCATAGAAACCACGGATATGGGTCTCTAAATAGCCAAGGAGAGGATACCCTGAAAATAGTTAACATCTTTGATATGCCAATTATTAACACGTATTTTAAGAAAAAAGATGATCTTATTACATATAAAAGCGGTGTATCTGCTACCCAAATACATTACATTATATGTAACAGATCTATACGAAGTTTCAAAGACTATAAAGTAATCCTGGGCGAATCACTCACTGCACAGCACCGATTGCTTATAGCATGCCTGAAAATACCCTTCTGGAACAACAAAACTTGCAAAAGCAAACTTATAAAACGTATAAAATAGTATAATCTACCAAAAAGGATCGACACTGATTGGTGAGGTAAATAAATATTTGGAAACATATGATAGGAACAAAGATGTAAATGTTAGGTATATGGAATGATTGTTGCTTGCACCACATTTCAAATGCTTGTAACTTGTTTAAATGCTTGTAACTTGTCCAAATGATTCTTCTTAGGTGTCCAAGTCTCTACTCCATAAACCAAGACGGTAAACACATAATAGTGAAACATTCGCATCCGCAGCCGAATGTTGTTCCCATTACAGAACAATTTCTTTAATTTTATAAAACAACTTCTGGCTATTTCTATTCGAGTCTTTATCTCCACTCTTTGATCAACTGTTTGTTCCAGCCAAGTTCTAAGGTATTTCTATGTCTGTACCCGTTCTATTAAGATATTCGCGACTCTTAAATTTGTTTGATTTTGATTCTGCGGAGACTTTGTAATTATCATCTATTTGGTGATATTGAAGTTTATATTCAGTCCGTGATCGTTACAATGATCATTTATTTTTTCAAGCAAATGTTATATAAATCAGTAAGGTTGCTTGCTAACAGGACTGTATCATCTTCATATCTTACATTATTGACTGTTTCACCATTTATAATAATTTCTGCAGTTCGTTCATCAAAGGCTTCTTTGAAGATGGCTTTGCTGTAGATGTTAAACACAAGCGGAGATAATATACAACTCTATCTCACTCCACGACATATCTTAATTTCATTGGTTTCTTCGCCGTCTACTTTCACACTGGCACTCTATCCCCAATATAAGTTACTAATTATTCTCACATCTCTCCAATTTATATCCTTCATAAGGAGAAGTTGTAGTTTATCATGTTGCAACTTGTCGAATCCTTTTTAGAATTGCTAAAACAAGTATACATATCTTGATTTATATCCAGGCAACGTTGTAAAGAAACATTAACCCCAAAAAGAGCTTCCTGCATTCCAAGGCCTGCTCGGAAACCAAAATGAGTATTATTTATATTTTCTTACAATTTTTTTTTATAAATTCTCTTATGAATAATTTTTAAGAACAGTTTTAAAGTATAGCTCATGAGTGTAATGGTTTGGTAGTCTGAGCAATATTTTGTGTTAACTCTCAGCGGTTTAGGAATTAAACCAATATCATAAATAGTGAATATCTAATACTTCATTATCAAAAAGTTTTATAAGTTCTGTAGGTATCCCGTCAGGGCCTACAATTACTAAAATATCCTGTGTTATCCGAGGCTTTTTATTCGTCTCTTTTATCTTGTTCCATTTTCCGTCGATATTGACTTCGTCTTTTTGTAATTTATTGTCTTTTTTTCTTTTATTATTGTTTGTTGAACTGTATCATGTATTCTGGGTTCTTTTAAACGTCTAGCATCTATATAGTCGTTTTGGCGTCTTACTAACTTTTTCATCCTCGCTGTAACTTTTGCTATTACGGAGTTATACTCACTATGAACGTCAGCACCAGGATATGTTTTCGTAGATTTAATTATATAATCTATTTGATTTCTATTTTCCTTGGTTTATCAGCTGAAGGCTTCCATGTATACAGTCTATGAACAGGAAGTTTAAAAATGTTTTGTAGCCACAAGGTCTTTGTTTTGTTAAAACTATATCAAGCGAACTTTTCTTTCATTGACATCTCGTAAATCGAATTTTCCGACACTTTGGAGTTTCTAATTTTCGCATTAAAATCTTCCATCACAATCTTAATATTTTTTTGTTGGATGCTTCTGAAGATCTCTTCCAACTGCGCATAAAATTCTTCGCATTCTTCATTTACATTAATTCATTTACCTTAATCTATGTGTTCTCTTTTAGTCTGCGCCCTCAGATAGTGGCTTTTAATTAGAGGTATTGACTTGATATGATTTTTCACATCATTTTTAATTGACTCTTCAAATCGTTTGTGATTTTCATGACAACCTCAAAGGTCTTTTTCAGTAAAACCATCCACAGCTTTTGCAATTACTGTCTTAATTGATCTATCGTTAATATCTAGAGCAGCTTTAAAGAAAAATTTTCATACCCCGGTTTGTTGGCCAACTATTTCAAAATATAATGCATGGTTGAGAGATTTGGTACTTAATGAAAGAAGATTTCACTTTGTGTATGTGCTTTGCAATAAACTCACGTTGCCTCATTAGGTTCTGTAAGTTTCAATATTTTTTAAACATCTGTTAAATTTTTTGAACAATTTGACTCGAACATTTCACTTGTGCACTTTTCATTACACAGCGGACGCAATAGTTTTCCGTTCACTGTAGTACTAACTCTATTCGTGTACTCAAACAGCATTTCAGATACAGATTCAGAATTTCATTCTGTCTCTGACAAACTTCAATCAGCTAAAGCATTCTCAGTTTATTTATGATACGCTTTTGCCCCAGCTGCTTTACCAATTTTCCCTCTCACATTTTCTGTGTCTGGTATTTCCATAGTGTACTCATTAAAATTATTTTGAGAGCCACTTCATCATGGTAAGTTTCTACATTAATTTGGATTTTCTCATTACGTATTTGCTTTGGCACATCGTATTCTTCACTTTCTACATCCATTGGTGTTTCAGCATTCTAAGCTTGACTTGTATCCACCCTAATTTCTGCACTAATATTAGTCTTTTTGATCTGAGTCATTTTTGCAACTTCACATTTCTTTTTAATTTCCTTCAGATGAGCTTTTAAAATAGCTTCGACCATCTTTTTTGATCTTTCATCGCCATTTTTATATTCAAACCAAAAGAAAAATTAAAACACAAAACCAAAGTTCAGCGTCATAACTTAAAATGATTGATTACTAAAAAAAGTATTCGTTTTGTAAACCAAGCATTCGCCTCATTTGGAGATATAGGGACACATTTTAGTTATGATGATGAAAAACAGGTCTTACTTACCTTCTGGTAGTAAACTGTCACAACTCCAAATCTTTTTGCCTTGTGCCGTTGTTTAACTTAGGTCGCAAAGAACTACACTGTATTAAATCATAAGTGACAATGTTCCACTGATGCACATGTCAAGGATGACTTAAAAGTGCATCACTTCTGTAGTTTTCTGCAGGTACCTTAAGTAGGTCTAACTCGAAATAGCATTTTTAGTTCTAACGTTGTTCTTTTAGTGTTTTATATTGTACGTTCATAGTGTATAATTTATATTTATAAATACATACATACGTTAAATAGTAGAG
The DNA here is from genome assembly GCA_036346155.1 of Sinelater perroti. Taxonomy (NCBI): domain Eukaryota; kingdom Metazoa; phylum Arthropoda; class Insecta; order Coleoptera; family Elateridae; genus Sinelater; species Sinelater perroti. The sequence goes on along the minus strand of JARFIY010000346.1, from coordinate 579,298 downwards.
GTACGGTGTTATACGAGTGTTTTCGCATACTTCGCATCTTGTTAGAGCGAAACCGTGTTGTAGGATACCATGCTATAGGAGTGTCACCTATATGTAACAGCAATACATTTTTTTGAAAATATGTAATGTGCCCAATTCTAAGATTAATAAACATTTTTAGTTTGACTTAAGTTATTACATTACTTGAAACTGGCTTTTCCATCGATTTATTCTAGCTTCTAACATATTTTGTTCACTACACTATATACAAGGTCACAAGCTTTGGTCATCTTGAGCCGTCGCACTAGACGTTGATTGTTTATAAGTTGAAGCCCCTCGACGTTTAGGTTTTTATGAAAATTCTGTTCATAACTCTTGGCAACTTTCTCGATTTTTTATTTGAGTCTGGTTTTCTATAAAGATCTTCATTATGAACATATTTATCAAGGAACATTTACAATGTTCCTTAGTACTTGGTTTTGGAATACTTGGAGATAATCATAGTTGCTTTCTTTTTCTACTATTGTAAAAATCCGTTTTCTTTGATTAATTTGTCTAAAAATTATTTATAATTTTATTAGTTGTTAGTTATATAATTATATAGATTAACCTTGTACTCAATTAATCTACATAATTGACAGTTTACTGTATTGTATTTTCCAATTGAAAGCACTGTCATTTTAGGTCTTTTACATTCTTTTAGAATTTTTCTTACCATGTAATTATTTTTGACATAAAATGGTAAGAGTTACCAGTGGAGTTAATGAGTTAGTTTCTTATAAATAATTAATTTTTTGAGATGTGTCCATCTGTTATGAGTTTATTGTCAGAGGATGCAGCTCGTGTGCTTGTATCCATAACATTTTTGAGCACCATTATCCATATTGCTTTATGTAGGTATTGTTGGAACATCACATACACATTTTTTAACAAATTACTATTATAGGTGTGTCACTAAACTTCACACCCAGATTCAATTTTATTTTAGTACATAATTCAAGTTACGCCAAAAGCTAAATGGTCTGACTTATTTTTTGGATCATTGAGGCAATAAGTTGATATTATAATTTTTATTTTGTATTGTAGTTATTTTGTAGCCTTATTCCTATTATGTACGTTTGATATTTCTGTTTTTCTTGAATCAAGCCTTCTTATTTTTAGGTATGATAGTTTTGATAGAGAGTCCACTGATGCGACTTTCGTTGGTCAAAGTTTTATTATTTACCTAAACTTTTATGTAAAATAATAGAAGTGAAGAAGAGATGTAGGGTACAAGAATTCTGTATCTGTCAACCGTTGCATTACAGCAAAATGCATGTTTTCTTGAGAATTAGAGCTTCCGTCAAATTTTCGGACATAGTGGCTGGACGTCTGACGAGTTTTAGGCAGTTCTCAGCTGTTTTTTTTATTAGTACTAGGGATGAGAATTTCTAATTAGTATCATTTTACAAATCTGCATCTTCGTCAGACTTTTTAGAGCTATCTTACTTTCTTTTATTGGACATAGACGTTGATGTAATAAGCGTAAAGCTTTTCTCCTCTTTTCTTTTTGATTTTTATTTTTTGGAAGAGAAATCGTATCTTTGAGAATTTTTTGTATAGTTTTAATAGATTTGTATCTTCTGATTCATTTAAATATGATAATTAAGCGCCAGTATGGTTTCGCGCTTGGGGCACTTGATTGCGGTGGATAAGGACTAGGGCTCAATTCTGGGCGTATCCTGGAAGTACCTGTGAACACGGGGTAATACATCTACATCCTCTGTATCAGAGATGGTGTTCAACGACCGGCCAATAAGGGAAAAACACAAGTGAGCGTTAACTTCTCAGGTTTACGGTTTTCCTACTCAAGAAGAATTGTCATCAGGAAAATATGAATATCTAACAAAATTAATGTATGGAAACCTCGTGTGACCTTTTTGATTGATACAGTTCTCTTAGACCACTTTGAAAAATTTAACTGTTATAATAGGACTAGCATGGAAAGTTAAAGTTTTTAATTGGTGAAAACAATTTAATTTAATAGCTATGCGGAAAATTGCATCGTTAACTAAAAGAATTCCTATTTTTCCATTTTGATATTGCTTTATTGGGTTTCATTATGTTTGTATATGTTGACAGCACTATTTGTATCATGAAAGGTCATAGTATGTAGTGCGTATTAGGATTTCATTATATCACGTTTTCCTTAAATAGTGTTTTAAAGATTGGACCACAAATAGATCGATTTATTAATGTACATTTCAAGATAATAGGTTAAATAGAAGAAAATCTAAAAAATAGCAACTGCCATTTATTAAATGAACTTGAGACAAAATCATCTCGTGTTATACAGAAATATATGTCATCAACTGATTAGAAAGTAATAGTATCACATAATAAATGTGATAACAGGTGAATAGTCAGGTGTAAAGTTTTCTATATATTCAACTTATCTTAAGATACCAACATGGTTTTCTTTATCTAGATATTTTGATAACCCTTAAGTTCATTGTAAAGGTTGATCATCAACAAGTTTTCATCCATCATTAATTTTTAACCGTTTATTATATGATATCCATTTAAAAGTTGCCCGATTCTAAATTTGATTTATTAGATTTATTCAGTACACTTTTATCGGCTTGGAAAAAGATATAGAAACAGTCGATATAAATGCAGCAAAGATTTTTTAATTGTAATGTGTGTCAAGGTAATTAATCAACTGATCACACTGAAGCTCATTTAATTTGAACAAATATCCGCTATAATCTTTTACTGCAGAAGTATTTAAGTATGTTATCTTAATATTTAAAGATAATATTCTTTGTAGGAAAATATAAGTTAGTTCTCTATGCTGAAGAAGTGGAATTTTTTGATGTATAATTATATAAGTATTCAGAACTAACTCTGGAGCAAGTGCGATTAAGACAAATTAAAGAATATATTTAAAATACAATATATGTCCGGAAAGTAATGAGATTAATTCTCGAAAATTTGTATATATTATATATTCTTTAAAATAATTAATATTATTTGACCCTAGAAACCAAAAAAAAAAAAAACAATCGGAAAAGGTAGATTTGAGTTGTAGGGAGGTTGGGGCAGCGCTGCCAGAAACTCATCAGCAGGGACACATGGCACGAATTTAGCACAATATTTCTTGCACAATAAATTTTGAAAGACCAAATTTGTCAGCTACTAATCTAACACTGAGACATCGATCAGAGTCCTCACCTTAGCCACATTGTTCGAAGTGTGAGATGTTGATTGGTGCCCTGCGTGTTGCTCATCCTCATCCTCATCTTTCCATCTCTGAACGCTTTGTGCCACCTGAACACTTGTGATTTCGACAAAGCGCCCTTCCTTTAGTATTTTTTTATTATAGCAAGCATTTTCTAACATTCTTCATCAATCTTCAGGTCTAAAAACTACCCCCCTCCCCCTCGACTCTTTTGCTTGGACTAAGAAAATCAGACTCATTACTTTCCGGATGTATCTTGTACAATTATTTGCTCCCTGTAAAATTTATGCATCTGGAAAAACAAACAATTAAGCTTTTCCGTATAATGGATGTATTTGCAACTTGACAAAATTGTTATTCTTTTTCAGATCTCAAAATATTCTGTCAATTTTTTAAATTATAGGTCGTATAAAGAAGGTCACCGCTGACTTTTTTCAACTTCTTATAGAGGTAATTCTTCCAAATAATTTGCTTTTTATTTTATTGCTTTGATTTGACTTTACACTTTTCTATTTTTGTTAATTTGTCGCTCTTTTATTCCTCTTCTATTTCACCATAAATAAGTTTGTAGCTATCATTTTAATTATTCTACTTGTGACTATTTTTTGTCGTTTTCTTCATAAGTAATTTGTGAATACTCTTTTCTTCTAGCTTGTTATACTAGTTTCGTTGTTTGACTTTGTATCTAATTGTTTTATATTATTTCTTACGTTTTATAAAAAATTGTTTCTTTTTGTTATAATAGCCTACGATGTAATTGTATCATTATGGTAATTTTCAACTTTTATCATTTAACGTTGATCAAAGTTATCCTTTTTGGTTAATTTTACGTATTTTTTATGAGTTGAATGTTAAACTTTCTATGTAGTTAATTGTTACTTAGAAAACAGTTGCTATACTGTATTAGATCACGATTTATAGCGACAATTTCCTTTCTTACGAATTTCAGGTATCTCTCCATCGTTATCATTTAAATTAAGATGGCAATTCTTATTTCAATTGGTGTAGAATTGTATATTTCTATAGCTTTATTTTTGTTTTGTTTTTTTGGAAATTTTATTGCATGGTAATTTTCTGTTTTTTCTTCCTGGGTTAAATATGCAGTGTTGCTTACGAACTTAGCTAAAATCTTTGAGTAATTTTTGATGCCATGGATATATGTACGTAAAGGTTATTCAGTAGACGACCGCACGCACTGTCTTGAAATTTCCAAAAGTTGAGCTACTTTGTGAAAATGTATTTTTTTGAAAGTGTAGCTAACATATTTACTTTTAGGAATAACAGGATATAGAGCAAATTTGGAAAGTCTTAAACGAACTATTAAAAATACTTTATAGGACTTTGTGAAATACCTTTTAAGTATATCGTATTTATTTGTTCTTATTCTGTGCTGATTTATTATTTCTTCGTTGATCATGGTAATTTATAATCCATCTGGGGTTATTAACTTTCAAAAGCTTGTAAGGCGTAGATGAAAGTTAATGCGATCACGATCCCGTCTGTCTGTCGACACGATATCTCCGGAACTACTTGACCAATTCACTTCATATTTGGTCAGTAGATACCTTAGATCGGCATCTTCCTCGGTATTTCAGACTTGTAGTTCTCATTTTATACGAGATACGGCGGTCACACGGGGGTCACACGGTCACATGCATGACGCTTCGCTTTCGAAAGTTGCCTTTCTGCGTTTTACAGCAGTCTTGTTTCTATATATTTTTTTACATTATGCTGTATTTAATGTTTTTGATTTAGTGACTTATAATTTCATTTAAAATTTTATAGTTTAACCTAAATGTGATGAAGGCAGGATTGGTAGATTACCAACAATGACGACTGAAAATAACATCGAAAGAATTCAAAAACATTATTAATAAAGTTAATCAGAAACGCACCAGAAGAGCTCGAAATCAAAAGAACATATCTTCTTCGGATCATCAGACAGGAATTAAAACATTTCGCTTCATTAGCCTTTGAGTAACAGAACAATTGAAAATTGATATCTATTTGCCATTATTTTGATACCGATGATTGAATCAAAGCAAATCGATTATAAGAAGATATGGTTTCCAAGAGAGTGTCACTATGAATTAGAAGAATTTGTGAACATCCATAATTACTGTATGGGGCTCGCCAAAATTAGAAGTCATAATAATGCGCTCTTTATGCTCGAAACGGATTATGGTTTGTTGTGCCATCAGTTACTTTGATATTGTTGACCAACACAATTACTAGTTAGTTGCATAAAGAAATTATTTATATAATAAACGAAAAATTATATTTGTTCTGTGAAATCCTATATACATTATTATGATAAAGAGCGGAGCATGCAGATCTTAAAAATACTGAACGAAAACACCGGGAGCTGGAAAAATGAAGTGCTGTAAAATACAGCAGTGATATTTTTGCCTCTGTTGCCCGAAGTCAATTTTCCGACTTGACGCTTTCTTTTGACAGACAGAATTTTCACGTTTCGTGCACATATAACACACCCGTCTCGTTAAATTAAAATATTTGACGGCTAGCAGAAAGAGAGTTGACTTCTGCAGTTTTATTACAAGACAAAAGGCTGGATTTGCTTTAATGCTGAAATTGTTGAATTTGTTAGCGTGGAAATGACTTCACATAAGCGAATGGTACAACAAATTTAGCTACCCGAACAAAAATATTGTCTGTTAACAAAACAAATATTCTACAATAAGTTCTTCACTAATTTATAGCAATTTTATTATAGAAAAATAATTGTTTTATATTTTAGTGTTACAGTAAACAGTTCTGAGTTCAGATGAGAACATGAACTTTAAATTCACTTAATTACAACACGCCATTTTATGGTAAAAATATTTATTTGATTTAGACAATTATTATATATAGCATTGGGCAAAAGTTCGTCTCCGATTTTACTTGGGGCAGAAACATTGCTGCATGGCGGCACTGGTATTTGTTTTATAGTCATTCGCGTACCGAAAGAAAGGCGGTTGCATGATAAGTTATTGTAGTGTCAGACGCCGTCATGGTAAGTCTATTTGTGCATAATTTTTTTTAAATGGAGAACAAAAAGCTGCATTTATATTACCTTATGTTATATGATTTTTGAAAGGAAGTGAGTATTGAAATCGCAACAGAAATTAAATTTGCGTGAAAGCTTGATTTTACGGATAACAATAATTTTTCTTTTTGAAGACTGAAAAATATAGTATATTTTGTACAACATAGTATAACGATAAATATTAAGTACTGGAACTGGTTCTGTTTAGGAGAATTGTAAAGAAATTATTTTTTTTCGAGCTTCTTCCACTTAACAAAACGATCACAACAAACAAGTTTGTGAGTAAATTTACCAAGCTCAATGTGTAAATTGACGAAAAATGTCTAGGTTTGACTGATCAAAAAGAAGTCGTCCTACATTACGACAAACCGAAGAAGTTCAACTGTTAAATTCTTAAGCAATTACCATATTCTTTAAACCTTTATGTTTTTATCTGTTCTAGTCTCTACAAATTGTTTTGAATGGCACATTTTACACAATTTATACGAAGGAGGGATCCACAAGCTTGTTAAACTCCATTGTACAGGGTGGCCAATATATAGCTAACCGATTTGAATTTCTTTCCATTTTAAATATAATTACTGTCGAAAGTTGTGATTTGTAGAGAACATATTGCAAATTGATCATAGAACGTTTTATGTTTTATTAGAATAATTCATCGATGATTGCTATTTTATGAAAATTAAGGTCAGCTGGCGGAAAACTTTGATATTCCGAGACCTGGCCTTGTTATAATATTGAAAGGGTTCGATAAAGTGTGCAAGAAGATCCCAACACCTCTAACAGGCATTTCTTTTAAAAAATAGCCATTCGTCGAACATATTCAGCAAAAATTTGGCTCAATAACTTTACCCTGGAGACCATAAAAAAAACTTGTGAGTACAGTAATGCAATACTAAAACTTAGCGTTAAAGATTAACCTTTTTTTGAAAACTCATAATGAGGGATGGAGAGAGGAAAAGCCTCGTGTTATCTACGACTGTTACTGTTACTAAGTGGGGTCGCAGTTTGGTGCAGAAATTGTTATTGTTACTGAGGAGAGCTATCGTAACATGATAAAGAACTTTTTGGTCGTTCAAACTGAAGAACATAATTTAAGAATTATGTGGATACAGCAAAATAGTGCAACATGTCACTTAGCAAGAGAGACGATGAATATCATAAGATTAATATTTTCAAGACGTTTAATCTTCTGTTTTGTTAATGTGTTTTGGCTCTTCAGATCACTAGATTTAGCTGCTTTTGATTTTTTTTCAATATGGAGGAAAAACTCAAAACATTTTTAAAATATGTATAGGGTTTAATCAAATAAAAACAAGTAACAGTCTCTGCGTTTGATTTTTTAAGCTTTGTGATTAGACAAAATATTTTGACAGCTAACAAATTATAAATAAAAATAATGGATTGGTAAAAACAAAAAAGGATGACGAATGGAACGGATACAAATATGCATAAGCAAGAGTACGTTTTTTTTATAATTGAAGAATCCCATTGAAAAAGAGGGATCACTTTAGGAACTATTGTTATATTTTTTTGAGTTAGGATAATTAAGCGATTATAAAAATAAAACGACCACACGACAGTAAATAATTCGCGTAGATTAGCAGCCAATTTCCTGTTCTTTCGAATTAGTTTTTGCCTACACATAAAGCCCAGTCAAAATTTTAAAGTTGCTCAAATCACATTAGGTGAATTTTTAAAAAGTTGAAAACAATTTTGACACAAGGAGTTACAGCTGAAATTAACTTATAATGAAACAAACATCAGTTAAGTCGAATTCGAACCGTTCACACGCTTTTTGATCAGTACAGCTACCCTTGTATAAAAAGTGGATGAATAGAGCGTGCCGATGCTTAGCTGTTGTGTCATTCCTTGGCTAGATAATCCGACGGCTGATTAAGCTGATTGAAGTGTGGTCATTAGTGGAAAAAGCGCCCGCTTAATACATCCTAGTCTGTCGCCTTCGGTGCGATTTGGTATGTCAATGATGCAGTTAGCTCGCCCAAAATCCTTTGTTCGGTAACGTCTGCGACAAACGTTTTATCTCGGAACTTAACATTTTGCACTAATAAAATTCTGGAATAAATGTTAAATTTTACAATAATGGTTTTATAATTTACAATAAACATTCAGTGAATTAAAATAAAATTGCGACAGTTTATTGTATACATTTAATAGGTTGTTGTTCAGTTACATACAGAGTGTTTCAAAAATTTATCTAAACATGGAATAATAATCCGTTGGTTAACGAGTCGGAAAGTTGTTTAGTGATGAAGAGATGGAGCATTTTCCCACTACTATTGATGCGAGATGGCATTGTATTTTCTGGGCGTTTCCAAAACCTCACTCCAATGGACTTTTTTATGGGGCTCCAAGGTAAAGTTTACCTCACAAAACCAGCAACAATTGATGAGCTGAAAGAAGAAATTAAAAGACAATGCTTTTCGAGTTCTCAGAATGATTTTATTGTATTTTCGTAGAACATAACTGCTCCTATATACTTTCTTTAAACTAATTGTAGATTAACTAGTTTTGACCATTATTACGTAATTTGGTTAATTTTCTTGTTATTCTAAAAATTTACTTACTCAATAGTTTCTGAACTCCGACCACGGCGTTATAACTCGAGAACCAACAACACGATGCACCATAACACTGGCTCTGGAGGCCTTCGCATCTATTTACTTGTCATCCTTCTAACTGGTTATCTGGTAGGAAACTAAAACATAGTAAGTCTTAATATCCCATATCTTTTTTGATTACCTTCCACAATATGGATACATCTACAATTGTTAGTGATAAAGTAATGAGAAAATAGATTTGATGCTCCATTTTCGGAAAGATCACCATACTGTGTAACATTCTTTTAATTTATAACCACCTTTTTTAATTACAGCAATAACGATTAGCTTTCTTAACAAGTCTCTAATATTTTTTTTTATAGTTGTGTCGGGATCTTTATATTACTTTTTTTATTCCACTTTACATATTTCTCATTATTAAAGGAAATTTTTTGCGGTTTATTGGTGTTGTGCCAGTTTTATACACCTTTCACTCTTTCACTAAAAATATTAAATCCTATCAATTTATTTTAAGTTTATTAGATTCTGAATCATGAGGATAACTTGCATCAATAAATCTGCATCAAATTTGGGACAAGATTTGATGCAGATTTGTTGGAACGTTTGTTTGCCAAAGGATGTAATAAATGCAGTACGAATAAAATAATGCTACAAACAGTCCAGACATAGGTGGGAATCTGATAAATCTGATCCACGTTTTAGAAGATAAAGAGAACACCAGAAAATGATAGACTTGTACAGACTACAATTAACAAGGATTAGCGACTAACAATTGGAGAACTAGACCAGCCGAGGATTCTTAGAAATAAAGTGTGCAAATTTTGACGGAAAATTTTCAAATGAATAGCAACATTTGTTAATTTAAATTAACATATGTTAATGAGTTGTTTCAGATTGCTACTGGTTAACCAAATTTTTTCAAAAATGTTATAACCGAAGGAAAATGGAAGTCTTCTGGTTCGTCAGAAGTGTGAGATCACAAAGTGCTTACTTTGAACGTGATTGGCGTTACGTACCAGGTTTTTTTATTTTGTAAATATATCGATTTTGTTATTAATTTTTTATATTATATGGCTCTGTACTTTCGGATCACGTATTTTGCCTCAAGTGTTATTTAAGACGATGACAATGTGTTTCAATACTAAGCAGCCCTTAAATTTGTACAGGACCTAATTGCTGACTCAAGGGGCATTTAAAAAATTGTTAACATAAAGAACAATATATTAGAGCTTTCTCGGGTCCCAAGGAATCACAGACCCAGGGAATTCTGTTCATACTCCTTACAAGGTCCACTTTCTGGTAGAGATCTTCCAATTCTATATTAGTTCCTTTACTCTTCTACCCTTATTCGCGTTAGTTGATTACCATATAAAATAATATTGTGCAATAAACATATATTGAGGGAAAATAATGGATTTTCTGCTCGTGTCTGTTTATAGTTAGTTCTGATACTTTGTTCTTTTACCTTTTTTCTTATTTTCTTTATACATTTTTCAGTTTTCAGTACCATAGCTTTTTTTTAGTGAAATTAGCGAAAAGTGCTCATAAAGTGTTTTGATTGTAGTGTATTTCGTAATTTATTATATTAGAAATTTTATAACCTGCTTCTTTTAGACATAGTTTGATAGCACATTCTTTTTCAGTTGTCTTCTTTTAATGGTTTTGCTAGTTTTATTTGCTAACATTTTTCTATAGAAGGTTGTTTAGATATTTAGAACAGATAAAGCCAAACAGTAATCTTAAATTACAGTATTTTTTAACTAGTGCTTGAATTTAGCGAAAATACATTTTTTTACTACTGTAGCCTTTTTCACTTCATACTCGGCGCTGGATATCCTGTCACCTAGTACCTTTTTGATAATCACTTAACGTTAGGTCTAGTGGATGTAGTAGCTGTGATAGGTACTCCAGATAAAGTGCGGTAACTTTTTGTATTGTTACATAGGCTGTAACCCTTCGCCATCTTTCTGGAATTCATTTTCAGTGGCTATATAACATAAAAAAATCATTGCATCAGTGTTCACAAATATTTAGATAGTTTGGTATCCATTCAACGTTGTAAATGATATGGTATGCAGAACCGCAACTGACGCCGCTTTGTTAATTGTCAACCATCGATTTTCTTAAATTACTCGACCGATTGAAGTGATAGTGTCTATTACAATCTTGGCTAAGGTAGTCAAACATAGAAATCCTCTTTTGTTTTGTTGAGGTAAATTTTTTTTTGATCGATAGGTTTGTATGTATACATATATGCTACTGACTTAAAGAAGATCCATTCGTTGACGTTACTCATAAATCGAACTGCAAATTCTAAGATTAGCTCTTGTGACCATTGAATCTTATCTTCTTGGAGTTGCTGGTTTGGGAGCTACTAGATTGTTGTCGTCCCCCATGAGAGTGAAATGATAAGTTGCTGCTAGTTTTCGGATTTCGTTGTCCACATATGGAATTCTTATTTCTTGATAACATACTAAGGTGTGTTTGCCATTGTACAAAGGGTTTTTGATTAGAAAGGCTGAAGAATTTTAGTGTTGGACAGTTTTATATCGTAAGTTTAGATTGGTTTCCATATGATTCTATATAGTGAGATTTTATTTTGTAGGGAAAGCTGGAATTATTGGCTAACTATAAAATTTAATTTCAAGGCCAGGAAACTTTTTATTTAAACTCAATTTTAATACAATTGGTGTACAGAATAATTAAGCATTCTGAGCAGCTTATTGGTTCAATTTTGAGGTCCAGATATTTTCTTTTGATTCTAATGTGTGATGATCCAGTTGAGTTTCTCTTGAAGATGTAATCCTTAATACGTCACATTTAGTTTAACTGCTATAGCAATATTATTGATCATTACTTATTGACATGTGCTAAATATAATTTGGCTTGGTTAACTGTTATTTTCCATTTTTCAAACCACGTTTTGAGGAGGTCGAGATGGTTATGCATATGTTGAAACGCTAGTGCTGGTGATCCATTAATAGATAGATGACATTGCCAGTGGGAGTTCAATTGCGTGTGAAGTTGGAATATCAGCAGTAAACATTAGGTACAGCAGAGGATCCAATATGTTACCTTGTGGTGTACCTATACTAATCAGACACGATATTGTTAAATGTGACCTAGAAACTTCTATTATGTAAGTATGATTTGAATAACATATATATTTGACTTAGAAAATTTAACTTAAATCTGTGTCTCCTAATCCTGTTGATGTTTGATGTATTTTGTTTCTAGTGATTCCATTATTTTAGTAATAATTCGATGGTTGTCAATTGATGTTTATAGAGACCAAACTGGTGTGTTGGGATAATATGATTTTAAGTTGACAGTGTCTTCCATCCTTTTTAAGATCATTTTTTTAAATATTTAGACATCATTGGGAGGTTATGGTACAGTAAAACAAAAAACAGGACAATACTGATGAAATAACGTGAAGTTACATAAACTATATATGGAAATAATTTTAGGTATTACAGGAAAGTTGCTCCAAGTTTTTTAATATTGTATTGAAATTTTATGCAAGTTTGTCCTCAAATTATTGTTTTTCTGTAGTAATTTGTTATACTAAAGTCTCGATTTCATACTGTAATTGTGTGAATTTGAATTTAAATTAGAATTTTTGTTGTCGTGATATATTATGGGAATAAAAAATACTTTTAATTATAATTGACATGTTCCATATGCATGATTACATAAATTATAACTTAATTATTGCATTTAATAACATAAAATTATCATCGGCGATGAGTTTGTGTGTTAATTTAGCTCGGTGTAAAAAGCAAAAGCTCTTTATGAGACGATGTTACGGGCGCACGAAATAAAGTAGTTTCGGAGATGCTCCGGGGCTTGTGGTCAGCGAATCATTGTGCAATGAGGCATATGATTTTTCATATTCCGACGGAAAAATGTGGCGACCCTTCAAGTGCCCACATCTTTCAAATCCTCGGATATTTCATCTCGCATCAAAACCGCCAAAGCGTGCAGATATGCGTCGAGACAAATAGCACGCGGAACAATATCGACCTGGAAAGGCATGCAAAGCAAAAACGCCTAATTCTACTCTGCGACCTGCACATCCTCGCTCGCCGCGGTTGCCCAACGGTTTGCAAAAATGGAGCCTCAAGGACTGTTCGAAATCCAGGCGAATAATTCAGCAAGAGGTGATGCACTTCCTTCCGTTAAGAAACCGCAAATTGCCGAAACTTGTTCTAATTTGACGTTTGTTTAATCACCGCCGAAACGTGATATTTTTAAGTTCCTATTGTATAATCGTTGATAGCACTTTTAATTAGAGGAAATGTCATCAACACCAGAACGTTAGTAATTTCCTGCAAAATGCATTAGCAAACGACTGTTGTATTATTCCTGTATGTAATTACGACACGGATTTTTATAAATTTTTAATAAATGTTCTTGTTAAGGATACGACAACATTTTCAGATGTTTTCTCTTCATAATTAGTTTTTTAAATTTTACTTTGTCTATTATGTGCTTATTTATCCTTTGCTCGTTTAATTTGTTTGAGATTTTAAATTATTAAAATTCTTTATCTAATAAACATCCTAAAGTAGCTTCATGTCATATTAAATGGATAAATGTACATATTTTTTCATTTGCGGGCGTATGATTGAATGAAAAAAATCAAACACAAAAATAGTGCGCCCCTCCTCTAAGCCAATCACTAAGCATGTTCAAACATTTTAGCTCCTTTATCTTTCAGTCTGTTTACAAAAACTCCAAGTGCTCTTAAATGCATCGTTAAATTGTTAAACTACCGCTCTATAACGTACAACCGTTTTGCGTTAATTACAAAGAAAAACACATTAGTCTCTAATGTAGGTGCTTTAAATTGTCTTAAGGGCAACGCCGCCGCCGAAGCATCACACACTTAAACTGCCAACAGAAAGCTTGCGTTTTTTTCTTTTGGACATTGTTACTTGTAGAAGTATACGAGGCACTATACGAAAATAACGACGTTCGTTACTTTTTTAACCTAGCATTCATCTTAGTTGGCAGAATTAAGCTAATTCAATCAAACTGTAAATTTTAATTGCAGTTACCAACAATGACCTAACAATTCTAAAAGTAGGTAATTAAGTTTGAATAATTCTTTTAATCAATATAACATTTTCAAAAATGTAAACTTTATGAATTTGGAAGTTTTTAATTTTTAGTTAGCATGATGTTGCAAATTTTAGGGTTAAAATAAGCCTTAGTTTTGGACGAATCAAATTATTGAGTTTTTGAATTGTTCTGGGATGTATTTTGAGGCTACAGAAAATAATGAAGTGCTATTAAACTTTAAAGTTAGACCATGAATTGTCTCATTTGTTGTAGCTTTACTATCACAAACATACTTTTAAAAGGTATACACTTTACGGTACGTCTGTTAACACATATAATGAGGCAGACGGAGGCTTTACCAACTTATTGTAAGCCTTTATAATGTTATATGCAATTATTAAAATGATAAATGTTAAAATTATCATTTAATTGTTAGGAAATTTGTATATTACGTTGGCAGACTTAAAAAATTTTTAAATAACCGAATATTAAACGTAACATTACATTAACTTCATCTGTTAGTTTAAAGTGTTTGGGTCTCAGCTTCTAACCTCTTCTTTTGCTATTCGTGGCTTTTGAAGGAAGAGTGGGTGGCTGTATAAGCTATCTCTTAAACATGATTTAGGCGTTTATGAAAACTACACATATTCCAAACTCTGTATTGGGATGACCTAGCCGCCAACTCCTTTACAAATCCCTGTAGGGTAGTGTTCTTGACGAAGTGCAGCATCAGAATTTGGATCATCTGGAACTTCTGTATGTGGATTCTTGCAGTATATTTTTAGGCTAGTGCCGTACATGCCACAATGGGAATGATCACGACTTTATGGACTCTCATTTTGTTTTCTAGAAATATGTGGAAAAAGTGACGACCTAGGAGACGCTTTCGTTCATTTCGCCTTTCATGCAATCTCTTCGATGAGGGTACTCCAGGCGAGCTTCCTTGCTAGGATTGTGAGTGAACTTAGGTCTTCTTCCTTTGTCCTCAATGTTGTTTCATCGTTTCACAGTCAGGTGGGATCTGAGTGAGTTAGATATCAACACCGTCTCGTCTGCGTACTGGGTGTGAGACGCGGTTGGCATGTATTTAACCTACAACTTAAAGAGGATCGAGCCAGCACAAATCTCTGTGGTACATCTGCTTGAAGGCGCCCTTCCGATGTTCTTACACAATCGATTTTGATTTGAAACCTTCTTCTCGACTGGAAGAAGTAGATCATTTAGAACATCAACAACGGGATGGATGTTGAAACTAATTTCAACACTTGCCAGACTTCGTCGAAGATTTTAGCTGTGTAGTCCAATAGGTCAGTGATTTCTTTGTTGTTATATTTCTCAGTGATATATTATACTACCAATAGAACCTCAAGGATGAAGCAGTGGCCTTAATTCGGTAGTGGATGATTCTCTCTATTATTTTTGCCATGGTTGCCATCAATCTGATGGGTCAATAATATTGAGGAAACGATTCCGTCGTCTATGGCTTGCAAAGTATTACGATGTCTGTTAATTTTCATCGGTGGAGGAAATTTTGTAATCGTAGGATACCATTGAATATGGTCAGGTAAGGGATAACTTTCTTTGCAAAAGCTCTAATGACAATATTAGTCCGTGTGCTTCCTAGTTTCTTTTGTAGTCTCCGGATAGATGGGCTCCTGGATTTCGTAATCCCGTAGGTGCAGAATGACATAGTTTGAAACATTAAGGTCATCCAAATCAGTATCCTGACAGTGGAGATCGTGTTGGTTTATTTTGGCGCTATTTTTTACGTGGATGGACGGTTTCGATTTCCAGACTGATTTGTTGGTCTCTCAAGTGACTTTTTACAACTATGCGTTGGCGGTTTTTTCATAGGCGCGGGTATTTTTATGGTTTTGTTTGTGGTGAAACGAATAAAGCTTTAGATGGCGACTTCTAGATTGGCCACAGCCTCCTCCAGATCTTCTTTAGAGCAGATGACGGGGACAAGTTCCATTGTCTGATGAACAGCGAAATCCAACTATATGACGAATGTCGTTGACGTTGTATTCATTGGCAATGTTGGAGATTCTTGTGTCTAATTCATATCCCTTTCTTTTTTGGCGGTGTGGGATTGACGTTAGTTGGTCTGTTTGATCGTCCTCTCTTAGGTAGATTCAGAATCTTCGAACCCTTATGGTAGGCGTGTTTCTCCGGTTCGTAGTCTAGATAGGGTTAACGTAACCTACGAAGAATTTTGGTGTACGTTATTATCGGACGAATGATCGGGTATATTGTCAACTGTTGTGAAGAAATAACCCGTTCCTATGATAGAGAGGGTTCAAGATGAGCTTCTTGTTAAGGGTCGCTCTGTTGTGTCAAATGTTTTTATATTTTTGAACATACAAATTTCTACTTGTATAACAAATTTTTTTGGTTTTATGCTGCTTTATTTGTTAAAACTTCTCTCATATCAAATTAGCAATGTTCCTTGACTAAATTTTAATAAAATTGTATTTGTGAGTCATGTTATAAGAAATTCACTTATCTATGGTTGATTTCTTACAAAAGCATTACCTAACCTTAAAATAAAAAAATTTCTTGGACTATCAGGTCTATTTTTTTTTAATTCTATTATTAGTAACGAGTATGATTAGATCATTCTATTTCGAAAATTGTACCATAAAATAGGGTAATAAGACCTTACTTAGTATCTTTTCACACTAATTATAGGTATCACTAGAAAGCAAAATTGTTACAAGAATTCCTCTTTAGTACAATATACAAATATTTTTTGTTTTTTAGGTTTTAACATTAGTATGCAAATTCCACCGTCAAAACATTTTTCAAAGCATACATGCTCTTTGTAATAGTAAGTTTCACGGACATTTTCTGTTTAGCGTATTTTCAAACCCACGCCCATTCAGCTGCACGCCTTAATAACTACTTTCAATCGATATAGCTGCCCAATATGGAACTGTGCGATGATAATACGGCGCCTTTTGTTAAATAATAATTGAATTCTTATTGCGGCTCGCTCAATTCCGTGGAACACTATTTAAGCCAACCCAATCAGCATTGTAATGACTGGAGGCTCGCATTCTGCGATAGTGGGTGTGCATTGTTGCAAAACACACTCGACTTCCAAACTGCCGCTTCATTACTAATGTCCACACAATATATAAATAACAACACACATTTCGATGTGTCGTAACGACTGTGGCGAAGCCGTCCGCGCGGCAGTTTTCATCATACATTTGTGCGGTTTCACAATGTTCACCTTTACAACTTGTCACTTTAAACAAGCTTATTCTGCCGTGGAATCGTGATACACCTGTATTCTTATTTAATTTTTACGGTACGAAGCAATCTCTTGCAGTATACGCCTTGTGAGCAGGAGCGGACTTGATTCCGAGCAGTTTTTTGCGGATTCTCGTACTCATTAAGGTGTACACGGTGATTATGTTTTCCAACTCATTTTGAAAGCTCTTCTGTTTAATACTTTGGTTGTTGTAGATACGAGGCGTGTCATCATTTTTATAAAAATTTTAAGTCATCTATTGCAGTCACCTATTGTAGTCACATATTGCTTTGATATTATTTATTTAATGTTTCATTATTATTGTGGTTAAACTTGGGAAAGAATATTAAATATTGAGATATTGGAACGAATAGAAAAAAGACAGAAGACTACTGAAAGAGATAATAGAAAGAAGAGACATACGGATAGGACATGTATTACGGCATTCAGATCTACTACAAATAATAATTATAGAAGGTAAGACGAATGGGAAGAACACGTAAGGCAAACCTAGATTGCGATATATACTGCAAATAATAAAAAACCTGGTATGCTCCAGTTATCGAGGAATAACAAAACTTACCGAAGATAGGAAGCAATAGAGAAAAATAGTACTGAAACAAACCAATCCACAAAATTGACCACCTAGAAGAAGAAGAGAAACTTAGGAAATCATATGCAAACTTATTTTTGACCAGTTTAGTTATATTTTTATCTTCTTGGTGGCATTTAATGATTAGGCCCCCCAAAAGTCTTTTTTAGAGTAAAACAATTTCTGCAGTACGTCCCTTATAAATAATACCTCGTGGGTGCGGACTTGGTCCGCCACTTGCTAGCCATCATTAGGCAGAGCGATAGTGAATTCGCCCGAGGTCTTGCACGCATTACTGGACGCTCAACTTTGTGCCGAGGCATTGTCTTTCGTTCTTATAATATCCCGCGCCATTGTCAGTAACGCTGGAACGTTTCCTCGTGCCGGATTCTCGGACAATCCGCAACATTCCTATTTAAATTTGCAGGACGGACGCACGGGAGCTGCGCTATTTATCTGGAGGCGGTTTTAAAACGCGAGACATTCGCGGCGCTCTGCTTGTCGAACTGAAACATGGAGATCCGCGGACAAAAAATTTCGCCTGTAATTACTTACCGCCGAGAACTCTGACCTCCTTTTCCTTTTCTGTCATAAAAGTTGATCGTTTTCGTCATTTTCTAATCTTGATGCAAATAAGGAGCCGCAAAAAATAAACTGCTGTATTAATTGGAAGAAAATTTTGTCCACATCTCATCGGTTTCTAGTTGTGTCTTCATTTGCGTCTGTCACGTGCCCAGTTTGTTTCACCAGAAGACAAAAACTTGTTACCAATGTCGCTAATATAGTTATATCAAAATAATATTTGATTAAGTTACCTTTTAGAACATACAAGTATGCTTTATAACTCCGTCATGGCCTGTCCCAAACCAGGATGAGAAAGGAGGAGGGATAGAGGAGTAACAACCTCTTTAAAAAATCTGGATTCAGCTGGCCCGGCTGATATCACCAAATAAGGGCGCCTACCCAGGGTACAGGTAACAACAACTGGTTAATAAAAGATCAAGCTCGACATTGGACCAATCTCCTACTCGATATAACAGTAATTAGAATTGAGATGGATAATGGAATGACCCTACGCAAAGAAACCTTATTGAAATTAAAAATGACAGTAGAAGATACAGTAGCCTCGGAAATGAAAAGGGACGGAATATGACCCCGAGTCCAATGGAACGACAACATCAAAGAGCTGCTTAGGAAGAAGGGAAAAACATCAATGAGATTAGGAAAACGACAAGTTATAGAAAATGGATAGAGAACCAAACGAGAAATATTAAGAAGAAGTATGCCTCATAATACCATGAGAAAAAATTGAATAAATTTTTTCCGGGATAAAAATAGAAATGAGCACATAGTTTTATGAAAGATCCGCTACACAAGTGTGATGGAGTTCTTATTCCGTATTTAAGAACACTTAGTTCACGAAATTAAATTAATTGCTTTAAATACTTCCTCGGCAGTATTAGCTATAATAAGGAAAGTACGGGTTTTTAGTAAAATTTTTAATAAAATCAGTTTTCACTTTGAAACTACATATTGTGATTAGTTCTACCACTTATAGAAAATGATTTTCTAAAACTCTCTGTAGGAAAATATGGGCAGAGTGTTCAGTGAATGTTTCAATACCGGACCGTATTCAACTATCAAAAGACTACATTGCCATTTTAAAGCAGACCACAACGTTTTATTTGTAGTATAATATCTCGGAAATACACTATATATACAAAAGTTACTTTAAAATCCCAAGATATTTAATATGCGACGCTCAACATCCGGACGGAACTGCACATGGAGGAACTAAACAAGTATAGAAAAAATCATAGACTGGTACTGGTACGGAATGCTGAATATCAGAGACTAACAATTTGAAATATTCTGCAAAATATTTTGTATTTCTTTTATAGCAAGGGGCGATTTTAACACTAAATACATACAGATACAGTGAGCATACTGAAAGGATGATAACTCTATAAGAAAATGTGTGATATTGGCTCAATTACTGAATATGACAATAAAAAAAGAGGGCATTGATAAAGCAATTAAACATCTAAATATACAGGTCCAACAAGTTGCATGGGACAATACTAACAACGAAGTAGCAACAAATAAAGAAGAAGGTCCTATTTTCATTAAGGAAAAGGTCGAATATAAATGCAAGTTAAACAATTGTTTGCGGAGCACTATAGCACTAGAGGATAAATAGTCATCATAATAGCTCATAACAGTATTAAACAATACGAAAAATAAAAGCCATTTAAAATTAATCTACTTAATTCAACTTATGGAAAACGACAACAAAATTAAACCTAGGTAAAGAGTGAAATTGAAAAGTTTACGTATTGGCGGAACATTAGGAAAAAGTTTTTAACTGTATCCTTTACAATTAACCACAAAAAAAGAAAATGAGATTGGGTAGGTATTAACAGAATCACATCAAAATTGTTCTTCCAATAGAGTCCTTTTTTAAATAAAGGAGGCCCTAGGCATTATTAAGTTAGAAATTAACGCAAATAAAGCTTTAGACTATGAGATAATAACGAGAAAAGTGTCGAAAGGATTCTTATATAAAGGTTATCGAACTGTCACCATGATTTACAAGGTCATGCTTAGATTGGGTTGCTTTCCATGGAAAGTAGCATAAGTGATCTTTAAAATGGGGAAGCACCGTGAAGAAACGGGTTTCTATTAATCTATCGGTATTTTACCAGTAATATCGAAACTGTTCGAGAAATTGCTCTTTAAAAATCTGAAATCCATATTGGCAACAAAAAATCGAATCTCTAAACACCAGTTGGGATTTAGGAAAAATTATTCCACTACAGAACAAATCTATAGACTTGTTAAGAGGATTAGGCAAAATCTACAATCAAGGAGGTATTACTCGCTAGCATTTTTAGATATTTTTTAAGCTTTCGATATGACATGATGGTTGAGTCTGCAAGATTAAATTGCCATATAATTATTATTAGATTATGTAGTTGTATTTAACAAATTGCTTGTTTTAGGTAAAAGTCCAAAGTATTAACACAACTCAGTTTTCAATCAAATTAAGTGATCTACAAGGAAGTGTTTTAATGGCAGTATTGCCTTTTTGTACACAGCGGGTTTACTAACCATCGTATTGACCTCGTTTGCAATATTTGCCGACGGTACTGAGATTTGTGCATCTAGCCAGGCTTGAACAGGCATCTAAATCACATCCTATGGCAGAAAATGTGGCACATTTATGCAAATGAGTCTAAGTCGATATATACAAGGTTAACATTTAATAAACATACATGTTCCTTTGTTGTTCCAATAACACGCTTCCTCAACAAGTTATAGTAAAATATCTTGACTTATATCTGGATGGAAAATTGGAAATGGGCCTTATACTACAAGATAACTTGCAAGCGATCATAGATAAACCAAGGACGACCAAATATATCAACTTTTATCAGATTTTTCTGTGGTATTAAGTCGTATATCTTTTTTAAATCAATAAATGCAAGATGTGAGGATCTATTTTCAGTATTTTATCCTCTCCTAGTTTTTTCATCATTAACTTTCCATAAAGTCTTCTCATTGTGGATGTCTTAGTAGTTATTGCATGTTTTTCTATTATCCTTTTTAAATATTGATGGTATATAGACTTCTGTCCATTGTGGTGATAGTTTTTCTTCATTAATATATTTCTCAAACCTTCATTGAAGCTATAGCTATTGGTCCAAAAAATCTGTTGTTTTTCAGGGTTGTCGTAAAAAGTCTTTTATTACTTGAAGGTGATTATTAACGATTCATCTAAGTTTCGTTGTTCTGTATTACTATTCTCATCTATCGTCATAAATATTAAAATATGCGGCGCAGTAGTATTAAAATAAATGTGGGCCTACCGAATACCATTATGGGAGATGATCTGGCCTTAATATATTTGTAGGTCTGACGCTGAAGGCGGGTAGTTCCATTTATTTTAAGTTTTCAGATTAAAATTCTTTTAGTTTTCGGTTGAGATTTATCTTAAAGTAGGTAAAATTTGTATTTTTTATTTTACGCACCTTATTGTTGTCCTTGCCCATTGAAAATCAATTTTTATAACTAAAAGTTTATGATTGCTGCCATATTCTATTCCTCATTTTACTTGTACTCTCTCTTTCCATTATCATTCCATAGATTGGTTTGCAGCGTTCCATATTTTTCTGTTGCTGGCCATTGCTTCATTTTCCTAAAGTTACATATGTCAGGGTATTTCACTACTTGCTTTATAAATTGAAGGCGTGGTCTTCTCGGTCTCGCTTGTCTTTGTCCTTGCTTGTACAGCTTCTATAATAGGCTTGTTTTATTTTTCACAATGAAGTAGTCCATTATGGATGTCAGTTTTCTTGCAGGTTGTATCCATGTGTACATATGTACGCTTGTGTTTGTAAAATTTATTAGTCAGGATCATTTTGCGAATTTCTATTAATGTTTCTCCATTTCCATTTATTATTAGCTTTTCTACCCACTCTTCCATTTAATTCTTTACCGATGATTATTTTTCAATGTTTTTTATTTTACCTATTTGTTGTGGGGTTTCTATAAATCGTTATTTTTCAAGAGAAGGACTTACTTTATTTTGTGCATATACCCTAATTATTACAATATATACCTCCATATTTATTCTAAGAATCATTTCATTACTTGGTTCCCAATTTTATATTGTTCTTAACAGTTCCTTTTTTTAACCAAAACTCTAACACTCGCTATTGCCCTTTCTTCCTTTGGGGTATCATTCGACTAGTGAAGGAGTTCATCTATTAGTTCCGGCTCCTTTTTTTTTCACTTGTTACAAGTAGGCTAATGTTGCTATTTTGGAAATACTTTGATTTTGTTCTCTTCTTTGCTGTGTTTTTTCTTTGTATTATTTTCCGATTTATCCTTCATTGGAGGTATGGATTACCACTCAAGGAATATTGTTTTGATTTTTTTTCTGCATTAAGTGACCAATTTTTCTGAGGATTCCATATGTATCACGATTCTAAAATTTTATACTATAACCCCCGAAAACTCTGGATCAGACGTTACTATTGATTTTATGTTAACCCTAAAATCAAGGTTGATACTTACCCCGAATTCACCGTCATGGAGTTTTTCCACTTGGCCTTCTTCGCTGTTGTGGCTTTCATCCGTAAGCTTGGATAAAGGCCTCTTACAGGGTGCTATCATTAGGAGCCAGCTGAAGCCAGACTTTGCAGTCGATCTTTCGTATAGTTCTGATGTTTGTATAAATAAAAAATAATTGTACATAAACTCAGAACTATTTCTAAGATGGTTCAAAGAACACTTTCTAAGACGAAAAGCTCTTGGAAAGGTTTCCTTAGTATTGAATGGTCACACATTTAATTATAATGTATTTGAAATATTGAACTCTCTTATATGGTGCGACAACCATATATGTACCCAGATTATTCATGTCTTTATCGATAAGTTGTTACCTATCTTTGGAATTGTTCTTCTGATTGACATTTTCTATTACTAAAAGTTAATATTTTTGAATCTCGTTACTTTAAAAGTATTATTATAGAAAAACTTAACTTTTAACTTAAATCCATGCTTGTGTATATTTTTGTACATAATAAGGATTAACAACATTTTAATTAGTTTCTTTTCCTATTTTGTTTAACGAATACACAGTTAAAATTTGTACTATTTCGTGAATGATCAGTTATCTGGAATATAGATTTTTCTTGCTCTATTATATTTTCATACTCGTACTAACGAAATCACTATTCCGATGGTAGAGTCATAGTAAGTAAGCAAATATTTTTGCTGAAATTTAATTGAATACACATTCTCTTCCATGTAAGAAACATTTAACATGAAAGTACACAGATGGTTGTTAAAGAATGTTACGAATAGCTGGCTATCGGACTGTAACTATAACTGTAACTTTCTTACTTTCTGTAACGATAAAAAATACGAATTTGTTGGTCGATTTTATTATCTTGAGGTGATGGTGAAAAAATATTACACTAAAATTATTCACTTTCGAATAGTATGTTGTTCTTTCTTCTTAAATTAAGTTTTGTTTGAAGTCTATAGGAGTTTGGAAATTTTGCATTATAAAATATAGCACAAAAATAAATATTACTTTATCGCTGAATCAGTTTAAAATGATTATCAATTCAACTATTCACCATAGTCTAATTGCCACGACAGTTACTCGAACGTGAACGTTTTCACACGTTATATTTTTAAGCACCAAATTGTGGTATTACATAACGATCTATTTGCGATCTAATGATCGACCTGATAATCATTTTAAATATTTTGACCCAATTTCGCGTTTGACGGGCTGCAAAGCGGCGATCTACACATGATTGGGCCCCGGCGCGCTGCAGTCGCGATGCACGAATTTCGTTGACGGCTCTCACATTTTGAAAGTCGTGAGGCAGGAAGAATCGGCAATAAATAATAATGCAGTTCAATTAAACCCGATAATCTAAAGTGTTATTAACTAAACCAACTCGAATAATTAGGTAAACATGTATGATGTATTACCCGCTATTATTGTATAACCGGTCAGGGCCGGCGTTCATTCAACATATTTGTTTCTCTTTTCAATTCCCTCCAAGCCTCGTGTTTAACATCTGTAATGATGATCTACTCCGTGGCTATAAATTATTTAAAGTCATATTGTGTGTATGTCATCTTTGATTGGCGTAGACAATTAGGCAAAATAAATAGTTTCAAACAAAAAGTAAAACTTTAAACTCACATCCGTTGTAAAGAGTAGAAACATTTTGCTGGATAACATTTTTTTTCAGGAAAGAAACAACCCTAAAATGTTTATTACAAAGTATAACTATACGCCAATATGACAAAGTGGTATGAAATTTTGAGAGAGCGTATTGAAAAATTTAAAAATCAGAATTATGCCTAATTTTTAAGTTGACCCAGAAACTATAATTAAAAAATTATCCGGTTTTATTACTTAGTATCTAATAATATACCTTTGTACTAATTTTTTTATAAAGGGGTTATTATACCACTTCTTATAACACTCTTTACCAATACATGTTTTTTTCAACTAGTTTAATGTAGAACTAATAGTAAAACTTTGTAAAGTTAAAATTTGTTTGTTTAGATAATTCCAAATTGTTTGTCTTACATTTAAAATAATTTATATTTCATTCTGGTTGAACTGGTTTACGTTAGTATATGCGCATGATCTCTGCACCTTTTTCTACTTAATTTTTTTTCTTTGCTATTTTATAATGTGCTATCTGCCTATAATTATTGATTGAAAATTGCAAAAAGTAATTAATTTTGATTACTTCATTTGTAAACATTGCTATGTTATTTTTAATTACTTCAAAATATTTTTAAAGATAAACAAATATTTAAAAACTAAACTGACATTTCTGATCATAAAAGTTGAATTACTAACAGACGAGTCAAAAATTTTGTATTTAATCTATTCGAAGGTTTGAGGTCTATCCCTAAACTGTTCATCATTGCATTTTCGAGTTTGAAATAAAATTCAATAAAAATTCGTTCTTTACGTTAGCAATGTTCGAAACCATAAAGACTGCCGAAAGAAGCTTTGTTTTCCTTTAGGTTACAAGTGTCTACCACCGAAAACGGTCTATGTAGTCCTAGTCTGAGGGAGAAGACACAGAAAATTGTCTATTGAAGCGGTTGACACTAAGGCAAACAAGTCTTTATATCTTACTTCGTTTTAGCTTAACGTTGAGCAATATCAAGGCTACATATGTTAGAGTTAGTGTGGGCACTGTAGGGTACATCCAGTATAGCATATTTTGCTTCTATGATCTACCACCAGTTCGTTTAACTACTACTAGATTAATTTCGCAATTTTCTTATTGTTCTGTCTATATGTTGGTTCTAAATAAGATTTCAGTCCAAGGGTACCCCCAAATAATTACTTTATCTCGCTTGATAAATGGACCCCTTTTCTGCTAAGAGATTAAGAACTTTTACATAAATGGTACTATGGTACTCTTAGCAGAAAGGAAATTAATTTATTAAATGATTCATTTATCATAAATGGTACTATGTTGGGAGAACACAATAGCCGCAAGGTAAAAGACTTGACTTGCTACCCTGGTGGGCGGTGGCCTCGGGTTCGACTCCCGGGTCAATAACAATGGGAAACATCAAATGCTCTCCGGTCATCATACAAACATCTTGGCGGTCACGAAGTACATATTCCTTCTTATAAATTAACGGGTTAGGCTAACTACCTGCCCGAGGTACGCCCAGCATGGCTCATAGTGCTCCACGACTGTGTAGTAGAAGAAAAATAATGTTAATAAATTTTTTATAAGGATAATTAAGTCATTCGCATATCCTAAAGGCGAGAATCGTTTGTTGTTAAGAATTCTCATCAGTCCATCTATGACAATATTCGACAGGAGTGGTGAACGAACTGCTCGGGGATATCATTCTGTCATCTTTCCGCTGAACATGTAGTGAATTCATCTGCAGCATGTATTCGGTACGCCCAGCTTTCTAATGACTGAGGTGATGGAGTTAAAGGATGTATTGTCAAAGGTATGTTCAAAAAATACACCTAAAGTAAAGTAGTGTAGAGCCGTTTCAATTAATAACCTTGTAGGTATGCTGCAGAGGACTGTTCACCAATTTCACGATGTGCTTGTTCAGCAGTTTCTCTATCTGATGGGTCGGTTTTTGCGTGATATAAACACTTCTCTAATTAGCCTTTATATTTTCGATAAGTAGTTAAGGGTCATGCTTATCCTGAAAACCAAATAGATTCTTCCGACTAGAAGGTCCAATCGGTTATATAATATGGCTGAAAGATTATTATCACTTTTTTGTTATTTTATCTTTATCCAGCTCTTTAAGATTTAGATTTTGACAGTCAGAAGGTAAATTTTCCATAATGTTTGATTTAGGCAAGTGTGTCCGGAATAGTTCGATCATTGTGTGTATTCCTGTTATAATGTCCATCTAAATATCACAAGTGTGGGAAAAGAAAGGTCATCACGCTAGGAGCTTCCGGCTGACGTGTAAGGCGCTTATACAACGGGATGCAACTAGCTTGCCGAGGTTACCTGCTAATGAACAAGCTTCCCCTTGTTCTTGAAAATTGAGAGATTTTTGTAGTAGCCTCATCCGCGCGGTCCAGGTGATTAAGCTAAGAGCCATATACTCCTGTTGTGAGTAATCAGTTGGTCTACGACTAAGCGTTTAATCTTTTACTTATGACTGCAGCTAACCAACACTTTTTTTGGGTTTTCCGATATTTCTCCTAGGAACGCACCTGATAAGTAGTTCAACCCCCAGGGCTGAAGGAAATATTTGGCGACATTTATTTTTACCACATGGAATATTGTAGTTCGAACATTTTTTGATAGCGCATTTGATATGTTTCAGATTTCTGTTATAATTTATTTTATGTGGTAATATAATTGTCACTTTAATTTTTTATTTTATTTTAATACTATTATTAATATTAGAAAAGAAAAATGCAGGTAGTTAAGAATGGAAACACTGTAAATTTAAAAATATAATAAAAATACAGCATCAAAAGTATGAGGAGTAACTAAATGAACAAATAAAAAGAAACAAATAACGTGGTGGAACAAATAAATTAAAAAAGAAATACCAAAGAAAAGAACGATATGGAGAGTTTATCTTGGAGCTAATAAAAAACGAAAAATGTATTGAGTATAAAAATGAGATGAAAATACTGAAGTAATTGGGGAAAAAAGCAAAAATGAAAGCATGAAAAGAATTTAGACAAAGATAGAGAGGGCCGCCTTGGAAAATACCAAGATATTATATATAAGGAAAAGCATCGAAGAAATTAAAATATAAAGAAGGAGAAATCATTAGGGAAGAGGGAGTATAATAGTCAATACTAGAAACAGAAGAATATGAGGAAGAAGAGGAAATGTAGAAAAAGACATACAAAAGGCAATTAGTAGAGACCCGAGAGAAAAATATACAACTGCAAAAAGTACAAAAGGCGATTAAAAAAATAGTATGCGAAAATAAAATACCAAATGAGTGGACAGCCCACCCTCAATATACAAAAAAGGAGACTCCGCAAATTTCAATAATTATAGAAGATTATCTTTATTATGTGTTGCCTATAAAGTATACGAAATCAGACAAGAAATATAATATATATTTTATTAAAGGAACCTAAGATTGATTCATAATTGGGAAATCAGCAAATGACTGGGTATTCATACTTGGGCAAATATTCAAAAAAATAGCAGACAAAGATTGTATGGCTGTGCAATAGATTTTTTATTATTTGAAATTTTTATTATGTGAAAATTTGTTTTTTTGATATTCTAACTAGAGATTTCTTTATTGATCTGATTGACAATTATATGAGGAGGTTGTCATTTTTAAAAGGTTCTATTAGTCCTAAAATAAGTTATGAAATTGTTGGCTGTTGAATTGTTAAAAAGTTGCTGTACATAGTTACTTGTAATGGTTTATTACTGCCCGTAAGAAGAATTTTGTTTGCAAGATTTGTCTGATATTATTCTAATACTACTTTATAGAGAAATTATTCATTAGGTAGGAACATCTGGGAACATTTCGAGACCTAACTCAAGATGATTTCTTGATCTTAGTATAACTTAAGGTATTGGATTTCACTTTTCATTGGTATTGTAGTGTTATTGATCGTGGTTCGCAAACATATAATGTATTTGTTAATAAAGAATATCTATGTCGTTTTTCCTTCGTTCATGATTACTTTCTACTTCTTCATCTAGTCACAAGTGCTGTTGTAGCCAACCAGCGTATGTGATCATTATGGTATTTCTGATAACTAGAGCATATAAGGTTTGCATTGGATAGAGGACAGACCTCCACAATCTGTTATACGTTTCTTCCGGAACAATTGAGTTCCAGATTGTAGTTATTTTATTAGCTACAAAATTACTGTATCACTAATTCAGCTAACTACCACAACATTTATAAAACCTGGAGTATTTAAGCTATATGTTAGAGAATATAAGTTGTTTTGCTATTACTTTTATTTTTTATCCGTTGACGGAATTACTGTATCGTCAGTGATAGTGATCATTATGACATAAGGCATTATCTCAGGATCAGATCAGGTCAACTTACACCAATCGATGGAGCATTGTCTAATTAGTAATCAACCGGAGTTATGAGCGTTAGAAGTTTTCTACAACACTCATTTCGTTGGCTAATAGAATTATCGAATCATCAGTGAAGATAAGATAATTTGATAATAACTTGACAAACAATTGGTCATTTTGATCTTGATTTAAAACCAGGTAGAGTTGATTTAAGTAATGGGGTTTTTGCAAACAGACATCATCGTATGGCATTAGAAAGATAGAATTATTTGATTTAGGTAGAATGATGATAATTATTATTTTCCATATTTTGTAATATTTATTTTATCAGATCTTAATGGTATAAGAACAATTACGTAATTTCAAGATGCTATAGGTTACCCCCAAAAAATATTTATTCATTTAGAAGCAATAGATTAATGGTTTAAATTACCACTTCATAACGTCTTTTTATTTTCTCTCATTTGTGAGGCATCCCCATAAAAAAGTTTATTAGAATAAGTCATATTTAACTCTAGGGAATTCAACACTGCTTCTTCTACCCAATCCATTTATTTGAAAAAGTCACATCGAAATATACCTTTACATCACTATGGCAGTGAAGATATACTCCAGTTTGCTGAAAGTAAATCCCTTTGTCACCAAATAATGTTTTGACGCGTATACCGATGGATTCCTACAGCATGTTTAGGTAAACATTAGCGATGATAATTTGGTCAAAAAAGGATAGTCCTAGGTTGCTTAATTTTAATATTCTACACCACACTGTAACATCTGTAAATTCAAATGTTTGATAGTAACGTGGGGATTTCGAGATGTATATCGCTTTAGACATTTTTTAAATTAATAGATCCGCTAATTTGCTATCTACTGTAGCATATGTATAAGAGTATTAAGTAAATGTGTTAACTGTACTGACATGTAGGAGTCCTCATCTAGCGATGATACCAGTGGATTTTAATTGGAATGGCTGGAATTACATTCTTTGTAAATTTAGATCAATGGGCCATTGTTTATTTAGCCTTCGAGTTGGTAATGGGCCCAAGAGTTGTTGGATAATATTGTTTTCATGGTTGGGTAGTCTTGTAAAGTGGGATGCCGCTGACTATGTATATTAAACTCATCATGTAAGGTTTGATTTGTGATAAACCAAGGTGCATTTACAAGGCCTCGGGGAGTTTTGGATTGAGCGCGTTGTATGTTTATCCTAGTTTCTTTGGCGCGCCCATAGAACCGGATTCCATACGTTTAGATGGGCATCAGAATTGTTTTATATAGTAGCACTTTGTTTTCGGTTGATAGTTTAGATTTAGGTCCGAGGAGCCAGTACATTTTCTTGTATTAGAAATCCATATGTGCCCTTTTTGCTTTAAGGTGAGGGTCCCAGGTTAGCTGTCTGTCGAGATAAAATCCTAGATAGTGTTACAGGGGGCATGTGGTTCTCTTGTCGTAAATGTGACTTGTACAGATTTGACTAATATTGATTCGTTCACTTAGATTGTTTAAGTGTGCTTGTAGGTATGGTGAAGCTTCTGTTTCGTCGTTATATATGGAGAATATTGCGGCATCATCAGCGAATGTATCGATTGTGGTTTATCTTATTTCAAGAATATTAGAAGTGTAAATGAGACACAGGAAAGGAGCCAGAAGGCTGTCCTGTGGGAAACCTGATTTTATTGGGTGGTATACAGAAAGTTGTATATTATGTTTTACAGTAAAGTAACGGTCGCTGAGATATGATTTATTGTTTTATTAAAGATAATAGGTGTTCGACTTTAATTTATATGATATACCAATTTGCCACACATTATCAAATACTTTTTAGGCGTCTAGGAAACCCACAGTGCAAAACTTCTTCTCATCAAGGTCCTTAGGTATCAAATTAACGATGACGTGGACTTGTACTGTAGAATGGTGCTCTCTAAATCCGAATTGATGGTTTGGAATTAGGGTAGTCGTATTCGTCTTTTTGAAGTTTTCGCAAGAGTTTTTCTAGTAGGAGCAACAGGCTAATGGGTTAAAAGAGTTAAGTAAAAGCGATGGTTTACCCAGTTTGATTATCATAAGGTCCTGCGCATACTTTAATTATATAGCTGAATATCCGATTAAAGATAGTGATTAAGAAGAAAATAGCTTTACTATTTGTGCTGTAATTAAATCGTACTTCGGCGCTTTGTGACCTTTTAATATTTTAATACTAGTACTTACTTATGTAGGACTAAAAGAACTAATCGGTGGTGACAATTGACATGGGATGTCCAAGAAGTTAACTATTTCCTCTGTGTTTATTATTGTCTCTGCTTCAAAGGGTGAGAAAACATCTGACATATAATACAAAAATTCATCGGCTTTTCCTTTAGTCAATTATGCCCAGGTGCCGTCTGTTTTTTGTATGGGTGATATATTGATT
This sequence comes from Sinelater perroti, assembly GCA_036346155.1. Classification (NCBI taxonomy): domain Eukaryota; kingdom Metazoa; phylum Arthropoda; class Insecta; order Coleoptera; family Elateridae; genus Sinelater; species Sinelater perroti. Next base: position 548,071 of record JARFIY010000346.1, on the reverse strand, counting down.
TATGGTCGTTTGAATTTTTTCCCCTTCAGATTGAATCATTTTCTTTATTTAGTTTTGTGATGTAGTCTTAGAAACAGAAGTTTTAGTGTTCTTCTAGATAGATTTGAACACGAATGTTGCATCTTCTACGTATTTTCTCAGGTGCTATTCACAAATTAATAGTACAAAGAATCTACTGTGTTGATAATGTTAGTTCAATTTGGTATTGATATAGTAAGTTGTTGATCAATTGAAATATAAAACATCTTATTACTATTTTAACATTTGGATGTTTTTGGAAAAGCCCTTTTAGTTGAATTATATAGTCTTGTTGGTGAATTGAAGTAATATTTATTATAACTTTATGTGGATATTGGGTTTCTGCAATTGTGGTCGACTTCTACTTTTTTGCATATTTGGTCGTTCGGTTGATCGTAAGCGGACGACGAACGCGAGAATTTATGCGTGCTTGAATTTCAGATCCTACTAACAACCTTTCATATTGCTTAAGAATAGTTAATAGTTAATTTTGCCGAGCAGAACTGGGACATAAATATGTCTCGGGATGCCGCAGGACGTTTTGAACGCACCGGCTCAGCCCAGGCCGCGGTGGCGGACGGTCACGACCGAGTAAGCACTTAATCATAAAACAATTCACTCTGCGTGTACATTGCAAATTTTGCTACACCTTCGACTTTCGAATAAGATGTATAGATAAATCGGGCGTTCGCTTTTATAACGGCCGTGCGTGAAATACCTTTTCCACTCGAGCCAAACTAAGTTGGGCAACCTCTGACCCGGGCGAGTGCCGCTGGAAAATTGGCAAGTCTGATTGAGCCCAAGCATGTGGAATGTCGTTAAATATTGCAGGCCGCGGAATGTTATTAATACCAGCCGGCTTTTGTTTTTCCGGCCGAGGTGGTTAATTAATTTAATTACTGGGAAAAGCTATTTAATGGAGAGCAGCCGTAAAAAATCGCTTCCTACTTCATCAACTTTGTTGAACTCGAATTTTGCGCCATTCCTGCTGCATACTTCCTCTTGCAGCTAAGCTGGAATTTTCCCGCAGAGGCATTCGGTTTATGCAGCATGTGTGAGTGGTGTTGGGATTTTTGTTTATCCTTTGGCTAAAAGTATAGTCGTTTCTAGTAACCTTCAATTAGCTGAAAACTTATCTGAAAGTGATTATAATTCATAATACATTAAGGAATAGTATAGTAGCCAGCTTTTAGTTTTGGGGCATCCTAATCAGTCCTTATTCTAATTTTATGTTTTAGAATATGAAACTGTGACACATATCCCATGTACTTACCCGAGAAGGGGATTCCTGGTGTAATAAGACTATAGACGTCCTATTTTGTTATCACTTACAAGTCGTCTTATAGTTCATCGTTGTTGTGGTAATACGAACCAATACTTACTTCATTTTAATTAAGACGTTATAAAAATACCATAATAAAAGTCGTTTGGAGGAAAGCATACTTGGCTTCGAAATGTCACAAATGTAAAATCCGTCGTTTGGAACAAAGTTTGTGCACATTTTGTTGGTCCACTTTTGGTAAGTATTGCATTATAACCATTTTGCTTGAAATCAGCTGCTTCATAATATTTTTTTGGAAAATCGCCATGACATCTTCTGTTAAAACCGCAAATAAAACGTTTTTCTTCATATGGTCCAGGTATCGCAATTATGTACAGTTATCAAATTCCGAATATTTTGATGTTTCGGTTTTCCTGTTTCTCTTGGAGGTTCACAGTAGACCCATATTTCCTAAATTCCCCTTTTGTAGAAACATTTCGCATAAAGACTTGTTCCACCAAACTACTCATATCATATTAAGAAATGTGCTTTTCTGGTTTTGAAACTTGCCAGTTGCTAGAGTAAAGGTTGGTGTAAAAGTTTTGTGTAGGTACACGTCAAGTGGGTAATTGAGTCTGTTTTTAAGTATAAGTAAGAGCTGTGGTTGGCAATATTTGAAATGTTAGTTTTGTTTTTAAGAATTTAGCGTATAAATTCTTTTTCCAAAAGTAAAAAGGATCTTTTGAAGCTTTGTCGTCGAAATATTAACACCTGCTTCGTCCACATTATAAATAAGGTTGAAATTCGTAAGTATTATACATAGAACAAATTATAAGAAAAGTGATGCCTTTTGTTGAGGTTAAACCAAGAACACCAGACCAAACCTGTTGCTACTTTACGGACAGATAGAATTGTTTTGCCGGGTTTTCTATTTTGGTACTGATTCTAACAATAATAATCGCTACTTTCTTTTGCACGTGCTAACTGTCTGTAAATAGAAACATGAAAATGGTCAATTCGCAAAACACTTTAGAGGGGGAGAAAAATAAAGATTATTTGAAAAAGACACATTCATTGTATCCTCGCTGATGTAGCCTATCTGCCCTTCTAACTTCAACCATTGGCTTATGTGGAAAAAATGTTTTTCTACGCTTGCTCGATGACTAAAAGAAAGGTAATTCTTTTATATCAATTAGGCTGTAGCAGTATAATCATACTTGTCGCTCTTTATTTTATGATTTGAAAAACCCATTATGTTGGAGGGTTTTACAGGATCTTTAACGATCTTTGGTTGATACAATCCTTTAGTAACTTTACGATATTACTCATTGAAAAAAGTAATACGCTTGTTGGTCGTAAAACTTTCTATTTTCTCACACAAATTTGTTTTCACAGCTTTATTTATTATTTTTTCGCTAAAATATTCTTTTGATTAGAAATTTTTGGCATATTCTAAAGTTTGTTATAAACTTTTTCTTTTAAGTTTTTAATTGTGTAAGAAGTTGTGAAACTTTTACCATTTTGCACATCCTAGTACTCCTTTCTGTTTGTTGTCGCGTGTCGCTTTTCATATCCTCTTCTGTTCCATAAAACCACTTTGATGTTAATATGTTAGGCTGTGCATAAAGGATTTGTATTTCTCGGTTGATTCTTTTTCTCCACTCCTCCCCACTTTTTTTCTACCATAGATACTTCTCGTCTTCCCATAAATTCTTTACATGATGCGTACACTTAAGTCTTCTTAATCATGTTGCCTCCAAACTGTTCCTGGGTCGAGTTTACGTCTTCTGTCGCGAGAAACTTGATATTAATCTGTTCGGCAACGGACGAGGTCATTTTTTGCTCTGACATTGTGATCCTGACTAAAGAAGCCGCAGTGAGAGATGCCTTACAGGGGGAATTTTCTTCAGGTAACTTTATAACTTTTAAAAATTGTGCTTGTTTTCGCCCTCGTAAAACCAATTTTGTCATATAAAGTACAACTTTAAGATTGCGCAAAAGTATCTAGTCTAAGAATATTCATATGATAACCTTTACAACGGCCTAAAAACCATATACGTAAGCAGCAAATTCAAAGATTTGTAACAACTTATAATCATAACTTAAATGCATATCCAAATGTATCAATATTATTATTACTAACCAACTGTCTCAACAAGACTGGACAAACGATAGTAGCACAATCTGATGTCGTAATCTCCTTAAAATCTAGGTTTACATTATGTGAGTTTGGCAATGGTTAGATTATCATTTTGCTTAACATATATAATTGCTCGATTGTAAATATGCAAAATAAAAAAGAACTTCCGTAAACGACAGTAGTATTTCAGGGACAATCCCCTTAAGAAAACTTTAGTGTACAAGTGGCACAAAACATGTTTGGTCATCGACGTCGCCGAAAAGTAGTATGACCGTCGATTAACAGTTGCTGAAATTGCTTCTGACGTCGAAATGAGTTACAGTGGTGTTTAACTCAATTTATAACTAAGCCAGCTCCTATATCCAAACTTTTGTTCTGAACTACACCGGAACATTATTTATTAGAAGGAATTAGTTAGGAATTATTGTCCTGCGAATATCATTTATTCAGGATACTAACTAGGAGCACTTAGAGAACGGAAATTTGACAATGATATTACTGTTTAAACGTTTGTGAGCGATTTGTTGTCACAACCAAGAAACTATTTTTTTTTTAGATAAATGGCCTTCTAAACCATGACATTATGTAAACAGGTAACTTCGTGTGTATTTTTATAATGTTTCAATAAATTAAAAAATCCCGATTTATATTTGATTCATTCTTGTAACCACACTCCAGAAAAAGGTTTCGTCGGAAAGAGAAATTTTAAAAAATGATGATAATAAAATGTACACAATCTAAGTGTGATAAACGTGCACAATACCATATCGATTGCAATACCGAATCGGCGCGATGGGTTGCAGCATCAAACGGGATTAATAAAAAGAGACTACAAAGCTACGTTATGTAAATTTTCTGTTAAAGAGAAAATGTTTTATTACACATTATTATATCAGATATCTAGAATATGAGTTCAGTACAATTAAATTTTCAGAATTTTCTTTTCATCTGCTTAAAAGTTTATGGAGAAGTGCAGAATATTTTATTTAATCACAAGTTCTGTTTCTTGTTTAGTGTTGAACCACTGTTTTTCTTTTTTAAGAAGTATCTCTACTCGCTGAGTTTGAACGACCGCTAATTCATGTAGAACTTTACTTTGGTAATATGTAATAGGAACTGTGAATAATGTAATACAATATTTAGACAGGATGTTAATGATGCAACTAATACTGTAAATATAAACATATTGCAAGTATACGCTCCAATTCAAGTTTATGATGATGAACAGGTCGAGAAATTAACGATGATCGAAATAACATTTTAGCGCTAACAAAAAAGCAAGAAATAACTATAATAATGGGCGATTTCAACGCTTAGATTGACGAAAGAAAGCAGGAAGACATTATTGAAGACTATGGCCGAAACGGACTCGCGACTTTTGGTTTGGAAAAACAAGTCGTGATAACAAACACATTATTCACATATATATATATATATATATATATATATATATATATATATATATATATATATGTATGTATGTATGTATATGTTCCTCTTCTATTTTTGCTGCAAACTGTGTACGATTTTTTATTTAAATATTTACTTTTTTACTTTTATTTAATATTTTGGTTTCGTACGAATTTGAAATTCATAATTCTGCAACTTAAATGGTCAAAATATAGTTTTAGTTTTCGGGAACCTTTACATGCTTAAAGTCAAAAACTTTTTGTTAATTTTTTGTTAGTGATATAAATTTTTATAAGACTAAAATTATGAGGGGTATGTGGTACACGTTTAAAATGTATATTGAATTTTGATTTTATGATTTGTTTATTGATTTTATTATATTTTTAACTATATGTACCAGTTTAGTTGTCTATTTTATATTTTTCTTGTAATTGGTTATTGTTTTGTCGTACTTCCAATTGATTCATTTCTTATTCTATCATATTTTGTTTTCCTCGCCATTTTTCTCAGATACTTTATTTCGATTTATTTTGACCTCATGCTTCTTTAGCATCACTCAGGTTTCACTTACGTATAGTATAGATGGTATTGCTACGCATTATAAACTTGTGATTTAGTCTGCATGTCTGTCTCTATTTTTCTTGATACCGTTTTGTTCATGGCATAGAGTATTCTTACGGGCTATGCTTTAATTTTGCAACTTATACATCCAAACTTCCATCATTAGTTAGCACACTTCCTAGATATTCATATGTGCTCATTAGTTCTTGGTTTTGATGTTTACATGTTACTTTTTTATCTTCTTTTGTTGTTGTTTCATTTATTATCACAAATTTACTGTTATTTATGTTTTTATTTACATTTTGAGGGTTTATTGAGTCCAAATGTGTACTAAGTTTTGAATATGTCTTCGGCTTTTTGCAATCAGGACTATGTCGTCTGCATGAAGCAGACTGTATTTTTGTTGGTGTAAGGTTTCGATATCCACTAGTTATTAGTTCTGGTTTTCCTTTGTGATTTTTATTAGCTTTTTTTATATATCTTCTGTTCCAGTTTTTCTGTTTCGTTTGTCCCTCAGTTATAACTTGTGCTCTTACGTTTTTGTATACATTTTGTATTAATTTAATTTTTTTATTTACTTTCAGATCTTTTAGGAATTTTCACAAGACAGATTTTTTTATGTTACCAAATGAGGCTTTTAAGTCTACGAATGTTAGATATAACGGCTGATTGGTTTTTATAGCCCTTTCTATCAAATTTCTTATTATGGCTATGATATCTTGTTTGTTCTATATGCAGCTTGTTTGTCCTTCAATTTTCCTTATATTTGTTTACCGAGTCTTTTTCTTTACATCCTACAGTAGATCGATGTATTGCTGTATAATTATCGCATTTCGTGGGTTCTCTTTTTCGTTACAAAATAAAATTTTTTTCCCATCCTTTTGGTATTCGTTTCTCTACCCAGGCTTTCTTGCAAATTTCGTGTAACCATCTTTGGCCTTCTTCGCTTAATCATTTCATCGCCTCTGGATCAATTTTGTTTTCTCCTCCAGCTTTTCCTCCAATAACATAAAATGGTGGCGATACATTACACCAACGATATGAAAATGAAATATCTTAAAACGGCTTCAGAGATCGCATATTGTTAATACGAAAATTAAAAATCTGACTACACTGGAATGGATTTAATTATTTTATATAATTTTAGGAGCAACACAATTGTAGCTAAATGTAGTTGATTGGTCCCGATTAGAAGTGGTAAGATGAGTCTAATGAGTAATTAATCACTTTATATTTTCTCTCCTTCGGGAGAGCAGAGTTTTAAACTATAAGTTAAGATTACTTTTTGTTTTGTCAAACGACCAGTACACGAAAGTAAGTGCATTCTTTGGAATTAATGTTGAATATCTGTGTATACCTTGAAAGCAAATGTTTAGGTATGCAGTATGCAGGCTTTTGCATAAAATGTAGTTCAAGTTTGATTATTACTATCACGACCTTACTGTTAAAAATGGATTTGCGACCGGACAGGGAAATAAACATGGGTAATTAATTTGTACGATCTGTGAGAGCTTTACAATCCTCACGATAAAACAATCGCCGCATTAAGATAGGGATCTACAAGCGGCGTGACAATAATGGTACTATTTCCATACGTTTGTCCTTGCAGGCGATATCCTTGTCCGCGCGAGAGAGAAAGCGAGCAGTAATGGTCGCGTTTAAAAGGAGTTCTCTTAAATTATTAAGTTCTAGACTATTTTTCAAGTCGTGAGTTATAGAAGACACGAATAGGGACACGGGGCGTGGTGGCGGACGATTTGATCGCAGAATTGCGTGACCGTCATCCTGCAGGACACCTCAAGGAATATTACATCACCTTATCTTGTCCATTCTTCACAAAAGAGGTGCGCTAATCGAACGCAGAGCGAAATTGTTGCCGAACCTCATTAATCAAAGCTAACCTTTGGAAAACAAATATTCTCGGTGAATTATTGCGACTGATTTGACATAAATTAGTCGCGTAATAAAGATTTATTTGCGAAGAACAATACGAAAATGCATGCACTCGCATGGCACTATACAGTTACTTTCAGCAAGAGAGCTCCGCTCTTGTAATAAATTTCAAAACTACATCGTGTCCCAATTATTTTCTCGCGCCGGTGGCTTGACGCATACATTAAGAAGAATTGAGTCGCAATTATTCGTAATTGTCTCTTGAAACGCTTCAGGCTCGTACTCGCATCTTTTCCGCCGTGGACGGTAGACAATTCGACCCTTTCAGCCACCCAGAGCTTATCCGCGTCGCTGACCATCGAAACATAGTCGCACCTGAAATGTTGAACGGGAGCGACGTTTTCGATCTGGGGCTGTGGAATACGAAAACAGAATGGAAATGGACAAATCCAGGGCTACCACCGCAGCGCACTTGTCGGGGGTTTAGAGCGGTTTCCTGGTTTTCGCGTCTGAAGCGTGTAAACAATCAGAACGAAGAGCACGTCCATTGCATTATGCTGAATCCTCTCCTGTGCAGAAAGGACGTCAGTTGTCGGAACCCTCGCAATCCTATTTTGAAAGTCCCGGCCAAGCGTGCATTGTAACAGAGTTCGGTCTCGGTCAATAGTTACTTTCATATCCTCACCTTATGGACACTGGACAAAGCGAATTCTCCACTCCGCGGCGCGATTTCTTCTGCGTCTTCCTAATTAGACGTGTGGAACGGAAATAAATTTATGCAGAAAACTATCGCCAAGGCAGCAGAACGGCTACTTTACCTATTGTCTTGGCTAATTCAGGTAAACTGTTTCCGTTAGTTTCTAACAAATGGAAACAGAACTGTAACCTGGAGCAATTAAGCCGAGTTACTGAATTTCATGAATTTTAAATCGCCGCGCGGACTATTATTATTAACTCAAACGACGACAGCGCAAATTTAATATGTGCACTTACAGAAAGGTTTCTCTAGTGCTATTATAGAAATTACGACGTTTTACTTTTTAGTAACCAGCCTCCCTGGTTTGAGAAATACCAACTGAATTTTCATGCAAACAATGCTATGTTTTCATGACTTTCTGTATGTATAATCTTTGTGCGGTCTCTTCAGTTTCTTCTCTCACTTTAATGTTAGTTTATTTTTAAGGAAAAGTTAAAACATTTTACCAGATAATTACTAGTAGTGAGAGAAGTTTAATATCAATTTTAATAGAAGGTAAATTCTATTAGAGGGAAACAATTAATAAATTTCTATTATTTCTTATTTTCAAAGTTCTTCTGCTCTATTACTTTATTAACATTGTCTTTTTAATAATTTTTTTCAATATAGCTCCGATTTTTTTGGCATATTCATACCACTGTGGTTTATTTTCTTTTATATATGATAATGTATCCGGCCATTCATTTCAGTTAAGTTCTTTATTTTCTATTGAACTTTTCCAAATCTACATTTTCAACCTTGTGATATTTCTTTAGTTTTCTTTGTGGTTCAGTTCTCTGAGTAGTACATAATGACATTTTATATCATTATGTTGTATGTATTGATTTTTGTATTTTTAGTAACGTTATGTTTGATATGTTTGAATGGAGTTGAATGTATCTCCTTATTTCTGTACTTTCTGATTTTTTATTTTGCATTTTTATCTATTGAGTTTATAAAATGTACTTGATGGTATGATATAGCATCAAAAATTTTGATGCCATTTTCAAGTGATTAGAATTAGTTCTTTACTTGGGGTCTTAATTTACCTACACCCCAGAGAGCACTATGTGTTAAAGAAGCTTTTCTTAGGAAGATGTTTTTTGTTTTGACTCGTAGTCCTCCAGGTTACCCGCTTATCGCAGCACGCACTACATCCATTTGAAAAGTATTGTCTGCAGCCGTCAGGGGTCGCTTCAAAGAATCAACATTAGGTTATCTTTTTGAGAAAACTGTCTTCTAAAACTGTCCATAATTTGTAACTTAGTACATTGAGACCTAGGCTACCCTCTACTGTTATAAAATGAGGCACATTGTTGCTCAGCAGCCAAGTTTGTGTTGATCGTTCTTTGTGGGCGGATGCGGAGCCTTTCTAAAATTTTCAAGGCTTGCCTCAAAAAAGCGTGTGATTCAAAAGTTTCACTACACAATTCAAAATATTCTGTTGATATACAGATTCTCTTTTACAAAAAATGAATATCGGTTACTCCATCACAACACACTCCCCATAGAATCATTGCATCTGCTGGATGATGGCTTCTCTAAACCCTTGGCATTAGCTGAAATGCTTCTTTAGAAGACCTAGCGTATACCGTGTCATTTTGTTTGTTGAAACATTTCCCCACTGTAAAAAATGTTATTCGTAAACAACATTTTTCTGTGGCTATCGGTCAATAACTTCTCTGCTTTTTCTCTTCTACATTTTTTAAATCATCTGTCAGCAAATGTCTCACATGCTAAAATCATCTAGCTATCATCATGTATCTAACAATCCCAACTGCCTTAAAGAGAAAAGTAAAAGCTTCATTACTAGCTCAACCTTATCCTCCCATAATTAGAAAGCTCCTTATGTCCCCAGAAAAATCTGTAAGAAGTATAAAAACATATGGTCTTTCAAAAACTCATAAAGAAAACGCTCCATTGCATCCGGTTCTTCCACTAAGAACTTACCTAAATATCTAGCAACATTGTTCAAGCTCTTACAGAGCGATCCTCATCGTACGTCCGAAACTCCTACTTTTTTAAAAAACTCAAAATCTTTCTTATATGCAAAGTTGATATCGTAATCAACTTTGAGATTAACTTACTATATAAAGAAAAATACCCTTACCTTAACCATTTAATTACCTACTTTAACCTACCTAATACCTGCTTTAACATTCAATATAAAATTTACTGTTAAATTAACGGTGCTCCTATGAGTCCCCACTTTCACCTTTTTATGAGCAATTTGAAATAAAATCTCTTACCTTTTCTGTCTTAAATTTAACTGTTGAATACAATATGTTATCTAACCTCGTGAACAATATACGTTTTCTGACATGCTTTCCCACCTAAACCTAATTCACAACAAAATTAAATTTAGCATAAAAACAGAACAAAATAGTTTTCTCCCCTTGCTACTTTTACAACAAAAAATATTTTAAATGGCAGCTTTCATTATTCAGTTTATAGAAAAAGACAGTGAAAACTAGAAGAAAAAGAAAACGAAACGAAGCAAAGAAGTCACTACGAGAAAAAATACGAAGTATAGAGAAAAAGATATAGTAATAAAAGAAGTGCGTCTGCAGAAAAAATTAAAAAAATGTATAGAATGGAAATTAAGAATAAAATCAAAGATACAAAAATGTTCTGCAGTGAGAACGAAGAAAAATAGTTTTGAAAAATAACAAAAAATAAATAATAGGTAAAAGACGTAATCTGACAGTAAAGAAATGGAAAATGCAATTAAGCCTAAAAAAATAACGAAAAAATTAAAATAATCAAAAAATAAAAAACTATCAATGGGTAATAGGTATATGGAACTTAAGGTGGTCATGGTGCAATTCGCAGTCTTCGTATTAGAAAATTTTCTTTTATGTAGTGCACTAAATATATTTAACATCAAAACCAATATAATTAATAAGAATTATTTGATGTACTTAGAGGCAATTAAAGAAAACAATAGTCAATGAATAAATTTGACATTTGCATTATTCATTGACAAATCTCATCAATTTTGTTGAAAATGTCTTTTAGGTACATGAATTTTCCCTTCTCTAACATTTTATTATATTTAACATGTTCTAAACAAATGATAAATATATAAAAAAATTCCATTATAAACGATTGTTTTTTAATTATTAGGAGAAATTCTTTTTGTACTAAGTATAATGTGCTGCCTAACTGTAAAAGAATTTTATTTTCACACGTAGACAAACTTACTTTTGGTATACTTGTCTATTTCAAAACTTTTATTTCCTTTTCATTAAAAAAATATTCCTTATAAGCATTTTGGCCTTAAGAGAAACGATTTATAGATGATTTAGGGGGGGAACCAAAGCCTTTTTGATGTGGAAATGTCAGTATTACAAGAAACTCGGACTGATTATTTGTTTCAAAAAATAAAAAGCGTTACATTAAAAATGAAAAACTATGCCGTATAACATAAAAATTTGAAGAAAAGCGGCTTTCATGTACTAAGAGAAAAGGACCAGGAAAAAATAACACAAATTTTACAAATTGGAGATTTTAATGCAAAAATTCAGAAGGATATTTTTAGGTCTTCGGTTAGGATTTTTCGAGTTTAATGCAAAATTTTATCGTGTCTTGCTCACCGACACTGCGCTATATTTTGACGCATGATGCAACATTCATACAGTTGTCCACTTTGCAAGCGCTCTTCATTCTGTAAGGGTCAAAGGCAAATGAGCTGAATTGGCATGTTTACCTGATAACCCCCCCCCCCTTCCGACTAACCGTCAGGCAAAAAACTCTGCCTTCGACCCTTTTATTTGAGCCAATAAAAAAGTCTTATTATTTTTTCGGCGTACCTTGTACATGAAATTTATAATATTCAGAGTGAAGTAAAAGGGGTATGTTGGGAAATGATAAAGTTGCTGAGTCTAGAATAGATTGGCTATGTTAAAACAAAATATCAGAAAATTTGTTTTTACAAACAAATATTAATGGTGTTATGCTAAAAGCTGCTTTTTATTTACAAAGGACAACAAATGATAAAGCGAGATAAATCGGCGTATTTTTTTTTAGTAGCCGAAGCCGCTCTAGGGCCTAAAATTTTTCTGCAACAGCAGTGTCAATCTCTTTAAAGCTTCCGTCCAATCAGGGAAATTGTTTAATTTCCGGGCTGCATGAGCTTTCAGGGAACAGTGATCACGGCACCTCGACACTTCCTTTTCGCGTGAGCATGTGCAACTATCACCCAGTTTATCGCTATACCTACTAGCTATTACAAGGACTTCTTTTCACGGTTATAATTACATACTTACATGCAAAGCCTTTATAGAACTAATACTTGCTATCAGTTTTATGCTGAAACTAGTTATTTAATAATTTCGAGCACAAAGGATGGAGAAAAGCGTGTAATCTTTATGTGCTCGTTATAAACCTGTTACATTTAACACCTTTTTAATAGAAATGTGCTAATGTTACCGTAATTTGATTTGGCCGAGAGCAAGATCGGTTAAGTTCAGCTTGCACGTACTTAGTAATATTAGCTTAATAGTCGCAACATCCTTGACTTTAGTACTCAATTTTTATGGGCATATTTAAATGGTCATAACTATTTGCTTAACAAGACTATTCACTCCTTTTAATTTAAAGCAAACTGCTTTTTTAAAACCGCTAATGTATTTTTAAATTTCTGGCACAGAGTAAAACAAAACTCCCTATTTCTTTCTCAGCTTAAACCAAGAAGAAGTTGTACAAAATTGATTTTATGTGGTTAAATTACAGAACTAGAAGTTTAATTTTAATGCGGTTTAAAGTGAGATATCGGTCAAGTTATGTCCATCCTTTTCGATACACTGTTGAAGTTGCATTCTGAAGTTCTTAGTCACACGAGCCAATATTCGGTGAACGGGGCTTATCAAGCAACATCATCACATTGAGAGGTTAAACTTCCAGAAAACATCAAACCTTACTTATCCAATTACTTCTACATGTCACTTAGAAGTGATATAACACATTTGCTTTCTTTCGCAAAAAAGTAAGGGCCTATAATCCCTGAACTTTATTCACCGCACATCAAACAGTAACCCGTTTGCTGTGCAGAGGCAATTTATGGAAATCTCGTGGGTTGTTATCACTTTAATAACAAAAATAAAAGGTGAAAATGCGCTTTTTGGAAAATGCTGCGAACGGTTTTCAAGATGTTTCTATATATTTCCAAACGATTTTCTAATAACGTTAGAAAAATTAAGTTCATATGTATCTAGAGTGGACAAAAACAAAAGTCTTGGTGCAAAATTTGCCGTATAGTACGATTAGACAATAGATTACCATAGAGACTGCAAAATGAAACTATATCAATGTTTTCCGATGGTCGTGTATTTTAAAGTCTTTGTCTTTGCCGTTTTACTAACGAAAGATTATTTTTGAAGTTCTGTACCCGACAAAATTGATTTTCGATCAGAGTCGGAAGCCCGAGCTTAAGTTGAAAAGCACATTGTACGGTCACAACAGAGTTTTTGTTCCAAATATACGCTTTGCCAAGAAAAGTTGTGTTTGTTTGTCCACGATGTGGTGGCTGCTAAGGATTTCTCTAGCAAACTTCCCGAATACGCGCCTCTATTACCCCACCCTCGAACAACCCTTCCTTTTATAAACGTCTCTTAAAATTATAGACTGAATTTCGTTTCGCCCTGTACATTATCATAAAGCATATTATAATATAGTGAGTTAAAGAAATTAAAGGATTAGAACAAATTATGAAAGAGTAAAAAGTAATAACGTGAAAATTGAGTATCGAAAATTTTTCATAAATAATAAAAAATACTATATTAGAATGGAATCACGGTGTAGTGGCAAACAGAAGTTCAAAAATAAAGTATCGTTTCTATTTGTTCTGCTATTAGAGAAAGAAAAGTATTATATAGTGACGTATTAAAAATTTCACAGAAAACAAATATTAGTGTGTGCAATAGAATCAATGTTCCAATCTTATACTACAATTGTGAAAAGATAAAGAAAAACAGGTTCTTGGCAGATTCAGAAGTACTTATATTAGATACAGATTGAACATAAAATTTCTCAAAAAAAACAACAACATAGAAACAACCACGATCGCCAGAAGATCTATAAAGAATGAATAACAGTAGTGGTTAAGAGTGTGCGGAAAGTAAAAAGCGAAGAGAAGAAGCTGAGATGTCGCCCGTCAATATCTTTTTAAGGGTGTTGTCCCCGAACTGTGCCTGGTTTTCTCAAAATTTTGAACTATTCTATATTTTCTTTGTAGTAAGATGAGGCTTTCAGTTATAATTCTCACAATGAACTATTTTTGAACATCTTTTTTGCCATTGGCCTTACGATAGACAAGTAGCAGATTAATGTTCTTGGAAGAATGTTAATAGGAAAACCATTCATATAGACCAATAGTGGCACTCAAATTTTCATCAAATTATTTTTTGTTTTTAAACATAATTTTGCTTGAAGTACACATGCAACATAAAAATGAAAAGAACTTTTTTAAAAGTTCCATTTCTTTTTCTTTTTGAATTACAATCAGTATTTCTAATTATTTTATTTTTATTGATTTTTATATTTTTAACCTTTTTTCTTGAACACCTCAAGACTTTCATTGGTCAATTAACGTTCTAAAGTTGAAGTTTCAGCCCAATCTTTTCTTCTAAAAGTGTATTTAGTTTTCAGGAAAAAGACTGCTTATTATGGAATATTAGCATATTATTTAACTTAGCCTTTATCTGTTAACCTAGTAAATATTACTCTTCTTACTCTTACCGATTTAACCAATTGATTAAATTTTCCTTAGTTAAGTAGACCTTCTTTATTTTATTTATTATTCTGTTTGGAGTTGATGACTATCATATGTAAAATTAAATTGTATTTATAACTATTGATATTAATTATTTTATCCTAAAATTTTAAATCTCTATTCGTAATATTTTGTTTGATTCGATTTTGAAAAAGTTTTCTAAGCTGTTGTCGTAATATAATTTTAAATCATTAGCTTGGCGTCTCTTAATATCACTTTAACTTAATTTAACTTAATTTTTACTATTCAATGGTTTTAATTAGTTCAATGCCATTTTCAATGATATTTTGTATGCTTTCTTAATCACTTTTTGTACGTTGATTAATTTCTCTTTAAAATTTAACGGTTTATTTATTTTATTATTGTATTTGCATTATTTAATTGTGTTATAGTATTTTTCAAATAATTTATTAGTAATAAAAATACAAAGTATTCTATAAGCTAATCTGCTAGCCTACAATCTAAGTATTAAGTATTTACATCGAAGAAAACACGATGAGAGCCTTTCCAGTGAAGAGATCCATTAGTCCATTTTATAAGTCAGCTGGCCACTGTCCTTTTATTCTTCTCATTGTGGTATCTTCTAATAAGAGCTGGATTACTGGATTTGTGTGGACTTCTAATTTTTCGCGGTCCATGATACTTCTCTCACGGACGCTTTCTTCAAATCTCCAAATCTTTGTGAATAATTGCATTTGTCATGTACCATGGGGCACTAACTCTTTTTCTTAATATTTTTGACACACCTTTAAAAAAAACATTGATATTTCCGGCATAGTCCCACAGCTTTATACCACAAGTCCATATGAGCTTTATTATTGACTTGCACACCAATACTTATCTCTGGTTTTGTTCCATTTACCTTCTTTTTTTGTTGGCGTGTTTTCTCCAATTTAACTTAAAGTCCAAGTGCAGTCCCAGGTATTTTATAGTTGCAGTTTGTGGTATTTCGATGTTCTTTAGATATATGGGTGAACATGGAACTTTTGTTAGGGTAAAAGTAGATTTTGTTTCATTTATTTTTACATTTCACATTTTAAACCATTGTTATAGATCATGCAGACATTCTTTACTAGAGCGTGTGCTTGAAGAACTTCATGATGGCGTTATCATCAGCAAATGTGCCTATCATGTTGTTTGGTGAACTGAAGATCAGCGGTAAATAACAGATAAAGTAGAGGGTCCAGTTTACTGCCCTGAGGTACCTTGGAGTTGATTAGGACTATAGTCGAAACTTCCTGTCTTACTTTTGTTCTGAAGTGTCCTCCTCCACATAAGCTACATGTTGTTGGTGTATCTTTTTTTTTACAAATTGATGTAATGTGTTGGTCCCCACATATCACACAAATAGGGTGTCTAATAGGTCTATTGCAATAAGATTTTGTCTGCCTACATAACTTGGTGGTTCTGTTGGAATGGCGCTGTTTAACAATTTGTTTATTTTATAGATGTCATTATTCTCTGATGGTTCCAAGTCAACAAAGAACATAGTAAGTGGATCTTTTGTTACGTAATGTTTCATATTTATTATATTTTCCACTTTATGTTTATGTTGCGTAATTTCCTGTTTTAAATCTGCTGTACTAACCAAATAATATAGATATTTAATAACTCTATACGATCTCTCCTCTTTAGGTTGGCGAGTATGGCAAATTATATAATTTTCCTTCATATGTCTTTCTAGTTTTCTATATGTGGTTGGACTTTGACAGATTAATTTTACCTTATTGTTTGCCATATTCTTTGTTGTATAATATTTCATTTTGACTGCTTCGTTTCATAATCATTTAGGGTAGATTTGCAACACCACATAGAAGTATGACAGAGGGTTTTGATGTATAGTTGTTCGTATTATTTTTATTGGTGTTATCGACCTGGCTGTTTGCAAGTACATAGAATATATTATTTAGTGGTATCTCTTGGTCTTCATCATTTTGGGCGATTACATTCTTCCTTATTTTTGTTACTTTTGTTTCTTTTAATACTTGCACGGATTTTCTCGGGTGGTATAAGCACTATCTTCTTCTTCACTAATTGAAGTCATTCTTGTGTACTTGTGCACCATCTTGATTGGGCAGTAAAGAATACTGGCTCGTGAATTGTGAAGGATATTTTTCTGATGACATTATTTGAAGATTGTAAAACGTATGGTTGTTCCTGTGAGTTATTTTTTGTTATTGGGTTTTCAAAAACTCTCATACTTGGGCTATTAGTAGTACTTTAAGCTCTTTTTGTTTGTTTTACTTTTATTATTACCGAATCAAGAACCGGATTCATATTTGTGCGCACAATTATTGTTAAACAATTTATTTATGTATTTTATTTGTATGTAATTTGTTTATAAATTTAACTTTTCATTATCCGTACGAGGTGGAAGGTCACCGAAAAAGCCCTTTTTATAGTATCTTCTTTGATTTCCGATGATACATCTTATATCTAATAATAAAATGGTCTACATCGGCATTTGCCTTCTGAAGCTTCTTATATCCTGAATTGCTATCATTATCATTACATCATTACATATATTTAAGACGACTATTTGTATTCATATATATCTGTCACAATCGAAGGTCATTGACTTTAAACGTTTTTAATTCGTATTTAAGCTTTCATATGTCAAGTGTTACGCAATGCATATGGACTTTTTTCCTAGCTATTTTTATTGCTTTCTTATGTGGTGACGTTCAAGTATTCTTTTACATATGGTGGAAGTATATCAATACAATTTTTAGGTCTTCTATTGTTATAAATTGGATTGGTTTCTCCTCATTCTCAATATTAACCGACTGTACGATTTTATGGCCGCTTATATACCTCCTCTCTGTTACTCATTATAGTAGTAAAATTTTCAATCATTTTATATCCTGGTTTGCATTTTATATATCTTCAAAATATTTTTTTCTTTTACGCTTTTGCTCAGAAGAGATATATAAAGTTTACCCGATACCGGTTAGAATTTAATCATTAAACACTGTAGGTCTTTATGTGTCATTTTTGTTTTGAGAAAAAAATGTTAATTTTTAATTTTGTTGCTCTATTTACCTTGAATGCCTTTTTAATATTATTCGTTTATCTTGTTTTATGGACGTCCTATTGCTTTTTGTATCTTCGTGTCCTCCATTTGGTTATGTGGATGATCCAACGATTATTTTGTAGTCTGCCTAATTCCATCTCAGCTTACATGGTAGATCTGGTCAGTTACTCTTGATCGCCGCTTTATCTCTGTATTTCATATGCGCTCTTTTAGGGTGATATTCAGCATTCGTCCTTCCATTAATCTTTGAGTAATCTACAATCTTTACTTTTTGCTTTTATTCAATGCTCAGATTTCGGTATCATAGGTTAGTACAGGTAACACATGATGGTTGAACGTTTGCCTTTATAATAAGGCAACTATTTTGTCTTCTAATTGAGTGAATCCATTTTTCACTTTTCTTAAGTAATGCGCTATTTCGTCCTTGGTTGCTCTTGGTATATTTTTTGGCCTCACGTTTTGAACTTTAACTGTGTTTTCTCTTTTACTAAGTGGAGATTCAGATTGATTTGTGCATAAATATTTATAGTATGTTTCTACCACATTTGTTATTCGTTGTTTTTCTTTTATTAACTAGTTATTCTTGCCTCGCAGCTTTGTTATGTTAAGTTTGCTTTTGGTTAATGTTTATAGGATACTTTTCAGACTCCTTACTTCTTCTGCTATCTCTTCTATTTTCTGAATATCATATTTTCTGATATCCCTTCTTATATTGCTTTATTTTGCAATTTATTTCTGATATATTTGTATTATCTTCGCTTAATATATCTCGTATTGGTTTTCTTTCTTCTATCCGATCCAGGGTTTCTTTTGCCCTACTATTTCTGTTTATTCATCTAGTATATTGTTTGTTATAGTATTATTGTAATTATTAGGGAATTGTCTTTTTTCTATGAAGTGAGCACACTCCATTAACTTGCAATTATTGTTTTCGAAGGGTTCTCCTTTTTTGATTGTTTTTTATTAATCCGCCATTTTTCTTATCTTTTATAGTCCACTTTTATTCGCTTTTTTGATGGCCTTTCTTTTTGTTTGTTTATATATACCTTTCTTTTGAAGTTAAATCATATTTTCTAAAAATTAGTCGAATTAAATGAAAAACCAAAATAATAAAAATAAATAAAAACTAAAATTTATTCTTAGTCCTTAAAGATGGCGTAGTTCTCTTATAGACTATAAAAATTTGCTGCTTATGCTGCTAACAACTATATTAAACAGAGTAATAACAAATATAATTTTTGTTGTTTTTTTTGGTAGACTCGAGAGATTGTTAGAGTCTATTTCGTTGTCAGTGTAGCTATAAAAAGATCAAGATCCTCAGTAAGGTCAAATTTAATGGTGTATGTCAACAAACATAGTATACTTAAATTTGTGTAGTGAACCATAGATTTTAGCTTTTGTTGCGGTGTTTTAAAGTACATCTTATTTGTAGTGCAAATGTTTAGTGAAGGGTTGATATGAGCGTCTTAATTGCAGTTAGTGCAATGGGAGGAATAATCTTCTGTTAAGTATTGAACAAGCCAAGTGTTTCAAATCCGAAACGATTAAGAAGAATGTTGATGCAAAGCTTTTAGGTTATAACGGGGCCGCTCTGCTTGGACCTAGCGGGTGTCGTTCCGCAGGGCCGGAGCAATATTTTTTGGGGCGGCTGGGGTAGCAGGGCGCGGCAAATCTTATTTCGTCCTGGCGCAGCAAGGCCTTGGGCTTATAATTGCGAGTGTTGAGTGCGTTTTCACACGCCGCCAGTTCGCGAATACATTAATTACTTGTCCCGGGCGCGTCTGGCGGCGGTTCGCGGAGTTGTGTGTGTTTAGCGTGTCATTAGCGCGCTGCGGTGATGGATGGCAGCGCCACTGCGAGTGTCGTGGCTGTTTCACGCACTACCAATCACCGCCGCCCTAGCCCTTAATGCACGCGCAAAACCGAATTTCATAAAATAACAGAATTTTTCCGTTCATTTAATTTGTGCGCCGACGGCCGAGCGCCGCCGTCGAGCACCCTCAAGCAGCCGCGCTCCGCTACATCGTTTGTAGCAAGGAGGCCGCGGAAGAGAAGAGGAATGAAAAAGCGAAGTCATTGATAAGGCAGCAAAGCGCAGGTAAACGAGCAACCGTAGGTTACATTCGAGTGTCCATTTGGGTAATTGAAATATTTGGCTTTCATTGAGCCATTGAAAAGTCGAATTCTTGATGAATAGGTCGAAACCAGGGCTCTTTTTAAAGCAAATGGAACGAGCCGCTTCATCCGCTGATGCACCATCCATCCCTTTAGTTAGTGCACATATGGTGCGCTCATAAAAGTGTTTCTGCCAGCCTTTGAATCAATCCGTGAATTAGCCAGTGCCGCCGCTTCCCATATTTAAAAACGACTCCCGCGTGCCGACTTGGTAAGGTTACGCCTTTCATAAATGCAATTTGTACGAAATGTCACGGACTAAAGTTGAACTCGAGCTGCTCTCTAACTTCTGATTTAGAACGCGAATCGTCTACGCACGGCCTTCGCCGGAGACATACCTCGATAGATGCCAGAACGTCCACGAGTGACCAACCACCAAAAGGAAGACTAGGCGAAGCCAAATTTACCGAACGGGTTCTCCTTTTTGTTCTTCTCTTATTCCAGAAAACTTCTTTTCGCTACCAACTGAAAGCCATCGTGCTCGGTAATCGTTCGCACGTAATAAGCAGTTCCGAGCCTCATGTGTATCCAATTTTAATTCACACGACCTCGGAAATTAGAATCGAAGCGAAATTAAGGATATGATACGGCCGCTAATAATAGAACACACGCATCCCTTTAAAGAAACGTGAGATATGCTAATGCGCCGTGAATTCTTATTTGTACTGCACCGTGTACTCGAACTCCATGCGGCTCTATTAATTGCCAATCGGATTCCCAGCTCGAGCTGCTTGATTAAGAATCACGCGGAAAATAACATTTTGTATCAGCATCGCATTTTCCAGTCCATTAGAGAGATGTTGGTCACTGCTTGCGGTCCGAGGCCGGCGTGATGAATGGCGCGCATCATTTATCAATGACAAATCACATATCCGTACGGCTGTACGAATTGAGCGCGCCGTGATTCGCTGCTCTTATTAATTGGGCCGCGGAATATTACGAAAATCTGGACGAAATTTGCATGTTCTGGCGACTTCACCATCCGGACGGTACGCACGTGGTACCCCTAATATATACAGATGATTTGTATGCTGCATAAAATTACTTTAGAGATATAAATGCTGCCGTTACGGATGCCGATACCGTAGCTACAGATTTCATTCTCTAAATTAAAGAACGCTGCTCCCTCCGTGTGTTTAAATGAATTAGTTTAGTGCAAGATTAATGTGCTTTACGGATGACCGAATTAGTTAAGCAGGCAGACAATCAAATTAGGTGGAAGAACCGGACAGTAACACATACACACTAGAAGTATAAAATATTTTAACGGCAAATCGATTTAGCGTTTTACGCGAAAGATAGGGCTCTTTTTGCAAAGGACATACGTTTTGGCATCGCCAGTTTTAGCTAAATAAGTACTGAAAGTAATGAAAGTTTTATTCTTGTAGATGTTTTTGAATTATAAGTGAGAAATCATATCTGGCAAATGCCCTTTTAACGACATTTTCAAAAACTCTGTCTTACCGAATTGGAGCTTCAATTGTTTAGGGATACCCAACGTAAACTTTGTCCTTGAGACAGCCCCAAAAGAAAAAAATGGTACAGCCAAGTCCGATGAACGCCACAACTTTTTTTCGAAATGAGGCAATTGGGGAAGTATTGCCTTAATAGTCTTTCTGTGGCTCTAGTAATGGGGACTGTGGCGCCATATTGCTGGAACCATCAGGTAACTGTCCTTCATTCTCGAAAAATTATGGTCCAATCACGGGGTCACGTGTCGTAGTACACCAAACCGTTACAAAGGCTGTCTACAGTGGCTTTTCCTATATTAACCTAGGATTTTCCCTACCCCAAAACAGATTTTGTTTTTTTAAAAATGCATCACTATTAAATTTTTCACAAAATTTCAATAATTTTCTGCAAGATTTAAAAACTCCTGGGCATATTGGAATTGTACTTGTCGATTTGGAGGTTGCATCAAATGAATTTTGTATGGATAAAGACGAAATTCATTATCAAGTCAATTGAGAGCATCGTCTTATAGTAGATCTTCGGTGTGGACTGACAATATTTTGCTGTACGCTCAATACTATCCACTGATTTAGCACTCCGCCGCCTTCTTGAGTGTCTGACATCATCAACATTTTCTCTTTCAACAAAGTTTTGAAGTACTGTTTTTATGGTGTTTCTACACGGCTTTGTGTACGTTATAAAATTGTCTATAAGCTCAATGCTTTAAAACTAATGAACGCTGGTTTTCAAAATAAAATATTACTACCTGAGTCCTATGGGCATAGCTGCATCTGTCTGTGATAAATTACCCAAGTTTTAACTGTAAAAAAAATATTAGGTAATTTTGCGCCACCCTGCATATGTAGTAGGTAATGAGTTGTTCAGTTGAATGAACCATGCAGGAACTGCACTAATTAACATGCAAGATTTACGAGACAGAAGAACTCTCAAAAGACTTAACAGAGAAAAACTTTTCTATCAACTTGACTTCCCATTCAAAAATCCCCAAAGAATTGTTCACAAAAGAGTAGAAAGAAAAATAAAAAAAAAACATAAGTAAAGATCAATTCAGAAAGCAGAAATGAGATATGTAATATTGGCCATGAGGGTTATTGTCACCATAGATATCCAGAAGGATTTTAACAGTGTAAAGTAGAACACATTGTTCAGAATACTAAAAGCGGTTGGAATAAAATATAGAGATAGACGAGTAATACTGAATCTATATGAAAACAGTAATAGTAAAACTCAGACAATGCAAACCAAAGTAAACATACATCACTATTCAATATCAATATGCATAATCTCTTCAACTATTCTTTAAATGAATCGGCTAACCAAATTCTTTTAAAAAAGTGTTAACTTTGCTGTTACTTGAAATCGTGTCCCCACCGAATATATCACAGATAATATCGTCTATTACTAATTCCTCCAAAAATAAAATCAATGAAACCAGTCGAGGTATATCCAAAGTGCTATGAACAGCTATATTTCCTAAACACGATCTTAAACCTTCGGAACTACAAGCCTTAAAATTTTTTAGATAAAATAAAAATGTTACAAACTTATCGATAGACGACAGTAAGACTATAGTTATCCTTAACAACTGATATTGTCCAAGTAAGATAAAGAACTTATTAAAATCGTCAGACCATCGTTAAATACTCAACAAGCCAACTCATTACCAGTTCAAATCTATTTTCGACACCAAATAATTATTCATACCAAAATTCCCAAATTATACTGTCATCTAAAAATTCACAACGAAAATACTCCCTTACGCTCTATTGTGAGTGATTTTGATTCTCCTATTATCAAACAAACCAATAACCTAACTTAAAAAGAAAACTAAGACCTTTATTACCGATTTAAATATATTCTTTGATAACAAAGAACACTTCACACCTTAAAAAAATTCTGTAGCAAACATTCACAAGAAAAGGATTCTGTTATAATCTATTGTTAGCGCCTTTGGTTTTTCTACGCACAACTTAGCAAATATCTGCCTGCAATCATTTAGCCTCTTATATAACCAGCCTCATCGTAAGTCCAAAACTCTTACTATTTTTAAAAATTCTCAAATCCTTTCCCCTCCGTAAAGACAACATAATGGCTAGTTCTGAAGTTGTTTTCCTGTTTATCTCTAAAGCTCTGTCAAACTAATAGCGCTGTTAAGAGATCCCCGTTTTTATCTGTCGTAGCAAACCTTTTTATGATCGATTTTGAAAGTAGTCACAGAATTCATCAGGTACATAGTTTGGTTATGCACAAATAGTCTTTTAAATCATAGGTAGCGAGTGGACACTCTTTTACGATCCCAGTAAGAGACAGGTTCACTTCAGGGAAGCGACCCTGCCTACGCGAGCCTTGGTCTTCTCTCAAGTCCTAACACTGGGAAGGAACCAAGTCCCACCCATTAACTCCTACCCATAACCTATTTTATTTTATCACTTCTTATATCTTAGTCCAGTCCAGGAAAGCATTACAATTTTTTTTACTTATCTGCTACCATACAAGATTTTTATGATAGATTGCAAATAATAAATAAGTGAGGGTATGAAAGCAAAACGAGTCTCATCTACTGAACAAGTTCCACTATATCTTCTTCTTCACCCACTGTACTTCACGGTGTTGGGGATTTGAGCTGTGCTGTGATCTGCCCTCACCTCTCTAGATACTTTTTGTGTTAACTTGCTACTTCTATCTAGGTCTTTTTCTAACCCCTTTTTCTTTACATTTCACTTCATATATATCTTTCGAGAATCGTTCATTGTTTATTAATTTTACTTTTATATCTTCAACTAAAGGTGTCAGTTTTAATTCTTCCTGGATATTTCTATTTCTCACTCTGTTTCTTCTTAACTTGTCTACTTACTCGGCTCAAGTATCTTGGATTTCTGCTTATCTGTAAACTAACAATGTTGGGTATGTATTGTTTTATAGAGTTGCATTATTGTTTTTCTTTTGTTTTTTATCTATTCTGCCAGTTTACTGATCTTTATTTATATATCTATGCACATTTTATATTTATTGCCCATCTACTTGAATATACTTTTCTTTTATGACATACATTACCTTTGTTTGTCTATTATTTCTTGCCATGAAAAATATCGTCAGCGTGTATTAAATCTTGTGTCATCCCATCTTACAAACCATCTGCAGGCAGAAAATTGAAATTAAAAAAAACATTTTAATAGAAGAAAGAAAATGTGTAACCATTTCTATTTGCAATTTTTAATAAATTCGTTTTAATGGCTAGTTTGAAATTCTAGTTTTAAAGCTCTGTCTGTAGATTTGGCGCCCAAAGCAGCTTGTAAGTTTCCTTCATCCAAAATAGATAATCATCTAGAATATAGTTGATCTTTAAGGCTAAACCCATCAAAATCGAACCGGCTGTACTAGTTCGAAACACTCAGATGGTTCAAAGTTCCTTGTCTTTCGCCATCGCAAATCTCCTCTCTTGTTGACAGTTCCAGCAATAGAGGAAACTTTGAAAACAACTTGGGTATTAACAATATATTGTGTTGAAAGTTACAAGGCGGTTTATTGAAGATAATAATATCCAAAACAAGGCATAGTTTAACTTATAAAACAAAAAAAATGTATGTTTTTTAATATTTTACTAATGGATGGCGCAGACTTTATTATTATTAAGTTTTTGATATTGGTATTTTCATAGCTTGATCAGTAATGTTTTGTATTTTTAGAGGAAAAACTAAGAAAGCAGTATATGTGATGTAATTTAAAAACTATGATTTCTGCATAACAGCCCCCTCCTCCCCATAGTTATCAAAAGTAAATTTTATGCTGGAGCCTCTGTAAAAAATTATGATCGTTTAAAATTTAGAACGTAATTTTCTATAACGATATGAAATGAAAACATAGTTAATACCTAGTTAGAAAACTGCCATACGTGATGATAGCGACGCATTTGGAATATTAATAGTTGATAAACATTTCTATAACAAATTGGAGAACGATTTGTTATATTGTTAGAGTTTATTTTTTTGCTCCTTATTTGTGGTTCTCTCATATATGCTTGGATTTTTATCTGGTGAAGAAATGCATCTTTGATGATTTTTTGTTGTGAGATGTGTTGATCATTGTATTAACTTATAACAAGAAATACCATAGTGTCAAAAAAGTCATCGTAGACAATAACCGATCTTCCTCTATGTTTCCTAGTGGGCTGCAGATTCGTTGTACTATATTCCATTAATAGTAAAAAGTTTATTTTTGTCTATAACCAACATTTTGTTTCAGTCATTCCAGTTCTGATAACGTTATTTTTATTTGTTGGGGCGCACTTATCGTCACTGGAGTCTGAAAGGCTTATTACTGACATGCACTTAACTTAATATTACGACGTCACATATACCCACGGGTTTCCAACGAGAATCGAACTCGCCCGAGCTGGCTCGCGGATAGAGGAGAAATGCTCTTTATAATTGAGCTACAGCGGCGGCTCTGATAACGTCATATAAACTCTACTTATTTTTGGTATTATTACAGGTTTTTAGTAGGAAGATCTTTATGGAATTCAGTAGCAATCTGGCAACAAAAAAAGGATTCTTATCAGAAGCACCCCTCTGAACAAGGTATCAGCCGCAGTAAAATATGGTTTGGAGACTAAAATTTTACTTCTTTATCTCAGAGTTTATCTCGAATCAAATTAAAAACTTTAAATTATAACAATAGATTTATTTACGAAAATTGATGATTGTATTAACTATTAATCGTAGTTTTAAAAAAGCATAATAAAAACCACTATGTAAAAGTAGAAAACTTATGTTTTAGTGTACCTAAAAAAATAATTTGCTATAAAACGTTTGTCCGTTACTGTATAAACATTTTATTTTTATGTATCTCTATAAAAGGGCTGCCGATGTAGCAGACTGGTCACGAGTAATGCTTCTCTGTTCAGGATCCTAGCGCGCGGGCGAAATTAAGTCTCTCTGGAAACTCATAGATATATATGATGTTACAGTATTTAAGATTATTACAGTTTCATAAAAATTCAAACATACAAACTATACCAAATTATTTTCTACATAATCTCCTGACTTAGAAACAAACTTTTCTCGATCGAGATGATTGTGATTAGACTGTTGTAATCAGCAACATGCTTCTTTTAGTGTTTTAAAAAAATGATAATCTTAAGATGAAAAGTCCATACTATAGGGAAGCTGTTTTAATGTAGTTAAAAAAAATCCCCAATTGTTACCGAGTTGGAGCAGCTGTATGGTGTCGGGTGTTGTAAATCACTGTCGCTCGGCCTTAAAAATGCAAATATTCTCCTCTATCACGCTGGTTCTTAGGCGGCGTCGATGACCTTTATTTTTTCTTAACCAACCCCCCTCCCCAATTGTTTGTGTGGCGTGTACACTTGAGTCTTTTTAAGGGCGTTGTCCCCGAATTGTGCTTGAAATTTTCTCAAAGTTTTGGACGGTTTTACGACCCCTGACTGTGAAATTTAATAATAATCCATTACGCAAAAGATAAGAGTATTTCTCGTTTTGACATCGTGGTTACTTACTCCAGAAATAGTAGTGTGTGGTACCCTACAGGAAATCCTCTTCAGGCACTCCTATCTACAATACTCATAAGCTGTGCTCTTCACCGTCCGCCTTACATTGTGCAAAAATAAATTCCCGTTTAAATTTGATTGACCCACGTAAGTATAAATTTTATACTTCATGTTGCACAAACCGAATTGTTACTAGTAAAAATATAGTGACACACCAGTAGTTGTTTAAACACTTATACATAAATTAACAAGAAGAATTAGATTGTCAGACGTCGTTTGAATGATCATTATTAATGTGCCCAAAATAACAGAATATTGATATTAAAATTTAAGTTGCTATTCGTGTTGAGTGTTCCAAAAGTAGATCTTTGAATATTACTAAATATATTTTTTCCAAGACCATTGACCGTAATAAATAATTTAGAAGAGACTGTAAAGTCGTTGGTGCATAGATTTGTAGCGCCAACATCTGAGCGAAACCGTTCCGAAAGCCCAAGTCCCAATATCAGCTCGCCCAGCAGACCGGGCAGTCTACACAAAAAAACACATAATCAAATGGTAATGGACGCCCACTGGTCAACACACAAATTATTGATGGTTCTACGCTATGGGAGACCACTTGTCGTCGACTGGAGCGCGGCCGACGCCATCTAGATCGAGGGGATCTGACGATCATTTCTTTTATAAATCGTAATCTTTACGGTCTTGTTTTAATGAGATAAGACAATCAATCACGGGGTAAGAAGTTCATAATAATTCTGTTTACTTTGGGCCTGTTAAGCGTACCCTATATACCATGTCTCGTGTCCGCGGGTTGGTTGGTACTCCCGATGTTCGGACCGCATGCTGGCCTGCATGTTGACCGCTCGACCAGCTCTCCTCATTATCAATTACCTGTATCTTAACACGCACATAAATAATCCGGGGTATAAAAATCTCATTATATTCCCGTGAAATATGAGTGCATTTGATAGAATAAAGTCATTTCTGTACCTGCAAACAAGTTTATTCGGCCGTTTATGTGAAAGGACCTCTATTTCTCATCCTGGCGTAATGGTTATTGCGTCCATTTTTACGATCTGACAATGAATTTCATTTTTACATTCCGCTACTGCTGCTCACTCCACCGAATTCATGTTCCTCTATTTCTCCCGAACACTACCTTACACCCGCGGTTGAAAAAATATTGAGTGTAGATACGTATAATTATACAAAACCATAACGAAAGTTATGAGCGGTATTTTATTTACTGTCAACAAATGCAGACATATCGCTTTACCTATTATACTTAATGTTGTGAAGTGTTACCAATTTAACTAAAAAACGCAATGATACGCTATTTATAGTGGATATACAGCTGTTTTAATAGTCTTCTGTTTTTCTTTTTTTTTTGTATTTGCTATTGGGGTTTTCGACATCTATTGTCTTCCGGTTTTTCGATTATCCATTTTCTTCCCTTATTTCTTTCATTGCTTTCTTCCAGCTTTTCCCTGTTCTCGAGGGATCCTTTTCATCGCTTTCTTCAGAATAATTGTTTCGTTTATTCTTTGAATATTGTCGTTTAACCCCAATTTTATTTTTTTTGCATTTTCTACCGTCTTCCTCTATTCTCATTATGTTCTTTATTGTTTTATTTTAAATATTGACATTTTTATTATAAGATTACTATAATGAATTTCCAAATTTTTTAACTCTTTTTGGTTTTTCCTTAATTCCTGTGACAATGTTTTTTTTAATATTCTCAACTTTAATGGCTCTCACAGTCTTTTTTGTGGTACCATATCGTACGCTTTTCTGAAGTCGACAAATACTAAGTACAGTTCTCTTCCCATGTCTTCATCTCTTTCCGTATTATGTGAGATACAATGAATGTATTGTTTGTACATAATCTTCCTTCTCTAAATTCACTTTGTTATTCTAATTCCTGCACTATGTATTGTTCTTTTATTTTATATTTTATTATTGCCATATCTCTGTAATTTTTCCATTTGTCTTTTTTCTCTTTTTATGTGTCGATGTTATGTGTGATACGTTCCATTAGGTTGATAGTAGATTCCCATTATTATTTTGGATATTAGTGTTGCTATCAATTTAAAGAGTTTGTTCGTGCCTTATTTTATTAATTCCGTTGGAATGTTTTCTGGTTTAAGAATTTACCGTTTTTTAATAATCTATGTATTGGTTTTGTTACTTTTTTTGCAGCCCTAAAGATTACGTTGTCATTCATTTCCACCATGACATTTTTTTTTCTATTATCTTTCTTTAATTATAGCCTAAATATTCCATTTTCTTTGTTTTAATGATCAAGTTGCTCTGCATTATTCATAGTAATTGTGTATCACTTATGTAACAAGTACAATATAATTTATGGAATCCTTTATAGAACCACGTATCAAACGACCCAATTTCTTTGCTCTTGAATGTCTATTGCAGCGTCTAGCGCTTCGCACCATAAAATAACAATCTTACTTAAATTTTTTAGCTTTAAATATTTGATTTTGGCAATTATTGCCTTAGTTTTAGTTTCTGTATGAGTTTAGATTAGGCCTGAATCTTTTTTGAATTTTGCATTATATAATAGTCATACAAATATTCATTCGAATATTTCAATAATTCGAATTGTTAGAATTGGTATTAAAATATTGTAAAATAGTAGTCCAATATTAAAATTGGTAATCGAATATTCGAATAAATCGAATAGTTGAAATTGGTATTTAAATATTTGAAAATAATATTCAAAACTGGCATTCAAACAGTTGGAATTAGTTGTTGAATATTTGAAAATAGTATTTAAATATTCGAATTATGCAAATATTTAAGTTATTCAAACGACTTTAATTAAAGGTAATCGAATTTATGAAGTATTTAAATATTTGAATTATTGAAATATGAATTCCAACCCTAGTTTAGGTCTACATCTGTGCTTGCATTTGTGGTATTTAATTTCTAATTTTTCTAATGTCTGTAGCTACATCATGTGTCTCTAATATACCATTGTTTTTGTTTTGTTTTGTCTCAAAATTGTGTTTATAATACGTCTTCATATTTTTTGTAAACTTTGTTCTAATCTTTAGCGCATGATTTTGTTATGCTTTGTTTGATATCTTTCAATCTGTTTTCATCTGTTCTGTGGTCTTTATTCGTATATTTGCTTTTAGTTTATTTTTTGTAGATTCTTGTGTCACCAACACTTTCTCACTTTTATTATTGTCGTTTTTCATTTATTCCTCGTATAATTTTTTATATTTGTGTTGTAACTCAACTTATATGTTTATTTTTGGTTTAACTATGTCTCCCTTCTTACTATTGCCTGTTATCTCGAATTTTACTTATATTTAGTTAATACTATAGTGCGATTTGGTTTTATATTTGCTTTAGAATTGTTTTGAATAGCACATTTTTTAATGCAAAAAGCCATTACATTCTTTTATTCTTTTGCTGCACTCACTCCTAAATACAGTACTTTCCATTTCTTTTTCTACTACTAAGCCCCTAATGTATGTGAAATAAATAGAATGCTGATAATGCACTATTAGTGTGGTAATTTAAAATTACTTGTAATTTATTAATGGGTAGTGTATAATTAAATTATAAAAACATTGACTAATTAATGAAATAAACAAAAAATAATACTAGACTAGCTTTTAATTGCTACAATAATTATACAACTGTTATTTATTAAAATAATTAGTTTTCTAATATAAATAAACAAAATTAACATTGTTATACGGGGGTAAATAAATATTAATAAAATTACAATTAAAACTCATATTAATAGGAACAGTAAACAGTATTATTTCGGGAAAAGTTAATTACACACATCTGGAAAAATCACGAAAAATCAAGTTTAGTAACTAATTAATTATGGTATCTGTAAAGATGTTTTCAGTTCAATGTAAATATAGATTCTACATTTCTTTCAAGATATATGATCGGGTCAATACCCGACTATACACATTTGTTACAAAGTTGCAAAAGTCCTTATTTGTTACAATTATCAGGGTAAAATCAGTTCAACTTTTTTCTGTATCTTTTTTATATATTGTTTAAATTATCAAGTTTTTGATAATGCCAATCTCGCGTAATATCATCAGCTTATAGTATACTACCTTTAAGGTGATAGGAAATCTTGTAGTCATTGTCGTTGGTTGATTTTGATGTTTCCTTTGGGATTGTTTGTAAAGATCAGTATTTTACAACCAATGATAATCTGATAAAAGTGCCTTTTTGTCTAAATTTTTTCCATTGTTTTGATTAAGATTATGCCTGCCGTTTTTGGGATTTATTTCAATTGACTTAAGCAACGGAAAATAACTAGTTTGGCTGATACCAAAGTATGTTACAAAATTTCTATTTCGTCACTTCAATTTCGTAAATTTTAAACTAATTTATTTGTTTTTGGTGAAAATGCATTTTTCTATTTTAATCTTCTATCCAAAGTGGTCGCGAAGTATTTCACATCTAATTTTAAAAACTACACGTTGAACAAAGTCACAGGTAGACACTTGTCCTTCTGAGACTACAGTAACATAGATAGACTTTGTTTCGTTGACCTTGATCGCCATTTTCTAATCAGACTTCTAATAAGTTTTCCGATACAGCCTCTTCATTTTTCTGTAGAGCTACGCTAGTATCAATCGTGGTTTGATGTATAATTAATACAGAAGATTGCTCAGAAAACTTTCTTGAATAACTCCAGAATGAATGACATAAATTAGGCAATTCTCAGAACTTGATTTTAAAATATTTCTTTGATAGATAATATCTGACTAGTCGAGTAGCTTCTGTTTGATATTAAAAAATAATCTCGTATGCCAGTTTTTATCAAAAAAATTTATACGTCAAGAAAGATTTGATAGCAGCAGGGTTTTGGTTTAAAAGCTTCCTTGATTTAATTTAATATTGTCTTGGCATGTTCCTTTCGAATTTAAATTAGCCGATCTGGAATCAGTTCGTGACCTTTAAGCAATGTTTTTAGTTTCTTGATAAAGAGTCTCTTGAAAACTTCTGACGAAATTGGCAATAAACTTATGGGGTGGTGGAATCTTACTTCTTGAGATGGTTTTTCTGGTTTTAATATAAAAACAATTTAGACCAATTTCCACTATAATAGGAAGTAGGAAATTTGTAGTATATGCAAATTTGTGTTACAAGTTTAAGACCTTCAATAGGCAGTTCTTTAAAGACCTTAACTGGATTTAAATTAAACTTAATACAATCTTTAATTGGTCTGAAGTATCTAAGTTAACATGGTGGAAAGTGGTCAAAATACTTTGAGAAAAATGTTTTTGCTTTTTTTTGGTGTTTTTAGTTTAGTTGCAAACAGTTTTTCTGATAAGTGGTATACTCTGTTGTGGATTGTTTCAAAGATCTTCTGACACTTTTTAGGTGTCTGTTTTTTAGTTCTGAAAGTATATTCTTCAAATCTTTCTATTATATTAAACGTATTCTTATCGTTAGGTGGTTTAGTATTTTACTACATTATACGAAGGCTTTGGTTTTTAACAATTTCTACTTCAACATTCATTGGACACAGTATACTTTTACCTTTAAAGTAGGTTAGAATTAGCCAATATGATCTATGGTAGTTCCTAGTATTGACTATTAATTTTTTGAATTGTATATATCAAATATGAAAAATTACATGGTATTTCCAAAAAATGGAAAATCCAAAACAAATTTTTGTTTTAGATATCACATGGAGATGTTAATAATTAATACAAAGAGTTGATTTGTAAACCTTACACTTCTGTTGTAGAATGGTCAAACCCACTTAATATTACTTTTTATTATCATGCTCTTCAACAATGGAATTGTTGTGCTTCTTAACTTGTTTAATTGCTTATAGGCCATATTTATGATTTTTGTATTCTTCATACATAGGATGATTTTTTATAACAATTTTCATTTCAGTTTTTTGGTAAGTTTAGTACCGCGCTTTCTTTAAAACAACAAGTAACTAATTATTTATCAAATTTTTTATACAAAAATTATTTGTTGCAGTTAATACTTTTATCAAAAATCAATAAAGCACCTTAAGAGACGTGTGATATCGAGCGCTTTCTTGTACAGCATTAAGCGCGGCATTAGATGTAAGCATGGACGCCCAATAAATCCAGCCAATAATAAAAGTAAGGGTTGTCGTTAGCAAGAAAGTTGGGGAGAATAGTTTTTGCGCGTCCGCTCGATCGGGCATCGCTTTTTCTGAAGAGATTAATACAACAAACAGTTTGACATTTGACGCGTAGTAAGATTAACGTTGCCAAAGCGCGATAAATCATTCGTCTGTTAACACCCACAGTGGGTTGGTTTATAGACGACTCCTAAAAATAATTCTTCGTAATCACGACCGAAATGTTAACAATGGTACTAATAAACGGCGTTTTTGCACGGAATATCAAGAAGCGGCCGAGTAACGTAAACAAAAGAATTGAATCTAGATGGTGATCATCACTTAGTAAAGTAAAGTAACATGGACAAAATCCTGCAATACGTAAGAGCGATATCGATTTCGAGACAAAAAGGAGGGAATTAGTTGGCTCTAGTAACCCACATTTAAGGAATGTGGGGAGGAACGTATCATATATGTGCAAGCATCCCTTCTGGAGAATAGCGCGAGGGTGCAACCCTCCCTTGTCTTAGAAAACACTTGTGCTTTCAAACATTTATGCGCTTACACAAACGTTTCCCGCAGGATTTTAGTGCGATATTTTTACATGAGCAAAAGCGCTTAAAAATGGAAAGTTCTACCTGCAAGCTGCTACATCTTGCAGAGTGCAGAAATAAATCTGGCAATTGTAGCCCCAGTGCTCAAAATCATCACCGGGTCTCAAAATTGATGCAGAGGTTCAAATTAGAGGTTAAAGGTTAATGAGATGGCAGTAATTGTTGTTACATTTTTTACTGACGTAATTATTTTTATATATAATATTTATAATACTTCGAATATTTTGAATAGGATTGGCAGGAGTAAAATCATTAGTGCATTCATTATATTCTTTTTGTTTTCTACTTTATATTAGATTATAACCTGGCGTTTTCTTAGTTATACAATTTTTAAAATCTTTATGGTGATTTCGTTTAATGTCAAGTGGTTATTAAATTTACCTTCCATCTACTTCTATTTCTGGTAAGATTTGGTAAGAACTTTTTAATTATCTTATCCTACTTACCATCTACGTCTTGAATAAATGGTTTTATGGTCATTTACTCTCTTATTAGCTTTGTGTCGTTCTTCTCTGTTAGTTGTTTTAAAAATTATTATTTTGTTTTCAGAAAGAATGACATCATTGTATTGTGGTCTAACAATTAAAAATTTTAAAAGACTAAATATAATTATAGTTAAAGTACAAGTAAAATTCAAATAACAACATCACTGGATAGTTAATAAAACTCAGTTTTAAAAGAGTTTCGTTTTTGAAGAATAAATATGACAAAATTGTATAGTGCAAATAGAATCGCTTAGAAAAGATAAAAATATAATACAATGTAGGAGGTGTTAGCAATACGGACTCACAATTATTTATTGGTCTAACACTACAAGCTAGAGATGCTGTAGAGACCTAATGCAGCAAACTATAAAGTATGTGGAATAAGAAACAATAACAATACCACTAACTCCAACCACCAGCAGAGGAAAAACTGTCCAAATTTAACATATCAAAGCCACAGTTACGTAAATATAATCCAAAATAACGTAAACAATTTTCTACAAACACAGAATAGAGGTAGCTACAAAAACATTAGTGGTATGCTCGATATATTTTTGAAAAAGTTCAAAAATATGATCAACCAGCTTTCTCAATAAAATAGCATGGTTTTGATCATGCCTACAGCGTTACTAAATAAAACCTTTAGAATACTAAAATAATTACTAAGAGCAGAATTAGTTCTAATGCCATCTTCAAAATTAGTTATTGGCAACACAACTGATAACAGCATAAATTATTGTATTTACTAACTATTCAACATCGGTGACTTCATATGAACCACTTATCTTGGTACATGTCGCCTGAAAGGTACTGAAAAAGTGGGTATTTTGACGAATCAAGAAAGATTTGTGAACAGATAGTTGGATCCCTGATCATCAATTTGGGTTTAGAAAAAAAAACTTCACAACCCAATAATGCTACCGCACCATAAGAATAATAAACATTGCGTTAGAGGACTAGCAATACTGCACACCAATTATCTTTGATTAAAGAAGTCTACCATAGGCATACCACAGTTTATTACAATTTTATTTAGTTAAATTCAACAGTGAAACATTTGGTTTATATTTATAAAAGTACACGACAAATTTAACAATAGGAAGAAATACAAATCATCTGCACAAACCATAAAAACTCAGTGGCGGCTGCTAACTGTGTAGTCAATCACCTAAATGTGTTCAGTTTTACATATTAATTTAAATTATAATACAACCTAAAAGCAGACCAACTCAAATACCTTAGGCTATGTTTAGAAAATAAACTAACATAGAAGAGGCACATCACTTCAAAACGTAAACAAATAGATGTGAAAGTACGACATCTAAGCTAGTTAATAGGAATAAAATTAAAATTTTATCTGGAAAATAAGAGGAAACATGAAAATTATCCAAAGAAGTCAATGAAATCTCATCAAAATGATTGTATATGCCCTCTGGTATATGACCAATCACTTCATCTACATTAACTTCGAAGTATCTTACATTCAAGATGTGTCAATGAAAGAAGTAGCAAACATTATGAGCTACTACTTTCACACAGCAATTTTTTGTTGGAACTGTTTACTCTTAGAAAACTAAAGCGTCCCTGGTCTGTAGATCTCGACTAAGAGTACCGCTATTGTGTACAATCCTCATCATGGGATTTCATTAGGATTATATATGTATAAGGAATTGTGTAATGACATCAAATTAGTCCATAGAATGTAAATTCTGATTGCTAATTAAATTAATTGCACAATTTTTTTACCTATAAAAATGTTTGTGTTTATTCTTATTTTAATTTTAAACAATTGTTTGCTAATTTACTATCTCTTTTTGTTAGGAATTCGTTTATTTGCTCATCTTCCTCAGAACTGTTAAAATGGTGGCGAACATGAGGTGATTGAATAATTCCAAAATGTGCTATTTACACTTTTACTATATTGTACTACATTGTTGAAGAATTGGCAAATTAATGCTCAAACTTTGTTTTATTACTTACATTTTCTTCATTTCCTGCTTGGTAGTAACAATGCATTATTTATTTAAATTCTATGGCATGCATTTATTAATACTTCAAACTTTTGATATTTGTTTTATTCATTTATTATTACTTTCATTTTTCCAAAATTTTCCTCCTAAAAATTTCCTTCTCACTTTTAGGATACTTTATGATAGAACTGTTTACATATAACATGAACTTAGTGCAGCAATGTGGATTTATCAAAAAACGTGGCATCAATAATATCACTAGATAATGGTGTCATTTTGTAAAGAAGACGAAAATCGTCAATGAACGAGAAACTGCAATATTAGAAAGGTTTGGCCATTTCCAAATTTTGCGATTAATGTTTACGACATTATAACACAATATAGGTTACTGACTGCAGAATTATTTGACATTGGAACAAGGAAGCTGGTGTTAAATGGCAGAAATATGCCAAAGTTATGTTGATAGATGCTACTTAGACTGCACCGGGCTATTTTTATCTTATATTGTTGTATCTTTCAATTATAAGCCGGACATTGCTCAAAACGCGCCTTGTGAATTGTAATGTTTGCTTGTTTATTCTATTTCTGCAGCTAATGATCTCATTTGCATTGTTAATTTAATTTAGAATAATATTTGTCAATAATAAGCTAATTTGGGATTACTCATATTTTAATTTTTTTAGTATAATAACACATATAAATAATCGCTTTTTTTACTTATAACATTTAGCTTTCATTCTTAGCTCTTTCATTTTTTTATAAGACGTTGCAAATATTTATGTAAAGCACATATCATGAGCATATTAAAAAGCAAGCCACGCAATAGAAAGTTACCAAACATAATTTTATATTCAATATCTTGATGGAAACTGCAATTTTAAAATTTATGTTGTGTTTTACGGCACAAGCTTTAGTATTGAGCGTTTTCGATGTATATTCTAGTTAGAATAATTAAATATGTCCGAGATAAAAAATTAAATAATTTATAAAATTATAAATTTTGTATATATACAGCTTTTAAATTATTAGATAATTTAATGAAAGGACCAGAACGATACTTTTACTACGTTATAACAAATGTCTGTATCCCTATTTATATTTCATTCACGATGTAATACGATTTTAGTACCATTTCGAAGTGCTATTCTGGTATACAAATCATATCATATTTATTCATCGAAATACAGTCCACCAATTTCAACAAATTTTAAGCAACGTTTAACCAATTGTTAAATTCCGCAACAATACCAGTTGCGATCTTTTCCATAAAAAAAAAATTGGATACTCTATTCAAGCTCGTCCACATGCACTCTGTCCAAATGTTCCACGTACAGCCTTTCATCCAACCAAATACAGAGCACAAAACAGTCTCTCCGAACAACGGGAGTTCCTTTCTGACCTTGTTGCAATAATTGAGCAGAAAGATCTATTTCTCATCGGAGGTGACCATTCAGTGCCAGAAAGAATTTCCTTCTGGATTCTAAAGCTTGTTCAGATTTCAATTCATGTGGGATAATCTAAACGACCCAGATACTGGTTAGTTTTTCAAATCTTTGGCTCTCGGCGCCGTATATTTTTCTGTCCGCAGTGACAGCACTCCACGTTTACTTGTAAAAGTAAAACAAAAGGACAGGCTTATAAACTTCCGGTCTAAAAAGGGCAATACCAAAATTTGTATAAATGCATAAACAATGTTTTCAAACAGAAACGTGCATGGCTTTGGCCCACCAAAAACATCAACTACAATAAAATTGCCCCGGAAACCCCCTAGTTCCCCATTGTATCCCATAGTCAAACAAATAATGTAACCTTTTTTAGTATTACATTACAATACAGTTAGACTCTTACAAGCAATGCAATCCAACTTAAATGAACAAAACCTTCTAGAAATTGTCATCGACCTTGCAGATTATGTAAACACACAGAAAATTGTTATCATTGATCCAGTCCAACAAATTACAAATGACAGACATTAAAAAAAAGAGAAACATACACCAACTATATTGTAGCCCAACTAAGCACATTGAACATTCTATTCCAGTAGATGTCATTAAGAACGCACTAACCGAACAAGATCGTGAAGTCTGTAATATCATAAATATTATCTACAGAGTAACTAAACAGCATTTTCCTCTCTTTGTGGTAGATCTTAAACCAAACTAAAACAATAAAAAATATTTGACATATTACGTTAGTAATATTATTGTTTTAATTGAAACGCCACAAAGATAAATATTATTTCCTAATGCATGAGATATTAAGACTATCGACATACGAAAGCATGCTGTAACAAATTTTCCTCAATATATAAGGAATATCCCAACACTCCAGCTAAGTGTGCTTTATGTGGTGAAAATCACTTGGCCAGTTCTAAAAGATGGGCCTTAAAACAATCAGAAACGCACTTTTTTCAGGAATAGCAAATACAATTCCCGGTTACAGGTACCTCTTGATATAAATGACTTTTCTCTTCTGCAGAATAAAGTCAATAATTCCAATAGGAAACATTAAAGACTTTTTACAATATGCATCTAATTACTTTCAAGCATAAATATTATATAAAGATATTTTCAGGAAATATCTTGCCGATGATTTTACGATTCCATCCCTTAAGAAAATAATGATGTCATTTCTAGACATCAACCCCCTCATACAACCACTATTGCTAGATCGGAGAAACAGACGATTAAAACGACACTGGCAAATAGACCTGAAGTAAGGTAGTAGGGGTCTAATTTCTAAAGAAGACTTCATCAGGACACTAGTGGATTCAGTACAACAAATTAATTCTAAGTTAGCCAAACAGCTCATAGAATATGTAATTTCTGATTGCTATTTTAATAATTATATATATAAAAAAAATTATGAGTGCTGCTGCTGCTGCTGCTGTCACACAGGTCAAAGGTCAAATCGTTCGTGCCTTTCCGTGCCGACCCGAGCGCCTCCGAAGGACAAATTTCGGCCCGGCTGCAGGCGCGACCGAGGTAATATATTTCCGGAACCGCAAGCGATGGAAAATTTTCGTTTGAGAGCGGGTAATAAAGCACTTATATATAAAAAAAATTATGAGTGCTGTCACACAGGTCAAAGGTCAAAGGTCAAAGTTCAACTCTAACTGGGTATACGTAAATGCGTTGTCATGGCAACGGCGTACGCCAATTATGTCAAACAGAGCTTTTTAATCGTGTTTTTATTTATTTTTAAAAACTACTATGCGAAGGGGCTCAAGCATGTCGGAGTTGGACAAGCTCTCCGGGGGGCCGCTGCCAGATTTCGTTATATATATAAAAAAAATTATGAGTGCTGCTGCTGTCACACATTGTTCGTGCCTTTCCGTGCCGACCCGAGCGCCTCCGAAGGACAAATTCTGGCTTGGCAGCAGGCGCGACCGAGGTAATATATTTCCGGAACCGCAAGCGATAGAAAATTTTCGTTTGAGAGGGGGTAATAAAGCACTCGTAATAATAATAATAAAAAATTCTAAACATCCTGTACCAGCACTATTCTCTCTCCAACCGAAATTTGTCAGAAAACCAAACACACAAATATGTGAAAAAATCTAATTATGCCTTAATAGTAGGATCAATATTGCAATACCGTTCAAGAAAGGGTTTCTTATCAAAATATATACCAGCATTTTAAAATTAATTTACTTTCCGATACAGTGAAAGTATGCTCAGATCATAATGTTTGCCAAGCCTGGAAAACCACCCAATCAATCCTCATTTTATAGATCCTTAAGATCAAAAATGTTTGAGAGACTTCTATTAAAAACAATTGGGGAAAAGGGGGGAGGAGTAAGAATATAAAAACATTCAGTCGAAAATACTCAACTCCCTTCTATTTTTATTTTTTCTTAATAACTATAATCGCTACTAAGCTTACGAACCGATGCCAGAAGGTTCGCATCGGGAAACCCAAATAATTCTGAAAACTGATATCCAATAGAACAGTTTATAAAAAATATATTTTGCTTTTTAGCATAATCTCCATTGAATTTAATATATCTATCCCACTGATGCTCCAATATTTTAGTAACCTTCAGGAAAAAAAGTTGCCCCACATTTACAGCTTAGGCTTCTGTAGGTTTTCAACAGAAAAAAAGAGTCAATGATAGAAGAAAGATAAGCAATCAACAGATTGAAATGTATGAAAGTCGATATGGCAATAATAGTGAGGATGCTTACTTCCCAAGGAGAGTTCTCAGACATTGGAGACTTAGGTGTTTTGTTTTACTGTTTTTAGAATTGGAAGTGAAAGCTTGGCAGAAGATGCTCTGGACTGAGAAAAGTGCATTGGTTTAGAGGGTTGCGTAAATGATGGTGCGATGTAAAAGGGGCTTATACAGGACAGGTATGCGTTAGGTACCGTCCCTTGTATTCAAGCGTTGGAGCAGTTTTTAATTACTTCAATTGTTTCTCGAATAATTTTGCTTCTATAATACTGCAATTTTACAGGCAGACGTGAACAACGCTACATTGACTAAATAGGTAAGTTAGAAAACTTACTAAAATCATTCGACTATGGTCAATTCCACCATCTGCTTTGAAAAGAAAACGAAAACCTTAATTACTAATTCAAACCCACCATCCAATACTGAAAAATTATTTGGCCATCCAAAAATTCATAAAAAATGCTCCTTTACATACTATAATTAGTGAATAACCTAGTTTTCAGCTGAACGAATAAAGTTAACAATTTTATTGTTAGTTTTAAAAATCGTTTCTATATTTTGTTTCATCATTATGTGGCTTATTCTGTCATTAATGCCTTTGATGAAAGGTAATTTTTTTTTAATTTATTCGGTTAGATGGTGAGTTTTGGATTTTCTTATGAGCGTGTCCATTGTAAATTTGATATTCTTGTAAAGTACCTTATCGAAGAGGTGGGTTTTAGGGGAAAGAAAGAGCTGGCTTTTATTTCATTTGTAAATCTCTTATTATCAGGTAGCTCAAACTTTTCGATAATGAAATCTGACAAACTGAAATTAAAGCATTACCGAAACTTAATATAAAACAGATATTCCAACAAATCATTGACTCATATCATTAAAAATAATTACAAGATCACATATTGCAAAATTCACGATCTTCAGAACCAAGCTAAAGTGTTTTTGTCTTGAATCAGGCGCTTCTTGTAGCTAGTAAAGTCTATTTGAATCTTTTGAACAACAAACATTCCTCTAAAATTCTTTTTATTGCTTCTAAGCTAGAAGTGATTAAAAAAGACACTGGACATGTTATCGTTCATGATTACAAAAAAAGACGTAACGCAAATGAACCGCTAAAAATGTATACGAAAGTGGAAGAATGTGTAACGATCTGAGAAGTTTAGAAAACTTTACTTTCATTTTGATATTCATGCTTTGAAAACTTTGACATCTAATCACTTAACGATACTTAAAACAACTTGAAAAAAATCCTATTGATATATACACGTCATTGCACCCCCGTATTCTTCAAGTTTCATTCCTAAAATAAATTATTAGTGGGGACGAATAAAGGTAAAGTTGTGAAGCACCGGCTTAGGCCTAGATATAAAACAGAGTTGCAGTCTAAAGTTGTACTTCATCCGGTGAAGATATTACGTAGTATTTGGTAGAATTTTCAAGGTTTATTTTATTTCAAGTTACTAGGAGGAACTTAAAGGATTATATTTGAAATTTATGTGAACAATAGGACTGTTTGAAGACAAAATAGTTATATTCTCCGTCAAGATAATGCCCGTCCACACACTTTTAGAGAATAGAGAAATTTGACTTGTTAAAAATACTCCGTCTGTTTTCTCCACAAGTCTTACTCTATTAGATTATCACCTTTTTAAGAGTTTGCAAATTTAGTTCGATGGTTTATGATATTGAAAAAAAGTTTTTCTTTGAATTCAAATAAAGAAAAGCATTATCGAAGTGGAATTCATCTACTAAAGAACCCTAAATATTGGATTAAAAAATTTAGAAATTAAAAAAAATAAGTCTTGTTAATTTATACTACAACGTGATATAATTACGGATGAATCATCTGTCTTAGAAGCTGTTTAGATGGTATATTAAAATAATGTCTTTATAAATCGATACTCTTATTTCCATCAACAATCATAATTTAATTTTATGTTCCTAATAAACAGCTTTAAATTTGGAAGCCTAGAAAATCTATGTATATAATACGCTACATGTTTTATCTCAAATATTAGAAAAATATATTGTAGATTACGACAAAAACTGTGTGACGTTCTTACAGAGTAGACTTATTTTAAACCTCCTGCTTCGAGTTTTGTTTTTTGGTGAACTGAAAACGACAATCGATTGCAAAATAATGCATACGACAACCTTCTGAGCAAAATAGATTCTATGGTCTCCAAAAATAAGTCGCTCTAAATTCATATTTGTACTGAACCATAAGTCATGCATACGAACCAAGAATTTATTGGAAGCGTAATGTTTTAAAGTAATGTCTCTATTTTGTATCGCTTCCGAGCGGCTGTGCAGTGCACACCGCACTTAACACCAGTTGTAACTTTCATATGCAGTCTTAAAGCCAAACATATTAGCGAGATCTATTCCGTTTATTTAGAAGTTTGCGCACGGAGAAAAAGTTTGAGGACATTTCGGATTCTCGTCGCTCCCGAACGTCTTTCTATTAATTGCCTAGTTGTGATCTAGAGTGCTATGCCAAGTGGAATGAGCGGTGCAAGAAGGGCGTCTTGATGAACATCGAGCAATCACAGACCTATTCTCGTATTGAGAGCACTTTCGAGGAAATCAGTATTAAGCATCGACGATTCCAGAAGAAAATAGCGCGCGGGCGCGTCGCGCCGCGGTTTAAACGGCACCGAAAGACGCCGCGCGGGCTTCCGAAGCCTCCAACAATTAAGCTCATTTTCCGCCCATAATCTCCGAATTAAAAACTGCAATCAGTTTCCGCGGCTGCGGAGCTCCTACTTGACAGGATTAACCGGTCGCTTTAAAAAAGCAGCTTAAGTGGGATTCTGTTCTTAAAGAACAATTTCAGCTTATTGTACGACAAATGGGATAATGGGGGCTTGACAATTAATAATGCAAATCTCTGGCACTTGCAAACAACTTCCGTTGCTAAGCGAATTGCACATTTTAGTTTTTTTTTATTATAACAAACTAAATTGATGTCGATAAGAGCCATATTTGGACATTTACAATGTATGTTGTTAATAAAGTATCTTATAAGAATGTGTAATAAGAAGAAACTAAGCGAATGAGACTAATGCATAATAATTCAAAGTCATGATATCCTATATTCAAACATCTAGTTAAATATGGACATAAAAAATTAAAAAATAAAAATTCTTTGTCCCAAGGAAGAGCAAATATTTCTCAAGAAATAAATTTCTCAAAAGAATAAGGGTACTAAAAGCTGATCAAAATTTTATTTCATTATTTGTCACCGGAGATGGGAGTTCAATCTACTACAAAATATATTTATTAAACCAAATAATTGTACTACCAAAAAAAGAATAATAATTTCCCCTTACATTTAATGATTGTTTTCAGTAGTACCTTACGTTATATGGTTATTCAATGGGATATATATTTTTTAATTTTTCCAACAGTAATTTTTCTTTTAGGTCTTCTATTATCACCATTATCCACCTTTTTAGTACTGGTTCATTATCACGTCACTAGGGTAAGTAGACTTTGGGGTCACTGGATTTGGAATAACTGGAAAGTTCAGTTTCTTTTTATATTTTGGTCATTCACTTTTCCTCATTTATAAAAGTGATTTGTTCTAATCCTAACACAATAATAGTGAATCTTTCTTCTACATCTTCGTTTATATTATTGCCTTATCCATCGCTAACGTATTATTCTGATCTTCCGACCATTTGTACAATTTCTGACTCAATATTATAATGACTTTCAAACATCGGTA
Source organism: Sinelater perroti (assembly GCA_036346155.1). Classification (NCBI taxonomy): domain Eukaryota; kingdom Metazoa; phylum Arthropoda; class Insecta; order Coleoptera; family Elateridae; genus Sinelater; species Sinelater perroti. The sequence continues at coordinate 504,010 of JARFIY010000346.1, read as the reverse complement.
GCGCAACCATTTAATAAATTGATATATCGGTCTGCCAAACAAATTTGTTATATTTAGACCTAAAAGAATGTAACATGTCATGGTTCTAATATTATATTAATGATCTGCAGTTATGTTGAAGGTAGATAGCAAAATATAGCTCTTTACCAGAAGTTTTACTTGCATATGGGCAAAGCGGTTATCTAAAATAAGTGTTGTCTTATAAATGTGTGAGTTCTGGTGTCAGGAATAAAACAATTTTCAAAGAAAAAACTGCTTCATATTCTTTTCTGTGATTTAGTATTTCCAGTAGTCAAAGTTCTTCTTGATGTATATTGTTACAACGAATTAGTTTTACTTGTTATGTTATGTCATTATTTTCATCATTTGAGCCTGTTCCTTAATAAAAACTTTTGGCTTGCTTCTCCACTAAGCTGTCAAATAGTTTTACTTTGCTGTAGTACAAGCTGTCTCATTAAAACATTATTTAGTTTTATACTTTTTACTTGATTTATCGTTTTTTTAAGTTACTATTGGTAATAATAGTAATTGACCAATTTTTCTCTTTACTTATTTATGTCATATAAAATAGATATGAGACTGTTGAATTAATCAGACAAAAATTTTGTATATACGTCATAGTAAAGTATTTTTCCAGAAATTCTGTCCTATACATCGTGGATAGCATATATTCTTTGGACCGTACGCTACAAAAGCTCTTTTTATATTAATTGGATATGATAGGGGCGAAATACCAACTAATAATAATAAAAGTATGTAAAAAACAAGTAGAAACGCGTTGTCATTGTTTGTGCTCAGTAATAACTGATGTGACATCTAACTCCACCAAATACTAATGACAGGTCGCTGTGATAATCCAAAGATAACTACCGGATAGAACCAAACTCGCGGTAATCGATCTGTGCATTTATTTTGCACTCTCCTATTTTCACTATTTACCAAATAGCTCAGCCATTACAACGTCTTCAATTTTACATCTTACGTATGTTTTCTTTCTTTTTTCTTCTCTTTATGAATTAATTTTAAGTGCATGCAGTAAAGTGGGTTTAAAAAATTTTTTGTAAACCTGGGCGTTTGATTTTAATATTTTGCTGACCATGATTTGTTTTTAGTTTTGCTGATTTTTGATATCTTTAAGTACATATAACAAACTGCTTTTAATTTCCTGTTTGTACATAGCACTGTGTCATAGCTCTCTGTCAGCACGATTCTAGATCAGTGTATTCCTCCCAACACGTTATGTTACGTTAAGCTCATCTGCTTATTTGAGGTGTCTGGATCCTAGTTCCAAAACCTCTTCTGGAAAAGTCGGAGATTTTATTTATGGCTTTTTGCAGCATATCATAAAACTGGTGCTGCATGTCATAATAGGCATGATGATGGTTTTATAAATCATTATCTTATTTTCTTAGAATAGCTTTGTGAGATCTCTTAGATGTGGGCGTTCTAAGTGAGTTTTGTGTATGTTATTACGCTGATATATTTAGCTTCTCTTCTACATGAGGGCGTGTCCTTAGATTGTGAGTGGATTCAGGTTTTTTCTTCTTGTTTGACGGGTGTACAGCATAGTTGCACTATTTCAGAGATTGACCTGAATCCCCTAGCGATCAAAGCACTCCTTGAAGTTGTCTAGATCATCTTGTAGTTGTATCGAAAGCATCCAACTTACTTTCCCATAGAATTTTAGAATTCCACAATGGCGGTCTTGACTTCCACAGCAACTATCTTGTAGGAGCTTGCCTTCAGGGTCTTCTTCTTGCGTATTGGTTCATTTTTTTTTTTTTTTTTTTTGTTCATTGTGAACTGGATGGAACTCTAATCATCTAGCAGTACCTTAAAGAGTATCAAATAATCAAATAATGTGTTCCAACATTTTCACAATTATGTCCAATATTGTGTTGATAATTAAGTTAATGATAAAAAAGAGCAAAGGAACAGATACTAATAATTATTATGACGATGGTAATACTTTATATAAAGAACATTTTAGATTTTTTAATTACATTTTCTAATTAAGCGTACAAAATTTAGATTACAATTTGTTAGTTATAAATTGTATGCGGTAATATAGCAACCACACCCTGTAGCTGCTGCCCTCAGCAATTTTCATTAATCCGTGTAGCGACTCGATAAAATTCAATTCGATTTAGCCCCCGAGGCGGCAAAACAGGGGGATAAACTGGAAATTCCCGCGTTTCCGGCAAAAAAGTGACAACAGTTTTCCGACTTATTAGCCACGTACATCTGTCAACGTGAAAAAAGCGGCCAATTCGGCCATTTGTCGACCCCGTCGCTTATTACAGCCGACCGCTTGCCGCCTTGGGCGCGCAAATTTTCGGAAGATGTGGTAAACGGTTTGGCTCGCTGGGTTCGCTGTATGACATGTTTCATTTCGTCGCCTGCTCAAATACTATCTGCTCGAACAGGAATTTATGCTGTATAAATGACGCTCTGCTTTTCAGCGCCGAGATATATTTCAGTTTTTACATGACGGCGCGAGGTGCGCATCAATTATCTGCGAGCGTTATTTATTATAGTGGATAAAGTGGAAACATATTTCCATATAAATACCTTAAACGTATATTGACACTACATGAGAGTAAATACTACGATACACTTTACAATGCCAGCGCTGTATTTATATTTAGTCAAATATTCGTGTAGCAAATTTAATGATAACACACATAAATATACAGGGAAAAAGTATAACCGAAACAATAAATGCGTTGTATAACAAAAATTTTCTGTATGAAATAAGGTCACTCAATTTGATGAAACTATTTGGTATGCTTAGGACTATTCAATATGTCCAACATATAGACAATTATTGTAGTCAAAATACACTTTCGCAAATAAAAATACTTCACTGGCAGTTTCCAGTTTCAGATCGAGCTATTATTATACGATTAAATAGTAAACATTTTAAAACAAACGTTCGACAAATGTATGTCCCGACAGCAGATAAAAAATAAGACAACAAAATAGAAGTATTGTATAATCAAGTTGCAAATATCTTAAAAAGTCTAAAGACTGACGAAATTACATACATAAGGAGAGATTGTAATGCTAAAACAGGACAAGGCGGGGGTGGTGATATAGTCGGAGCGCATAGCCTGGGACTTTCTAACCTTCGAGGAGATAGGAGATAGACTCTATGACTTCTGCGAAGAGAATGACATGATCATCACCCATACTTGGTTTAAGCTTCCAAAACGCAGATTATACGTGGAAAGTACCAAAAGACGATTGTAGTAATCTCATCTATACTAGAAACCAGAAAGACTATATTATGATCAATAAGCGCTACAGAAACTGTTAAACAAGTTTCCGCTTACTCAGGGGCAGATATTTGGTCGGACTATAATCTTTAAAAAAACTCACGGAAAAAAGTCAAAAAACCAAATATCTACAATATTGTAACTAACGGAAACAAAGAATAAATTACTTAAGAAATAGATGTAAAATATTTAGAAAAACCACGAAACGTAGAAGACTTGTGGATGTAATTTAGAAGCAAACTAATTGAAGTGATCAGAAACCACAATGATAAATATAATAGTCGCAAGAGAAAAAAGTGGATGACAGATGATTTAATGGAACAAAGGAGACTCATGAATAACAACACTCAGAAATATAGACAACTACAATAACAAATAAACAGAGAAATTTTCCGTGCAAAAGAAAAATGGATGAGAGAAATATACGTGGAAATGCAGAACAAGGTATGATTCGTTTAACATACGTAGAAAAGTAAAAGAGATATCTGGAATTTTCAAAAAAACGAGTTCTTCGGGTATTGATAAACAGCGTAAATCAAGTTATAATTGACAAACAAATTAATGAGTACATGAGAAACTTATATATTAAAACTATTCGGAGACGTCAAAGATAACGGGCCAGAATGTGAAAACTGTGTGGAAAGTCCAAATAGAATCAGAAATACAATAAGTTTTAAAAAATAAAAAGACTACAAATGTACCAGGATCTTACGAATGTCCTGTAGAACTATTAAAATTAATAGACGAAAATAATATACAATTATTAGTTAAATTAGTAAACTCAGTCTACAATACAGGAGAAATACCTTCATGTCATATATATTTAATTGTGTCTAATCTAAATAATTTTTAATGCATATATTTATGAGATAATGATCAAATTTTTGTTTTATTTTCGTTAATATTTAGTATAAAAATTAATTAGATCAGTAATCAGTAAAAATTAAATGATTTTCCGTTATTGGTTTATAGAACTGATGACCTCTGGGTGAGGATGTATGTGATCTAAACCCTTACTATAGATTATTATTGTTATAGTCTCTGTAAATTATAAATATTTTATTTATAATCTTAGAGAAGTCTATTTGTACATTATCATGGGTTGAATAATTCGTATGTAATTTTGAAACGAATATATTTTTAATCGATATGTGGACTTGCTGAGAATTTTAAGGAAGATTTAACAAAACTTTCTAACTGCAGTTGAGCCAGTGTCAAATAAAGCATACATTTGCATAAATTACGCTGTATCAAGATTTTTAAAGAACCATTAGGAAATTTATGCACGGCAACCAGATGTAACATTATAGTTTACTGCACTCTAGTATTTTGATTAAGCCTCTTAGCTGTTCTTCGCTTGATGGCACTAAAATTGTTGGAACGAAAACGTATAAAGTAATTGCTTGCCATGCAGAAACTAAGGAATCCTTATAAATTAGGAACTTAGATACAAACTCCAATAAATTTCGGAATTATAAAAATATTGTAAAGTAAAAAACAAAATTAGTTTATTCCAAATGTTTTTAATTTCAAAAACTTTGTAAACAATTAAATAAATTTTTTTTTATTTTAGTTTTTTTCAAAAGCCCAATTTCAATCACAAAGTCTAATATATAGATATAAAATAAAGCCAAAAAAATCTACCACTAGTTACAACCACTGTTGGGTGTAGGTCTTCTCCATTATTATCTGTTTGTCTGTGCCTTCAGTTACTCTCATCCGGTAAACTGTTACTGTCATCGTTGTCATTTGGGTCCCGTAGCTATCAGACAGAAATTTGAAATGATATAACTAGCATCATAAACCAATGGTTTCGTAAATTGCAAAAGGGCCATATAGCAAATATAGATGAAGAGATAAAGTAGATCGAATTTAAAGATACTATAATTACAACTCAACAAAGAACAATGAGAAATAAGTCAAAAAAATCATAGATATGGATAATAGCAAAAATGTTGGTACAATAGCAAGGATAATACAAAGTACAAGAAAATACAGAACATATGGATGACTAAAAGGTTAAAAGAAATTAAGGAATTATAGCAAAAGTATAACAGATTTAATCTACACAAAAAATGAGTCACGAGTATTGTGGAAAACGTAAAGCTGTCATTTTGAAAGATGAACGGAATGAAAAGATAAAATTATAATAATAATATATAACTCAATTACTTAATGACCAAATAATTGATGACCGCAAAATAATTATTTCAGAGAAAATACCTGAAATGACAGGTTCAAGTTAGAGCATGGCATAAAAATTGCAAAATCCAAAAAAGCAGTAGGACCTAATAAAGCTTACTACAAAAAATGTTTCATATTGTAAGATCTGCTTAATATTATATAGAAAATGCTTTTTCTTTTTTGTCTCCAAGTCTCATGAGTCAACTTCTGAAAATATTCTTGAATAAACATTAAATTGAAAATTAAAATATTAGTCATAAATAGATGCGAAGGCTTTCACGGCCGGTGTTCTGGTGCATCTTGTGGTTGGTTTTCGGGTTATAAGGCCGTGGTCGAAGTTCAGAAACTCTTGACGTTTCGCCCACAACTGCGGCGGACATTTTCACAAGAAAATCTTCTAAAAATTAAGTGACTGTCCCGTGCGTTTTCGCTTTTATACGAGTGCGAGTATGGTAGGGGTGGTGTTAGGGGGTCGTTGTTGACGTCACCGGGATGGTAGATAACGTGATCAGGCTAGCTGCTGACGTCAATCGGGTCGTTGCAGGTAATATTTTGGCATTTTCTGACGTTACTCGCCGTATTGCAGTCTGTTTTTTGCCTCTTGAACGCGATAAACCAAGACCTAGGTAGATTGAATCCGTCGTCCCTGTTAAAATTGTAGCTAACGTAGAAGCAGCCATACGGAACCTTCCAACAAAGCAGAGGAAGTACGAGTCGCTAAGAAGAACTTATCCAGGGCGAAATTAAAGGATCTACATAAACTCAAGAACGATGACACCATAATTGTCTTACCAGTACATAAAGGTAATGCCACAGGAGGACTACACGAAGATAACCGAACTGCTCGATACGAACAATTACAACGTGCTCAAACGTGGTACCACATCGCGGATACTACGCGACGCGAGCAAACTGATAAAGAGTTTTTTTCTAGATTACATCACCAAAAAGAGACTAATAACATCAGAGGCGCTGCCCCCAAGAATATACGGGTTCCCCAAAATACACAAGGACGATGTACCGCTGCGACCCATTGTCAGTGTCATCAGTGGTCCTACCTACAATCTGGCCAAATACTTATCCAGTCTGTTACAACTGTACATTGGACATACCAGCAGTTACATCAAGAACTCCGCACGTTTTGTTAACCATCTTCAAGACATCCAGTTACATGAGGAAGATCTAATGGTTAGCTTCGATGTAAGAAGTAGAGAAAGAAATGGAACGATATAAAATAGAAATACTAGCATTGTAAGAAATAAGATAGTAAGGAGAAGTAAGAACAGACGAGAAAAAATTAATCATTAATGTAGATTAGAAAGAGAATGACAGTTGAATTATAGATAAAAACAGCGTAGCCAATATTACAATCATAAATACTAAGACAATAACACAATAATATTAAATGGAGACCTTAATGTAAAGCTAAGAAAGGAAAAGTGCATAAATAATATAACAAACAAATATATCATTTACGATGTCACTACAGGTAAGGAAAGGTGAGCGTGTAATTTGGTAACAAAACATTTCAGCACAAAAAGGAGCAGAAAATTACATGGATAATACTAGGAAAAACAAAAGGAAAATAAAAAAAAATAATACAAGAAGTACTGTCATACCGACATATAATTGTAGATATTAATCATCAGTTAGTAATGGTGAAATTTAATTTGAAATTAGTTAGGAACACAAAAAGTAGGACGATGCAAAGTATATGAAAAATAGAACATCTACAAAAGAGAAGAAGAGAACGCGAGAAAGAATTACAATCACGACTGAGAAAAAAAACAAAAAGAAAGAAAGAAGCGATGCTAAAACGGCTACGATCTACCAACTAAGATGGCTATAACAAATTTAAACAAATAAGAACAAAGAATCAACAAAAATAATAAAAAAGCAGAGCTGAATAGATAAAATGATGGATGAGACAGAAAATACTACTTGTGGTAATATACATAAAAGGAAAAGAATTGAAAAATTATATAAAAGAAACGACAGAAATAAAGGAAGACATAGAAAATAATATCAGACTAGAAAGGTCGACAATGGACTCAATTCAAAGTAGAGAAATGTTGTGAGCAAGGTATTGAAATAGAGATGGTCATTTGATAGGTTAAAAAAATGGTTATAAAATCATATAAAAACTGATAATAATGATTGTAATGGCTATAGAAGTACTTACACATGAAAGATTAACAAAAAGAAATAGATATAAATAAGGAAATGGATTATCGGCGATGCTATTATCATACCAATGGAAGGGATAATAAAGCATTGTGATTTAAAAGGATCAATAGTAGAAAACTCCTAGCCTACGCAGACGTCTTTGATCTGATACTAAGAAACAGAGAAACTTGAAGAACGTAATAGGGCTTCTAAGCACAAAGCAAAAGAAATTGAAACAAATATATGAAAATTATCAAGGCAAAAAAAAATTATTCCAGGGTTATATAAATAAACAATTACAAAAAGGAAGAAGTAGAAAGACAATAATAGATATAAACAATTAACAAAACGAAGAGGTAGATCAAAATGTACAATCTGTATACAAAATTTACTTTATATAAAACTGTAAAAATACCAGTGGGAATATATGCAGCAGAAAATATACGCTTTACAAAAAGCGGTAAAGAACAACTAAAAACTTTTGAACATAAGATAAAAATGAAAAACAGAAGAGCATGGAGGAAAGTAAAGCATCAAAACAAAGTGTAAAACAAAAAGTATAAAATGGCGTGGATGACATACCATTAAGGTGTTTTTATTTCTTTTTAATATAACTTTACTGCAACTCACTTCCACTACATCATAATTAGAGTAGAATAGTGAATTTTTTGGGTCATCTAAGCCTTTCTGGTAGTTCTCGTAAACTTGTGTACTAGTTTTTTTTTAGTCTAAAAGTCTTTTCCACAATAAATATTTTTTCATTGATGGGCAGAATATGCTTATACTCTGCTATGAGGAAGTGTAGGCTGTTAGCTTCATATCACTTTGCAATGTGCGATATATAAACGTTTTGAGTAAGTTTGGTATTCTATAGAATCGCCCATTACTTCTGCATAAAATTTTTGCCTATACCATGAGTGCTGTAGTGTTATTTTTATTATTATAGATTATTTATCGCTACAATAAATAAACTTTTGAATAGTGCAATACATAAGTTAAAAAATTGTAGGTGCCTGAATGATTTATTGTTAAATGGTTTTTATAAACACATACACAAACGTTTCATTGTTATAATAACTTAATTAACAGTGATATTTCTTCCTATCAGTGAAGTTTTTGACTGTTATTATCATATATATGTAAATCCAGTATTAAAAACGTATAATAATTTATATAATTAAGTATATAAAAATATTAGTAATGCACTACTTTTTTGTTGATAATTAACTAATTTAATTTTTTAATGTTTATGTTTTTAAATATACATTGAGCCTCATGACAGTATTTAGAGAGTTGTGTTAATAATAGTTTGTTAAGATTTTATTGTGACAGAGCAAACACTAACACAATAGCGTGTAGGGGTTGTCTTGGCCCTCGTTTCATTTGGAGTGGCACATTTGGGGTAGCGATCAATACTCAATTATTGGTGGTTGATAGACTGTGCGCTGCTGATGACCAACTAATGCCACATGCTGGTCGTTAGCCGCCCTGTGTCTTCCTTCTTTCCGTTCTCTCTTTCACACGCATTTCTTTACTCTTCGGCTTTGTGATTTATCGCGACAGCGAAATAATTCCGCTAAACACATAATTTACAACGCGGCTTTCGCGAAAATAAGCTTATAATGGAATGCGATTAGAATTTCTATTTTTCCCAGCGGGGAGACACCGCGGACCGCTCCCATATTTTCGGGAACGCGTGAAAAATGGGCCGGCGCCTGAATGCTTTGCCACGACTCTTCGATTTTACTTATCAGTGTGACGAGCAATAACTCATAGAACCGAAGGTGTTCCTGTTATCCGCAGAATAAATGATTCGATCAGAGAAAGCAACTTCCGTGATCCCATTACACCCGCACCGGCGTGGGTAAAAATGCCACCGCCGAGCGCGACTGCCGTATTTTTGAAATTGCTCTTTAGACGGAGGCGGCGGCGAAGCGTAACCTAATGGCCCGTTTGATGACCAGAAGACATTTAGGACGGTTGACGGAAAGTGTATATCACCGCACCGAATTATGGTACCCAAGGGCTAAAGCTCACCCCGTCTGTCACTCGGCGATCTATCAGGTTTATTGCCAAGGGTCCATCGACATGCCTCGCCTTATTACTTTTATTATTCTTCGCATGCACCAATCTTGCAACTTTTCATTTGCAGAATTAAAGAGTCACATCAGAAGTCACGGAATTGCGACGAACGTAAAACATAAAAACATATTTCTTGGAGTTTTTTAAAATATTTTAGAAACTATCAATAAATCTATATTTTTCTTTAAACAATTGTTAAATAATAATATAATAGAAGTAAATTGTATTAAATCTGTATCCTGGGATTTTTCAGCAAAGCTGAATCCTTAACGATTATTTCAGTAAATTCTGCCGTATAATTTAGTAATAGGAAAAGCTCGCTTTTCTAGATAATAAGTTGGATGATAATAAAAAGAGCTCGCGATACTCAAACAAGACACTTCCTTGACACTGAAAAGTGGCTGTTTATCAAAACAGGGGGTGAGCGCGGGCAGCCCCGAACGCCTAGCTGAACGCTTCGACACGAAAGCGCACCCTCGGCGACGAACTTGAAAATCGGTTGTCTGGTGCGTTTCGGGCCGTTGCAAATTTAAATTGGCTTTATAAAAATATACGGCGACAGGCCACGTATAACTTATTTAAAATGTCAGCGGAAATCTAATTTGTCCTGGCAGTGCGCGAAACTATTAGGCCTGGGGAGCGCGTTTCCACATCAGATGCAGTTCCTGTTTATTATGAATGACTGTGCAACTCTTCCAGATTATGTCATTTTTAGTGGAAGTAGCAGCGCCTTTCTAAACCATACGTGCTGTTATTAAAGAACTGGCGAAAAGCGTGACCGAAAGATTTTTTCCCGATAATCACGTTTCTAATGGTTTATGGATGCCAGGAAGACATTAGTTAAGTGCCCGTTGAAAATTGGCAGTGCCGCGGTATAAATTAAAAGCAACCTGGAAGTGCTGCAAGTTCTAATTTAATTACAAATTTCATTTTCTGCAAGGCGAAGTAAACTGATGTAACTCGCAAAGAGTGGCGTACGAGATTAAGTCCGTAATCAATAAGGAACGGTTGCACGGGCCCGTGTAGAGCTGCGTAAATATTTAATTGTATTGATTCTGCAGGCGCCAGGATGCATCATGACTTTTCTGCATTAACTTCAGCAAATATTGCCAAATTGTTAATTTAACTAATTTGTACTGTTAATATTATTAGTCATATTTAAAAAATTTAAAATTTTTTATCTATTAAATTATTATTTGATGCTTAGCCTATAAATATCCCTGTGTAGGGTAAAGGCCTCCCCCTTCTCCCTCCATGCTTTTTTGTCTATTGTCTCTTGTTTCCAGTTTCTTCCTGCATAATTTACTCTTTCATCCATCCAGCATCTTTCTGGACGTCCTCTTCCTCTATTCAATGCTGCCGGTACCCATTTTGTAACTCTAGATATCCATCTTTGTTCGCATAATATGTCCCACCCTGTTTTATTTTAATTTTTTGCTTTTTGTTATTGCATCTTCTACCTGTGTTTTCCCCTAATTTCTTCCAGTCTAACTTTATCTCTTAACTTTAGACCTAGCATAGACCTTTCCATTTTTGCCTGTTATTCTTAGTTCCTGGTCATACTTGTCTCTGTTCCGTAAGTAAAAGTACGTATAAGGCATTTATTAAATTCACTTCCTTTAATCGTGATACACGCTTCACTCTAAGATTTTTTGAGATTCATGCTAAATTAATCCTTCGTTCAATTTATTTTTCTATTTTGTTTTCAAATGTCACGATCTGTCTCAGGTATACTGCTTCTTTTGTTATTTCAAATTTTTTCTATTTATTACTATGTCTTTACTATTTGTTTGTTTTTCTAAGTTTATTTTAACCCTATTTTTTACTTTCTATTGCTAAATCATTTAGTATCTGTTGTAATGATTTTCTACTTTCTGCTAGCAAAACATAGGTTTGTTAATCTATTTATCCAGATTTTGATTCCACTTTTCGCCCGATTACATTTCTGGAATACGTGTTGTAGTACATTATCTACTATACATTGCAACATAAAGTAAACAAAGACAGCTGATAAGAAATGTGGTGTGGCTCAGCTCTGAGCGTAAGTTTGGTTGCCTTTCTTTCGGATTGTTTTGCATATCTTACTTTCGTAAGGTCACTTTGTCCCACTATTATCATTTGTAAATAGATAAATTGTTCTACGTTTCCACCTTGCAAAAATTTGAGGGAAGGCAGGTGAAAAATTGTCAGCTTAGGACGCCAAAAATACCTCGTGGAGAAAGCACTTCTGAAACCTGCTTGCTCTACTGGTTGGCTTTTCTCTGGTTGATTATTCTTTTTTTAATTATTAATAAAAATAATTTATATGTAGTTGATAGTAGACTATTTGGTCTGTAATTCTTAATTTCATTTCTATTTCCTTTCTCCTGAATGAGTATGAGTAGGCATTTCTTAATCAGTTCATTCTTTATTTTGTTCTGTCCAGGAGTTTTATTTTTCTTTAAATTTTTAATTGCTTCTTCTTCTCCTTGAGTCTCTGATTATGGTTGATCCTATTTTTTCTTTCTCTTGACTGTTATACATATTTTTGTAGTATTTAGTAGTGTCTTTTATCAGTTCCCGTATATTTCTTATTTCTTTCCTTTTTTCTATTTTTATTTATATTATGTATGGTCTTCCGCTCTTTAACCCTTTGTTTCCTTTTTGTGTGACGCCCGATTCTGTTATTATTTCTTTTATTTTTGTCTTTTATATTTGCGAAGATCCTTTCTAATTTCTATTAGTTTTTCATGTTGCGTTATATCATGCATTAAGTTTTAGTCGTTATAATTACGTTTTCTAAGCTGTCTACATTTATTGTACTTTTAAATTATAATATGTAAGCATCTTTTGTTCTACGAGTTTTATAGCTGATTCTATACATTTTTTCTTACTTATTATCTTTTGATCATATATTCTCTCATATTTTCTTAATCTGTCTAGTTTTACACTATTTTTATGTAGTACTAGGAAAAATCCCGTATGCATTGCGTAACACTTGATATATAAAACCTTAAATACGAATTAAAAACGTTTAAAGTCAGCGACCTTCGATTGTGACAGATATATATGAATACAAACATTCGTCTTAAATATATGTAATAATAATGATAATGATTACTGTTGTCCGTACTAGTTTGGAATCCGTACATAGTTCGAACTAATTCAGTACTTCTGTTTTTGTTATCATCTGTTTGTTATTTGTTAAAATGTAATTTATCTCGTTTTTGTATCTTCCGTTTGATGCTCTTCAAGTCCATCTTTTTCTAGATGTGTCTCATATAAGGTATTCATTATACATAAACTATGTTTTAATTAAAATTTTAATGATTCATTTCCTCCTCTCTTTCTTTTTTCTTTTTCAATGTTTTCCCGTAGTCTATCCATATTTCAACTTAGTATTAAAATCGTCCATAATTATTACATGTTTGTTTTGAATCATTACCTTTTCTATTGCATCTTCCAGTTTATCGTAAAAGTTTTCCAGTTGTTCGGAATATGCTTAAAATATTGTTAGTTTTTGATCTTTATTAAATATTAGGCGTAATGTTGTTATTCCATCCGAATTTTTTTTTTAAATTAGATCATATTGACATTTTTATTCTACATGATACCTAACTAATGATCATATGATTTTTTGTATTATCTTTATTTATTATAACACAAGGATTGAAAATTATAATACTAGAATGAATTATTTACCAGATCTTGCAGGACGGCCTTCAGTTGTAAGGTTAATAGTAAAGGTTCCTTAACCTAAATATTTACTCTTTTTGAGATGAAGGAAAGAGCATAAGGTAAATTTATTTTGTTGACTCTTATTTATTTTATCTTTTATTTGTTTGTTTCAGCTCAACCAACCCTAACGTGTTATAAAACACATGATAGAAAAGTGGTCATAGTTTTATTTGTTTTCCTAATTTATTTTAAAATATTTGTGGTTCGAAAGTATCTCGAAAATTTTTCATCAAAAGGAAAAATTCACCCAATATTCCCTGTTTGAAGGTTGTCGAGTTTAAATTTGAAAGAATATTTGTCTTTAAGCACTTAACCGCTATATGTACTAATGTTATCATTGAGAAACTCCACTAATCTACCATTTGGGTATTTTCCTTGTTGAAAATGGAAAAATATTTCGCCACTAAGTTGTAAAACAAGTTTCAGGTACGATTGCATATGACATTTTTGAATTTTAAGATATGGGTGTTCAGTTTTAAGTTGTCTTGTACATATTAACAAATTAAACATCTTATTTTAATGTTGTACCCTTTGCCAATAATTTCCTGAATAGGCGCCTAATTGCGGATGTATTTTGTGACGTAAGAACATCTATTAATAACTTTCCTTAAAAAGAAGAATCACCACAATATGTTATGATTTCAGAGGATACTGTGTATGTAAATTGCTGGTAACGCCGAGACTTCTCCGAAGCGTTATATTTAACTTTGAACTCCAAGGTACTTTGACGCATCCACAATTGACCTTCGATCGTGTCCATGTTACGGAGTGAAGCATGGCATGCTAATTAGGCTTTGCCTTCGCTTAAACCAGAAATGCCGTTCCTCGACCACGCGTAATTAACACCTCTAAGCCGAAGCACCTGGAAAAACGCGAACGCAGTGAAAACGAAAAGGTTACTCATAATAGCGCGATAAATAAAAGTCCGAAGCATTCGAATAGTGATTGCTAATTGCGGCCCCTCCCAACAGATTTATAACGCGGCTCGGTGCTGAACGCACAATCTCATGTGAACAGAGAATGGTCATCACCTATCGTTATTAGCTCGGTTGCCATACGTTATTAGTAGGCGAAGTATTACCGGGTTCCTCAGCCCCGAGGCTTAATGCCACCCCCCGTCGCTCGCGGAGTCGTGACTCGCCTCCGATCGTGACATCTAACAGCCGCAGTTTCGAAAAAATTCCCGTTTAAGTGGATATCTGCAGCCGCTACGCGTATGGGTATTCCATCCAGGAAGCTGGACTTTACCTGTAGCGGCCGGAGCGCGCTGCCGGGTCGAAGGACAGAGACGCGCGAGCGCCCGTTGCGAAGAACCACAAAAGCCAACTTCGACTTTGATTGCTGGCACTTGCGGCTTCCGACATTCACGCTCTTCATGGCAGTTGAAGATGTCCATTACCGCTCGCAATTATAGCGGACTTCGTTAAAAATAGACTTACTTTAGCTTCACTGACAATGACTAAGGAAATAAGCGCGTGGTTATCATTATTTCTCAATAAACACTGTTTACCTTAAAACACGTTTCTCTTAGCCGACTGGTTACGCATACACTTACAGATGCAAATTTGCTTTTGCATCGCTGTTTTTTTTGACTTGTCTAACTACTGCAAAAATTGGGAAAGCGGAATATAAAATAGAATCACGATTATAATTATCTATAAAACGACATTTTTAATACTCTCTTATATGATAAGAACATTTCAATATATGCTACGAAATGAGATGACCGGGCATTCAATGTACATATTGTTTACATATAGTCATATCGTAAGGATATCAGACAGCTGGAACAAAAAGTTATACTGATTTAAGGTCAGCTTCTCTCATAAATATGACTTTTTTATTGCTTACGTCGCTTTAATTTATCCGAAAGTCTTGATTTGACCATTTATCGATCTGCCATTTATGCACAATTCTGTCTTTAAAAAATAAATGAGTAAGAACCAAGGGAACATACAGCAAATGATAAAATATATGCCTCAGAAACCAAATATACTTTAAAAATGTAGTAGGGTTATTATTTTTTATTAATAATGCTTTGGTAAAAGATTTAAAATTAGGATAAGGAATTAGTACCTTTGCTTGAGCTAAGAAGACAAATATAGCCGAACTACATAGATACATATGTATGAATAATAGTTACTAATAAGCTGCGGTATGTACCTGACATGCCATGAATATGTGTAAATAGACCCGTAAATGGCGACAAGCAACATTGTATTAATATATTTAATAAGAAACAGGTTCTTTTAAACCTCTTCACATTACTCAGAAAATTTTGCTTCGTCTCTATAAAATACAAGTTTTATCAGACATTGAGTCCATATATTATTTCCAGGTCAGCTTATCTTAAAAACGCAAAAATAAAACTATCACCATAAATCAAGTTACATCATATTTAAAATCGAAAGATATCTATATCTTTAGGACCAATAATGATAACCGTCAAACTTATACGAGCTTATGGTTTTCCCCTTTCCTTCTAATACTTAGAAGACGCCATGCCCTATACTTCTATCTCTACCATTCCCATATTTATCCTTTCCCATATCCTCACTATCCAAAAAAGGCAACGGGATACCAGTTTAGTTCAATTTAATCTTCAGGACATCACTATGGCGAGAAACTTTAGATGGATAAGGGGTGCCAAGAATCTCAAGGCTCAACATACTTAATTCTCTTTATAAAATTGCTACATGGAATCTAAAAATTCTGGAAAACTAGACAAGGCAGAAAAAGAAATGGAATGAATGAATATCGATCTATTCGGATTAAGCGAAATAAGATGGTCCGGAGAAGGCATCTGTACTAGAGACAAAACTGCACTTTACTATTCTGGAAGAAAAACAGAGGATCCACATCATAGAAAAGGAGTTTGTATACTGCTAACTAACAGTCTTCGCCTTTTCCCAAAGTTTTCCGTGAACGTAAACAACTCACATGAGTTTTGATTTTCTCGTTTTTGGAAAGTAGAAAATTTATAATACTAATATGTCCATGTCCTCCAATAAGGAGTACCACAAAGCAGCGTGTTCAGACCAACACTGCTCAACCTGTTCATTCACGACATTCTCATGCCACATATTAGCGAAATCACCTTATATACAAATGGCTGTAATAACACAATATGAAGATCTTCATACTGCAATTTGTCGGCCACCAACATATTAATTAAATGGTTTAGTAAATGGGACATATCTCTAAATCCCGAAAAGTGTTTGGCCAAACTTTTTATAATCAAACTAAATGTTCTACAATCGAACCTACAAATTTTGAAACTTGACACTCTCTTTAAACTTTATCTTACTCAAACTAACTAACCTCAGATGAAAACAAAAATGACCAATAAGTTAGAGAATTTTGTTAGTACCACTTTAATTAACATATGTTATATATATGATACTTAATATTATAACCATAAATAACATGTAAGATATTGAACTAGTATTTCTAAAAAAAATTCTTGAAAATTAACCAAGTGACGTTCAGCCAAGAAGTAGGCCATGGTCGGAACAGATAGTAATCCTATAGTGTCACATAAAGATTACAAACGGGATGAGATAACAGTCCCATTCCATCAAATTCCTCAAATTTTTTGGGCTCTATGTAGTCTAATCTTATCCATCAGCAGCAACAATAATTTTCGATTAAATATACGAGGGTACCAAAGAGACGTTTGCACCATCATAATAATATTTATAATGTAGACGATGCGAAAACTATTTTTTTGTAGGAAGTACTAAATCCAGTACTTGTTTCCAATATAAAAATTATTCTTTTTAGCTTCGTGGTAAAGCAATGACGTTTAACAGACATCTACCCAATTATTGCATGAACAAGTAAATTTTCTATTTTTAATTTAATACATTAGTAATTTTTAGTAAATTCGTTAACAAAAGGTATAACCCACTTTCAAACACCCTACTGATCTACAGGTTGTTCCTTCAAAAAGCAACCCCGCTTGTTAGAGATCCCTTGCGCGGCTCCCATTCCGCATAACTCAGTGTTTGTTAGCCCCAATCCAAACTCAAAAGCGGCGGAGTATAAAAGCTGTGACATATTGATATCGCATTTAGATGCCAATAAAAAATACCGCGAAGTGTTTCATAATGTATCTCACTTGTTTCGGCTCCGGGCCGCGCGATCTTGATCCGGCGGCAGAGGGGAATAAGGGCGAGCGGTGGCCAGGCGCAGCCTACTCTCAATCATGGCTATTTTTCCCTAGCCGCGCGTTTGGTGGTTAAGAGATTCCATCATTCCGATCAGTGTGGCACTCCTGAGGGCCGTCGCAGTCACCGGTGAGAGATGTCGATGGCGTCCTGAATAGACAAGCAGCCTGCTCTTCAACTGGAGACCACTTCTTTTCACTTATGCAAAAAATCGCAGCCCATGTTATCGGAAATTATCGAAGCTGCAACGAGTTGGGGCAGAAGCTATTGTTTCGTAAAGTCAGCGTTGCATTCTTCACTAATTTGCGGTTGTCTAGGGTTGACTCGCCATATTTGCTCTAATAATATTTTGGTCGATAGAATGCCTTGATTCCTATATATAAATTAGTATATCCACATCATTAGAAAAGAATAAGTTTAGCATTTGAAAATAAAATTAAAAAGAATTTCAAAAAATTCTATTGATGAACAACGAAAGTTTCTTATAGATTGATATTTTGAAAGTAGAGCAACAAAAAGGAACATATTTTGTTTGGTTCTCGTTGATAAAGATTCACTTTGTAAAACATAAATGCAAAAAATTATTGATGTAAATGTCTCTTCGCTGGGCATAAAAGATGGTACAGTTCAATACCGATATTATTGAATTACCATCTCGTTCTTCACTTACTTGTTTCAATGCAATACAATTTATTATATATATATATATATATATATATATATATATATATATATATATATATATATTATATATATATAATTCCTCCTCTAGAAGAGGGGGTCAAAGTGCAAAATACGTAAACTGAGGTTTTAAAGAAAAGTAACAATTAAAGAAAGATACTTGTATTAAAACAAAAACATTTGTTGTAATTGTTGAATGAACCAAAATAGTGCAAGGTTTAAAAAAAGGCCAACGAGTTATGGTTTATGATATTGCAAAGGCGAGTAAAAATCCATAAACCACATGGAAAACCATAACCTCTTTAACTGATCCAATCTAAAAGTCCTTTGAGTTAATCAAACATAGTTCTATAATCAGTAATCAGAAACATTGATAATCAATCTTTTAGTCTTTTTCTCCGAGTTCAATCTAAGCACTCTTTAAAATATTCATCAATCCTATCAAACAATTCTCGAGTTTAATGTGATTGAGCATAATTTTTAATCCTTCTTAATCCATCAACAGTTGTGATGAGAGAATATGGCTTCTGTAAATCTCTTCTGTGATCATAATAAAATTTGGACCAATATTGTAATCCTCTCAAACTGCTGTTCTTGTCTACTTCCCACCGATAGGTTCACACAGTTTTCGTTGGATATTTATTGTTTTAATATGAGCAATAACATAAACAAATTTAAAAATATTACAAGATTGTTGCCCATCCTGCATATATTAAACATATTTTATTAACGTCATATATCTAGTACTCTTGGATAAATGACTTATTTACATACTAGGTGTAAGAAAATAAATGCAACATTTAACTTTTTAGAATCTGTAGAAGTGTTGATAGAAGAATGATTACGGACTAGTGGTTCCAGCAAGACGGATCCATATCCCATTGCAATGCGAACAATTTCGAATTGATTTTCATTGTATTTGAAGGGGAGGCACAGGGTGGCATTAACTAGTCGAATAATTTGCCCGATCTCAACCTTTTTGATTTTTTTTCTGGAGTTATTTAAAAGATCAAGCATCTCAAACCTCTACCAGTAGCTGAGAAACTCAAAAATCGGGTTACGAGTTCGGCATAAGACTACAATGAACTTTCGGTTACAGCAAGTAGTTACTAATAAAGGTGCCCATTTCGAAAACCTTCTTCATTAAACGTTAATTATAACTCTATCACAATATTAAAAAATAAAATTCTTGCGTCTAATAGTTTTTTTATAATTTTCTAAGAACATAAATGTTCTCCACCTCTTCCGAGTTTAGTCTTTCTAGGCAATAAGAATCTTCTATGAAGACATCTATATTCTTACCAGGAAAACACGACAGTGTTTAGACGCTGGACGCCATGACTTTCGAACCAGTTCTTATATTCTTGATGAGGGTGTGGTTTCATAATTCGGATAAAAAATTAAACCCTATTTTTTAGGGAAAATCAATTTTATTTTCCAACATAGCTTTTATCGAGGGCTACACATGTAGTCCAAAAATATGTTTCTTCAGACTTCAAAATGGCCATTGAACAAAATTTTTTCCTACCAAGCCAAGTCTTCAAATGTAGGAACAGAAAGAAGTCACATATAGCTAAATCTGGAGAATAGAGAAGATAATTATTTTAAACCTGAACTCGTTTAATTGTGCAAAACCCGTATGGCCTATAATGTGATTTTAACTATCTAGGAAAACTTAATACAATTTTACGAATAAGTTATATAGAAACAACACGTAAAATTATAATAATTTAACATGAAAAAACTTGCAAGTAGTTACAGCTCTCGTTGCACGCAAAATAGTTAAACGGGGTCCAAAGTGAAACTCTGTTCGACTATTAGTCAAAGGCAGTGACAGGATCACTGATTCGAATTCATTTGAGAAATGTCATGACAGTGTACTAAAATGGAGCAAAGTACACAGACATCAACATAGATTTTTGACGGAGAATGCATCCAGTTGGAAAAAAATGAATTTTGATAGTGCTGTTCTTTAATCACTATTTTAAACAAAAAAGCGGTAGAAGTAAAGTTTTTCAAAATAGTACCGCAAAAGATCAAAATGAAAAAATAAAAAATATGTTAAGTAAACTAGTCACGAAGAACTATTGAAGGTTACTGAAATCATACTATGGAAAGCGAGAAAATGAAATTAGGCCGCGAACGCCAAGGAGCTTTGTTCTGCTCCTCCTAGAGGAGGTGCCAATGTCAAAAAAGCTCAAAGGCTTTCTCTAGAAAATGCTGCAAATTTATCAGCATATCAAGCTTTGGCTTTACCAGTTGATATGAATCTTTTAACGAATCAGGCTAAAAAATGGTATGGTAAGATCAAAGAGATTTAGTAATTAATTAATAACCGGGGAAATTTTATATAGAACAGATTCTTACGTAGCTTTGTAAGGTCCAAGAAAATGTCCGACATATGCCCGATGATAGTAATCTAAACATAATCTTTAAGTAAGACTATGATGGTACAGAACAAAGTAAATATAGCCAGAAATTTTCAGATGAGCAGTTAACTGACGAAAGCTTGTTTAGTCTCTCTATAGTACATATATAAATCCATGACGTCATAGACAATCGTAAATTAGTAACATGACAGAATGCTGCCCCATTGTCCACTAGACATTATTTTTCCATTACATTTATTTTTGCAAAGGAATCATTCGGTTCAAACATTATTTATGTGAAGCAAAACCACACGACATGCATAATCTTAGTATTTTGTTACAAATCGGATATCTAATAACACCAGGTTGGAGGCCAAGAAAATTAAAACAAAATATCAGCATTTGTTTATTGGAAGGTAGGTTAACACAACAGACAGGAAATGCCAATGATAGTAATACAGGTTTATTAAAAACATTTACGGAGATAAGAGATAAGAGTTAAGATGTCTAAATGGTGGTTTCCAAGTAGATTTAGACCAATTCGGTTGGTATATTCGGTGCACTTTAGAACTGTACATTCTTGGTATGTTCGTGATCGTGGACGAAGTACTATTTCATGGAAGTAATGTTATATCCTCAAGTAATCTACTGATAAGCCCACTTTTAAAAAACTACAGGCGATAAGGAATAAAGATATTAAGGAATATTAAAAACACAAGAAAAATATTAAGGTTTGATACTAACAGAGATTTAATACACAGACTGCTTATTACATCTGATACATTAATATGCGCTTCCTCCAAAAGTAGACTTGTGGAAATTATGTTAGAAATTGTAGAGTTGTTCAAAGAATCCTGTATGAATGATTAAGATACCAGCAATAATTTTGATTAATTAAGTTAATATTTTTTGCTGTACTTACTGTTAGTAACACATCTCTATTATGGATTATAACTAAATGTATCGTAAGCTTCAAAAGAATGGTTGAATAAAAAACTTCAACCAGTGTTCGAGATATATCTTCTTACTTTTAAAAATTGACTGTTAATAATGAATGTAAATAATGTCAATAAAAGATAAAATAGATATGGAGTAATATATTTCACTTAAAGTATAAAACCTGACAAATGTAAATATAACATTAATATTATGCTACGGTAAGCTACCTTGGTAGAAGAGCGTGGATCTTCCAAGTATTGTTTCTTCTTTTAAGCGATCTCTTATTATTTTTGCCTTCTCCAAATACTTAATTGGTATGACCTCTTGGGTATTATAAAAATGTGACTAACTATATTAGCTAATTAAACGATCTTTGTTTTGTTCATCACACTTTCAACTCTCGTTGTTCACTGTTCTGACTGCATGTGTAGTGACAAATCCATGTTTGGTCTGTAGTAAACGAATCTTCGCAAGAACTCCAGATGGCGGTCAAACATTGCGTATGTTCCTGGTCGATAGTCGTGGTGGCCATCCCTTTCGTGTACTTTTATTCATGCAGGATATTATTTATTCGTTAGGGTGTCAACATTCTTACGTATATTTATTTTTCGGTTTCCAATAACTTCAGACCAAACATTTTCTGTAACATTCGGTAACATTAAAATTGTTTCTAGCGATAGTTCCCATGCACTTTATCCAATTTAAGAATATCTGAAAGGGCCCACTTCAGCTGTGGATGAATCGATAAGATTTAAAAGCTCTGAACACAATCTAACAAACCAAATTGATAAATATTTCAGCTGTTTAAGCCTTTACATCTTTTAATAGCCACTTCTATTGTAATAAATATCATATGAAACACTTTGTTCATTAATCAGATAAAAATTACGATTACGTGATATAATTGTCAGAATATAACTTCGTGCTGTTTATTAATAATCGCATGCCTCTGTAGCACAATAAACGTCGGAGAGTTTTTAAACAATTCGACGATATGAGGTCCTGTGGCAAAACGGAGCACAATAACGTTTTGCTTGTGCCGCGAAAATGCACCTGCTGATTCTGTTATTTATTTTTATTATCATATCCTGCGTGATGAAGAGCTATTAGAGTGGAAAAATTACGTATTACATTCTTCTGTTGATATATGTTATCTAAGCCTTCTACTTATGATTAACCGAAAACCTCGTCGGAGTGCTGTTATTAAATTTCAAATGAATAAGCCGCCGCTCAGTCCACGGCGGATTAATCGGCGACCTTGTTCATATACGCGTTTTGCAACGTTTTTTGCGTACTGTTTGATCTATGCTTTTAAAAGCTTAGTTATTTTAAAATCGATCTTAGAATATTTACGAACGTTTGTATATATGTATATATATATATATATATATATATATATATATATATATATATATATATATATATATATATATAAACACCATTATACTTATTCATTTTGTGTTTAATAGGTGCTCCTTTTACATTTCACGTTGCAATCTAAAGATCTCTTTTCATTGATAGTGGCCTTATCTATCTTTTAATTTATCATCTGGAGAAGGACCATGAGTTAAAAAGAAGACTGGCCTGTTGCGTGCACTGGATTGGGTAAAGTTTGTTTGTTTGGGAAAATCATGTAACTAATGACATGATATATTTAACAATTTTTAAATAATAGATTGACGTTGACCATCGCCTGGAGTATTGAGACATTGCGGGTGTTTTTATTGCAATTTTCTCACGAAACGATTCTGCTGATGGGATGGAAAATTTTTATTTAGAAGAATTAATATTAATCTTGATAATGACATTAAAGTGAATACCAAAACACTGATAGTTTTTCAAAAATCGATGGGATTCAGCCCACCAATCTAATTGTTTATTTTTTTTTATTAAAACAACCAAGTTACCCCTGTAAGATTAATACTAAAATACTATCAAATGTTCTTTTCTATTTCCGATATTTTCAAAAAAGTAGAACTATCTCGGCTTAGACACTCCAAACAATCAATCCAAAGAAAGCTTGATCAAACAAATTTTGAACCGTATGACATTTTCCATAATTTCAGCTTTTCCAAATTTATCTTCTCATTTGGAATTTTTTTAGTAGTATAGCAATTATAAAGCATAATGTATATTAGGAAAGAAAACCAAAACCCCAAACTATGCCAGAATAATTTATCTACTACCCATCCATCACTATTCAACATTACTGTGCATAATCTCTTCGACTATCCTTCAGGTGAATCGGCTATCCGAGCTCATCAAAAATGTTTCAACTTTGCTGTTACTCCAAATCGTGCCCCCACTAAAAACCTAGTTCCCAACATCCCAACAACCTACTTTTAAAAGAAAACTAAGACCAACATTACCAATTCAAACCTATCCCCTGATTTTAAAAAATTCCTTATATCCCAAAAACAGTCTTAAATAATCCCAAATTTATACAGTCTTCCAAAAATTTACAAGAAAAATACTCATCCCAGGTCCGAAGTTTCTACTATTTCTTAGAAATTCTCAAAATCTTTCCAATACGTAAAAATGATATAATGGTCAGTTCTGATGTTCTTTCTCTGTTTACCAATATTCCCATCCCCGATACTTTATATGTGTTAAAATCTAGTCACATTCTAAAAGACTACACTCCCAAATAAATTAATCGTTGTTTTTACAATACCCATTTTACCTTTAAAAACAAACCGATTGTGTTTGTATGTATTCCCTACTTTTATCTGTTGTAGCAAACTTTTTTATAGCCGATTTTAAAGTAAAAACCTTCGCTTCCTTTCCTTTGAAATCTACTTGTTGGATAAGGTACGTTGACAATATTTTCATCTATTCCCTTGAACAAGGAAAGATCACGTTCAGTTTAGATTGTTTATGTAGTCAAAGCCGTAAGTGCCCAAATTTTAAGAAATTTTCTTCATAAGCAAAGGATTATATCTTGGGAAATGAAAATTTCGTATTATTAAGCAAGACATAGTACTAGTTACTTATAAAAGACATGCGGGACGTTTGGTGGCAAATGCTTTAAAGAAATCTATGAGAGAAAAAACAAAAAAATTGTTGATAGAATACATCCATGATGGCTACAGAAAAATTTTGTTTACAGATGAAAAAAAATCACAGTACAGGAATCTTTCAACGAACAAAATGACAGGGTATATTCTATGTCGTCCAAAGAAGCATCTCAACTAGTGCAAAGGGTTCAGAGAAGTCATCTCCTAGCAGCTGTAATGGTTTGGTGGGAATTATGTTATGATGAAGTACTTGACATTCATTCTTCTCAGCTTGGCTGAGCAACAATGTGCCTTATTTTTTAGCAGTAGATAATTGGCCTTCTGGTGGCCCAGGCCTCAATCTATTAAATTGCAAATTATGGGCAGTTTTAGATGTCTCAAAAAGACACCCCAATGTTAATTGTAGCGAGCCCTTACGTTTCTTCTCAATACTTTTCCACTGGATGTAGCGCATGCTGCCATAGACGAGTGGTTTGTACATATTAAAGCTTGGGTAGAGGTTAAAGATGGCCATTTTGAATAAATCCATTGTAATTATACTTCCAGTGTGTAACAGTGTATTCTTTGGTCGTAAGGAAGGGCGCCAATTCTTCGACATTTGCCAAACAATAAAAATAGCGATCATACAATCAATTTTTCTAAATGAAAAGTACTATATTCTATTTCCCATCTCACCAGAAGAATCACTTGGAAGGCAATTGAAATAGAATAAATAAATGATATATATAAATAAAGTTATGGTCACATGATCTGATAAGTTCTAATCTACAGTGCTGTAGTAGTGAAAAATTTCGCAATGTCATCGAAAATTTTGATGTTTTTTCTTTATTTAACAATATTTCCATTCTTGAGACTTTGTATTTGCTAAAAACTACTGACAATCTAAATTAATTAACCTATTTTACCTTTCAAAACTTACCAATTATGTTTCTATGGGTTACCTACTTTCAGCTATCGTAGCAAACTTTTTGTGACCGATTTTAAAATAAAAGCTTTTACTTCATTTCCTTTGAAATCTACTGACGACTGGTGAAAACATCTCGCAATGTCATCTTAGTCAAAAACCAACGATTGAGAAATTTTGCATTTTAATGGTTGATCAGTTTTAAAGCAAATGGTTCCTGTGTTAAGAAATTAATGTTTTTATCATACGACCGTATTCAGGTAGAATTAGAAGATCCAAAGAGGAAATGTTACCTATAATTATCTATCATAGAAAAAAACATCACTGCTTTTAGGAAGATTCTCGAGTTCAAGCGTATGACCTGTCGCCAAATAAAAGTGTTTGGACATTCCTGCACCAGGAACTCATACCATTCTCACGACCACTTTCAAGTAAAAAAATGTTTGTTTCCTTTTTGTGTTCCATGCTCAGACGAAGAGAAGATGGCATGGCCCTGATGACTAATTTCTAATGATACATAAATGCAATGTGTGGTAGAAAGTATTTTGAAAAATTATGAAAATTAAAAGGTATTTTAAAACTTGATAGAATATTTTTATGTTTTATTTTATTTTGGTTCTAGGATATATCCTACAATATTTGAAGGTTCTTCCAAATATGACAGCTGTGTAATTAATATAAGATGTGACAAAAAAAAATAAGTTGTAGGCATAGCACAAATATATCAAAGTGAAATATACAACATAGTGTTTTGTACCTTCCAGTTAATTTTCCGTCTCCCGGAAGCGATGCGATCTGGAGCGAACGCCAACAATCGTAAAAAATTTCCGGAAGGAACCCCTCGCCGCGTTTCTCCCTCGGACATTAAAATATAGGTAAGCGGACCTCGACAAACAGCAATTATGGGGTTTCCACAAGATGAAGACAGCGGATAACGAGCACACCACCGGCCCAAAGACAATTTAAATCGCCCGTGAACAGCGGAGACAGGCCAAAGGTCACGCCATCGCCCACTAAATCTGCCCTGCAATGCACCACGACAGCCGAAAGGATGGACCCCCTGCATGCAACGTGTTATTTGGACCTCAGTCTCAAATTACTGCCTGAATTATAAATACGACTGCTTTTGCTCTTCCAATTCGAGCGGCTCCGTTTCGTTCCTGCACGTTTGGTTATTTGAATAAGCAATTAACGGCGTTCGCGTGGCCGGCTCGCACAAAAAGGCGCGAACTGCTACTTGCGGCGAACATCTTCGGGCTCCTTTCACCGCAGTGGTTCAGATTTGATACTCGGAGCGATTGGCCATTCGTAGCTGTACGTCAGGTCGAGTGTTACCTCATTTCTTGATATAACCGAGTGACAGGCTCCGAGGAAGTCCACGAAGTCTGAGCATTTCTCGTTGACATGTGACAGCTGGAAGGGTTGTTTCGACGGTGTATATTGTCTTAGATTGACGGGGAGGGCGAGTGGACGTGGAGCTGCAGCAATAACTCCCGTCCTGAGCCGCGAGAGCGGCGCGAGGATTGAATTTCTTGGACTTGGAGAGCTGGCGAGGAATAAACGGCGCATGCAAACGAACGCAGGAAGAATGTTGCGACTCGGAGATACGTTCGGTGATAGATGACTCCCACCAGGCAGCGTTTAAACGCAGTTTTAATTAAATCTTGTAATTGTTTCAAACGCAGAGCTCTCGTCAGCGAGTCTCGCTACGACACAGTAAAAAACCACTAAGTGTTTGAAGGGACGTGACTGAGTGACTGTCGTGATTCTGCAAAATTAATGAGCTCTTTCTGGCAACTGCCTGGAACGTGCATGCACACGAGCCTTTTCGCAAAATATATCGACGCCTGTCGCTGACGAAGAGAAATTTAATTCTGAACGCTAAAAGCTCTGGCCTTTCTAATTGCTCCTCTACATATTAAAAAACAATTTTGTGTCTACTTCTATCTATCTACCTGAAATAGAACGCTCTCTTTCACCGAACATTATGTTATGTTATTTTTCGAAATTATCACCTGCATATCATTTGCATGTTTCTTAATAAA
Organism: Sinelater perroti; assembly: GCA_036346155.1. Taxonomy (NCBI): domain Eukaryota; kingdom Metazoa; phylum Arthropoda; class Insecta; order Coleoptera; family Elateridae; genus Sinelater; species Sinelater perroti. The sequence goes on along the minus strand of JARFIY010000346.1, from coordinate 476,459 downwards.
TTGTAGCTATAGGAACAGTAGTGGTAAACATGACGTTCAACTAATCCTAAAGCATTTAAATGTCCAAACGATACAACTTTTCTTTAACGTAAATCATCTTTAGACGAAGTAATATAATATACTTTTCCGAATTAATGTACTCATTGATAAGTCCGTACGTACTTTTAAATTATTTACCAGTTCTTTAGTTAAGCTTAGTACCCTGTCATTTATCCGGATCAATTCGAGATGATATCTATTTTTTTCAGATAACTGGACAAAAACATAAATTTAAAAAACATATATTGATGACCATTTTACTTTAACACAGTCACTGATTATAGTTATTAGAAAAATAGAATCTGAATGGTAGTTTTCCATTATTTCATATGCATAAAAAAGCAAATTTCTAGAAAGGCATTTTGGATGTAGGCTACAAATCAGGGTCGAATTCTAAGAAACGCAACTTGATTCGTACAATTGGTCGGCGAAATAATTGACGTTCGGATAATCGACATCTTACTATAACTGGAAAAAAAGCTGCCCAACGCCACAAAGAAAACGAATAAGCAACTTTACTTCATAACATTAAATAAATAATAAAAATCTAGAAAGGAAAAACACCTAATGTATGCTTTTTATCTGATACGTGGTATTTTAACCAGGCTTGTGATATTTGGTGTAAATAATTTAGGTAATCTTTAAATTGAAAGAAGAAAATATTAGTGTAGATAAATCCACGTTCGACTATCTCGTTTTTATATCAGAAAACAGTTTTTTTATTTTTTGATAAGGAGTTCGAGAAACATTAAATTCGTTTCTATAATTAGTCCCTTCTTCTTAGGTTTCTCATATCTTTTTTTAACTATCATTAAACCACCTTTTTTTGGCTTACCATCTTCACCAGTAAGAGTCTTTTTGACACACTTTGACCTTCCGTAAGTAGCGCATAATCCACCAATTTTAATTTTTATGCTTTCACCTCTGCCAATGTATTAGGTTTTGCATATAGGACACGTATTCTTGATTGATTGTTTTTGCTCTTTCCCACTTTCTTTCCATCATAGATACCTTGCAGTATTTTTATTTCTCATAGAACTTTTACTATTAATTGGTTCTGTTCTTGGCATTTCCTAACAATTATCATTTATTAACTTTTTGTACATTTTCTGTGCTTATTGTTCTTGCAACCTCTTTCAATTTTCTTTCATTTTCCCTGAGTTTTGTTCGTGTTATTCTGTCAATAATGGTGACAGCATCTGCATAAGTAAAATTGATGCACCTTTATAAAAACGGTTCCCGTTCTATTTATCTGTGACTCTCTTATGAGGTTTAGTAATAATAAATTAAACAATACTGTAAATAGGGAATCGCTTTGACTTAGACCGCCGGTCATTTCAAAATAATTACACCAAACTCTCTGTACCTTTACTTGGTATATTATATCCCTTAATGTCAAATTTGCTGATATGCCCGGTTCTATTGATATTTTCCTCCTATTTTTCATTAGATTTTCAATAATATGTTCCAAAATATTATAGACGATATTTAGTAATGTTGTTCTTCTGTAATTTGAACACTGTGTGGTTTTAAAAACAGAACGAATCAGTGATTGTATCATATTAAGCAGCTGTTCTCTCACATATTTAACCAACTCTGTTAGTATTTTATTGTTTCTTGACGTGTCTAAAACTCCTACTTTTTATAATTCTGACGGATCTATTTCTTCTTCTACCTGTCCTACTTCTTCTTGTTAATTATCTTCTTTGAAAATCAACTTTCATAAAATATTCGTTCCATCTTTCTACTATTTCTTTTTCTCCCCTAATTAGGTTTTCCTAACCCTACAAAAATCTGTATTTCTATAGTAATCTTTCTTTGTTCGTATTACTTCTTTAATGAAATTTTTCACTACTTTATTATTATAGCTTTCCTCCATCTTCTCCATTTTTATTGTACATATTTCTCTTTTTTTTCTCACACGCGTGTTTTATTATCCCACTTAATTGTTTATATTTTCTGTAATTTTAGGAGCCTTTTGATGTAACGTAACTTGTCTCGGTTTTGCCCCACTCGCTAGTATTTTACTATATTCTTTGTTAAATAGCGTAGTTTTTTTCTTCCTCTCCACACTTTCTTCTACTGCCCAATGAACAGTTTGTATGAGTTTAAGCCATTGCCGTTTTATATTTAACCCCCTTCAGTAATTCATCCTTTTAATTAATGGATAAACTTTTATTTCCTCTGGTTGTAAAGTGCCTATTTTAGATACTTCTTTCCTTTACTTTCTTCTTTTGTATACTCAGTTTTTCTGAACTGAGCTTTACCCTTACTAGAGAGTGATCAAAGACAGCATCTGCTCTTCTGTAGCTTTTGATGTCTAGAATTATTTTATTATTTTATTAACACACAGTTAATTTGGTTTCCTGTTATATCTCCTAGCGCCCTCCAAGTCTATTTAAATATTTATGTATCTTTAATATGAATCTTCTTTTTTCACTACTTACACTTTCTTTTGCTGCCCTATGAATGTTTTCTATAAATTTAAGTCATTATTGTTATATATTTAAATCCCCCGTTTCAGTAATACTCTATTTCAGTTTATCTCTTTGGTGTAAAGCGTCTAATGTATATACTTTTTTCCTTTTCCCTTTTTCCTTGTAAACTTTAAGTTTTTCTTATTTTAGCTTCACTGTTATTAGATAGAGATCATAGTCACTATTGGATCTTTCAATATGGTTAATCTTTTTCTTTCTTTGCTTAGTTTCTTCCAGTGTCACTAAATTTAACTTATATCTTTTATCTTTCTTATTAAATTCTTTATAGCCGCCCTCTTCACATGCAAAAGTTTCTCTTACAGTGGACGTACTTATTAGGAATTTTTTTACCTTGTGGTTAATAGTAAATCTTATAAATACAAAGGCTTTCACGGCCAGTGTTATAACGAATCACCCAATGCACGAATAGTAATTCTTATTTATTAATATTATACCTTTTCCTTTTAACTGATTTTCATTTTAACTCATCTTCCCTTTGTACTTCTATTTTTATTCATATTTATTTTACGCTGTTGTTTTCATTGCTCCGTCCATTCTCTACTGCTAACTAGTTGTTTGACACGTCTTTGATCTTTCCTATATTCTGTAATTTTCCTAATTTATCCGTATCGTTATCCTAAGCTCGTGTTATATTGTCTATGATAGGGCACTAACGCCGTTTATCTCTTCTTCGTTCTTAGCTACTGCTTTGATCTTGATTTGGAGTTCTCTTTATTCTATCATATCGTTGTCTATATATGCATCTTTCGTCTCTTAAGCTTATTTTTATTTTTCATTATCTTTCGTATCCTCCCATTTATTCATATCTGCAATTATCTATTCAATTCTTCTGCTTAATAATGTATACTACTTTGATTTTTTCTTCGATACCTACTTCTTGTTTTAAGAATTGCCCTGTTCCTTTTTCGAAGTCGTTATATTTTACCAATGTATTCTTTTTCTTTCTGCTTTTTCTTTTGCTCTACATTGTTTGTTTAGATTCTGCTTTCTTTGTTTTAACTCTCCGTTGTTTTACATATTTACCGTGCAAGCATTTGCTTTACCCCGACTAGACCTTCAAGTTTAATAAAGCACAATGTATATTTTTCAAATTAATGCCTTTAAACTTTAAAATTCATAGAAACCCCATAACTTAATTTAGTTATACAAATTGTATCAACAAAAAATTGTCATTAACATCATGATCTTTTCTACTTCTACTATATATGTTATATTGTGTTATCATTTACTTTTGCGTTGTCATTATTGGTATTTCTTTGAAAATATCAAAATTTATTATAACATTAGCTAACCTTCTCTTCACTTGTGCAGTCTGTATTTAAAGACGTACAGGAATCCAAGGCCTTGTTGGTTAATTTTTAGACGAACCCAACCAAGAGTGAGTTACTAGAGTTGACTAATGATAGATCAGCACATCCGCAGCTGAAACATGAAACACACAAAAATTCTTTCGGATTTGAACTCGAATTTTAAATATGGAGCACATGTAGCTTCGGCTAATTTTGGCCATCTTTTCCTACTATGAGGAAAATAGGTGAATATTACTGTAGACGTAGAACGCATTTGATCTTCTTTTTCATAAAGCAATTTAACATAAACAACAATCAACGGGAAAAGACTAGTTTCTCAATCACTTTTACGTCTTGTTTCCTAAAAGAGTATGTCTATTTCATTTCAGTTGTGAGAAGTATACACTTCTGGTGTAGTCGCCTTAAATATATGAAAATAATGTTTGATCTTTCAGAGATTCGAATCATCTTGCGTAATTGTAAGGTTTGTTGTAGAAATGTTTTTAAATATTAGAAACAAAGGAAATGTTGAATGTTGAAAATATTTGCATTGCAATTGATTGTTAATTGTGTCACCGTTCAAGTCGTTTTGTCTAATTAAAAAGCAATACTGTAACATTGGAAAGGCTAAAAGCGCACGACAAACAAGCGTAATGACATCAGATTTCTGATTATGTACGTGTTCTTCGAATCAGCGAGAAACAATTGTAGCAGAACGGCGATGATTTTTCCGGAGTAATGGGGCACGTTCTCTGATGTCCTTCGCTGCAAAACGCATTATCCTGGCCGAGAAAGACATGGCAGCGGGAAAGAAGCAGAAACGTAATTACCGAAACGAGCGACCTGACGACAGGGCATTACCACAACTGTCCAGGAGGACTCTTGGAGGACGTCGTTTGTTTTAATCAACTAATCACGATGGATGCGGCGTGTTCGGGCAGGGGATGGCGCCCGAATTAAAAGCGTTTACATGCAGAAACAGATAAGGGTAAATACAAATGTACAAACTTGGGGTTAGCTGTAGTCGAGTTTGAATTCACATGACTCGTAAATTCGCTAGACACACAATATACCTGGAGCTAATTGCTTAAGAAGCCATTTAGTTAGTTGCTTAATTAACTTAGCTAGTTGTGTGTCAGCCAGACCAGTCGTGTAGTTGGTTTATCCACCTGTGCAAGTTGTCTCAACCGCGCGCCCTCCGCTACAGATCCAGCCAGTTGCTGCCTGCTATCTCGACTCATTTAACAAATTGTATGCATTAGTAATTAACTCAGAGATCACGTAAATTTATCACGTCAATATTTATATTAACATAACTGCACGATTACTCATAAATTTATCATCGCCGGCAACGAGATTTTGTTTTATTGCTCTCTTCCTATTTGCCCGAGCAAAAGGAGTCAAATCTATTCAAGCTGCATGCACCTGTACGACCTTTACAACGTCGAAATTAACATCCTGTAATCATTGTACGAGCAATAGCAATGAACTATTAATTTCCCGGATTTATATTGACATTATTCAGTCATCTCTTAGAATAAAGGTGTTGCATCTGTTTGTTTTGTTGAAACCATATAATTAGAATAAAAAAAACATAAAGTAAATTTGTCTCATTGGCTTATCCGGTTATCTTTTCTGTCATTGATATTGAGGATCAATATCTCTATATTGGTGTAATCACAACATTCGAAATAGAGGCCATAATTTTCAACGATCTTTTGTCACCGATATGCGAGTTTTCGGATCTGCTCGAACTGCCATTCAGATAACTTTAAATCGAAGAACTCTTAGCATGCTTCTTCAGCTTCATCTAATGATTGGAACCGGCGACCATGCAAGAAACGTTCCACTGAGCAGAAGGGTGCATTTGGACCATAGGCTGCATGCAGAAGAACTTCAATACCGTTCAGCTCTTCAAATTTTTTCCTAGTTTTCTTGGCAATGTGGAGTTTGGCGTTATCTCGGCGAAATAAAGCGCGCTTTCGGTTGACCAAAGTCGGGTACTTCTTCAATTTGGCGCGGCCATTCGGCAAAAGTTCAAAATGCAAAACCACTTGCAACTTTTATCAAACGCAAATCTTGGCCTTGCCGAAACTTTAACGGCCGACCAGAACGAAACTAATCTTTGAGACTCGCGTCGTCGCAATCGAAGCGTTTGCACCATTTGGAAGCAGTAGAGTAATGGACAGCAAAGCCGCATCAAAACCTGGAGTTTAATTTTGTCCAAAATCATCTGAAATGCCAAGATGCAACTTGTTACTACACTATTAATACAAAAATTCCAAAAAATTGTATAAAAACCAAATTTTTCAAAAGTATTGCAGAACTTTTGTTAGAACGTAGTATTTTATAATATATGTATATCATAAAAATACTTGGGTAATTGGAGTACAATTATTCAAATTTCTAACGTTATTATTATTAAGTAATACCATCAATTCAGGCGTAAAGGATCAAAGAAGTTAACTATCACAAGTATCATATTCACCGGAATTATTCGGAAAACCGCTCAACGACAATTACAAGGACCTATAGAAGAGTTGGAAAAAACGTTATTATTCAAGAATTGTGATGTCAGTGATTTTTGAGAATGGCCAGACATATTAGCAACAATTACAAGAATTGGTTTCATGGACTATTTGATGTAGTTTATGTATTGTAGTTTGAGTGGAATTTGTTCCTCTGGGAAAATTTATCTTCCATTCGTATCTAAACAAGTTAAGTTGAATGAATTTATGCATTGTTAATACGTGTTTAAATAAAATCCTTCATAACTCTGAGCAACAGTTGATTGTCGGATCTGAAGGTCATCATGGACTTCTATTCTCCTGCAAAATTTGGCCGAAATATATCAACCTCTAACAATTTGGCTTATTTTAAAATCACCATAGACTCTTATCTTAAGAACTTTCCTGCTCAGTTTAATAAAGTTCTGTCAATATATTTAATTCATATGGTCTTTAAGTCTACATGACTTTGATTACAGTTGACAGTAAAAGTAAAAACAGATATTTTGTCTAAAACAATATTTGTATTTTTGCTGTTACATTTTTGTTATTCCATATTTATATACAGTTTATATTTCTTATGTTCCCTTTTTCTTTTGGTGGGTCTCCTTTACTTTTTACCCATATCCTTTGTATGTTTTCCCAGTTTTCTCATTTATCAAGTTTATCAAAGCCGTGCTTTGCTCCTTTCTGTGACTAATTGCTTGTAGTCTTTATCATACCATTTTCGGGTTTTTTTCTTTATTACATTTTCCTACTGTTTTTGAGTTGTCATTACAACAGTTTCGGCTGTTTTTATTGTTCTTCTATATTATTTTTTCCATCGCTCTTTTTAAATTCTTCGGGCATTTTTGCTCATATATTATAACCGTTAATATCTCGTGTTTTAATTTATTCAAAATTTCTATATTTTTATCTTGCATCTGAACGTTTTCCCAGAAGTCTTTATTTTATTTTTTAATATATATTACTCTCTTGCGCTTCTATCCAATTGTTTATTCATAGCCGTTAATTGTTCTTTTATATCTATTAATTGTGCTGTTATATCTTCCAGCTTTTTTAATATTATTTCTGTATCGCTCATTTTAAATATACTTCAGATGAGTGCGCCTATTACTTTTTATACACTTGAGCGTCCATTAGGTTGCCGATTTTTCATTGTGCAATTGTCGCCTATTACGCCCGTGAATGCAAAATAACCGAAAAAATGCCCTACCTCTTTATTCTGTGCCACTACTCCACAGTGTGTTACGACCTTTCATTTTCTCCACTTGTTGTTCTTCTTCTTCTTTCTCGTTAACCAATTATGCCTTACAGCGTTAGGTCACTGCTTGTGATACTGAAAAGAAACTGGAGACAGTAGATCATCTTGATGCAAACCTTTTGAGCATTTTAAATCTTCTAATGTGTTATGTGCATCTTTCTTCTTGTCCGCTTTATTTATATTTTTATTATATCGAAATTCATTTTGATGTTCTCCAAAGGTGTTTCTTGTGTAATTCTTAAGCATGGTCGTGGTATACAAAGATGAATCAAATATAAATTGCATTTTTTCTTTGCAGACCGTGAGGTAAATAAGGAGGCTACCTTACTGCTACTACTACTTTAGTCAGTAGTACGATTTCAATGCAACAAGGACTTTCGTCTGTTGCGAAACGGATTATTATTAAATTTCTCACAGGAGAGAACATAAAACCATTTAAAATGTTGAGATGACTTAAGACAGTTCGGGGAGAAATCTTTTAAGAAGATTTATGCATACATGTGACAAACAATTTTTGAAAGGACAAGAAGCAGTTGAAAATTAAGTTCATCGACGGTTCTAAGGACTAACGTGATAGAAGAAAATATTCGCATCGTTCGCCGCTTTCCGAAGTTTGACCACCGATTAACGGTTACTGAAATATTTTCTGAAGTCAAATTACGTTACGACAGAGCTCAGGCCTGTCTAGACTATATTAGAACACCGTCTCTGTAGTCTGCGCTTATTGTCCTGAGATTACTATTTGTTTAGATCACTGAAAGAAGCACTTGTAGGACAGAAGACTGGCGAAGGTAGTGCTGTCAAAGCGTTCATGAGCAGTTCTTTGGTGCCACAGTCACCTTCAATTTAAAGGTAGCGGAATCAAAAAACTATCGATCCGTTGAAAAAATATGTTTCTAAGTTAGGACATTATACAGGATTTTATGTTTTTGTTTGTATCATATTTCTTCGAAGTTGCATAGTTACGCACACAGGTCTTCTAATTTATGATTAATTGTTTTATTTGTTCTTTTATTTTTTCGTGGACTACTATATTATTTATATTAATTAATTTTGATATTCATAAATATTTTGAAATATTACGGGTGTTTTCATTTCGTTTTAGACTTCAATATTTTCTTAAGAAAGTCTTTACCTTTCTATTTTCTCTACTATGTTTATTTCTATTTTCTATTATTTTTGATAAACTTATTTAGTGTTTCTGTATTTCTTAAAATTACATCCAATTTTGTTTCTTTTAATCGCTTGTTTTGATATTCTTTTCTTTATTATTCTCGTGTATTTTTTATGTACTTTTTAAGTTCTGCTTGGTTGGCTTTATTTCATTTTCTCAAGATTAAAACAGTATTTGTGGAACAATTTTTTTTACTTTTATTGTTATATTTGTGGCCACTTTTAACTATTCTTGTTTACTGTTTACACAATTTGTTCTATTATTTTGCCTGAAACGTATTTCCATTTGCTGTATGTGACTTTCTGGTACTTGCAACTGTATCTTTTTTGTTTTATATCATATTTATTTTTATATAAAAGAAAATAATTAGTTAACGTCACTCTTCGTATGTTTTGTGACCCTTGTTTAGTTTTGATATTTTTTAAGTACTACAATATGGTCGATTTTGACAAGGAGTATTGCAAATGAAATGAATGTATACGTAGAAAAAATAGTAGGCGAATATCAAGTTAGGTTGAAAAAGAAATAGATTAGTAACTGATTATATATTCTTATAGAGGCAAATATGTGAAAGGTGATAACAGATGTTTAACAAGATGTTGCCAATGTTTTTGTTGTTAGAACAAAACGGAAACTCAGTGAAGTTGTAGGTAGATTAGAAAAGGTTGCAAGAAAGTACAAAAAAAAACAATACATGACATTTAGTAGTAGAGGTCAAGAACAGGACCAATTAATAGTCAAAAGGTAATTTATGCCAGCGAATCGTACACTGTAAAAATGAGCAACAAATGTTCATTCTATGGAAAAGAAGAATAGTACAATGTATCTATGGTGAAAAGAAAGTGGAGAGAAATGGAGAAGGAGAACCAATTAAGAAATACAAGTCTTATATGCAGAGCTTAATATATTAGTAGTGGTAAATGTAAAAAAAATTAAAACTGGTGGGTTATGTGCTACGTATGGAAAATCAAAGTGCGAAAAAGAGCCCTACTAGTAGAAGTGGGAAACAGCGGAAGAACAGCAAGCTCAAAAAAGGTGATTTGATGGCAGATGATTACTCCCATTTAGGAAGGAAAAACTGGTGGTAATGGAAGAAGGTCGACAAAGAATCTGATTTGTTACAGTTCTGTTTAAGCTTTTTTACATGATTTGATTTGATTTTGATTTTATTCTAATTACTATGATGTTATTTTCTATAATAAAACATCTACAATATCTTCTATTTATATGCTTAAATTGATGGCTAAAAATTTTGAAAACAAAGTAAAAGCAGAAGAAAATGATCTTCAATTTCGTCTTTTCATTATTCGATGTATAACCTTTTTCATTTATGAAAGAAAGGCTTTTTACAGTCTGTTCTTGGCCTACACTTTTGTATTATATAATTTTCTTCACTTTTGTTTAGAATGTTGTTTCCTTTTTAGTTCATAATTAATGTTTGTTTTGTTTTTCTGTTATTTTGTACTGATGTCTCGTTTTTTCTGTATTTAAAGAAATTACTATTTTGTATTTTTACTTTTTGTTTTAATAATTTTATATTAATTAAATTAAATGCTCTGGCTGATCTGTTTTTCTTCTACTCCTTGATTTATTATTTGAAGATAATGTGATTTCAAATTATATAAAATACTGATGCTACTTATCTGACGATAAAATGTCAAGGACGATAATAAATGATCAAAATTTATAAAACTCTAATTTTCTTTGAAGTATTGGTTAGTCGGTAGGAATGTGACAGTGAAATCAATTAGTCAATTAGAAGACCTATTCCAACCGGTAGCCAGTTGCAGCCCAAGAACAAGCCGACCGGGTAATTACGAGGAGGGTGCCTCAATAATCAGACAATTAACGCAAACGTAAGCGAGATTATTGCAATGCGGTTAGGAATATTACGCAATAATAATGGTTGAGTGTATCCCAAGACATCTTCTGTTTACCCAAGGAGCACAAACAATTTCCAATGTCCTCGGGCAGAACGCCCTTTGCAGGCGAGGACAAGTCGCTTTGACAGCTTCGGGGTAATTACACAGAGTGAATAATGTTCAGACTACACCAATTATCCTTCTAAACTTCCCCTCACTGATGCATTACCCCACCTCACCCTATTTTAGAGCGAAAACGGCGATGCGGTGACAGTTTCCGCTACCTCAGTATAATCCTTTCTTTCGGAGGCGCACCGAGCGAAAAAGGACCCCTCACGATGGCAGCCCTAATTAAAATACGCGACTCTTTCAGACCGAAATTTTTAGTAATAAACAAATTAAGCCTTGGGCGGCTAAAGTTCCCGCTGTGTAAACATCGACGAACTCCCCTGTTCTCAAAACATGAAATTATAACCGTCGATAAAATGTAGCCGAAATAACACGTACTGTTTAGTCTCGAACTCTGCACGCTAATAAAGTGGCAATTGCGCCAAATTTGGAGAACCTCCATATGAGTCTTACGAAGCAACCCACACAATAGCGCCGTAAATCAATACCGCAAAGTAAACTTCCAACTTCTGCTAGAAAAAGATTTTTTATTACATCTAATTTTTATTTTTAGTCGATTGCTATAATTAGAATAATTAGAGCTTGCTTATAATAAACTAAGAGAAAAATAATAACTGCTTTTAATTATTTAGCTAAAAATTTAACGAACAAATACGCTTAGATATTGTCTTTGGAATTAACGTTAGGCATGTTCTGTTGTAATATTAACGTAGTGCAGCATAAAACTTATATTTGATTTTTTTATGTTCAGTCTTTTAGATAGTATGAGTATTCACGAAATTGTCCTAGTAGAACTGTTTTAAATTATATTGCTTATATATTATTATTTTTGTATAATATTCTTTGGCTCCGATCTTGATAGGATACGAAAGAGTAAAGATACGAAAAAATCTACAATGTCTTTGTTAGATTCATTTCCTAAAGTTAGCCAAGATCCTGTATTAAACCAGAAGTTAATTTGGTAACGCAACTATACCTGCATTATTTTCCACTACATCATTGCAGCTTCAGGGTGATTGACAAATTTGTTGACAATGATGGACTCATAGTTAGAATAACCCCTGTTGTAGACTCAGTGTAAGTTTGAACTTGTTACAGTTGTTATGTGATTATTAAGAACGTCTGAAGTGAAGGTATGTTTGTAAGGTGCGTTATGAAAATGACCAACAAAAGTTTGAGTAACATTGTGCTATCAAAATTTTATGTAAAGATTGGTGAATCCGGTACTGTGACTTATGAAAAGTTACAAAGGGTTTATGTAAAACATTTTCTATCTAGTGTTCAGATGGCACAAAGCTCTTTTATAAAACTGAGAAGAAATGAAAGACAAATTTTGTGAGGCAAGAACTTCAATTAAGCGGAAAGAATGAGGACTCTTATGATCACAGATAGTCGGTTGACGTTGAAAACAATTAATAGTAAGTCAAATGTGAATCGGTTTAACACTGAATTTGGGCATAAAAAATTATGCACCAAAAAAATCCAAAAACTGAGCAGAAGTGTCGTCTTGAAAAGAAGCCAAAGATCTTCGGTTGCATTGTTACGAGTGATGAATTAAAAATTTTTGAGTATGATTTCAAAAAAAAATGCAAAATTGAGAATGACTCTCCCCGTTCCCAGAAAGCAAGAATGTGGTGCAAATGAAAATCAAATTTATGCTTATTACGTTTTTTTAACAATCACTGTATGGTCCAGCGGAAATTTGGGTCATTAGGGCAAAGTGTCGATTCTTGAAAGGTTCAGCCATTACACACACTTGGATACTGCACCACGATAACACCCCATGTAAAATGGCAATCTCCATCTACGAATTTTTGACAGAAAAAAGGATTTTTGTGTTTGCAGAATATGAGTTGCCATGCCTTCTTTTTATTCGTTCAGCTAAAAAATTATTTGAAAAAGCCGCAGAAGAGTAGAAAATGGCAAAATGAAGTCTATCTCGAACCACCTGCTTCATTTCCCTAACGAGATTTTTTTCCCTTAGCCGCCTCTGTCCTGAATTTTTTTTCTGTACTACGTCTGTTGCGAATTTTGACACATTATGCTCTTTGGTTTGCAAAAATCTATTGACAAAAAGATTACCAACTTCACTGCACAGCTCATTTTTGTGTTATATTTGCGGACTCGAGGGGGGTTAAAAAGTAAACTTTTTTATAACAAATTTAAAAACAATCTAATGGGGACAGCAAGAGTTACCTGTAGTGCTCATTTTAATTTTTTTTTCAAGCTTTACAATGGTGAAGAAGGTTTTGAGTGATGTAACTGAAAACTTGGGTTGACAGTAACTATAAATAAAAATTAAGATCCCAGATAAAGTGAAGAAATCTAATAATTAATTGAATTTTATCATCATAGTGAAACTATTTGGAAAACCCGTGTGCACTATAACGGAGAAAAAGAAAAGATTATCTTAGCACCTTTTATGAAAAAATATCAGTGGATAAGAAAGCTAAAAAGCCACAGAATATTGCAACCTTTTAGAACACCATTTAGTATAAAATAGATATTGATTGTCAGTGCATATTTTTTTAAAATAATATTTGGGATTCAACTAATTCAGGTGCTCAAGTATTTCACAAAAACTTTCGAAAAAACTGACACAAAGTGTTTCTTCTTCAATTATTGATAGTTAGAAAAGAGGTAACTAATAAAGACACGTCAAAAGAAAACAAGAAAAAACAGAAAACAAAGTTAAATTAAAACAAAAAAACTTGTATAAATTAGGATAAATTTATATCTCAATAGAATATAATAAAGTTGAAATTGGTAATTGTTCCATTCTTTCTGTCTTCCAAGTATATTCTATTTTCCCATATACTATGGATAAAAGAATCCCGTACAAATACCCTCCTAAAATATTTATTCACTATGTGGTAAATATAATTCTCGTATGGAGTTGGTGTATCTCCCATCGGGAGCATCCTCGGGTGGTGGATAGGGGAACGCCTCCCAGATATCGGTGGTACTGGGGAAATGTAATACCTGACGCGAATCAAAAACACCCGGAGAAGATCACTCCGTCATCAAACCCCTGGCACAAACTTCTCAACCATACGATGAGCAGAGGCTGTGAAAAGAGCTGTGGGCTTAGGCTGGAGCACACGGATGGAATGGCGGAGCAATTTCAAATCAGTTATCAGGGGCGTTCAAAGTCTTTCTGAAAGATTACAGCCTTGGCGTCAGGTGGCAACCGGCCGTGTAACACACATATCCAAACATATCTCCTTCTGGTCTAATGAAAGCACAAATAAGGAAAAGAGATATAAGGGGTAGGGCGTCCCCCTCAAGCGACGGTAATCGGAATCAAGGTGTTCAAAATGCTAGGGCGTCCCCCACAAGCGACGATTGTAGACGCAACGTTACTAATGTACGCATAGCTACTTGTAACATTGGTCCTCTGACTGAACACAGCCAAGAATTGGCAGAAGTATCTCACAGACGTAATATCAACATATGTTGTTTACAAGAACTAAAATGGAAAAGGTCCAAATCTAAGGATGTCGATATGGGTTACCAACTACTGTACCACGGTTCAACAAACAATGCAATGGCGTAGGAATAGTCTTAGACGAAAAATTTAAACAACATATCATATCCGTGGAAAGAGAAAGAGATATGATAATATCTGTTAAACTTGAACTTGATAAAAAACCCTGCTTAAATATAATATCTACATACGCCCTGCAATCTGTATGCACAATAGATGAAAAAAAACTTTTGGGAGAATTTACAAGATGTCCTACAAAGTATACGGTTATCCGAAAACACGATTATAGCCGGAGATCTAAATGGCTATGTCGGCGGCTATGCACCGACAAATTCAATAATCCATGGAAACCACGGATATGGGTGTAGTCAATGAGAGGATATCCTGGAAATAGCTAACATCTTTGATATGCCAATTATTAATGCGTATTTTAAGAAAAAAGATGAACATCTTATTACATATAAAAGCGACGTATCAGCCACCCAAATATATTACATCTAACAAATCTATGCGAAGAAGTTTCAAAGACTGCAAAGTAATCCCAGGTGAACCACTCAACGTACAGCACTGATTACTTATAGCATGCCTAAAAATACCCGTTTTGAACAATAAAACTTGCAAATGCAAACCTATAGAACGTATAAAATAGTATAACTTACAAAAAAACGAAGGATCGATATTGGTTGCTGAAATAAATAAATATCTGGAAACATGATAGGAACAACGATGTAAATGTTAGGCATATGGAATGATTGTTGCTCGCACTCAGTAAAAAAGGCAAGAGAAATACTCGGGGTTACAAAAGGTGAATTAAAATCTGGTAAAGATCCAACTTGATAGAATGAAGAAGTTAAATTGAGACTTGGTGAAAAGAAAACAATGTTTAAAACATGACAGGAATCAAAAACAGAAGAGGATCACTTAAAATACAAAGAAGCTAAAAAAATTCACGAAAGTCTGTCGCAAAAGCAAAGTCTACAGCTAATGAAAGCTTCTATAACAGACTTGCGCAGGCAAAAACTGATAAAGAAATTTTTAAAGTCGTCAAATTCAAGAATAACCAATCTAAAGATATTAAACATAATAAATATATAAAAAACGCAACGAGCACACTTTTAACGTCTGATGACGACATAAATGAAAGGTGGTACGAATATTATAAAAATATTTTGAATGAAGAGTTTTCTCAAGAGCCACTCCCTTGCCTACCACTTGTTCAAGGGCCACCAGAGGAGATAACACTAGAAGAGGTGAAAACTGACATAAAACTAGCCACTGGCCACTAGCTACTGGGCCTGATCAAATACCTTCAGAACTCCTAAAAAGAGAGACTTATGGGTCTTTAACCTTATCTTGAAGGGAGACTCAATGATCTTATCCCATTCTACAAAAATGAAGGTGACGTGGATCTATGCGGCAATTACCGCGCCATTAAATTTATTTTTCATGTTTTAAAAATATTCAAATGTGTAATAGCTAAAAGAATAAATAAATTGACTAATACTACTTCTAACCAATGTGAATTTACAAGTGGAGTTGGAACAATAGATGTCATTCATAAAATCAAAATTTTAATGGAAAAGTATAAAGCTCTCAGAAATGACCTGCATTTCATTTTTATAGACCTCGAAAAAGCTTTTGACTAAGTACTAAGACAACTTATATGGCAAGCGCACAGCTAGTACCAGAATGTTACATCCACATTCTCTAAGATATGTACAACAATATCAAAACCAGAGTTGTAAGTCCAGCAGGTACCGTTAAAAATGTCGAGATAAAAGTTAGAGTGCACCAAGGGTCTACTTTGAGCCCTTTGCTGTTTAATTTTTTTATAAACTACGTCACGGCTAAACTCTAAAACCAACACCTTGGACTCTGTTATACGCTGACGATATAGCACTTGTAACTGAGTACAGCAGGAAATACAAGCTGACCTAAATGCATGGTGCACTGCGCTAGAACGAAGAGGACTGAGAGTAAGCAGAACCAAAACGGAATATTTGTACTGCAACTTTTCTGGTCAAAGTAACGGAACGCGCTCGCTGTACCTCGGAGACACACCCCTCGTCACAGTAGACTACTTCAAATACCTTGGATCAGTAGTAACATCAACAGCTACAGCGTGTGAAGACATAAAGAACCGTATAACAACAGGGTGGCTTAAATGAAGAGTTCTATCTGGAGTTATGTGCGATAAAAGATGTCCATACAGGTCAAAGGAAATGTATATAAAACAGCAATTAGAGCAGCTTTACTATACGGATCAGAATGCTGGGCAATGCGTAGAACAGATGAATAGAAGTTCCACGTGGCGGAAATGAAGATGCTACGATAGTCGGGGGGAGTAACTCGTGAAGACAGGGTTCGAAACGAATATATAAGAGGGACATTTAAAGTTGCGAATATAGTAGATAAAACATCAGAAAATCGCCTAGATTGGTACGGACATGTTATGCGTAGAGATCCTGATCGTATGATTAGAACAGTCATGAAGTCACAACAACCAAAAAGAAAACCAGGGCGCCCACCGATGACCTGGATTGGGACCATTAATGAAGATATGAAAACGAAAATTTTAAAACCTGAGATGACTCAAATACGCCCAGAATGGCGAAAATGGACCAGAAGGGCCGACCGTAAATGAAATAGGACATAACGGCATGGAAAAAGAAGAAGATGTGACAAACATAGTTTCATTATAAAACATTCTTAATACTAACTAATATATAAAAATGAGTGTCGGATTCAGGCTATGCCAGGAAATGAACGTAAAGTCACCTGACGCATTTATATTACTCGAGGAGAAATCCTTTAGAGTAGTAATAAGAAACGTGCATAATAATACTGACAAAAAATCATAAAAATGCCACTAGCATTACACGGACAAGAAAAGAATACCCTCTAATAAAAAGACTGTTCTAAATTTATTCTTTGTTAACTTAAAATAAAAAAATAATAGTAAAAAAGTCTGCAAAACTGATGCTCTTATTATTAAACAATTTATATAGAGAAAATATAGTATTTTTAGTTACTTTAGATTAGTGGTTTTGTGCTAAATATAGATTAGATAAAAAGGGGCCTGAAACACAGATTTATTGCTCTTTTTAAAAGATTTGAAATTGTTTTTCG
Source organism: Sinelater perroti (assembly GCA_036346155.1). Lineage (NCBI taxonomy): Eukaryota > Metazoa > Arthropoda > Insecta > Coleoptera > Elateridae > Sinelater > Sinelater perroti. The sequence continues at coordinate 459,081 of JARFIY010000346.1, read as the reverse complement.
CATTTATACGATATAGACATACAAGAAAATTAAATCCAGTCGAAAGTGACATAAATAATTGCAATGCTGAAACCTAATTAAGGTTTTACAGAATCAGCTTCTCACTCACTGATAAACTTGCAGTCTATATTATTCAATTAATTCAAGAAATTTTTTTTAGTCAGGTTAAAATCCATTCCAGAAGTGAGAAGACTAATTTCAAATTACAAATTTGAATTTTACTAGAAACGTTCCACCGTTGAACAAGTTCACCATGTCAAGAATATAAAATATGATTTAGAGAAGAAGAGGTATTGCTCTGTTGACTCCTATGATGTCTTTGAAGTATTTGACAGGGTATGGCATACAAGGCTTATTTATAAAATTGAAAATGCCCTACCTCACCCCTTCTACGTGGTACTACAGTTATACCTAGTGAAATATGAAGATTTTCATGCCTCTCTGATTTCTAATCATTCTAAAATCCCACGGGAGACCGTCCTAGTCCTGACTTATACCTTTTGTACACTATTGATCTCTGAAAAACCAGAAATACATAAATCGCTACTCTTGCGGACAACATGACTATATTGGCTTCTAGTTAGAACTCTGTCGTTGCTTTCCAACTTCTACAAGAACATCTTGACAAACTAAAAAATAGTTGAACTTATGACGTATAAAAGCTATAATCTAAAAAAGGACATGTCCTGAAGTAATGTGATATAACGTTCCACTTCCATAAAAGGAGGATGTAAAATATCAAGACAAGTACCAGACGTACTCCAAACATGTATAAGGAAAGCGATTTTAGCTAGACCTCACCTATCGTAGAATGTATTGGTTTTTAACATAAAAGGTATGTGCTAAGCCAGATAAGACTGTGACCTAGAAATATCAACTATCCAAGAAGAAATTGCTATCTTGGACATGGGCTATCTAACACAACTCAGAGACCATCGAAATGATCTTGCCACAGACCTTATTATACAACACATTTACTTATTGTATTATATTATATTCTAGGGCAGATTATAAATTATTCATAGAGTCAGTAAAAATACCCGAGGAAGAAACAAATTTTAAGGGCTCCAAGAAGACTTTTATTGCTAAGTTTGTAATGTGGTCTATTTAGAAATAAATGATGGATTGGTGGAATCGTAGATCTGTAATAAGATAAGGGTGTTCTAATCGTTAACGTTAAGATTTCCTTCAGTTCCTAATTTGACATATTTTTATTTTTATTATTACAAATTTCATGATATGTTTAATAATGTTATGATAAATTGAAAATAAATTAAAATTAAAAAATAAAAAGGGTTTATCTAAATGAATACCAAAAACTGTTAGTTTTTGCACCCTTTTTAGTTTATTATCTACAATTGGGTAGAAGTTTTGAGAGAACATTTAAATCAATGTTTCTTTTTGTAAGAATATCAGTTAAAAACACATTTCAGTTGTATCTAAAAAATATCAATAGGATGTCATACTTATTTGTACTCGCACAGAGACTTGAAGCTTACTCATCGATAGACAGATGAGGCGAGCGCTAGTATGAACAATTGCAAACGCGCACATGTAAAACAAATCCTCTTCGTTAGCCTGACAGTTAGGATACGCCGTTGTCAAGGATCTTAATACATAGTCGCTGCAAAACAATAATTATGTTGTTCATAGCCAGGCACGTTGCGTAATTAAAATCATGATTAAACAAATTAAACAGTGCCGATTGAATTGTCATAATTTATAACTTCATAATTGCTATTCAGCGTCACGACTGCAAGAACGGAACTGTTTTTAATTTCTGGAAAAGCTCCGCGCGCCGCAATGCCATAAATGAGTTACGCTGCCTTGTTGCTGCTGGGGCATTCGAACGACGTCGGTAGACGTCTTGATACGTTAGGTAGCTAATCATGGCATATTTAGAGTATACTCGTGGGCATACAAACAATACGTTATTCCATTAGGGCCGTGTTATTCCGCACACATAACCCTTTGCTGGGAACAATCTAATTATATTGATTGAATGACAGCCGATTCATTGAATGTCATTCTTTCAGGTCTCGGTCTCTTTGCCCAACAAAATCGAGGTAGGAATTGCAGTTGCTCCCAAAACGTTCTCGCATATCGATCAACTGCCGTCATTTTTAAAATGAACATTTTTAGCAACGCTTACTAACTAAAATTTAAACTTCACCAATAAGAATATATGAAAATGGTTTTCGCTATTAGAACACAATTTTTAGAAGTATAAAGTTTCCTTCCAGAAAATGAAATCTTAATGTAGTTAATGCGCTCTTGACAGATAAGGGCAGTTTGAGTGTCCCTGGTGTAGCCGGAAGGGTTGCAAGATAAAGCACGAGTGTAAATGGGTAGGGTAGCGTTTCCTATAGCCTCTGGTCACTTTCATTAACTGGGCACTTGACAAATGATAATTGGGAGGCATTGGTCACTGTGTACCCTGTCACTTACCTATTGCTTTCCCGACCCGCGTTTACTGGGCATTTTACCGAGGGCAGAAAGATTGTTTGCCCATACAGCGGCATACAAATGAGTGCGCCATATGTAGACGGGTGTTCAGTTCGCCGGCTATTTAAAAACCTTCAGGAAACACCAACATTTTTTGTGGATGCCTTAACATGAATAAAGAAAATGCTAATATTAATTATAAGGTAAACTCAGAATTGAAAAGTTCAAAAATAAAAAAATAATTATTAATAATAATTTAAGTTACATATAAAACTCGTAAAGTAAATAACATAACTATTCTCACTCGCAATTGTTGTAAATTTGGTATATTTTATTTTGGTTGCACAAGCCAAACTATTAGGATAAAAATGAAAAAAAACCTTTTATTTATTTTAATTACTACAACAGCAATAAGCAGATTAAAACATTACAGTATAAGTATAATAGTATAACGAAAAGAATATTTACAAATTTACACGGTTGTAGCTAAACATATCTCGTTTTATGATCGATATGAATAAAAAGAAGTTGATTTCTTCGATGACGGATAATGAACAGTGGGCGTTCATAAACACCACCAAGATATTTGCATGGAGGGCTGACCAAATTCATAAACCATTATTGAGACACTTAAATAGTAGATCATCGTCCAAATCGCTTATTAAAATTCAGAAAAGAAGAACATTGGAGATAACTGAAAACGATACTATAATGTCGCTCCCGACAAAAACAAAAGTTTGTCTACGTAAAGCAAAAGGTTGGACATTTGCTAAACTGATGTCCTAGAAGCCAGTCTATGTGCATTCTAACCGAAGAACTGATGGTAAAATGTATGCCCCACTTATTGAATATAGATTATACAGTCCAAATGAGATGTATGTTATAAAAATTTAATCCGCCTGAAGAGTCATCTGAGACTATAACGAAAAGTTTTGGTCGTGGATGAAACTTAGGTCAAATTGTACCCAAAGCCTTGAAAATACCAAATGAGATTTTCGCTAGCTAGTGATGAAGAAGCGCCCTGTATGATAGCGGATGAGTTGCGGATGTATTACAATTGAATCATTTTCTGGCATTTGTGTGACCATAAACTGTCACTGCTGACGTCTATTGAACCTTCGTCCGGTGCTATATATTTAAGTCATTTTACACGATAAAACGACTTATTGTCGAGTTAGAATAGTAAAGGATTTTGTGGTTTCGAAACCTACAACCATCCTGATTGTTTACCGGACTTATATCCATGTTATATCTTCGTCCTTGAATATCCAATTATTTCTATTTATGTTTATCTACATAACTGGATTCTTATGTACTTTTTAATCCAGTCCTCATTGAAGTTTATCATTTCTTGCGAATATTTGAAATTTATAATGAAGCTGTGAATAGCGTGAATAGTGTTTAATCCATAAGCCAAAAATGTACTACAAGATCAAAATTTGCTGCTCAGTTAGCATCACGAGCAACTGTGCATAATAATTTTTTTAAAACTATTAGTGGTCTATGAAGTGGAAAAAAAAACGTCTCTGAATACAATAGTGACATTCCATCAAACTTGGGCGGGCTACAATACGTTTGGGTCACAAGAGGCCAGCAATGAGTGGAAAAGGATAGTCTAGGAATCTCATGTAAAGGCGAAGCTCATGTGTCAGCCTCCCTCCCCCAGCCATATTCACAACAAATAAATCAAAGACAAAAATAAAGTTAAAAAATAATATATCTTTTGTTTTGCAATAAAAATGTTGTAATTAACGATAAAAAATTAAGGTTCGTGTTTATTTGATTCATCTTTATCGTACCTAAACGTTTATTGATTATCTTAATAAGTCCGTTTCTGTCTGTTTCATTTATTAATATTTTTCTTTTATGCTCCATTTGTATAATTATAAACTTTTTGTAATGCATGCTCTGTTCTGAAAGTACCAAACCATTAATATAAAAAGTTACAATTATGATAAAAAATGTATATATTTTGTAAAAATGGTATAAAATACAAGAAAATTTGCACGTAGCTTCAGTCCCCATCAAAGTAAGTAAGGATCTCATATCGTTTTCATTATTCAAAACATTCTACAAAGTCCTATGTTGACCGAAATCTCGACTGGAATATCTCCTTATTCAAAAGTGATTTAAGTTATAAAGAGACCCAATAGTCGCAGAGCACCAAATTTGGACTATAAAGTGGCTGAGTTATCTGCGTGATTCTGTTGTGATGAATAACCATAATGTTTGTCGTGATGTTAATTATCAGTTGCTTAGTTCTACCTGAAAGTAGTACTTCTTAATAATTGGTTTGGAGGAACGAACTGATGACAGACAACACTCTTCTAATAAAAATACACTCATAACCTTTATTCAAATATTGCAATCACCAGTCCACTTTTTAGTTATTGGCTTATCAGTTGCTAATTGTAGCTTGTACACGCTGAAAAACTTTCGCTGTTCTTTTCGTTGTTGATTCCCGGTCATGCTTTTATTTGGGTTGCAATAATTGAATCGTTTTCAGAAGTCTTCTAAATAATCTGAATAGTTTCTGACAAAATCGATAATGCTGCTTTGCTCGCCCAGTCAGTTGTAAATGCGACGATCACATACTACATGTGATCACACAACGGCGTCCTTATTCATGTATGCGCAATATAGTCAACTTTCATCGGATGCCAGGTTAGATTGTGACTGTGGAAACTCATTTTTATTAACATACTTGATATTTATTTTTGTGTAAATTAAGCTTTGATTGCATCCGTTGTATTAATGAATTTTGGGAACGTGAGGCAAATACTACTAAAGTCCGAGCTTTACCAAGAACTTCAGAATTACTTTTTTGTCGTTTGTAAAGGTTTTTGAATTATTTTTTGTATCTAGTTATTAAAAAAAAAACAGCAAGAAAGCTGGACAGAGAAAGATCTGGGGAGGGACATGGAAGAATGCCCGGGTCGTTGAATTATAAAATCAAAAGCAAAGCACTTCAGATGTCGTGCACAATTTATCACATATTTAAAATATGCGATTAAAAAAATGATAAAAGTTACTTACTGTTTACTGCAATTTATGAATTTATGTGGTATTTAAAAGACTGTTCTATGGTCACGGTTATCATTATAATGCGAGGTGTAACAACATACAATTGCCTAAATAATTTTTTGTGGCGGAATAAAAATATTTCTCTTAGACAAGTGAAGACAAAAAGTATTGTCACGGTATCGGACTATAGAAGAAATACATTAGATCAACTCAACAGAACGATATGGATGAGATCATATCGAGCTCCTTAAGATATTATCTTTAAATAACTATTTAGGTAACTGTACACTAACTCAATGAACATAGAAAAAAATTGATTGAGCCTTATGCATCATGGTACAGTTTAAGAATTTTTTAGTATTAATCTTAGTTTATTGTAATTTATTGGTTATTGCAAATACCTAAATCTCAAATAATAGTTATTGCTTTTGATATGTTTGCGATGTTTTCTGTATTCGTTGTCTTATTTTACTAAATTTAGCACAAATAGTTTCTTAGATCAAACAAGAGAAAGGGCTCTATTAATATTTATATCGATTGAGCGAAGTTAAGTAGCTCAATTTTTATCAAATTTAATGTGTGATAAATTTTATACTTTAGTAAAACAGTGTAGCACCTAGAATTAGAATAGATAATGCGTTATTCTTTCTTCATTCTGACTGTGTGATCTCACAAGATACTTTTGCACCAACCTCAGAGATGGTAAGGTGCTGTAAATTGTATTGCATTTTTCATTTCAATAAGTTCCATCTCTCATCAATTTAAGATGTGTCGCCTGATCTTGTAGTAGTATCTTGTCTAAATAATGAACATGAAAATGAGCGCATTAACAGTATGAAGATTTTTTACGATCTTGTTGATGTTCAAATATGTCCATTTGTCCGATTGTCTATGAACAAATCTTCTGTAGTGTTGGTTGATTTTTATCAAAATTTTTATCGTTTTGCGTATCAGAAACATGTTTTGTAATATACAAAGAAGACATTTAGAATCTCTGAGCTATATATGAAGGTTGGGACACGGCAATTACTTTTTTTAAAAGATAAGAGATGGTATCACAAAATGTTTCAAAAAAGTCGTGCGTGCATAATGTGCGTCCACAACACAAGTTGCACATAGGGCAATGTTAAATCAGTTGTAGATTAACTGCCGTGTAAAATAGATGTAATTCGAATAAAATAGAGTTTGTATATCAAAATACCTATACTTCGTGACAGAAATATCAGAGAATTCCACGGAGAGTTTGTAGAAGCTGTTGAAAATAATGCTCTTCCATACCGAACAGTCACGAAGTGGGTAGCAGAGTTTCAGTGAGGGCGCTAAGCAACCAGTCACCGGCAACGGGCAGTAATCGATCACCTGATGGAAACCAACAGACGATAGACGCTGCTTGGGTTAGAGAGAAATATTGGTATCGAGAAACACACTATCTACAGGATTTTGCGAAACGATCTTCGCGTAAAGTTGCATCGAAGTGGGTACCACATGCACTCACGGAGGTTCAAAAGTAGATGGGATATGGAACATTCTGCGACTATCTACCACGCTGACAGAAGTAAGGGACCACTTTATTTCCAGAACCATCGCTATCAATAAATTTTGGGCCAGGGCATATGAATCAGAGTTCAAACGTCAATTCGCAAAGTGGCGACATGCAGAATCACCAAGAAGGTACGGCGGTTGACTGACAACTGATTTAACATTGTTTTTTATGCAATTATATAACATTACAGAACCATTTTGTGTTGTGGACACACACTATGACATTTGTGATACAGTACTTTACCTTTATGCCCCAAGCCTCATATTTAGGTATTTATCAGAGTAGTGCTCTAGGACATATATCTACTGTGCACAGGTGAATTTTGTTGATGATGCAACTACATTAGCTTTCCATGAAAACTGAAATTTAGCATCAAGATATTCAACAATGACTTCAGATTTTGAGTTGAAGTAAATTAATTTACACTCGCTGGAATACTACTTCAAACGACCAAATTGTAATTAGTAGAGGTGTGACCACTGTTCATCGATAATCATACAAAATACTTATTACCCAAAAAATGAAGTTAAAAAATATTTGTCGCTAGTAGAATCAAAATTTCCTTGTTTTAATCAACTATAGTTGCATCGAAATCAAAAATTTGTTTTTATACATTTTTATGAGGTTTATAAAGATAAATCACCAGTCGCTAAATGCAGCCGCCTTTTAATTTCTTATATCCAGTACCTGGGCAGGCCAGTGCAGAAATCCGTTCTATTCGATTGCCATGACCATTTTAAAAGCAGCTCGGAGCGGAGCTAATTGATTGGGGATAAGAAAGTACGCAACTTTGATCCTGGTTCTCGTCAACTTTAGATTGCTTCTCTCGGTTTATCTAGCCAGCGCACATGTCCCTGCTAACCGTCAATCTGTACTCTTAAAAACGCATTACACGCTTGGATTCCGGGACTAAAATACCCCGTTATTTGTCCGTCCTGAAATACACGAAAAAACAGCGTGGACGAGCTCGCAGAACTTTCAGCGACAGCGTGGCGCATTTTCAGTTACTGAATATTATGCTCAATATTTTGACGATCTGGATTGTGAAGATATATAATTAATAAAATTGTAGCCATATAACATACAAAGACCAATCGTTTAGTTTTTAGTCGACTTCAGTTTTTTCAATTACAAAATTTACCAAGGTTTTATTTTTTAAATATGAATAATAATATAATACAAAGTTAGTGCAATTTTTTTAATGTAAATTATGTTTAATTAACTTTATTTTAAACCCATATTTTTTATTAGTAGGCTGAAACGTTAGATTTTGAAAAACTTTTACTGTGTTCAAAATTATATACATAGCTCTATCATCAGTTCTGTTACAAAAGTTTCTCGCTTTTGGATTTGGGTATCGGGTGAATAAATATTTTTTTGGATTCTGTTGTACTAGACCTAAACCTGGGATAAAGAAGCGAGAGGAATCGCTAACTTCGTTAAAGAACTTGGGTTCAATTGACTCCTGTTGATAGCATTCTGTAAAAGCTTTTTGCTCAGGTTTACGGATAAAGATAACAATGGCGATAAAGCCGAAGGAGAGGAACTCCATGAGGGTGGATTCGGCTGAAGTAGCGTCCTTTATTTTAAAGTATTAAATCAGTGGTAGCGTCTGATAGCTATAGTCCCATATTGGGTAGTTAAATAGAAAAGTTCTTCTGTACTGGGGTTATGGCATCAGGCTTTAGAATCCTAAAACATATGAAATACCAAGGGAAATTAAATACCTAGTACAGAATAAAAAATCAGAAAAAGCCGGTATTAAAGTTTTGGTAAAAAAAAGGAATGGTTAAAAACAACATAAAATTGTTTTTCAGAAAAAAAACAACTTATAAGAATCTTATTGCAAGAAGTATGTAATGTAAAAAACATCAAGTACTAATCACTGCTGAAAATAAAAAAATAAAACGGAGGAGTGGACAGAAAAAGTCGTAAATAGAAATGCTGAAACGTTAATAAAAATCTGTGAATTGAATATCCTCCGCATCACTAATGGATTTTACAAACAAAAGCATACATGTGTATATATGGATAAAATAAACAACCCTATTAATAAACTTTATTAATAGTATGTAGGAGTAGTATGAGAAGTAGAATGTGACAGCTAGATTTTTAGTTGCAAAAATATATTTTCCGTGGGTATGGGTATCAATCACTCATGCTGTAATAAGACGGGAAAAAATATAAATGATACCTACTTTAAGATAAATTCTTTTTGAATCTCAAGACAGCAAAAATGAACAGCATAAAACAAGCAACGATAGAAGAAAAAATAAATAAGAAATATATGGACAATATAAATGAGGACATTAAGATGTGCATATTATAAAAAAAAATAACTAAACAACTATATATAACTATATATAAACTATACAGTCTTAACCCGAGAATCTTAAAAATTATAGACAAAAAAACAGAAAAGTTAAGAGACTAGTTAAAACCAAAAATTGGAATTGATATGCCAAAATATAGAACATTTAGGAAGAGCTAGGAGCATATAAGCATAAAATCTTTAAGAACAAAAAAGTGGACCCAAATGTATTACACTTCAAAAAAAAATTGGCAAGCTTACTACCAAAGACTGCTCATAGAAGGCCGCTCTATGTTTATAACGACATATGAGTATAGTAATGTAGAATAAGAAAACTCAATAGAATAGTTAATAATCACCTTACAAAAAATAAAAACCTTGCGAAAACGTGTAAGTTACTGAGCCGAAAAACTATTTCGTATCATCCAAAAGATGATTGAAAGGGTTATTAATGGAAACAAACTACTACAGTAATGAGCGGAAGTCTAAAAACATCAATATTTAGAAAATATAATGGGATAATATACAAAAACTACCAATGTTGCACCGTTATATCTAAAATGGGAAGACTTTTCTATTTTATTTAATTAAGAAAAAACTAGAAAAAGTTATAACAGGTGAAATAGGGGGAAATTAGGTGGGATTTGCGATGAAGAGATCTTATATGAATTATATAAACACAGTGCGGCAGTTTATAGGAAAGTAAATAGCTAAAAATAAAGCTTTGAAAATATATGAAGCAATTTAACAACCCACATAAATAGCAGCAAAAAAACTTATACCAAGAAAACATAGTCCATATTAAAATAAAGAATAGGATTGGACAAGCATTTAGAACATCAATTACTACAGGCCTGCTCAATATTTTATATCCTCTTCAAGATTTTCTCTGAATTAACGTTAATATTCTAGAAACAAAACGCTAAGGAATGGGTGTCCCAATTAGAAATGCACACTTCTACACGTTAAGATCAATTGGTAGTTGCATAAGATGAAGATGACTTCATGGCTTTACTGTTCGTAAATTCACAGAAAAAAAAAATTGGAAATCAATTTTAGTAAAACGGAACACTTGAAAACAAGAACAAAAAAATCATAGATTTGAAAATCACAGAAGAATAAGTGTTTTACAGTCCTAAACAAGGAACAATTACAGAAAAAGTGAAAAACAAATCAAACAAGATCATGAATAAAACAGTTAAATGGAATACTACGGAATAGGTGAATTACAAAAAATAGAAAAAAGATGATATTTAACACTATAGAAGACCTAGAGAACTGGATTATAGAAAAGGGACCAGAGGAGAATTTCCACTGGGAAAGGCAATATCAAAGAAGATATAACAAAAAGACTAACAAGAATTTCTAATGAAGAAATTGGAGAAGAATGTCGGTGAGCCAAGACATACTTGCTTAAATCAAAGAGAAACACCTATGCTGATTTGGCGATAAATGTAACGAAATGAAGTCCGACAGGAAGGAAGAAAAATCCTTTCAAAATGAGGTAGTAGGAGAAGTAAATTGGAATAATAAAAAGGAATGCAAAAAACGGTTGTAAAATGGTAGACAGCATCGGCTGTAAACATACATTTATATATTTTCTTTATCTTTATAAGAATTATATTGCCAAGTTTATTATTTAAGGTTATAGTATAATATAATATAATTAGGCACAGGTTCATGTATGAATTAATTATTTAGTAAAAGCTAATAAGTGATTAACAATTTTTTATGGTTGGTGGTTTGTGTAAATGACTATCGCTAAAATGATATAGTAGGCCATTTTGTCCACAGGCTAACTGCTGATATCAATAGGCTCGCTGAATATAATATCTTTTCGAAATTTGTTGAAGTTACTAGTTGTTCTGATTTTTTTGCATTATGGTTCGTTTTTTGATTTTTCGGAATGCGAAGTTAAACTTTAGATTGATTAATCTTGAGTACTAGTTTTAATTTACATAAAACTTATGTTTTTTCTAAGTCAATATCGTAAGCGGAATTTTTCAAAAGATGCTTAGCAACCGTTAATCATTGGTCCAAGTAGTAATTGTTTGGTTCATTGTCACATTGTAGACTTAGTTGCATAAACATGATATGCAACATGCTCCTGTTCCATCTATGGGGTTCTTGTAGTGGTGTACAAGTTTTCCCGTCTTGTGTTTGTTTAGATAATCCTCCATATTCCGCTTATAACTCTGTTCATATAAGATAAACAAACTTTTCCTACCATGATCGATTTTGATTGGATAGGATATACTAAATTGTCAGCCACGAATAATTTTCTATCAATTTTTTGTGTTATAATTTTTAGCAAGAGAATTTATATATATATATATTTAGAGCCGTTTTGATTTTAATTTTACAAAATGTTGGAAACATGTTTATTTATTTCGTAGTTCTGTTCTTGATTATTAGGGGTAAACATTTCAATAAGATACCCAGTAAAAAGTTTTCATTTATTGTTTCTAGCTTGTGACAGGAAATAGTAGGTTGCGTATAGGAGATGTCTGAGACTCGAATTTTTTCTAGATGTCATTAGCTTGCATCGTGATTTGTCAAATCTCTTTGGATCGGTAACGCAATTATTTAATATTTTATCTAATTACTGATAGTTCCCTAGAGTTGTCATAGAGTAGGGTTTGTTAAGTTTATAATTTGTTTTATATTACATTTTTTCAAAACAATGTACAATGTGAAATTGGTGGTCCTCAATTAAATCGACTTGTTTGGAATTTTTTTTTAATGTTTACATATTCTCTAGTAATTGTTGCTTGTATATTTTATATTTCTATGGAGATCACCTTTCTGGTCCAAGGATATTAAAAGTTAAAGTTTAAAACGTTATTCATTCTACTAAAAACAGCAAGAGTCCTGGTCACGATAACGTTTATTCTGAAGTTCTTAAATTTATGAAGATATAACAGCTTATAGGCCTACATAACAAGATTTACAAATTTGAAAAGATCTTGAGCTTTTGTGGTGTAAAGATTTCAGGCTGGTTTCTTTGGTGAGCAGTGTACTAAAAATATCACTACGAATAATTCATTTCTAAAGAAAAGCCTTCGAAAAGCCTTCGACTGTTAGACCGAGAGAGATAAGCATTAACAAAAAAGATATAAGAATAGAATAGCTTTATTTTTGTCAAACGACTAACAAATGGTCTTTTTACTGAAACCTTTGAAATAGCTAAAGGTGTGAGTTAAAGATGCATTTTATGTCTATTATTTCCAATATTTATGCCGAGAAAAATTTTTAGCTACTACTTGAAGATGAGGATCTGATAATCAAGATAACGGATGAAATAGACTAAAGATACGGATTAAGTATCAGTATTTCTAAATCAAATTCAAAATGATGATAATAAGTCGACAACAAATCTCCGACATCCATTTTACAGTTGATTGACTCATCATGAAAACAGTGTCTTGCTTTAGATATTTCTGCTCAATACTTAACTAAACATGAGATTGTGACGGGGAGGTAAAAGTTCGAAACGGAATTGCAAAAACAACTTTTACAAAACTAAAGCCTTTTTTATTTCAAAGAAGCTTACCAACCAATTTGCGTCTGCGTCTTGTTATATGGTGCGGTCGGTAAAAGTGGGAATTGTGAATTGCATTGAAACTTTTGAGATATGGATCTTACGAAGAGTTCCACGCACCTCTTGGATTGTACCTGTATCGAGCACCAAAGTTTTATGAAGAACAGGAGTAGAGAGAGAACTTTTGGATATCGTAAAAAACCATAAAATACCATATCATATGGAGCAACGCCGTAAACCGGACAGAAAACAACATTCTTGGCTGAGTAATATAAGAGTCCGAACGTGAGTAAAAATGCAATGACTTTGTTTAGAAAAATTGAAGAAACAACCTTTGACTCGTCGGTATGATGACGAAAAATGATGTGAAAGTAAGTGTATGACACCGAAGGAAAATGAATTTGTATGATCAATATATTTTGTATCTAATTTTACTGTTTTCAATTTTATCTCTTTCAGAATCTTCTTTTATGTTTGTTTCAGTTATATTTTTATTTTTAAAACATTTAATTATTATATTACTTTTAATTTTTTCCTTTGTATTTATTTACTTTTTGTTTTTATTACATTTTATTATTATTATTATTTTTTAACCACATCGTAAATAGCACAAGACGAACATTATTACCAGAACACCCATACACGTTCTTCCGACCAACACTCGCCGATAATTACGAATTCGCATTGTATCTCGAGGGGATGTGGAAGTTATGCAGCGAAGACTCGGCTCCTCGAGAACCTAAATTACGAAATACTGATCAAAGTTAATAAAAAGGTGTTACTGCGGCAAGGCAGGGACCAAAGGCGCACTAAATTTAAAGTGCCTGTGAAACAAGCGGGACCTGTAATAATGCAGCGGGATGTCCCGGCCATTTGAATTGTTTATTGGGCCATATAAATTCAGTACTGACACTATAATTACATTACGAATAAGTTATGTCCCGATGCGGTGATTTTTAAATGAGCTATTTAAACGCGATTCTCCCTAATTATAGAAACCGGCAATTTAGTCAATTTTTACGAGCGCAACGCGGTTCGTACTTTATTGCCATTGTCTATGGGCACTATTTCGAAAACGATGCGGTTTATGACTTCGGTACACTGTAGCGGGCGACGCCAGCGCAACACGCGGGCCGCTATTGGAGCGAATGGTCATTTCAATTATCATTTTGATAATAATTGAAAGTAGCTTTAGTATAATTTTTGTTTTTTCCTGAAGTGTAAACTAGGCTGCGTGGTTAATGAAGGCTTCTAAGTTTCAACACACGAGCTGTGTGTACGGAAGGAAAGTTGGCGCCTTATCCAAACACTAGCGGTAGTCGCCAGTAGGTTCAGTCTATTTCGGTAATTTAATGGTTTCATAAAATCCGCGTTTGACCGAAAGCACAACGACGCGAGACAAATGTAAGCAGGTTAGAGTACAATAAGCGACAAATGCGCACATGTGACTATTGTATATACCGAGCGCCTGAAATAGTAACCATCTGCTCTCCATCAAGTCTAGTGTCGCGTTTATACAGACTCGTGTTTGCGCAGAGTCCACTTAAGCCAGATTTCAAATGTATTGACTTAATGATTCCTATATTTACGTTTAATACCGCGATTAAAAATAGCGCATTAAAAAGATTTACGACCTGTCTCAACTGTCTGTCGGTTTTCACCTTTGCATTGTTGTAAGTACTACTGAAAGCCATTCATAAAACACATCAATAATCTTGTCCGTTGATTATTATGTCTAGTTTAGCAAAAAATCTAGCTGAATCTTATACTAGAACAAAATACTATGGTTGTTCTAAAAATAACGTCCTTATATATAAAGGGTGGCTCAAACTCAAAGCCGGATTTAATTTTAAACAAAACGATTTGAATTGATTTTATGACTGAATTTTTATTGAGTGTTAAAGTATACAATCTCCGATTAAATATGGAAGTTGCAAATTTTGATTAATTTCACAAAATTTTCAGTTACAGTTTTGTACATGTTCTAATCAATTTTTGTTGTCAAAAAAAACTGTCTTATTATGTAACTGTCATTCACAGCATCATCTTCTAAAAAGTATAGGCCTATCATGACACCTGCCCAAAATCCTCAACAAACAGTGACTCGTCGGAGGTGCATTTGCTTTTCATGAGTTACAAAAGGATTTTCCAAATCCTAAGTACAAAATTTTTGTTTGTTTGCTCTAAGTCCTATTGATGAATTGAGGTTTTTGGATTTCTCATGACATTTTGACTAACTCTAACAATATTTTTATAGGACCTTACCCCATGCTTTACACAACATTGAGGTATCTATGATGGTATCATAGAATTGCAATTGTAAGGTTTTAAAGTTGTAAATTACATTGTGTTTCTTGTCAACTATGTGGGGTAACAAAGAAAACCGTATTGCTATAACAGCATTACATAAGTGTGGAGCTGAAACAAGTGTAATCTTTAAGACCCTGCATCCTCTCGGTATTATTCTGTTTGTGTATTTATCTATAAAATTGTATAATGAGACTGGAGGTGTCGAGGATCGTCCAAGATCTGGAAAACCATATTCGGTGCGGATTGTTCAGACAGTTAAAGCCATAAGTGCCTGAATTAATCAAAATTCTCTTTGTAAGCAGAAGATTATGTTTCAGGAGATCAAAATTTTCAAAACTTTGATATTTTATATTATTAAGCAAGACCTAGGGACTAGCTGCTCACAAAAAACATACGGGACATTAGGACATCCTATAGGGTTTACTCTTTTTTTTAGCTGTAGAGAACCCAACGGTATTCCTTGTGAATTTTCCCCGACTCGTGTCGAGGCTTAGAAATGGTTTGACAAGTTACTCCAAGTTTCTTTGCGAGTTTTAATTGTATGTTCATCCAAAAGTTGTTCCAGTTTTTCATTTTCAATTTTTTTGCCCGTCTATGAGATTCAGCATCATTTAGATCTTAATTTCCACTCTTAAATTATTAGAAAACATAATTCTTTCCTAAAGTTGCACCCATTATTTTATGGTTTCAGAGGGACTTTTCCCAGTTTAAAGGCGAAAAGCAGTCAGTGGGGTAAATAGTGCTTGTCTCGATTAACTGTTAAATGACAGTTTACATTAATAAAATCCATTTTGCAAAAATATTTCGATGTCTTGCTGATTACTGTTCTACTCGATTTAAAATGAATGTACTACTCAAAAACGTATACCTGGCCTTAGCATCTCGCTTGAAGGTTTATCAAGAGTGTTGCTTAAATAATTACATAATAGTTTTAATATAACGTCAAATAAACACACATAAAATAAGTAGGTATTTCACGTATTTGTAATAATTTTAATTGCACCTTGTATGTCATTTTCAATTGATACAATTTATTTGAATACTAAAAATAATAAAAATAGGATAAAAATAAAAACCTAATTACTAAGTACAAACCTAAACAGCCCTTAAAAACTGCTTTCATTTTCTTGTAGTTTAGTTTTTTTAGAGAAAAATTCATTTTTATATAGCTTGAGCTCTACGGAAAGTTAATTCTCAAATTTATATTTTTGGGATGATAAATTAATTAGCGGTTGAATCATAAAAATTTCAGTGTCCAGCTCGTAGCTGAATCATCCCCAGAATTCTGCAGTATCGTTTATTTATCAGGTTCGCTATAAATCGTCGCAGTGCAAATTACACCTAACTACAATTACTAGGGGTGCGAACGGCAGTGCAAGGTATAAAATATAGCTAATTAGCGGGTCTCGAGACATTCACCAAGTCTGACTTTCTAACTAATTCTCGCAGTGTTTTTGCATTCCCTTGTTCATCTCATCGTAGCAATGCTTGGATCGTTGACGTTTTCACACAAAGCCTAGCAAAGAAAAATTGGATTGCAAAGGTTAATATTTAAATACAAATTCTAGATACATTTACACGTCTTGTTGTTGCTAAAGAGCTTACACGTGATTTTACCTCAGAACAAATTAATGGTATACTCTTCAGATTGTAGGAATAGGGGAGAATTTGAAATGTAAACGTGCTTGAAAGTGTATTTATGTTACTCTTTCGTACATTAGCCGTTTTAAAAAGAAATAACATAAACAATTAATTCATCTGTGCAGTACGAAGGTAAGTCGAAAACCATAATACAGGGAAGCATCAAAAATACTTCGTACTACAGAAAATGTCTGTTGTTTTGTTTCCTTTAACGTACTCTTCATTGTAATCGCCTTATTTATGTTTTCCCAAAAATGTGATTTTGTGTTAGATGCATTCTGATTTTGTTTTTCTTTTAAGTTTCGTATGCTAAGCATGTCTTTTATGCACTCTTTTATTCTTCTTTTCCTTTAGTTTTATCAATATATTATTTCTTCGTTCCTATCTCTTGCTTTTTTAGTTTAGTTTCCAGATTACTAATCCTCTTTTGTAGCTCTCTTATATATTATTTTTTTATAGCTCTTCTTTCATCTTAGTAACTTTTGTTTTTATTTTATTCAATATTACTATCACCTTCGCTATCTTATTTATGATTTTTTCTTCCTTTTGACTTTTCTTGTCTTTGCTGTTTTTTGTTGTTTTTGTGGGATTCTATTTATTTCTGCGTTTCTTCTAAAAGCAACTTGTTTTAGTTTCCACTTCTCAAGTTTGTAGGGCTGTTCTAGTTCTCGTTTTTATAAATTTTAATATACTTAAAACTTTCCGCGTTGTCTCTTGTTTTCCTTTTCTGCTCATATATTGCTTTTTTCGACTTCTCCCGCTATTCTAACAACGCAATTGATGCTTTTTCTCAGAGCGATTTACTTGACTTTATTCTAAGGCATTGTAATCAATTTATCACTAAATCTGTCTATTGAGTCTTTTACTACATTTTATTTTTGCACGTTTTCTTTCCTTAAATGGTGTTGTCATTACCAAACAGTCACTTTAATTTAACATAGAGCGGAACCGTCATAACTTTATTACTTAAGTCAAATATTTTTTTAAAAAATGATTTTATATTGTCTTGGACATATTTCAAATCTATGCATATTTTATTTACATTTTATCTATACATTTAATGCATGTATATGCATTTTTATATTTCTTCTTGTATACAATATTTAGCCAGAGTGGTCCAGTGGTTGAGGCGCGGGATGCGATGCTGACGGACCCGGGTTCAATTCCCGGTGCTCTCTGATGCCTGGCGGGTGGCCTACTCAGTCACTAAAAATAATTGAGTACCTGCGTTCATTCGAACAAGGGGTAATAATGGCGGTCGTCTAAGGTGCGGTGCTTGCCACATCAACCCGCATTAGAGAAGGTGCGCGACGACCGGGCAGAGAGAGCGAACGTATGAGAGCCTTAATCTCTCAGTTCGCAGGCCGTGCTTCCACGCGGGGCGTAGGGCCTTACCATTATTATACAATATTCAGCTTTAGTAATAATGATTGCTTACAATACACGTAGTTGCATGGTAGATTTTTTTAATCGTCTCTCCTTCTGCGGATGGTAAAAACGACAAAGGATTAGCGGGAATTAATCGAGTAACTGTAACGATTTTCCAGCGTGCTCAGAATTGCACAGTTGAGCACTAATATAATCAAGAGTTTAAATGTAAAATTAATAAAATCCTGTTAGGTGAAATTCCTAAAACATTTTAACGCGTAAGAGCTAGAGCGTAATTAGAAATACCTAAATTTAACAGATCTAGGTGTATATTGAGGAAGCTATTTAAAGAAAAGTTGAAAAGTAACATATACTATAACGCCAGAATGTTCTATTTGCCATTCATAACACTAATCATTGAAAAAGTTACATATTTGTTGTTATCATCTTAAACAATGTATTTGGAACTTAATCATTTAAATTATTGTAAATTAATTTTCTTCATATGCTTATTATTGCAAAAGGTGCAGAACCTTTTGTTTGGAAAGATTTTGTTCATTTTTTTATATACGAAATAGTAAATTTCTGGTTGCTTGATTGTATGTATCAGAATAAATATTCTGCACGCGAGGTCTGGAACGGCAAATAAATGAAAAGCTTTACTACTACAGGTTAGTCGCAACTTGTCGGTGTGTATGTATAATATATGTGCGGCGGCGGTCGTCGAGCACCTCTGGACAGCCTACGTGAGACCACTGCTAGAAGCCCTATTATCCTACCACCAGCATGCGCCTTCCTACTTGCGTCTTAGGTGCTGCTTGGAAAAGTCCCAAACGTTTTGTTCCGTGCAAACTTCTGAGTTATTTGTTAGTCGCAGTGTTTACGGCTGAACCATTTCTTAAAGTGCAGGCTGAGTTGAGGGTAGATTGATATTGCAGGGAGTGTACGTAGCGGTAGGCGATGTTTCCACTGGTCAAGCTGCGGAATTATCAGGCCTAAGTATGCGTCATAACTCTGCAAACTGGCACCAGAGGGACACTAACTTGGGACCTGATTCATACCCTCTTAACCATCTATAACTCTCACCAGTTATGTCTTAACTTAGAGAAATTTGATATATAGAAACATCGTCCATCGGTCCCCTGCGACGCGTCTTGCTTGCGTGTTTAGTGTGCAAGGTAATTTTTGTAGGTTTATACAAAAAATTGTGAGAATCAATATCGATGGCCTAGAGTATCGGAAGGCTGGACGTTTTGATATAGGGATGGTTGTTAACGGGGTCACTTAAATTTTAAAGTGGTTTTTAGCCCCCGTTCAGTTTCAGAAAGGGAAGTAGATGAGAAGAGGTCTTAGCAGAGTTAGGTAGCGGCTGTATACGACGGCGACCAGAGTCCCGGGCGTCACATTAAGTGGCCGGCTGTTAGTTTGACCGTGAGCTATTCCAGCTATTCGGTTCCCAGTTGGGCCGCCTCTCGAACCTGGATCTCCCGAGGCCTTCTTAGCCGCTTCCCTTTGTCCGCTGTTCTTACGGGAAGCGATTAATTATTGCCCGTTGATCCTTGTTCCACGTCACAATGCCAAACGGAGCCCGGCATATACGCCATGTATACGCTACCTGTTTACCTCACAAAGAAGCCTCCGACGTGCTTATTGTGTACGGAATTTATGGCGGCGTCGCTCTAAATTATTTCCTATAAGTTCCAGATTTATTTGAGCGACTCGCTCCCCGCCCTAATTTCCCGGCCGGCAGCGGGAACGCGGCATTTTTCCCAAGTGTTTCATTTGCTGACAATGTTTTCAAGCTAAAACCGTACTGCAGCATACAGATTAAGTTTCCTGTGTAAACACGGGGGCGCGCGACTTAGAAGCCTGTCTTTCGCCTTTACGGCTTTTTTCCGGGTATAAAACGCTAATTTAATCTTGCCCTCCCGTTTATAATGCGCGGCGGATGTCAAAGCGATCCCGGACTTGTTGCCCGCGGTCGCGTTCCCCCAGCCCTCTGACAAATCCCCGGAGTTGCACCGGAAGCTTTAAAATCCGTTCACAGGATCTTCTTTTATTGTTATTCACCTTGCGTTTCCTCTCTCGATATTGATGAATGTTTTATTGTTTCGCAGCCTAGCTCCCGCAGCCGCCATTATTTGTTTAATTGCCATATCCATAGTATCACGCTTGGTAGTTAACTTAGGTAACCTGCGTTTCGGCACTTTAATAACAGTGTAAACTGTTATTTATATATTTTTATATAAAACGAGAAATCGTAAATGTTCAAAGGTCCTGATGACGATATACAAAATCACGTTAATAACGTGACGATGAAAGATAAACTCTGTAGTACCACCAAATTAAAAAATACCCCGAAAAATTAAGAGTTGTGCTGATTTTTTAATGGCAAGCGTAATAATCGCTTAGTATTTTCTCTGTTTTAAAGTTTAGTTTTCTTGTCAGATATATCTGTAGGGTGATTCTAGGATCAATGTAACTTTTGTTCAAAAAAACCAAGGTGTATACTTTCTGGTAAAAATAGCTGATATTTTCGATCCAATAGAATTGAAAATATGAGACAGCCAAAGTCACATCAGATACTTTTTAAACTTTACGTTGAGTTTCAATGAAGACAATAAATCTTAACATTGGCCTTTTCTAGTTAATCATAATCAAATTTCTGTCACCTAAAGGGTACTGAGCCAATAATTCTATTCCCCACTTTGACTCACTCTTTGATATATAATGATGATTATTTTTCTTGCGAATGTCTAATGATGGCGAACAATCTTCCGATAGTTCAAACAGAACTAGAAAATTACGAAGTGTTTAAAAAAATGGAAACACTAACAGTGATATTATATCTGTTGCAAAATCCACAAAAAGCTTAAAACATAAAACAGTATAAGGGACAACCCTATGAGTGGGATAAAAAGTAAGAAAACTTTTAAATAATCATGGATAAGAGCACATGAAGTTTTTATAAAAGGAACAAACATGAAAATTCTGTGCTACAGAAGACCAACAAATATTTGAAAATTTCTATAGGCTGCATGTTGTATGAAAAAATTTGTTTTTTATAAGCTCAGTTGAAAAAGGGCTAAAGTAAGTTGAACACAAAACGACAATATATATATATATATAAAGAAAGGTTATTTTTTAGCGCACTTACTGGCGCTGCAGCTTCAAGGGCTTATTGTGCCTACTAACATGCACTTATACTAGGACTTAAACTAGGACATCACATACACTCATGAGTTTCCAGCGAGACTCGAACTCCCCTGTGCCGGCTCGCGAACAGAGGAGGAACGGTCGTGTCCGTATGAGCCAAAACGTTAGCTCAAGGTCATAGTTAGTCAAACTACGTTTCTGAGAAAAACAAACTTTACTTCCTCAGAAGATTAAAATAATTTAAGGTACATATTAAGTTTTATCTGTATGATCGTTTAAGGACTAAATCTTTCTATTTTGTAGAAAAGATATAAATACAGTTTTGTAATTTTACATGGCTCCAATAAAGAAAAGTATAAAATATATATCACATGGCGAAAAGGAATAAAAATTCCTCTTTTGAGAGTTGCCCACAATAAAAACCGATGACATATTTGGACACTACGAGTTGAGTTCATCGACACCACATTCAGCGTCCGGAAACGAATTTTTAAAAAACATATCAACTTTAGGAAAAATTGATTTTACTATTGAAAATTATGGGAAAACCCCTTGCATATACGTTACCACGTTGTTCCGACCCCTCACGTTTACAGTCATGCGTAATGCAGCTATAGCGAGCGGAAATTTTCAATTTGTGGACATGCTCATTTGCACTTATAAATGGTGGAAATTTTCGTTTGGAGCGCGTGCGCATTCCAGGTATAGCTGGACGGTAACATCAAATTTCTTATAAAAGCGACTCAACTGTTGCATCGGATTTCAATCGTCATTTAGCATTCATTGCGTTAAGACGTACTTCTTTCCTTTTCTTTTTTGTCTCTTTTTCGTTTTATTCATTTCAAAATGTGTGGTCATGTTCGGTAGTGGAACTTACGTTCGCTGCCTAAAACGCGTCATGACGCCATTAGTTGGGCAAAAGCTAAAGGCCTCTTGCGCGTCGACAAGACATGAAAATACACATCGTGTTCCGATGCGGTTAGAGACCGGTCATGGTGTCGTAGGTCGTTTTTGGTGTCCCAAAGCCCAGAAATTCCCAAAAGTTTCTGTGACACGAGGCACATTTTTCGAAGATTGCCATTGGGTAAGTAATTTTTTTGATGTATGATGTTTTGCTAATTCTCTTTTCCCAATTTGATGTATGCATTTATCCGCGACTGGACACATGAACAGGTACGGCAAGAGTTGTCTGACTTGTCCGTCCCACTAGAAGAGCAGCCAGACCATCCACTTTTGGTACCGCTTTAGTTATGAGATGATCATTGATCATTTTTCGAATTGGCAAGAGACGAACTAAATGCTTGGTGGTGTCGGCGTCATTGTCCAAACTGACGAATCGAAATTCGGCCATCGTAAATATTATCGTTGGTCGGATTCTTGAAGGACATTGGGTACTTGGCATCATTCAAGATGGCCATGAAGATATCCGCATGTCATGGACAAGAGGGATGCAGCTACGCTCATTCCAATTATTCAAAAACATGGTTTACCTAACACCGAAATAGATACGGACAGCTGGAAAGCATATGATGGACTCGAGGCAGCAGGTTACGTGCACAAAAAACTAAACCATTCAGACGTTGCACATTGCTTTGTTGGTAAGTTACTAGTATTTTATTCTTCCTCTTATTCGTTTTCTTTTAGCTGCAGGTGGCGCTCATACTCAACGTATTGAGTCAACATGGCGACCAGCTAAGAATTGGTTCCGTAGGCGTCACGCTGGAGAAGGGCAGTTCACAGACTACCTCTGTGAGTATCTTTGACGTCGACAGTGCCGTAAAGAAGGCATTGATATGTTTGGCAACTTTCTAGACGCGATCAGAGCCTCATACAACGTTGCTTAAGCAACATTGTATCCAAACAGCCCTTTTCAGGGCTTGTCCCTAATGAAGGTTTACTGAAGGGACAGGGGAGTATAAGCTGACCGCCTCCACGCGGTGCTCCCTGGAAACGCTGTAAGCGGCTAAAAGGTCAGCAGTCATGTTAGGTTAGGTTAAGTTGGGTTTGGTTGGATTGGGTTAGATTACGTTAGGTTAGGTTAGGTTAAACGCGTTCCAATGAAAAACATTTTCCTGCATGACGTCCCACAGACTGATTATGGCGACTAAAATTTTTGCTTAGGACGGCTAGATAGGTTTAACATAAAAAAAAATAAAGTACGAGTAACTTTTTCTCTGTACGTTTTCAGACGCTGAAACCAGTGTCAATCGACTCAGCTCGACGAGATACGTCGAACGACACTAGCTCCCCCCCCCCCTTCCCGGGGGGGGGGCAACTCCTAAGAGAGGAATTTTTACCTTTCATTAAATTAGAAAGTGCCTTGCAGGGGCAAAATAATAATGGAGATACTAAACTACTGCAATTAAAGTTGTTATTAGGATTGTGATATAAATAATATCGCACGATGGCACTGGCGTAAGCATGTGATGTATCAGCATTAAATCAAAAAGTTGCATCCAAACTGCACAGATTTTTTTTTTTTATTATTTATTAGCAATCAGAATATTAGAATACATTCTAGGAGCTAATTTTATAATTTATTTTTTATTTAATTCTTGGGCGTGAAGGGGATGACACCCAGTAGAGCCAACCCTATATTATTGCAATAAATCCTTGGGCCATTTTTTCTTTAAGCGTCGGTTGTTGAGAGCTTCTTTTAGTGGATCTATGATTGCATTTGGATGAGCTGTCAAGTTGGCGCGATATGTAATTGCCTTTTGTTTTAGAGCATCTTTCACAAACGGAATGCCTAGGTCCATATGGAGCGTTTAGTTTGATACAAACCATGGTGCATTTGCGATGTTGCTCAGTATGTTGGATTGATAACGCTGAATTATATTCACTGTGGATGTGCTGGCGCAGCCCCAAAGTTTTGATCCATATAACCAGATGGGACAAATGATAGCCTTGTAAAGTAGCAATTTGTTGGTTAAAGTGAGTCGAGACGGCCGTCCAATGAGCCAGTTCAGGTTTTGACTTTTAGGTCCATCTGCTTTGTTTTGTTAGTGACATGTGCCTTCCACGTCAATCGTCTGTCGAGGTGTAATCCCAAGTATTTTACCACGTCTGCTTGAAGGACCGCTTTGTTTCGGATGTTAATTAGCGTCCTAAAGTTCTACTTTTGCATCCGAAAACAAAGTTTAAACTTTCATTAATTGTTATTTTATCCAAAAGTGCTTATTTGGTGATAATTTATGATTATGGCTTATTCTATATTGTGTAATCTTGGGGGTTTCTCAAAAGAACCGGGGTTGAGCAGAGGGACATGAGACCGAAATACGTTGACGGTGAATTTTTATGCTGATAACTGTATCGATTTTACGTTTTATATTCGCGACTGAATCTTCGAAAAAGAAATTGGAAAATATTATTTGCACACATTTTCCTAAAAAGTACTAATAATAATTCGCAAAAGTTTACTAAAAGCAGAAATAATTATTCCGAAGCAAAACCTGCAGTGTATCGAAAAGGAAAGACCCATAGTTATATGCCAAAATATAGGATGCAAAAATATGTCAGTATTGATTTACAAGTAAAGTTATTTGTACCTGTAATTTTTACTTCTGAAATCTTGAAATTTTCTTTGATAGATTAACTGTACATCAATACAAATGTGATGATAGTTCTTTTCTGTAAAATATTACAAACAAACAAACCATGCGACAGTTATCTAAAGAAATCATGTAGCAATGCAGAAGGTTCGCTCTCATATTAACTTCCACCCTGCGGGTGCTAAGTAAGCTCGACAGCTTTAATTTTTCGGCAAAAATCAATGTTATAGATCACGGTCGTCGCAGGCCTCCCGTACGTGTGGAGCATATATAGAGGGTGCAGTGGGTGGATTTCCCGCGACAGTCATCCATCTTCAGGGACACACCCGACCGCTTAGTTCGGCTCTTTATCGCGTTCCTTACATGCTTATCACGCCGCGCCACCCAGCTCTTATCGCGACCTGTGTCCCGCCGCCACCGACGCAGTCCTACATGTAGAGCGACGTTAACTGGGTGCTTCCCTCTTAGAAAACCATTACGAGGAAAGCTCGCAAGATGTGACCCAGATACTTACAGACACTGAACGCTTACGTGACTGCATTTGTAGCCAAATTTCTGAAAGAATTAAAGAAAATAACGTTCCCAAACATCTATTTATCGGTATAACTGGTGAAAGTATGTGGGAGGAGTGCGCATTCGGATAGTACGGCAGAGCGGCTGCAAATTTGACATAACACCGGTAATATAATATGCCATTAAATAATAACGTAGGGTCGCGGATATAATTTCAGAATTTGCCTAAAGACCGCAAACCGCCCGTTTACCCCAAACCTGAGGCTAAATCCTAAATCCGTTTCATAAAGCAGATATCTCTGTTTGCGCTCGGAGCAGCCACGCCAGCCTCTGCGCCCAACCCTTCCGCAAGCTTGCGGCTGATCGAAAGCGTTCTTCGGGGCTTTTAATCCTGCCGGCCATATCGGCGGCGGTGCGATCCTGGCGGAGGCATAAATACGCCGGGTTCCGGTGTCCCGTCCGCGCACGTGCGCACCATGCAGAAAGCCGTCATTTCCGGTGACCGGATTCTCAACAGGGGGCTACAGGCTGCCGAATTCCTCCGGAATGCACGATGCCTCTTGGCCGCGGCGGCTGCGAGGGGAGGTTGCAATTGCAAAGTGACAGTCCCAGAGGCCTCAGCCCTTCGAACGGTGAATCATCGCGCGGATATCCCTCGGTATTTGTCACCGAAGATGCACATAGATTTCGGCTCGAAATTGATTACGTCGGTTCTCCGTCGGATGGCATAATAAATATTAATATTTGGCACTTCCAATATTGTTCTCTCCGGTAGAGGACACGAGGTGTTAAACATACTAAGAACGAACAGCTTTTGCGATGATGAATTGCTATAACCTTTTGCCTTAATTACTAAGAAAAAGAAAGCACAAGTCTAAGGTGTGCAAATATTTCCTCAGAAAACTCCAAAGAAAGCTCTATCGGAGACGTTGGGATGAAAAAGCGACGAGTCGCAGATGGTAGCAAGGGTCAAGGGGTTGGAGGCGCTTGTATCAGTACAAACGTGCAGTGTAGGATTGGGGCGGCTGTCTACGTGATGGACATACGGACACACGACAGCGGAAAGCAGTTCCGAGTCCAGAGAAGGATTACCACCTATTCACAAAATATTTTCCGTTTACATTAACTTCCCCCTGAAAAATGCAAACTGATATGAAAAATAAATACTGGTATTTAAAATACCAGTTGTTCTAATCAATAAAACAAAGATTACGCCAGTGTTGAACGAGTGCGGAATATTATCAATTAAACTTTTTCAGTGCTTACTCTCACTTTTACTGGCTGTTTTAATACGTGAACGTCGCTCCATAACATAGGGCAGAGACGAAACGCGTACAGTTCGAGGCTAATCTAATTCCCCTAGCAAAGAGCAATCGAAACACAACACATCCATATAGCTTTCGATCTCTGAGTGCCGATAATTAATAGAATTAAGATTTGTACTTTGCTCCTTGTTCTTCGCAGTAGCCATTCATGACTTGTCCAACTCATAATTGTGTTGTTAGAAAAATGCCCCAACTTGTTTCTATGTGACCAACATGGCAATTGCTTTTTTCTGTAGTGTTTTTACGTTTCTGTAATGTGCATTACAATGAGAGTAGTATATCCATTTAATTAAGAAAAATGAGTAAAAATATACATTTTTTTAAAATTAAGTTTATTAGCTTTTCACTACTGAAAGTGGATCATACCGCTCATCCTTTGATTTGAACTTTTATTTAAAAATTGACCTGCAAATTTGATGTAGACGAGGTAGTTGTTTGTTATAGTTGTGAATTAATGCAATATAATGCGGCCTCCTCCTTGGGGCCCGAATAACATTACCTAAATTTGTTTTGTATATGTTTAGTTTTCCAGTTTATTCAACAGCGTAATGTTTTTAACCGTCTCCACATATTTTTAAAATCTTTCTTGTAATGTATAAACAGAACTACACCAATCTAATTTAAAAATTAATATATGGATGTATCCGTATCTTTATCAACAACAACAATTATATTGTACATAATAATATACTGGCAACTCCTTCTTCTTATGAACAATTTCCACTGATGCAATATGCAATGGTATCATAAATTCAATCAACACAGTCGTTTCATTATCCATAAGACAATTTCATTTTATTAACCCAACTGCAGTAACCATCCTAACAAAAAGAGGCAAGCAAGAAACGATTGGTAGTACAGACGAAGATAAAAAGGTCATTGAAAATAAAAGAAAAAGACGAAGATATAATCAAACACCGAATCAACCATTTACTTGAACACAGTCAACACATTTTTAGGGTTAGCAGTAATAGACTGAGCAAATAACTACCCAGACACTGACACTAGAGAACAAACCGTTATAATATCTTTGCAAGGAGTCATAAACTATCAGCAAGTGGTAGCAAAAAATGTCATTAAAATCAATGTACACACTCTTTACTCATATAGGAAACTTATCGCATTTTTCCTAGATAACAACGTCATTTATTACACATGTCAAATCAAGCAGAAGCGTGCATATAGAGTGATTATTCGCTATCTACATCCCACAACACCAACTGACATAATAACAGCACTAGCAACAAAAAATCATAAAGTTAGTAACATTAGCAACATAAAGCATAAAAAAGTAAAGAAGTCCTATCTTTGTTTCTTTTGTAGACCTCGAACCCGCTGACTAAAATAAAGATATTTATAAATTAATATTTGCAGAGTATCTGCAAAGCCGCAAAAGAAAAATTCAAATATAGCCCAATACACAAGATGCCAAAACTTCAATCATACTAAATCCCATTGTAATCGCTCATAGCGTGTCAAATGTAGCGAAAGTCATGAATCTCGAATCTGTAGCAAAACTAGGGAAACTTCAGCAACGTGTCTTATGTTATATGGAAATTTACAAAACAAGATACATCCAAATACACAATGATCATAGAAACCTGCTCACAAGAAATGACTCCATTAAAACACCATGAACTACCTATAGCCATATTACAGCAAATCAATCACAGACATCCAACAATCTTACCCTTATACAATTCCTTGCTGAATTCAAAACTACTTCAACAAAATAGCATGATTCTTAACATGTTTACAACAGTAATTTCCAAACTAATCAAACAATGACCAAATTCTCACAAATTGCTTTGTGGAATTACAATGACTTCTAAAAGACAAGAAGTAGAAGTCTTCCTTAAATGAATAACATTGATGTTTCACTCGTATCCGAAACGCATTTTACAACAAAAACATTTATAAAAATACTTCATTATTGCAACGTAGAGTACTACACCACTGATGGATCAAAAACCAGACTCTATTAATGTACCGAAAGAAATAATTAAACGGGTAAAAGAAAAACGAAAAGCCAGGGCAGTTTGACAGCGCACAAACAATATACACGATAAAACTAAATACAACCAACTTACCAACAAGCTTAGGAAAAAATAATAGAAATACGGAAAGAAGCAGCCTGTCTAAAGACGATTATAGTGTTTCAAAAAAAACCAGCAACAAGTTCTTCTAATACTTCAAAATAATGGCTCATTGAAAAGGCCAGAAAAGAAAAAAAATTAACTATTTGTCCAACGCAGACGTATTCACATTTACGTGGAGAACTTTCTCGATGTACCGTTGCAGCTATCTCCACCAAGCACAAAATTTACAATTGATGTTTTACCATTTTCAGGGAGGCAAAAAAGCATCATTTAATTATTTGCAATGACAATATTCAACAATTTCAACAAGTCTTTTCCACAAGTAGTTTCTTCATCGCAATTCTCCGCATCTCATTTTTTCATTTACAACTCAAAGAAACCGAATCGTATTGTATCTCAAAAAGTGACCCAGTTTGTTTTCTTCCGGTTTGCTGACGATGAGAAGATCGAGAACAATGCTCTCTAGTTTGTTTTGTAAGCCCATTCACTCATTCCAAATGACTTTCTACCACACCAAGTAACCAACATTCATTCAAATGGACATTAATTTAAGTAATTTTGAGTCATACTTTGAGTGTTTAAGGAAAGAAGGCAGTCACCAAGTATGTCTAAATTCCAAATACCTCCCAGAATTTATCTACTATTATGCCTGACAAATATTATGTATCAAGAATTTAGTCTTTAAGTGAAACAAACTATGTTTCGTTACCAAAATATTCATTCAAAAAGGACAACATATTGGAGCTCTACTTGTAAACAATGCATCAATTCTAAGCAGAATGTTTTATACATATGATCAAATATTTTTTCTTTAAGGCAGGGTACATTTTAGAGAAACCTTAACGATTTGATATTCCTGCCACTGCCACCTTCAAAAATTGTCAAAGGTGTATCGAAGGCAAGCGATTTAATGCATTGTTTTTTATTAAGTGTGTTTGTTATTAAACGTATTTCTGTTTAGATTTTTTTTGCAATTAACACCAATAATATTTCTTATATGTATTATTATTAAGGGATGCATTTTAATACTTTATATTTCATATATTTTGAGTCACACATTAAAAAGACATTGTATATATTCATCACTCACTAGTATCAAACTGTGTACCAAATTTGAGCAAAAATATTCAATCGCCTTTTTTTCAATACAACCAGCTGCTACCGAAACTTTTGAGACGACGTCAGCAGTTTAGGTCTTAATTAGTAATTGTAATTCAACCTGAATAAGTAAATAATATACTTGAAGATTTAGAGTTTTGATTTATATGTTTACAACGATCACCTTGTTGAGCAGTGTAGGATATATTCTTCTTACATGACTTGTAATAACTAACTGATTATGGTAGTGATTGATCTGGGACCTGAATGAACATGCTTTAGATTTGGTTTTTTCGAATATAAAAAAACTCTAATAAATTAAAATCGTTTATAATTTGTTTTTTATTAATTGGACAATACAATTTTTCAACTAATGCCTGCAGTTACTCTATTAGAAAGTTGCAGATGAAGTTGGGAGTACTTAAACAATTGGTGATGTTTTATGTTACATTTTGTCTTTCCGTTCAGGTGCTTTGCATTATATTTGGTGCAGTTGGGTATTTTGGTATAACTTTTAGGTATAGAATGAACGTTTCATCGATGTGGTAATTTAAAGAGATTTAATAACGTTTTTATTTTCTTCATCATTTTTATTTACATACTTTCTAAACTATTAATTGTTAACGATTGTAATGACTGTGTAATGATTTGAGCTTAGAAATTCTTATTGTATCTTTATGCGTATAAAACGTCTTGGTGCCCATTCGATGTTTTAGTGCTTGCTTTGTTGTATTCCCAGGTAATCGTTTTATATGGGGTATGACTCATAATGTAATGGATTGAATTCAACGACTGTATGAATGTTGTTATATTATAACTATCCTTATTATTAAGACTCTGTTTTTATTTTATATAAAATAAGAAAATAATTATTTTTAGTTTTTAGTTGGTAAATATTTTTGTGTTAACTAAAGGACGACTGAATTTGAACGCCGCATTTAAATTTTAAATAAAACGAATTTTGATTTGATTTTATGACTGAATTTGTATTAAATGTACACAATCTCCAACTAAAATGTAAAATTATGTCTGACAAATAGCTACCTCGGCTTCGGCTGGAAATCTCGATTCTTTCCACAACAATTTTAACTACAATTTCATCAATGACACATCGGTTTTCGACATTATAAACTTTTTGTGGGTTGCTCGCGTAAACCTTGAATTTAAGGTAACTTCATAAAAAAATCGCACCGGCAAAAATTACGCAATTAGAAAATTGTTGATACAGTAAACTCACTGCTGTTCGAGTTGTCATGTTGAAAATACATTTTATACATGTAATAGGTTGGCAAATAAGTTCGTTCGGTTTTATTTAACAGTTTTATTTAAACAAAAAAACAATAATTTTAACAATAGTGTAACAATAATGTATTCTCCGTTACTGTTTACGACCTGTTCCCACTTCTCGACCAATTTGTTGATACCGTTCCGCCAAAAATCGCCCGGGCTGGTGTCGAAGAACTTGTTGAGCCAGCTTTTGAGGTCCTCTTCGTTGTTGAAGGTAACGCCCCTCATATGGTTCGATATGGTAATCTGTTGGCGCACGGCCCGGAGAGTACGGTTGATGCTGAAGAACCTTCCATTCGAGCTCTTGAAGGGCGGTTTTGACGACTTGTGCAACGTGGGGTCTGGCGTTGTCGTGGAGCAGGATGACTTGGCCTTGTCTATCGGACCTTTTCAGTCGAATAGCTTCATTCACGCGGTGTAGCTGGACAATGTAGAACTCCTTGTTGACCGTGGCGTTCTTTTCGAGCATTTCCGAGTGCACCATGCTCTCCCAGTCCCACCATACGCAGATCATAGAACACGAAGGCGCGAGTCTCCACACACCCGCAACGCGGGGCACTTCGACTGTATTCACTGATCAATGAAATTATTTAATAAATAAGTTATTGCTATCAACATATTTATGACTTAGCAACTGTTAATTCGCTTTAAATGACTGTCGTTTACATTATTTAGTGAATACAGTCGAAGTGATTCGCGGCGACTCGCATCTTCGTATTCGTCGTTTAAATACTCGAAAATTACAAAAAAAACCATATTTTTTTATTAACTATATCTATGTAGAAATGTCTGATCTTTCGATCTAAATTGTATAAAAAATTCAAAAAATTGAAGATTAGAAGATATAATAATTCGCTAAAAATAATGGTACCAATGGAAAGCTGAGAAAAAAAATATGTAAGATTGTGTTCTCAAATCATTTTTTTATTAATGTTTTGAGGCCGAAACGACGAGATGAAAACGTCGTGTTTGGCGCTCACGCGGTCGTCTGCGGTAGCACTGGGGCAGTTGACGCGTTTTTCCCCACATGTTGCCTAGTTGGTCTCAAAAAAATCTGCTAAAATAGTTTGTAAATGTGAAGACTACCATTCGCAGGCACAGCATTTCCAGCATCATATTCGAAGAAGTGTGGGTTTAACGATTTCCTTAAAAAAATTTCCAAATATTATGAAGTATCAAGATTAATACATCACAAAGTCTCAAAAAAGCTTACAAACTATAAGAACGCATTATTCAGGACATAAAGTCTAAAAACACACTATAATTGAGGATAACATTAAATAATTATAACTTGGGACTATAACTAAAACTAAACTCAAGATTTAACCGATATAGAAAATCAATGTCACATTCAAAGAATTTACTTTTTTCTCAGTCGAAGTACGAAGGTGAATCAAATATAAATCTAAATATATTTTTGTATGCCGTGAGGGGAATGGAGAGGATTGCGGTTTCTGAACAGCGTTGTAGACGCCTAAAGAGAATTCTATCCTGTAGGGTACTTTGCACTAGTGCTTCTTTAGTAAGTACAACAGATACGTTCAGAAACAACACCCTTAAGGAGACTAAAATTTTTAGAAAAACAGGAATCAATTTGGCAATGGCTGATATTGCTTCTGTGAACTTTTAGGCGAAACAAAGCTTGCAAATTGTTATTATCCTGTTTTACGAGAATACTCAGTTTGATACAGCTACTCAAACTCGACAAAAAGTTAGGGATTTCTTTTGGACTATACATTTTTTTAAATTTTATTATAGCTGGCTCTGCAATATACAATGCAATACACTGCTTGGTAATTATAGTACAATTAAATAAGAACTAAACTACATACATTGAGGTTTAATCCAGTGGGGATTAACTGATAAATTACATTTCTATCTTAATTTGACATTGAGTTGGGTTTATATACCACATTTAAATTAAGTCCTGTGGTAGTTTACGCTTAAGACGCCTGTGAATATTTTTTTGGCCTAGATTTAATTTGGTAGCACTTGAACACAAGGTTAGATTTTGGAAAAACTACAGTGGATTTATTAATGAACTCTGTAATTAATGGAACACTTAATTCACTGTGAACTTGATTATTACGCACAAACCAAGGGCAGTTGATGGCGATTCTGAGCACTTTGTTCTGGATTGTTTGGAGTTTCTTCATGTTTGTCTTTGATGTGTTGCACCATATTGGACATGTATACGTAAGAATTGGTCTGAGGATTCCTTTGTAGATAAGTACAGCACACTCAGGTCTAAGGTGAGATCTGCGGTTTATAAGGGGATATAATGCACCCAGTCTGTTGTGGCACTCGTTGAGTTTTTTATTGATATGAAACCTCCAGTTCAGTTTCGCGTCTAAGTGCACGCCTAAATATTTAACAGCCGAGTCCTTTGGATTCCAATCTATTTCGTTATTTTGTAATTTGATCATATCTCTTAAGGGTAAAAATTTTTGTTTGACATTTATCAGAATTCATTTTAATTTTCTATTTCTGAAGCCATGCAAATAACGTATTTATAGAGTTTTGTAGGAGTACGATTGCTGTGTCAAGACTGAGGCTCTGTGTAATAATTGCAGTATCGTCAGCATACATGACCATCGTTAAGTTGAGATCTGTAGGTACGTCGTCAACGAACAGGTTGAATAAGGTGGGTCCCAGAATACTGCCCTGGGGTACTCCGGCCCGAATAGGTTTAGAACTAGATAAGGTTGAGCTGATCCGGACTCTAAAAGTTCTGTTAGTGAGAAATGAGTGAATGATTTTGGTTAGGTAATTTAGAATGTTTAAAAGTCCCATTTTATATAGAAGTCCATCATGCCAGACCTTGTCGAAAGCTCTTTCCAAGTCTATAAATACAACCGCAGTGTATTCTTTCAATTGATTCACTTATTCTGAGAAGCTGGTGAGAGGTCGAGTGATGGGTTCGGAAGCCAAATTGAAGAGGAGGAATAGTATCATTTTGGTGGAGGTAATCTTGTAATCTGGAAAGTATCACTTTTTCTAAGAGCTTGGCCAGGGTTGACAGGAGACTGATAGGTCGGTAACTGTCAGGGTTTTCCTTCAATTTTCCTACTTTATAGATGGGGAGCACATTTGCAGTTTTCCATGCTGTCGGAAAGTATCCTAGTCTGAGACAAGCGTTATATATTGAGGTTAAGTGAGCCAGAGCCTTTTTTGATAGGTGCTTTAGCATTTCATTTGTTATAAGATCGGGCCCAGGGGTCTTACGCTTAGGTAATATTGTTATATAAGATTTAATGTCTTGGACAGATGTAGGAGCTATTTCGTGGTTATCCTGTAATTGCATATTTGCGATTGCGCTTGTTACCTGCCTTTCAAAGTGTTCGTCTTGTTCTACAATATTGGGCGTAAACGCCTGTTCAAGATGAGTTGCTAATAAGTTGGCTTTTTCATCATCGGAGGAGTATCTGGCGTTATTTGATATCATAGGATAGATTATACTCGGTTGTCTTAATAAGCGTTTGGTAGCTAACCACATAGATGAGTCACCAGGTTTAGTGTCTTCAAGGTAAGAATTGTATCTTTGGATTCTTAGACTGTCAAGTTCATTCTTTACTAAGTGACATAGTTGGTTGTACAGTGTATGGTAACCGGTGTCTTTGCCAATCCCTTCTGTATCTATTCTTTTGCTTAATTAGATCAAGTATGTAGTTGGGAGTTCTAATATGCTCGGCAACTTTCCTTTGCTTCCATGGAGTGGTTGTTTCTTGTATACTTGCTTGCAAGGCTGATGTGTATTGTAGGACGGCATTGTCTATATCCGGGGGAAGTTTAGGTGGTCCCACCCAACGGAGTTTTTGATCAAGGGTCGACTGAAAATTGTCCCAATCAGTTTTACCACGCGCTAAGCTAGGTGGTGGAGGTATTATTTGAAGAGTGTGTTTGATACACTGGATAAGTGACATTTTTATGCAGTATAACATCTAAGATGTCAAGTTAATGGTCTGTTCGGTATGGATGGTAAGTGTAGTCGTCAGGGGCTGATATTAATATACTGTGTTTGGCCATAATGTTATGCTACTTGATTCCGTCTGGATTACTAGCACGACATCCCCATATGGTATTTTTAGCATTTAAGTCTCCTAAAACGAACGTGGGCTCGTTGCTGCTGAACAATTCACCAATTTCGTCTTCAACAAGCCTTTTATTTGGAGGTTTGTATGCAAATGTAAGGGTTAAGGAGCCACTAGTTTTCATGTGTATTTTGATAGACATGGCTTTTATGTTTTGAAGATCACCCATATGGAGGAGGTGGTGGCTGAATTTCTTTTTAATTATAATTGCAACTCCGCCTGATGCTTTTACAGCTTCTCGGTTTTTCCGATATACGTGATACCGAGGAATTCTGAATTTTTCGGTGCTAACAAAGTGTGTCTATGTGATACACGCGATATCAATGTTGTGTCGTGTCATGAATTCTATAAAAGTTGAGCGTTGAGATTTAAGACCATTGGCATTCCAATTTGTCACTGTTATATTATTTATTAACGGAGGATTATTTTGATCCATTAATTAGCAATGTTGATAACAACGTTGTTATTTTGTCTAAATGAGGGATTAGCAGTTCTATTAATTTCTTAAGTACTGTGGAGATAAGGTCGGTTGATGGTTGCTGTTCATCGGGAGTGGAAACGTTGGGTTTGGATACAAAACGTCTTGGAGGTGATGACTCATTAGTCGTAGTATCTTGTTTGTCTATTACTGCTTGGGCGTATGATTTGTTTTGAGTTCTAGAGCTAGAGTTTCTTGTTTGGTTCAGGGTTACTTTAGTGTAATAATTACAACCTTTGTAGTTAGCTGGGTGCTTTTTCAAGCAGTTTACGCATTGAGGATCATCTCCAGGTCGTTTAGGGCATTTAGTGAATAAGTGATTGCCAGTGCACTTCACACAGCGTGCTTGCGAGTGGCAATAGTTACGTGTGTGGCCGTACAGTTGGCATTTTTTGTACTGGGGAATTTCTTTCGACTTTCTTCGTATCTCTACTTCTACTATGCTGTGGTTTAGTTTTGTTAGTTTGAAAATTTCCTTGCCTTCTTGGGCGTCATCGAGATCCACCGCGCATAGTGGAATCAGATGTCTGTCTTTGTTGTATAATCTGGCTACTTTTTGTACCGGATATTTTAGAGTTGTTAATTCGTTTTTGATTTCATCTTCCGTAAGGGAGACAGGGGCGTTTCGGATTATTACAGATAAGTTGCTAACTTCTGGATTTTTAAATGTATGGTAGGCTAGATTGTTCTCGCTGTAATGCTTAGTCATTACTCGGTAATCCTCTATACTGGTGAGATTTATTCTTAATTGTTTGTTTCTAACTACTGTGGTAAATTCACTCTAAGCTTTTTCTTTAAGATCAGTAATTATTTCTTGAAATTTTAATTTGTCTGCATTATGCAGATAAATTGGAGGGATCTTTATTTTATTCTCCTTAGTATTTACAGATTGGGACGGAGCGGTAACAGAGGTATCCATGTCGTCTATTGCTGCAGCGAGTTTATCTTGATGAATGATTTTACCGGCATCCTCGACTTGTTTCTCCGTAACGTAAACTTTATTTTTGGTTATTAGATTTTCGGATATAAATAAATATTTTCTATTCGGTTCGGATACAGCTGGCGATAAGGTAGAGCTGATTCGTTTAAGATTAAGATTGCTCATCTTGAATAAAGAATCCCTCCGCAGGGGTTCTTGTTGGTAAAGTCTTTGTTTTATTCAATAGTAGATTTATGCGTTAAACTAAATAAATAACAGCAAATATCGTTACCATATAAATTTGAGGCAAACGACCTCGATTTTATCACTCTCGATAGCGTTGTCGCTTGCACTTCCTGGCACTTGTTTATGCTTTGAAAGCCGAATCGACACTCTGGACTATACTAGAATGCCTTCCCTAAAGTCTGGACTTATTGTTCTGCGATTATTATTTACTTGGTCCATTAAAAACGTCGTCCACGATCGGCTGGCGTCACAACCATCTTTATTTTACTGCAGCGGGATCAAAAAGCTACATATCTGTTGGAAAAATGTGTTTCTAAATCAGGAGACTATGAAACATAGCTTTGCATGTTTATATTATGCTTCAATAAATTTGCAGAAAAAGAGTTCAAGTTTCTATTTGATTTACTCATATACCAATAGTTTTTTAAACAACTAATATCAAGTCTGCAAAAGTTGTATTTCTCTTAAATATTTTGAGTTTGTATAATTATCGTTCACTAGATACAAAGTGAAATAAGTGCTGCTCTAGTTGATCGTACCAGATTTTGAAAAAATATGCGATATTTTCTGTTTTATGTTATTAATGCGTCTCAGCAGATTTTTATCAACGATAATACTGTACTTCAAGAAACATAGATAAGGTTTTTAAATTTTTGAAGATACTTTAGAAATGTAAATTTTCTATAGGAGGTTTTGGTTGGCATCGAATTTAGAAACAATACAACCAATTTAATAAAACAAACTACACAAGTTAGAAGAGACTTGTAAAACGGAAAATTTTATTCTCTTGCAAAATATTACATATTAAATAGTTGCATATATAAAAAATCTTAGAGGCCATACGTGCAAAACAGTTTTAATGACTAAAAAAAAATAATGCAATTTGTAGTGAGAACAAAGGTACCATTCATCTCATCTTATAGTTCTTTGGATATTTGTTAGCATTTTTAAAATCACTATATTTACTCATTTAAGAACACGATTGTTTTCCATTATGACTATGACATTAACATTTGATATTTACCACAAGCAGCTATATTATTGGTTGATACAGTGTTGTTTGGGTTATGGTTTTAAAGAACTCGATTCTTGAGCCGTCAAAACGGTCTTGAATCAACATTTATTCTATTTTTGATCTCATTATCTATAATGATACATTTATTAAAAATATTACCAAGGTATCTGACATAATCGATTTATTTTACAGGTTCCCAACATCTTCACTGATTACATATCGTCGACCTTGCTAAAAAAATTAAATCCTATAAACATATAAGGATAGATCGTTCTTTAAAATTTTAAAATTTGTTTCCCATATATTCTATATTAATAATAAAGTCCTTCGGAACATGCAAAGAGTAGTATCAGTTAGCTCCAAGTCTCAACTATATTATTTCAGCTCGTTGTTAAGGAAAAACATTTTGATTTTGGTATTTAAACAATCAGTTTTTCACAGTAAAGTTTTTTTTTTGTAACGGTAATGCCAAATGGAATAACTCTATCATGATAACATCATTAAATGTGTGATTCTTGGTGAACATTAAATCGCATAGTGATGGGAAATATTTTGTTTGCAACGACGATTTCCACTTGTTTAGCATAAAAATGTACATGGGAACATCCTTGTTATTGTACTAATTCTCTTATTATTAACTGTGGCTGATCTTTTATCAATTTCAGAATAAGTTTATCTTTAATGGTTGAACTGTGGTCTGTATATGGGTTACCTTAAATTTCTTGTTTACTGCGTTCTCGTCGTTGGTGCATTGTGATTTCTTTTGGGAGAATAAAGCAATAATATAATTATATATTCTTCCAGTAGCTGAATAATAATAAGTTTTAATTTTTTAGTTTTCTCAACAAAATCAAAATAGTCTAATAGCTTTAAGAAAATCTAAAATGTAACTAAAACTATCTCGTGTATATCATTGTGGTTGAATGAGTTTAAATTTCTAAATTTAAATTTTCCAAATCCTCTTAATTTCCAAAAACACGCGCAATCGACTTTAACGAAGGTAAGGACAAAAACAGAACTAAAAGGAGCTCTACAAAGTGAAAGTACTGGCCGAAGTGTTGTTGTGGCAAATAATTGTGGGTCTGTTGCCTGTTATTTATTAAATTATTCCACCCAAACAAAAATAATTTGGTGTGGTTATCTAAAAAGCAATAATTTCCCAAATAATTGGATACAGCCGCTATGTTTTAGTTTATTAATACATTAACGATAAATTACGCTTTTGTGCACCTCGAGGATACACATAAATATACGAATCGATGATTATCTATCTGAGTACGTAAAGAAGTTTTATTATCTGTGTCGATTTTAACAAAAATAATTAGCGAAGCCACGCAATACATAAATCTTAATTGAATAAGTCGTAAATGAATGTTGCTTAATAAATTAACAACTGCATCTGCTGAATATATCCAATTAATTAAAATTAAAATAAAGGAATCGTTACATATGTATTTGCCAACATACTTCTGTTACTTCTATTATTACAAATATTTCGTTATATATTAGATAAAAGTTATTGTAATAATATTAAGTTTAGTACCATCTTTAAATTTTGTTTATGTACATAGTCAGTAAAATAATTTTATTACATCAAATATATATTTTGAGTTAATACTGGAATATCATACACGTGTACCATAGTACTTACCAAATCGAAAAAACTCAATTTAAACTAAATAAATGTGACACAGAAAAAGTCATCGGTCTAAATATAATCTTTAAGAAGTATTGAAGCATATGAATGAAATTTAACAATCATAATATCAATGTTAAAAATAAATGTGATCTAATTAGTTTCCAAAATCCAGGAAGTTTTTGGTGGTAAATTGTGAAAGTTACCATAAAACCGTTTTTTATCTTTTCAACTTTAGTAACAGACCACTAAAATTTGTTGTTGTTTTTCTTAAAATCTCTGCAAAGTAATCAACAGGGTGAACCATTTATTCTTTAATTATTCTTTTACTAGTGTACCGGTTAAAATTAATTTTTATTCTTTTTTGTCTTCTGTGGTTTATAGAATAGAAACAAATCTCTACTTGGTGTATTTGAGATGCAAATGGTTTTAGATTAGGCAATCCTAAGTAAGAATGTTTGTTGATAAACTTGTTTTTACTAGTCTGTAGGCTATACTGATAATATTAAAAATTCCCATTTCTATTTAAGGGCTATATTTCTACTCAATAGGTGGAACAATTATCTACGATAGATTTGAACATGTGGTCCTTTGTTTTTTCGAAATAGTTTTGCTCCATAACATCGAATTAAGTTGTTTGATAAGCTTATTTTCTTTTAAAGTTTTATTTTTTACATCTGACTAATCTCTGTCGTTAGTGTAACTCCAAGGCACCGGTATTCATTTGTATTTTTAATTATTCCTTTTTATATGTGCACACTCTAATAACCATGTACTTTGTCTAGTCATAGTTAATTTCCAAACCCCATTTTTCACTGAGTATCCCATCAAGACAAAGAAAGGCAGGGAAGAAATAAATAAAAGACACGGATTCCTTCTCCAATGTCTGAAAAGGATGGAATTTGCAAAGAAGAAGAAGAAGAAGAAGAAAAAAGTTTGAATTATTCCAATTACACGTATTCAAATAATCCATCTTCCAAACTTTAAATGGGCGTAGGGAAATGTTTTACGTGACTCAAATAGAATCACATGCTATACGACACATGTTACGATAAAAGTATTTTAACATAAATTCTATTGATATTTTATCTTCTAAATCTATTGTTTTATTCTCTACCTACACTCGCCTACTATCCATTGTTTTCAATATTAACAGTTTGGTTATACATCTTCATAGTATGGTTCACACAACTGTTCTCTCTGTGAGAACGAAGAATTTTCGTGCGTCGGTCTAAGACTGAAAAGATCATCCAGGACTGTATTGTTCCGACTATTAAGCACGGGGGTGGGTCTGCTTTAGTGTGGTGCTTTTGTTTGACCGGTGTGGGGGTTTTAGTAAAAAGAGATGGGATTATGAGGAAATAACAGTAAAACAATTTTAACGAAAAACGCTACACCACCTGGGTTGCGATTAATTGGTAAGGGATTTATGATAATGCAAGACAACGTTCGTAAACATACTTCAAAGTTTTGTAAGGACTATCCAGAAAACCAAGAAGAACAAAAATACTCAAAATGATGATGTGGCCATCATAGAGTCCAGTCCTCAACCCCCTTGGAGTTGCTGTGGGATGAGCTGGACAGAATAGTAAAAAAGGAGCGTTTTACGTCCAAAAAACATTTTGGAGTCTTCTTTAAAGTGTCTGGAGGGATTTACCACTGAATAAATTGAAAAAATTAATCGAAAGAACGCCTAGCATCGTACAAGCAATATAAATGTAAATAAAAAACAAATATTTAATATTCAAGTAAATTTTTTCAATTGTTTATGATGATTTTTATTTAAAGTGTATAAATTTATTTTTTATTTAGCGTCCATACTTACATGAGCGGTAGTATATAACTAACAGGAAAATTAGTTATCCTGAAATTCCCTGAAAATAAAGTAT
Organism: Sinelater perroti; assembly: GCA_036346155.1. Lineage (NCBI taxonomy): Eukaryota > Metazoa > Arthropoda > Insecta > Coleoptera > Elateridae > Sinelater > Sinelater perroti. The sequence goes on along the minus strand of JARFIY010000346.1, from coordinate 417,595 downwards.
GACAGAACGAAGAGTAAAAATTGTAATAGAATTTGCAACAGACAACCAGATATACTTCTACTGTGCAAACCCTAAAACAAGTGAAGCAAATCATGAATTCTACTCAAACCATGTCAATTTTTTTTCTTATTGCCTCTCACTAATTATTAAACAGCCGAGTGTAATCGTAACTTGCATGCAACTTTATAATGTGAGCACGACGGCATTTTTTTAATCCGCGCAGCAATAATTGCACCCGAGTGTTCATCAATTAGTGTGGAAGTGAACACAGAAGGCGCATAATGAAATTTCCCATCGCAGGTAATTATTATAACGGCGAAATATTATTATAACACATGACTTCGATGGCATTATGTTTTTGCGGTGCCCTTGTGACGAGGCCAACCTATAATCGAGAGCCATAGAGGAAGCCGCAACGTATTATGAAGTCATAATCTGTGTGAATATCACTGGTCCTAGCGCATAATGATAATCCGCGCTCTACAAATTAAGACGCGCCTGCAACAAAACTGTGCTAATTAGCATGCTCCTGCGAGCAGTACGATTTCTACGAGCCGATCGTGCACGGAATAGGCGGCCATTTTTGTTCCCCGGTTTTCAGCGGTGGCGAAACAGCCGGCATAATTGAGGACTGTTTTGTAGAGGCGATTTACTCAAACCGGGTCAAAGCAGCCAGCGCAAAACTCGCCGCAGTTAAAAATACTTTATAATCGACAGCTGACGACGCCCGGTCGTCGCTGTCCGTCCAGGACCTTCTGTTTTGAGCCATTAAAATCGACGACAACTTAATTGCCGCGGAAGAAAACGGTCTGAAGATGTGGCTATTGGTGTAACACTCTCGTGTTTATACATAGCGTTCGGGGAATTTGATAGTAACCAAGCGTGTAAATATGCAAGTAACAACCAAAGAAAGTACTCCGAAAACAGTAAAAATTCATAAATTCTCACATTATTCTTTATGTTCTTTCTTTTTAATGTTCATCGACATAAATTATTTTGACCTTCATCATACACTGAATTCTGGTAGCATTTATGTTTTGGCACATCAGAAATTTATTTTTTTTACATAGCCCTACTGAATGAAAGTGATCTTACATCACGAAATACCTATTTGCGGTTGATTAACTTTCATTTTAAGATATGAAAACCAGAGATGTAATCTACTTGTATCAAGAGTTTAGAGATTTATAGAAAGCTTTTCCTTGATTAGAATTTAGTTGCCTACATTTGGAGTCCAAGAAAAAAACGATATGGAATTATTGATTGTTTTTTTACGTTTTAGATCTTTAGGCTAGTTTTAATAAGTTTGCTGTTCAATATTGGTGCATCGTGTGGTTGATTCTCGGGTTGTTAGGTCGTGATTGGAGTTCGAAGGGTCTTGACATTTCGTCCATAACTAAAATCATTTTTAGAAGATTTTTTTCTGAAAATGCCCGCCGCAGTTGTACACGAAATGTCAAGAGTTTCCGAACACCGACTACGGCCTAATAACCCGAGAACCAACCACACGATGCACCATAACACTGTCCTTCGCATCTGTTCGCTGTTAATATTGTTTTCTACTATATACACTATATGGCTAATAGTATTCACACGCCTACTGTTGCGGAATCAAAGATCCATGAATGTATTAATAAGATGTCAGTACACCTTTAATTTCAATCACGGCTTACACTCGTCTTAAAAGACTTTCCACCAGATTTTCGTATATGTCCATAGGAATTGCCTCCTATTCTTCCATGAGAATTGCAGTGAGGTTAGCCATTAACGATGGGTAATTTGTACTGGCGCGTAATCTGCGTTCTAGTTCTTCTCAGCGGTATTCGATGGAACTGAGATTGAGACCGCTGTATGGAAAGAACAGTTATACTGTTGGTATAGGAAATGTCCTTCCCCGAACAGTTACCAGAGAATTGAAAGCACAAAGTTGTTAAGAATAACGTTCGTCCTTCCGAATATAGGAACTAAGGGACCTAGGTCGAAATCATAAAAAACAACCCCAAATCATAATGCCTCCACCACCAAATTTCACGGTTAATACAATGCACTCGGATAAAAAGCGTCCTCCTAGCATCTGCCAAACCCAAACGCGTCTATCGGATTGTCAGATCGTATAGCCAGATTTATCACTTTATAGAATTTGTTTCTATTGTTTTACAATTCAATGCCGGTGGGATTTGCATCACTATAAGTGACGTTTAATATTGACCACACTTATGTTGGACTTGTAAGCGGTTGCACGACCGTGACTTTTTTAAAATTGTCTGTTTAACGCACGTACATGACTGACATATGCTACTACCTGCATTTTTACCACGTTTTATGACGTTTCAGTCTTCTCCAGATGGGTGACTGAGTACTTTTGGCATTTTAGTGTACCTTGACAGAATTACTTGACTCATTAAGGTGCTTTGATATTTTATAATATTCTAGGTCTTGCTATCTTCATTTCAAATATAAACTTAGCTTATTTGTTCTTAGATAAAAAAAATACAATCATTTTACTCTTTTTATCTTTAACGTACACAGAATATTGTAAAGTAACTTTTTTTAGAATTTTCCAACTATTGTTTTTTTTTGAAGTATAACAAAATCTTATAGCAAAAAACACGACTAATACTTTTTGTCAAGCTATTTATGTTTCTTTTCTTATCAAAACTTGAAAGGTACAGTTGTTTGTTTTTTTTTGAGAAGGGGGCACTTACAGACACTGCAGCCTCAAGGGCTTATTGTGCCAACTAACATACACTCATTCTAGGACATTCAAACACACTCATGGGTTGACCGAGACTCGAACTCGCGCGCGCCGGCTGATGACATGTTTATACTGAGAATTATAAAAACATTTTTTTGTGTATATGTATAACCATTTTTTGTGACAACATAAAGATTCATACACAATATAATAGTCTTAGTCGAACACAATTAAAAAGATAATATTAAAAATATTTGTAGAAATGTGAACAGTTGATAGCGTTATTGATTTCGCTGGGTTCTTCGGATGATTTAAAAATTGTTTATCTTTTTAATCGTGTATTTCGTGACAGAAATGACGTGATTGTATGGGTGTATGGTTTTATGTAGCATTTTTCTCTATTTGTTGCTGTTCGTATATTTTCCCCTATTAAGATTCCAGTTAAACTTTTAATTTGATTTAAACATCTTTTGGGATCTTTTCTCGTACAACAAGCTTTTACAAATTGCCATTATTTCGCGTGGTACTATTGTCGAAATCTTTTAAGATACGACATTTAATCATTGTGAACAAACGGCTTTTTATGTTTAGTTCCTCTAATGTAGACGCATTTGTGCTCTAGTCTGTTTATGAAATACCCAGGAGTCTCCTCCAGTAGTACATCTCAAAGAAGTCAAATTTGTTTCTGTAATCTGCTTTTAACACTCAAATTTCTGCGCTCTATCGTGCTATTGCAAAAACTAATATTATAACTATTTTCTTCTTAATGGCTTTAGATATATTGGAATCTTTTTACATCTTATTCAGCTTAGTCACTGTCGTCTTGGCAACGTCAATTTTTTTTCGTATCTCGGTTGAGCAGTTGCTACTTCTGTTAACCTGCGAGTCCAAATACATAACGCTATTTACAATTTTTATATCTTTTATCTTGTATGTTGATTCTTTTGTTTATTATATCTATTATTATTAGTTTAGATTTTTGAGAGCTCAGTTTTAGTGCACAGTTGGAATCTTCGGTTTTAGCAGTTCAGTTATTTCTTTGCATTGTTCTAGAAGCTTGCAATTCAGTTATTTATATTCTTTCTTCGCATTCGTCACTGTTAGATAGATTTTGACTTAATTTTGATGTTTTTGCATTAGTTACACTTGATTTCCATCTATTTTGAGGTAGAATGCAATCAATTTGGTTCCTGTATTTGCCTCCCAGTGCTACTCATGTGTAATGTCGTCTACTGTGGTGATTAAATAAACTACTTAGAAGAGTAAAACTTTTTATCAATGCAGAAGTTTATTAGTTTTCTCTCCTGATACATTGCTATCGCCTAGTCCGAATTCTTTTACTACGTATCTTTATCGGTATTGCTAATTTTGGGATTTAAATCGCTTATAACGAATATAATCCCTTTGTTGGCTGTTTTTCGTATGATTGCTTCAAGTAGTTAGTAGAAATTCAAGATTTCATCTTCGTTGGTTTTGAATATGAGGGCACAGATTCGAATGGTTTTGAGTTTATTCTCGTTGTTAAAATTTTATCACTTATATTATAATCCAGCACTAATGGGTATACTTACTTTCGTAGTAAAGTAGACGTTGTCTCGCCGGTATGTTTCACTTAGACTTATTAAGTCTATGCCTTTAACTTCCTGTTCCATAATGTTGAGCTTTCCAGGATTCAGTTGAACGTTCTAAGTTGCAATTTTAATTTCTTTACGGAGGGATATTGTATAGGCTATTTATAGTGGCGATAAATTTGCTAATTTCAATGTCTATTTTATAACTTTTTGGTCTAAATTTTAAAAACATGTCGAGTGTAAACATTTTTTAAAATTCCTGGTACTTTTGCCATTTAATATAGGCTAATCAGTAAACTGAATCAAATATAACCAGACTAAAAAGTTAGTGAAGCATCGTAAAAATATATATAAACTTTCTTTTTATAGAATATCCTGACTTAAAACACATTTATAACGGATAGGATGATAATTTGAGATTCCGGGAAGGAATTTCAATGTAATCCAAAACAATTTCTCAATTTCTGGTCAAGTTTGAGTAGCTGTAGAAGGCTGGGCGGTATTGTGAAGCAAGAAAACATTTCGAATTGCTTGGGAATTTCTGTAGATTTTTCTGACTTCAGCAACGGGTAACTTGCGAACAATGTGAATAAAAAAAGAGTATTGTTCACTTGAATTTTCTAAAAATTTTGGACGGTTATTGACTAAATAAATGGTAGTGATACCCTATAAGAGAATTCTCTTTAGGTAGTCTTACTTGCAACGTTCAGAAACCGTGCTTATTTCACGACGTGTGAAAAGTTCTATAATATATTTAATTTACCTCGGTAAGTTATATACTTTTAACATACATTAGATTTGTAACTTTTTGCTTTATTTTCTCACATGCAGTATATCAGAAGAAAATTCTCAAATTTTTTGAGAATGTATCTGGGCCAGTTATACAAAAACGCCATATATTATCAGAAGATTTTTTTTAGAAACTCACATTAAACTATTGTTTGTATATTATTTATTTTTAATTGATTTTAATATGTACAAAACATCACCTTCTATCATAGAATGAAAGAAACAGCCAGTTTATTTTTAGAGTGACCCTCTATTTACACTTGTTCAATGTGTTTTTGTAATTTTTGGATTTTGTCAGCTTAAATTTATTTATTCTTTAGTTAATACATACCCAAAAAACCTACATGTATACATTGCTACTCATGAAAGTATGGATACCTTATTAAAATTCAGTTATACAGTGAATAACATTACTTTTCATAAAAAAGTTTGTTTAGTTTAACCCTTTAACCCTTAGACAGTATTGTTTTGAATGAAATCGCTTGTAGATTTTTTAAAACATTTTTTATTTCACAACAGTAGATTTACAACTAACCGAGTGGCTAACAAGCAAATGTGACCTTAGATGATACATTGGCATGAGCGGGGAGAAACCGCCCAATAGCGGGCTCCACATATACTTAATACTAATTAGTCCAAAATTTTACATCTATTTAATCGTTTAGTAATATTTATATTATCTAATAGATTAAACACTAACACATTTGGGTGAGAATTAATTCTGTTCAAGTTAGTTGTGTACCTGTTGATTTTGTCCTTGATCCATGGGATTTGAGGTCATTGTGGAGAGTTTGGTCTGAAACAAACCATTTTGCATTTGCTATAGTGCGGAGAGTTTTGTTTTGAAACCTTTGTAGTACTGCAATGTTTGAAGATTTCGCGCATACCTACAGTTGAATCCCGTAGGCCTACACTGGAATTATTACTGTTTTGCACACTAACACTTTGTTTGTTGTTGAGGTAGCTCTGAAGTACAGCTGATGCATGAATTGGGTTCACATATGTGGCAGTAACTACTTGTTCATGGTGAAGATCAGCTGTAAAGATCAATATAATGCGCTACCCTGGGGGACGCCAGCTTTAATTAGACTAGACAAGTTTTCTTCATATTTAATCTGATAGTACCTTTCACTTAGGTAGGATCTAATAAGGAGATAATATTGGTAGGGTAGTGTCTGTTCAATTTTATACAATAAATCAGGATGCCAGACTCTATCAAATGCTTGACTAACATCTCAGAATGCCCCAATACAGTATCTATCTTCTTAAAAGTCTTGTTCTATCACGTCAGCTACTCTATGTATCTGCTCTATAGTGGAATGTTGCTGTCTGAACTCGAATTGGTGTTGAAAACTTAGTTCTAGACCTATTATGGGTAACATTATTTTCAGTATTAATCTCTCCAAAATATTAGATAAGAGAGGTAACAAGATTTTTGGTCGATATGTTAAACCGTAATGAGTAGGTTTACCCGGCTCCAAAATAAAGATTATTTGGTCATTATTTCTATTGTATGGGAAAATACTGTAATCTTATTACAACGTTTTATATTTGAGTGAGAACCATTATAGCTTTGTTGGGCAGTTACTTTAGAACTTTGGCAGTTATGCAGTCATACATTGACGCTTTGACGTTGTTCAGATTCTTAATCACGTTTATTATTTCTGTAGGTGTAAAGTGGTGAATAGGCACGCTTGATTGAGAAGGAGTAGGTAGTTAAATATCTCACTTTCTTCTCTAGGTGTAGCAGTCATAAACATTTGTTGGGTCGAAAACTAGAATTTAATAAACTCAAGATTTTGAATTTTTTTTTCTGTTCCTATCCCTTGTTTTAGATGTTTGTTTATATTAAAAAAAAAGCTGTCCCGACTTCAGAGCACGCCAGTTTATCATCAGACCTTGTGTCGCTTACTTGGGTTACTTACAATGACTCATATTAAGCTTCTAAAAACTCGTTCGGACATTCTCTCTTTACATTGAGAAAGGATATCGGTGCGTAACGTCGCAAAAACATTAAGGGTTTTTGCTTCGGCGGTGACTTTTACATTACAACGCTACAAAGAGACAGAAAGTCTTAGGGATCACCATCGCCCTGGGCTATCATGAGTAACATCCGATGCAGAGAATCAGTTCATCAGACTAATAAGTAAGCGAAATAAAAGAGTAACTGCTGCGGAGTTTAACCAGGGACGGTAAAACAATATTAGTCAGCACAATCAGGAGGCTAATCGTCATAGTCACATTGCGACCAAAAAACCGTTGTTACTGCGCGGTAATAAGACCGAACGGCTTCAGTGGGCGCAGAAGCAACGTTTCTGAACAATTGATTAGTGGAAAAACATATTATAGACCGATGGATCCAAATTTGAAATTTGAATTTCCAGTTAGAAACGAAGAATCTTCGTGCGTCGGTCTAAGACTGAAAATATGATCCAGGATTGTATTGTTCCGACATCAAGTACGGATGTGGGTCTATTTTAGTGTGGGAGTACTTTTTGGTTTTTGGCTTGTGTAGGGGACTCAATGGCATTATGGGGAAGAACATTATAAAAATATTTTAATGAAAAACGATCTTAAACAAACTTCAAAGCTTTGTAAAGATAATTTAGCAAACCAAGAAGAACAAAAAATGCTCAAAATGATGACATAGCTACCACATAGTTCAAACCTCAACTCCATAGAGTTGCTATGGGATAAGCTGGACCGAACAATAAGAAAGGAGCACCGTACGTCCAAAAATCATCTTCGGAGTCTTCTTCAAGTATTCATGATGATTTTTGTTTGTTATTTACTTGTTGTATAATAATATATTATAAAACATAATAATATAATGTTTTCTTACATTAAAGTATATAAATTCATTTTTAATTAGTGTCCATACTTGCATGAGCGGTAGTGTATATTTAAAAATCACGACTTCTTAACTAATATTTAAAATTTGAATTTTGAAAATTTATTTATAAGTAGAGAAAGGCATTGCCTTGATAACTTATTTAAAATGTAGATTTACTTTAATGGGTTTAAAATTTTTTAATCGTTGCACCTGTGCTTTACTTGATTATTGAAAGTATAAAAATCCAACTACCTTAATTGGCGCAAACAGAAACTGTGTAAAAAAGGGTTACTTTATTGTTCGATTAGACAATTCACAGAAAATTTTGTTCTATAAGAAAAGTAGAGAAGCTTCACGTGACGCAGCCTGGAAATGTTATCCATGGAGAGACTTCTTGAACATTCTGTCGATTAATTTTCTCCAGTCGCCCCAATATCTGCTGCTAACGATAGCCCCCATCGCCGAAATTGGCTAAGCATGACTCGTTGCTTTCAGAAATCTTCGGCAAAATGTGTTTATGATGACGTCCCCGTTGTTTCCGGATTGCGCACCGCCGCGGCGACAAATGCCCTTTCCGATCGATTTCCCCGTTCGCAGCTAGAGAGTGTTCCGTTCGAAGGCGTCGGGCAGGTGCAAATCGAATTACGTGGAGCACCGCGGCGCTTATCGCGGCAATAAAGCCGGCTTTTTGACAAACAAGATAGGAGATGTTTGCATTGGCGCGGGCGCTTAATGAGGTTCTCGACATGATTGAGTGGACGCCCTGTATAGAGATCTTATTGCGAGCCCAGCTGTGACAACCCGCGCTGACTGACGCTTGAGCGATGGTCTCATTACTCGGTGGGAAACAGCAGTTGCGAGCCGACGACACCTACGCCTCTGAATCGCCGGCGCGTATTGTTTCAGCGCGTAATGGCCGCCGCTGAAAAAGGAAGAGACGGCGAGGCGGTGATTGCGCCGATAGGCGAAACCGCAGCCGGGATGAGTTCGCGGCGCTATACAAATTCGATAGCGCCGGGGTATACTTTGACATCATTACGCGTCGGTCACGTTTCGTATGGTAGCCGGTGTCGGTCACGATCTTCCAATGACAACCTGACGGATTGCCGAGCGCACGGCGATCTGAATTGCGGGACGCGACACGGTAGAAGCCATGTTAATTCTGCAATTACCTCGCCGACTATTACAGGAGAGGGTCACGTACAGCGCTTTCAGGCTACGCATACTCGCGGGTTCATCAAATTGCCTCATGAGCACAGCAAACTATTCCGACGTCCCGATCTGCCAATAGACGCCGATCAGGTATTCCGTCAAACATCTCCCAGATGACATGCTGGAATGCAACTGTACTTTTCAGTTATTTGGACCCGAAAGAACTACATAATTACTGCGATGGAGCTTAAGATTACAAGACGGCGGGTCACGAAATTTGGTGACTCATATGTATACATTTTTAGTATTATCATCTTTATCTTTTGCTCTCAAAACTGCGTAAAATGAGGATGGGCAGATTGGACCCCAAATCGAAATTTTGGGTACCCAGACGAAACCTATGTCAATTGAAAGCCCTCCTGAGCAATATTGTCTAAGGAACCAACCCGGTACGACCTCTCTGAACAAAGATATAGCCCTTAGAGCTTAGAAAAAATAGGCCATAGCGCCGGTACGGAGAGTTCTACAAACATGATTTCGCTGTCTAATGACAGGGGACGGTCTGCTTTAATAGGATTTATCACGATCACAACCTAAAACTAAATCTGGCCTTAGCTACTGGCCTTAGAACTTGACCTGACATAGTGGGACTACGAAGTGCCGCCCGATGACAAATGAGGATTTAAACAAGAACCTAAAACCTGGCGACACCAATTTATAAAGTAAAATATTCATCAGTATAAACATAAAAATAAGAAACAATATTTGCGAATCTTCTACCACCATACTATGTTACAACTTTTCCATTTAATAATGTTCTAAGTGATGCCAAATCAGGTCGCAGTGGTTGTAGACCCTCAATGTGATGTGAACAATTACTCATTTTCGCCAGGGCTTTTTATTCCACAGCGTTCTAACCTTTAGTCTCATCTTATATTCCAGCTGGAACTTTTTCCAGTCTTTTTACGCTGGGGGGGGGGGGGCAGTGTCCATAGGGTTTTGCACATCCTCTTTTAAGCACAAATTCAAAAAATTCTTACCGCATAATTATAATTACATGGTATATGACTAATAATAAAAAAAATGTTTGGTCATAGTATTTTATTGTTTTTTTAATATACATTTTATTGACAGCTCAACAAATATGATTTGTTATACATAATATGTATAATAAATATAAAGGAGTAAGTTAATTATTACATAACATAGGGGGACTACTTAATTGTCTCGATGGAATATAACATTAACAATTTCAGCCATCTTTATTATCAGTTAGTATAATGCAATAATGTAAGAATGTTTATTTGAAATAGTTCATAATAAACTACATCATTTTAAGCACTTGAGTTCGTTATAAACTTTTTAGCACTTATTTTTTTGTATTCATCGATGGCTAATTTCCGATGTAGCTGTAAATTGCAACAATACTAGGGAGCATTAATGACAGTCCGCAACACTTTGTTTTGGATTCTTTGTAATTTTGGTATATTGGTTTTTGATGTGTGACAACGGTGATGAATATAAGAGCAATTGTCGTAATAAGCTTTTATAGAGTAGGAGAGCATATTCAGTTTTTAATTCGGATTTGCGGTTTATCAGTGAGTACAGTTGTCTGAGCCTGGTATATCCTTGGATTAGTTTTTGGTTTATATGAAAGGTCCAGCTTAACTGGGCGTAAAGATTGGGTTATTTAAGTTTCCAGGGTATGACTTTATTATTAATGTGTATGTAGGTTGGATTATTGAGCTTGCGGAGTGTGAATATTGTGGCTTGACATTTTTCGGGATTTACATTAATATTCCATAGCTGGAACCATTTGGAAAGCTGGTTTATTGCTTGTTGTAATGCGAATACAGCATCATTCAACATTACTGCTTGAGTGAGGATGACCGTGTCATCTGCGAATATGGCTAATGTAGCGTTAATGTCAGGTAGATCGGATGTGTATATACAGAAAAGGATTGTGCCCAATATGCTACCCTGTGGAACGCCAGCGTTGATGTTTTTGGATTTGGAAAGAGTTGAGTTAACTCTTGACAGCAAAAGTTCTTCTGTTGTAACTTTTATAAAAATAGAAAACAAATACCTCACCCTTCTATTCACCTTTTTTTAAATTTATTTGTTTGAAAATATATAAGAAAATAAACATTTAAAAAATTTAAATTTTTGTTGATACTTTGTTCATTACCTTTCTAACATATGTAGACAATGCAGCTGAAATATTTTAAAGTGATGTTTAAATAATAAAAATCAGAACCAAATTGTACTATTGCATGTTGGCAGTATAAAGTATAGTTAGTTAGACTTTACAACACTCGCACACAATGAACGGGTGAATAGGAAACTCAGAGCCAGAAAACAAAAATAATCAAATGAACAAATCAGTCAAAAATAGACAAAAATAACGACACATTAGAAGGAACTAAAAGAAAAGGGGGAAGAGTACGTGTAGTACTGGATTCAAAACTTAAAAATAACATAACAAGTTTTGATCACCATACTTTATATACATTTTGCTATGAAAGACTGACACTGAAAAGGTCTCTTAAGACCAACATTTCCGGAAAACTCTTTATAGTCAATTTTTGATAAAGTCCGCTGTTGATAAAGTCCGTATTGCCATCATGGTTTCCAACATCCGAAACGGATCGGAACTTTAAGAAGAAGAAGTCAATTTTTATACATTACGGTAAGATTAATTAACACCCTTTTATACAGAGCACAACTGGGCAACCAAAGTTGGCTTGGAAGGGAAATATCAATTTTAAATAAAGAAGAAAACATCTCAAGTACAATAAAACAGCAATTATTAAGATGAAGAAGATTGAAGAAGCCATAAATGCGACAAGTACCAGAATCAACAATTATCAAATTCAAATAAACAGAAGAAGAATCGAGAACAACAATTTAACAAACAGGAAGTGGAAAAGCTCCTGGAGTGGATCAAATTGCTGTAAAATTTTTGAAAATAAACATCAGATTTACTTTATAAATTCTGTTTCCGCCAATTGTGAGAATCCCCAAGATTGGAAAGAGGTTACCGCTATTAAAATACCTAAAAAGATCAATAGCATAAATGTGATAACTGGAGAATTGGCCTATTTTGCATAACAGGTAAAATCTTTTACCGAATAATTCTGAACAGAGTAATTGATCAAACTACGAAAGAAACAATCTGATTTTAGAAAAAAATAGATCCTATATCAATAATATTATTAAATTAAAAATCATCGTTGAGCAATCAATGAAATTTAATACACCCTTGCATTTGCTTTTCATAGATTTTAAAAAACGTTCGACTCCATCAACAGAGATTATATATTGACAACATTAAAAATTAAAGTTAGACAACACGAATTCTACTAGCAGAATATTGCACAAGGGAGAGATATCTGCACCATTTACTACAAACACAGAGGTAACACAAGATTGCATACTTTCACCGATGTTTTTTCTAATTACAAAAATGAAATTATGAAGAATGTAACCAAAAGAAGCAGAGGTATACTAGGGGGTTTGAATAGCACACTAGAAGATTTTTAGTACGCCGATGATGTATGTTTACTAGTGACGGGGAGAAAACAATACAAGAAAAATTAGATCACCTCATAGTAGAAGTAAAGAAAATGGGAAAAAAATTAAATTTTTAAGTATAAATGAAATCGCAGGAGGAGAAATTATAGAAGAGGTAAACAGTTTTTCATATATACACAGTGTAATTACCAAGGAAGAGGTAATCTAAGAAGACATAGAAAAAAGAATACGCAAAGTCCGAAGAGTATTTGTCTGTTACATCTATGGCGTACAAGTACTGTAAAAACAGACAATGGCAAAACAAGTACTATTATATGGGTGCGAGTCCTGTTATTTAACAAATAAGACTCGAAACATCAGTGGACGATGTGTATGAAATGTTTTACAAATTTGGCGGACAACAGTAATTTCGAACGAAGAACTGTGGCGTAGAATGGGCAAAGAATATATCATCAATGATATTAAGAAAAGAATATATGGTTGGATAGGCCATACACCAATGGAATAATATTAATAAACCCCCACAAATAGCTCTAAAATAAAATCAACAAGGGCAAAGAAGAGTGGATAGACCCTGCATAACCTGGCAAAGATAATAATGTAAGAAAGTGGAAAAACAAAATCGCAGTTAAAACTTATTGTAGAGGATTGTAAACCATGAAAAGACTTTATTTTAACCCTTTGTCCCTCAAGGGAATAATGAGGTGGTTATAGTTATACATTTAAAAAGAATTTTAATACTGTATATCATAAAATTCATCAATTTGCAAGAATGGAATTAGTGAATGAAATTTGGGAAAGAAAATGAGTTAGTTGAAGTTGACATGAGCAAACATTTAGTCCCTATTGTTTCTTTGTTGGTTAGACGTTTTTAAACTTCTATGGGTATCTAGGCATAAAAATGCCTATAATATATTACAAATATATTGTTAAGCTTATTTTTATTCAACTCAAAAGATCATATAACATAAATACAAACGAGGTAATCTGAAAATATAAGACACTTTTTCATTTATTATTAGGTTTACCATAGCCTGACATATAGATAACTATCTAACTAACAAATACGGATTATTGACTTTTCAATAATTCTACTAAATCCAAAAACAATTTGTTTCTATTAGTTGTTAAAACGATGAAGCCGAGAGCATTTGCATCTAGAAAAAATAATTTAGAAGGAAATGAGGAATCCAGGATAATGTTAATAAACTTGATACAACAATCTTACAGGAGACCGTTTAGAGCTACTGTGAAAAATAGGGCCAAAGCCAATTTTACGTAGTTAAAAAAAATAAAACAAAATTAATTAAAAGGCTAAGCAACCTAATTAAGTGACTAGATGTTTACATACATTATATGAAAAAAAGTACATCTTATAAGACATTTAGCTTAACGGTAGTATATGCAGAAATTTGGTAAATAAATATTTATTAAAACTAAATTTTTGCTATATATGCAAGTAAAAAATATGCTTATATGAGGTAAAATATGCAAAGAGATTTCGAATATATGTATAATGGACTTAAAACGTAATTTCTAAACAAGCAAAATCAGTTGCATGTACTTACATAAACAAATTATATTTAACAAAAGCTTAAGTATAAGACATATATGTTATTATGTGTATAAATAAGTTCTCAGCATTTTTCTGTAAAATTAAAGTTTTATTTAAAAACAAACAAAAAAGCTTAAGTATCAAAGTATTCTCCGTTGGCATCGATGACCTTTTGCCATCTTTCGGGTAACTTGCGAATTCCTTGGTGATAGAAGCTCACCGGCTTCGAGACGATAAAGTTATCGATGCATTTTCGGACTTCTTCTGTTATGAAGTGCGTATCAGCCAAGTGATGCTGTAACGACCGGAATAAATGATAATCGGAAGGGGCCATGTCTGGGCTATACGCCGCATGTGGGAGAAGTTCCCACCCTAACGCGAAGATGTGTTCTTGCGTCGCCTTCGCAACATATGGTTGGGCATTATCATGGAGCAGGATGTTTCACCTGGTTTCAAGAGTTCATAGTACAGCACACCTTTCCAATCCCACCAAATACAAAGCAAATTCTTTTAGGCGTGGATATTGGGCTGTGGAGTCGATGTTGAAGGTTTGCCAGGGTCTACCCATGATTTTTTGCGCTTGGGATTGTCGTACAAGATCCATTTTCATCGCCCGCAATAATTTTATGCGGAAAATCCTTTTTTCGGTTCCTTGAAAGCAAATGGAGTGCGGTGTCACGCCGTCGATTTTTGTTGTCTTCGGACAGATTATGCGAAACCCATTTGCCTTCCTTTTGTATCTTACCCATTGCAAACGTATGGAAATGGCTGGCTTAGTGACGCCAAGCTGTTCTGCAAGCTCTTTTTCAGTTTGCGCATTGTTTTGATCCAGCAATGTCTGCAGCTCATCCGTGTCAAATGTTTGAGGGCGTCCAGCGCGTGGTTGATCTTCAAGACTAAACTCTCCTTCGCGAAATCTTTGGTACCACTTTTTGCATGTTGCATGACTTACAGCATTCTCACCATATGCAGCACAAATCATTTCGGTGGCTTCAGCAGCGTTTTTCTTAAGATTAAACGCAAAATGGATAGAAAATAGAATATGCTCTTTTGTGATTGCCATCGTGAACATGCTGATTATTGAGGTTATGTGCATCAAACGGCAAATCGCATGATGTTTCGAAAGACCAAATGTCATTGCTTTAAAACCGCAAAAGGGCGGACTAATACGTTACATGTAAACAGTGATTTGCATGCTGTGAAATCTAAAGCTGAGAACTTATTTATACACCTATATAATTCAACAAATTTGAGAAATTTCAATTTATTTTAAAAATATTGCTAATTTGGTAATTTAAAAATGCAAATAAGCTGCAAGTACTTTTTTAAAAAATGGTTAATGATTATTTAAAAGTTATTAGATAAAAATTACATAAAATATGCAGAATATGCGTGAACGAATAAAAAATTTTATATCAACTATTATATTATCCAGTTAATCTACTGATATAAACTGAACATATGCAAAATATTCATATTTGCTATTTAACTAAATCTATTAAGTAGTAATATATGCATTCTGCGTATATGTATTTATTAATTTTAAAAAATGATATACGCCTTTATGACTACGAAAAATTATAAATACTAATTAGTAATAACGTTATTAAATTTAATACACTCTATGCTAACTTAGATAATAACAAATTAGAGGATCTGCTTAAAAAATATTCCCGCGTGAATGCAAATTCCCTTTTACCGAACAAGAAAATATTGAGTGGCGCTAAAAATATCATCCGCCAAAAGCTTTCAGAAAGGCCTTAGCATTTGAAACAAATTTTACTTGTTTCAACAGTTTTCCAAGATCAATGGAGCGGGCGTTGATAAACTGGGGGGACGGCAGAAGTTTTCTTACGTGCAGTCGCAACATTCCGAAATTTGCATAAAGCCTTTGTTGTTTTGGGATGCAAATTCTCCATTCTTTCCTTTCCGAAGCGATTTCGAAAATCGGCCGACGTGGGCCGCAGTCAAACTTTCCGGGCCCACGTAAATTTAAATCAGGCGGAGGCGTGCGTCGAAATAATATTAATATTAGTGGAAGTAGTCACCTCTAGAGCAAACAGCGCGGCTAACAGCTACAAAGCAAGCACGAATACTTGAAGCATGTGTATTATCCTCGGGCACTAAAAATATGTGTTAACTTAATGGGACAGAGTTAGGCACGTGTCAACGACAGGCATTAGCGACATTGGCTCGCGTTCGAATGTGTAAACAAACTAAGCGAGTGACGCCGAAGACGCCTCATGTAAACATCGCCTTTTCTAAACAGTTTTGTTTAAACTGCACGCTACGATCCAATATTTGTGCTACTTACTTATAATTAGGGACGGGCCGTCCTAGAAATATCGACTTTAATTCCAAAGTGTCTCCTATTCTTTTACCAATTTTCAGGTATCAATATTGGATTATCAAAGAGAATTTTATCGAGTACAAAATACACCAACTAAACAAGATTAATAGTTTTCGAATAATGAGAGATCAATAGTAGGTACGAGTCATATAGAACTGATATTCAATAAATTCTAGTTCAAATCTCGGTAAGGACGAAATATTTTCGTAAGCCTAAAAACAATAATAAGTATATATTTGAAATTGCATTATCGAGAATAAAAACGTCTTAAGGGGGATATAAATACTATTACATCAAATCAATAATTTAAGATAGAATTGATGAACAACGATCAACGAAGCGTAATATTATATTAATATTTTTATACTCTCTGTATAACTATATAGCTGTTTGTAGGTACAAACAAGAGCCGCCGCTGTAGCTCAGTTATCAAGAGTAGTAATCCGTTGTTCAGGGAACAGGCACGCGGGCGAGTCTCGCTGAAAATTCATGGGTATATGTGAAGTCGTAGCATGTAAGGTTGCATGGTCACCAACAGTCACTTGAGGCTGCAATGTGAGTAAGTCCTCCCTCCCCAAAAAAGGTACAAACATCATTATATTTAAAAAAAAATCTAAAAAGTGGAGAAAATTGGGAAGGAATTAAATGTGCCTTAAAAAGAGTGTTCTAAGGTAGAACTTTGTCTCTAAACAGTAATATAACATGTATATTTTTTCTGAGGTCGTTGGAAAATGGTTTAGAATTCACTCTGCAAATGCAATAACTATTGGACTATTACCTTTCAGACTTACTGTATATATAAAATTTTAAATTGAATAACTTAAATGGGCAAGTGGCACCCAAGAAGAAGAAGAATACAGTTTTGCATTTAATAGTAGCAGATTTGAAATTTATACCCAAAAATATTTACAAATACGCTAACGACGTGTCGATTAGAGGTGAGAAATCAATAATCAATTCTTTTATAGCGGATTCAAGAAAATCGAGGGAAATAAAAAACGCGAGCGTAACTGGAAATTAGAAATGATCGCTTTATACAAGAGTAAGAAGGAATAAAAAAGAAAAATAGTTAAAGAAAAATTGAAAAGGTACAAACTGAATACAGACTATACTAACTAAAGGTGCAAAAAGTCTTAAATGGAAATAGAAAGTACAGTAACGTACATAAAAAATAAAGACATTAAACGGAGTGTATTAGAAACACCTAAGGATAATGAAAACCGGGAATACGAATACAAAGAAAACGTCATGGTGCACTTCTGAACTACAATAATAATTAAAAACAAGAGAAAAAATGGAAAAACTACATAACAAAAGAAAAGACTATAACTATTTCAAATTCTCCAGTCGCTTACCTTGGTAATGTAACAAGATGCTTCTCCATCATCTCCAACCTACATAGAGAAAAACTTTAATTATATTTGAAGTTGAAGATTATTATAAGGAGTCACGGTTTCCAACCTTACTCTAGTTATATACTTATGGTTAGTAAAAGTAAACTGACTCATAGATAAGTCGGTAGCTCTCGATTGAAGAAATGTCATTTTAAAGAAGATTCCTAGAGATACAAAAGTGTCCTAGAATGGGGTAACATAAATAAATCTATGTAAAATGCATTTATTTCATTGCAAAAGAAAAAAGAGATTTTTTTATTACCACTGTTTTCTATTTTTTATGCCGCTGAGAGTAGCTTGGTGTGCAGAAGTATCAAGAATTGCAACTTTTTTGGGATAGCATATTACCCCGCCATTTCCTTTCAGCTCCGTTAACTGTTAAACAAATATAAGTTAAGTTAATTATGTACTAATATTTTGAATGCAATTCCTCTAATTTAATTACATGTTATATAATTAGCAATGTGCAAACTCATTACGTATCAACGCATGATTACCTTTTAAAAAATGAAAAAGATTCACAAATGAAAATATTTGGCCCACTTTGTAATATTGGATAATTTCAAATATTCATGTCCGATCTAGAACTACAAAAACCATAAGCGATTATATTTTCAAAAATGCCTCTTAACGTCTAACAAGTTTGCTCATTTGTTTTCGTGGAACTTGTATGATTTTTTAAATCAAAGTTAGTTTTTGACAATCTTCACAGAACCAAATTTTTGGTCATTCAAATTTTGGTGAAAAAACCAAAACAGATAAGAGAATAAATAAAAATTTGAAAGAATAAAGCCTAAATTTCTCTTTTTAACTCCTTTGCACAAAAATAATTAACTTATAATCCCACCGAAGAGACAGTATCTCCTTTACTGGATGTAAGCCAGTTTTTGTTACGAATTCTGTACTTGTATTCGCTTGTTCTAACTTCTTTTTTGTTGTACGTTGTTGTACAAACTTTTTTTTTGGCGTTCAACTTACTTTAGATAATCAAAAAATGCGGTATCCATATGTTAAGTTTAAAAATAAATTAAAGTTTCTTTAAACGACAGAATTCAGATGCAATTTCTGGATCATTTTCTACTAAAGCACACACGATGTCATCATCAATATCGGAAGACCGTCCAGGCTGGGGAAGATTGTCTAGATTAAAATCATCATTTCAGAATCTCCCAAACCGCTTTTTCACTAGTTTCAGAGCAGATCCATGGTCAAAATAAAGGCTCTGGATATTTTTTATTACGATTCTAACACTCATTTCTTTCTAATACTCATATAACATTCACGGGTGTAAATATAACTTTTCCCTCTTCATTTTTAAAAATTATTTTAGCGTATAAATTAATTTATTAGCAATACCATCTGATACAGTACCGAAGATTATGTTCTGACCAATTCTTGGGTATACAGTATGGTTATAAAAAAGACATCAACATTTCCGTCACCGAATATTTACAATCATCTGATATATGAAAATTTCTGCCAAATTTTTAAATTTGAAAAATTAGATTTAAATTTCAATTTGTCGGATTCACTTACTTTAATGGACCTCAACTCTGATTATTTATTGAAAATGTAAATACCGCATCATTTTTTTTTGAAGTGAAGAGTTCCTTTTCATCAATAGAATAAAATTCTTTTTTAAGAATAATCTTTACAGTGTTCACTTTGTTGTTTTATTTCTCAAGTCTTAAAGATTTTGATTATTGTATTTATTTGATATTTATATGATAATGTCTAAAGTTAATATTATAATTTAAATGAAAAACTGAAAATCAATAAAGAACAACTTATGTCTTGGTTGTCACATTTTCTCATATTTCTAATTAAAAAGCAACTGCTGCATTAGCACTTATGCTTTTAAATGGCCTGTTGGGCATACGCATACTTTATTATCTACCTTCATAGGATACGTCAGTCTAAAAAAGATGCGACTCTTCCCCGATGAAGTCTTAAGAATAAATTTTGCGCGCGAGACACAGAAGACTGAAAATTCACAATAAACTTAATTAGAGCCCCGCATTTTCAAGTGTCAGATACAGTTAATTAGAAAGACAAGGATTCGACTGCACGAAAAGTCATGGCAAGCTCTCGGGAACGAACACGAGCCGAACGCGCGATAACGCCGATTTTTTGCAGGCACCCGCTACACTTTCAGCGCGCTTAATTAAGCGCGCTTTTAGTCATACAAAATTTGAAAGTAGGAATCTAAGAACGCCGTGCTGATAATTGATGCCTTACGGTTGTGTCCGCCTTCGAAGCCTTTGTCTGGGAAGCCGAGCGAGGCTATTGCTAAATTGCATGGCAAAACAATTACGAAAATTAACGTTATTTCCTTAAACAATGCTGATCGATAATTACTTGTTAATTCTGCAATAGATAATTAAGGAATTAAGTTGCATTTTCAATTAAGCTTTGTTTGCTTAGTTTTTAAAAAAGCATATAGCGTTCACTAGTTAAATTTTTGACAACACATTGTCCATATTTGGTATTTGTGTTGTACAAAATATGTTGAAATTGTAGGGAATTTTAGGGCAAAAAAATATGAGTTTGCAGAAACAACGTGTAAACGACGAACAATAGTTTCAGTTATGCACTAGCAAATCTGGTAAAAAAGTTGATATGGAAAATTACGAAATGAATATGGTAGGGGTTGCCACCAATGTATGCATTTTGTAGAATCATAGGAATGTTTTTATTCTCTCTAGTTACGTGACATTCACTTTTTTTCACTCATTGTGCCTCACGGTGTTAGGGATTTAAGCCATTGTTTATTTTCTTTATATCCTTTACAAATGTCAGTAATTGTGCTAAGATCTGCTCTCTTTCTCTCCATCTGCCTCTTAGATGCTAATTTGTCACTTCTGTCTAGGTCTTTTTCTAGCCCTTTTTGCTTTACGTATTATTTCATATATCTTTTTTTGGGTATAGTTTATTCGTTATTTTGACCATTGCAGTTGTTTTACTTTCATATTTTTTACTAAAACTATGAGTTCTAATTATTTTCGTATACTTCTATTTCTCAGTCTATACTATATATATTTAATCAGCGCATAAGTAATTGTTATGCTTTTATAACTCTTCAGTAGATGACGATATTGACCTGTTTGTACGATGCAGCGAATTTTTTCTTCTAATTTTTCTCTGCCTTGGTTGTTCTAATTTTGGGCATAAGTCTTCTTTAAATTCATTTACTATCAAAATTTTACTGTAATGTTCGTCGTCATCTGTTTATTTTTTATTTTTTTATACTTCTTTTCAAAAACCAAAATCATTAGGAATACCTTCTCAATAATTTATTTTTTATTTTAGAGTTTGTATTCTTTGGGATGTCTCACCAAAGATATAACTCTTGATAAATAGACCGTTATATTAAGTGAACTTGTTTAAAATTTCAGAAAATAAAACAGCGCCTACAAATAAATTAGCAATGAAAGGTAAAATAAAAAATTAGAATGATTTCATCAGATTGTTTAAATGTTCTTCAGAATAACAGATTATATATATATTTTTTATTTTCAAAATTGCTACTCTTCTTTTTATGAGAGGTTTCTTTTAATTTTCCTATCTTCTGACTTAACTCTATACATCCTTTTAACGCGGTCTCTTTTTTGATCTATGGATTGTAATACAATTTTTTAATTTTTATACGTCTTAGTTGTTCATTGTCCCGAATTTCTTTATCGATGCCAGTTTGCCAGTTTATTTGGGCAGTTTTTCAATATGTCGAAATAAATCATTCCCATACGGTGAGATCTTCAAAGAAAGTGCTCCGTACACCTTTTTCAAAAAAGCGCAAAAGACATTTTTTTAGATGAGTTTTACATATGGTATTTGAATATGCGAGGATTTCCAGTACCCAGTCGTGCATATTATGTCGATTTACCTTTCTAGATAGATAAAAAGTTGATTCGTGGTCAATTTAAAAAATCGTTTGAATTTCAATGCAGCAATTCAGACTCATAACTGATGTACTAATATAGTTGACCTTTGGGAGGCTTAAACTTTAGTTTCTTACAGAAACTTTTCCATGGTGAAACGATAATCTCTAAACTTGTACGTGTGGTGGACTTGCGGCGAGTGCACTGGTAAGGTTTTTTGATACGATTCACGATTCACAGTTTTTTGGCTCTGGACGGTTTTTATCTGGAAATTTAATATATTACTTCTTGATACTATTGAAAACAGGTATTACATTTCATCATTCTGCTTGAAGACGTTGTTCGGCAGTTCTAACGGATGAAGTTGTTGCATATTTCAAAACACCAAACGATTGCTTACGTTTAATAAACGCCATATTTGCAAATGCTGCTTCCTATTGGAAAACTTTAAAAATACTTGAAGTGTTTTCCTTTCTATTTTCTATTCGTATAAGAATTATAATAACTTACTGTATAGGATATTTGTTGGGAGTTTTTGATTTGTTTTATTTATCTTCTAATCTTGCTGGTTTCAAATTATAATTTTGATGTATTCTGTTTGCTATATCTGATGGCAAAGTTTTTTTTAACGTAAGATCTTATTATTATAGTTTTTAAGTTGTCGTTTTAGTAGCTCAATTTATTTTAATACCTTTCTGTGCACGTTGGGATTTGTTTTACAAACTTCAGTATTTCTTAATTAAATTTTTTTTTATTTTCTTAGTTTTGGTTTTAATTCTACTTGGTACACCTTTAACATTATGTGATTCTAACTAATTGTTATACTTTTCCTTTAATATTCAAAAAATTTTCATCCAGCATTCGAAACACCAAACGACTGCTCATGTTCATTAAACGCCATATTTGGAACTAATGCTCACTAATGGCAAACTACGGCTTTCTTTAAAAGATACTTAAAAAGTTATTTTCTCTGTTGGTATAAAAATTATCATGATTTATTGCATTGTAAATCTTTTGTCAAAACTATAATTAAAACTTTCAAAATGGTTGACTAACTTTAAGCAAAAACACTAAATAATCAATAAAGTTGAAAAATTTAAGATTACTCTAGAAATTTTAAAGTTTTCTTAATGCTCAAAAGAGTTAAATTATGTCATTCTATTAGTTGCGTGAGAAAGTTTGTGTCTGATTTCTGTAAGTAGTGCAAGTATTTGTTTTATTGTCAAGCAGTATACAAATGGGTGGTAGCATAATATATCATTGACGTTGCAATACGTCGATTTGTGCGATAGAAATTTTTTAAAAATGGTTTTTTGGAGAGAAGTAAGTCTTGAAGCCGCATTAAGAGTCATTCATAACATTTATTTGTATCGTACTTCTACTCTCAAATAGTGAAAAAGTGATATGATAGTTGGTAATTTTAAGCTGGGTAATAGATTCCGTCCTGTATGGCATTGATATTATATATGTTTTGTGGAAAATAATACACGAACTACAACTGAAGAGATTGCTGAGCGTTTGAATTTTGACAATATCAATAATCAATTAATTATGTTCAATTTTTGCAATCATCGGATATAAAAAACAGTTTTGTGAATATTCAATTTAATTATAATTTGCAGAATTTTTTAAAACTTACTATTCTAAAATAAACAGAGTAATTAGAAGTACACTATCGTTAATTATAGATTTTAACTTAAGTTCAGTGCCGCATAATTACGTAAGTGTGTAACCGACAAATCGCACAATTTTCTTGACATTTCATAAACTTAATTATCACACCTTCGTGCACTATAACCCGCGCAGCTATTTTTAATTACACTATGGGTAAATTATAGGAAACCAGCAAGTCAGGCGCGAACAATGTTAGAAACGTCAATGCTCCCTTTAACACTGTAAATATTAATTCAAGCAACAGCGTATATTTGTTTTTTGCCCAGAGCGATGTCGTGAGCCTCGGAATATCCGCCAGATCCGGAAAGTTTATTTATTTGTCCAAGTATAGAACACCGGCAGTTTACAATAACCGCGCGACAAATTACATGGTAGGTAACCTCGATTTTTGAGCGAAGCTGTTCTAAATTTACCGGTAGCTCTTCGGGAGGGCGTAGGCCAGGAAACTCGCGAAAATGTGCGAGATGATAAAGAAGTACGACCTGCTTTAAGAGCGAACTTACATTTTCGAGCACTCTATCCTTTCAGGGCGCTGCTTGGGGTATCGCGTTTTAATAGGACTTCCGCTCCTGTGCTTCCACAAGTTGAAAAAGTTACAGCTGATTGATAATTAATAATACAAAAATTAAATGATTGCATTTCCAATGGCATTTGCCCGCAAAATATTTTTAATGTAATTAATTTGTGTGAAGAATTACCAAATCCGTAATAACAGTAAGTTTTTTTACCACAAAGAAAAAATCGAATTACAGTATGGTTAGAATATCTTGTTAACCCATTTATAGTGTACAACAAAAAATACGCTTCTAAACGTACAGGTACCTAACAGGGAGATGAGCAGAGATTATTGCCGGATCGGAAGAAACGGTTATTGCCACGTTAAAGAGGGGATTTTTTCATGCGAATGATGGTTTTGAAAGTAATTCAAGAATCTTCAAGGAATCAGTAGGAGGAAGGAACAACACTTGACCATGCAAGAAAAAAAGGAAAATAAAATTGCACTAGATAGGAATCGAACCCTCGACCACCGGATTACAAGCACGACGCCTAACCGGCTGAGCCATTCGCTTACTTGTGCAAACGTCAGTGGAGCATGCATAGAACATTTAGCATGAGGAGAAATCAAGAATAGAATACGGGTCGACTTTCCTGTGCATTCCTTACACTTATTTTAAGCTACCGTAGCTCCGAGGGGTTCGGAGCTCGGCAGCTAATTCTTTGAGGGATATACATGAAAAAATCCCCTCTTTAACGTGGCAATAACCGTTTCTTCCGATCCGGCAATAATCTCTGGTCATCTCCCTATAAGAACACCAACCAAGCATCGAGTGATGCTAGCAATTAGTTTCCATCACTATCTTTATCACGCATGTGTCAACCATGCACAAGATTTGAGAAAATAATTTTGTATACATTCACCAAAACTATTCAACAGCAGCTAAAACAAAAATTATTTTCTTCTCTTGATAAGTCTTCTACTTAAGATAAGAATGAAAAAGGTTCTGTTGAAGTTATAGGTATTTTGTCAAAATTATAATCTAAAGAATCCAAATTCTTTCCAATTTGTCTTATCACTTTCTTGAAAAATCTAGTGAAAATATTCATGTTGCCTTAATACAAAAATATTTGGGTCTACATTTATCACCCTAAAACTATCGGCCATCTGTGAAAATTTTCTTTACCACATTCTTCAAGTAAAATCTTGATATTCTCGTGCATTTTTGCAATGGGTCATCTGGATTTTATCCGTGATCACTATTTATGTTTTGTAAACACTACACTGTCTGCTATACTGACTGCTTTTAGTATTGGTCCCAGGAAAATCCTCTAGTGTCTGTTAATGCATGTGTATGCACCACTGTAAAACCATTTGTAACTGTTTTAATTATAAACAAAAATTATTTCTTTAAATGTTTTCCGTTTGTAATTTTCACATTTTTATATAAAAACTTTAGACCTAATAGTTCATAATACACTATAATAGTTACTAATTTTTTTTAAATTCTAAAAATGTACACGCGTGTTAATTCTTGACCCCTAAGTTTAATCGCTGATGGTGTCTATTAAAACTCATATATCGTGCCCGCCGTTTAGTTATAATGAAACGCCATCTCTCAGCATTACAATGCACTTCTAGAGGTGCTTCTTTTATTAACACAACCTAAAAATAAAAAAGCAATATCGTGTGACCAATAATATTTGTAACACTGTCTTTTTTAAATTTCAAATAAGGAAATGCCAGTGATGCTTAAAAATGAATTATACGGCTTTAAGAGAAGATCATGTTCCCTGTGGTACCTACAAGTGCTCCTAATGATTTAAAAGTTGGAAATTTTCAATGAATGATGTCAAACATCTTGAATAACCATAGAAATACAATTTGCACACAGTTACAGCTCACAAGGGAACTCGGAATAACGTGCCAAGCCATTTTTAAGCTTCTATCCAAGCTGAAGAGGATTTACAAGGAATAATATTAGGTTCCTCACGAACTCATATATGGGAATAAGAGCATACGCTGTGATATTATTATGCTTTTGTTCTTAAAACTAAGGAAACAGATTTTTGATCACACCCAACGTATTCGCCCTTTCAAATTATCAACTCTTCAGTTCCCTACAATATTACCTACTTGGTGTCCGCTTTACTTTTGTCAAAGATGACGAAAAAAGTTTCGTTGAGCTTCAAATGATCGTTTTCTTTCAAAGTTCAATTTGGCAGTTCTTCAAAAGAGAGATAGAAAGCAGGACAGATTATTTGAAAGATTAGATAAGTAGTAGAATTTTAATACTCATCTTTGCAATTAAATAACGCTTATAAAGCTTTTCCGTAGAAAGGCTTTCAGTATGGTTGAACCACCCTAAAAGTGTCTTCTTTACTTTGTCATGAGTGTTGAAACATTGACAACCCAGGGATTCTTTTAGGAAGGTGGAAATCGTGATCAAAAAATTGTTTAATGATGCAATTAAATATCATAGTTGCCGAGTTTGGAAGTTATATTACTTAGCAATTTCCAAAAGTAAGCACATGGTATAGAGTGACATATGACTGTGTGTAGGAATTGGTCTATTTTATTAAAATTGATACATTAATTAATATGCACATAAAATACATTGATTTCTTTGTAAATATATCTGGATAATTTTATTACTATTAAATGCTTAAGATACTGCAAGAGGAATGTTAAAAATGATTTAATTGAATATATACCACAATGAAAAGTCACCGAAAATTCTTTCTGCACTCGCTAAAGTGCATTCATTTACAGGAGACTTATTTTTATGGCGTTTGCCTTTGTTTGTCTAGATTTAAAAACTTATGTTGTTAATAGGTCACTTAAATATTTTTCATACAGAACATGCAAAACTTTTAAATATCCTTTATACATTAATAAAATGCTATATATCATCATACCTTACATACCGACCTTAAAATTCAATATGTCAGTGTAGTCATAAACCAAAGAAGTAACAAATACCACAACTTGGAAACCCATCCTAATCCACTACTAGAGCCGTTACTGCACCCCACACTCTACAAAAGACTAAACTAACCATTGGCCAATAGATCTTCGATTAAGTTAAAGTAACATCGTTGGATGGACCCCTCTCCACGCAACGTGTAAGAAGCTGGGTTTATCTTGTACATAGTGACCACATTAGCGTATGGAGTGTATTTCATTTTGATTGCTAATAAATTTTAAATTAAAAAATTACGTAAAATAATTTATAGTTTTCGGATGATCCTTTTATAAAAGTTGTCTGTACCTTTTACTGACCTATTTTTTCTAAAATTCTATACCCATTTTATCACAGTTATTAACAATTATTAAAATGGTGTGCAATACCGACTTCTCAGATATCTAAAGAAAACCTTTTTTCTATGGGATACATAAGCTTATGGATCTTAAGAGAATTCTCCTGGAATTTTCCAAGATCTTTATATTACCATAAAGTAATCGTATTTCGTATCGTTTTCTTATTTTATTCACAGCTGCCAAGAGCAGAAACGTTACAATACGTTTTCTATAAATCCCCTTTAGCGACTGTACTTAGAATATTCAGTCTTTTTTCGACAATGTAACTAAAGCTTGCAGATAATGGCTTCGTATTAATTTATTGACATATTTTATTCTTTTCTCCAAACTAAACTTATAAACACAGATGTGTTATATATATATATTATTATTATTATAATCGTTACCCTTATACCTTTCGGTGTCGGGTTTACATTCTTATTTATTCATATTACATTATATATCTATAATTACATTTTATTTTTATTTTTATTTTTCTTCTATAAATTTCTTCCAATCTTTTCTATTTCTTGCTACCCTTTTTGCCTCTTCGCATGATTTTCCTCTTTTTTGTAGTATTTCTTCTATCACTTGGTTCCATTGTTTCCTTGGTCTTCCCCTTTTCCTTTTTGTCTGTGTCTTGGCCTCGTATACTGCCTTTACTTGTCTTTTGTTATTCATTCGCTGTATATGTCCCCACCAACTGAGTTGCTTTTGTTCTATAAATTGTATGATTGGTTTCACCTCTAATTATTTTCTTATTTCTGTGTTTCTAATCCTGTCCTTTCTGGTTACTCCTAGTATTCGTCTAAGGTATTTCATTTCTGTAGCTTGGATTTGGTTTTTTTGTCTGTTTGAGAGTATCCACGATTCACTTCCGTAGGTTAGTACTGGTCTGTATATTGTATTAAAGACTTTTATCTTGGTTTTATTACTTATTTCTTTCTTGTTTATGAATTTTTTGTTCATTGCATAGTACAGTTTTATTGTTTTATTTATTCTCTCGTTTATTTCTGCAACTTGTTTCCCTGTTTTGTCTAATGTTATTCCCAAATACTTATATTCCTTTACTTGTTCTATTTTGATGTCTTCTATTCTGATATTTGTTCTAATATCCTGTTCTCCAATTACCACTATCTTAGTTTTATCTATGTTTATTTTCATGCCCTCTGTTTCTAGTACTTCTTTCCATGTATTTATATTTTCTTGTAAAGTTTTTCCTGTCCTGCTATTAACACCACGTCGTCTGCGAAAACTCCTCGGCTATTTCTACTCTTTCTAAATTTCTATGTCCTACAAACAACTTCTTTATGTTTTGTTCAGTTTTTCTGATGATATTGTCCATGTGTATATTAAATAAGGTTGGGCTTAGTCCTCCTCCCTGTCTTAATCCCTTCTCTGTCTTGAACCCTTCTGATTTCCTATTGTTACTTATTATGTAATTTGTGTTGGTTTCATATAGGTCTTCGATCACTCGTATAATTTTGTTATTTATTCCTTTTTCTTTCAGTCCTTTCCATACTTTATCTCCAGGAACTGTGTCAAATGCCTTCTGCAGATCTATAAAGGCTACGTAAAGATTTTTGTTTTGTGGTTGTCTTTTCTCTATTAGTTGTTTAATTGTGAAGATGTGGTCTTGCGCACTTCTCCCTGGTCTAAATCCACTTTGCGGTTCTGCTAGTTGGGGTTCTATTATTATTTTTAATCTGTTATTGATTATTTGTTCATATATTTTTATAATAATGTTCAGTAGCGTTATTCCTCTATAGTTACAGCACTGTTTTCTGTCTCCCTTCTTGTGTATTGGCATTATTAGTGCCACTCCCCATTCTTCTGGAATTTTTTCGCTTTGCCATGCTTTGTTTAATATTTCTAGTAGTAATTCCATCCCTGTCTCTCCCAAGTGTTTAATCATTTCTGCTGTAACTTTATCATCTCCCGGTGCTTTTCCATTTTTTAGTTTTCTTACTACATTCCTCAGCTAGTCCATTTTTATTTTTTCAATTTCCTCTTCTTCTATGTGGTTTGTTTTCCCCGTTTCATTTGTAATAATTCTTGTTGTACGTGTCTGTTGTCCTAGTAACTCCTGAAAGTATTCTCTCCATCCTTCCATTATTTCTGTGTCATTTGTTATTGTTTCTTGGTTTTTGTTCTTTATGTATATCTCTTTTCTCTGCTTTTCTATTCTAAAGGATTTTATGATTTTGTAAAATAATTTCTGGTTACCTGTGCTATCTTTTTCCATTTTGTTTCCAAAATCTGTCCATAATTTTTCTTTTGCTGTTGCTACTAATTCCTTTATTTTTTTCCTTTGATTTTTATATAATTCGTATTGTTCTGTTGTTTTGCTTGTTAAGTATTTTTTCCATTCTTTCTTCTTCTTCATGGTTTCTTCTTTTATCTCATTTGTCCACCAGGCTGTTTGTTTTTTCCCGTTTTCCATCCTATAAGTTCCACATACCTCTTTCACTGTATTAATTAGGATTTCTTTAAATAGCTTCCATCCTTTTTGTGCATCTGCCTGTTTTATTACGTCCATTTTGTTCTTTAGTTTGTTTTCTGTTTTCTGTTGATATATTTTTGCAGTTTCTTTATTTCTAAGTTTATATGTTTTTATTGCTGTATGGCTTCGTTTTATTGTTTTTAATGTTTTTTCTATTTCCGTGTCATTTTGTTTTATTTTTCCTATAAGCAAGTAGTGGTCGCTATAGATTTCTGCACTTCTTTTCACTCTTACATCTAATATATTTTTCTTCTCTTCTTTTTGTACTAATATATAATCTATGATTGATTTCTCCCTCTATTTATTTGTACTCTAGTGAACTTGTGTATTTCCTTGTGTTGATAGAATGTGTTGGTTATAATTATGTTTTGCAATTGACAGAAATCCAAAAGTCTTTTCCCGTTATTGTTTCGCACTTCCTCTCCATATTGTCCTATTATTTCTTTATATTCTTCATCTTTCTTCCCTACTCTACTATTGAAGTCGCCTGCTATGTATATACTTCCTTTTGCTTCTTCTGTGGTATTTGTTAATTCTTCCCAGAATTTTTCTTTCTCTTCTACTCTTTCATTTTCGTCTGGTCCGTATATTGATATTATTGTCATAATCTTTCCATGTCTATTCCTTAATTCTACTAATAGTATTCTTTCCGATATTGCTTTCCAGGTACTGATTTGTTCAGTTATTTTTTGTGTATTATACAGCCAACTCCACCTGCTGCTCTTTGATCGTTCTGTACTCCACTGTATATTAATATGTGCCCGTTTGTTAGACTGATTTCTCCATTTCCTTTCTTTTTGTTTCATTTATCACTAATATTTCTAAATTTGCTGCTTCAAATTCGTTTATTAATTCCACTTCTTTTCCTTGTATACTTCTAATATTCCAAGCTCCTAGTTTCCATGTATTTAGTTTCTTTTTATTTGTATTTCTCTTTGTTTTCTAGTTCTTTTGTTAGTGTTTCTTCTTTCTCATTTTTGTCCCTGTTTTCCATTTTCCAATTTTCCATAATTTGTATTCCGCTTCATTGTCCTTTTTCTTTGCCATTTTCGTCATCTCTGTTATTCCTTTGTTTGGTTTGTTCAATTTTTGCTATGGTTACGCCCTTTTCATCATCATCCCAAATGTAGGCTTCTCCATCAATGGTTATTTTCCTGTATCCTATTTTACTTTGTGTCCTTTGGTAATTTCTTCCTTAGCAATTTTCCTTATCTCAGCCTGTATTTCTCTTTCCTTTAGTGTTAGATCATTTTCAATATATATCTTACTACCTTTCAATTTGTATTTGTTCTTCATAATTTCCTGTTTAGTTTCCCATGCATTTACTTCAATAATATTTACTAATCGTCCCTCCTTGGTTTTTATGCTTATTACTTTAACTTCTGCTTCTACCATTAATCTGTCCTTTAGGAATTGTTTAGCCGCGTTTTGTTTCTGTTGTGGGTCAAATCCTATTCCTTTTATCACCACGTTGTTTCTCCTTTTCTCCTTATCCATTCCTTCCATCTGGTTTTCTAATTTGGTGATCCTATTTTTTAGTTGTTTCTTCTCCGTTAGCCATCTTTCCTCTTTTTTTTGCATTTCCTCTCTTAGTTTACGTGTTTCTTCGGTGTTTTTCTTTATTTCTTCAGTCATTGTTAGCATCATATTCTTGATTTCTTGGAAATCTGCCATATTTGTTATTGTCGGCTTCTGTTTGTGTTCTTCAATTGGTGATCTAATTACTTTTTTACTAGGCTTGAATATCTCTATTTCTTTCTCTTCACTGCTATTTAAATCTATGTTTCTTTTTACGTTGTTACTCATTTGAAATTTACATAAATATTTACACTAGTACTTTAAATAAATATTTACAGTTTTTAGTTTCAAACTCCGATAATCGCGGGTCGGCTTATCGCACAGTTCATTCGCTCAGGTCGACCTCTAATACCCCGTTGCGCTCTCTCGATTGATAAAGTCGGCCGTTATTGAAGGAAAGTTTGGTTTTAGCTTGTTATAACTCAGTTTAAATTGCACTTCAGTTTTAATTATTATTTACTATTGTTTACTTCACTTATGTCACTTCTGCTTACCGGTGTTCTGCACTTCACTACGTTCAATTTCAGTGTGATAAGACCCGTATTCGGATTATTTATCGCCACTATTAAATTCGTCCGTGTTCCGTGCACGACCGCCGTCAGTCATATATATATATATATATATATATATATATATATATATATATATATATATATATATATATATATATATATTCGTATTAATTTATTGACATATTTTATATAAACTTATAAACACAGATGTGTTATATATATATATATATATATATATATATATATATATATATATATATATATATATATATTTTACAAACACACTGATAAGGCATCAGGATTGCGTTTGTTACGTCTGAAGTTCAAGCCTTCATAGTCTCTAAATGTTTTGGTAATTGTGAGATATATTAATATAATAAATAACAGCATCGTCCACATGATAATATGACAATGATAACATTTAGTAATTAGAAATACCTACAGTTCATTATGGCAGATTAAGATTTTTAATGCATAATTTTTACGGAGTGTTGCACAAGCTTTTTATTATTTTGAAGTGATGCAATTTTTTGTTTTTTCTAATATTTTGAGAATTACATGAAAAACTCCAAATATCACCATAAAATTAAAAAAAATTGCTTACAGCTGGGGCATCTAGCATCAAAACGTAAATAAAATTATATTAAATGATAAAAATATATGTAAAGCGGTTAATTAACAATAAAAAAGTTATTTTGAACGCCGGCTGGTTCTTACAAATTTCATGCAAGGTATACACTTTGTATAACGTGTATATAAAGTCAACAGAATCAGATATGGTAATGTTTGTAATGCGATGGCAGTTGAAGACATAAACTCTGTGTTTAAAGAGCTTTTTATTTATTTGTCGTACAAAACGGATTAAAAAAATAAACATTTAAAAGTGTTTAAAGTCTTAGTTTTACATTTTTATACAAGGTGTATTCAAAAACTTTTTGATTGTAAAAGTTACACTTCAAAAAAGTTCTGTGTACATCTTGTAGGAGACGCTAAAAAATTTATAAAAATACTGTTTTAAGTGACAAAACAGTAATAAAATGAGTGTACAATGAGAGTCAAAACGTTTCCAAGTGGTATAAACATAACAACGAAATAAAAGAAAGTTGAATTTTTTTACGATCTTCCACCTTTTTCTGCAGTACTCCCTTTGGCACTCTTTGATCTTCTATACAAGGCACACGACCTAACAATTTTAGTTTTTATACTTTCATCACTGCTAATATATTAGGTTCTGCATATAGACCCGGTATTTCTTGATTAGTTCTTCTTCTCCACTCCTCCTTTAATTAATTTCCATCTTTATTACACTTTTATATACTCTTAGTTTTACTTTTCGCAAGTCATTTTTAAATGTGAATAGTTTTCCTATTTTTTCCCAAATACCATATATTGACTTTTTTGTACATCCACTGTTAAACGGATTCTTCTTGCAGCCTCTTGCAATTTTTCCACATCTTCACTGATTTCTTGCTATGTTCAAGAAATAATGGTGACATCGTCTGCACAAGTAAAACGTTGTTTCATTTTGTTCTATTTATGTTCTATTTATCTATGCATCTTTTATTATTTTTTCTAAAAATAAGTTAAACAATACCGTTCACTTTAAAATAGTGATATCAGGTTTCTTGTACCTTTACATAATATTGCGTAGCTTTTGTGATTTTTTAGCAAGTTCGCCAGTTTTACTAGTACCCTCAGCTATATTTTTGCTTTATATAGTTAATTTTGTATTATACTACCGTGGATCTTTCTACAATCTATAAACAAAATAAATAGGTTAGTGATATATTTCATGCAATTTTTCTTGTATTTTTCTCAATGGGAATATATCATCAGTTACTGATCAGTTCTTTTTGATCCCAACCTGGTATTTGTCTACTATTTTTTTTACATATACCTTCATTTGATTTGCAATACTACTGTGTACAAATATAACCCGGAATTTTTAATTTAAACTGCGCGGGCATTTCGTTGGGCACAAACCTTTTTAGTTTTAAGTTGGTAGGACTGCTACTGACATCTGTGTCAAATTTTAGGTTAATATCTCAATTAGTTGAAGAATGGCGCTCGTTTTCGTAAACAACCAAAATTAACTTTTTCGATTTTTACCATGTCAGAAAATATTCAACAAAGAAGTTCGATTAAATTTTGTGTTAGAAATGATATTTCTGCTGCGGAAACGCTCAGAATGTTACAAAAAGCCTTCGGTGAACAGGCTATGTCTAAAACACAAGTATACGAATGGCATAAAATGTTCAAAGAGGGTCGTGAAGTTGTTGAAGACGAACCACATCAAAGACGTCCAAGAACATCAACTGACGAACAGCACGTCGCGAAAATTAAGGAATTGGTGCTCCAAAATCGTCGACTGACAACTAGAGAGCTTGCTGACATCGTTGGCATTTCAAATGGATCAGTCAACACCATTTTGAAGGAAGTTTTGTGCCTCAAAAAAGTCAAATCTCGTTTGGTTCCAAAAACCCTCAATTTATTCGTGACCATTTCGCTAAAAATTTCACCCATATCGTTCCGCAACCGCCATATTCGCCTGATTTAGCTCCATGTGACTTCTGGCTATTCAGCAAAATGAAAAGACCGCTCCGGGGACACCGTTTTGACACGATAGAAGAGATTCAAGCCGAATCGAAGAAGGTGCTGAAGGCCATACCGAAACAGGACTTTCCAAAGTGTTTTGATGAGTGAAAAATTCGCTGGCATAAGTGCATTGCAGGCGAGGGGGATTACTTCGAAGGCGATGAAATAGATTTTTAAGAATAAATAAGGATTTCAAAAATTATAACAAAATTCCGGGTTATATTTGTACACAGTAGTAATTCGTGCCAAAATATTATAGACGATATCTAGTACTACTGTTCTCTCTAAATTGAACAACTCTTTTAAAAATAGGGCGAGTTATTGCTTTATACTATTCTTGCGGCATTTATTCTCTTAACTATATTTTCTGTCAAGGAATTATGTTTGACAAATGACTAAGTTCTTTCGAATGTAATGCTAATCTCTGGTAGAAATTTAATTTATCTTGATCCTCGCATATGTAGACAGAAATATTTTGAAGTTGCTTACACTTCACGTTTCCATCATTTTAAGAGAGCAAGGTAAAGTGTACACTGTGACTGAAAAAGAAACTGTTATAAACTACCATATACGACATTATCAAACTTGTAGAGAGTAAGAAAACGTTGAATCGCATTAAAATATTTCAAAGAAAGTACTCAACAAAAGAGGGAGA
Organism: Sinelater perroti; assembly: GCA_036346155.1. Classification (NCBI taxonomy): domain Eukaryota; kingdom Metazoa; phylum Arthropoda; class Insecta; order Coleoptera; family Elateridae; genus Sinelater; species Sinelater perroti. Next base: position 382,531 of record JARFIY010000346.1, on the reverse strand, counting down.
ACTGCTTATTCAGGAAGCAGTGGGAAAATTGAATAATTATACTGAAAGTTATGACATAAGACGGATATGCAAGGAATGTATTAAAAGAAGAAAACTTTGCTATACAAAAAAGAATAGTAACTCCGAGGTAAAATAAAAGCAACTAAAGAATAAAAAACTTTATTGTGGTAATGGACGATGAATCTTACCTCACATTAAATGGAACTGATATTGCCGGCAATAACTGTTATTTCTACAAAGAATCCAATAATAAAGTAATCTATAAAAGACTTATAAGGTGTGCCAAGCGGGTTTTGGTTTGGCTAGCAGTAAGCAACAAAGGATGATCTGCTCATTTTATTGCTCCATCAGGACCTCAATATTAATCAAAGCTTATATTCAAAGGAATGACAAATGACATACCACTTATAAAAAAAACATTACAATGATTGAAATTATATCTTCTGGCCAGACAAGGTAATGCACGCGATACTTTACCCATACATGGAAAGTGTCATATCAAATTTATTCCATGAGTAGAAAATGTTCCCAATATTCTACAATTGACACTAATTGAAAGCTTTTAGTATCATCTAAAGCAAAAGTCTATGAAGGTAACTGGGAAAAAACAAAGAAGCAATTAACAACCCGAATCAAAAAGTGCGAATGTCAAAATATGGCAAGCAGCGTATTATGGACCAGACTATGTACTTTTATATTAAATATATTTTTATTCAGAATAAAAAAATTAAATCTTTAGATTTCCCTATCTAATACTTAAAAATTATTATAATTGCAGCATAATAAATAAAAAAAATAAATTTAAATAGAAGTACAATCAAAACTGTATACTTGAAGATTTTTATTAATTTTTTTTGTCGTTTCAGTATTGGTTATATATTTTTTTAAAAATATATTAAAAGCATTTGTTTGCTTGTTTATGATTGTTATTACCATTAATTTAATGAGTATACTCAGCTATAATAACAAAGATAGGTGTTCAGAGCGGCTCGACTTTGGAAATGCAATACTTCTCTAGCTGCCAATTGCAATTGCGATAGGAAGTTCGCATTTCATTAAGGGGGCGACATAAATACAGTAATATTTTTTCAGATGCTTTTATCGAGGTGTTTGAGATAGTGTTTGTACCACTCATGTAGGTTGTAACGCTTACCACATGGCTGCGAACGACGACATTAATGCATGTCCAAAATAGAACCATCCAGCGCCTGGCGTATTCGGAGAAATGACATAATCAATGGAATTGTGCGAAAAGCGTAAATTTAGACAGGACCTTTTCAGCTTCTGAAACCACTTATCACGGGATTTTTTATATTTGCCATTAATTATAATATTATCAGACAATAAATTTAGTGTGTTAGTGTAACAAACGTTATACTAAATTTAATTTGTATATTAATTTTTACTTATTCATTAAAATTTGCGTAATAATACTATGCCTTATTTTTTGCTTATTTCGAGCTTATCAGCGTAAAAAAAATTATATTTTTAACTATCTAGTAAACTTAAGTTTTTTGAATTCCAAAATTATGTTAATTTTAAGTTTAGCGCTAAATGTTGTGTTATTATTTCTTAGCTCTCTTCAAGCATGACAGCCATTATATCAAACATCATTAAAATAAAAATAATTTTTTTAATACACAAGGCGTAACAAAGTGGCCCAAAATCGGATCTTAAAATTTAAATAGTTTTTATATTATTGTGTACATGGATGGATGGATAGATAGATAGATCGACAATTAGACAAGCAACAAAATGGACTAAAATAATCATTAACTTTTCGAGAGTTTTTAATTCTAAATAATATGAAAATAATAGCACAAGAGTAATGGCTTTTTAAAATCACATAGAAACTACTGGTTTACTTGTATATACAATATGTACCATGTATGTATTGGTTTTGTAGAAATCTATTAAAATATTTCTGTTTAACAACTTCTACACCTTTATGAAAAATAAAAAGAAAAATATGAAGAAAGGTTAATAATTATTAAGTTCTTAATTTCAATTCAACAAATACAAGATTTTAAGCTCGCTGACTATTCTCACCGTTTACAATTCGTCAATTGGTTTTTAGAGCATCGTGAAGGGGTGTAGGTATGTCAGCTAGAGATAGTACCTCTATATTGGATCGGACGGACCTCTTACAAGGTCGATTTGATATATTGGTTCTCAGTAGATGCGCAACTCTCACCTATGGCTCCTAGAAGCAGCATTTATAAGCTGCGGTCATACCCCGGTAACTGCGTCGTCCCGCAGGCTAAACTATTTTGAGGGTATCCAGATATGCTTAAACATGAGAATGGGAAGCAGTTTCCTCATTACTGACTATTGGTGGAGATCTAAGGAATTGGTACAGCAATAGTACAGGCAATAATAAGCGATAATGGAATTCAATAAAATAGGAGACGTAAGATCAGCTCATTTAACGTATTTAGGTACAATGGTCAACGAAAAATGGGTCTTGAAAAGGCACGACCTTAACCTATCAATCAAAATAAAACTATAATGATGCTATATATTCCCAATATTACTCAACACAGCGGAGGCGTGAACCCTTACTGATTAAGCAAAAAACTTGAAGTATTCGAGATGTGGCTCTATCGACGAATCCTTAAAATACCATGGTCAACTCACTTGATGAATGCCAGCATAATGGAAAGACTTGGCAAAAGAACAGAAATTCTCAAAAATTGATGTCATATAATGGGCAACGATCTAAGATACGAACTTTTACAGCTGTTTCTTCAAGGAAAGGTATTAGGAAAGAGAGACCCTAGCAGAAGAAGAACATCATGGCTAAAGTATCTAAGAACGTGGTTTAATACTACAAGAACTGACTTTTTTAGAGCAGCGGTGGACAATGTGTAAATCACCATGATGATCGTCGATATTCATTAACGGATAGGCACCCAAAGAAGAAGCATCGTGATATAGATTCTTATTTTAGTCAAAAAACCATCTTTAGTGACGAGGTGTATTTTCAAATTTTTTTATGTAACTCATAAAAAGCTAATACACTCCCAATGAGTCTTTATTTGCTGTGATTTTGAGCAGATATCTTGATAGACCCACATTTTTTGAAGATGGTGCTGGAAATACTGGAAGTGTGAATCACCATCGTTACCGTTAGCTGATTAAACAGTTTTTTGGCATTATTTGGGCCTGAAACAAATGTGGTCCCAGCAAGTCGGCGCCAAGTGCAATACAGTTACAGCAATAGTTGATTTACAGCATCAATAATATTCTGATTACGTGATTTCACGAAATCCCGATATCAATTAGTATCTCTTGTGATTTAATACCGTGCGACTTCTTTTTGTGCGGTTATTCTAAATCATCTTTATCATTTGCACATATCACTTAATCATTTACAAAGGGTGTATACATAGGTGTCATTGTTAATTTGAATGCCCATTGCTTTACATTTCTTTTTCTAAAGCATTAACGCTTTTGCAATACTTTAAAAAGCGTCGAAGAAATGCAGTATCTCCTTTATTTACAGTAAACGGTTCTGATATCTTACGTCCTATTTTTCCGGAGGATTTCATGCCTTTGTACAAGTTCTGGGCAGCTCTTATAAGATTGATATTTGGATGTTGAAGCACCTCCCATAGTTGAATAATGGGTATGTTGGCATACGTTTTTTGGTAGATCCACAAACATTAAATGCGTTGTTTTGTTCCTATTTAGCTTCTTTTGTATAATTTGTTTTAAACAGAACATGTTGTCCGTACAAGAGCAAATGGTTCTCCTTTCTCCTAGAATTTGTATTCTTGTTTAATTAAGTCCTTGATGATTTTTCTATATATCCTACTTATCGTACTCGTTACTGATATACCCTTATAATTATTACAATTTAGCTCATTTCCTTTTTTGCGTATCGATAAAATATAAGCTGTTTTTCATTCTTCTGGTAGGTTCTCGCCATTTATATATTTTGTAAATATACATACCAGAGATTTATATAACTTTAATGTTCCATTTTAGAGTAATTTTCAGTGTCTTGAAGATTTTCCATTACATTTTTAACCATTGCTTTATCTAGATTTACTTCTTCCCCTTCTATATATGTATCCGTCTGAATTTGTTTTAGGTATTTTGGTCTATATTCTGTTAGTAGGGACTTATAGTGATAAATTCATTTTTATGTTGGTATTAATAGTAGTGTTCTATGATAATGTTCTCTCTAGGATTAAAAAAGCTGCAAAGGAACCTTAGGTATTAAACAGATGCTAAAATGTATATCTAACTAGCTGTTAAGTTGTCAGTTCTTTGTAGATAACTGTCTAACCTTTTTTGGAATAAGTATTTGGTACTGTCATGTTCTATGTTTCTTCTAAAATATATATAAATAATTTTGTACCCTGTATTTTGTTGATAGTTTTATGTTAAATTAGAAAGATTATTTTTACTTTCAATAGATGGTGGTCCGATGCGTTACATATTCCTTTATGAACTCTAATATTTTCGATTTTCAATGGAGTATGTTGTTTAACTATTGCATAATCTATTATTATTTATCTATTATTGATTCCGATATTGTTTACGTCTATTTATGTATCTATGTTTGAAAACTCATTCTTTCTCCATTTTCGTTTACTACATTTTCTCCAAATAGTCCTATTACATTATTATTTCTTTTTTTCATCATACTATTTAGATCACTCAGTATTATTACTTCTCTGTTGCTTCCCCCTTTAGTTACTTTTTGACTTAGTTTTTCAAGGAACTGATCTTTTTTCCTTAATGCTGGCATCATTTGATATTCCATAGATTCCAAATATGGTAAGTTTGTATTGTAACATATTTAAATTAATTCTTATATTTTCGTCTACCGCTTCCCAATATGTTATTCTTCTTTTTAAACTTTCATCTGTCAATTGTACCAATTGTAATAGTTAAACTTATTGAAGGAATTGTAGTACATAATAATTATTTTAAAAATATTTTGAAAGATTGATCTTTCCTGTTGAAACTGTTATAATAATATCCCAGAAAACCAAGTCTTTTGTGTATCTTACAATATTTATTTTTTTCAAACTATCAAAGCCATAGAAATTAATCAAATAGCGCCATATTAGGCGAGCGCCTTTCAAAATGACGCGGTTGCTGAAAAATGATTCAATTTTGGCCATGCCAGCGAGTGATGTCGCTCCATCCTGCTGGAAATATCCAATGGAGAGTTCTTTGACATCCAGCTGCTTTATAAAGCTGTTAAAGATATTCATATATGCAAATGTAGTGATTGTTTTGAAACAGATGAGACCAATTATGCACTGCCGGGACATCCCACACTGAACACCAATCTGTTTGAATGAAGATTCCTAATGTATCCTAACGATTTTCACGTATGTGAATACGAAAATTGTGAGAATTAACGATATCCTCGATTGAGCATCGCGGTTGCTCATTTTTGATGCCGCTTGATTACTTTTCATGGAAACCTGTACAAAGGAGAGTGCCAGATTGAACCACAAATCACCGCCCTCGTAAAAGCCAAGATCACCGAAGAACGTACTGGCAAAGATTTTTCAGGTTCACTCTTAATAGTGATAATCAATTCCAACACATGTTATGATATCATCATATCTTCTACACTGGCTCAGTGGGTAAAACTAAAAAACAAAATGCACAGATTTTATAGGTCGATGTTCCGTAGTTTCATTTTAAGCGGCACTTCTATCAAGAGTTACAAAGCTGCAGCGAGAAGGGGAGGGTGTGTGCCAGAACTGGGTCGAAAAACGTCTCTCCGCAGGTGGCGATTTCGAGATTAAAATTATATGCGCAAGCCGCGGGACGGTGTAAAGATGGATGTGACTCAGTTAGCTGGTTATAATGCAGCATTGTATAATCAGGCGGGCTCGGCTGATGAGAGCGAGCAGAATGTGTGATCCGTCCTTACCGCGAAGCCGAGGAAAGTCATTAAAAAAGCATTTGACTAATGAAACAAGTGATTGATATTGTATCATGCGGCTCTAGTTCTTTGACCCGCCGCGATGGCGCTGTCGGTAACAAGTTTCGTCTGTTTGTGGAATCTCGGCATGGCAACCATTAATAAAACAGTGGGATTCTCTATTAAACGGCTTCTTGCCTATTTGATCGTGCACACTATACTACGGCGCGCTCCCAGAACAAATAAATCAATTGTCGTATTATTGCTAAATAATACCGTGATCTAGTGAGCGGATCTCGATACAAATTATCCGCGCACACCTGTGCCCGTGCAAGATGCCGGCGCTGAGCCTCCCTAAAAATCTCGTAAAATATGGCGACCGCGGGTTTCGCGCGCGGCCGACATGTGTTAGAGGTAAACGGTTCGGTCCGGAGAGCATTCTTGAGGAGTAACTGCGCGCAATAATTAGTACTGGGCGACACGGGCACCAGGCTAGTTTACGGTGAGAGATGAGGGGGTAGCGGTCAGATCAGTAATGGTGTTTTTGTTTAGGGCCCATAAAGCTGCTCCCAACAATAGTCTCGTTCTGAACACATCAGCGACCTGATAATGGACGCCACTTCATCAGAGCTTGACCGAGGCTCGTTCACATCGCCGACCTTTGACGCGGGGTTCGCTGCCGACCCGCTTTGTTTGCAGGTTCTGCCAAAAGAGAACCTCCTGGTTTTCTCCGGGAGGTCGCTTCGCGGCAGCTCTTCCCGGCGAATGTCTGCTGCTCACCGTTCCGAACAAAAAAATTCGGTTGGAAACGGGGTTTTGTGAACGGCGCTCACGGTCATGCCACAAATGAGCAAGCAGTAATTTACACGGAGGGACGAGCCGTAATGAGATTTACTGCGGTCCACGCCAATAAGAAATAGTCCGAGTCCTTTGCGGCTCACCGTCTTCTACAGGGTTGGATTACAATAAGAAATAAACACACAGTTTGTTATAAAAGCAGTCATATTAATAACAGAATGTCGTTTGGATAACTATGTTTAAGTTACCCAAGAAACACCTACAGAACCGACCGAATGATATATGAGAGATTCAGCGACACTCGTACATGCAGTGAAGCCTCGGATAACCTTCGCTCATTATTATTATTGTATTTTTAGATAATGGGACAGCATCTAGCTCGAACTGGATGCTCTTGCAATGAGTAATCGCTAATCACACTTCACCTTGGCATATAAAGCAAAGCCCCATACATCTTAAAACCGACACTCCGTAATTAGTCAAAGCAAAATTTGAGGAACAGTGCGCCCAATATTTTGAGCAGAATCGTGTGCAACGGTTATCAGTTTCGGCACATTTCCTGGAAAGCCGGGGTGCCGGCTTTGAATACGTTCCTGTGTTGGTCCATCTGGGAGAGCGTGCGAAAGACCAACTGGGTCTTCGTGGAGACGGATGATTGGTGGACAATCGAGTATGAGGTACATTCACTCACGAAATTGCCGAAATTATGTTATAATAATCCCGGATAATGCACGACATCCGAACAATTGTAGTCTCAACGGCGCAAATCCACCATATCAGCATCCCAGTTGTTTATTAGATGTTGAGAACTAATACTTTACTAAATCTATAAACGTTTCGCCCAGCTACACTTCTCTGTAATTTATTTACATAGTAATGGCCCACTTTAACTTGATAACACACGTGCAGCACCTATTTTACGTTTAAGTAATCGAGACACGTTTTAAGTTTATGGATCCACAATAAAGCAAATTAATATACGACATTAATACCTAAGCTTTCTACAGCATACGGCAGAGTTTAATGAAATATCAACCGCTCTTAAAGTCAATATAAGAAGGTACGTTATGTATGCGAATTTAAAAACCCCATAAATCCTTCGTTTTTCATTTTAATATCAAAGGTATCTTAATTCCTTAAATATTTATTACAACTTATATCTCATTATCCAAAAGTCTTTAAATGAATATTCGTGCAATGGTAAAATTTTAATTTTCTGTTCGCAAGAAAAAAATATTACAGTTATAGTAACGAAAAAGCGAAGAAAGCACAGGATGAAATATTATCATTATAGAAGATCTTCATCTTCTTTTACCAACTTATTGAAAAATCACTAATTAGGTCGTCAGAATATCTAACGATTGAATTTCAATATTGTGTAAACAATTCATTTTTGTACAAAACTGTTTAATCAATTTAAAGAAGGAAACACCAAGAGCTCTAAAATCGGAAGTTGGTAATACTCATAATGATTAAAGATTGACAGAGAAAACTGCCGCATAACGTAGTAGTTTCAGAATATTAGAAATCACAAAATTAAAATTAAAAACTACAAGGGGGGCATCCCAGATGAATAGAAGGAACTAATCGTAATCTCAGACCACAAAGCCGCTCTGCTCCATGTATCAAAAATTAGAACAAAATAAGTAAACATCCATAGCAAACAAATATATTGTTACCTACATATAATATAAAATTCTTATCAAAAGGACTGGAATACGAACTAGAAAAAATAAAATGGAGTATTTTAGGTTTAAGCAAATGAAAAAGGAGAAGAGCATTATGTTAAGGGAAAATAATATACCTTCTTCTTTTTAAAGTACCCTCCGGAGATTGGCTACCATTACGGCAATTTTTATTTTTGACGCTGCTGTTCAGAACAGTTGTAGAGGAGTGCAACCAAACCATCCCCTCAAATTTCTCATCCATGACTTTCTACGTCGTCTCACTCTTCTTTTACCGTTACCGTTACTTGTAATATTCTATACTTTCGCCCTCTGTTAATATGACCAAACTATTTGAGTTTTCTTTTTTATATATAGTGAAAACTATTTCAGTTTTTTTATTTGTTCGATTTAGGACCTCCTTACTTGTTATTCTAGCAGTTCATAATATTTTGAGAATTTTCTTGTATATTCAATATTCGAAAGCTTCTGTCTTCCATAGATGGTTTTTCTTTAAGGTCCAAGCTTCCATGCTTCTTCTAAGGCAAAGATTTAATTTTCTGTCGCATAGTAGGTTCTTCATTTTAATAAATACTGCCCTAGCCACAGCAATACTTGTGTTGATTTCTTGCGTCTAATCGTTTTTTTTTTATTTATCCAGGTTCCTAAATATTTGTGATTAGTGATTCGTTCGATGGGCTTGTTGTTAATGGTAATATTGCGTAGTCGTAGTGGTGTTTTGTTTACCACTAGATATTTTGTTTTCTCCACGTTTATTTTAAGGCCGTAATTGTCACTTGCAGAGTTAATCCTCTAGAATCGGTAATAGTAACTAAATTTAAATAAAAGATGGAAAACTAGCTCACGAAATTAATTCACACAATATTTAAAAACGCCAAAATACCAAAAAAACTAAACGTAAGTGTTTAAAAAATTAGTAATACTAACTCTAGTGTGCGGTAGTGAGTCATGAACTTTATCAAACAAACACAAATTCAGTCTTTAAGAAAGATAAAACACAAAACCAGGGTGATCACATAAGAAACAAGATATTGAGAGACCGCTTGAATATAAAAGCAGTGACAACAATAATTCAAGAGGGATAACTAGGTTGGTTCGTCCACATACTGCACATGACGGACAATATAACAAGTATATACAAAATAAGGGGAAACCAAAGAGAACAGAGTAGGTGCAACAAAAAAGAAAGAGGTAGAAGAAGTAAAAATGGCAGTCATGGAGAAGGGCATAGACTCGAATGAAATGGGAAGAAAAGCCAAAAATCAAAAGAAATTGAGAAGTTTTGTAAAAAAAGCCAACAGACTCATAAGAGCATGACACTCAAAATAATTACCAACAAGTCTTACAACTAACCAAGAAAACAAAGTTTCAAACAAGAAGTGCCCAAAAATACGTTATCAGGGGCGTGGAAATTTATTTTGAAACTAAAGACTTAATCTTTAGAAGAAAGGTTAGTGCCACTTTCCTAGTTACTTGCTGCCATTTTAATGGTGTGCCGTAAATTAACATAAACGTTACAATAAAAGTGAAACCTAGAAAAGAATGTGTCTATTTTTTTCTAGAGAGCAAAAGATTAAAAAAATTATAATTAGTGCCAAAACTGGCACAAGCATATGCTGAAGGTGAACAAAAAGTTCCTACAGCAAAACAAAAACGGGTGTACTCGTAGCTATGGAGACTAGTAGTTCTGCATTAAACTATAATTACAGTAGTGTTTGAGATATACCACATGACAAAATAGAACAGTTCAAAATAATTCTTGGAAAAGTTAATAGATCAAAAGTGTAAAAAAAATACAATATGGGGTAAGAACATATAAAAGTTTGTATCTATGCTACGTAGAAGCAGGTATTTAAAAAAGGGCATTTTATTGTGATTTTTAGACTATTTTGACTATAATGAAAAGCTAAATATATAAAGTATGAGTCAAATCTGATTAAGTAAATTTTAATAGAAAACTGTAATAATTTTTTTTTATTCTCATGTAGATTTTCCAATCATGGAGTAGTGCCTGAGCGTTACAAAAAAAAAACACAAACCAGTTTTGTATCCACTCTACTAACACATTGAAACACGCCTGGCTAGCTACAGTACGAATGAACATTGCAACATTGTGACTCCACTCCGATTTTTTGCTGGTATAATTTAGCAAAGTGGATGAGCGTATTTTGACGATCATTAAGGTGTCGCCTTTATATGTACAGTTACTTTCTTTATTGAGCCGACGTACCTCTTCTACCAGCACGAGCTCATTTGCGCGCCGCTGAGTGCTTCCACACATCACCCCATCCAGCAGGAAATGTGCAATATCTACTTTTACCACTAATAGATAATTAATTTAAGATTACGGTGCTGCAGCAGTTACTCAACGATTACTCTGCTCAAAATCTACCGTTACGTGCAATTTGATGACCTCAAACAACCTTGTTCTGTCATAACGGCTGCAGGACTAATCGACATCTTGTCACGTACGTATTATGCTCAGCACTTAACGTTTATTATAGGGCGTAATTAAGTTTGAGGCGATTATTAAGTGCATATTGCGCTCCCGACCATAGAATGTGCTTTGTCCCGAGAACCAGCTTTAGGCGCGCGAAGACGGCTGGAGATGTTTACTAAAACGGTTAATGGGTTTGAAACTCGACGTTTCAAATAAAAGGCGATTTTTTATTTCAATTTATAATTCACTATACATCTTTCAAAATCATCTATTTTAAATACAATTAACACTTACTTTAGAAAAGATAATGACCTTACCATCAAACTGGCAACATAATCGCACTGCAACTCATAGCAACATATTATAAGCAATTTGCAGTTAGTGTATCATTAGTAATTTATATAATTGAATTACCCGTGTTGTTAACAGTTAAATTACTATCTAGCAATATAGCAACCATAATTTTTACATAAGCTTGAATAAACCTTGTAAATAAATGTGAAGAGATCTATAAAATCTGAATCATAACGGAGAAAGTTTTCATTCGTGTATACCGAATAAGAATAGTAAACAAAATAATCAAAGAAAAAGGATTTGAATTAAGAGAGAATTATTAAAAAAAATTTCGCTATGTAGTAAAATTGCGGTATTTTAAATGACGTCACAACTAGCAAGAAAGCGTTATTTGCAATAAATTATTGGCATCAGTAGTAAACTCTACATACGCAACTGCAAAGAAAGACGCACAGAAGGGCGCAACAACTTAAATATAACGATTTTCATCTGAAAATATTCGCCACAGTTGTAAAAATAACAATCGATTAAAAGATCTGAAAAACAAGTAAATTATGTAAATATATTATATCAAAAAATTAATAGTTAATTTTGTTCCTTTTTCTCAACGCAGTTTTCAAGTCGTTTTAGCATGGTATTAAAAACAATTTAATTGTTGTAAGGGAAACGGTATCCTAAACTTAAGGAATAATTCAACATCGTTCGAAACCATCTTTTCTTCTTATACTTCATTCTGTATTAATATCCAAAGATTTTCAAATGTATTTAGGCTCGCCGAATTTGCAGGCCAGGATAAAACATTTCATTTTGACCTATAAAGTATGGCAAATTGAGTTTTGATTTAAGAGCTCTTAATAAGAATTGAGCCTTAGATAATATGAATTTATTGGTATTTATTACTATTGAGAGTTTACCTGATATAGGCCTACTTGCGCCCAGCCCATTTCGCCCAACATTGTGGCTCATTAGTCATTACGACTAATTACACAAAATTTTATAATTTTCCGCTGGGTTCACCTAGCTTCAATGTGTTTTCATAAGTACGATAGGCAATACTTAAACTTGGAAGGCAAAAGAAAAAAAAAAGACGTACGCAAGATTGGATGAAAGAATAGAGAAGAAGCTTGCGGAATTTGAAAATACAGGCGCCGAAAATGGCGGTAGGCGCAAATCAGCCGGGCGCAAGTAGGCCGACACCGGTCTGAAGGCTAAAGGTGGCAGTCCCATCATCAAACTCGGATACCGTGCGCTAATTACTCATATACCTAAAATGCTTATTAAGATTCCTAAAATTTATATGAAGAAAAGCTGGACGGCTTCTATGGCTACGACCTTTGGCATTAAAATCCGGACAAGAATTGCATTTTGGAATATACCTTCCCGACTTTCTCAAGTAATAAAAGCAATAAAAAATTCTCGTTCTGGGTGAAACTATATGGAACGTCACCGATGAGATAACTACGATTTCGGGAAAAACTATTATTTTCAGGAAATTTACTCCTTAATACAGACCAAGAGGGAGAGGTTGGTCTACTATTGAGTAAAACTGCAAGGTATGGAAAACGGCGTGTCGCAGAATTATCACGGTGCGTTTCCATACGTGTAAGAAAAATTAACATTATACAGTTCCGACGAAGATAGCAAATGAAGAAGAAAAGTCTCTTTTTTATGATATGTTAACTACTACTCTAAGAGAAACAAAAAAGCGGACATTGTGATATTAATGGGCGATCTCAATACGAAACACTGATGTAGAACAGGTTATAGGAAAGCATGGATTAGAACAGACGAATACAAACAGTAAACTCTTTGTTGACCTGTACACAAATCAAGAATTGGTTATATAAGGTTACCGGGGTCACCTCGAATAACTAAATCGATCACCTAGCTATAAGCAGGAAATGAAGGAGATTCCTCTTAAATGTTTGCAACCACCGAAGTGTTGATACCGCCAATGACCATTATCTAGTAGTTGCTACTACTTATCCGCTGTTAGAACAGACACCAAATTGTACCAACCAAAATTAAACCTAGATCGTCTACAAAACCAAGAGAATGTATCCAACTTCAAAGACATTATAATAAGAGAAGTTGATTCGTTACACTCATTGGAAGATAATCAGTCTGAAGAAAAGTAAAGACAAATTAGGGGTATTCTGATAAAAGTAAGAATAGACACATTAGAAAAGAAGAGTGCAAAGAGAAAGCAATGGGCACCGCAAGCTACTTGAGACCTGATTGAATAAAAACATCTTATAAAAGATCAAATATGCAATGCCCGAACAGACGAGATTAAAGATGCATTGAGAAGAACCTATAAACAAATAAATAGAGCACTCATAAGAGGTGCAAGAAAAGACAACCATAGCTGGGCAGATAAGCTAGCACTTGAAGCTCAAACCATAGCAGTACTAAGTAATAATAAAGAGCTATATAAAATAACTAAACAACTTACCAACAAGAATTTTATACACGACTGTCCAAACCTTAAAGATAAAAAAGGAAATAAATTCTATTCCATCGATCACTATCTGAATAGGTGGAATGAATATTTTAATGACTTGTTAGATATGGCAGGAAAATACAGAATTAAAAAACAAAACTTAAACTAAGCTCCTATTACCCTCAGAACCTACCGAACAAGAAATTATACAAGCCATATCAAAACTTAACGGCAATAAGGCTACCAGTAGACATACTTAAAATCTATCCTTTATTAATAGCAGATATCCTTCACCCTCTTATATTGGAAGCTTGGATTTCAGAAGTAATTCCTAAACATTGCAAAAAGAAACTTTCATATAATTAAAATCCTCAAGAAAGGAGACCAAATCGTGTGCCGCAACTGGAGAGAAATAACATTTGAATTCAATTATAAGGTTGTTGACACCAATTATGATAAGTAGAATAAATAGTCATTTAGAGCCCAAGCTAAGGAAAAAGCAAGCAAGTTTAAACTACATAGGTTCTGTATTGAGCAAGTATATACTCTATGTCTGAGTGAGCTTTTGACAACTCGCGTCACTCAGCGATATGGAAAGCACTCGCCACAAAAGGTGTTCCAGTGAAAATCATTAGCTTGATCCAAGAATTTTATCATAGTACTACCTGTCGAGCTAGCAACAAAGGAAGAGCTGGGGTGGATTCTCTCCCTATTATTATTTAATCTGGTCTTACATAAAGTTTTAACAAAAACCAACAATGCACAGCGCGGTATAACATGGAATTTTCATAAAAGGTTAGAGGATCTAGATTACGCAGGTGATATATGTCTTCTGCCTCACACAAATTCTAAAGATTATAAGAAGAAGTATCCAAAATTGGATTAAAGATAAACATTCGGAAAACTAAAGAAATACGCATTAACAGTCAATCAAATAACATATTTCTTTGCCAGAACCAGCAAATAGAAGAAGTTACTAATTTTATCTACCTTGGCAGCATTATAACTAATGATGGAGGATCCCTAGTAAATGTGAAAAGTAGAATTCAAAAAGCAAGAACGGCATTTGGTTTTCTAAACAACATCTGGAATCACTACTTCAATAACATAAAATTCGGCTTGTTTAATACAAATGTCAAGCCTGTCTTGTTATATGGATGTGAATCTTGAATGGTAACAAAAGAAATAACAAACCGTATCCAAGTCTTTATAAATAACTGTCTCCGGAGAATTCTGCGCATTTACTGGCCAAATACTATTAGTAATCTAGACCTGTGAAGAAACACAAAAAAAAGATGGGAATCCAGATAAAACGCCGTGAATGGAAATGGATAGGCCACAACTTACAAACACCTATGGATAGTATGCCGAGAGAAGCCCTCGAATAGAACCAAAAGGAAGTAGATGGAGAGGACTCCCAAAAACGATCTGAAAGGGTTCGTATTTGAAGAAGTTGAAAACGTAAATAAGTCTTGCAAAGAACTAAAAGCTCTTGTCACGAACAGGACCAGATGGAAACTCTGCACAAACCATAGAGATAACTGTAGATCTCTATGAAACTGAGGGTTTCTCTTTTCAGAGTTTATTATTTGTTACACTATTATTTTTAAGAAGCATCTTATGTTTTTGTCTACTTTGCCACTTCTACACGTTTTCACAAAATAAAATAAAAATGAATATTTAACTCATTTATGATGTTAAAGTAATCATGGCTTTTCATTCAAGAAGTGTTATTGCAGTTTTGTTTGGCAGAAAGAATGATATTGTTATGTAAATCTATTTTACGCACTGATAGTCGCAATAACAACGAATATGGAAAGTACGTGCAATTTACTAGTGCCCTTTCGATGCTATTGGGCGTATGATTAATTGTAAGAGAGCCGGGACCCAATCTTTAGTGCAAATTGTTTTCTTTGTTTTCTCGTTGCAATCCAATCCATAAGCCGAACGTTTAAGATCAATTATCCTCAAAGAAATATCGGGTAATTTCTAATATATCAATCAACCTCAACCGTTCTGTCGGTGTAATCGTTCGAGCATGTCGCACATTTAGGTTTTACCTCATATTTTATAAATTATACCATATTTGTAACGTAGATCGTGTGAACAAACTAAAACGTGATCTCGTAATTAGATTTTTGTTCTGCAGGTGAACCGATACGCTGCCTATTTACCGTGGCGACCTCTTTAACATTCAATTGCGATTGTGCAACCGCGTCGTGTGTTGAAAATCCACGACGCGTGTCGTTTTGCGTCAAATACCCAATTAATTTTTTGACGCCTTACAAATTCCGCACCTTGCAGGCCGCGGTTTGAACAGGATAAAGCTTTTAATGGCCAAGTTATTTGCAATCGCATTGCATAACGCTAACATCGGTGAACTTATTACTTGTCGCGTTTTTGCCGGGCATCGGTGTCGGCGGCATTTTAATCTGCCTCTCGCAGCTCGCCGCCCGAACGCAATCCATAATAATCCGGAGGCATCGGCAGTTATTAACAGTTATATCAATCGCTTTAAAAGCCGGAGGATAAATATTTGTCATTTTCCACTTGAATTGGCCGCACGCGACCCTTGCGATGCGGAACGTCATGTCACCCTCGCGAGGGGACACTTCAAAATCGCCGCCGCTCCCTCTGCTTGTCTTGCGGGATTAAACCGAAACTGTAATTAAATATTAAATAGATTTGGAACTCGTGTATTCTTGTGTAATTGGCATGTAAAATAGCCGGTTAAGTGTCAGGGTTGAGCAAGCGAATTAGTTCCTGAATGGATGATTGATTATGCGCACCAGTTTATGGGTGAAACAGGTACTGGCGTTTTGTTTTTCTCTGCTTTGTGCGCGGAATGCAATTTCAGACTGTTCGCTATTTATTTCTGTCATTAATTGATTTTCAATCGGCTATTTATTTAAATTACACGCCGCCATCCTATTACATGCGGTTAAAGGTTTTAGCGCATTCTGATCAGCATTGCAATGAACCGAAACATGCGTTGATATTTTTGTTTCGCATTTTAGTATCTGTCTTTATATTATAAGACCACATTTCTTTAGTTTATGCAAAACTATAACAGATGACCTTTACCGGTTATGACTCAATATAACATTTTTATAGGACGTACAATATTTTACTTGTTCTCGAACACTAATGTTTACTTAACATTTTCAAACTGATGAACGCAATCATTGAAATAAAACACGGACACGTTTTAGTGTATAAGAAGCGTAATTACGAAAACACGAATGGCGGCGCTACTCTCTATCCTACTGATTGGCAGATGATCTGACGTTTCTGACTGTGATTCTTTAGGTGACCTTGCAAATAAGTATTATCCGTACATTCAAAAAACCTGCACTGATAAAAAGTGCCTAACAAAGTTAATTTTTTTTAATTGTAATTTGAAACCTACCGACAAGATCTTCCATCTAAAATCCGGTGAAAAAGTCAAAAACCATAGGCACTTTAATAAATGTCAATAAAGAAAGACGTCCGAAGCAGCTAGAAACAGTAGTACAGATAAACCTCTTACAGCACGGTTTCGCTTTAAAATGACCAGAAGTTTGTATTTCTACTATTTAACTTATGTATTTCATCCCCAAACAGTAAAAGTAAAAAGACAAGAGAAAAAAGAAAGTTTATTTCTCTAGTCTTATGAAAGGAAAAAATCATCTAAATTTAAATGAAACAGCAGTTAGAACCATTGAAAACGAAAAGAAAATTAGAAGTGCTGTTAATGTGGGATTTTTGATAGCTACAAAATATGCAGCTCGCTCCGTACGCCATTTATTGATAGCTGTCAAAAAAGGATTTTGCTGGACAGCCATACGATTAAACAAATAGTTCTTAAAATTTACAACTATCGTAAAAAAATTAGGAATCCTGTCAGCCCAGACTTTGTGACAAGGATATAAAACCATATCGTCTTTAATGCCGATTAAACCGAACTTTGGTAGAAAAAAAAATGCCTAATAGAACCTTTATATAGAACCAAGAAAAAATTGTATCCAGATTTGAAGTATCTAGAGATTGTGCAAAATTGCTTTTGTGTAATAATGCACCAGGAGCCTTTATGCTGTTAGTATTACATAACGCTCCAAGTCACCAACCAGATTTGAGTCACCCCAACGTCCCAGTAGTGTATCTACTACCAAACATTACTTTGTTACTTCAAACATTGGATCAAGGTGCTATTTATACCTTTAAAACTCATCATAAGAAGATCATAACAATGAATTTTAGGCATAACTAAATCGCGATCAACTGATGTAATTGAAGCTTGGAAGCAATTTTCCATTAAGTACTGTATCGAAATTATATCTTTATCATTGAAAAAACTACAAGCATCAACGTTAAATGCATGTTGGGGAAAATTTTGCAATCGTTAGTTGAAATAGAAAACGAGCTTGAATCCTAAGAAAATGTAAATTAGAACTTGCTAAATCAGAGATATAGCTAGTAAGGACTATTAAGATTTATTGATGGAAATGTCCTGGAAATAGTGTCAGAAGTCATAAATCAAGTCAACTCTGAGCAGAGCCGCATGAATATTGAAAAGTAAAATAAATTAACATTAAACAAAATTAGGAGAAGGCCTAAGCCTGTTAAAAACATCGAATTATTTTTCTTAAATGCAGACCCGTCCGCTGAAAGAAGTCTAAAATTCAAAAGGAGTTGCAAAATTGTCAAATTTGAAAAATCTAGATACCAGAAAATTTGCAACTACCTTGTAAGGACCAGTGAACAAACCGAAGTTACAAATTTTTTAAGAAAGAGAAGAGGCGTAAATGATGAAAAGGATTTATAGTTAAGGTGATATCATTCAAGCGAAAAAAGGTTTACGTTTATTTGTACGGAGCAATGATGAAAAAGAATATTATTAAATTAAGATTATTGAAATGAAAGTAATCGTATTTGATTTATTAATTGTGTTAATATTTTAATAAAAATAAGGGTGCTTGTATGGATTAAAAAAAATTGTTTTTAATAAGTTTTCAGAACCTAAATCCCTCTTTTTACTTACTCTGAGTCTTATTGTTGCGGTTTCATACAATAGGGCATTTTCTAGGAACCTATCCAACTTGTTATAGGAGAATTTACCTGTATGTCATTTAAAAATTCAAGTAATTAATTTTTTACAAAGAAATGTTTGATAAAGTATTAAAAATGTATGCAGGCACTATAAAAAACACGAAATTATTATAGCAATTATAACAGTTAAGGAGAGTTGCGTACTAAGGTAAAAAGGGAAATACAAAGAGCATCTCTGAACTAAGAAAATTAGTTAGAAAAAAAATGGAAAAATATTTATAGGGCAAGAGAACAGAAGGCTATGACAACTATAACAAAATTAAAACAGATTAAAAGAAAGTAAGTGAAAAAGTAATTGACAAAGCTAAACATAGGTTAAAGCTAGAAAAAATACCAGAATCAGATGTAATAACATCGAAAATAATTATGTATATAGGAACAACCATCAAAAAACGATTATTCAGTCTGATAAACAAAAACTTTAGCAAAAGATAGACAATTTGAAATAATAGTGCTTTTATTTCAGAAAGGGAATACACGGGGGTATAAGAACTAAGGAGAAATCATCTTACAAGAATTTTAGAATCAAGAATAAGATAGAAGATACACAACATGGACTCAAAGCAGAAGAGCAGCAATTTAAAAAAATAAAAAGAAATATATATTTATTTGGTAGATCTACAAATAGCTTTTAATAGAATTATAATAGGACAATTGTGGAGAACATTGAAAAAAATAGGAATTGACTATATATCGTGATAACAGTAAGCCCTATATAAGGAAATCACTAACATAGTAAAATTAAAAATCGAATAACCAAAGGAGTTCAAAAGAGCAGCAGAACTGAAACAAACTTGTGTGCTTTGCCCGCTGTTGTTTATATTAGTAATAAATGAAGCATTAAAGAAAAGCAAGAATCAAATTAAAAAATGCAAAGTAAAAAATGATTAAGGTTTTAAAAATTAATCCAATAAAAGAATAGTGCAAGACAAATAGTTGGAAAAAGTGTACAATTCTAGGAAAAGATAAGACAAACTAGAGGGACAATGTGAAACAGGCAGTAGAAAATAGGGCAGCAAAATGGGATGAAGTACCAAAAATAATACAATATCGAAAGAAATGGAAAGTGATATCCATCCAAGGGGTATAACTGAACTCAACAGCTACTAAATATCAGCTAATCACGTATATCACTTATTACTATATATACTTTTCCATTTACTCGTGAAAATGAGATTATTTAACGTTCTATTAGAACCGCCCTAATAATATATTATTTATAAATTTACATCTCTAACACAATATTTAGATGAAACATGATGTAGGAAATCTTTGATATAACCGATTGTCAACAGGACAATAAAAAATATTAACAAAGTTTGTAAGCACAGTATGGGATATAAACAGTTCCAGTAAGACTGACAATTATTATTCCCTCTAAAAGAGTTCGAGTATATTTTTTATTGTGTTAACTGTAAGCATACGTATGTTATTACTTGTGTGACGAAAACATTTTAGGATTCTGTTATACATAAATCGTCTTTTAATTAAATAGATAATTTTCTGTTAAAAATTAAAATATAATATTAAGAGAGAGAGTGTGCTGTTACTTATTGACCAATGGCGTTAAAATTTTTGTCTAATGACAGTTATTGTAGTAATTTATATTTGTTTCTCCTACAAAGCTTTCTTCTTCTATAAAAGTTACAATCGATTAAACCAACACCTTATCTTGGTTAAAACAGAGTATTTTCTTCGCAGATCTCGGAGCATGGATGGATCAAGACGACGAAAATTATAACGAAAACGGACTATTACTTTGATTACCTAGAATGTACAAGAAATTGCTTCTAAATAGAAAAATCAATTGAGAAACTACAAAAAATAAAAATAGATATAGTAATCGTTACAGAAAATAAGAAAAATAGAAGAGGAAATGAAAGAGTGAAGGACAACAACCATTTCTATACAGCTGAAAATAAAAATGAAACAGCGAAGAGCGGAGTTTTTGTAGCTGGCCATAATGAGTTTAAGAATAATGTAAAACTTGAGAATAAATAAATAACAGATTAATTGCCGTAAAAATGAAAAAGAACATACGTGATATTGTTATTGTAGGTGTGCATCCTCCAGTTGACAACACTGATTTAAAAGTAAAACAGAAGTTTAAAGAATATATTTTAATGGCTAACTTTAATGCTTGCATAGGAAGAGCGTAAAATAGTAGACTATCTGGTATGTTTGGCGAAAGTATGCAAAATAACGGTTAACGATGTGAAAATTTCTCTTTAAGAATAATCAATAGGGGTTTTCAAGGTAAATGGATACACACATTCAGACCAACCGACAGAAAACATCAAAAGTATAATTAGTTATGCTATTTTACATCAAAAAAACTGATTGAAGATGTGTAG
Organism: Sinelater perroti; assembly: GCA_036346155.1. Taxonomy (NCBI): domain Eukaryota; kingdom Metazoa; phylum Arthropoda; class Insecta; order Coleoptera; family Elateridae; genus Sinelater; species Sinelater perroti. The sequence goes on along the minus strand of JARFIY010000346.1, from coordinate 361,533 downwards.
CAAATCCAAATACGAATCAGATTATTTTGCAGTGAGGGCGAAAATATAGAAGAGAAGAAACACATGAATTGCTAAATGATAAAAACACTCCAGGAAAAACAATATAATATCCAAGATATAACGTGGCTAGCCTCGAATAGAAATGAATGTAATTACAATATGGATAGATATTAATTTATAATATACAAAAGTTTAGAAAGGGATCGACTGAAGACTTGTACGAGCAGCTGGAAAAATCCATGAAAATTAAAGAGTTCGAACAGAAAATATTCAGACTAGTGATCTCCTAAAATAGAAACTTAATCGGGATTAAATTAGCAACTTACCACAATTGGCTTTCCACAAAGGATAGCAAAGATCGGAAACTCTATACATGCTTGAATAAAGAGGTAAAAAGCAAAAGTGATTTTTAAAAAAGTAAATGTGAAAAAACTTAATAGACACATAGAGGCATGGAAACCCTTAATGAACTTACGAAGAAATATAAAATAAACAAGCAGGATTCTACCCACACCACTGGAAGATTGAGAAAACCATTAATTAGTTTTGTTTACGAAGAGGAAGAGTTCTGTACAGATATATTTGAAGTTGCTGAACAAATACACCTCATAAATTTACAGGAACTAGAAGACAGCATAAAAAATTAAAAATGGTAAGACATTTTTGTGGAGTTATATATGGGGTAAAAATACTTATTTAATATACTTTCAATAGATAGTGACAAGCTGCCGCTCTAATCGCTCAGTGGTCAAGATCATTGTTCCTCTGTCCTCGAGCCGGCGCAGGTGAGTTCGAGTCTCGCTCAACCCATGGGTGTATGTGATGTCCTAGCATTAAGTAGGCACAATAAACCCTTGAGGCTGCAGTGCCAGTAAGTGCGCTCAAAAAAAAAAAGTTAGTAACAACACTTTTAAAGACCAGTTTGATTTATATTAGTTTTACACACAAAAAGGTTTGTAAAAAATATGCAACAATTAGAAAGGAATAAGCGTGACTGGTTCTCTAAAAGCATTGTATGGTATGTTTTAAAGATATTAACAAAACGCCGTTTCCCAAATATAGAAGAAAAAGTGGTTTTTACGCTTGCCGTTTCTGTATTAACAATATTTTTATCCTACAAAACTTGATGTTTGCCGATCTAGAATCTCAATAAGTAAACCATTTCTAATATTGAAAGTCTCATCTAATTAAGTACTACATAAAAGCATTGAAAACATACAGACGTTCTATAGGTGAGATAAAAATGAAAAAATACATTTTAAAGTTTTTTAAAATGCTCAAAGATCTTAAACAAAGATGCTTCGTGCCCCCTATGTTTTTTTTGTAATCTACATTCGGAAAGTCTCTACATAATGGATACAAAAATGTTGCCGATTGGATAAAAAAGGTGGAAAAGACTGTTTTTATATTTTTTTATTTGTTTATGACCAGATTTTGATTGCAATTAATAAAGAAGAAACAGGAACTAACAAAGACTAAATGCGGTGAAAATGAATTTTTTAAGATAATGCTAATGTCAAGACTGGATCACATGCGAAGTAGCAAAACATAATTGAATTCCCCCAGCTCATATAGTATAAATATGACAATAGACTACGTTTTTAGTAATAGAAAGAGAAAAGGTAAGCCACGAAAAACATAGAAATATGGAGTGAAACAGGCCATGGAGAAACGGAATTTGAAAGACGACTGACGAGATAGGAGACTAAAATTATAGTTGTTACTAAATGTTTATGCAATTTTTGCATAAACAGAAAATATTAGTTTCATTATTTGCAATTCTTACGATACGTTGCGATTGCTTCTACTTGAATTACTTATTTACTAAATGACATAATGTACGGTTCTCTAAATATATTAGGTATCTGGTGAATCATGCAAATATTGTGTTTTGAGTTTCTTACAGTATAAATTGCTATAGTCGGCGCAATATTTTTGTAAATGCCCTTTTCTATCATAAAAGTCAAAGACCCTTACTGCTGTGCTGTAACAGTAACTCATTTGTTCCTTTACTTAAAAAAGTTGTTGATTTTAATCACCAAAAATATAATAGTATTTTTTATTCTGATTAGGAAGTATTTTTTTTATTGCGAGAACAATTTAACAAAACAAATTTTATACTTTATAAATTTCTTTTTGGGGTATTTTTTTTAAATCGATATTGAATAGTTGTAATTGTCAATAAATTTTAAGGTGTGCTTTTATCATTCCGTACTTTTCAAATTGTCTAATTAATAAACAGACATTAGTATATTTCTCTTTTGCTGATAAAAAGTGAACTACAATTACCACGTTCAACCTTATAATTTATTCTGGTTTAATAACTGTATGTTAATTTTTTTAAATTGTATGAGCCAATTACTGATTATATTCGTATACGTCTTTTGCCTCCTAAAAAGTGTAAAACGTCCCTATACTCAGTCGAAACACATTCTCGGAGGAATCCGCCGAAAACGTTTTTGCTTGTGCTCTAGTGCGGCCAGCAAGTATCTGGACAGAAATCTAGAGGAAAAACAACGACGTGAAATCACGAAGCATCAGCTTGTACAACGCGCGACGCTTCCTGGTAAGAATGTGGACAGTGACAGCTCCGGAGTATCACTACACTCCTGCTGGGCTTCTTGTCACGCCGATGGCATCTAAAATTATCCTCAAATTCTTTTTGTAAGCGACAACGGAACGCCATTCGCTCATACCTGGGTGTACCATAATTAGCCAAATCCGCCGGTGCTGTTCGGCTAAGTGCCGCATTCCAACATTTGACTGAAAGCGAAAAAACCTGGAAATCGAAAAAATAACGGCACCGCTTGCCAGTAGTTTGATTAGCAGGAGAAAGGAATGGTATTTCTGGGGAGGAAATATCGATCAGATTGCTTTCAGAAGCACTGTAATTATAGGAATTTGAACTTACCCAAATTGTCAATAATTCAAATAAAATTAAATTTCAGTTAATAAAAAACGAATAATAATAGAACTAAATGAAACCTTTAGATAGATAGTGAGCGTCAAAAATGGTTTATTGTTATATTAATATTAAAAAGTTTGTTGTTAATTAATTATTTACTTAAAATTGACAAATATCTACTGTAGTAAAACTACAAAATTTTATCAAGACCAAACAATGGCCCATTGCACCCTTATGTACACTTGGTATTATTTTAGCACCCATTTTAGCACCCATTTGATCTTTTATAGTGAGTCTTTGTTTACATCTTAGTCTTTTTTAAACCTTCTTCAGGCTAATAAGATGTCTAAGGAAAGCAAGAAAGGAATTGACTATGATAATATGACCTACCAACAACAAGAAGTACGGTACTTGCGATCTTTGCAGGCCACACGGTATTATTGGCTTCGAGATACTTACAGAATCACCTTAGAAAAATAGAAGAATTGATCAAAATATAGCGCATTTGAATTAATTTGCAAAAATCTGTTCAGGTGATATTTACAACTTGAGGAGGAATATGTCCAATTTTTGACTAAATGGAAATTTCCTTCTACAAAAGAGGAGACGAAATACCTCAGTATCCATTTGGACTAACGACTAACCTGGGGTCCACATATAAGGTATAAGAGACTTAAGTTAGGCTTTATCCTTAAAAGCTTATGGGGGATAATTTACAATTCTCACTTGAAGATAAGCTTTTACCATTTAGTGCTACGATATTCAAATATGAAATACAGCTAGCGACTGTAACCTAGCAAAACTATAGCGTTACCAATCTAAAGTACTGTGAATAATAATTAACGCCCCCCCCCCTAGTAGAAGCGATTCAAGAGAAAATAAAAATTAAATTCCAAGAAAGGAATAGAAATTACCCAAAGCCTTTAGCAGTAGAACTCTTGACAACAACTCTTCTAAGTTAGCTGCAATTTTTATTCCAAAAGTTATAACTTATAATTTTGTTTTTCACAGTGTAAACCCACACTGCGACATGTTCTTCTTTGTGATTATATCTTTAGTTAACGTCTTTATGGACAGAAGATAAAATAATTTTGGAGTCAAATAACAAAAAAAAATGTAATATTTGGTTTGCTATAGACTCATTTTTGAGAATAACTATTTTTTGTTATTTTAAAGCACTCCATTATATTGCATTTGAAATAAAAACATCACAATCATCCTTATCTATATTGGGAATAACAGCAGATTAATAATAGATATAGAACTCTTATTTGACATCGATAAAGACCAAATTATCTGAATACAAACCTTTATCAAAATATTTCCACGATAACTTTGATGTAAAAAAATTGCTCCATATATGAGGAAATAGTGAATCATTAACAAGACATGGGTTGATTATGAATCATATTGAATATATTGTCCTAATGTTTCCGCTTTCTTATTTCAGTTTGAGAAAATATACACCAAATTTATCTGCATTCCATAAAATTTTACATAACAGTTTTATTGATAGTATTTTAGTGTACATTTTTAACACTAGAGCAAATATTATTTATTTTGACGACCAAATAAAGATTATTTTTTAAATATCAGTAACTATTTACAGTTACTTTACAGAGATGCATTAGGCAAATCTGCTGGGGAAACCAATAATGTTAGAAGGAGCTATCCATCAATGAAAATCTTTAAAGATTTCTTTAAACAACTGGATTGATGTAAATCGAGGAGCTATAATCTCTTTAGGCTGATTATCTTAAGATGCTGTGCGTAGAAAGCTTCTGATGATATTTCGTATCCAATTTTCTAATTTCCTTAATAACAAGCCAATGGCACATCCATCAATTCACAGTGTCTTGAATTAGAACTATTGAAATGTTTTCTTTTTGGCTTAACAGGTTTCCACAATTGTATGCCATAAGTCCAAATTGGTTTTAACATATTTTTGTATAGTAGATGTTTATCGTTAACTGATAATTTAGATTTTTTCCCAGTAACTAGCATATTTCTCTGTACTTCAGATTTAACAGTTCGCGTTTTTCTTGGATGTGGTTTTTTTCACTTAAGACGTTTATTGAAGCACTGTTCTAGATATTTGGTTTTGGTTTCTATATCTATGGGTGTGTTGTTAATATTAACTAGTGAGCAGATACTAGTTCTTGTAGCGAATGTCACCTGAGTTGATTTTGAATTATTTATTTTAATTCGTCAGTGGACCATTTATTAATTTGGTTTGGGTGGTTGGATTTTTATAAATTGATAACATTGTTGCATTGTCAGCAAATGGGACAATAACAGTATTCTGGGCTTCGGATGGTTCAGCTGATGAGAAGGGCACATTCAAGAATGCTTAGCTTTTATTATTAACTAGAGCTGCAGTAGTTTTAAGTAGATTAAAGTCATTTGATAAATATTCTGCAAATATTTTAGCTTTTTTCTTTTGTTCTTGCTCACTGACCGTTTGATTTTTAATCATGTGCCAATTTGGAGTCTCTTGAATTTTCTGGCATTCTCTGTATATTGATTTTCTTGCTTTAGGTTTGTTACATATTCAGTAAAGTTAGCATTTTGGACTTCTCATAATAATGCATGCAGGCTTCTTCTTAAATGATTATAAATTAGTTCATCAAAGCTATTACGACAAAAAATGAAATACGAGAGTTTTTTAAATATTTTTTTTTATTACACTTTACGTACGCTATCGCTTATGGTAGTATAGACACTAAATAAAAAATGAGTTTATAGACTTTAATATAAGAAAACAATTTATTATGTAATGTGTTATTATACAAAACATAAAAAACAAACAAAAATCACTATGGATACTGGAAAAAATTAACTTGAATATTAAACATTTGTTTCTTAAAGAAAAAACGCCCTTTGCATTTAATATTGCTTTTACGATTTTAGGGATCATATCCATCAATTTTTTCTAATTTTTTGAAAGTTAAATTTCTCCAGGCATCCTGGAAAAGACTCCAAGGATGATTTTTGGATGCTCCTTTCTTACTGTTGTAATTGTACTGTTACATTAAAATCTATACAGATTTTAACTTATATTATATGCGCATATTTTTCTAGCCTATCACAATTAACTTGGATGTGTTACACACATACACAATGAAATGAAAGGGACAGTTTTAGGTGCACTTATATGCATTCAAAAGGGATTTGCGAAGTTGCTGGATAATTCTATGGTAGACACAAATGAAAACCCTCGACGGGCTGAGATCTTCTCGCTGCAGCAGCATCGATTTTAAAAGTATTTCGCGGGATGTAGAAGACATTAAGCTGTGCAGAGCTGGCCAGTGGAAATAATCAGTAAATGAAGCATAGAGTCACAAAGCAAACACGCCAAGCGATCCTTTGAACTTGGAATTAATCTAAATTTCCCCTCCTGCACTGCCACCCCACTGTTATTTTGCAGGAAGTTGGGCCTGCAAAAATAATCCGCGCACGTAGCGACCCGGAACAGTTTTTAAATCGGCAAAGTGCACTTTGGCGGCAACTGTCAACCGGTAATCGGCAAATGGCCAGCTAAACTGCGCTTTAATTAGCGGGGCTGCTATTAATGCGACGAACGAAGGCAGCGAATCGGACGCAGCAGACATCGCGGCTAATGCAGCGCAGATCTGCATCGGCATCACAAAGTGGTCTAATTATTCGTGCAATTACGAAATCGCAGCAGTGTCAGGGCACGCACCAGGCTTTTAAAATGCATGTCTAATTACGTCGTTAGTCACTAAGTAACGGCCATAGATCTTGGGGATTATCAATTTATGCATCCGCATCTGTGACAATTGCGGGCTCTTCTTTAATTTTTTGTCATTAAAAGCTCGTCCGACGGCAATTTGTTAGCGCAATTAATTTAAAAAATTAACCACGAGGGTCGCACGGCTTATATTAAGAAATTAAATTGCCCTTCCGGGGAGGCAACAGAAGAAATCTTGCAAAATCCGCCCGGCCCAGATACTTGCTGTGGAACCGCGATGAATTTAAATTGCAATGAAACAAACAACACGTGTACTAGGTGAGTTCAAATAAAACAATTTGAAAGCTATTATATATATTCAAATTAATTTAATTTATCTAAATAAAGTTGACAGTTTTTTGAATGTAGGGTAGAAGCGTTTCTTCACACGCACTCGCACACAAAATACACATTTTTCTAATATCCGAAGCTTCACACACTAGTTATCTCAACATACGCAACTACAAAACGTATTTTATTTGTTAGCCCAATAACATCGCTCACGTTGGTACAGCAGTTATCAGCAACTACCAAATTCCATACCATGAAATGAATGGTTTTGAAACACTTCATCTACAAGTCACAAATGTTAAAGTAAAATGCGAAAACGGGGACATTTTCAATGCCATACATAGTGCAGCTTGGTATAACACTCCCTTCAAAACCCAAAAAACATGTGGTAGCAACACTGCCAACTATCTTCTAAGTATCAGACAAAAGATAATCGAAAAAAAGGAAAGCAAGACCAAAATGGCAGATTTTACTGATCCCCGCTGATAAAGCTAGGTTAAATCGACAAACTGCTGAAATCAAACATATGATCCAAGAATATAAAAATTAAACATTCAATAGCTACCTACACAATGAATACTCTCCATAGAGAGTTCCATAGCACGCAATCAATTATCATGTATGTGACATGCTAAAATTTGTCTTCGTTGACATTCCTATATATTCACAAGAGATTCTTGAAGTGTATTAAATGCAGATTTTGATGCCTTTGTTGTTGCCATAATCATATTGTCTCTTACAAAGGTAGCTATAAACGCGTTTAGTGTGCTTGGTAGGTTAGCGGTAAGATTTGAAAAAATATAAAACCCAGAACACTACCTTGAAGAACTCCCGATTAATATATAAAGTATCTGATAATACTGAATTTTGAATTTATTTTGAATAATAGGCTTTACAGAAGACTCCAAGAATAAAGCTATACAATACATTTTACTTTCAAAAGTATTATTTGTAATTTTGACAGCCATGTGCTCTTGTTCTATTATTGCGTATCTTCCACGAACCCCAAACTTATGTTCTAGAACGATACTTAATTCATCAAGTAATGGCTTCAGTATATTTAGGAATAAGCATAGATAGAAAAAGTTTTGACCAGATAGGCAGGAATATGATGGGTCTATATGAAGATACTTCTTCTGTCGGTATAGCAGGTTTTGGAACCAGAATGCTTTATTCCACTGTTTGCATTATAAATTTGTGTTAAGACAACTAATTCGAGTTCATCTTTGTTGTTACTTAAGGAGGTAATAGTCACTATCTTCCACGCTGACTAGGCGGGTTTGAAGATTTTGGTATCAGCCGTCGATAACCTGGGCAAACAGACGCTGTTTGCAGCCGCTTCTCTGAAGTCAGACGCTGCTTTGCTGCTTTCCCCTATCCGCCACCTGGGGAGGCGCCTGATGGGGGGCTAGCAACCCCGCACAGATAGATACACCAACATCATAAAAGATATATACACGAAATAAAACTGAATAATTTAACAACTACAAAATTTAGGGTAGAAAGAGGAGTCAGACAAGGCGACTGCATTTTACCTAATCTATTCAATCTAGTCCTGGAAAATATCTTTAAAAACCTAGACTGGCATGGGAAAGGTATAAACGTCGATGGAAAGTATATAAACCACCTTAAATATGCTGATGATATTGTAATAATAGCCAAAGACACAAAAGAGCTAAAAACCATGATGACGCAACTAAATATAGAATCAAAGAAAGTAGGACTGAATATCAATTATGCTAAAACAGCAGAGGATATAATTTCTATAGACATAGACAATTCAAACATAGAAAGAGTTACATCATATATATATATATAGGTCACAATATAAAGCTAAAATATGAAGACCAGGAAGCAGAGATAAGAAGACGAACTAGACTAGGCTGGGTAGCATTCGGTAAGCTATCATATATATTATGCTGAAACAAATTTATAAGAAAACAAAAATCCAAAATATTCGACATGTGTATTATACCCGTACTCAGTTATGGCATGGAAACAACAACATTCACCAAAAGAATTATCCAACGCTTAAGAAAAACCCAAACAGCCATGGAAACAAAAATGCTAGGAATAAAGCTGAGCGACCGAAAAACAGTAGAATGGATCAGGAGACAAATAGGAGTTAAAGACTTAATTGAACACATCACGAAACAAAAATTATCGTGGGCTGGCCATATTATAAGAACAGAGGATGAAAGATGGATCAAAAAGATGATAGAATGGAGATCAAGACAAGGAAAAAGAGGAGTCGGGAGACCACCACAGAGATGGGTTGACGATATCAGAAGAGTGGCTGGAAAGCAATGACATCGACAGGCGCAAAACAGAAACGAGTGGAAGAAAAAATGGGAGACCTATGTCCAACAATGGATAGAACAAGGTTGAAGAAGAAGAAGAAGAAGACAACTAATGCTTTTTTGGTAATTGTTCTATGATTTGTCCAGTTATAAAGTCAAATCTTGGACTTTTCTTTGAATTAAGGTTTCTGCGAATTATACCTTAGCTTCACAAATTTTCGTGACATTTGGAATGGTATTCCAAAGTATGATTTCTGCCGAGAATGACTGAAATACACTAACTAGGTGGAGTAAAAGATTTTCAGCCATATCTATATTTATCCCATCCCATCCTGTTTCCTGATTTTTGTTGTACCTTTCCGCACATACTAATCAGTAGTAAAATCTTAAAAATACTTCGAATTGCTGAATTGTTTTCATTATTGAGTAACTCTCATTTCTCTCACTACTGTACTAAGTGGTGCTTTGTTTTTGTTGGACTCCATTTTTTGGCAAAAGCCATTTTTGTTTTTATAGGGCATTTTGAATTTTTATATCGTGGTTGGGTTGCAGGCGGCTTGTGTTGTAGTTGTCAGATCTTTTATAGGCATATCTCTGTTTTTAAAAGTATTTAGTGAGATGAGTATTTATTTTGTTTCCTATTTTGTTTATTTATTAGTTTTTGAACAGTGATTATGTTGAAACGGACTATTATCTTTAAGAAAGTGGCCTGGGAAAAGATTGAGCCTTTATTCTCCTGAAAAATGATCAATAAGAATGCTTTTAATAATACAGAAATTAAAGGTATTGGGTATTTTATTCTTGTCACTAGGCAAGTAGGTGCTCAACAGACAAAGTATTTAAATTATATTTATCGATGCATTTTATTAATTCTAGACCTAGTCTCACACATGGAAAATTTCATTTTTGACGTTATTCATAAATCTTACAACCCTTCCAATTAATTTTGCGATTTTCGCCAAATGATGCACAGCGAAAATCTTTTCTTTTACTTATTGCACTTTTGCTACTATGCAGATCACCATATATGATGCATTTTTGTTATCGAGTGCAATAGTTCAGACTATGCTCCCATTTTAAGTATCTTCCAGGCTGGGGTATTTATCATTTTTTTCGTGCTGCTTTAACTATTACTTTATAACATTATAGTTGAGTTATTTGACATAGATTTTTATTATTATCCCTTGGTTTCAGTCCAGGAAGAAATATGTTAAAGGTTTCTCGTCTTTGCTATTTTTTGCATCACATGCGTCTCTAATTCTACGTTTGAGTTGTTTACTACCGATCGTGTAATGAAGGCTTTTTATAACCACCAAAAAACTGTTTTTATCTCTTGATATATATGCATAATGCTTCCGGTCTTTTCTTTAAATATCTTATAGTTCCTTTATAGGATGTTTGGTTTTCGATCATCAATTTGATTATTTTGTTTTATATATTTACTTTTTATTTCTTCATATCTGTTTAAGGTTTAATAAGTACATCGGTTTTTACAATCTTGGATAAGAAGATAGAGGAGGTTTAATTTCTGTTGGTGTAGTCTTTTTATTTTTTATTTATTTGTCTCAAAGTCTTTCGGGGCATTTTCTAATATTTAAAATTGATTATTTGGATTTATATGCTTGCATTCTGTGATTAGTCTTTGCTTAACATTTCTGCTAATTTCTGAGGTGGATATTAATTCCTGAAGTTAATTGATAAATAAATGTTTGCTTTTGTAACGTTATAATATTGTCGGGCGGCCGTCGCTGGCTATCACATTTGCACTTAAATATAATTATTAACATTTTTTAATAGCAATAGAAGGAAACTTGACTAAAAAATAGTTTAAAAAAATTTTAATTTTATGGTTAGACTACCCTAGCTGCATTTTATACTCCTTTGAAGTCAACAAATACAAAGCAACAAAGATGTTTATAGAATTTTTAAGTGTCAATTTCTAAGTTAATAACCAGTGGCATTTTAAAAGCAAATAAACCTCTTAATTAATACCCGTTTCATTTGGCAGTTTGAACGGCAGAAATAAACTTTCCGCGCCAAGTGGAACTGACCCTAAAACAAAGGCAATCTTCGCTAATAACTTGCCACTTAAAAGCCAATTATCTCCATTTTAAGCAGCCCGAACTTGGAATTTTCGATAATCCGCTGAAAACTAAATTCCCGATAGCGGCGGTTGTTCCGCACTTTGTTCTGAATTACAAGGTTCGTTAAGAAATTTAAAAGTGTCTAAGATGCAAATTTGCATTCAAAGCCCAAGCATAAATCGGCTTTAAGGGGTTGGAAAGTTTTTCTGTACAACACAGTTGTGGTGAAAGTAATTAGTCATTTATGAATCCAGTAATTGCACATAAAAAGATAAATAGGTGCTCGTGGCTTAATGGGCACCGAGCATCCCGGAATAAGGGCCTTATGCAGGGCACTTTAAGCAAGCGCCTTTTTATCTTCGGCCGCGAAACGTGCTGCATTTTTGAGCAAGGGGCTTTTTAAGATACTAAATTAGTCAACAGCCACGTTGTAGCCGTAAATTTAAATGCAAATTAGGATTATATTAATCTCGATTATTAAATTGAAAAGTTTGATTTTAGCGTGTGTTCAGCGGCGCCCGGCTTAGCGAAATGCATAATTCATTGCATTTTGCAGATTACTTTTGTCTAAGTCTAAAATGCACTAAAAGTAAAAAACAGAATTAAACAACTATATCAGTTTTAATCAATAACAAGCGGAGTTTTATATTTTAAAGACCGACATTGGTTGTAATCCATATGTGATTAACTTAAATATGAAATTATATTAAATTGCAATTTATTTATTTATTATGATTTGTCATTTATACATATAACGTCACGAACATTTATATTTATAAATTAAAAAGTGAAAAATAAGTTGCAAATTTCAAGAAAAGTGGTAAGTCGTGATGGCGAACGGCTTTAATTATAACGATAGTCCAGTGCAATATGGACTATCAATACAAATGTCAATATGCGACCTAAACATGTAAAAATGCATTAACCAGTATCACACATTTTTTAAATCCAATACCAGTTAACCCGACCAGCGCGATTAATACCACCGTTAATAAATTGTACCCACATTACAAGCAAATTTTAACTCCAATCAATTAAATTACAATGACATCCCGCAATAAATGCAAGATTTTCATGGAAACAAAGAAACCAACACCACAGATGAGACACCACCTGGCAAGCCGTAAAATGTAAAAGATTAAACCACTCCCCAGATGAACTAAGAAATTAATTTGACCTAATCAGTCGGAATACCCTATTAAATATATAAAAACTTACAAAAAGCAAGAGGCAAATCCAGAACCCAACTTTTCAGATAATAACCTAAAATAAAGGCATAATAGAAATTTCCCACAATAAATCTTTATCAACGTTCCAGATAACCCTTTTAGAAAATGTCTTATGCACAAACACTAACAGGAAATAATCTTTGAGAAAAATGAGCAATTCAAAAATATTGCAAAGTAACTGACAGTTTTCCTAGACAAATTCAAGGCCATGTTTAACCAATTACTGAATTAAAACAGCATAGTAAGACATGCTAAGCTCAGTCATAAGCATTCCAATCTCCAGGCTCTAAATTTATTGTGAAAGAAGATTAGAATTTGAAACACAGAATGAGGCTGTAGACTCTTCACAACAAAGAGAAAAAATATCCTAAAGGCCATGACTAGCAACAATTGTAGACACTTCTCAACTAACACACCGAAATACTGACTATGGACTCTAGCAAAACACCAAATTTATTGTATTTATGTATACTTTGTGATATAGCTCTGAACTAAACGAAAACAGAACTCAACTATGAGTTGCTATCCTTCACCAGTCAGTGTAACCTTAAGTACTTATGTAATAAGTAAACCAACCAATCCCAGACTTTGCACTAAAACGACAGACTGAGAAATATTTTGTTGTTACAAATCTGATAAATTACGCGACATAATCCAATGCCTGCGGCATTAACACAAGAAGCAGCATATAGCTCTACCCCATTTTTGAAGGATCAAAAGAAACCAACATTCCACTTTATATACAAGAATTGGTAATGAAGAAACTTAGAGAATACGTAACAACAATGATAATCTTATTTATAATAGATTAAGGAGGAAGCTAGAAAAAACCCTAAACAGTGCAAGAAATGCAACATTAGACGACCACTCTATCTGAAGGGCAACAAATTTGGGCCTAATCAAAAGCGGACAAAGCAAACGTATTTAACTATCATCTTTCAGAATTTTTCAGAACTAGATTAACACTTTCCTAGATATAACCCGTCAAATATGCTTATCTCTAAGTCATCTGTGTCATAAGATATGGACCTACGCTATACAGCTGTGGGAATTTAATGTCCTGGTATGTTTCAAGTCATACACTCCATACAGACTTAACAATTCTTTTTGTATCAGAAGAAATCCATAGATCGTCAACAACGTACCACCAAAAACTACTAGGTCACGAAAACGAATACGTAAATGAACTAACCAATCCACCAAATAGAGTAAGAAGATTAAATAGACAGAAGCGAAACGACTTACCGCTGTTAGACAACAACAATTGAATCCTTCGCCATCACCACAAGATCCAAATAGGAAGATTATCGATAAATGTTTTTTTCTATAGGTGTATTGTTCTCTACAAGTAAGTAGACCAAATTGGCATTTACATAAATTTCTATGTATTTTCTTTTACTGTTTCAATTTTTTAAATACAGCATTGCTTGAATATATATATATATATATATATATATATATATATATATATATATATATATATATATATATATATATATATATATATATATATATATATATATTATTGAATATGAACTGCATCATGTTAAATTATGAAGCTTTTCAACTGGTCCCACAAATATTTTTTGAATTTTGCCTCAACTGTATTTTTGCTTATCCTAAACATCAGCAGATAGTTGAAGCTTATAATACCTGTAGAGGTATTTATCTTCTGTTGTTGACAATTGAATCCTATGAATACTTGAAGTTATTTTCTTTTCATTCAAATTATCATTTTTATAATGCACACACAAAAAAAGGTTTAGAAATTTAAACTTATCCATGCCATATCTTCAACCCTCAAATTTTTAAAGTCGCACTAATTTATTTATACAAATGTGGTAAATGAATTAATTCCAATATATAGTACCGTATGGTATTGTTATGCACACTAAAAAATTTTAAATTTTACTTTATTTTATTAGAAAATGTTACTGTAGTAACAAAAAAATGTTACATGTTATTTCACTATTGAAGATATTTCATTCTAAACTGCAGGTGCATAAAGTAATATTAACTTGAAAGTTTTGAAGTATTTAGTTGCCATTGGATATATAAGCGTTTTAATTTATTTGTCACTCATGGTAAGATTTGATTAAGATGTGACCGATATGTCATTCTACCATGTAAAAGCATACTGGAAACATATTTTTAAAATGTAGCTATTTATTTTAATTTCGACACTGGAAATGTTTTAAAACATTTCCAGTGAATGCACTACTATGCAGTGAATTTATTCACTGCATAGTAGAGTCACTAAACTGTAGATTTTAAAGAACTATAACAAATATAAGAGATGTAGGTTTAGGTTAGCATGCAGCAGTGTGGCTGTCTACCCTTTCACTGCACACTCAATCAAAGGTTGCATAGAATAATCATTGTTACTAAAGCTTATCATTTTTTCAGCACTATGTTAATCTAAACGACCCTTACCTGATAATAAACACCTAGCGCTTGGAGGAGAGCCACAGCGACTACTTGGTGATGCTGAGGCCGCCCGACTTCGAGCACTTCTCCTCACTGCTCGAGTATGTGAACGACGAAATCCACGTCAGGGCAAGTCCAAACTCCACGAACACTCCCGGCTACATGTGCATGAAGTCATCGCACATATTCAGCACGCGCTTGGCCGAAGACCCCGTTTCCAGCTTTGATGTCGACTCCGACAGGAAGCACAAGAACAGCAACGGGGAGGCAGCCTCTGGAACGGAGCTGCTGCCGATGTTATACAGGAGGAGCGAGTCACGGGCTCCCCCTCCAGCTACTCCAACCCGATCTACCACATTCCACCCAGCATCAAGGAGAAGATCAGTGCTGACATAGTGAAATCGACAGACAACTACATAAACATTCCGCAGAACAAAAGTGCCATAAACAATGATAGTAGTGTGAACAACAATGCGGGTCCAACAATTACGTTAACAGTAGTAGTAGAGATTGAGAACGAATAAACAAATGTAAGAGGTAATGTCTGTCATTATTTTATTACTTCTTATATACTTCTATATAGACCTAGATTATAGTTATAAACAACATGTAGAGAATAGGATACTAAAATAAATTTAAGCCAAAGTTTCATGTAAAGTAAGGTATTGATATCTTCGATTTTTTGTTTCTGAAGTTCTACACTTTGTACAGATTCTAAAAAATAAGTTCTAAAGTAAGCTTCTGCATGTCATTTACTTAATTTCATCTTTCTCTCTCCAATAATTTGTGCCACAATGCATTTAAGTGACCTGTAAATGTAAATCAAGTATTTTTAGGAATTTTTTTAATAAAAATCTTTAATAATTTATGTATATAGACTTGTATTACGTGTAAGAAAAATTGATTACGATTTCTAGTGATGTACTAATAGGATTTATTTCTTACGTTTTGTGTTTAGTTTTTGTGTATAAATAATTATAATATAAATGAAAGAATTACCAAATAAAATGATGTTCATAACTGGTTTTGTTTTTTTTTTCTAGTAAAAAATAAAAATGCTACTGTTACCTCAAAGAAAGTTGATATAGAACAGATATAACTTTAGCAGATTTAGCAGATTATTAAAAAATATTGTGGAAAAACTGTCATATAGAAGGTAAGTATATATTTATATAAATATTCCAATAATTTCATAACGTACATAGAGGTAGCACATTAGCTCAGTGTCCTAAGCGTTTACTTGCCATCATGCAAGACCAGTGTTCTATTCTGCACATTTCCAAGTTTTTTTTTAATCTCTTAACATTGCAAATTAAATAGTACAATAATAATATAATCACAAAAACAAAAAATTACTAAATTATACAACACAGATTAATTAGCAAAACAATTTAATTAATAAAATAAAATCATTTTAATAATGTTTTATAAGAAATGCAATAGATGGCGCTGCAACTTAAATAATCTTAATTTGCACATTTATAAATTACAACAAAGGCATAAAAATTATTAACAGCGTATCAATCTATTTACACATGTATTTATATACTACATAATTAGAAACAATAAATTATTCTTAATTCAATAATTTTATTTTAATTTTTATCATAAATACAGATTCCTGTAATAACGCAAAAATGCCAACTCCTTACGCTCCTGAGATCTTGATACAAACCTTAACTTTCGCCCGAAAATCGCCTTTATGTACAGCCAAAATTTACTAGCGAATTGGAACGAGATTTCTACCAGGATCACAGGAGCGCGAAGAGATCGTTATGCGTAGCGGAGCAAAATTTAAAATCAATACATGAGCGCTCAGATATTCTGCAGCGACTGATAAAAGATCTTCTCGCCCTTCTGTGATCCTGGTAGAAATCTCGGTCTAATTTTCTAGCAAATTTTGGACGTACATAAGGGCGATTTTCGCTATAATGCCATCTCTTCGCGCTCCTGCGATCTTGATACAAATCTTCACTTGTGCCCGAAAATCGCCCTTATGTACAGCCAAAATTTGCTAGCGAATTTGAACGAGATTTCTATCAGGATCACAGGAGCGCGAAGAGATCGTTATGCGTAGCGGAGCAAAATATAAAATCAATACATGAGCGCTCGGATTTTCTGCAGCGACTGATAAAAGATCTTCTCGCCCTTCTGTGATCCTGGTAGAAATCTCGGTCTAATTCTGTAGAAAATTTTGGACGTACATAAGGGCGATTTTCGCTATAATGCCATCTCTTCGCGCTCCTGCGATCCTGATACAAATCTTCACTTTTGCCCGAAAATCGTCCTTATGTACAGCCAAAATTTTCTAGCGAATTAGAACGAGGATTCTACCAGGATCACATAAGCGCGAGGAGATCTTTATGCGAAGCGGCGCAAAATTTAAAGTCTGTAGATGAGAGCTCGGATTTTCTGCAACGACTAATAAAGAACCTCTTCGCGCTTCTGTGGTCCTGGTAGAAATCTCGGAATAATTTTCTAGCAAATTTTGGATGTATATAAGGGCGATTTTCGCTAAGATGCCATCTCCTTACGCTCCTGCGATCCTTTTTAATGATTTTTTTGTCTTACTACATGAAAATTAATCTGAAATCTGATGTACATGAAAAAGTCAAATTAAATGAACATTATTTTTTATCTAATATTGAAATATTCCTATAAACAAATACTCAAACTGTTTTATAGTTGAAAAATTATATTGCGGTAACGGGGAGTTGAACGGTGGAACTTCAAGTCTGAAGCAATCTGCATAACCACTACACCAATTTGCCACATACTACTTTATTGCCATATCATTAACATTTTCGTAAAAATAATTATCTTAAAAATAAAATATATTTTACAATTAATTTTAATAATTATGTAAATTTGCAAATTTATAAATTACACAAATTATTAATAGCTTACCAATTTGTTTATACATGTATTTATATAGTACATAATTAGAAACAATACATTATTCTTAATTCAATAATTTTATTTTAATTTTCATCATAAATACAGATCCCTATAATATCGCAAAAATGTCATCTTCATACGCTCCTACGATCCAGATAAAAATCTTCACTTTTACCCGAAATTCGCCCTTATGTACAGCTAAAATTTGCTAGCGAATTATGACGAGATTTCTACCAGGATCACATAAGCGCGAAGAGCTCTTTATGCGAAGCGGCGCAAAATTTAAAGTCTGTAGATGAGAGCTCGGATTTTCTGCAGCGACTGATAAAAAACCTCTTCGCACTTCTGCGATCCAATTAGAAATCTTGGTCTAATTTTCCAGCAAATTTTGGACGTATATAAGGGCGATTTTCTATATAATGCCATCTCTTCGCGCTCCTGCGATCCTGATACAAATGCAGGTCTAATTCTCTAGCAAATTTTGGACGTATGTAAGGGCGATTTTCGCTATAATACCATCTCCTGACACTATTGCAATCTTTTTTAATGATTTTTTGTCTTATTACTGGAAAATTAATCCGAAATCTGATGTAAATGAAAAAGTCAAATTAAATAATCATTTTTTTCTAATATTGAAATATTGCTATAAACATTTACCCAAACTGTTTTATAAGAGAAAAATTATATTGCCGTAACGGGGAGTTGAACGGTAGAAATTCAATTCTAAAGCAATCGACATTACCATTAACCTAAATCGACACGTACTACTTTGCTTTCATATCATTAACAGTTTCCTAAAAATAATTAATTTAAAAATAAAATATATTTTATAATTAATCTAATAATTAATCTATGAATTACAAGAAACAAAAATTATTAACAGCGTATCATTTTATTTATGTATGTATTTATGTGCTACATAATTAAAAACAATAAATTATTCGTATTTCAGTCATTCGAAGTTTAATTTTTATCTTAAAATACAGATTCCTCTAATAACGTTATGATGCCATTTCCTCACGCTCCTATTAGCAAATAGCAAATCGCTATTGGACTAAAAGTTTAAATATGGAACAGAAAAATAGAGGTTCTTAATGTTTTTCTAAAGACCAATTGAAATTCGAAGAAAATAGCTCTCTTTATCCTTAACTCATTTAAAACATCAGTATTGAGACAGAAACACAAGGAACAGTACAGTTAAGAAACTTCTAAACAAATAAATTGGAAATTTTCAATTCGGTTCTGCTGTATGAATAACTTATTCATTAAGTGAATAATGTTGCTGTATCGCCACCACCGTCTATTCTTAAACTTTGGAAGTTGACAAAAATAAAAAAAATTGCTATGAAAGTAAAGAGAGTTATTTTAGAAGAACAATCTATCGTTCTAGAAGTTTTTAAATAGACATTAATTACAAATTTAAAAAATGCTACTTAAATTTATTTGTTCATAGGAAAATTATGTTCTCTATAATATCATCAATAAAAATACACCTGACTATAACAATTAAACTTTAAGAATCATTAGGAATACGAATACATCTATTATCTTAGAGTAGCTTTTCTACAAATTCTTTTCGAAGTTATTCTTGAGTCAATTTATTCAGCTATAACAATTAGTATGTATAATTTAAAATTTTATCCAAGATTGGGCATTTAGATTCCACTATTTTCTAGTTTCTCTTTATTTTCTAAATTATTTAAATTTTTTAATATAAGTTATTGGTCAGCGGTGATGAGTAAAGGATAAAATCATTTTTTCTAAACAATGGTCCCGAATTCAATCACCATTGTCTTTAGTAGCATTCTTTCAGATTCTAAAAAATTGTATGCACTGATGCTTAGATCTACAACTGTAATTTAGACTAAATCTTTTTTTGATTGGATTATATGCGATTTTAAAATTTATATTAATGATTTATCTATAAAGATTATTTAATTGATGCTTCCTTTTGCCACCATAGAATATAATAAAATTTTATATTTATTAAGAAAACTGTCGCAAAACAATTACTCAACTGCAGGGTGGGACCTCTCTTCTTCTTTTTTTTAGGGTCAATCACCTCAACTTCACTCACCGCACATCAAATAGTAGGACGTTAGCTGTGGAAAGCTGTTTTATGATTTATCTTGTAGGTTGTCATCATTTAAATAACAAAAGTTTTGTTTATATACATCACGTTAAGTAAAAATGCGATACGTATATAATGTAATCATATATCTAATTTTAATTTCAGTATTAGTTTTATTTTGGGTTTAGTAAAGAAAACTTTTGATTCGATAATTTTACTTATGGGAATTGTAAAAAGAAAATTCAGGCACACCGATTTCAAAAAGTTTTCCATAGTAAGTACTGAAATGTTTTGTGTAATTTTGAAGTTATTTTCATATAGAAAATATAAAAGTATTTTGTTAGAAATGTAAACTTTACAGACAAAATCCCATAATTAGCTACTCACAAGGCAAAACCATAATGAAAGAGTTTTTCGATACATACAAAACAGAAATACCGAAATCCTGAGGCTCCGCAAGTAAAACGATAAAAAGGTGTATTGTTTGGCTAGTGTTGCTGCTGCGCGCAAGTTCCAGATATCGATCCAAAACTTGAGGACTTTGAATTTAAATTGCCAGATAACTTTCATTGTTCCCTAATAGGCTTCACTTTTCCTTTTTAGGGGATTATCATACAATTTACTTAATTGGTAGCGCAGAATGAATCGTCCAGGTGTTGAGGTCGTTAAAGGCATACAGTAATTGACAACAGTTTTGCAATTAGTGAGATAATGGCGGTTTTCTTAGCGGTAATAAGTTGTGAATCGTCTGAATTAATAAAGTAAATACAACATTTATCTGTTAATAGTAAAAGCGACTATAAAATACAGCTGTTATTTTATAAATTATATCGTCCTGCAACGGCGATTCCAGTTATTGTTTAAATTATAAATAAAAAATTATTTTGTACAACAGCCCAAAAATTCAGAAAGTTATCTGACGAAATATATATTGTCAATATTAGAGTAATCTATTATAACTAATTTAGTTTATTTCTATGTTATGGTTATTTCGTTTGATATTATTTTTATTAATATTTACCTACATCATATTTATTATCTTTTCTTAAGTTTTTCAGCGGCCATTTGTATTAATGGTTCCTCTTTTCACAACTGCAATAATTTATTTTTTGTAGCAGCATTAAATAGTTAACAAAGTACCATTTTCCCATAGACATAATGTTTTTTTTTAAGAAAGTCTGACCACTGTTATAAATAGTTGATAACTGAGTAGAACTAGATATAGAAGTGGAAAAAACGGTGCAGTTTAACAAAGAAAGAATATCAAAAATAAGATAATTAAAACAATCCATCCTAGTAGATCGCCGAAAACTTTATAACCGTAATATAGATTTATGTCCCTACAGAAAACTCCACATAATAGGAGAAAGTGGCATTCTACGAAGAACTTCAAATACAAGTAAATAAAAGTAGAAAAAGAACCAGACACATACTAATAAATGAGTACTGGAATGCCAGGACAGAAAATATACAAAATATAGGATACTAAACAATAGGTAAATACGAAGGAGAAACTGTCTTTAACAATCAGGGAAGACGAATGATATATTTTTGTGTCACCAATCAAATGCTAAATAGCCAACAACACACAACAGAGAAGCGAAATATGCCATACTAGATGTAAAAGTAATAAGAAGTGCAGAACTCCATACAGACCAGAGACTGTCTGTTATTACGGACACCAGATTTTATAATAGAAAGCCCAGAAAGCAAAGAAAATATCAACAATAAAAATCTCCGAATTAAGGAAACCAGGAAAAGCGGAAGAATTCAAGGTCGGGCTAGAAGAGACTCTAGAAGGATGGCAAACTAAAGAAGCAGAAGAAGCAAATAATTGGCTTATAAAAAGGAAGTGGACAATACTAAAAGCAGAAATAATAGAACAGGCAGTAAAGACTTGCGGAAAAGTAGTGGAAAAGTCAAAAATAAACCCGGTAGTGGAATGACAACGTAAAAGAGAAAGTAAAGATGAAAAAGAAAGCTTGGAAAAATATGTACAAAGTAAGAAAGATTAGGATAAACAGCACTATGTAAATAAAAGAAACGAAGCTGAAGAAGCTGTTTAAAGAGCAAAACTTGGGAAAAATTCAGGGAAATAACTCCAGACGAATTTCAATGAGGACAACGGAAGAGAGTTCTGAAAAGTCAACAAAAGACTAAGAGGAAAATATGGAATGCAGGTATGGAGCATAAGAAATAATGAAGGCATCGTGGGAACAGAAAAGGCAGAATCCTAGAGATATGGAGAAAGCCTTATAACAAAAGATTTAAGAAAAATAATAATATCAGGAGTAGATAAAGAAGAGAGACACTTCAGGAAAAAGAAGAAGAAAGAGACTTGGAAATGGAAGAGGTGATAGAAGCCGTGGAACATATGCCAGAGATGGCATTACTACAGAAATAATAAAGTACGGCGGATTAAGAGTACTAAAATGGATAAAAGATATATGTCAACAAACCTGGAAAGAGGAAAAAATACCAGATGACTAGGAAGAAAACATAATAATACCTCTATATAAGAAAGAAGATACAAATGATTGCGACATTTTTAAAAATTAGAATCTTAGTGACAGTTTAGATTTTTTTTCAAACAGTAATCCCTATAATCGAAGTTTTACCAAGTAAGTTTATAGTCAAAATTAATTACAAGATATTTATACACTTGTTGATATCGGAAGCTGTATGTACAATACGCCTTTAAAATTCGTCGTTTCATATATTTTTAATTATTCTTAAAATGCAATGATTACCTAATTCTCGTTTGTGAATATCTGGTTCACAACCATTTTAAAACCCTAATTTGTCTGTCTGTGATCAATTTCGGACCAACCAACTACCGTTCTCCTTCACTAGTTCGTTAGTCCACCTCGGGTATTTTTTTATTCCTGGGAAGCATTCCTCTATCCACCACCTAAGAGTCGCCTGATAGAGGACTAGCAACCCCACACAGAATGTTACTTTTTCAAAATAAAATTTCTATTAATTAGTTTGTATGGCTTTAACGAACATTTCGATTAAAATAATGAATATATTTGTTTTTGGCAATTTATTAGAATTCAGAGCACTTTCCCATAGTCTATTAGTACTTATAAGAAATCTCAAATCAAGAATGTGATTAACTAAACTTCGTATCAGCGATCATTATAATAAAAAAAGTAGTTGTCCAAGAAATTTCCGAGATTTTCATTATGCATGCTAGAGACAGCTGCAGCTAACTTCTAGTAGAGACAACATAAATGTTAATGGAGCTGCGTAGAGCATAATAAGTTGTTATTTTGTAATAACAGAAATGATTAAATGTTTAGTCCATGCGTATGCATTGTTATTTAGTAAAACCCGTCTGACTTCTCTGCTCCACTACGTACGAGCAGAATGTAGAATCGCGGCCCGCTTTGATTGCATATGCAATTATATCGAGCAGTTCAGTCTTCTAGGTAACTACCAGGCAATAACCGCGGGATTCATTAATTTGTTCCAGACAATTCGGCAATAGCAATTTAGCATTACAGATCTGAGACCGTTACCTTATGGGTTCCGCCGCCACATGTTTACCGAGAGCAGTGGGTTTATTGGTAATGACCGTCAGTCATGCGACAGTCGGTTTGCGGCAGAGATATCGCTAAAGTAACACTTAGGTAGCTAATAAAGTGCAGAAAACAAAACGAACGCGCGCGAGTGCGCGTCGTGCTCTACCTACATACCACGGCTCGGGTCGCGAGTCGCCCAACCCTGGCAATTTTCGTTTAAATTGTCGCAGTGTCAAGGAGATGGCCGATAGGCGGCCGCGATTGTAACAATGAGATAGTTGTTTGATTTGTATATCAATACGTACCGCGATGTCAACTGTCAAATCGAGAAACACTCTTCGACTAAAGGACATGGCATGACAGAGCACAAAGCATTTCCTTATCTCGGTATCTCGATTTGTATTCCAGAGTGTTTTATTGCGACATTTACACAGACATAAAATTGATTAAACGCTTCGGTAACAATCTTGCCTTAAACTAGTTCTTCACGGGACGTTTCCAGGTACAATTGATAACCGATGTAATTTAAAAATGTCGTGTAATACATTTGAATCTATTCGACAATCTGTTTTCAGCCATGAATGGTTGACATCTGAAGACATTCGTACACGTCACTTCGCCCTAACGATGTCTTTGCAGGAGGAATCCGTTTATTTTTTGTATATATTTATATTAAAATAAAAAATAAAAATGCAACGTTAACATAGTCGTCTGTTCTGATTTGTACCAATTAATCGTTAATGGTAACGTAGAATATTGTAATTACTGCTAGAAACATCTGTGCTAAGATGGCATTGTGGAAAAATGACGTTAGTATTATATTTTGCATATTAAATCGTTCGTTATTTATTGAACAACCTAAATTGTTAATATCCTGTTACAAGGTTTAAATGTGTGAATATCAAATTTGGAAGCGTAGGCTATGAATCTGGAAATAGGTTTACACCTTCTATCAAATGGCAAAGATTAATCATTTTAAGTACAATGCAACCAAGAATATTTATATCTTAATATATAAGGAATAGTTAAAAAGTCAATCGAATGAAAAAGAAAACAAAATAATTCTGCATATAAACGTTACTCCAATTCCTCGATTCTCTTCTGAAAGAAACATCTTTAAACCAGTCAAATTAGGTACATTATGATAGAATGTATTTTTCCACCAAAATATCTCTCAAATTAAAATGTTTTATGTTTTGCTAACCAACGGAAATCTGAAAGCCAAATCAAGCGAATAGATATGGGTGAATTTAAAACCTTATTCAATTTTTACCGAGAGATGACACTGTTCTCGTGGAACTATATTTTTTATGTTTATTATCAAAAATGTGTAGCATTAACAACAGTTTAATTCCTGTGGCATATCAAAAAAAAAACCTTCCATTCTAGACAATTAAAGTATATTGGCTCTTTTGAAATTGTTTACAGTTTTTGTTACAATCAAATATTGAATATATAGGATATAAGGATTTTACTCAATTTTATAACTAACTTTAAAATATTTTTTACAAAAATACATCACTTTTCAAATAGATACCAATAAAAGATGTCTTTGACCATTTCCAAAATTATTTTTATGACTAATCCACAACTATTGTGCAAATGTCCAAAAAGGCCATTCTTTTAATAAATTGCCCGAATTTGTCCATTCCTAGCTCATAATATAATTGGCTGTTATTTATAAACCATGGAGCTTTTAAGGCTACGGGTCAAATTTTATTTTAAAACGCTTGAAGTTTTTGAATATTTGTTTTCGAAGTTCTGCTAAACACAGCATAGCCGTAAGTGTTTTGTGTAGAATAATCCCTTGTCTTCATATCGTATTATCAACAAAAAATGCAGCACTACTCATGTATGAATAAACTGATAAGGTTGGTCGACCTATGTTATATATATATATATATATATATATATATATATATTACGGTAGATATAAAAGCATTCATCCTGACAGAGAACATTCGGTTTTCCAAAAACAAAAAAATTATTACAATTAGATATTAAAGTACTTTTAAGTTTACTTAAGTTTGTACTTAAGTTTTTCTACCCATAATTTATCAAAGGCCTTATTGATATCCACAAAAATTGCTACGGTGTTCTGTTTGTTTTCACAGCTTTTCTGTATTGTTATGTAGGTGATAATCCTTTTCTAAATTCAAACTGAATTAATGGTATTATTTGTTCTTTTTCAATAGATGGAGGTAAATGATAAAAAATTGTCTCTATGTAATTTGGATAGTATTTGTAAAAGACAGCAAATTGTAGTTACAGTTTTTTTTTTGACTTTTTCGTACTTGTAGAATATGAGGATACAAATTTCCATCAGTCTGGAAAATAACCTATTTCTATACAAATCTTCAATAATGTGATCAAATATGCTAGTGCATTTTTGTAAAGTTTTTAAACACAGGATGCGTTAAAAGAAGACATAATGTAATTTTCCAGTTTTTTTTGCCAAGTAGCTTCATATTTATCTAGTTATGGTAAATGTATTTCAATGTAGGTGTTAACTATCTCAAAAAGGTTGAATTTATCTTCGTCGGTACTGTATGTTGGCATATAATAATTTATACTTGGTATGCTACACGTTTGGCTACCTTACACAGCTTGGTACTGTTTAGTCTCATAATTTGTATATGTTTACCATAGTTGTTAATTCAGTGTTTATAAATTTCTCTTTTGATTTAATGGGTCAGATTATTTAATTTTATTTTTTAGTAACGTTGATCTTATTCGCTCCCGTTCTGTTCTGATTTTCCTCTTTTGTTTAATTAGTTTCAATATAAAGGTCAGAGAAGGATTAGGATTGCTTTTTCTTTGCTGGTAGAAGAGTATGGGGGCATCTTGAGCAAAATTTATAATTGCCTTAATAAGTGCTTAAATGTTGATGTATTTTCATTGGCACTTATTATTTGGGTTTTGTAGTAAAGCATTAAATCTTGACTTAAAATTATTCCAATCAATTCAGTAACATTAAAATAGAAATATCAAATATTGGAGTGACAGTGAAAGTTATGAGCAGCGAAAAATGATCAAGTTAGTGAATTATGGTGAATTGGTAAATAATATACCTGGTTGATGATCTGCTCTGTAAAGGTAGTATGTATATTCGGTAGGTTCAGTTTGTAAATAGTTGCTAAATTGTTTAGCTTTACATCCCCAGTAGGTATTTTTGCTATGTCAATCACATATTATTAGTGTTGATGACTCTATATTGACTAATTGAATAATATCGGTCTCTTGGTGGTTTTTGTTTTTGACCACAACTGCTACACTACCCTAAACGGTTTAAGTATGTCTGTCACTGTAATATTCATTGACTTTAAAAACCTCTTCTTTAGCTATGTGGGTCTTAGTTTATGCATAGTATACCTTATTTGGTCTTATTTCCATTGGTACTTCAGTTCAGGGTAGCGATACTCCAAAGAATTTTGTACAAGTTAGTCATTAAAAAGTTTAGGTATAATATTAACTTTCATGAATAATTTAATTTGGAACAAGTAATATTTAATTGCTTGAAAAAATGTATAAAATGATATTTATTAACTAAGATGGTAATGATCAGGTGTCAGTTTGGGTGACTGAGTGACGTAACATTGTTTTGAACTTACAACCTTTATAATATTTAAATACAATAAATAGGTATTATTCAGTCACCTGATATGTGTTTTAAATAGATATGACCTTGAAATTGTTTTTATGTAAACTTACTAAATAGCAGGGCTTTGCATAGTTGTTATTGTTTCGTTCGTTGGCGCATTTGGAAGTTATTCGAGTGATGTAAACCTAGTAAAACATGGAATATGATACAGAAAGCATATGGTAACAAGATATTGAAAAACCGCGTTTTTAAAAGTTCAAAACGTTTTGGAAGGGCAGAGATTTAGTGCAAGACGAAAGAACTGAAATTGAATAAAGATGTGTCGCCAAATTTTACGCAGAAATTTAGGAAAACAAAAACTTAATGCAAAAATAGTCCCTTATATACGGATAGACGAACAAAAGAAACTAAACGAACAATAGTTGCTAAACTATTGGAAAAAGGGTATGTAAAACTGAGGTTGAAAGGAAAGCGTCATGAAGATAGAGCAATCCAAACGTCTAAGGCACATTCCAGAAAAAACTTTCTCTGTTTGCTTCTAAGACCTTCACAAAAGATGGCAGTTATGCATAGATAGTTTATGGGACTATTTTGACAAAATCTAGGACCACTAATTGGTAAGTCGAATAAATTATTTTTATAGTGGACACAGATGCAACGAATCCTATTTCAAATATACCGAACCTCTACAATCAAATTTTAGAAACTTTGTTTAACTAAGATTTAGAATTGGACCTCCTGAAACTTGGTTGAACATAGGTTATAAAATTTGATTGTAGAGGAAGCTGTTGGGTGTGTTTGAATAGGAATTGTTGTATCTGTGTATATGGAGTGAAGTTTATGGATTTACCGTCGTTTTAAAAGTTTTTTGTGATGTAGAAATTCTCTGTAGCTTGTCAGGTGAGTTTACAATAAGGTAGGGGTCCAAGAAATTTTTATCACAAGATTGGGACGTCTGCTATTTTTAATACTTATCGCAATAAGATTTTGCTGCACAGTAGTTTTCATTGTGTCAATATTGTTGATAGTTATGATACTGTAGTATGATGCTTGTTTTTTATTTGCTTCAATTATTATTACTGAATGGAACATGGTTTTTAGAATATATATTCTTTTGCTACTTCTGTTGCCCTTGTCCTTGTTTTATAATTATTTGGCAATGATGTTAAATTTACTTCCTTCATACTGTTGTATGACATTATCACATAATTTCTTAATGATTGTTGCTATTATGAATAAATATTAAAGGATACTTATTTTTGCTACTATTGATTTGCTATTTTGACTTGTTTGTTGCGAAACATTGTCAAAAATAACTTGCATTTGTCCAAATGTTTGTTCAAATTACGTTATGTAAGCAGATTTGTTCTCGTTAACTTTAATTTTACATTTTTTCAACCATTGTTGAAGGCTGAATAGGTGAGATTGTAGATTTTCTGAAGCTATCTGAGGTTCAGCATGACTAGAAAGGATAGCTGTGTCATCGGCAAATGTTCCCGTTACTGTGTTTGGTGTAACTGGAAAATCGGAAGTATATAGGACATATAACAGCGGCCCAAGCACACCTTCCTTGCGGTACTCCGGAGTTGATTGGATGGTAATCTGATTTAGCTTGGTTCAATTTAATTTGAAATGTTCTTTCGCTTAGATAGGATTGTAGCAGATAGAAGTAGGCTAGAGAAAATACTTTTTTAATTTTGTAGAACAATCCTGGATGTCAAACTTTATCTTGACTAATATCTTATAATACTGCTGAGCAGTAGTGTTTATTTTCTAATGCTGTATTTATGACTTGTGTGACACGGTGCACTTGCTGAACTGTAGAATGGGCATGTCTGAACCCGAACTGGTGATCTGAAATCCAATTTTCTGGTGGAATGTTCTCATTGATTCTGCGAAGCAGTAGTTTTTCAAGCAGTTTGGAGATGACTGGTAGCAGACTTATCGGTCGGTAAGATGACACTTCTGTTGGATCTGTTCCTGGTTTTGCGATCCTCATAATTTGAGCCACTTTTAGGCATTTTGGCCAATAGCTAACTCCTAATATGGCATTATAGATGTACGTCAGTAGAATTAGGCCTTTTTGTGGGAGTTTCTTTAAGCATTCTGGCTGTAACGAGATCGATACCAAGAGTCTTTTCAAAGTTTAATATTTTTATTTCTTTAACTATCTCCTTTGGAGTAAATAGTTTAATAGTTGTATCCGTCTCCATGGGAGTCATCAAGTCTTGTTCTAATTCGTAATCTGTCTCGTCGTTTATAGGCTGAAAAACTGGTAGTAGGTGGTGTGCAAATAGGTTAACCCTCTCTTTGTCACTTTTCGCCCAATGATCATTCCTACTTTTCCTTATTGGTGGTGCTAGTATCTTAGGTTTCTTAGAGTTCTTTATAGGTAAAATATTTTGAAAATAAAAAAAAATGAAATACTGCAAATATATAACTAATTTTTATTATTAGCGTCGACTTTGTTATTCATAGCAGATTAAATAAAAATCTTAAATCTCTAAAATCTACCATAAATTATATACTTGTATGATCCAATATCTGGTTATTCAAATAAAGCAATTAATTCATTTTACCATAAAGTGCCATTTTGAAACTACACGTAATGTAAAAATAGGAAATTTATAGTAATGATCAGAAAAATCTCTGTATATTATAAACGATGTTTTAATAAGAATATTTAGAAGATGTGCAGTAGACAAATTATAAGCACAAAATATTGATGTTGGGCATATCTTTTTTTTAATGAGAAGGGATTAAAAACTACCAGCACAGCACCCTTAATTGTGCTACTCATCTTTATAAGATTGAGTAATCTTCTTATTGTTACAAGCTAAAGTTTCTTAATTCAGTATGTGTGAGAATGTTTGAGTCTACAGTCTACAGATGGGGTATTCTTTGTAAACAGCCATTGTATATATGCTTTAGTCTTTTTACACAATTTCAATGGTTTTGATGGAATTTACTTATCTTTTGATTATTTCAAACAAGTCTAGTTGCACTTAAAGTCGTTTTTGATTCCTTTTTTATTTTCTCGTATACCCTTATGTTCTCCAAGTCTCCGCTTGGAGAACTACCGCCCCATTAGCCTCCTATCACATCTCTACAAACTGCTGACCAAGATCGTTACAAACCGCCTAACAACTAAATTGGATTTTTACCAGCCGGTAGAGCAGGCGGGCCTGAAGAAACTATGGCACTAATAATCACCTACAAACGCTCACATCCTCATCGAAAAACCACAGATTACAACATGCCCATCTATCTTGCATTTATAGACTTCCATAAGGCATTTGATTCCATTGAAATTCCGGCAATCTTAAAATCACTGGACAACGCCCGAATAGACACAAGGTATTCAGATCTACTGAAATATATATACGAAAATTCCACCATAAAAGTAAAAATTAATGATGAACTAACAACCAATCAAATTAAAGTCAAGAGAGGCGTGCGCCAGGGCGATACTATTGGAAGCGAAAGGGACTAAATGTAGATGGAACATACCTAAGCAATCTTCGATTTGCGGACGATCTTGTCCTAATTAGCGATGACCTAGAACAACTCAAAGACATGCTAAATGAGCTCCTCAAAACATCAGAACACGTAGGCCTGAAAATGAATGTCCAAAAAACGAAAGTAATGGGCCCAGTCGAAGAGAGTATCAACGTAGGCAACAACAATCTTGAGGTAGTCAAGGAATACATATACTTGGGGCACAAATTCAGGATCGGGAAAGAAAATCAGGCCGCAGAAATCTCACGCCGGATAAGCCAGAGTTGGGCTGCCTTTGGAAAACTCAGTCATATAATGAAAAACACCGATATACCAACTAACCTGAAGAGAAAGGTTTACGACACCTGTGTGCTTCCAGTTGCAACATATGGCCTGGAGACAATGGCATTGACGACAAAAAGTATGGTAACACTTAGAACTACTCAAAGGGCTATGGAGAGAGCTATGATCGGCGTCAGTCTCAGAGAAAGAATTAATCACGAAGAGATCAGAAGGAGAACCAAGGTGACGGATATAATCTCAAGAATACTAAAAATGAAATGGAAATGGACTGGACACGTGGCACGGCAGGAGCCAAACCGATGGGACACAAAGATAATCCAATGGAGACCAAGACTTACAACGCGGAGCAGGGAAGACCACAGAAAAGATGGACGGATGACATCAAACAAACGGCGGTAAAATTGGATTCAAACCGCAAGAGACAGAGACGCATGGAACAAACTTGAAGAGGCCTTTATTCAACAGTGGATAATAAGAGGCTGATGATGATGATGATGATACCCTTATGTCCCGACATTCACATAAGAGTAAATCTACTGTATTTTGTAAGAGTTATAAAGGTTTCGCAGACATTGTCTAACTTGGTTAGAATTAACTATCTGTTCTATTTACACGATAAACACGATGAAAATAAAACAGTTTAAAGCTATTAAAAAAATTAAGTCATTCACCAAAAAATTGCAAAGCTGAACAATATTTAAAAGAAAAAAAGGAAATGAGATATAGTTCATTATCACCCAAATAAAAATAAAGGAAAACAAAGTAACTTTTGTCGGTTAATTAAATTTTAGATATTGTCAAAACATTTTATAAAAACTGCAATATAACGTCTATACATTGTGGTCAAAAAAATCCAAAGTAAATATCCCACCAAAAATGTGTGCTTCTTGTCCCCTAGAGACAATAAAAAGCACAAAAAACGATTAATTCATCAGTTTAATAGCTACAGTACACTAAATTCCACTTAAAGCACCGGTCTAGTAATATTTATCAACTCTAATGAATAAGAACTAAATCATGTGAGACACATTTGCTAGTTAGCCCTTTGTATATATGAAGATTCTTCAACACATCTAAAAGAACGCAACTTCATCTGTAAAACTCTACCAACCAATTTGTTGATCAATGATCAAGACAAAGAAACAGATATAGTAATGGGCAAGGTACAATTATATGGGACTCTCTTTGAGATAGATACAATCTTTTACCGTCTTTCTAAGTCAGTCTCCTACAAATCAACGGAAAATAATCGTGAAGATACTTTATAAAGACATTATCATGCGTAAACCAAAATGAAGAAGATTAATACTTCTTTAAATAGGTGATTGCTAAATAATATGTATCATTGATCTACTTTTTGCAATTCACTTCTCATTAATATGATTATATGTGGACTATAAATACAGTCATGATGGTTTATGACATAAAAACCAAAAAACACCTGACTTTTTCTTTATAAACTGCTGCACGTCGTCATCTGTAAATTCCATGAATTTAGTTAGCTAACAGCTTCACGACTGCACCACCTGCTCGTTACCTGTTCCGCAAAAAGTCCGTATGACATTGAACCTTTTCAATATTGGTCATGCGCTATGCAACAATAATAGCGCACCGGTTGCGAAATTTCCAAAGCCCGTCGCGCGTGGGATCTGCGGCAACCTCGTTCTGTGATTTTTGACAAATGCTTTCCCGCAGTAAATTACGGCTAGGCTAATTCTATTTGGCCATAAAAACGGCGTCATAAAATAAATCTAGAGAACTATTAAACCTGCGCAGTGCCGGAATTTGAAAAGCCGTAGATGTGCACTCGAGGGTCATATTTGATAACGGCGGGCTGGGAGGCGAGTGCCGAAATTTGGCAGAAATCGACTCCGCGAGGCCACTCATCCAAAAATTCCTAATCGAAGATGCGTGTCGCAACAGTGGGCAGCCATATATTTATGATTTCGCTCGTTTTCGGCACCAGCGTGCTTTATATTCTTCGACGTTCTGGTTATCTGCGGCCTCGGGCGCCACAACCAGTGGCCAACGACATCGCCAATGTAATCTGGTGACAGTAACTTTATATTCAGCGTCGGCCTTTCTGAAAAGAAATCGTTTTTATGTATCATTAAGTGGACATCGTAAACATGATCAGAAGACATTCGTGCGCTCATCAATTTAAATTCCATAAGCGGAGAGTTTTACCGACTGGAACTAAAGTCGGGAATCGGCGAATATGCAATCGAAAGCCTCATACCAGCGCATATAGGAAAAGTTTATTACTCAAAGTTATAAAGAATTAACGATCCACGGTCTCGTGTAACTGTACGTGGTACTGCACTGAATATTTGTCGGAATGTGCGCCATAAGACGCAACTGTGCGTAGACGCGCACGGAACATTGATAACACACGCTTCATTTTTATGAACAATACTTTATATGGAATTAGAGACAATTTTGTAACTTTTTCTGTTTAATTTTTTCGATTGATATTTAGTCCATCTTATTTATATTTTATTATATCTCAAAGTGAAATATATTTTTTTTCTAATCATAATTTTAAGGTTTGCTTTAACAAGAATATACTTTCATACAGTAATACCATACCCAATCGCATCAATAAAAGCAAAAAGAAATTGGGCAGTCTGACATGGAACAAGAGACATAGAAAAAGTTATTTTTAGCCAATCAGACTTGGTACGTGCAACTTACAAGCCGTCGACAAAGAGTACATTACCAACAAGTTAGCAAATTTGAATGAGGACGTATTGTTGGTCTTTATGAAAATAATGTTTCTTTATAAGAAATAGGTCGAAGAGTTGGTTGCCATAGCATTATTGTGGGGTAAATATAGAACCAGTGTGTCGAAGAAGGTACCCATTCGTGGAAACCAGGGCCTGGTACAGTACTCAGGGTAACTAATCAGACAGATCGTAATTTTTTACACGGTACCGATTGTTTACCTCTTCTGCAATATCATTGCGCAAACAGTACAGCGGCACTCACAACTTCTAACGAATCTCGTTGAAGTTCATCAAGACATCAGTCGTTAATTGTTTGACTCGATGCCAAGAAGAATGGAGGAGCTCACAAGAGCCCAAGGTGGGACCAGACATTATTGAATAATTTATAAAGAAATTTAATCATTTATTTTTCTTAAATAAATCTACAAAATTGCAGTCGTTATTATATATTTTTCTTGTTACTGCAATTTCCGTAAAAAGCAATGCATGTTTATACAAGTTTATATCATTTAAGATGATATAACTTCAAATTCATGTCTGTCTCCTAAACTGTTAGAAGATATGTTTCGAAAAATTAAATGGGAAAACTATGGGGTAAACATAAATGGCAGAAAAATAAACCACCTACTGTATGCAGATGATATCGTTATCATTGCTACGAACCAAAACGACCTACAGTATATGGTACAAGACTTAAAACAACAAGCAGAAAAGATCGGTCTGAAAATGAATTTAAACAAAACAAAAACAATGATGCCAGAACATCAGGACATAGACGAAACATTAAAAGTTGGAAATGTAACGATTGAAAATGTTAGTGAATACATATACTTAGGACAAACACTCAGGATTGACCGTGACAGCCAAATAACAGAAATCAAAAGAAGATCTCGATTAGCATGGATAGCCTATGGTAAACTTAGTTTTATTTTGAACTCCAAAATATTGCCCAACATCTTAAGACGAAAGTTTTGATAAATGCATCTTACCTGTAATGACCTACGGAAGCGAAAACTGGACCCTAACAAAAACCCACTTGCACAAATTAACAACCACTCAAAGAGCAATGGAACGAAAAATGCTAGGCATATCACTACGTGACAGAAAAACTAATGTATGGATTAGGGAGAAAACAAAAGTGACAAATATTATTGAAGCAATAGCAAATCTGAAATGGAGTTGGGCCGGACACCTTGCCAGAATACAAGAAACTAGATGGACAAAAACAATGCTTCAGTGGCGGCCTTGGGAATATAGAAGAAACAGAGGAAGACCACCCAATAGATGGTACAACGATATAAAAAAAGTGGCCGGATTGAAATGGATACAGGAAGCTCAAAATAGGACCAAGTGGAAGTCAATGAAGGAGGCCTTCGTCCAGTTATGGACCGAAACGGGCTAAGAAGAAGAGAAGAAGAAGAAGAATTTCAAATTAAAATTATTTTTAGATCAAATGAAAAATAACAAATATTATTCAACTTTACAATTATGTGTGGAATATAACAACTGTAAAATATCCACCTCTTGTTGCAACACAAATTCGAGCTCCTTTCATCACATTTTCGCATATTCCGGCTATATTTCACTTACAGCGTCTCAAATATTCTGCTTTAGATGTTCAATATTTATGTTAGCATAGGGTCGTTCCACAAAAATTAGGAGCTGTTAGATCCGAAGATCATGGCGACCAATCGGTGTCGCCATTTCTTGAAATTAATTGCCCTGGAAACATCCTTTTCAACATTTCGACAGTATCTCGTGCCGTATGACGTGGTCTCATCTTGTTGGAAAATTTGATGTAACCAAATATTGTTAATAATTTCACGGTAACGATCACCACTCACCGTTACAGCAGAATCTGAAGCTTCTTCAAAGAAATAGAGGTCAATTGCCCCTCCTGGCCAGATTCTACTAGACACTATCACTTAACAAGAATGTAGTGGTCATTCGCCAATTAAAGAAGGTTTTTTATCACCCAATAGAGGAAATTTTGTTTGTTATCAAATCCACTGAGCTCGAAATAGACTTCGTCACTTATAACGATTTTTGTTTGATATTAAAAGCACAATTAAATTTCAGTCAAATGCACACAAAACAAAAAAAAACAAAACAGAGCTGTGTAAACTATATATTTAACACAAATAAATATTAACAACAAATTAACATAAAAAATGAATTAAAACTAACAAAGAAATTGATGAAAGATAATACAAAACGTGAATAAGCAAATTAAATTAGATTAAAATACAGTGGGCGGCAAGTCAGCTACGAACTCTCCGGACTACGGAAAAAAGTGCTGTTGGGATCAAATTCACGACGGAACAACTAAAGAGACTTACCACACGTAACGTTCTCTTTGTAACCCAGTGGATGTCATTTTTGGCGTCAAACCCGAGGGTGGGTTCTTACTTGGCCAGATGTATACTTATTGGAGCACCACCGACGGTTGCAGAACACACAAAAAAACACAACCGACAACGCTCAATCAAAGCGCGTTGTAGGGTTTGTACAAAAATCTGGTCAGCCTTAGCTGGCGGCCAGCTACACTCTGTGTCTCAAAAAAGTTAAACTTGGAATGCTGAGTCGTTGGGCATACGATAATTTTCTTTATAAAAATCTCTATTAGCTGTGAATAGGGGTGGGCAAGCGGACAAGTCAAGGTTGCGGGTAGAGATGGAATTAGGACCAAATTGGATTAGAGATGTGCACAAAACAATTTTTTTATGAAAAT
This sequence comes from Sinelater perroti, assembly GCA_036346155.1. NCBI lineage: Eukaryota > Metazoa > Arthropoda > Insecta > Coleoptera > Elateridae > Sinelater > Sinelater perroti. The sequence continues at coordinate 325,191 of JARFIY010000346.1, read as the reverse complement.
TTAATAAACTGTCGATAAATAAGTTGGATGTCTATAAGTTGGTCATCTTGTATAATGACTGACATTGGAAAAAACTTTCTTTTAATATAATTTTGTCATTTTTCCAATTACTTTAAAAAATTCCAAATGAAAGTTATTTAAACTTTTTTTTGTTTTGGTCGACCTCTGGTACTTCAGATGTCATTTAGAATCTTGTTAAAACTCAAATGTAAAAGGAATAATGACTTTTTGAAACAATTGCAAATTTGAAATTTTGCAGGAGAAAATTCCATCTAAAAATCGTTTACAACATTTGATAAAATTGAGTCAATGGGAAGGTTTCGCAACATAACAAAATGTCGCTAAAGCAAAACGTTGACTCAAATTGTGCAAAAAATATTTTGAAACCCCAAACCTTTTGTGTTAAAATTCAACTCCAAAGTTAAGCTTTGATCATTCTTGGACAGTTTAAAAAAAAAAAACATGGGAGAAGTTAAGAGATGAGACTTCTTCCATATTGTTCCCTTTAAAAAATTATTGTTTTAGATTTTAGAAAATCAAACTTTTCGATCACTGCAAAGTGCTTTCATAGTAAAAGATTAATTTTATTTTAACTATACAATTATTGCTTTCCTTTCAATTAAAAGACAATTTATTTTCTTTATTTTTAATTTCTTTAACATTTTTTAATTTACTCAATAAGCACTGATAATTTTTTTGAATTTTTTGATTGGTTGTTAATTCCATTGACACAATTTTAAAACGTCAACATTTTAATTTCACAAAAGTCTAAACTATTTAAGAATGAATAATAAATGTTGTTTTTATTGATACAATATTGATTCATAATTTAGAAAATTTAAATCTTCTAAAAAATAAGGGCAAAAGAAGAAAGGAAAATAAGTCAGACTACATTTTAGTAACTCAACACTTAAACCAAGTTTTATTCCATGACATTAAATTATTTTCAAAACATCATGCAAACAAACAGGTAGGTAGAATAATAATACAAAAACGAGTTATAAGAAGTACTTAAATGATTGCCTTAATAACATATTACATCACCGTGTCGACAAAGTCCATCGGTTGACAGCCCATTACAAATATCTTACACAAAACTACGTTAAAACCAGATGCGAAGTTAATGTATTATTTGTTACGATTTGTTTTAGGATTTGGTACTTTTAGAACAGCCCTAGTATAGTGCTATATAATATTTAGGTTAATTTTTATGATCTATTAACGTGAGATGATTAACTTGTTCGGCAGCTGTTTATTATGAACATTTATTAGTTTTCGGGCTTATAAATATACAGAAAAGCTTTTAATCGCTTTTTCTTCACCCACATTCTCCGAAAGATTTAAACAATTTCTTACCTTTTAATCAATCACCTAATCTTTCAAATTTTACTAGACAATAAAATCAAACGATTTATGGCAACGGCGCAGTAGAACTGCGCCACATAACAAACTTTGATAAATATTTATACTTTAAGTAGTTTGACACATAACTGCTGTTTTCGACATTATGACAAAATTTATTACGGTAATTATTATTAAACTCCGGCATATTTGTTTTTATTCGATTGAAAATGTTATGTTTACAAGGTCTGCGCAAGGATTTTTTGATGCATTGTGAATTAATATTTTGCTTATTTTACAATTACACATACAAGGGCGTTTTAAGAATTTTAAAGATATACAGCACATCTTCTTAGTCCAGAGAGGAAGGTTAACGGCCAAATTTCAAGAATATTGAGTTAAACTATCGTATTGAACATTTTCGGTTTTGTCCGCCATTTTTTTTTTTATAATTTTCAGATTTGCTAATAGAATTCTTCCATTTTCATGGCCTTGATTTCACTCTTTTCCTTTTTAATTTTTTATATTCAGTTGTTACTCATATTATAAAAAGGACAAATTATCATATGTCATAAAATGAGACTTGGAATATAATCCCTAAAACGTTAAGCACCTAACAGTTTGAATAAATCGTTTTTAGTTCTGAGGGTTCTTTCAAAAGAACCTAGACCTATTATAAATATTTAATGAGTTTATTTAGGAACATTTGATTTGCTGCAGATGATTGTGTGACAAATTCTTAATGTAATAGTTGTCATTTGGTCCTTTTGGTATAGCCGATCTTCTATACCAAATAGATTTGGTTTGAATGAGAGTAATTAAGTGCTTCCGTTATTCCATTCTTGATACCATAGATTGTTTAGTAGCAACTGCTACATCCTTTTAACAGATAGATGGAAACATCACAAAACTAACTTTTTTACGTCAGAAACTAGCGTGGTGATAGAGATTATATTTTGAAGTGGCAAACTGCCCTTAGAAATCTGCATGTTAAGATAATTGATGATTAGGGTGTATTTCTAGAGTTTTTCCATATTGATATAGATCTATATATGTAATATGTCTCTTAATTGGTGCAACGATTTTAAAAACCATGTTTGATACTAAGTTTGTAAACAGGAGTTGAATTTATTATTACATTGATATATTTTTTCAGTATTTCTAATAAGTCCATATTAACATAGTTTCTTTTCTCCAATTTCTTCATTTTTTTAGTTACTATAATATTACTTTTATTTAATTCAGTGCTCTGAGCTATATACAATACTAGTTTACATTATGGTATTTTATAACAGTTAATATCTTCTAATTTGAAAAAAAGACTATATTTTTAGAAACAAGTCAACACCAATTGACTATGATTTTTCTTCTGTGTTTTCCTGTATTTTGTTTTTTTATTGGCTATTATCTATAAACTTTTTAATCAGGCATAATACACTTTTATTCTATAATTTTTGTTTGCTCTTCGGTCTAGCTTAAATGTTTATGTATGGGTGTTTTTATTCTTTGTTAATGGTTTATGATTAATTTTATCAACTTATTAGTGCAGTATTCTGTGATTAGAAGTTTTAAAGTATTTTTTAATGACTTTCGTTATTCTTGTTTGCTTTTTTCTTTGTTTTATACATTTTTTCTGTCTTCATTGAATGATGCCTCCTATTTCTAAGCATTATTTGATTTTTAAGTTTGTTTTAAAATGTTCTTTGTCATCTCCAGTTTCCTTGTTTCCAAACTTCATCTCTTTATGTGTATATACATATCATCCACATTGTCGCAAATGTACTTTGTTAAGTCTTTTTTTTTAGTTGCAGTCAATGTAATTCCAATTTGTTTCTCTTTTTTGGAGATTCACTGCCAAATTTAATAAACTATTTTACTTTGCACAGTTAAATAAAAGTGATATTTAAAAGTGTTCCTAAGAAGACTTGGGAATTTGCAAGACGTAATCTATTAAAAGTGGCGTCTACAAATTTCAGCTTAAAATTAAAGGAAACTAATTTTAAATGAGGTAGCGTTTCCTGAGGTTGTTGGTTTCGACAGTTGTCGCATTACTTATTATGAAACGACAGAGTTTGTCGCTTAGTCGCCTACCGTGGGAATTCTCCGCATCCGCTGATCCAAACTACCGGTGAGCTAGAAAACCGGATCAAACGTAATGTTGACAATAAAGTGTTGCATCGATAGATCGGTTTTCACCAGGACAACTCTCTAATTGGCCCGAAAATTTTGCCCGTCGCGGCAAGATCGTGGATGAAGCGGCTATTAGTTTCAAATCTAGTCCCATAATTAGGTGTCCATACTTTCTAAGAGCGTCCGTGAGTGGTATTCAGGCAACATCCTGAGCTACACACGAACGCAAATAATTTACCGCGTTTGTTTTCCCAAACTGCGACTCCAACCTATGGTTTTGATCTGTTGCAGGTTGTAAAGTTTAAGCCTGTCACGAATCGAAAAGCGACTTCTATGTGACCGGCGGTGAATCGTGCAGCAGTGATACGTAATTTTGTTTTCAATAAATTGTTGTTATAAGCTCTCTCACACACCGGCGAGTTCGTCATATCAATGCCCCCAGAACCTGGTCTCCCCGGCTTCACCTACTTATATTTGCATTTAAGATTGCGCGCTGATGAAAGAAGTTTCACGTCGAGTTAATTTCTGTCCCGAAGGACCTTTCTGCGTTTCCTAATGGTCGAATGGTTCCGTATTTTTGTTTATACCGCGCATGAGAATGTCTCGGGGCTGGATATATGGCATGATTTTGCATAAGCGGCGCGCGTCCCAGCTCCGCGGACTTAATAGCTATCGGCCGTATCATTTAACTTTAGAGAGTGACATTGCAAGAATTTGTCGCTAATGGTCTAGAGCAGTTGTATAATATCTGCTAAAACGCTGCCGGCAAAAAATAACCCTTGGGTTTTTCTGAGCAGGCGCTTACTTCCTGCGGACATTTAGATCGTTATTGCTGCAAATTAATGCTGAAGCTATTCGTCTTTGTCGGATCTTGGTCGTAATTTTAATGGCTATAACGTCGGTAATATACAGGGTTGCCCAAAACTATATCATTTTTAATTCTACAATATCAAGCCAACTTTGCTAATGGGGATCAAGATTAGACTGCTGTGGCTGTAATTTAAACTACGACCACAAGTTTTAAAAATCCTGACTAAGATAATATATCGAAGAATTGAGGCAAAAACTGATAATATACTAACAGTAAATCAGTTCGAATTTCGTAAAAACGCAAGGAAAGCAATCCTATTTATTTTAATATCTTAATGACGGTTGAAAAGTTATTTAATTATTGAATGGAATGAATCATTGTTTGAAGCAGATAAAAATAAAGGAATAATTTTGATGTAGAACAAATGAGGGAAATTGCCTTTTTCCTTTATTTTACTTTGTTAAATTAACTCCGTGTCATTTCTCGTAATGTTTATACCAACAGTATAATCGTTGGCCTAAGTACTTAATTTGATATTAAAATTCTTCAATTTCTCTTTTCTTTGCTCTTTGTGTGCACAGAAAATACTATAGCATATATCGAAAGTAGCGAGGGACAATAACAATAACATTTTCTATATATTTAAAAAACATGGCTTACATTTTGTGTAATAAATAAATTTGATGTCTTAATTAAATTATAATTGGAGGGTTAGTCGTAGCCATTCCTTTTTAAACCATTCGCAGAAAACTGCTTTTCTTCCATTAAATTTGAAATTGTGTAAGTTAATAATTATTTCTATATAAATCAAATTTATCTACGTGGTCTAGCCAATGTTGATATAATGATACTTGGCAGAGTCGATGAGATTAGATGTAATACACATGCATAAATAAAAACTTTGCTGGCCGAGGCAGTTTGGAATTAGATGGCGTTGAGCAAACACGTGTTGCCTGTGATTGTCGCATTTACAACGATTGAGTGAATAGAACAGCAAAACTATGCAATAATCATAAATATGTTAAAAATAGTTCATAATTGCTCTAGCAATTAGCAAGTTATGAGATGCAATACGATAAATACGGCGACAGATCTAGACAACTGAATATTGGCAGCTTCATTATGACAACGCGTCTGCCCATTCATCACATCTCGTACAGAATCTAAAATAAAATCGAGTAGGTAACTAAAACTCAACCACCCTATTAACCTTTAAAAGGAAAGAAATTTTAGGCCGTCGACGTGATTCAGGCTAATATGGTAAGGCAGTTATTCTCGATTTTAATTTTGCAAAATGTTTTGAACAGTAAACACATTAGGAATGTGTGAGCTCCCAAGGTGCTTATTTTGAAAAGGATTGAAGCTACGTACAATGTTTATTATGTCCTGTATTATTTTTACTAAATATATTTTTTATATTTATTTTATAAGGCTCTAACGCCCAGCGTGGGAGCACGCCCTGCAAACGCTTATATTTTCGCTCTCTCTGTCCGGTCGTCGCTCACCATCTCTGATGCGGAAGCGATGTGGCAAGCACCGCGCCTTAGACGACCACTACTATTACCTCTTGTTCGAAGTAAACTCAGGTACTCAATTATTTCTAGTGGCTGAGTAGGCCACCCGCCAGGCATCAGAGAGCTCCGAGAATGGAACCCAAATCCGTCCGCATTGCAGCCCGCATCCCAACCGCTTGGACCACTCTAGCGTTTTTACTAAATATATAGATATATTTTATTATTGCAATAAAATATCTAAAAATCTTCAGATTATTTGAACATCCACAATATAAAAGGATTATGGTACATATGCCTTCGATCTACGATAAAATATAATGTCTATCATCTTCCACAAATTTTATGTCTCACCCATAGGCAACCGCTTAAGCACTAGTATCGCAATTAAGTGGAAAAGTAGGGTTAGAAACGTTGAAAATACAATACCAATATAATATAAAACATAAATCCATTAATCCATACGGAAACTAGTAATTAATTCTAGAATATATCATAAAAATGTTATAACTTCACGTGGTTAGTAACATATGCTAGATAACAAAAACTGAGAGATAATTAATACTAATTTTTATCGATTAATTTGTTCGTTTAAACTAGTCGGATAAAGTTTTTGCTTTTAAGCTATACAAATAACCCATTTTCAAGTTTTTATTTATTAAAACCAAATATTAACGAATACCAAGCTTAAAAACTTAGTTTGTAGTAGAACTTAAAAAAATATTTATTACAAATTATAACCAATAATTTTATACAATGTCTGGAGAATCTTTCTATAAATAAAATAAAATGAAGAATTATTTATTAACTAGTTTGATGATATTCACTATCATTTAAATATGCCTATATAACTCGCCCGTGTGGCCAAAACGGTTAAGGCGTTTGGCTATGGTGTCGATGAAACAGGGTTTAATCTGGGGTTATACATCACCTATTAGAAATGGTGCGCTGTGAGAGGACCTTAACCTCTGATTTCTCAAGCTATACTCTTACGTAGGGCGTTAAAGATTCACCATTAATATTATTATAAAACTCAATTTCATAATCTTATCAATGAAACTTAAAAAAAATTAAAATTATTCTCATGTTTTTCATATGGTTGTTCAAGCAATTAAATAGAAGACTCACGAATATGGTAGAGGAGACATAATCTCCCATTAGAATCTTATCGTAATTAAGCCAACTTCACGTGGAGTGTTACCCAAAAAAATAAATTTATTAGTATTTGCCCAAGCGGTTTTCTCTTATAAACTTGTAGAATGTAGCTTTATCCATATTTAAAAATTCATGATTAAAATACAACGCAACTTTTGTTAGAAATATACAACTTAGTCTGGGACAAAGAAAGAACAGCGAGAGACTGGGGTCTGAGCCTTATAGAGCCAAATCAGAAAAAGAGCGATAATAAAGAGTGTAATAACTACTAAGATATAATGTTGTTAAACACAGTACCAAAGATATATGAACAGCTATTAGAGAAGAAATTGAGACAAACAGTATAAAAAATAGAAGTATTCAAGACCAGATATTTACATTAAAAGAGTTTATAGATGAGAAAATGACCACAGGAGACAGTGTACACTTAGCGTTTCTAGATATAGAAAACCGTTTTATAGAGTACCCAAAACCAAAATATGGGAATGTCTGTATAAACGAGAAGTAAATAGTTAGTTAATAGGAGTAATTAAGAGTCTGAATTAAAAAACATTTAATTACGTAATTAACAAGAACATGAAATCTAATATATTCTATACAAACCAAGGAGTTATACAAGGAGGCGGACTAGGATCTTTATTATTTATAATATTTATGAATATCATTAAAGAAACAAAGAAAAAGGCGTAGATTACCACAATTTAGAAAAAGCAGAGATTATAGAATACGATTTGCTGATGATGTAGCACTGATAGTGGGAAACAAAAGAACTTTGCAGTACAATCAATACAATCAATATCTGAAACAACACACTCACTAAGTGGGGAATGAGAACCAATAAAAATAAAACTAAAATTATGATTATATCAAAATAAAAGATGTGCATAAATAGAACAAGTATTATTTAGGAGTTCTATTACATGAGGAAAACAAGAAGAAAAATTAAATAACAGAATACAAAAAGTTAATAAAAATATACCATTCCATGGATAATAACCAAAAAGATTCATAAACAAAAAAAGGAATAACAAAACATAGATCAATATACAGAACAATCCTCACATATGGATGCAAAAATTGGGTACTTAACAATTAAGAAAAAAGTAAGATTTAGGTCCTAAAAATGATATATTTAAGAAGAATTAAGAACATTACTAGGAAAAGTAGAGTAAGAAATTAACAAATTAGAGAAGTAATATAAATAGAGTCACTTGAAACTTACACATAAGAAAGACAACTAACATGGTGGGGATACCTACAAATGATGAGCAGCACAATACCTAATAAACAGATATTGAAAGTAAAGACGCAAAGAAAGAGGACTAGAGGAAAGCCGAAAATAAGCTGGGATAAAGAAATCGTAAAAATTTTAAATAAAAAAGGGAAACGTGGAAAGAAGCTGGCATAAATTTGTGAAAAGTTAGATAGTAAAAGTAAACCCTACCAGCGTAAATAGTTTTGGAGACAATCTGTCTCCTTGTCTGACATCTCTTTTTATGTGTATTTTGTCTGATGCAAGTCTTGGTTTAATGCTGCTTGTTGCTTTTTTATATTACATTTTTATTGGTTTGAATAGCGGGTATCAATACGGGCTTCGTCCAGAGCTTTCAAAACAGTTATAATCTTTATTTTATCGAAAGTTTTTTCGTATTCTATAAAAATTATATTCATTGCTTTTCTCTATAAGTTTTTTCAATGCTTGCAGGTGACCGTTAGTTCCAAATCATTTTCTAAATCACGCCTATTCTATGGTTTGGTACATGTCTAGCTTGTTTTCTAATATTGTGGCTATTATTTTTATGAATAATTTATATAGATGGGAAAAGAGACTAATAGGATGGTAGTTTGTACAACAGAATAACTAAGGCTTCATTCCACTCATCTGGTGTGTCTTCTTCTGTTAAACATTTATTAAATAGCACTTTTAAAGCATGTAACAGTTTTTAATGTGCTCATTAATTAAAAATTCTTTGCCAAGTACTTTCTTATTTTTTTCACGTTTTTTAATATGTTACGAATCTCATTTGTTATTATATCCAAAATTTCCTCGGATCCCATGTTTTTAATCAATTTTCGTTTTTCTTATAGCTCCCATGTCTGGGTTCTTACTTTATATAATGTTGTACAATATGCTTTCGCTAATTCCAGTACCTCTTATTCATCTGCGGTTTCATATATGTTACATCCAGTTTTTTTCAGTTTCAATATATATTTCTTTCCAGTTGATAAATTTATTTTTATTATTTTTATGTTTCCATTTTCTTTGATGATTGCTTTAGCTACATTTTTATTGTATTTTCTGCTGTCTTATTTATTTTTAAATTAATTTGTTTAGTGCAGTATATTCAACTGTATCCCATTTTCTGTCTTGTTTTAGCTGTCGTATTCTCTCCAGCAATCGCTTTGTTCCGTTTGATATTTTTTATTTCTTTTCGTCATATTTAATCGTATATCTGAGAAGACTGATGTATGTGTGGTGTAGCTCGAGGCGCAGTTTGCACAAACAGCAAATTGAGAAGATCTCTGTTTGATAAAGACACACCTAGCTTGAGAATTCAGGAATAGGAGAATTAAACTGAAATTTAAGATCTTTTGCTGGATTGCTCCTTTGGGGAAAAAAGGTCATAGACAGGTATTATACACAAATAGAAGTGGTACTCCTCAAAATCAAACCTCATCATTAGTTATTTATCTCCAATCTGAGTCTAATATCCAAAAACGTATAAATAAACTTAAAACACTTAGAAACGAGTTTTAAGGTTTCCTTTCGACATTTTATAGTATGCAAGAAACTGTAATTTTTCATGATGTGTACTGTTGACGCTAGGGCTTAGCTATTTTCAAATTTATTTAATTTAAGCCCGTATTAAAAAAAATACTTAACACCTCCTTTTTCTCCTCTGAAAACTTGCGTTGTTTAGGCAAACAAATAAAAAATCTAACAACAAATTTTTGCACTTTTAGATATCTATGTCTCTATCTAGTGTGTCTACTAATACCAATGCATAACTAGCGGAAGTGAAGCTGGGCGACAAAACCAATTTTTGCTTCACCAGACAATCTCCATAACCCTGATTCAAACGGAAATTAATCTTGAAATTTGAAAGCCGAGGCGCAGTTTTCTCACCATTCTCTTGCTTTAGAGTTAGTTGTTGCTAATTCTGACCTCTTTACATAGAAGCTTAATAAGATTCTTATCCAAATCGGGAGTCTTTTTATCAAAGACTAAGCAAAAACATTATAACAAAGTGTGTAATGTACTTAGGATTATTATTATGCTAAAATGTAAAACTAAAATCAATTCTATTCTGATTTTGTTTGATAGTGTTTTCCAACTAGTCTTAAACGTTCCTACATTTTGTGCTTGAAGTGTTAGAAGATATTTTGACTAATAACCTAAATCTATTTTTAATTTATTATTATTTTTTTGTATAGTTAACTTAATGATTATAATCTTCCTAAGTCAGCTTTCATCATATAGCAATTTTCTATAGTTTGATATCTATTTCCACTAAATCAATTGTATTTCTTTTCTGCTGTATATATTGTACTATAGGTGAGAAAAGCAGAAGATCTTGGAGCGCCAATTCATCGATTAGTTCTTATTAGCTTATCTCTAGCACTTATAGTACTTCTATACTTTTATATGCTTTTTCTTAAAAAGTAATTCCTTTGTATATGTTTTTCTGTAATATCTTTCTTGTTCCAATTGTTCGATGTAATTAGTATCCTTAGGTCTTTACACTTTTTCGTGTTCTTTTTATTGTTGTTTATTTTTAAAGCAACAACTCTCAACCCTTTATTTATCTAGTTTCTTGCAATTTCATATATGCTCTCTTTTCTCCTCGTTGGTCTAGTTAGTCATTGGCAAACAATTATATTTGAACCTTATTATTTCTTATCTGAGCTCCCTTTTTATGGTATTTCTTCCTTCATATAATGGATACCCCACTTATATACATTTTAAATAATGGTCTCGTCCATTTGTAAATGGGTTTGTTATATTTTCTAGAAGTATCTAAGATATATGCTGCATTATTTCGATAGGAGTACCTTTAAAACTAGATAATTTGCTGTTTTTCTTATCATGCAATACTGTCTTTCTTCTTGTACTGTAACCTTTTGTTATGTTGTTGTATTATTTCGACGTTATACGTTATATTTTTTCATTATATTCTCCTCTGTTTTAATAAACTTCAATGTACCACTTTGACAAGATCCAACATAGTTCTGTTCATTGATGCTGTTGTTTTCTGTGCTTCTCTTATTTATAACTTTTCTAAAAAAAACACTTATCATTGATTTTCTTATTAATAAAATTTACTTTTTTAGATTAGTCTTTTAGATTATTTGAGGGCAACTATTTTTGATATATCTTTTTATCATTAATTAACGTCTCTATTTTCTTATTTTACTCATACTTTATTTTTACTTCTTTTATCTCTGCTTATTACCACCACTTCTATGTCTCGTTCAAATTAATTCTAACGTTTTGTGCTACTACCATTTTGTACACAAACATCACTGACTAAACTTATCAAATATAAAAAATATCCCAATTATATCTCATTTTATTTTCTTCAATTCCTCTTCTAATTATATATAAGGGTAAAAAATATCATCCAATCTTACCCACCGTCCGGACTTGCCTCTTCTTCTTGTAACTGTTTAAATAAATATGTGGTTTGATAAAAAAAAACAAATAAGTTGAAAGATATTGCGGTTCAAGCTTGATAACATAACAAAAAGTATATTTCTTCACCCCCTCTTAAGATACCTTTATAAGAATATTGTCTAACTTTTAAGTATTGTAGTTTTAGTAATTTCCTTTATCATCTTTTTGTTCAATCCATTCATTACAATGTGACAAATATATAAAATTTATTGTTAAAAGACTGTTACTATGGCTGACCAATGGTAAAGGTATTGTACAAAAACAAGAACAAACTTGAATAATCAAATTCAAATGCAAGTGGGTACAGTGTAATGAGAAGAGAATGGTTACAAGTCTATGTGATTTCGTATGCTGTAGGTTTATTCAAGTAATTGCGGTACTATATTTTAAATATTATCAGTATGCTATAACTGTCTAATGTCATGCCAACATTTTTAAAATGCTGTGTTTGCACTGACAAGGTGATGCGGTATTTGTGAAGATATTTTCCCATAATAGCGCGCTTGTGGGTTGGGTCTAGTATTCCGATCAAAATGCGTCTGAAGTTATGCAAAAAAGACAGACTGTCGTTTGAAATGCAAATGGATGGAATACCGGTCTGACATTAATGAGTAAAACCAGAGGACCAAACTCAATTTCAAATGCGAAAATGAGGCAACCGAAACGGGGTTTTCGCAATTAGCGTACCTTTTACATTCGGCGCAAATACCAATTGCGGAATTGCTCTTTCGGGCGATGTGACAGTCGAGATTTATACTTTTCACGACCAAAACGAATAGTGAAATCTGAGCTCGGCAAAAAGTGGTACGAAACCTTAACCCACTCGGCCAGAATTCATTAGAGGAGGATTGTCGCGCGTTCGTTTCGTAAATATGTTTATCCGCCTGAATTTCGTTTCGACAAGCATCAGTCCGGTCCCATTAATCGGATGCCCAGCATTTTGTGAATGCCCAGAGTCCGCTGCACGAAACTCACTCGCGCCGAATAAAATAGTCCGTAAATTAACGTCGCAAAACCAAATTCGCCGGTACCGTTAATGTCTAAAGGCCGGCGTTTAGACCCCAGAAATGCAAAAAACCGGCCCGCCGAAGCAATAGATTCAGCTTGGTCGTTTGACAAATTGGTGCATTAAGGCATTAGATGTGTTCGAACACGTTTTTGTTATTAATTGAATTAGCAGACGTTTTATTCGGACGAAACCGGCGAGCTCTTCTTCGGAGTACGCATTTTCATTTAAAAGGTTCCTGAAACGATGTCAACAACCTACACGACTGTTACCGTACCAGCAGGTCGAGAACGCGTATGGGCTCTTGAGCCGCGAGCCATTTCTCCAGCGCACTAATCAATTTCAATCAAATCACAGTCGCCGCAATAAAATTCTAAGGTTGTTAACTTTTCACACGATCCTGATTTCGATCAGACGGATGTTGGTACCCCGCTGGTCTTGCGCGCCGTTGTTGGACTGTCACTGTCATTTTGTCAGTCGGCCAGCTATCCCGAGGCTTTTTCCCGCGACCCGCCATCATTTCCTCGTGCGGAAATTCGCCGGGCGAGGCGCTTTAATTAGATTCGAACAACGGCCCATCAAGCATGTCGTTGTCTTCCCCGAGAGGTCGCGAAGAAGATAACCCAATAAGAAGTAACTGCGAGCTCAAGATTCGAGCGCGACGTTAGACGACCAGGATGTTTACATGCTGACGACATTATCAGATCTTGCTGGTATGCTTGTATGGTACCATTGTCTTCGCTGGGACCAATTATAATCCGACGAAGCGTTCGGCGCATTCGGCATGTTAAATATCAACTTGATTGGAGCGCGGGAAACTAACGAATTACAGCACGAAAGCTACTGACGCGGAAATTAATAACCGCCGATTGCGCAACTCCGCAGAATGTCTCCAAGTGTAGGAGTGTAGTCGTCCCAGTTATTAAGGCGAGCGCTTAGAAATGAATAACCGAAGAAGTTAGCGGGCGTGAAGGTCTGCAATATGTTCAAGATGTCAAAGCAAAATAAATCCAGGTCGCCACGATAAATCTTTACGACGCCTTTGCTGATTAAATCCCGGGAAAGGACTTACAGAAAGAGCGTTTGATTGGGAAAATAAATAATTGATCTAAACTACCATGCGAAGGAGTAATTTGTTACGAGCCACAAAATCCAGCTTGGTGCAAAATATCTCTTTCAAAATTTTTATTTTAGTACATAACAGTATTAGTCTATTAGCAATTTAGTTTAAAACCTTTTTTGATCAAATTATTAGGCAGACAGTACCCATTTAAATTTATATATCATGCCCACCCTACAGTCATAGTAAAACGTCACCTGTCAGCTTTAAAACGCATTGTAAGAAGTTCCTGTTCTACCAACATAACCTAAAAATTAGTGCAATCAATGTTGTATAGCATACGCCATTTCCCATAAACTTCAACTTTCAAAATGTGTCGATGAACCCCAAAAAATGATTTATGCGGCTTCAGAGAAGAATAATGTTTCCTAATGGTCCTAACATCTTGAATAGCTAAGGAAAGTTAAATTTAACCATTTTTTAAGCATCTATGCAATCTTTGGAAATATTTGCAATAAAGGCCGTTGGATTTCTTGCACCAGATTATAACTTGTGACGCAAAATGGCTCCTTTGTAAAAATCAAAGAGGCAAAAATCATTGATTTATCAAAGTAAGTCGTCGATGAACACCCTACGATCCAAATCTATTGCTTGGTATATGGCGGGAATAACGAGGAATAAATTGTTCCTACTTCATGAAACAACAACCACAGCGCGTTATCAGCAGCATTGGTGAGTGTTAGTAACCCGCTGGACGTAAGAAGAAAATTTTAAAAAAGGGATATAAGAAAATTTCATAGAAAACTAGAATTATGAAATGTGGTTAACAATCTAAAAGGAAAAGTAGCACAAAAAGTGAAGACTGTAAAGAACAAGAAAGGAGAACAAATACAAATACATTCCTAAAAGAATATAATTAATTTTTCTAAGGCTATATTTGAAAGAAACGGTGGTATAACTATAGTTAACAAAAAAATAGCAAACAAGTTAAACGAAACAGACGAAAGTAGAGAAAAAGAAGTAAGATACTTACGAATATCTAGGAACCTTAATCACTAAAGACGATCGAATAAACAGAGAAATAACAGATAGAATCAGCAAAACCAACAAAGTTGCTAATAATACACTAATAATGAAAAAGAAAGTGAACATAAAAACAAAAATGCAATTATAAGACTTCTACATGTAGAAAAATCATAGGTAATACAAGACAAAAAGATCCAAATTAAGAGCATGTGAAATAAGATGGAAGAGACAGAATACGAAACAAATACATAAGAGATTACTTATAATAAAACCCTATAGTATATATTTTAGAAAGAAAATAATTAAAATGGTATAATTCGTATGGGGGACGACAGATGCTTAAAAAATGATTTGAAATAAGCGATGAAAGTCAAACACTAAGAGGAAGACTTCAAATAGATGGGAGAAGAATATTAAAAACATCGCTTCAATTTTTCATTGCCTGTGTGTATTTTAGTTGAAGTTTGTACAGAACCATTAATTCTGTACGTTTAACGTTATTTTTCTCAGATATTTACTGTGGGTTTTCTTTCTTCCTACCCTTTCAATTGCGTCACTTATTCAAATTACTTCAGTTCTATTTTGATCTGACAATTTTTCAGAATAATGAATTTTTGGTTCATATTTTCGTTTTCGTATTTAATTCCGTTATTGTAATAGAAAACTAGATTTAAAAAATGATGATGTTTGTAAATAATAAGGTTAATTGTTAGGGTAGTTCAGATAACAAAAAATGCAAGTGTGTAAATTATTTAAATAAAACTATAGCTTAGTCAAAACCTAACAAAAGGATTACTTAAACATTTTTTTACCAGATAACAATAAATAAAATTTTGCAACATACATCTTCTGTCCCAAGAATAACCGGAATGATAAAAAATAGATAAGTAATTTTGTTAAAAATAATTTTATTTGATCATATGCAGAAATACAATAATTTATATGTTCAAGAAGTGCATCAAATAACTTTCTTAGGTAGCTGAATTGAATGGTGTTAAGAATGCTTCTAATTAACAGTTGTCAATAAGTCAGCAACAATTTACAAACGATGAGATGTATTATCATGCAACAATCACCACCTGTCTGATTCAGGACAAATAGTATAAATACGGTCCACTAACATCTTCAGTACACTAAAATAATGCTCACTATTGAATATTATTATACTCAGAACAATTTTTTTGTAGATAATTTTCATGAAATCGTAAAAAAAACTAATTATTATTTGTTTTTTAACTTCTCTAAACGAGATTTTTTAGATTGACTTCATCTGGTGACCGCCATTCAACAGTTTGATGCTTGGTTTCTAAATCATATTAAAAACAACATGTCTCATTACCAATTACAGTCTTCAAGCTTCTCTAATGGTATTTTTGCAATACCCATTTTGATACAATTTTTGCCATCTATGGAACAAACTTTGAATTCAGCTTCCGCAAGTTTTTCACTTGCAATGCAATGAATTATTTTCTTGGATATTCCAAGTTTCGTCTTCATAATCTCGCTAAAGATTTCTTTAGAATTTTCAGGAATTCACCCATTTTTTGGCAATTTCTTCGGTTATCGTTTCAGTTGATTGACCTGAGTATTTATCATCACCTATATCCTATCTGCCTTCTCTGAATCGTCGATGCCATTTAAAGACTTATTTGTGATAAACACTTATTTTCTGTAACACTTTTACTGTTTTAAAAACTTAATGTCCATTCTTTGGTCTTTATTTTTCAATTGATTTATACAAACTATTGTCACTTCTAGTGAACGAAATGTTATGAAATTTTCACAGGTTATTAAAGAAGGTTGACACTTTATAAATTAATTTCCTACCAATAAATGGAGTGGCCAGATTCGTTAAAATAAAGCCATTCCTGTTATTTTTAAGACACATGATGTACAATTTAATTAACCTTAAAAAGCAGGTATTCTTAATCTTTACATGTTGACCGCTATAACAAAGTATTTGTTCCGATTTGTTGATTTGAATAATTGTTTTAAAAATTCTATCAACTCTATTATATTTCTTTATAAAATCAAATTTATTTCTTTATAATTTTTTAAACGCATTAATAAACATATAAAGATAAGATAATTACAAGGCACAGTAAAATGATTAACCAGTGCGATTTAAATTAATCAGTAGATTTATGATGTATCAGTCCTAATGCCTCGTGGCATTAAAAATGCAATTTAAAAACTGTAAATTATAGTAAGGTTTACTACACTTATTATCGGTAATATCAGAACCGAACCTTGAGAAATACACTTGTTAGTTCTCTTTGCTGGTAACAAGGATAATAGAAATTTAATTGTTAGTTTTGAAGTAGATTAATACGCTAGCAGTTTGTTATAGTGTTGTGATTTATAACTGGTTTATGTAACTATGACACGGCAGTAAAAAGTTTAAATACTTTACAATGTCGTTGAGTTGCATTAATAGCAAGCGACGGTTGTAAAACTTTTACATATTTAATGAACGTGGATTTATTATTTTTTTTAATAAAATTAATCAATAAATACGGTTAAAGGCTGCGTGTTAATGTCCTTTCTCCAAATGTAAATTTAAGTGTGCAGTCTAAATTTTTTTATCGGTATTGAGGGATATCTATTCTCAAGATTGCAATACAATCATTCAGTACTATCAATAACTTACCAAATAAATCTTTACTCCTAATATATGTGTCATCATTATCCCAGATTCTGTCCGTCGGGCCAATTCAGTAATTATTTTGATATCATTTTGGCATTTTAAATCTTTTTATTTTGGATTATAGAAAAAAGCAACTACATTTCCGCATATTTCATTTTTCAGTATGTGACAAACCCATAAACTAGCCTGAAGCAGTTTTTGTGGATATATACTAGTGTCTATTTTATGATTATGAGAAAATATCTTACCGTACCAGAAGCCTATTCCTGGTCTAAAAGACGTAATATAACGGGTTTAACCCAATTTCTCAAGATACACACTCTATAACGGAATTTCTCTTATGTTCACATCTCTAACAATTTTTTCGGTCATTTCAATATAGCTTCTAGCAGATGTATCGATAAATGATGAGTTTGTTTTTAAAACACAATTTTAACTATATTGGGTTCATAACCAATGAAACACAGAGCGTATATGTTCATGAGAGTTCAATTGAGAACATGACCTTATATAAGCACAGCCAGTACCACGTCCAGAGTAACCCAATTTTCAATTTAATAAATATCGTCAATTACATAAAAATACATCATATATTATAATTGCTCATCATACAACAGCATACCTTAAGGTAAAATCAGTTATAGTTTCAAATTATAAAATAAAATATATAGAAACCTACTGACATTTGTGTCAGTAACAATTATATTTTTCTGTATAGTAGATATATATCTAAGTTTTACCTAGGCCTTAGCATGTTTATGTTAATACAGAAATTTTTTTGATGAAAGTAAAATATGAGTAAGATTAAAGAACCATTAGCTGTATATTGTACTATTCATCTGTTTACTAAGTCAGGAAAAAGGTTTGTAGTTATTAGACCAGGTACATTCTTTTTTTTAATTACAGGCTGTTATCTATTATTTTCTAAAATAGAATGCTAAACATTTCTTTATTGTGCTTTAGTATGTCCACTCTGTTTCAGTGGTTTTAGCAGCATTTACGTGTCCAAACATTTAGCCAACTATGAACTGTGGTTTTAATGACCTCGAACGGGTTCGGGTTCAGTAAAAGTAGTTTCTGATTCCTATTTAGTTTTCTGTTTCAGTAGTTTACAGTGGTTCACAAGGATTATAAGGTTTTTGTGAGTATTACCAGAGCAATTTAGCTAGCATTTTTATTGTATTTAGGCTATCCGTTGGAATAAATATGTCTTTACCTTGATAGTTCTTACTTAAAATACTGTAGCATGTTTTCCCACAAATATATATGTATTAAATTGGACCGACTTATCAGTTTCTATTACATTTTAGCTTATAAAAGCTATTCTTTCTTCTACTTTGATTAAAATGTCTCAAGAAGGCAAACTTAGTGGAGCTTCCGAAGCCGAGGGATTGATTTTTTATTTGTTTTTGTCGTGGAAGTGCAGTGGTACGTTCAAAATTTATCATCAATCTATAATTTGTAGAAAAACATGCCTACATACTAATTTTAGAAAATTTTATTTTTTGTGAGCTCTACGAAATGCAGATTAATCTGGTGATAGTTTTAAATTTTCTGTTTTGACAATGGATAGTTTGAAAACGGCTATAAGTCGACCACAACGTAACTTATAGCAAAGTTTACTTTTCCCTCATCTGGAGGTGTTACTATGGTTCACAAAAAGCAAACTACACCTCGTTACTATTTACACATGAGTGATACTAATTAACAATTGTTTTTCCAAGCTCATCAAGCTTATTATCAAATAATACACAAAGTGCTAGGAAAGTTTTGCGATACACCTTTTGTTTTAATCTTACAAATATATTTTTCTCTAAATTTATGTACTTCTAAATCCTTTTAAACCAGATGTCAAACCAACTTTTCCACGTTTGCTGAAGAAGGTCCTCGCCTCGAAAAAATTATTTTGGACTTTAGTAGACACATAAAAATAAAGCTAAAATTCTTCACTTGTTACGATGCTTCATTTTCAGATTTACTAAACATTTTCCAGCTCGTTAATTGAGGCATGAAATACCTAAAGGAAATAATTTTTTCTTACTTGAAGGCAATCATATAGAATTAAATAATGTTGCTATAATAATATCCAAATATATTTATCTGGGTTGACTATTTCGAACCTCTCTCGTACAAAAGCGATGTTCTCCTTCGGGACAGACAAGGATAGACATTATGGTCTCAGACCATCTCTCAAACTGAAACTTTTTGGAAACCCTAATACTACTCGAACATGGTTGTACGATGGGGACAATCATCTACCAGTGCCCATCAACACTCCAATCACATACAGTTGTAGTTCAAAATTGTCCCGTATTTCTTTTTTAATCAAGATGACATTGCAAATGTGTTTAAGAGGTAAATACAACTCAAATGTTAACCTCAGCTTTCCGCGGTACACCCTATTTTCACGGACAAAGCTCTGACGACCGATCATTAACGATATAACCACACAAACGACATGGAAAAGAAAATGTTTCTAGAGTCAAAAGTTAACTTTAGCCTATGCATGAAACAATGCTGAAAATCACACAGAAGACAATAAGACGCTATTGCACTGTAGCATTTTTGCGAGTAAATATTCGAAACTTAAATATTCCAGATTTAAAATAGTTCGCCGATCGGGTCTCCAGGTGGGGATAAAGAAATAAAATGTGCGAGCACATGAAACATAAGAACTCTGATAACATATGGGAAATTAAAAAAACATGAATCACAAAACGACAGAAAATAAACTAAATATACTTGGACTGAGTGAAATAAGATGATCACAAAAAGCAGCAGCAACAAATGGAACCGCAAAAATCGGAATGGTCATAAGAAAAAAGATAGGCAAAACATAAAGTATATGTTTTATACTTATAACGAAAGGATAATAAACCTGCAAAGCTTGCAACGCATAGTGAAGTGGCGAAGAAGTCTCCCAAATTTGAGAACCCTCTAGTTGACCTTTGACGAATCAGTTTCAAAATCACTAGCAAACAAACCTTTTTGGTCACCTGTCGATTGGAGAAAACAGAATTTGAAAATTCCCAGCCGTTCTCGAGTTATTGCTCGGACGGACAACATGAAGTTAGTAAGTGACTTCGCTTTGCTTCGCCACTTAATAATGGTAAAACTTGTGAGTAAAATAAAAGACACAATAATAATTCAAGTTTATATACTCACTACCGGACGAGGTAGTAAAGATAAACGTATGAAGAGATTAGGGAAGTAATAAAATACATAAAAACGAAAGAGAACCTAATAATAAAAGGAGACTGGAATATTTTTACATCTAGGTGTAGTTTAAACGTGTCCGTTACATACCTCAAATTCTTTGCCATTTACTTGTACTGTTATTTTTTCGTATTTTTTTCTATTGCCATCATTTTGGTCTTTTCTACATTTCTTTTTAAACTTCCCATAAAGCCTTTAGTTATATATCTAAATTATATTTCAAGTTTTCTTTGTTCTTGGCATAGATCAGATCATCTACGAAGATGATTTTTTCTATCTTTACTATTTCCATATTTCTGTAGCCCATCTTCAATTTCTTTACCTTCTTCGCTTCCTTCATCATATTGTCCATTATTATGTTAAATGAAGCTAGGTTAAAAATCCCTCTTTGCCTTAGCCCCCTTAGTTCTAACCCAATTCCTTATGTTGTGATATAGGCTTTTAATGCAGTTTATTTATTTATCATTTACTCCTCTTTTTCTTAGGCTGTTCAAGACTAACTTCCTGGATACACTTTCAAAAGCTTTCTTGGTGTCTCTTCCTTTTCTAAATCTATACTATGCGTCCTCTAATTTTTCTTCTACTAATTTTGCTAGTCTTCTAGTCATAATCCATTCATATATTTTTCTTAATGTGCACGACAAAGCAATACCCTTGTAGTTAAAGCATTCCTTTTTCCCCCTTTCTTGTGTATTGGTAGCAAAATTCCCAGTATAGTGGTATTTGCTGATCTTTCCATACTTTATTTTCTAGCTTGACTAATATTTTTAGGGCCTTCGGTCCTAAATTTATAACCATATCTCTACGTATTCCATTGTGTCCTACAGCTTTGCCCCTTTCTCATTTTTTAGAGCCTCTATGACTTTATCAACTGTTAATCTGTGTGCTACTGCTATGGTTTTCTTCAATTATATCACTTGCTCTTTCTACCAATAAAAGTTTCTCGAAATACTCCTTGTGATATCGCCATCTTCTTCTAGTATTATTCCATTTTTGCTTTTCAAGTGTTTTTTGCACCTTTCTTTGTCTGGGGTTTTTTAATACAATATAAAGCGATTTTTTATTTCCAGTGTTATCTGTCTCCATACAGTCCCCGAATTATTCCCACATTTGTTGCTTAGCTTGTTTCACCTTTTTCCGCTGATCAAATATTCATTCTATTTAAAGAAATTCCAAATTCAAATGTTCTATTTTTGAGACAAATTAAAATGACTCAAAAGAAACCTTAGACAAATTCAATTTTTGGCGAAAGTGTAACATGTGCAAACACTTTTAGGAAAATTCTGATATTAGACAAGGAAAATTAGAGATAATTTCGCTCGAAATCTTCACACGACTAATCTGCCTTGACAGACATAGAGTGATAATTCATTCTCGTGTGCTTACGTTACTCCACTTCTTCATTCGAAATGGCAGCTCTGCGTTCTGTTGTTCTCCGAACTGCAAGGCGTAGGCGCGCCGATTTTTCTTCCGCTGCTTACACCTTGCAAGCGGCGATCACTTATTATTCCTCGCATTATGCAACGCGCAGCCGTTGTGTATAACCGACGGTGACAACACACATTTATTTTTTCTTTGTTGGGATTCTGAACGCCTTATCGGCGATCTCGTTTCCTAGCATTTATTACGGCGGCGCGCGGCTATTTAAATAATGAAATTAGTTTCTAAGGTAGGTGAGCACATTAGAGCCGCCAAGAGTTGCATAAATTCGTGCTCAGGTGAAGTTTGAATGAGTCACTCTGCAGCACGCAGCGCCGCGGACCAGGTATGCGCCGCGCAACGAGCGCCCCGGTGATACCTGAAAGTAAGATTCAGATATAATTTATCGCGGGTTTAGCATGTCCTTAGAGTTTTAATCCTTCCAGCCAGCGTTCAGGCGTTTACACCGCGACGACCGATTTGTGGACTGAACTTCCGCGTGCGCGGTGCACTAGATGCGTCCTGAAGAGATTTCAGTCACTTCAGGCTTTTAGCAGGAAAACTATAATTTGGCTAGGAATGCGCGTAACTATAACTATTATTATGGAATGGTCGTAATATTGATTAAAACGGCAACTTCATGTAAACGTAGCGGATTGCCGCGGGCGTTACGGTTATGGGCGTACAGTAAAATGCGTATTGCATGATGACATGCTGCAGATAGGATGGCTGCGACTCCTTTTTACAGCGTGTGCGGCGAACGCTTTCCATTTCCTGGTTTTCTGTCAACCCGCGGTAATAACAATTTGTTACGAGCATTAAAACACTTTAAAACGAGAAATGCATCAGTTCATGCCACGCATACGTTTTGATACACCCGACATTAAGTACTGTAAGACGACGTTGAATATTCCCAAAAAACAATTTTCTCAACGATCAACACAAAATTAAACAATTTAAAAGGATAATATTGCATTACAAGACATACTACATTTAATACATCAAATAAAGACCAAGCAAACACATAACTGAAAGCAATCGAGACACCCACCTTCAGATGCAATTTAAGATTCAAAACAGGCTTAGAAATGCTTTAAATGGGGATCACCAATTGGACTATTTCACAGAAAATTGTGATTCTACTAAACAAGAAGGAATAGTCAGTTTTAGCTAGAGGAAAAAGCCAAGAAAAATATGTTGGCTGTAAATATCAGAGTTTGCTTTACAGTTGCGATGCGTTAGGATTGTCCTTGGTACCTCTTCGAGCAAGTATAATCACGATTAGATTAATAACTACATTTTCGTACAATTTGTCTAAATTGGAACTTTTCAAACTTCTATCAGAACTATTCATCCACTATCCATTTTTCAGGTCCCAATATCACTATGCATAATCTTTATCCTTTAAGTGAACCGGCCGTCCAAGCACTTGAAAAAGGTTTCAACTTTGTTGTCACTCCTTGTCATATCCCTACCGTGTACATAGAATCATCTATTACCGAACTTTCCAAAAACACAACCAATGGAATCAGGCAAGATGTAACCAAAGTTCTACGCTCAGTTGTGTTACGCAAACAAAATATCAAACCTTCCGAACTTCAAACCCTAAAAACTCTATGACAAGACATAAACGTTATTATTTTAGCGGCAGACAAAGGTAGGGCTACAGTTATCCTCGACAACACAAACTACATAGCTAAAATAAACGCTTTACTAAAATTCAGCAATCTACCATAGAAAGAAAACCAAAATCCGTATTATTATAACAACTCTGATTTATTCCTAAATACTAAAAAACCCTCATACCCCGAGAGAGAAATGTTCAGCATATGGACTTCCAAAAACTCGCAAAGAAAATACTTTTTTACGACCTATTGTCAGTGCCTTTGGTTCACCTACACATAACTTAGCCGAAAATCTGGTCTAAATTATTCAGCCCCTTACATAACAAGCCTCATCATATGTTCGAAACCTTTACCACTTTCTAGAAATTCTCAAATTTTTTTCCATATGTAAAGATGACATAATGGTCAGTTTCGATGTTATATATCACTCTTTACTAGTATACTTATTCCTCAAACTTTACAACTGCTAAAACCCAATCACAGTCTAGAAGACGGCACCCTCAAGTTAATTCACCATTGTCTATTCAATACCTATTTTACCTTCCAAAACAAATCGGTGGTGCTCCTATGGGTCCCCACTTTCACTTGACTCGTTGCTCCACTCGGTCAGTCATTGCGAATGTGCGAAGCACACACTACCTGCTCGGTGAAGTTGTCTTCATTAACTCATATGCATTAATAAAACCCACTATCATTGACTGTTAGGTTATATCGCATCCGCATAAACTGTTTGTAATGTGTTCACATTGACTCGATATTCCGGAATAAACTACGTATATATGACAAAACTAATCTTTAAGGATTTATTTTCTATACATAAGCTTTAACAAAACATTTACTGGAAGTTTAAAAACACGCAAGCATATATTTTTTACGTTTTGAGTGCAAAACTCTTATAGTAATATAGTTCTAGTGTTGGAAAAGGCCTAGTTTGTCATAAAACCAAATACCGGAGAAAAATCTGCATCTGAATTAAAATTACATGAAGAATTAATTTAATTTGTGCTGATAAGCTTTTTATGAAACTGTTTTACATTGTTACCCAGTAGACATAGTTTTAAACGACTTGAAATTATAATCTAAATAAAACAATTAACAAAATACAAGAAAAATAATACACAAGTATAGAAGATAAAAACATAAAATATTACAATAATAGTAAAAAACTATTAAAGTTTCAAAAGTAGTCTCTAAAAAACATCAACAGAAAAATGTTACTGTAAATAACCTTTCGATTGGTACTCTAATTTAATTCTTAAATGTAACATATATTTTAAAGTTAAGAAAAAGCATTCGGCCACCGCTATCGTAAATGTTGAGCATTAATCGAGGATTCCTTAAAAACAAGGTTATTACAGCCTAAATATTACAGCCAATAAATCTTGTCCTTAATTCGGATGGAAGACAGACATTAGCCAATCAGACCAAGAAGATTTCCATAGACTTTAACAAGGTTTTTTGCTTTCTTTCTAAAAAAGTTTATTTATTGTTCAATAAACTCTGTTATCGTTTTTAATCGTTTTTCAAAGATTTCTCAAAATTTAAGAAAAATAGTAAAATCTGCTTATTTCTTCCTGTTTATTCTAACATAAACCATGATCTTTTTGATCGCGCTGCGTAACATTAATAATTATTTTATTTGAATCCTCTAAGTTCAAATCTCAATTTATTTATTATAACCGGTTTTTATAAAAATATTAATAAATTGCTTTTATGTGTTGTTTAAAATAAGTTTTAGTTATTTGTTTATTTAAAATGATATATAAGGCTTTTGCAATACTTTTATGATTAAAAATTCTATATCGAAAAATGTGTGGTGACATTATCACTTAATGATCTCGATTATAATTTATTGCAGTTAAAACATGTTGGAGTTATTAAATTAAATTATTTGTTTGCGTTAGCCCCAAACAAGCTTTGCAACCGATTTATAAATGTTTATTGTTTGAGACTCCACCTCTGGAAACACTGCAATACTTTCACTCTGGCATTGAATTCAATCAATGCCAGCATTGCAGCGCAGAGTTTACCGTACTTTTGACATCATCAATCATTACCAATACGAGATTGTATCAAATGTATTCGTGGATCCTGTCGAAATGACCCTAGTCAGCGCTTTTATCCCAGTTTCGCAACGATCAGAGACAAGCATTACTTCATGCGTATGTACTTCACTTGTTTCGTTAATATTAATGTTTGTGCACAACTGAATGCCCATTTATTGAAATTGGGCGAATCAGCAAGAGAGCCGAAAAAGTTAAACGTTTCTTTTACAGATTTTTTTAGAAATTTATCAGGAACATTTTCTAAGTTAAAATAACAAAGATGCCTTAGTTTATTTGTGCGCGATAAACTTCCAACTAGTACTTCACGGTGTTCAATTTAGCGAGACTCAAATCCACAGATTTTGCGGCGCGTTTATTTGGAGTAGAACATAGCTAACACCAACAAATTAGCAATTTAGCATTGTACCTTAAACAATGTTTCTATTTCTTAGTGTCAAGTTATTTTTTTATTTCGCCATATGTTACATGCTGTATGTATTTAAGAAACTCGAAAATCGGGACTTAGTATCAAAATAATCAAAAATTTTGAACTAGTTCTGCTTATTAAGTAAATAGTATTCATGTAAGGTGTGTCCAATAAATTTAGACTTCAATCATCGCTACTAGTGAAATGCGTCTTCTATTAAAACCTAGTGACCTGCGTAGGGCTACTTTGATTTCTATACCAGATCTTCTTGACTACTGACCTTGTAACTGAAACCGATCTTTACCAATGGATTTTTTGGAAGTGAAAATTTACAAGCTTTGGTTCACACCGTATGTTATAAATTATTTATATACAAACTTTTAATATGACTTTGGTGATATTATATTACATAAAAATTTGCTTGTTATTCTACGAGTTCTAATTTCAAAATTTGATATAGTAGTATGAAGTGGCTTTTATGTAAAAACAAATATGAACCGACATTTCTTTTTTTACACGCTGTAAGATGAATGGAAAATGAAGTGTTGTAAATAAGGGATTCCTCGCATTGTCGTTTTTTTAGTTAATACCACGATGTGAAAGCAAGAATTTTTCACGATAGCAAACGTAAAATTATAATATTCTTAACAACCCTGCATTCTATAAACAATTTTTGAAAAGACAAAAAGCAATTGAGCGCCTGAGGATGAATGTAATTAAGAAGAATGTTTGCATTATTCACCGGCTACTTAAATAAGACTTCCTTCTAAAGTCAAAATACACTACGACAGTGTTCAAGCAATCCAAGACGTCATCCTGTTTCACAACAATACCCAATTTCATACAGCTGTCCAAACTCAACAAACATTTTAGGATTTATTCTGAGAAATAGAAAATCACAATGCGAGAATAATTTCGCTTGCGCTATGGTAACCGATGCGGTAGTTTGAAACAAGCGATGAATTCTCCAGAAGTGATGAAATCTCACAAGGGCAACAAAACCTGGAAGTTAGTCGATTTACTGCGAATAAGAAAACCGGTGTCATGCAAACTGAAAAGAAAGACAGACAGATAAATTGAACGCTTCAAAACTAGATTAGTTGCGCGCGGATTCATTCAGAAAAAGGCATAGATTATGAGCAAACATTTTTACCAGTGATCAAATACGACTCAGTTCGAACACAGTTAGCTTTTGCGACAGAGATAGACATGTTAGAATTTCGACGTAAAAACTGCCTTTCTTTACGGTAAACTCAAAGAAGAGATATATGGAACAACCTGAAAGATTCTGTAATGACGCGTGCGATTGTAAACTAAAGAAGTCGATCTATGTCTAAAACAAGCGTCAAGACAATGAAACAAAATGTTCCATTTATATCTGGTGTCGCGTCGATTCGCGTATGTGAGTACTGATCCATATATGTATCGCTGGACGTCTAATGGTGAAGTCATACTGTTGTGTTTATATATGGATGACGGATTAATGGCCAGAACATCACTTCAGAATGCG
Organism: Sinelater perroti; assembly: GCA_036346155.1. Taxonomy (NCBI): domain Eukaryota; kingdom Metazoa; phylum Arthropoda; class Insecta; order Coleoptera; family Elateridae; genus Sinelater; species Sinelater perroti. Next base: position 297,587 of record JARFIY010000346.1, on the reverse strand, counting down.
ATATGGATCGACTTATTGTTATGTGGGACTTCAAATCAAACGCCAGCGAAACGAACTATTGGTATCTCAGAGTCATTATATTGAAAATTTGTTAAAATAGACCAATAGACAGAACTATAACGATGTCCAAAGAAAACTCGCCAACGATAGAAGTAGCGAAAAAATAAATGAAAAATATGCCATATAGACAATCCGTGAGAGCACTTCTTTTCTTAGTTACAGGATTCACAACAACCAAGAAGCGAAAGAGACATCTCTCAACGAAATAATCTAAAGTAATATTCAGGAACAGCACCTCGCGCCAGAAGAAAATAACCCAGCCAAGCAAACCAACTTGCTGAATTAGCAGACGAAGGAACAGAAAACACTTCAGAAAAAATTAACAAAGCAAACATTAACACTCAGACGAATGTCTATTCAAGATATCCACACTGAAGAGGAAGTAAATAAAATTGATATGACAAATGAAAACCTTTAGGAAACGAATTTGCACGAGGTTGCCGAGTTGCCGAAATTGTAAAAAAAACTGTCACTGATACTTTTCAACAAGATCAAAACCGGCCAAACGCCAGAAAGCTTGAATCATGACGTTGTTGAGATCAGTTAAAAGCAAGTTATGACTAATATTGATATACTAGTATGTATACCAGAGCCAGCGCAGCAAAGCGAAAACTCGCCTGTTTGTTACAAGTACTCTAATTTGAGTATATGATAATTGTCAACCAGAAAACAATCCCTCTAAACTTTATGATAAAACTTCTCATTTAGGGGGCGCACACTAAGCAAAACCTGAAAAGGAACAGGATGATGGTTCTCATATGCAGGAGGACTCTCATGAAAATTCATAGTTTCAGGGTGAAAATTCCCAAATAATTCCCAGGAATTACCACCAACACAATCACAAAACAAGTCTAACCAATCGGCTAAAATTATTTTAGATGACAGACTACACTGATTCACAGCAGAAAAAAACTCACGAATGTTTATAAGTTGATCGATGATTGGGATGAGGATGAAGAAGAAAGCCAAAAGAGTTAGGTTTTAGCATGTGGTAATTATTTCTCAGGTTAAGATGAAATGAGATGTAATCTAAAACAGTCATTTATGTATTGATCAAATATGCATTCATATAAATTCAATGTAAGTACGTAACTAAATTTTAACGTAAATATATGCCAACATCACATTTATAAGTATACTATGATGAAAAGTTAACAACATGCAGTTTTAGCTTTACCCGGAATCATATGAGTCACATGTGCTCATGAATTTTACACAGTTTTTATATTGTATACACTTTTCCATTTTATGTAGTACACAATTTTATTTGCATGGAGGATAAGCTCTTTAGTGATAAGGCTGTATATAAGTGGTTCTGTAAATAAACTTCTTTATTTACTTTCAGATGCTAATTAGAGTAATTTCAATTCTGAAACCTTTATATAGTGTGTTTTGTGCTTATTTTGTTTATCATGGCAAGTGGACATATCGTTTAGTGTCAGATTTCTCAGTCAGTTCTTAAAAAACTCAGGGTCGGAGTATTGGTGTGGAGAGAAGCGAGTATTAAAATATTTGAAATTAACTAAAGACCTGTCACTTCACTACCAAAAGAACACTCCAGCGTTTGAATTGAACGGTTTTTGTGATACAAACTATGAAGAGCGTAGAAACACACGATTGTCAATCAGTGGTTTTGTGTTTTTCAACGCATCAATGATCGGTCTCTTTATCCGTTACAACAACAGTGGTCGCATATCAGGCAACGAAAGACGCAATATAGTTGAGAAAACTAATCAAAGAACAGGCGCTTTCGATATGGGTCCGGCACCATTATATTGCTATCACAGAAAGGCAAAAAATATTGATATTTAATGGCATTTCGTCAGAAAAGCGCAGACGAAAGCCATCCCGGTCCAATACATCGCAACGAAAAACCAATTATTGATCTCCTGGCCAAAGAATTGTCAATGAACATATTGGCACGGTTGCGACTTGGTCTTGGATATCACAGAAGTGACCTGAATAATGATTTAGACCACCCTCTATGTGAAAGTATTAAGTATAAAATATAGAATGGTTTGACTCTGACAGTTGTGGAGAGTTTGCGCTAGTTGTGTTATCACATCCCTTTTCCGTTCACCATCGTATGCCTAAAGTGTAACTTATATGTAACCAATTGTAATTGTAATTATTCCTTAATTATAATTTATAAAATGTGCTTATTATTAGTCAGTAGACTGCTTAAGTTTTTTTTAACTAATTTTTAAAAATGTTACCATTGCTATTGATCTAATTGTTAAATTGATTGATAAGAGGCTTCTTATTAGTTTCTGCGATTTTGTTTGTTAAAATACAAGTTTGAGTGAATCAGCGCTACAAAGTAAGGCAATAAACATACGTCAAGAGCGTGCACGCAAAAGTTGTTTATTAAATTTGTGTATACTGCCGGAAGATTAGTTGCGCAATAACTCAACAATAGGTCGAACACGGAGCAGCCTGACGAATTCGTGCGCATTGTAGGTTGTTTGTCGGATTCAATGGCAAACTCGCGGATAAAAAATTAAATGGAAGTCGCCGAACAAGTGACAGCTTTCGGTAGAAATAGAATGCCTGTGGGGGATTCTCAACCTTGGATGGTCAAAAAGTAATTATTGCAAAACTTAGTCAATGACATCGCGCCGGAGTTATAAATAAACAAACGGCATTACATCACTTGTCTCCGTTTTGACACCTCGCTAATTGAACGATTTAACATACTGCCAGGTATTCCGAACTATAAACTAAATGTCACCAGTTAACCTACACTGTCACGGCCTTTTTTTGTGCCTCGTTTTCTATGGGACACCGACAAAAGCATCAGCGCTTCGAAACGAATAAATTACTTTCGCTTACCGTCGGAATTCTCGATAATGCTAATGAATGAGAAATATCGGCGAGCACCGAGAAGTTCCTACTGATTAAAACCGGAATTTTTGGCCTACAAGAAATTTAAATGGGCGGCTAATAACGAACGTAGCCCAAGTAGATTGATCTGACATTAGAGGATAATTTGCAATTAATAAATTGTTCAATTTTAACTGAATATCTGGGCGATTGCGAGGCAATCCAAGGAAACCGAACAGACTGCAGTTTACGTGGTTGCCTCCGGTAACGGCTGTGATTATGCACACATGTGTATGTGTGTCCATAGCACTGTCATCTCACACTTTCACCAGTTCACACGGTACTCACTGCCCGATTGTCCATGCCCAGAGCCAGGTTGCAAACATTCAAATCTCCTCAATGGTTATAGAAAGGCGGCTTGTAAACTAACAATCGAAAGTTGCCCGCCTAATTTGTACGATGTTATTCTTATTTTGGGCAATTGGTAGTTTTTTACTTGGAAGTCTGGACGTAACAGCGTTACGTATATTTAAATTATTGCTAATTGGCTTAACAATGCGCTTATTTATTGTCATGTGTAGGGCAAGACTATTAATGTCTGAATCAAAAACAGCCACGCAAGGAACCTCACTTTCATTTTAACGACTAGCAAGAGCACCGTGTAAATTACACAGCAGCCTTAAGCGGCCTTTTCGACATTAAAAAGTGATCTGCCTAAATTAGTGTCCTAGGGGCCCACAACTTTGTTCTCGAAACGAAAGGGTTGCTACATCGATTTGAAGGTTTTGTCGAATTTTGAAAGCACGCTCTTGGCTATGAAGGATAAACTGAAACCTTATGGAATGCAATTGTTAGAGGCTGCTGAGTAATTTGATTTCGTGTTGCTTATCTGCAACATATTTTAATTGTGCGCATTTTTTTGTGCACTTTCCACTGATTTAGCCAGTGGTACCATCACAGATACTCGTATTTCTAAAGACGCATCAAAAAAGTATTTGGTCTTCTTAAATTGTCCCGCTGTGGTTTGGAAAGCCTGTAGAAACCCGAAACGTAATTTCCTGATCAAAATATAATACAAAAAATTCTGAATAGAAGCTTGAGGAAATGTTCTGACACTTCGACTTTGTCGAATCATTTATGTGTTTTTATAATTTGACTGTGTGATTTTTACGTATTTCTTCAAATATTGCTGAACGGAAAGCCCTTTGCATATGGTTCTAAAAGCAAATTTAAAAACGGAGGCTATAACTGCTTCACTTTTTATTATCTAATTTTGGTAAAAGTAGTAAAATATATTCTACATGTAGTCAAAAAAGTCTTGATCACTTTAAAATAAATTCCATTTCGTGGAGGAGGGTAGGGGTTGAAAAGGTATTCACGCACAGACGATATCAATTCAGTTGAAGTTGTTGAAAATGTTTGAATAGAAATTTTAAAAACATTATTGTTACAGTTTAGTTTTTAGTTTGCATAAAGCTTAAAGAAGAGCACTACCGCTCAGGAAGTATGAACACTTTTTTGAAATTCAGTTATACAATAAATAACTACAATTTTCTTAATCAATTTTATTTTGTTTAATCCTCTATCATCTCCTTAGACAATATTGTTTTGAATGAAAATAATTAGTCACTTGTAAATTTTTTTATAAGAATTTATTGGGTCGAAAACTAGAATTAAAAAAATTATAGTGCTTTTACGTCTTTGAACTGTCACTCAACACGAGTATTTCTTACTGTCCCTATTTTTTAGAAGATTGTTTGCATTAAAAAACTATGCACCATTCGGAGCTGTATCATCAGACCTTGTGTCGTTTACTTGGGTTTTTTCACGTCTCGTTTTAAATTTTTGCATTCAATGGTCCTTAGTAAGCCTCTCTATAGAAACTTATTCATCGCGAAAAACTTAAGGGTTTGTGCTTCGACGGTGAATCATATATTACAACACCACAGAGAAAGAGGAAGTCTTAGGAATCGTCGTAGCCCTGAGACATCATCAGTAATATCCGATGCAGAGGGTCACTTCATCAAACTAATGAGTAAGCCAAATAGAAGATTAAGTGCGGAGTTTAATCGAGGACGTGATAAGACAATATTAGTCAGCACAATAAAGCGATGTTTTCAGGGGGGTAATCTTCATAATACTGCGACCAAAAAACCATTATTGCGGCGTAATAATAAAGCTAAACGGTTTCAGTGAGCGAAAAAGCGTGGTTCCTGGCGAAATGAACAGTGTTAAAACTTTCAGTCAGAAACGGCGGTCTAAGACTAAAAAGCTTCTCTTTGGCTGCCGTAGAGGACTTAGTCGATGGCATTATGAGGAAAAAAGGCTATAAAGAAAAATTTATCGGAAAACGCCATACCATCTGGGTTGCGATTAATCGAGAGGGGATTCGTGATGATATAAGATAGCGATCCAAAACATATAAATAATAAACCAAGAAGAATAAAAATAGCCATCATAGAATTCAAGTCTCAACTCCATACAGTTGGACAAAACAGTAAGAAAGTAGCGTCCCAAAATTATCTTTGGAGTCTTCTTCAAGGTATCTGGAGGGATTTATCACTCAAGAAATTAAAAAAATTAATCAATAGAATGCCTAAAATCGTACAAGCAAAGGGCGATTTTATTTGACGAAACAAATCTTTAATATTCATATTAATTCTTTCTAGAGTTCCTGATGATTTTGTTTTGTTTTTTACATATTGTATAATAACATATATAATAAATCGTTTTCATACATTAAAGTCTATAAATTTATTTTTTATTTGGTATTCATACTTCCATGAGCAGTAGTGTATGTGCTTTTCTCACTTCACATACTTTATACTATTAGCATTCAAACATGCATTTTAATTCACTAAAATTTTGAGGCTTTACTACTTTTACTCTCAACTGTTGACAGTGTTTGATGAAGATCATCTTGAAAAACAAAAAATAATGTATAATCTTTTTTTTACTTAAAGTTGTATGTTTTTAACCTCCTCTCAACCTATTTCAATAAATTGAAGAAAAATATAAATGTATTAACTAGAGTTGATTGTATTATCAGATAACACTAACTACAAAGTTTTATTAACGTACAACTGTGGATAGCAAACTTACTTCATGCAGGCTTTGGTATCCCGATACTGTTAATTCGATATTAACTTTGTCATTCGCAGTCCTCAATCCTTTGAGGTCACGCCGGCCGGCGGCAAGTAATCGGTAACTTGCAACTTCGGCAAAAACTGCGAAAAGCCTAAATTAATCGCTCCGTTTGCACGAGAGCTGATCGAGGAACGAAAAAGGTCAGTAAGAGCCGTGCCCCACATCTAACAGTTTCACAGCAACGGCGGCTTGTTTTAGGTCACCAGCCCGCGGACCACCTTGTAGAGAACAAGCGTTTCCTAAGAGCGCCATCGTCGCGAAAAAACCGTTGTCAAGGATGGAAATAATATTTGGACTGAAATCCCGCCAGCTCCGGGCGACTCATTTTTTGCCGGCAATTACCGACGGGCCCAAATTATCAATTACAATTCGGCGAATTTCAAGGCCGCCGATGGATCAATTTTTAGAAAACCTTGGCGGCGCAGTTGCCGGAAAATTTCGCCCGGACAAACCCAGGGCGACTTAATCTGAAAACCGGCCACTAACGCGGGCAGCATCGGGATGGTTTGTCTGGTGCGAATTCGCATTAGACCGGCATGTGACCAAGCCGCTGCACTATTTTAATGCAGATTTTTGCGGAAAGTGCCATTTGTCAAGTCAGTGCACGAATGCAAAGTGCGCTAACTATTTTCAAACACCGCCCGTTTCTATCTGGATGCTTTTCGCATAATACTGGCAATATTTATACCGGCGTGCAAGGCCCTTTAAGCATTATGCTCGAGAAAAATGCATTCTCCGGATTATTCTGCTCTTTTGCAGTCTCGGAACGCCCATTTATAAAAATTATTAATGCACACTGCGAAGCGCAGGTTTTCGCCGTAGCTCTACGACAGTTGCATTTGTATCAAACTCGGTTCGAAGAAGCAAATTATTGGAAGGCATTTGCCGAGTTTACGATTCTGCAAATCTATTACATAGCAATAATTAATTCGTCTGCATTTTTTTCAGAAATACTGATACCAATTGAACACTTTATTTTTTTTGATCTAACACCATATACAGACATTTCTGGAATCGTATTCAATAAATTTCAATTAGGTAAAGTAACGGCGTCCATAAATTAAAACCTGGATCTATAATTTAGTTTATAACTTCATATCCAGTGGTAAAATTTAAAATGTTTGGTATGCATGTCAGAAACTAGAATAAAAATAAGAAGTGCATCAGCGTTTTTATATAATTGAAAACGTAGTCAGTCGTATGGTGCTGTTGTAGAGTACAGTTGTAGACAAAATAGAAAACTATGCAAGTAATCATGGGCAACATTAGACGGCGTGGTTTCTTTGGAGGGAGGGAGTGATTACTTCAGGAATCATGCCTGGTTAGCAACCTTGTGTAAGAAGGCATCATTGAGTCGCAGAACTGTTTCGTTGGATATCAGAGTTCAAAAATAATAAGAACTCTGGTAAGAAAGACAAAATATTAAACAACGTGTATCCGACTTGGTAATGAATAGGCGAATCACGTTCGATGCGGATGCAACAAGTCTATCTCGTAGAATTTTTCATATCCTTATTCATGAATAATTGAATGTGACACAGATCTGTGTACAATGAGCTTCCCAAACTTTCATCACTCAGAAGAAGTAGAAGCGTCTGGATGTGTGCTGTAGAACGTGGATCCGGAGATGTTCTTCAAATGTCTGGTCACAACAGTCAAATCATAGATGGCAGTCCAATCGATGGATGGCAACAAATTAAAAGCCCAATGAGCCGCAATTGGGATTGTTTATTTCAAAACAAATGGCGACTGTATTTTGCTAATGGGTTGGTTGCCTCTTCGCGAAATCAAACTCTGATCTATATAAATTGCAATGAGCCACAATTGGGATTGTTTATTTCAAAACAAATGGCGACTGTATTTTGCTAATGGATTGGTTGCTTCTTCGTGAAATCAAACTCTGATCTATATAAATTTAGTGTCAATCGAGAGCTCATATTAACGAGAATCAATTACCAAACTTACAAAAACGGACTAGAATAACGTAGTTTTTAACAATTTATAAAAAAAAAAATTTTTTTAATATCCATCAATTGCACGGTCACCCGTTCCTGAATATTTAGTAGTTAATTATCGTCAAACTAACTTGAGAGGTACCGCGAGTCACTTAAACAGGAAGTGTTCAACAAGCTAGTTGCTTAAACTTGACAATGCGCGGTCATCTGTTAGTCGCCAGACCATTGCCACCCTACAGACTCCCAGGTACACTGTGAATTTTGCGTCGAGAGACTACGCTCTGTTTGACACAGTGAAAGACTCAAACGGCGAACTTCAGTCGGCTGTATACAAGTGGTACCGTGCTATATTCAAAGAACGATTTTCAGCAGCTTTACGGCATGCATGTATTAGGTATTACGGTTAGTTTTGATCAATCTTTTCAACCAAGAAGGCCTTTGTTTAACATAGAAAATGAATCAAAATATTTTCCTTCATTAGTTGTGAGTTTTTCCCATCTTTCTAGAAGCACACCGATGCTGTGCCAAAAAAACGAACGGTCCTTTGAGACAATTCATTTGTAAACACATTTTTGCACTTCTGCGAAATTACGGAAGTGTCCGTCTGCTAATGCGTATTGTATTAATCGGAAAAGATGGTAATCTGATGGGCCTAGGTCTGGAGAACATGCAGTGTGCAAGATTTCCCATTGGAGGTCTAACAGTGTTTTATTACTGCTAAAACAAAACAAAACATCTTTCCACAATTCATGCGACACCTATTTTCCTTTGTGTAAACGGTCCGAAATGGGTTGATTTAACAACATGGCGCTGCAAGTCTTTTGAATGTTTGAACCGGGTTTTAATCTAATAATCTCTGACATTTGATGTCTTAGAATTTTTCTACTGACCTAAGCATTCCTTGTCATTCATTTTAAAATCACAATTTTTGAAACGTTGAATTCAAAATCTGCAGTTGAGATACGATGGAGCTTCATCATCATAAACTTCTACAAACATTTTATGAGCTTCAACAGCTAATTTTTTAAATCAAACAAGAATGCCGAAAATGTACTTTAGAACGCTCCATCTTTTCATGTAAAAACAATAAACAACTAAATAAACAACTGTCATACGTTATACAGAAATATCATAACTATCAACATTAGTACTAACAATTAGCTCCAAATTATTTGCAATAATGTATTACTGATCAGAGCTAATAGGAACACCTATTATATTAAAGAAAAATACCTCTAGTAAAATGTACACTTTCTTTTTCTTTAAAAAAGATTAGTGAAGAAAAACAATTATAAAATTTCGTTAGAAACGAAATTTGAAGATACTTTAATATGTTTACACCATTTATCGAATCATTTAAATATTTTAAAACATTTCCCTTTATACACGTTAATTTTTTTGTTGGATATCTTTTACTACAACCCAAATGTAAAAAAAAGGATTTTAGAACTAGAAAGTTCTTTCACCAAGTATGATCAATAATTATCATTTTACAATTTTATTCCCCTAGACCATTTTCCTTCTCTTTTAGACATCACTCCTTATTACTCTAACTATTTAATTTCTTTCTTTTATATTTTACATATTTGTCCTTCAGGTCCTATCAGCTGTCTCACAGCTATTTCTGTCATAGTTTTTAACATCGTAACCTATTTATCTTTAAATTTATTTTAATTCGTTCATTTATTTTAATTTAATGTCTTACTATAAATAATAATAAATTACCCATTTTTTGACCACTTGATGTATAAATTATTTTTTTTTTAATATTTCATTTTCATGTATAACAAAAAAACATTTTTAGTGTTTTTAAATAGTATACGTCTGAATTCTTGACGGTTGTTCATAAATGAATTAGTTGGTAATAAACAATGAACAGTTCATTACAGCTATTAAATCTGGACAGATTTAAATATAATAATCTGACAGTAATTGTTGCTTGCAGTATTAAAATAAAGGCCACTCTCTTATTTTACCTCTTACATTTATTCCATAAAACGCAAATTATGTCGTAAATCCATTCATTGGAATTGGCTATTGCTAGAAGAATATCCATAATGTTTTATTATGACAATTGTCTAGAAAAACTGAATCATTTGTTTGGTTAACGTAATTCAATGGTACTATAAATCACTTGATTAAAAGTGTTATTAGAAACGTATAATAATAAAAAAATATTAATCTCCAAAGTAGAGGTTATTATTGGTCCAATTTTTGTCAATGGTGCAGGTATTTTGCACTCTCCTACACGACTACGGAAACTTAATTAAAAATCAATCTAAGACTTTTTTATTAAGTATTAAAATATTTTAAAATGGTATTCGAATTTTCAGTAGCGGTATTCAAATATTTTGATTATTCCAACTATTCCAATTATTATTTGCAATATCCGTTTATGGCTCAAATAATTGACAACTTTAGTTTTTAGAAACGTTTTATGCATATACATAACATGCTCGTCTTAGTTGTGATGTATTCGATTATTTCAATTATTGGAATACGAGTTCTAGCGCTAATTCAAATCACTCTCGTTATTATTCTGCAATACCATTTTGTCAATAAGGGATGTTTTTGTTCTCTAAATGACTTTCTTCATTGCAATATCAAAATTCTTTAATTCAAAACCAGTAAGAGTTTATGCCTAAGCTTGAAAACGATGAAAAAACTAAAAATTTAAATTAAGGGTGAACATATAATGATGCTGAGAATGTAACAAGAATTATACTCACAGATTTGGTAATAAACAAAAGGGTAGCAACATTCATCAGAAATAAAGATAATAAAGAAAAATAAAGTGAGAGCACAAAAGGTAGCAAAAGAGATGGTAAGGAGTGTTATAGATAAGTGGAAGCGTCAATTGATTCCACAAATAAGGCTTTGAGTGATGCAAACGTTTACAGGACATTGGAACTTTAATGTCTTTTTTATATATAGCAACTTTTGTACAGCACTCTTGGCCATTCATCTTTATTTTTCCATTTAGCTCTCGTCTTTCTTTTGTTCTTTTTATACCGTTTGCCTAAGATGTCCTTGGCCGACCTCGGCTTCTTCTTCTGTTTGGGACCCAATTCCAAACTGTCTTTGGTAACCTGGTTTCGTTTATTCTTTTGATATGTCCATACCAAGAGAGTTTTCTTTTCTATTGTGTCTGATAATGTTACTTCGGTATTTATCCTTTGTTTAATTACGTCATTTCGGACTTTATCCATTATTATTACACCATAACATCTTCGCCAATAACTGTTCGAACTGCTGTCTATTAATGATTTGAACATTTGGGTTTTAGTTTTTCTTGTTCCTCAAGAAATAATTTATTTTTTCTCTTAATAACTGGTCCTTTTCTTAGTTTGTACAATGCCTCTTTATATTCTTTCCCATTTTGTGTTAATTTTACATCTAGGTATTTATCCTCTTCCACATATTTCATTATCTCAACGTATGTATGAAATTGTTGGAGAGGCAGCAACCTTGTCGAAGACCTTTATTAACCTTATAAGAAGCAAACTGTTTTTTTTTATTTTTTATTTTTTACAATTTTGACTATACTAGCATTTTTTCGTATAACTTTTTCACTGCATTTAGATATTGTGTACGTATTTCGCTTTCATCTATTGATTTCCACAACTTATTAGTTGGTATGCTGTCATAAGCCATATCCTCTTTTTTTAATACAAATAGGGTATCAATACAAAATCTCCTTGTTCTGAAGCTGCTTTGCTCTTGTAATTTTTCCTTCACCTAATATTTTACCGTACATTGTACATATAAAAGACAATACAATAGAGCCCCTGTAGTTGGCACAGTTTCTTTTATCGCCTTTTTTATCTAGGGAATTAATTAATGCGGTTTTCCATTCCACTGATATTTATTGAATAATTTGCTGAGACTCCAATATAGCTTCAGTAGTTCCACAAGTATATCTCCGGATCCAGGAGACTTGCTACTTTTCATTCCGCTAAGTCCTCTTTTTTTTCTACTGAAATTTCATTGTATTTAGTTTCTATTCCCTCGGTTTTATATTCAACTTTTCGAAAAAGCGGTCTTTCCTCCATTAGTAGATATTTTTGTAATATTTTTCTGGCTTTATAATCCAATTGGGTCAATAGTCAGTTTTTCATTTTTATTTTCATTTGATTTTTGATTGTATTCCAAGCTGTCCTTGACTTAGAGCTTCCTAATAAGCAATCTGTTTCGTTGCATTTTTCCTTATTTATTTCTTAACTAAATAACAAAATCTTTTATAAACATGTCTGTTATCTATATTTTGTGTATTTAACTATTTGTAATACAGTATTTTCTTTTTTCTGATGAGCTCTTCAAGTTCTTCGTCCAACTAGTATATTTAACTTCTCCTAGAGCTTATTTTGCTGATTGATGCAAGTATTTTTTTAGGATGTCGTACATATATTCTAAGGTTTCGTCTATATCATTTTTTTGTCATTTTTTTATATAAGAACTGGGTAAATTCGTTTGAGAAATTATTATGTTGGAATTTGTTCATATTTAGGTGTTGGTGATATTATTTCCAGAAGATGGTAGTCTGATCTACACATGGCTCCTCTTTTTACTATGATATTCTTAGGTTGTATATTACTATTTTGTTTAATAATATAGCAATCTATAATAGTTTTTAAACGTCTTGTTTTTTGTGTCCATGTAAATTTACAGATTTCCTTGTGTTGATAAAATCCATCTAACACCTTTAGTGTAAACTGTTCACAAAATTCTATTAGGTGTGTTTCGTTGTCATTTATTGTTTTCTCCCCATATGAGTCAATCATCTATTTTTCTCCCAAGACATCCATTCAAATCGCTTAAAATTGTTACCTCTTTTGTATTGCCCAGATATTAATAAGACCGACAGTTGTTCGAAGTATTCTTCTTATGACTCTACATCGGCATCATCATTTCAGGCGTACACACCTATAATATAAATAAGATGTCCTAACCATTTTAATTCTACTATAATTATTCGTTCGTTTACTGCTGTCCAGTTTTTGATATGTTTTAACCATTTGTGTTCACTAAATAGTTGAATGCAGTCCTCTTTTATTTCACTCCTTTGTCCCTTTCTATTGATCTGAATGAGAATCGACATGTGGGTATTATAAAGTTTCAGTTCATGAAACACTTCATATTAGTTCTAATTTCTTTGATGTTCTAACAGTCTGAGTTCGTTTCTTTGAGTTTTTGATCTTTGATATTTCTTTTCGTACATTTGGGATATTCAGCATAAATAAAATCCCCCCCCCCCCTATCCAGTAGGACTCCCTTTTTTTGAGTACAGATTTCAACCATTCTACCACTGTCTTTTCTTAAACAATTTTTCATTCTGTTTATTTGGTAAAATTTTGTGTACTAGGTTGCAGGTTTAACGCCACTTTCTTCTCCAGTCCCTAACGTGAGGAACCGACGCTGTTTGCAGCTGCTCATTATGAGACGGACGTTTCTGTGCTCTAATTCATTCGCTACCCTTACTATATGATACCAGCTGGATCAGCTAAACCCAGATTTTTTAACGAGGTTGTTACTCCTCTCTCTCGTCCTTTCTCATCCTGCCTTGGAACAAGCAATGACAAAGTTAACTTTAAAATTACTTGTGTAAACATAGAAAGCAAAAGACTCCAACATGCTGATCTGTGAAGAAACCGCTGAATAAGAAGAAAAAAAGAAACAAATAATTAACAGAAAGGGTTTTTAGTTAGTAAAAGATTTTCTCTCCTACCGAGGAAGAAAAATTTTTGATTATAATAAACGACAGCTTTTTAGAACACTAGAATGTTACCTATGAAGACGAAAAACTGGAGAAAGTTGGAGATCTGAGGAGGAGAGATTTAAAAAAGTATTTTTTGATTAAAAAAATTATCATTATAGATGTGATGAAGAAGAAACGAATAAAATAAATGAGATTTGCAACTTTCTTAAACAACAACAAAACGGAAAGGAAACCCCTCCTAAAATGGTAAATATTCTTAATATTAATTTTTTAACCTAATTGATCATGTCATCTGTTTTATAAGAAAATGCGTTTTCTTGTATAAATAAAGGCAACAAGCGAAATTAAGTGCCAGCTTACAATTAGTGTCATAGTGTTGGAGTTTAAAAATAAATTACTAGAGTAATGGCCACATCCATTAGGATTTCCTACATCGTCTGGCAAGTAACTGTGTTGTAGATTGATTTCTGTTTCAACAACTCGATGTGTTCAGTTTCTCTTTAATTATGTGTACACACACAATAAAGTTTATTATACTTTGTTTAATATTGTAAATTAAATTAATTAATAAATAACTTTAAATTAATAATTAATAAATTATATTAAACAAATAACAAATTCATGCAGCCTTGAAAATCTTATGAAACTCATCTAACAGAAGGTCCAAATTGGATTTATTTTATTAGTTTTTTATGGAGTATTAATGTAGACAATCTGCAATAAATTTGAAAAATTATGTGTAAGAACACAAATTTCGATTACAAATTCGAATATATTTTGATTAATTTCATCGATGACACGTCATATTGCGTCATCAACTGTTTATGGATTGTTGGAGTAGGCTATAGATTTCAAGTAAAAGAACTATATTTATTCTATGCGTGTATTATGTAACGGTAACGATCGCCTTTTACATATACAGCATTTCCAGCATTATCTTTAAAAATGTATGGGCCTATCACGTCACCTATCTAAAACCCACATTAAACAGTGACTTATTGGAGGTACATTTGCTTTTCATTAGTTACGCGGGGATTTTCCGAACCGCAAATGGAACAATTTTGTTTGTTTAGAATTCCGTCAAGTTGAAAATGCGCTTCATTGCTAAAATGGTTTTTTGACTAAATTAAAAATCCACTTTACGATGCTCTAAAAACCAACTGGTAAAGTATGGATAGTGAGAATTGTTAGCTAGCTTTGTATGCATGAAGGTGGAGAGCTTTTAGTGAGTATTTGATAAAAATAACTTTTCAAAATGTTCAATTTGATACTCTGACTAGGTATGAGAATCTTATCCCACGTTAATATTTACCAAGACTTGCATCCATTACTTTTTTTTATAAAATTCTCACAGAATTTGCAATGGATTTTAACAATATTAACCGGCTGCTCATTCGTACGGCGTTCCATATTCACTAATTCGGAGAATCAGAGTTAATGGACGCAAAGTTTGACCTGGGTGTTTAATTTAGGTCACCTTTTAGATACGCATTGCGTAGTATTAGATTTTTTGAAAATATTTCAATTTTAATTTTTTTACACAGTGAACACACTTCTCTTAAATAATCAATTTTTTATTATTTCTTCCTACCACCATCAGTTACTATAATTACGACTGTTATTTGCTACGATTGTCTGACTATGCGATAGCTGCGATTATTTATCTTCGGACACTGTTCTGCTGATAATGGTTAGGTTCCTTGGTATTATTATTTGTCTATTTGGTTGACGCTTAGTTCGTAGCTCAAAGTAACGCGCACTATAAGCTCTACTATAAATTCATGTAGCAGTGTAATCGACTAGGTTGTTAAACTAATATGATAAACAATAAAATACATAAAGGGAACTAGTTCAGTAATTTGGGTAAGTGTCTTTTTAAAAAGACCACCGAGTTTCAAAAATATATCTCATTGTCTTTTCTAATACCATTACAAACTTGCTTTTCTTTCAATTTATTTTTTTTTCTTCGTTTCCATAGTTTTTATCCATCTAACTGCTTCATCTTCATGTCATATTGTATCCCAGAGTTATTTTAGAACTGAGATATTGATGTAGAATAAAAACAAGAACAAATTTGTAATATTACCGTTAATGTTAATCGATCTTTCCTTTTCACCAGGCAAACTTGTCGTGTTGGCCCAAGTTACGATTTGTAAACACGCGCCATGGACGTTCTAATGTCGTGATGACCCAGATCGGATTCCTGCAAAGTACATGGGCGGGACGCCGTGCAGCCTAGAGAACCGGCAAAAATTAATACGCCGCTAATTTATTATCGCACCGCGGAGAGCAGATTTTGCAAGAATAGTCGGTTTCCATTAGAATTAATGCAGCGGGATGCGGGACGATCGTGTGAACTGCGACTCGGCGCGCGTAAAAAATGATCGCGGCAACACAATGCGGTGTTAACAACGCCATTAGATCGAAGATATACGCCCAACTGCTTTTTGGCGATGTTTTGAAATTAACATATTTCGCTTTTTCTGACCCCCTTATCGGCGAGGCGGGCGAAAGCGCGAAAACGGAGCTGCGATATAGGCAAGCGCTGAAAAACGTGTACTCACGTTTTACGTCTAAAACTGTAGTCGGCATCACGCCTGCACTAGCTAAATATTCAACTGAAATTCCTGACATACCAAAAAATTGGTTTATCTTTAAAAATATCCAAATCCAGATAACGGCTCGAAGGTTGAATTTATTATCTTGCTTTTTATTGTAATTTTCCATACTTTTCTGCTCCGGTTTCAGCTCTATTCTCGCGCAACATTTTTGAATGTCTTATACACCTTGCAGAGGCAGCAACTGTTCGTTATCTATAGAAATTAATTACAAATTTGCAAAACTTAATCATAATTTTCCGTAAATAAGCGAAGTTCCGGAGTTTTGAGCGGACGAGTTGAAAATTCCAACAAACTCGCGCAAAGAACTTGTCAACAAAACAAGAGAATGTATAGTACGTGGTGGTACTCCTGACAGCTCTGACGACTTAAATCAGAGACGGCTCTGAAACTCGGCCGGGAAATTGAATTTAAGTCTGCTGGAAGCTGTTTAGCGCGATGTTTATTTTCGAGAAAAAAACGGCCCTCGCCTTCGTTCTTCGCAAGCCCGGCCCGCATCGATTTGCGCGCGCAAATAAGGATTTCAGAAATATTATCCGCTACTCCCTAAACACGGCTCCGGGCAACGAATACATGATCAGGATATCTCATAATGCGCGTGTAGCTGACGCACGGTATGACATGTGATGGCGAATAGCCTGCCTCGCTTATGGGTGAAAGGTGACTACATTCCACGAGTACTGTGTCCGTGTCAGCCCTCATCTACTCTAACAATCACGGACGAACTGCGCGTCACATGCCCTGGGCTGCATGGCTCGACAAACTAATAAGAACATCATAAATCATTAAACTTTTAATCCGCTCGAATGGGAAAATGAGGATCGCACGTCTGCGCAAAAAGGGTCCATCCGGTTTGTCGTTAGAACTGGGCGCTTTTTGCGTTCATTTGCGTTTATTGCACAACACATGCCTGGAAACTTGAAAATCTAATTACTTTTTATTATTACTCTATAACAACACACTACAAAACCCAACAAAAAATATATACACAAATATATAATTGATAATATGATAATCTAAATATTCAATTACCCTTGAAATAACTAAATGAAATAATAATAAACCGACAAACAGATAAACCAAACATGATGATTAAAGTATATAAACCTACTCTCTAAAATTGGTTAATTCTTCTTTATTTCATATTATGATTGTAGATCTACAATATTAACTATATAAAGTAAATTTAACAAATCTTTGGTTTAAATAGCCGGACCATTGTTACAATTTTTATTTGCGTCAGATTAGGTTTGGATTTTTAATAATTTTCAAAATTTCAGTATACATTGAAAATCCTTAAACAAATGAGATTTTACTTATAAAACGATAAGCCAAAGCATTTGTGAGTATAGCTACAAAAAATATAAAACAATTCTAGAGCACATAATACAAATCTCATATATGTTGATATACCAATGGTGTTGGTAAGGCCAGGATCGGTTCAGTCTTTTGTAGAGTTTAGGTTGCAGTAAAAGCTGTAGTAGTGGGTTTTAGGTTGTTATGGTGTGGGTTACTTCTTTGGTTTACGACTTCACTGAGATATCGAATTCGGCCACTGTGGATGTAGTTTAACCTGACTTATCGCCTGTCCCAAGTCAGGATAAAAGAAAGAGAAGGGGGAGTAACAACCTCGTTGAAAAATCTGGGTTCAGCTGGCTCCGGGTAATAATATCCAGTAAGGGCCCTAAAACAGGTTTACGGAACGAGCGGTAATCAACATTATAGGATCTTACCTCTTTTAGTGTTATCAAATAAATCAAGAAAATTATGCAGAAAGCAATGGAAAACTGCTATATCAACACATATTTCAGAGAAACCGCAATTCCAACAATATTAACTAAATCATATGGAATGTCTTCTCATGTTAAATTTCATTCTGGATGTAAAACAGTTCTACAATCGGATCGAGGAAGACAACACGCGAAGACTCTACAAATAAATAAGGACATTAGCAAAATAACGCAGTGGAATGTAAGAACATTACTTAAAAGCAGAAAACTTGAAAATGCAGAAATAGAAATGGAAAATATAAATATCTATATTATGTACATAAGTGAAATGAGATAGCCACAGGAAGGAGACTTCTGGAGTGGAAAATATAGTCATTCACACTAAATCCACACCAGAAAGGATAGCAAGAGTTAATGTAATTTTAAACGGGAAATTTGGGAACAGGATAACATATTACAAATAATACAACGAAAGAATCATTTCGGTAAAGATTAAGATAAGATCTGTTAACAAAGTAATAATATTTGCCCACAAGTTAACGTACCTATGAAGAAATAGAGAAAATATATCATACCCTGTTCGAAGGCACTACACTTGGAAAATTCCGGGAAACAGGAAGATATCAAATAGACTACATATTAGTCAAGTAAAGATTGAGAAATCACTTTAAAGACACTAGAAGCTATCCAGGACCAAACATAGACAGCGGCCACAATATGATTATGATAAAATTCCACATTAAGCTAAAAATATATAGAAAAAGGAAAAACATGAGTGGAACATAAGAATTCTAAAAACCGAAAAATTACTACGAAAATTTTAGGACAGAAGTAGTAAATGAAATTAAAAAATAGAAATAGAAACATATGGATAAACATAAAAGAAGATATTATATTAAAATTAAATGAAATACTAGGAAAAATTTAGTACAACGGACCATCTATTAACCCTCAAGATAGTAATAGAGAAAGCAAATGAATATCATCTCCCATTATACATAGCACTAATAGATTATGAAAAAGCGTTCGATAGCATTGAAACGTGGGCAGTACAGAAGAGTCTATGGAACAGCAGGATAGACCACAGATATATGACAATAATCCAAGATATATATAAGAATACTACAATAACAGTCAACTGGTCAGAAGAAACCGATCCAATCCCAATACAGAGAGGAGTCCGTCAAGGAGACCCATTATCACCTAAGCTATTTATATTAGCCCTTGAGGATATCTTCAAATGCCTAAACTGGGAGGGAAAAGGCATCAATATAAACGGCAAATTTTTAAATAATCTAAAATACGCAGACGACGTCATAATATTTGCAACAAATGGAGACCAACTAAACTCAATGCTCCAAGAACTAAATGAAGCTTCTAAAAAAGTGGGTTTAAAGATAAACACCGAAAAAACAAAAATCATGACAAATTCCGAAGAGGAAGTGAATATCGAACTAGAACAAAACACTATAGAACAAATAGAAGAATACACATACTTAGGGCAAAGGTTTACACTTAATAAAGAAAATCAAGAAATAGAAATCGCAAGAAGAACGAAACTAGGATGGGCTGCCTTTGGCAGATTAAGTTACATATTAAAAAACCGTAAGATACCTCAATACCTGAGAACAAAAGTGTTTGACAGCTGTATACTGCCCGTCATTACTTACGGGGCCCAGACCTGGACTTTGACAAAGAGAAATGTAGACAAACTTATTAAGACCCAAAGAGCCATGGAGCGCCAAATGTTACAAATAACCCTAAAAGACAGAAAACGAAACACTTGGATAAGGGAGAAGACAAAAGTCACAGATGTGGAAAAAGAATAGCTAGCTTGAAGTGGCAATTCGTAGGACACAACGCCCGCCAAACGGACAACAGGTGGAACGCACGAATCCAGGACTGGCGACCCTGGCTAGGCAAAAGAACAAGGGGTAGACCACAGATGCGATGGATAGATGATGTAAAACTACACGCCGGTCTTGCATGGAAAAGAATTGCACAAGACAGGACACGATGGAAGGAACTAGGGGAGGCCTACATCCGCAAATGGATTGAAGAAGGCTAAAGAAAGAAAGAAAGACTAGGAAAAATAGATAACCGAATAAATAAATGCAACTCACTGCAGAAAGTCGAAAATACAAAAACAATAACACGGAAAGACAACAAGAGTATAAAAAACTACAAAATAAGGTAAACAAAAAAGGTATGAGAGCTAAAAAATAGTACATAATAAATATCTGTAAAGAAGTACAAGAATATTTGAATGTAGAAAATAGAGATAAAGCACACAGAAAAATTAAAGAACAGCTTATAATACGAGAAACAAAATGTCTTAAAATAGAAAACAGAAGATAAAAATATTGTTGATAGTACAGAGGATTTATATAGAGATGAGTAGCCCGAATAATTAATAATGAACAAAACACTAATAAACGATAAAGACAAAGGACCGCCAATAATAAAAGCAAAATTTGACAAGGCCGTAAAGGAACTAGCTAATAGTAAACCTCTTGGTGTTGGCAAATTTACCTGGGAATGTTATCAAATTCCCAAATCAAAAAACTTTACTCTTGATACTTAATCTCGTTAAAACTATTTACGAAACTGGACACATCTCTGAAGATTCTAGCAAGAATATAATGGTTAGTATACCAAAACAGGCTTAGAAGTCATAAATGCAAAGAGCGTGGAACGAAGCCTTATACTTTACGTTTCAAAAATACTGACAAAGGTAATATATAAAAAAATTGAGGTAAACATTGACAATGTATTAATAAAAGATAAGTTTTGATTTTGTAAAAACGCAAATAAGCAATCTTAGCATTAAGGCTAATTATTAAAAAATGCATCGAAAACAACAAAGTATATATTGCTTTCATTGGTGCAAGAAATGCATTCGATAACGTGAAATGAATACATTTCTTAAATTTTTGAAAGACTTGGATATACATTTTACTTACTATCTCTATAAAAGTCAAAAAGAAATCATATCGATTAATGATGAAGAAAGAAAAATACAGATAAAAAAGGACATGAAACAAGGATGTACTTTATCCTCTCTCCTTCTCAACTTGTACACTCAGAAGGAAATTGATGAAGTTAATAATTATACAATACGGAAATCAACAAAAAATAAAATGTTACGTTTTGCCGACGATATAGCCCTACAGTCCAATGGTAAGGAGGAAATAGAAAAAACACTCAATATAACGGAAAAGTTAATGGAAACGGAATATAATTTAAAATTTAAAAGAAAGAAGATCAAAATCATGATATGTGAAAAATCAACACGCAAAACCAAGAATAAAGTAAGAATTGATGAGGAGAAATTAGGTGAGGTAAATGAATATGGACATCTAGGCAGTATCGTTACAAGAGATGGGAAAAACAAGAGAAGGACAAACAACCGAATTATACAAGCAAACAGAGCTTTCCTAAATAAAAAAAGTCTTCTAACCTGCAATAATATCTCTCTAAACGTAAAAAAAGCTTTTAGACTCACTTTTGTGTGGAGTGTCTAATAAATATTAATTTTACAAAACTAAACCACTTAACGTTACTAATTTATCAAACGACATTTAAATGATTTAGAAATCTACAAAAAAATTAATATTACCCCTTCAGTCCTACCTCACAACCTTATAAAATAATAATAATAATGGTAAGACTTTGCACCCCGTTCTCAACGTCCGGTTGTCGTGTGCAATGTGGAAAGCACCGCATTTTAAACAACCATAGTATTACCCCTTGTTCGAAATGAACACTCGAATGATACTCGATTATTTTTAGTTACTGAATAGGCCACCAGCCAATCCGTTCGCACTCCAACCGCAAGGCTACACTATCGCTACTTTAAGCTTCACAATTCAAATTGAATCTCAGCTCTATCATATTTTTTCTCTATAAGCTTTTAGCATCCACCTCTTTTAAATCTGTTTTGTCAGTTGCTTTATTTGGTCCTATCTTTTTTCTTCTGAAATGAAAATTTTTCTGCGAATCTAGTCTATTTTAAGGACTAAGATACCTAGGTCCTTTAAAAGTCCTAAATATTTTATTCGAAGTGTCATTACTTGTGTCTTTCATTACTAATTCCTTGTTATTTTTATCTGTGTATTCTACTTTATACAAAATTTGCTGGTTTATCTTCTTCTCTTTTTTTATTTTCTTGCACACTTTATTTGCTTTATTAATTCTTCCAAATATGTTTTGTTCTTTTTTAAAGTATTAACAGCTTGGCTTCTTTCTTCATCTTAATATTATTCGACAATGTTCATTAAATTAGTCATTTCTAAATTTTTACTATTTGATATTCAGCACTTCTGTAGCTGTTTTTACTGTTTTCTCTATCCCCTCCCATATTTCATCTGTTTTCTTACAAATCAGGAACCTTATCCTGTTTTGATGTCTTTGTTGTCCCTTAGAGTCTTTGCAAGCCCAATTACTATAGTTATATCAGTACTGTTCTGAAGATTTTTCATTATTTCTACAACATTGCTAATAGCTAACTTCAAATTGTTTTTTTTAGTCGTCTTGGTCGTTTAACTTAATTTGATTTTGATTTTGAAAAAATTAATGATCTTTCCGCGATTCCTAAGATAGATACAATGTATTTATTTACAAGCTTGTGTTGTTCTTTTTTCCATAGTATTTTTCCAAGTATAGTGAATAGTGATAATCTCAAAAAAAATTTAAAGAATTTATGTTAGCTCTCATTTTCAGGAAAACTACAAATTCTTAAGCCACACTCATAACAGACAAATGCTGTTCATTGTTTAGCTATTTTTTTTAATTTCTTTTTTGTTTAAATAATTAAATATAATTGAGTTATACTATATTGGAGCATCAATTCAACAACTTAGTTGTATCACAGGATAGTAAACATTATTTCAAAAAATCATAAAAAAATTGCTATATAAAATTGTCACTCTTATCCACCTTTAAAGTTCTACTTATTAGATAGATACATATAACACACCGCACAAAGATGTAACATTTGTTTACTACAAAGATTGTGTATGAATGCCTTAAGATATTTACTTAACCCGTTGTTATATACGCTGATGTTGCTAAGTTGTCTAAAAATAAACTACGGGATTTTTCAAGAAAGGCATCAAAAGCGTTGTAGCAGTGAAGAATAGCGTTGAACAGTGAGAAATGATAAACATTTAATAAAAATATTTTTGTATTTTCTTTTTTTTAGCATATTAAGAACTGTTAAAACTTATATAAAAAAAATGTCTAAAATTATTTTTCAAATTAAAATAAATTCAAATTTTTGAATTAAATGCTTGTATCTTCGTAAATGTAATCTCTCAAAAAGAAAACATAATTAGCAACACGCATAATCTTGCCAGCGAGACATCTGGATTACAAATTTCACCAAACGGAATTCTCATGCAGTGGAATAACAAACGGAGGAAGAGGATATCAAGTTATATAATGCGTCGTGACCGCACAATAATATGCAAACAATGTGCTTGCTCGGCTCGTCTCTTATCGGCCAATATCTGAGAACTCATCCCGTTTTTTAACTAATTAGGAGTGTTACCCGCAGTTAATCTAACAATTTGTATGAATGAAAAGATTGTATCTTCCTTTACAGCTGGTGCTACTATTTACGGTGTAGAGCAGGCGTACTTTGATAAATAGCCAGATTTAAGCGATGATGGAGTATATAGGTCGTTAGGCTTTGTAATTTTTGTTGCGCGGACGGCAATTAAACTTAGGGTTTTTGGTGGGATTCGTTAACATTTCTGGTGCTATCTATAAACAACACATTGATATATTTAATATAAAACAAAGCGTTAACATGTTTTCAGTATAAAATAACTTCTGATTAAACTGGAGTCAACAGTAAAAGTAGATTATAGATAGCAATATAGTCATCATTTCAAATAGTTACAATTACAAATTTAGCTTCAGTTTATTTCAGATAAATAATCAAAAAGATAAGTGAATGTTTCTTATAACACTATTTGTAAATAAGATGCATAATGTAGCCTCGAATGAATGTCAGTAGTAGTAACACCATTTTTTTTCCAATTGTGCAGTTAGAAATTATCAAACTCTTTATGAAAGTGCTCAGGTTCTGTATCTTTAAAAATCAGTAGAAACAAAACAACAATAAAAAACTGATAATCGACTATACATTCTTATATAATCCGACATACCACTTCTTTACATGTTGCTGTCAAACAAATGTCCTGAATATTTCTAAGCACTCTTAACTCTTAAAGACGGACCTCCGTGCAGTGAAAAAACGAGTGACGTTATTAAACGCCAAACATTTACCTATAATGAGCCGGTATACATCAGCAACTATCCCGATACGTCAGCAGTTAAATAAGTGACGGCAACAACAGATATTTGATTTAAGAACAACACTGAACCGGAGTTACTAGTAGATCTTTTTGTAGCATTAGCTTTAACTTTTTTTCTGTTAGTTTTATATGAAAATTTATCTTTCTCTTCTTCAAATTTACGATGGTTTAATCTAGTACAAAGAAGGGATCAAAGATATTGGTGGAGAAATAAGGTTCGTTACCCATAGAAATATTTTCTTCAAGTATATACTGTTTTATTAAATATGTGAAACTGTAGGAGAATTAAAATATTGCTGGTATTTTATGAGTTATCCTCCATCGAGCGCTTTCCCAAGTCGTCTATAGGAGAATACTCGCTTAATATAAATGGTACTGAAAAAATAAAATACTCAGAGCAGACCAGAAAACTGACCAGGCTACCCAGAGTTAAGCAGTAACTATGTTGTAAAAATTTTAAAAATAAATAAGTAGAGATGATGTACATTGAAATAGCTATAACTCAAAAACCGACAGTCCATAATGAAGAACCATTTAAACTTGCTACAAACAGCAAATTATATAATAGTAATGTCTTCGTCTAAATTTTTCAGGAGAAAAATAATCCAGAAATCTGATTTATGGGAAAAATAAGAAAGAAACGTCTACACAAAATTTCTAAGCAAAGATAAATTCCAGGTAAAGAAGAACAAACTCAGTCGATTTGCTACTTGGAACATAACGTCATTAACAAACTTGAAAATATAAAAATAAATATGACACAAATAAATGCAGTCTTTGGAAAGAGTGAAATTGAGTGGAAAGACGAAGAAGACTTTTGAAGTGATGATTTTAGCGTTATCTATTACAAAGTTAAATCTAGCGTTACAATAGCAATTATATTATCCCAGGAGCGAGGACAAAAATAAAATTACTTGCTTCACAATGAATCATGATTTTCAAACTCCAGACAAATGAAAATGATTTAACCATGTCATTTTTAGCAAAACCATGTCATCAGTTAGATGCACAAATGGAGAAGTAGAGGAAGTCTATGGGTAACTAGAAAAAGTAATAGAAAATATGGGCGTGATTTTAAAATTTTTTACTTAATATTGCTTAGAAAAATATGGTAGTAAAAAATAAGGTAGTCTTAACATCCCATTTACACCCTAAAATGCTTGTTGTTATCAGTCACGCGTAAAGATATGAGAAGTAATTAAAAGAATATAAAAATTTATATGACTTACCACATGATAACTATATTTTTGATTGTTGAGAACAACACCTTTAACCATAGGAGACCTAAGAGAAAGCACAAGCTGGTTAAGATTGCTTGGATAAGTTTTTGCAACTTTGTTGTCCTAGAGTATTTAAAAAACAGATTCCGTGCTGAAAAGAAGATTCAAACGCAACCAAATCCAAAAGCTATTTACACTATATTTGATTTTGACTATACAAAGATATTTTCATGCTGCAGTTATGAATGTTTCATGTTATGAATTCATTAGAATATTGATAGTTTCAAAAATCCTACTCGTGCTGAATAAACCTTCAAATTACGTTGCTAAACTCTTCAAATGATGTTGTCTACTCCTCAACACACCTATTAGTATATTCACCTATTGGATCTGATAGTGCTTGAAACTTTACAGCGAATGTGATACTTTCATAAAACTATTTACGTTCAACAACGACATAAAGGAAAAAGGAAAAACAAAAATATCTTTCTGATTTTGACAGGACAAACGAAGACGTCTTCATTCTATAGTTTAAACATCTTATGAATTCACTAAAACATCAAAACATCAAAAATCCTACTCGCACTAAATAAAGATTTAAATCGTTTTGTTCGTTCTCGGATTGTTAAGCCGGGCTCGAAGTTTGCAAATTCTTGACCTTTTTTCAAAACTAAATTTCTTAAAATTGATTTTTGCAATATTTACTAACTTAAAACAATTTTGTGAATAATACCTCGACAAATGTGTGAATGATGCATCATTATCATTAAAAATTTTCTGGAATAATGAGACTGCCTTTAAGTTAAATGGATGTGAAACACAATTTGAACTTGCAAAAGGTTACGGTATGATGTTGGATATCAGCATTAAGTCATTGGTAATGAATATCTAAATGGGCTACAGGAATTCCTTGCTCCGACGTCGAACAGTTGTTTAAAATTTACTTTCAACGAAATGGTGCACCTCCCTACAACCATCGTAATGTAAAGGCAACTTTTCCAAAACAAAGAGATTAGGTGATGATGTGAAGGTGAAAAGAATTCCCTACGCGCTCTCCTAACCTTGTTCTATTTTATGGAACTAAAAATTAAGTCGATGAGTAGAAAGAGAAAATTTAAAAACAATATTTTGAAGCTTCAAATAAAATGTTTTGTAGCGCCGTGGAATTTACTGGTCCCCGTTATCGATGTTTGAAAAGAGGCGGCCATTAGTATAAATATTTCTAAACATGCATTTAATATTTTTTAGCTTAAATCATTAAATTATTGTTTTCTAAATCAATAAACGCTGAATTTATTTTCATTTAAAGAGTATTTGCGTCATCATTCCTTTAACAATCGTTGAAGGAGGATATCAATAAGTGTCCCCGTTTACAAAATGTTTTTGAGGATTAGTGCGTTTCCTCAGCCCCGCTTTTGAGTTGGCCAATAATTAGCGCTCAAATCGTACTCACGTTCGTGATAAGAGTAATAACTGCAATAATTACCAAGTGTTATTTTGCACATACGCCGAAACGTCGTCGCTCGAGTTTTAGCAGTCCATTTTTGACCTTGCAATTAGCCTATACCCTCCCCCTACCGAAAAGTATAAAACATTGTAGTAAATTTCCCTTTTTTCTATCATCGTAAGACGTTGAATCGTCGGAGGAGTGGATCCAGATGTAAGAAAGAAGATATTCAATCCTCATTTTGTGGCCATCGTTGACTTCTCCATCCAATTCCCTTTTCTTATGACATCCGTAATTATATCTATTTTTGTCCTTTGTAGGTTTCTTTTTTTGTTCCTATTAAGCCATTTTTCTTATAGTCCCAGAAATATGTTTTACTTTCGGCAATGATCTTTGGTATTCTATCTTTGCTTTGCTAACTTTTCTAGGAACCCAATAACACATTTATAATAAAAAAACAGTATAATAATAATAATAATAGAAAACCTAAATGGGCGGGTAAATCAAGATAACAGAGAAATAGAAAATATTAAATAAATAAATAAATAAATAAAATAAAATAATAAAGTTCTACATTTAAAACGATTTCGTAGTAACCCATTTGAAATTCATGAACATATATATTTACAAATATACAAGAGAAATCCTGAGTTGAGTAAAGAGATCAATAATCGGTTATATTTTATAGTAAATCTAAAAAATAAAAACCGTAAATAACTATTATTATACTACAGCTAGGCAACAAAACAAGAACAAAAAAGAGTAAAACAGAAAAATATGGAGTATATTAAGAAATAATATTAATAAGTTTTAAAACGGAAATGGAAATGGAAAGCATAGCAGGGGGCATAGAAGGAAAGTGGGCATATATAAATAGTAGCTAAAGAATTTTGGATAACAAAATAACGAATAAAAAGAAAACGTCATAATGGATCCTCAAGCTAAAAGAAGTGCTTAAAAAAAGAATATGAAAAAAAATATTTACAGAGAAAAAGAACCGAAGACTCTGAGAAATATTAAAAAGCCAGAGCGGAAGTTAAAAAAAAAGTTAGAAAATAAGTAGACTTGGAAAAAAATTTTTAAAAAATTACAAAGTAAATCAAAAACTATTTCACGGTACGTTAAACCAACTAGAAAAAAAGAAGAAAATTATGAGAAAAATATAAAGACTAAATAGGAAAACCTACTAACAAAGGTGGAAGAAATAATAAATAGATGGATAGAGCATATCTAATGCTAGAGGAAGAAACAAAATAGAACAAGAGATAGATAAACAAACAAATGAAAAAGAAAACTAAGATCACAACTGAAAAATTGTGATGATTAAAAAGAGAAAATAAGTAAAAAAGAAAACGACAAAGGTATAAACAGATTGAAATATAAGAACACCAGAAACAAATGAAATAATTCCGGAAATGATTAAGTCTAAGTATAGGAAAAACAGATGAGTGACAATTACTCAATTTAATAAATGAAGTAATAGAAGCGAAAACTGCACCAAAACACTTCCAATCTGGAATAATAAAAGCGTTTATATTTACAGAGGGCAAGAACTATAGAGAAATTATGTTACTGAGCAAAATATATTAAAAAATATTAAAATTAAAAATAAGGAAGAAATTGAAGAACATAATAAAAGATACACAATGTGTATCCTGAGTAAATAGAGTAGTACAGGGCCAGATATTTATAACAAGGCAATTAAGTATAAGAGCTATTAAAAGCGAAAAAGAAATATGCATCCTTCTTGTAGATCCACAAATGAATTTCGACAGAATTGGGTTAAATATCAAGAACAATTTAAGAGAGATGGAAAGGAGTATGTTATGTAAAAAACTACCAAGGAGGCCAACTGAAATCTATAGCCTTACATGTCAAATGTATTTTTCGGTCATACAAGAAATGTTTTCACGTGTTTCCTATTTTTAATTTTATTACAAGTGTTTAGTAGTAAACTGTTGTTGTTTATTCTTCCCTATACGTGATTAAAAAAAGAGGGTGTAATATTCTTTCTGAAACTCATAAACGATATTTTTTTATTTTCTAGTTTAACTTTTATAATAATATAATTTCAAAATTTACACATTATTTTTGGACGAGTTCTTGTATGCAATCACTGTTTTTATTTTTAATTTGTAGCATATAATCTTAATGTTGTTGGTTATCAAAATTTAACGTTAAATTTCACAATTTTCTCTAACATAAAGAGCTTATTCGAGAAGAGCCATCAAATTCACGGAAGTTGCGACGAACGCGGTAATTTATATCTAAATCGTCGATGCATGCTAAACAGCCCGGAGTCGTGTTATTAGGGGTTACTTCCGTGACAAAGGAGTAGTGACACCGCAAGGCGTGAGAAGTCCATAAAGATTGACTGATCTGGATGTGTTTAACTGCGAGGCACGTCATGAACTTATCCAGGAAGGTTTCCGCGCTATTTGCATATTAAAAGTTGCAATAAACTGACGCAAACTGGGACAACGAGCTTGCTAAGAGGCCGAAGCGCCCGCGTTATCCAGGCGGCTCAGCCGCTCTAAATGTCACCGCGAGCAGATAATGGAAAAATTTTGTTCAAAGATAGGTGCCGCTTGAGGAATGTTTGTCCAATGACACTGATTTCAGCAAACACGTCATATTATGCAAATTTATTCCATTGATTTCAACGTGACTTACAAACAGCGAATTTGAATATTTGCTTTTTGCTGAAGTTTGAGAATAAAAATGTATAAAACATAATAAAACCTCTTTTAAGTATAAACACAACTACTAATTATAAATTTAAAAAAATAAAAAATTTTGTTTTTGTAAATTCGGATATAACTTAATGAATTTCTTTTATGTTCTTTTTAAATTACAAAAAATATGTTCAACGAGCAATAAAACCTGTCCACTCTGCAAAATTCCCAAATATTACTACGCTAATCAAAATTCTATAGCCAATTTTTTTATTCATACACTTGCAAAATATGTTCAATAAGTTATATATTATATATAGTTCAAAGTTATATATTAACAAAACTTAGAGGTTTTAAAAAAAAGCGCTCATCCAGGTTACGGGTTTGCCCACTAACCAATTACACTGTTACGTACAACTTGTTTGTAGAGTTTTGGTGCGCGCTTATATCGAGCTACGGCCTACGTGTGAAACAACCAAGTAAATAACAACTCTAAGCAAAACATTGCAATTGCTATGAAGGTTACATATGCATAATCTATAAAAAATAAACGTAGTTATTGTCTATTTTCGATGATCAAGCGAAAAACATCATTGTAGTTAGTGGTGATTTATAATTTTATATGGATTTTCATAATTCTGTAGTTCAAAAATTATGAAAAATACGGAAACAAACTGGTATCGATGAAGGAGACTCTTTCTAAGTTTACTTTTCAATAAGTACCATTGCGTACTTGTAAATTGAGCCGCAACCAACTTTATGTGAAACCCTACGAGATACAGTTGTAGCTTGTATACAGACTTAGTTCTGCGATCGAGTAGAGAAATTTTAATTTTATATTGGGGTATGGAAAATCGTTATTAACGGTAGAACATATTTATAATTTTTAAAGCGTATATGCTTTGTGTTGTTTTTGTGTATAAAGTTTACGAACAAGTTTTTGCTGAGTTTCCGATACAATCTATTTATATTTGCTATAACTGTGACTAATGTTACAATTTTTCAACAAAATAGAGCTCCACCACATTTTCATTCGAGTGTTTGGTCCTGTGACTTTTACGGTCACCTTACATCAAATATGGTGTGTTCCTATCCCCATTTGTCATGCAGTTGAAACGTGTGTGGCAAAACTGGAATACAGAACGAAAACTTCTAAAAAATTTATTAATTACCTTGTATAATTTCAGTTTTTTATAATAATTAATCTTTTAAATAATAATGTTTTAATTGAAATAATTTTATTAAACGATTGGAAGAAATTTCATTTAAAAATATATAACACACATCGTACGTTTCCACATATACCTGTATTGTGCGGGCGTGTAGCATTACCTAGATATATGAAATTTGCAGTAGTGTGCCGTTTGCGAAAGCTCGATTGAGAAATTTTAATAGACAGATATACCTCTCGTTAGCTTGTCACTGCCTTGCGAGTGGCAACGGGTATCCCTGTGTTGAAAATCAACCCGATTTAGAACTCAATAGTTCAATGTGCTGGCAAACTAAGAAAAAAAAGGAAAAAGTGCAACTTTAGAAATGGGAACTTCTTTGATAGCTGATAGCGCTTAAAGGGGTTTTGCGGCAATCTGGAAAACTTGACGTTTGCCAATCCCGCAAAATGAAGCATTCTACTTGTACGCCGTATTCCGTAACAGCGACGTTAACGAGTAAATTCATTAAAAACGTTGAGAAATCCTCCCATAGAGGGAAGATTTTTGCGGAGCAGCGCAGCGAGAGCCGGCCTCGAAGATTTAGATGGCTACAATTATGCGGATATGGGCCCAAGATAACGTGCAGCTCGCAACCCACTCTTCGCGACATTATAGCAGTACTATTGTGTAATAGAGACCTGGGTTGGGCCGCAGTAACTTCTCGGACGGGCGGCATTTTATTTATATCGCAGACGAGGAAACCCAGGATGGCCAGTGTCGTCAAATCTCAACGACTTGAAAACGCCGGATCGTTAAGACAGTCGTTAGCCAGTGTTTATGGTGCGCATGTGCGTGTTTTCTTATCCGCTAACAGCAGACACATGTACAATGGACAACTTATTGCGAATTGTGCGCATTCATTACCCGATTAATTGGTTTTATTCCAGCACGGATTTTGTCTCGAAACGCCTTTCCATTACCGCCATTTTTATCAAATTTCAAGGCAAGGATACGATGACACATCAGCTACCGCAGAACTAAAACATAAGTATACACCTATCTAACACAACACATTTCAAATGATTTAATTTCACTAAAAGTATATTAATTGGGTTAAAACTAATTACAAGGTTGTCCCAAAAGTTTCTTCAGTTTTTTAGTACATGTGAAATACTTATGTTTTATGTTACATTACTGAGTACATTCTGCTCTATTACCATCCTTCATCTTTCTAGAAGTCGCACAATGCCCAATATTTTCGTAATTTGCCAGCAAAATACCGTTTTTATGTCATCTATTAAACTAACCTTTTCTACAAAGAGGACTTTTTAATAAAAGAAATAGATAATCACATCAGAGAGTACAGATGATGAGGTAGAGCATTAACAGTTTTTTCTAACAAATAAAAATTCGCACGGCTTGGCGTTATTGTGCTACAAAACGACATTTGGCCTGACTACCAATTCTAGTAGTTTTTTGTTGTTCGCTTCCATCAATTTTTCCAGTTGAAAACAGCATTTCATTGAATTAATAATTTTACTACTTAGTTTAAAATAAATGATATCCTTCCAATCTCATGAAATAGAAATCAAAACTTTTTTGGTTGGTAACCGGGTCTTGCTATCATTAAAGAAGTTCTTTATCAGTAGGTTAAGAGTGTTAAAGTTTAACATTCTTATAAAAATTACAAATCCTACCTTAACTAACCTATCTCTTAGAAAAAGATTCTTTTTCGTTTCGCGGAAGAAATACATCACACGATGAAACAGTTAAGAATATTTATCTGTGATGGAAAATGTTTAAAACATCTGCCAATTTTTTGTTAACCATGACTCCAGAATTGCCTAAACCAAATATGAACTCTCTAAACACTACTCCTATAAACTGTGCAAATCTTTTTTATAGTATCACTTGTAGTATAAATGCAACCTTAAGTGTCGCAGATGCTTTTTTTTGATTTTCTATATTTTTATTATGAACAAAACGTGTTCCACCATAGCTAGAAGACAAATGAAAATAATAACATCAACGTTTTATACATTAACCAAAATCTAGTAAAAGGCCAGAAGAGGAAGAAAACCGAGGATACCGATTGCAATCCAGTTTTTGTCTAAAGGTGGCGGCCGCTCCGTGTTTCTCCGCAGAATGAAAAGTGATGTGACCTACAGTATCCCAGTCGCCTTTATGGATTCTGCTGGCCAAGCTGACATAAACTTGCATCAGTTTTAGTGAACACAGAGCAAAAGGTTTCCTTGTAGCGTGCACTTGTTCTCTGACTAAGGCAGCTTCCATTTTCCGATAAAATCGTTGGGCTTGAAGACTGCGCAGGTGATTTTTGACCTGTAAATAATTCGGAACTACCTTTTGATCGCGACAACACAGTAAGAAGGCAAGATTGGATAGTAGCTAGAATTTCTTCTTGTGTAAGTTATCGAGTTGTCTTACAGACTTGTATACCTTCTACCCGTAGAAGGGTATCGAATAAATGTGAAGGTTTTCATGGCCGGTGTTATGGTACATCGTGTGGTTGGTTCTCGGGTTATAAGCTCGTGGTCAAAGTTCGGAAACTTTTGACGTTTACAGAACAAAAGCGCTCCTACACAGATGGATTATAAGCAAACTGTAATAAACCTTTCCAAACACGAGCTTAGTCAGGAAGCCATCAGTGCTCTCGGCAAAGGTGGAAAGTTTGCCGTAGCACCTAAATCAACATAGAAGCAGCCATATGGAACTTTCCAACGGACGAAGCAGAGGAAGTACAAGTCGAGACTTTACGCATCCTGAGCCGTGGTCAGCCGCCTAGGAATAATTTATCTAGGACGGAATTAAATGCTATACATGAACTTAAGAATGATGACACCATTATCATTTTACCAGCAGATAGGCACACAGTTGCACACAGGAGAACTACAGAAAAAAAGATGACAGAACTACTCGATATGAACACTTACACCCTGCTTAAACGCGATCTCACGAGTCCAAACAACATAACAACAAAATGAATTGGAAAGACCACAAACATAAAGCAGTACAAGCACTAAAACTAAACGTATCTTAAAACAAATTAAAACTTTTATAGAAATAAATGTTTACCGACATCTCAGCACTGTGTCCACGTCATCATAACTACACCTGAGACTATTTACCCCAAAGAAAGTTAATCAAGAATTCCGTCTTTTAAATACCATAAAAATCACCAGGAGTAGATAAATTAACACTGAAAACGGCAAAAAAGCTCCCAAGAAAAACAGTTCTATTTTTAGTGGGCATATAAAACGCAATATTAAACTGTGGTTACTAAAACTTAAATACTGATTTAAAAAATGAAAAACAGATAAGATCATATTAACCCCTATGCCAATAAAAAAAGACAGCTAATTGGTAAAAGTTCACTTTATCTTATTAATAGCTTCTGGATCAAACTTATGAAACAAGAAAAACTTAGAAAATATAAAAATGCATTACAGAAGCCCATCTATCAACTAAGGTATTTGAATAATTTTTAGTTAATAATCGAATATGTTGTAAAGGTTAAACCGTTTGAATTCAATTTTTTCTCAACTTCAAACCACATCTTTACAAAACGTAAACATAACTATCTCTTTTTATGTTACTTCTTCCTGTAAATGGAATAATTGCAAAGTATTATGAGTATCATTACCTAACGTAACATACGTCAAGACACTTTTAAGAAGCTTGAGCTCCACAAACGTTACTTAACAATACAACAAAATTTAACAAAACAGTATTTCATGCCAGTTCATCCAAATTTTTTATTTCTCTTTTTTACCTCTTCATCAAGTATTGGTTTGGGGTGTTTGATCTACTTTATTCATATGACATGTCCCAGTCAGTGTAACTTTCCCTATTTTATAATATCTTAAAATTTACTCGTTCTTCTTTTTTTTAGATATTGTAATAGTTTAGTCTTCTATAAACTTTCCTCAACAGTTTTCTCTTTTATTTATCCACGTTTTTTATGATTAAACTTGTCATGTTCCTGAACAGTAAATCATATTTTCACCACTTAACATTGCATTTAAACCTGCCGCACTTCTCAAATCCCCTGCGATAGGTTTCTCTGTTTCTTCGATTCCATTGCTGCTTGTTCACTCTTAGTTACGCGACATTTTTCACTTTTCGAAAACCATTGTGTTTAGATGGCGAATATTTAAAGATACATTCTCTAAATCATCATTTTTGTTTAACTGCGTCTTCTCGCTTTTAAATCAAATTTTCTAGCTCCCCCTTCATATACTTTTTAAAATCATTTTTAAATTACTCTTTGTTCTTGATAGAATCGTAAGGCCTTCTGCATATAATAACAACCGATGCAGTTTTTTAGGATGCTCTATTTGCTCAACCCCGCTCCTTTTACCTTTAATACAATATTAAACAAAATTGGCGATAAAGAACCAATTTGTCGTAGTCAGTTTTGTGATAATATCATTTCGGAATAGACTCTTTGTATTTTTACATTGTTTCGTTAGCCTTTCTCGTTTCTCGTCTATTTCCAATATCTGAGACATCAAGTGTTTTTGGTATTCGCCCAACTTTTGTTCTGATATGCTCTTCAAAAGTTTCAAAAATTCAATGAGTATAGAAAGTCCACCCACAAAAACAGTAATGGAAAATTAACAAATAGTAACAGTCCTAGTCGTGATTTGAGCCAAGCAGAATTGTTAAAGATATGGGAACGATCAGATTTTTGAGTGATCAAAAAAATAACACCGTTATATCATTTGACGAGCGTTGCTATTGTAAACTGTTTAATAAAATTAGGAAACAGACAAATAGATTTTATTATTAAAACGCATTGCAAAGTCGGTGAAAATTTTTCTGCGACGGTACGGAAACTGTGAAATTTTTTGCCAAAGTAATGCACCAAATGAATCAACTATCCGAAGTAATAGATCCAAATTTTTGTAAGATTTATCGTAGAGTAAGGTCTTCATAGCTAGTCAAAGTGTCGCTGAAAATTCTAAAATATCGACTAGGCATCATGCATAACAATTGGACATTTCAAAAAGCTTTCTCACTAAAGATCTATACCTTGATGCGTACCATTTTTACTGTCCACAACTCGTCAATTAATTTTTAGAGCATTATGAGGTAGGCTTTTAATTAACAAACAAAACTGTCATATTTGGGTCTTGAAAAATCCTCAAGTAAATCATGAAAAGCAAATGTACCTCCGACAGATCACTTTTGTGAGTGGCAATCATTACCGTTACATGATAACCCAACTTCTTTAACACCAATTTAACAGCATGGATCTGGTATAAGTGTGTTTACATCGAGATGGTGCCACCTACCATATGGGTTGAACAATAGTCGATTTATTGGGCTAATAATTTCCTTATCGCCTAATTTCACGAAAGGCTGATATCAACTGGCTAGCAAGAAGGGTTAAAACTATTTCTCTTTTTCTTGTTGTGGTAGATCCACCTTTTCAAGTCAAAGGGCTCGTCCATTATTTGTGTCTTAAATACTTCCCTCATTTTTCTTCTTTCTTTTTTTTATAAGTCTACTTGACTGTTATTGAAACATATCAGAACGGTTCATACAGCTCACTTTATTCTGTTTCTTATAGGGTGGTGCCCGCATATGTGCTCTCCTCTATATATGGTTTACTTTTCTATGATCTCAGTTGCATATTTACAATTTACTCTGACAAAAGTAATAAGTAAATTTGTTGATATTGCATATGGAACGAAGGAGATGTAGCTATTACTATTTATCCTAATAAACTTGGAAATGATTCTTGGATCATGTATTGCAGTAAATCCTGTGGCTATTGTCATTATAATCTTCTTTCGACTGCTTGCTGGTTCCAAAGTTGTTATATTAGGTTATTTGGGTGTCCCACAAGATTGTTGTGGTATGTAGTTGAGATTAGGTGCGTTAGTTCTTTGTCAAGTTTAACAATAATAAAATAATAAATTTTGATTTGAAATTATTCCAACCATACCAACTAAAGATTCAATTACCTTTTTGGACTTGACCCCTTCTATCGGTCGTTTTAAAGTAGAATATTTTAACTATAGATGGCAATCCTTTCCTATATTTATTTATAAGCGTCTTCTAATTAAAAACCTAAAAGAATGCCATAACAGCGGGATAGCGAAGCAATTTTAAGAGCTGTTGATATCCCCGCAAAATTTATTTACACGCAACATGCAAATGCTCCACAGCAGTAGCGCCGATTTGCATCTTGCACCCAAATCACGATCACCTCGGAATAACATAAAGCTGCTGCTTATCGAGCATATCGATTTCCTTGTTCGGAACTCCCCTGTAGATCCGAGCGGATTCTTAATAGAAGGCCGGCCGTATTCTGTAAATGAATACATGCGCCAGCGCTAATCGAGTCCTGTTAGCCGATATTGAAACGAAGATCATTTTATAGACGAGAATTAAATTAGCCGCAGTTATGTGGAGTCCATTACGGTGACTTTTAGTGTGGTGTGTCGGATAATAAAATTACTCGCTAGCTAGTGATAGTTTAAGTTTAATTTAATGACTGATATAAGGCAGCCGCATTCTGCGGGAAATGGCTTTGGTTTTTTTTTTTGCTTGTTCAAATAATAAGCTGCGGGGCATTTGCTTAACAAATCTATTTACAGTAGCCGATAGTTATATTGATAACATATATTTTAATTTAATATTCTACGAAAAATTATGCAAATTACTCCATTAAACTGTAACAAGTCGCGTTAAAAATCCCGAAGATAAATAACTGTCTAAAACACGATAATTCTGAAAATATGAAAACGACTCAATGAAAAATAACCGAAAAAGATACATTTGTATAACCTTCGACTCTTAGCTTGCCTCTTGTCTTGGTCTAGAAAAGACTTTTGACTCTATATATTTAAGTCACCGAAAGGTTGAATATTGATATGAAATTAAAGTTTATACATGAAAACTCATTTTCAGCAAAACTGAAAATAATTTAGATGCATTTAATGAAAAAAAGTTAATAATGTTTTTGACTTGGCCAATATACCGTATTAAAGTTTGGCTTGAAATAGCATCAACATAAGTTGATTTAAGTAAACCTCCATTGTTCTATATCATCCGGTCGTCTAACCTAAGATTATAATTCTTAAAGCTTTTCTAGTCTTTTTGATAGAGCCCTTTATTGTTTGATGCCTAAATATCAAATCGATGTTGTCATTATTTTTAATGTCTTGAATTATTTAAAAAGCAACCCAGTCCTATTCATTAAGTCGTTTTGTCTTATTAAACCTTCAAACTCACATTTTCAACTCAGCCTACTTAACACAAAATATCTGTAATAAACTCCAACAATCATAAAAGTATTTAATTTTATTTAATATCAGTTGGTTTACAAAAAAGTAAAAAAAATATGATATGATTTGTTGTTGTAACCAAATTAACTTCTTCGTTCATGTTTAGGTCCTTTTCTCATAGTTCCCATTTCTGGTATTTTTTAAGGTATTCTTTGGTGTCTATTCTGTAGATGTATGTAATCTCAACAGCGAAGTTTCAAATTTTTTCTTTGCAAATATAAGGTCTAGTTTCGTTTTTTTTTTTCAATTTTTTGCTCTTAGATTATATAGTAAATATTTGTTTGTGATAACTAGCATTAGAAAATAATTCGCACATGTTAATTTAAAAAGTTCTATTCTCTAACTTCAAAAAATATAAAAAATTATATATTTTTTAGCAAGTGCGATGGAAACATGCCCAACAGGTTAGCATGAAGATTATTAGGATTACTCCTTCTTCATCTAGCAGCCGAAAAAATAAACGTAAACAGATAAGAAACTCTTGGGAGAATAAAATGAAGACAGTTTGATCAGATCGCCAAAAAAAAATTATATCGTTTAATGGATCGAGAGGTAGAAAGAATAATAAGTTTATATTTTATACGAATTTTTCTTTCCATTTGGTCAATGGGGCAGAATGCGGTGAATAAAATACAAAACTCTAAACCAAGTCTAAAACGATATGTTGGTATATGAACAGGGCCAGGGTTACCAAAGGTAATTTTGAGGAATATATTGCCATTATTTCAAAACAGAATACTAAGCTCACGTACCATCCATTCTAAAATTATATAAAACTGTAAGCTTTAGAAAGGTAGAATAAAATCATCCACTATTAGATCCATACTTACATAAAAATAGAAATAAATGGAGAAGTTAAATACTACAAGTACTAAAAAGATTATTCAAATGTAAGAGAATTAAAAAAACTATACTTAGCAAATTTGTTAAGAAAAAGACCATGGTATATATGGTAGAATCTAAACTGAATTCTTAATAGAACACTGCAGTTTAATAATCATCTCAATTTTTTTAGGGTAAAGTAAAACTGGTTACATAGATTTTAAATGATTGTAGAAAAGCCTCAGTACATATGACCAACTGAATAGGAAAATAATTCATGAAAGATATGGAATTTTAGAAAAACTCAATACAACCTTAGATATGTATTGCATTTTGTCCTTATCAAATCATCATATAGACTTCGTATGGTTTCTATTGTCTCCGTTTTAAACGTTTCGCTCTTTTAAAGACCACATTTCTTTTCAATATCTCACAGATTTTTTTCTAAATAAAAATGAAATGAACTTTTTTATTTTCCATTATTTACCCAATCGTGAAGGTAACATATATTTGTTCTAAATCAGAATTAACCCTGATCCAGTTGGTTTCCACTATTACTTCCAATCTCATTTATAAAATTTTAGAATAGGAGCAACATTTTCCAGTAGCCTATGTTACCGTTTTCTAGCTCCGTATTTATTTATTATTATTATTAATTCACTCCTTATTTATGTTTGTTATATTTTTCGTCGACGCAGTCATCTCTGGGGTAATTTCATTATTTCTTGCTTCTTTATCGAATTTTAATTTATTTGTTTAATACGTTTTCCATTCCTCTTGTTGTTATTTGCGGTTCTTGTTTTTCCCTATTTTTCTCTGCTATGACTTAGTTTACATATATTAGCATACCAATTTTGAAAATGTTTCTTTCTGCCCTTGCTACGTTTTGCTCTTTTTATCACTATTTCATGTATTCATAATTTTTTCTTATAATATTTCTTAATATTAAATAAAACTTTTTTTGATTGTCATTTTTGCTTTTTGTTTACATTCGTTATAGTTTTTGTAAACTTTATACCAAAATCTTTTCTCTTTCTTTTACAGTGAAAGACTTAAGACTATTCTTCGTAGCTTCCAAAACTAATTGTCTTCTTTTTGACTTTATCAGTTACATCATCCATAAAACTTTTATTCTTTCTCGTTGTCTACCTTTTCTTATATTTTCTCAAAAAATTAACTCTTATTACTTTTTATTGTTAGTATTTGTATTAATTCCTACATTTTACGGCGATCTTTACTTTCTATCTATTTTTAAGGTGCTTATAATATCTTTTCATATGGCACCAGATTAGAATTTTAGCGAAAAAATAAATTTATTAGTTAGTGAGCACAATAATAAAGCAAGTTTAATTGCCCTGGTAGAAAAAGTTAACAGCATGTCTAAAAAAAGTTATTACCGTAATATAATAAAGACAGCAATATTGGTATTAATTCTTTACTTACATTCAAAAGGTATGCGACAGTAGCAAGCTTAAAGTTAATTTCAAAAGTATAAATTTTAACGGGCCGGTTATTTTCCAGCTTTTAATCACTTGTTAATTGTTTTGGTCGTTACAAGCACAAGTCTAAACGGGTAGATAATATACGAGTCTCTCTGGTATCGGCGCGGTGTACATCGACGCATCATTAAGAATCGCTACAGAGAGCTCGATGCAGTTTCGATGTGGCCATAAACTACATATAGAAATTTTCATGCGGGACATATGCAGTTAACGACTTGCCGCCAAAGCGCTGGCGACTTCTACCCTTATAACGACACGGCTAACGGCTGCTATAATAGCGGCAGTGGGTGGAGGAGATATCCAACAACTCATTGAAGAACGCCTCTTAGGTGAATGTGTTCTTTGTAATTTATGGTCGCACTACGTTCCTGTAATATGACTTGAGAAACTTTTATTTAGGTGAGGAGCATACGCATTATGTAAAATATTTTTGCTACTGCGAGGCATGCGAGCCGTTACTTTCGAATATCGGTAACGGCGATGGAAATGCCCGGCACTTCCATAACTATATCGTCTATGGTGT
Source organism: Sinelater perroti (assembly GCA_036346155.1). NCBI lineage: Eukaryota > Metazoa > Arthropoda > Insecta > Coleoptera > Elateridae > Sinelater > Sinelater perroti. The sequence continues at coordinate 256,559 of JARFIY010000346.1, read as the reverse complement.
TCGATGTCAGGATTGATCCGGTTTCCGGCTGCTCGATACTTATTGCGCTTATTAAACATTCCGGCCCCCGTCTTCATAAAGGGTTAGATTGCAAATTTTTGCCGAGCAAAAAATTCCCGGACGCTCCAGAATGCTTTTGGACCAAAATTCCGATTCCTAAAAATCATCTTATCTTCCTCACGATTCGCCGCCTGGGAGAATAAAGAAACCGGGGCTGCGCGATAACTCCCGAAGTATTCACGTCAAAGACGAGCACAATTATGAATTCTGTGCCTCGCCCCCGCTACAAAGTCAACGCTATGCACCAACTTTTAATTAAAATAAACTGCAAACACTTTTGCTTTTAGATCAAAGTGTTCTCGGATAGTATTTATGAAAAATTGAATACCCAGAAGTCTGTATTGTATCTCTGGTGCGTCTTAGGAATAACACAAACATTGCCCCCTATCAATATTTTCTGTATTACGGAAAATGTAATGTCTACGTTAAATATATTTTTATATGTTATAGAGTATCTCACAACTTTATAATCGTAGCAAAGAATTTTCCAATAAATACACCATGCTTTTTATTGATTTGTCAATCATGTGACATTCGCATTTAGTAATGCTTGGCAAGTGACAACAGATAAATATATACTTACTAAATACGTTGAAATAGTTATCAAAACTTTTATTCAGTTTTAAAAACATTCCGTATCAATTTAATTTATGATCAACATAGTTGACTAACAAAACTGAGTTTGTCATATAGCACAAAAATTAAAACCAGAGATTCAATTGTAGATCATCACATTACAAAATATAGTGCAACAAGTAAAAAAATACTGATATTGTTACAAACATTGTCATTGAGAATCGAATTCTATCAAATCTACAATCTTAGTTGTGTTAAGAATTGAAGTTTACTGGCCATCGTATACATTGAAAATTTGCTAACGTAATTCTATAGAAGATAGAAACTGATACTGATTTTGACAAAAAATCCCTTGTATTCTTTTATCAACAATTTCCAATTTTAGGATATTCTAATCCCCGCATCCATAAATGTTAATGCTTGGTGTATTTTTTTACTAAGAGAATCAATGCTTTTTTTAAAATAGATATGGTGTGTCTGTAATAGTTACTGATAAATTAAATAATAAATTTAATAATAAGATTATGCATTTATTAACTGTCCACTAAAGTTTTTTTTTATTATAACAAATCATAAATTTTAAGACAAATTTCATTCGCGTCACTGGTGGTATACTATCTGCATAAACCAATCATGAAACATTTAGCAAAGTGAGAAGTAAGCAAAAGTGTGAAGTTTCTAAAATATCGTTCTTTGCATATATTTGGTCAAAACTGAAAGATACAGTAAAAAGGTTTTTATAGACATGAAGAAGATACCAAATGGAGAAAGAGGTAATAGAAATCAGAAGAATTTAAAAACAGCTAAGCAAAACGAATAGACCTATTCTAGCGGAACTAGGAAAAAGGTTAAATAAGATAAAGATTTTGAAATAAAAACTAAAAAACTAAAAGATACAAAAATTTACTTAGAAGGAGACTACGCAAAGGAGATGCAAGGAGTTAGGAAGATACTGATAGAATACAGAAATACCACAAGACTACAGAGACACCATGCAATCATCAGATACAATAAACTAATAATAAACAGAGATGAATACTACCTAGAACAATTACAGACAATAGGAAATTAATCTAAAACAAAACTAAAAAATCGAAAACACCAAGAGATCAATCAGTGAAAGATCCCCAAATGAAGAGATACAGGTAGATTTTAATTAAAATAAAATAACTAGAACAAACAGGAATATTGAAACAATTCCAAGAAACTTAAACAAAAATTAACTCATAAAAATGAATAACACACAACACAGGTGCTGAAACAGAACATGAAAAAAAACAAAAATAATAATAAAAACAAAATGTTAGGTATAAATACCTGGAAATATACTAACAAAGAAAGAGAGGGAATTAACGGAGAAAATAGATATAAATAACATATAAATTTTACTATAATTAAAACTAAGAAAAGGGCAAAGAAAGTACACATTTAAAAAATAAAGACATTATATATTATTCGGGGGCAAAGAAGAGACTAGGAATAATAGTTACAGAAGAAATTAATTGAAAAATTACAGACCTTCAGACAACTAACTCGAGAGTAATATCTATTAGCATAAAACTAAAAGAAATAATTAACATTATCAAAATTTATGGACCGATCGAAGGAACAGTAGAAGAAGAAGTAATAAACTTTTACACTAATTTATAACAAAGACAAGACAAAATAAAGGAATAAAATCAGAAAACAATAATAATAGAGGATTAGAACAGTAGAGTAGAAAAAGATTATAACGAAGGAATAGGATGCATGGAAATATATGGAGAAAAAATAGAAATAATAGATTTCTGTGAACGAAACGATCAAATGATAGGAAATACCATGTGAGAACAATTAATAGAAGATAAATACACATTTGTGTCAGAAGAACAAAACGTCAAAAACCTGATAGACTACATAACATACACAATAAGAAAGTCATAAAAAACAAAAAAGAAATCCTAGAGAAAATTTGAAGCAGAGATAATAGAACTATATAAACTAGACAGCAAGAAATTTTAAATAATAATAAAAATACTTATAGCAGATAAAAGAAAAGAGATAAAATCAATAAAAAGTAAACAGGGTCAAATGCAAACAAACACAAAGAACATTACATAAATAAATATGATAACAGCCTAAAAAACAATAGAATACCAACAAAAAATTAAGAAGAAAAATGTTGAAGATGCGATGTAAACAATAAACGTTGCTAAGGCAAACGGAGAAGACAGTATAGAACTGGCCTGGACCACACTGGTTCTTAAGCAATATTGTTGACCTTCATTTTCAACTGCTCCTTATCCTCCCAAAAACTGTTTATGCCGGACTTGATTATTTTTAAAGACGTTGTTCCCAAACTATGTCTTAAGTCTTTTCAAAATCTGATTCATACTCGTTATTATAATGCTATTAGTCTATCGCTGTTGTTCCAAATAGTATAGCTCAGCAGAAGTACGTCTAAAGGACTTATTTCGAATGTTAATATCCACTACTTGGTTTTCAAGCCATGTATTATCAAAGTTTTATATCAATTTCAAACATTCTTTTAACATACTGATCTCAAACTCCTCAACCTAAGAATATTAGGAAATTTGAGCGTTAAAGGGGTTCTATCAAATATTGGATTGGTTTTTACTTATATATAAACATAATTTAATATTTTATTTTAACTCCTAAATAAACTATGTTGGGTTTGGAAATAAATTTCAGATTTATTTATCTAAATAAGAGTATTTTCTTTTAGGATATAGATGTCTATATAAATGTTTTACAAAAATTAAAATCGGGAAGAGATCGTAACTATTGTTTTTTTTTTATATGAAAACTGAAATTTTATTTTTTATATGTCTAATTGTTTATAAATATAGAAATAATTGTTTTAAAAAGAAACAGAAAAATTAGATGTGAAAACAAACAAATTTGCCTCATCTATTGGGGTAGGTGCATGTAAACCAAATTAATAATACAGGACAAAACGCGGCTTATCAAGGAAAGTTCAATTTCCATTCTTTTTAAAGTGAGTTTCTGTCTGCTTTCACATATGAACTCATATATGTCATCATTTACCATTGTTGTTTTAGTTCTCTCATTTGTGATTTAAAGTTTTGATTTTCGCTAACAAGGTTAGTAAGAATGCTTCAGATCATTGTTCCATTCAAAAGAAATGAAGCCTACGTATTTCTGTCCTTATTCTGCTTTATACATAAGGTAACGTGTGCGCTAATCATGACCATTGCACCAGTTTGGTTCAGAACCTGATGATGGTATATATGATTGACAAACGTCATGTCAGATATAGAACCTCCAAAAAAAGTAACAATTTGAGGACATTATTAAGGGAAAAATGAAGCGTGCTGTGGTAGGTATAGTTGACAAGTTACCAGCAATAGCATTTCCATGTGTACAGAACGACAACATTTTGATATTAATAAAACATTCCTGAAAGCATTCCTATGTAAGGTTACGGCTTATGGTCTTAAAGTGGTTGATAATATGGATAACTTTGTAGCCTATACATCACTAGTCAAATGAAAAAAAATTCTTGACATAAAATGTGGGGCTAGTAATGTACGGTTGTTATTTTTTTAATTTATTCCTAACCTCTTCCTCTCTCCACAGCTTATTAATGTATAGCTACGTCAAGCACGACCACTTTGTAGATCACGTGCAATGAATGCTTTCAAATGACATCATTTAACGTGAATCAGTTCGTGGAAGACGACTTTATGATTCTTTTCAAAATTTAAAAATAGCTGTATCACAGTGAAAAGTTTTATTCGACACTTCAATAGAAAATCAAATTTTTACAAGGTTATTTTGTAAAAAGGACAAAACAACAATTATAATAAACATAAAATTTGTTTTGAAACAGTAAGAGAATTATGGTACGCAAAAGAGATTTTAAGATACAAAAACGTGAGAGGCGCAAGGCAATGATAGAATGATGGAAATATTATCGTACTGCAGCCCAAAAACTTATGTCCATTAATAATAGTTAATTTAAATTAAATTTTAAACTGACCTTCATAGTATAAGCGAATCAGGTAACCCACTGCCCTGTAACGTTTTTTTCTCAAAGTGGCTACTGTAATGATCTTGTACACCAGCTCACTTAATTTTTAAAGTGGTACCAGATTTTTTACAGCCCTCACTAATTGTGTTTGGTGGTTTTATCTATATACTACTCAATTGATCATCATATCACTTTGTTTTAGGGTCTAAAATTTTTTCTCAAAAAAATACTCTAGTATAGCCATCAAAAAGTCACCTTAAGTTACCTGAAAATCAAGTTGCCATCGTTAATTTAGGGTAGTTAAGAAAATTGTTGTTATCATTTAAAATACTTTACGGCATATTGTATTTTTCTATTTGAAAGGCACCAAAGAGCCAAATAAGCGAATGAATGAGACGCATTCCGAATCGAGCAGCAATTAGTCTGAAGTGCGCGCGGCTGTGCATTCATAACACAAAGCAAGGCTGCTGGTTATTTGTTAAAAGTTTATTTTTAATCATTATCCCGAACGTGGAAATTCATACCTGAAGGTGATAAAAGTAACACGTTATAATCGCTCGTCCACATTCCTCCGTTAACAATGCGCAAACGCTGAAAAGATTAAAGCATATTTGAACATATCTGGCAATTTTTATTTACAAACGAGTCGAGCGGGTATGTTTCTCCATGAAATATTTTCTCGAAATGTCACTGACGTATTACGATATAGCAACACAGCAGAGGCGCTGCATACTTTGGTGGCATAGTTTAATTTGCAAGGCAGTAGCTCAGCGCCGACAAAGCGAACCAAGAAATGTTCCTCGGCAATTAATTAGATGTTGCCCCTGGCTGAAGTTCGGTCGGTACTGGATCTTGCGACAAAATACATACTGTTTAAACACGACTAAGATAAAGATGCACTCAAATATACATTTTGCGCGTATTTCGCCTTCCGCTGCTTAGCTTTGAGCATCGTGTCGTTCCATTAAATATTGCGGCAACCCTCACAACTTCATATTCTTCTAAAATATTAAATTTTCTACCAAAATTCAAAGGCAAAATTTATTTACTAAACAATTTTTTAGTTCTCTACATATTTATTGATATATTCATTGAGTCATCTTCCCCCTCCGTAACTTCTGTAGCATGTACGGACGTATCTCTGAAAATGTATTATGTATGTGGATGCCTTAAGTACAACTGTCAGCAGCTTTATCTCAGAATGAGCGTGATATAATGGATGAGCAGTCATTTTGTCGTAGAATGGCTAATATATTAACAGAAAACCGAAAACGGCTGAAATTCGCAGACGGTGTAGAAGCCCTCAGCATATTTTCATAATTTATCTAATTTAATTGCATATTTCTAATACACACGGTAGTTACATTTTTAAAGTGAAAACCAAAAATAATAATTCACATTTTTTGTGCTTTAAAAATAAATATACAAATAAAAATGCAGTTTAATAGAACATATGGATAAATACAATGGTTATTTAATAATAAATAAATCTAACAGATAATAACTTCTATTTGTTATTTATTTTAATACTAATTACGTAATAAATAAGCTCACATCTGCTTAATTAGTAATATTGCTTACGTAACTAGGATCACAAAATGTATGTACAAAGAGACAAGAAATAAGATAATAAGCAAGAATACCGAGTCGGAAATTTTTCACACAAATGAAGGAGTTAGACAAGGTGGATGTCTCAGCCCACTACTTTTCATGACAAGAGCAAAACCCTTGGCCGTGGGATATAGAAAGATGGAGAAGGTTGTTATATCCGAATGTACATTTGCAGACGATGTAGCTTTAATAGCGGGAAATGAGAAGGATTTTAAAGAAAATTTGCAGGTGTGGAACGAAGTATTAAAATAAAACGGAATGAAGATGAATAAGTCAAAAACTAAAACAACGGTAGTAACAAATGAAAAGAAAAAAGTAAAGATCTAAATTGATGAAGAAAATATAGAACAAGTAAACAACTTACAATACCTGGGAGTAACTATAGAAGAAACAGGAGAACAAAGTATAGAGATGAATAGAAGAATAGAGTCAGCCAATAAAGTGTATCATGCACTGAGTAAAGAACTTATCAATAAAAAAGGAATATCAAGAGAAACGAAGATGAAGGTCTACAAGGCAGTATTCAGACCAATTCTTACCTTCGGATGCGAGTCATGGGTGCTAGCTGACCAAGATAGAAGTAAGATAAGAACAGTTGAAATAAAATATCTGAGAAGAGTAAGAGGTATAACCAAGCGTGATAGAATTAGAAATGAAGTAATTAGAGAAGAACTAAAGATTGAACCTGTAGAAGACTTTATTGAAAAAAGACAACTGGAATGGTGGGGACACCTACAAAGTATGGGGAGGGGGAGGGGGGAAATCGCAGACACGGATGACCTGGGAATCCAAAGCAATAGGTACAAGAAAGAGAGAAATACCAAAACAAACTTGGAATAATGCAATTGAAAAAATACCGAAGAAGACGGAAAAATCGTGGACAGAGGCCAAAGCAGCAGATAGAAACAAGTGGAAAAAATTTATATCGAAGAGTTATTGTGTTTATGTGACAGCAAGAATTAGGCACAAACCACACATTATATCACATATGAGATGGCAAACAATTTTCTTTTTGCGATTATTAAAAATAAAACTACAACTGCAGCCAACAAACGTTGTTCTGAATTCTTTGTACGAACATCTTAGACCTTATATAATATCCCGTCGATATATAGAACTTCTTCTCGCAGGAAAACTTTATATCAACAAATCAAAAAATGTATTGCAACTACAAATAACCCACATCTAACCTTCGATAAATGACAGACAATTTTTATTGTCGATTTAACAGGGACAAAATCTATCGTCAATTACTCAACAGGATCGTTTTATTATTAAAACCTTTCTTGTAAAAGGCATGGCGTCGGTTTAATGAATTGGTACCAAATATAAAAGCCATAAATACTGAGTTGTATACCGAGTAATTGGGACGTGTTAAAACAAAAGTATCCGACTTTGATGTTATAAGGACTACAGACAAAAATACTGAGCTAGATATAATTAGTGTTTTGCTGTATTTAACATTTAGGCCCCATCTTGCACCTTCTGATTATAGTCTATTTTGATATATGGCGCACTATTGCGCGATCAGTTGATCAAGTTGAGGAAGGATGTTCAGAATTCTTTGTTTAGAAGTCAACAAGTGGACAATGGAGTGATTCGACAACTTGAAAAGCGCCAGCAAAATGTCATTAATAATGAGGGGTTGTATTTTGAAAAAGTTATTTTAAGGATTTTTTTACAACTGATTCTTCAATCTTCATACGTCTTCAACAATGGAATAATAAATTAATAGTTTTTTTACAATTGACAAATATTTATTGAAATTTTAAATTAAAGTTTTGTCAATTCAAAGCTAATATTTGGTATTCTACGAATTTTTAGTATTGATGTTCCGTTCTGTACGATCAAATAATTATAAGTACTTTTACCATTACTTCTGGGAGGAGATTATCGATTGTATACAAAATAGTTTTTGGCAAATAATTAAGAGTTTATTACTTCTATTTTAATTTTCATTAAGAACTTACAACTTACTCTCATTTAGTCTTCAATAATGTAATGAAAACAATATTTAAGTGTTATATTAAGTGTTACTGAAGAGTACTCAAACACTTTAACTAAGAACCCTTTACAACCCTGGTACAAGCGCATTCTAATTTTAGTTTTTTGTTTATTTATTTGTTATAATATATGATGCAGTTCGTATGCTTTATACGAAGTATACTTTAAAACAAATGCCTATTGTTTTATTGCGTTAGGTCAAAGAATCAGGAACGAATATTAAGAGCATAATAGCAAAATTTGATCTTTCCTCTATAACAATAAAAAAATTTTATATCCGTCAACATTTACCAACGTTTACTAAACACTTGCTAATGACATGTAAATGCTAAAATAGTTATTTATTGTTTAATATACTTCTGATGATTTGACTTACGTAAATCGTAAATGGCAACAACATTTTGAACTTAATCAACAAGCTTTATTTAAGGATGCAACCAAAATAATATTAATTTTGTGTAAATCCCATACTTTCGCTACAAACTGTATCATACCTATGTATAACAGATAAAAACAAAAACCAACATTTGTATTTACAAATTATTAGTAGACCAAGTTCAAAATAAAGTAAATTCTTCTATGGGTAAGTTCAAAATCAGTTTGCAACGGCAACGTTTTTGCGCGCCTCAAAATAAACCAATTAGTATCCGAAGATTGACTTAAAATTTAAAATGCAGCTGCAGCACGTCATGTGGAAAGCAAGCAAATCTAAATGTTTGCATAGAGAGGTCGTCATTAAAGGGACGTAACAGAAGTTTGCATCCCGTCCATATTTTCAAATCATTAGGAAAACCCGAGCTCAGCACTGCTCCTGCCCAAGATTGCCCGCGCCGCATCATAATTAATTTTTTCACCACTGTGCAGCCACTAACGCACGGATTGGAAAAGCGCAGGTATTTCAGAAATTCTCGGTACCGCAATTTTCCAGAAAAGTTGGATAAAATGTTTACATGCATTCTGCCACAAATATTTAAGAGTTTGAGGTTTTGTAACGTGTGCGATAAATTCATTTTGTATTAATATTTTTGAAATTTAATTTTAACTTCAAGTAGTTACCCTGGATGCTAATTAAAATGCTTGTAATTTTTATTTATAATTTATGATGTTTTAAATTTATTAGAGATAGTCAAAGTTACTCTTTAAAGTGAACTTAAACAAGTTCAATAGTTTTTATCTTATTTTGCTTTTTCTAAAAGCACTGAACTGAAGTAAAGTAAACTAAACTGTAGTAATTGCAATTTTAGATAGTCACATAATTTGTCCGTCATAGTCTCTTTCGTGTAGTATTATATTTACGAGGTGCATTCAAGTTATAACATCTCCGAATTTTTTTCTCAAGACTGGAAACAGATAGAAACATGCTGTTTGTTTCAAAATACGCGTGCACTAATTGTGAATGCGTGACAAATATAGCAGCACTACACGGCACACAGGACTCTACCGGCAGCGGCGAGAGTGATGACTGTTTTGGATACTTCAAATGGCGACGTTTTCATTACAAGAACAGCATACAATCATTCGTTTTCTCTATTTGCTTGGTGTGAAACTGATTTAAATTTATCGCCGGTTGAGTGAGACATGTGGTGATGGTGTTATGGATGTGTCTAATGTGCGTTTGTGGGTGCGACAGTTCAAAGAAGACAGAACGTCGCGTGACAGAAAACTAAGGCAATCTCGGCCTCGTACCAGCCGGTCCGACGACATGATCAAGCAAGTGGAGTGGAATACATCGCCTCCAAAGTTGGCATTTCCGTGGGATCTGTGCACACAATCCTGCATGAAGACCTGAAAATGCGAAAAGTGTCCTCCAGGTGGGTGCCACGAATGCTGATAACTTTGAAGTGATTTCTCATGTTCCCTACTCACCTGACCTGGGTCCTAGCGACTTTTGCCTACTTTCAACGATGAAAGACACTGTCCGTGGTCGCAAATTCACTAGTTGTGTCGCTATTGCATCAGCGATTTTCCAGTGCTCAAAGAAGACTCCTAAAGAAACGTTCGCATCGACCATGGAATCATGGCCTCGACGTTGTAAAAAATATGTACGGCTGCGGGGAGGTTACGTCGAGAAGTGAAACAAGTTTCACAGTTTTCATGTGATTAGTTTGTGAGAAATGAATCGGAGGTGTTATAACTTGAATGCACCTCGTACATGAGGTTGATATAATTTGTATTTAATGTGAATATCTTCAGTAAGAACTGCTGTAACGAGGACAAAAAGTTTTGATATTGTACCATTTTTATCATAAATTATTAACAGTAAAGTGTTTCATCAAGTTATCTACTTATTTCAGTAAAAAAAACATCGATAAAGGCAACTATTTAAAAGCGGGTTAGCCATTTTCAAACCAACTATTGTACTGCAATTGATAAATCAACATTAGATGTTGATGGTTGCAGTCTAAATTCTCCACCATGGCTACGTGAGTTCACACACATCGACGCAAACAACTAGTTTCTTGAGCACTCAAAACGTTGAATTAATAGGTCATCTGCCATACAGTTCTGATTTGGCCCCTGAAGATTTCTTTTTGTTCTTACACGTGAAGAACAAACTGCATGGACAACGATGTTCGACGTCGGAAGAGGCGGCTGATGCATGAAAACCCATGTTTCAGAGATACCTGATTTGCCATGGAAAAATGCTATAAAAATTAGTTCCAGCAATGTAGTGGCTGCCAGGGAAAATATTTTAAAAAGCAATAAAAAAAGTTTCCAACATTAAACATTTCTTTTTGTTAGTTTTTCGCAATAAATATCGAGCAGTCCTACGGACTAGACCCGAGAGAAATTTATATACAAATAAAACAAATTGGACCAAAACGTCTATTTGAGTGATAATGGTGATGAATAAGTGTGTAAACTAAACTTTAATTTAATGTACTCACAATGAACTTAAGCTAAGTAACAATTGTTTTTGAAAAATGTCATGTTACTTAATATGTTACATATTAGTTGCTACCAATGCCTTGTACAAGTCTAATTTAAAAAATCATAATTACAATTTTTAAATACATGTTATTGTATATGTAAATATTTTTGTCGCAAGAGCAAGTAGTATCATTAGCAAGTTATCGCGAGCGGGAGCGCAAACGAGCCAGCCTGACTCGGCGGGTATTAGGTTAGGTAATAAAAAAGTTTGAGAAGTTTTTAACTACCACCGCCGTACTTAATACAAAATGCATGGTACAGAGCCGTGTCATTATTGCATTATCTGAGATATAAAGCCACGGGGGCCGCTTAGGCCGTGTCGTATATCTATATAATAATGTAATGCGGAGCGTCGCGCAAATTGAGACTCATGGCCCCGTTTTGCGGCATTAAATATTATATTCCTTCAAATTTTATTTTGTTCCCCCTGCCTTAGATTTAAAGCATCTTTTATTAGGAACTGCGCTTTTTACTTTAGAGCCGAACGAAAAGCTACGTCGCGCTCTCCATGCGAGGTCCCTGTTAATGAAAATAAAATGTTTTATGTGACGGCTCTGTTCTTGCTGTATTAAAGTCTGACGAGTCTATAAACATACAAACTCTGAATTTTAACTTCTTATAAAAATTTGTTTAAAAATCTACACATTGAGTCAACCGTGTACCTTTAAATAAAAACATTTTTTAAATATATATTATATTCAACAATATCATCTTACTATTAAGTTTGTAGAGGCTTTTACTTTTTAAAACAAATGGGAATAATGCAAAGCATCGCGCCTTCGACGACCGCCATTGTTACCCTTTGTTCGAAGTAAACCCAGACATTCAAATTTATAATTAAAAACAACATTAAAACAGTAAACTAAATCATAGTATCCTGACTGACTGACATCGCTCAGCCTAAACCACTGAATGCAGGAACATCAAAATTTTCGACCGTGTTTTTTTTATGTCCCTCAATAGGGTGAAATTTTTTAAAAGTCCATTCCTAAGTGGGTGATAAAGACTGATCGTCGGATCTAATTTTAGTATTTAGGCTTGTCACTAGAATTTTTGGTTTTTTAATCTCTAAGAAAGTAAAACACACAAAAAAGCTTTGCGATGGTTAAACTTTAAATTTTATACCTATGCCTCCAGAAGATTCGTATATTTTTAGGATTTAATCTCTTAAATATATATAAAACTGGATTTTTGGTTTCTTAAAAAATCTTCTCCTAAGAAGGGGAATAGGAGTGCGATATTGGAACTCAAAACACTAGCATGCGACAAACTATTTCTGTGTTTGGTGATTATTAGAGTGGTTGCATCAAAAATAAAAACGTAAAATCGGAAAAATTGAACGTACGATATATAAGAAAGTAAATGAAACAATATCTTTGTTTTCGTTGTTCAAATTTTTCTACTTTGATTCATCTCCTAAAAGGATAAAGTAGGGATGATATTACCACCCATAAACCGATGTTGGCACATCATTTCTAAGAAATAAAAAGTGTCTTCTATTTGCGTTTGGCGATCGATTGCATGGATGGTGTGAAAACTGAAGACCACAGAATGAGGTATTGGAATACAGATACATAAAACATGTGACATATAATTTTATGGGTAATTTAACAAAATGTGTGATTGAGTACCGAATTTCATTTATAAAGTTTTCTTTTCTGATATGATTATAGGCTGGAAGAAAGCTAGGAAATTTCGACAAAAGATAAAGAACAATCCTTGAGTGAAAAAGAGAAAGAGAATAAGAAGTAAAGAGGAAAACAGGAGGAAATTAGAAGGGATTAAAAAAAGTATTTAAGTAGACAAAAACCACATGTTTGCAAGAAAGAATTCAAGAGGGCTAGCATAACTGGCAATTAATATTTATTTGTTGATAAGGAAAAATGATTCAGCTCCTCGGGGCAAACATAAAGGCGCCAAAGCTGCTTGCATTATATAATCCTAACATTATATAAATATGCAAAGGCTACGTCCACATAAAACGTGGTAAATACAAATATCATCCTAAGCGCTCTATCTAATTGCCACTAAATAGAAAGTAGGACTGACATTTATTACCTAGTTAATACTCCATCAATAATGTTTTATTGACAAAGAAAGAAAGTACATTTATGTCTAATTATATTGTTTATTACAGATATTTCTGTTAGAGACAGAAATACTGAAGTAACGAAAGCATCTGTCTTAGGAAACATTAAAAATAAATAAAATTAATCAAGCTATTTAGAATTACAATTATCACACAATTCAGTACATAGGAATAAAAAAACACATTTAGACCTATTAACAGAAAATATCTCATACTACGACAAAACCTTTTTTTAAAACCTTATTTAAAAATTTGAAAAATTCTCATAAAAAAATTATGCTAAACATTTATTGATAAACGTAAGTAACAAAAGCAATGGATAAACTCTTGTTGCTGAAACAAGAGTATATAGCTCTTTTTGCTCATATAAAAAAATAATAATAATGAAGTTCTGCACCCCGCGCAGAAACTGCAAATTAAAAGGTTTAGGCTTGTTTTCACTGCCCAGTCGTCATGCACCATCTCTGTTGCAGGGAGATGTGGCTGATATCGCTTCTTAAACAACCGAATTATTACCCTTTGTTCGAAGTGAACGTAGGTGTTCAATTAATTTTAGTGATCGAGTAGGCCACCAGCGAGGCATCAGAGAGCTGTAGGACTGAACCCGGGTCCGTCCGCACCACAGTCACGGGCCTCAATAGTACGTCGTAGGACAGTCTTCAATACAGCAAACAACTAAGAAAATTAAAGTGCGAATTGATTTAAATGTACCAATACTTCCTTCATGATAATATCGAACCTTAGAAAACTAAAGAGTTAAAAAAAATTCTGTTATACCAGGGCACATTAAATATAAACCAGATTTTTTACGCACTGTGAGATAAACGGAGAGGGGCGCGGATTCTGAGCATTATAAGTAGGGATGCCCTAAAGAATTTTTTTCCGTAAGCTACTCCGGCCTATCACTTCTTTAGTCAGGATTATAGTATTACAGCAAAAAGCACCATCATTCATTACACAACGAATTATTATCAAATTTCTCACAACAGAGAAAACTTTAGATACTCTTTGAAGACAACACCCTTAAAAAGTCAAGTATATATATAGTATAAACAATATTTAAAAGTATGAAAAACACGACCAATGTAGCTAAGGAAATTATTTGCATTGTCCACTGCCTTTTCGGGGATGGCAGCCCTGCAATAATTATTTGTTTGGACTGCTAAAAAAGGCTCTTAGAAGACAGAGATTTGATAGCAATATTGCGTTTATGTGCAATTATACAATTTTCAATTTTTATTTATTATCAAGTTTTTGCGAAATAAAGCATAAAATTTGGAGAAGACCTTCATTAAGAAAACTCAATTGTGCGCGTTGCATAATCAAATTTGGAATGAAGAGAAGCAGTTGAAGATCACCAACCTCACCTAAAGACCAGCGTTACTAAGAAGAATATTTGTATTGTTTGTCAGCTAATTAAAAATTGCTGATTTACTTCCGGGATCGGAATAATCTACTACAATGCTTAGACAATGTGGGATGCTATCCTGCTTCAATACAACTCCAAGTTTCATACAGTTACTCAAACTCCACAAAAAATGAGTATTTATTTTGGACTACACTGAGACACTCTTCCTCTTCCTACAGTCCAGATTTATCATTTTGCTATTATAATTTTTTGGGCTATTAAAAAAAGCAATTGAAGGGCAGATATTTTATGACGACGTTGCGTTCATGTGCGACTGATTGGTGTAAAACCATATTTATTTACAGATAACGAGATCAAAAAACTATATAGCTGTTGAAAAAAGTATGTTTCTAAATCAGGAGATTATGCAGAAAACCATATTTGTCTGCGTGAATTGTAGTGATATTTCAATAAATTATAAAATTAATTTTTGTTTATATGTCATTTATACACGTAAAATACATTTTTTTTAAATTTATTTATTAAACAATCAAGGTATGTACGTATTCTACGAGCTAATGGGCTGGCTTGTGGTCTACTCTGGAGGTGAACCAGCTGGAATAATAAGATCTTTTCCAATAAAGGGTCTCTTAAACTATTACATATGTTGGCCATTGTCTTTTTAATCTTCTTATTGGATCATTTTGCGCTAACTATGTAATGAATAGATTTGAGTGTGATTCCAATTTTCTATGGTAATTTACACTTCTGTCGTGGATAACTTCCTTTACTTTTGGGATTCTTAGATCGATGTGTAGCGTTTCATTAGTAACGTACCATATTGGTTTGATAACAGCTTTATAAATTAGGATCATATTTTCTATTGTTAAGTAAGATCTCCTACCAATCAACCTATTAAATGTTTTTGTCTTTAAATATTTCTTTTGTTTTCGTGCAGTTTGTTTTCCATTAAGTTTGTTGTCCAAATGTAGATCTACATATTTCTTTATATAGAGGAATAGACTTAGATTTATTCTTAATGTAAAAGTTACATGGTTAGATTTTGATTAATTTATTTTCTATTTTCAGGTCATATTTATATAATATATAGATTTTCTTCTAAGTCTAAATAAGCTTGTTGAACACTAGTATTGTTGGTTAATATTGAGGCATCATCGGCAAATGTGCTCATTGTAATCTTTGGTGCAGTTGGTATGTCAAACGTATACGGTATGTATAGCAATGGTTCGAGGACACTGCTCTGTGAAACTCCAGATCCAATTGGTAGCATTGCTGATACTTTTGTTCTGATTTTACCTGGCTGATGTCTAAGAATACTGCAGTGCAGTATTTTTTATTATTTAACGAATCCAGGATTGTTCTCGTTATCCGATGCCGTTGATGAATAGCTAAATAGGCGCTATGAAATTCAAATTGGTGGTGTGGTATCCAATCATTTGATGTGAATTCTGGGTCAATTCTGTGGATTAGTGGTTTTTCCAATAATTTGCAAACCACAGGTAATAAACTTATAGATCGATAGGGGTTGATCAGTTTAGGGTCTTTACCAGGTTTTCGTATTAAAATTATCTCTGCCATTTTTAATTGCCCGGGCCAGTACTGGATTTTAATAATTGCATTATGCTCAAAAGTACTATTGCTTTCTGCGGAAGCTTCTGGACATTTTTTGGTGTAATGAGATCCATACCAGGTACTTTTTTTACATTCAAAAACTTGATTTCATTTAGAAGTTCTATTGGTGAGATAAGTTTGATCGATTCAATTGTTGTAATTTCTATATCAATATCGTTGTTATGCGGTTGGGATACTTTACAGAGATAATTTTCAAAACCATCTGCTTTTCCCTACCGCTTTTTGCCCTGGTAAGTTTATGAACAGTGGAAACTAGGTGGTACTGGTTTTCTTGTGGACTTGATGGGCTTCTAGACAGAGTTGTCAAATCAGTTTAAGTTAAATACATACTGTTTGAGGGACTCTACTTAGTCTGTTAAGGATGTTCTTATCATTTAGATTGTAACCGTCAATTTCTTCTATCCCTTCTTTTATTAGCAACTAATTTCTTCATTTCTAATAAAATGTTTGTTAAGCTGCTTCTTTCATTGAGCTGATGAAGCTGTTTAAGGTCTCTTTTATCTTCATTTGGCTCTTATGGCTTGCTTTTAAGATAGTTGGTTTGTGAAATGTGAATTTTGGGTGTGGTTTTTACGCAACCGAGACAAGTGCTTATAGTGAGTCTGAAAAGTGTACGTGTGGTATGCCCAATTTTTTGGAAGAACGAGAAACATATGAAAATAAAGATCGCCACTCTCACCTGAGGACTATTGTAACCAGGAAAACATTCGCATTTGGTCGCCTTGTCATTTTGACCAAAATTGTATTATGTTTTCATCTAGCTATTTTTAAGATAAAGGTTAATAAAAAACAAACTTTATGAAATATAGCCTAACAGGCACTTCAGTGGACTTACAACAATTTGTTTTATTTTTACGTTATAACAAATTCCCCAACAATAACAACTTCATCTTAAAACATTGTTGTTCGAACCTGCCGAAGATGATTAACGCAAGGCAAATAAACAATAGCGAAACTATAAAGGCATAATAACGAAGCCCGTCCGAACAGCAGTCCGCTCGTGTTTAAAATTTTATCATTAATAATTACAGTGAGTTATGGCAAAGTTGTGATTTATTCGTTGGTCCACTGGCGAGAAACCAGAGGAATGCCCTCTTGGCGTTGAAGTTATAATTTAGCGGTTCAGTAATAACTAGCCGCAGCCAGCTCCGAGCGATGTCAACCGAAGGTAACAATATCTGAAACGGCGAGAGCGGTCAACCTCTTTCCGAAAATTCCAGAGATGCCTCACGTCTAGCTGAAATCTGACGATTCTGAGCTGTGTCAGCTGAAGCTGAGGCCGCGCTCTGCGGCCAAGCGTAGTTCCGAAGTTCGAGCGACCGCGATGTGCCGCAGAAGACCATTTCGTCGAAACAAAGTGAGCTTACACGATCCTCGAGCTGTCCGCCCACATGTCCGCCGTCAGTCCGCCTGCCTGTCCACCCGTCCTCTGTTACGCTTCTCTAGCTCATTTTCGCGTGCTATTACGCTGTGACGCAATTTCACCTGTTCTGATATTTCGCATTTGTAATTTGCGGCGATTCGAGTCGACGCGACGTAACTCCGTTGCGAGAAAATCATAGTGTGCTCAAATCGGCGGGGCATAATTCACTGCTAACACGGGCGCAGGCTAACTAAACTTTTTGTTTTCAGATGCATTAAGTGCAGGTATGTTACTGGCTAACTGCGAAACCATTTAATTTTAGGGCCCCAGACAGCTGTCTTATGTCCCTAGTCTATAATCCATCCCTATTACTATAATAAGCACAAAAACGAACACCGGAGTACTGTTCTACGCTAACTCGTCATTTGGCAATTTGTGGAAGAGCGAGACTCCAGCTCGAAGAAATAATTTACCTGCCTTTATGTCACAAAGAATAGTTACTTTCAACACCTGCAACTATTTTTCAAGTATTATGTTGCAAGGTACTTACACTTATTTTAAAACAAGAGAATATATTTAATTATGAAGCAACTTTCAAGATACTCATTTTGGTGAGGGCTCAACACTGCGAACCAAGAGGTTGAGACTTCTCTGCGCGGTCGTTGCGCACCATTTCTGATGTGAGGCGATGTGTCAAGCACCGTGTCTTAGACGACCGCCATCATTACTCCTCGTTCGAAGTGAACGCAGGTACTCAATTATTCTTAATAGCTGAACAAACCATCCGCCAAGCATCAGAGAGCTCCAGGAATGAAACCGCGCCCGTGCGCATCGCAGACACGCATCTGAACCGCGTGGTCATGCTGGCGCAAGAACTCATTTAATGTTCTATATATAATTTTGACTCAAACACTCATCTATTAGTCATCAGTTTTTGGAATAAAACTACAATTTCAAAAATAAAGAGAATATGAAGCATGCGTAAATTAAGTGATATGAACCTGGCCAACATATGGTTTCAATAATATAGAGATAACTTTCATATGTTCAATCAAACAAGAGCGGTTCAAGTTTTTTGCTATGGTGCTACTTCTCCAATTGGTGTCGCCATTTATATAAACGAATATTTATACTAACAATCTTCTCACTATTGTAAGGAAGTAGAAAACTTTTATATCGAAATATTGTCGTATCTTTTAATTTTGATAAGAAACCTCTCCAATATTTTTTAGGTCTATTTTATAGAAAATAGTATATTTTTTACAAATCTGTTTATGTATATGTTCTATACTACATAGCCAAAAGTATCCGAACACCCAGTACCCTAGAATCAGAGATCTGGATTCACCTTTAGCACAAATCACAGCCTGCACGTGCGTGGGATAACTTTTCACCAGCTTTTGGTATATGTTACTAGAAATTTTCTTTCATTCCTCCACGAGAGCTACAGTGAGTCCAGTTAATGAAGATTTAGCCTGACGCGTAATTTGTGTTACAATTTTTTCCACAAGTGTTCGATAAGATTAAGATCTGAACTCTGTGAAGGTCAGTCCAGTTTTCAACCAACGACAGAAAAACCTTCGTTGTCTAGTTATTCTGTTGGTATAGGAAAAGTCTTTCCCCAAACTGTTGTCATAGAAATAGAAATACAGAGTTGCAAAAATATCAAGATGCATCTCGGCGTTCATCCTTTCGACTACAAGAACTAAAAGATCCAAGGCGAATCACAGAAAACAGCCCTAACCCGTAATGTCTCCGCCACCAAACTAGACTATTCGTACAATAACTCAAATAAGGAATGTTCATTGGATCGCCAGAGCATGTGACGAGATGTATGATTAAAAATACAAAACATCGATTAAAAATGCTTCTTTAAAAGTATTTATTATAAAAAATACTAAACGTTACAAAAAACAGACAAAATTTTGATAATTGAGCACTCAAGGAAAACAAAATGATAAGTAAAAATGAACGTACCTTACAGTAACAATAATAAAGGACAGTGTCAATTTAGAAATCCGCATTTACTATTTAGTCTTACAATAAAGCTGTCATAAAATTTTTATAAACGAATTGTGTCAGAAAACTTTTTCACTAACTCCCCAAAAAAATATTTTTTTGATTTACCTATAGAATATTTGATCAAAGCCTTTCGTAGAATCAACATCTCGTATGAGTATCACAAAAATCAATAATTGCTCTTATAAGATGCAGAAGACTGTATGGGAAAGCTTGGAGACAAATCTAAAAGAGATATGGTAATCTCTGAGTCTATACAAAGTTTAAATATCACTGGAGTGACGCCAACTGAAGGACTTATTAAGCTTTTTGGCACCACATATTTATGGCAAAGGAGCAAAGTTCAATAAACACTCTGGATAGAAGCAAACAACTGCAACTGTTTGGAAAGCCACATATACACTCTATTTAGACATGCCAATAGACGCCATAAGTTTGATATATATATATATATATATATATATATATATATATATATATATATATATGTATATATATATATATATATATATATATATATATATTTCAAATCAAAAACTACAGAAGAAAAATTAAGCTAAATTATCATTAGTTATGAAAATTCCATTTAGTTTACAGACGACTCCAAGACACAACTTTGTGTAGGAACCGATATAAATTAAGTTTAAATGAGTATATCGTGGTACTTTAAGTAATAGAATACTCTACTAATACCAAGGTAAAGAGACAATTTACAGATTAAAAAATAATCAATTACTGAGTCAACGACATTACACTTATGGCAATATTTCTATCTATAGCCAATTTAAAGAAAGCATAGCCACAAATATTCGCTATTATTTTCCTGGGTACCAGAACACAGGATAGGCGGGGGGGGGGGGTAGTTGTCAAGGAAAATGATTAGAAAGAAAGCCAAAATTATCATATAATTGAAAATAAATAATCAAAAGCAACTAAAATTATTCGTTAAAGAATCTTCACCGAAGTGTCCCATATATTATCGTAGATTTTTCATAGAAGCTCGATTCTTTTATCGTTGAGTGGCCTTAACATTTCGACACTAATTTGATCTTCTTCCGTCGGCGTGACAACATTTATTCCAAGATTTTTTTTATTATATCCGTTATTATATCCGTTGTGACTCTGCCATTATTATCTATTTTCCAGGATTTTAGCTTGAACTTTCTCGTTATCTTTTTAATTTTCCAACGCAAGTCTCTCGTTTCATTCGTGTTAGCGAATTTTTCTATTTCTTTACATACTTCGTTTAGATATTGGTTTTTGTTCTTCCTGCATAATCTAAAAATTTCTCTATTCAGTCTTTGGTATTTTATTTTCTTTTCTTTTGATTCAACCCCCTTATTTCTTAGTTCTTCTTTATATCCTTGTTAACCCGGTTTTCTTTTATTACTTGGGCTTTAGTTTCCAGCATAACTGTTTTAAGAGTTTTCCATGATTCTTCAACATTTGAGTCCTTTTCTTCTGTAATATTTTGCATATTAATGTTTAGTGTCTGTATATATTGTTCTAAGTGATGCGTTTTTAATGACATATCTTTTTTCTTAGTTGTTCTTGTTTTGATATAAATTTTGACTTCCCTCATCAAGAGCTTATGATCACTGGCGCAAGACAGAATGTTTTTGTATTATTTATACTAGATTTTCATCTACTCTGAAGTAAAATGTAATCAATTTGAGTCATATGTTTTTCATTCAGGGATACCCATATATAAAGACGTCTGAAATGGTCATTACCAAACTGTTTATTACAGTGTAATTGTTGTCAATACAAATATCTAGAATTTTATCTTCTGATTTATTTCCATCGCCCAATCCAAAATGTTTCACTATATGTTTGAGGTAGTTATCTTCTTTCTTGGATATTTCCAGAATCATAAGCAATAACATACCAAGGCTTTTAATAATTAAGGGCCTTAATAATATTTTTTTCACTTTCATTCATTTAAGCTAATCACTTAACATATGTTGTTGTAAAAAAATTTGAATGTCTTTAAGTGGCTAAGACAATATCATTACTCACAGTCAGATAATTCAAAAACTATTTAAAATTGAACTATAAACTTGTATATTCTTTTAATAGTTGTAGTAGTTCATTATATTCATTTTCCCATATAAAATAAAATGTAGGTTATCCAAACACTATCCAGATAACCAGAAAATCATATTTAGTTTTTATAGTATTTGAATATTTTTGAAAAATGAAATTAGGAATTGATTTTTATCTCATTAGTTGTTAAATATATTCCAGTTATGTTTATGGTAACATTTAAAAAAAATTAAATTTTGTTTTACTTTTTTAAAACTCCTGATTTCAACTTTACTATGTAGAAAATAAAAAATTATCCATTTTCCAAATATTTGTTGATATACTCTTACTTCAGCTTAAATCATACTCAGTGATTGCGATAAACATCTCTAAGTCGCATTAGAAGGCGTCTTAAAACTTTGGATAGCCATCTTTTAATAATACAATTAAATTGAATGTTCTTATAATAATTAGGAGAAATATATTGGACAGTTAGTATGCAATGACCTTTGCATACGTTAGTAATAAATGGTGGCGTAAGTTTGATCCAACTAGTCCTCCGGTTCCCATGCCTTACTGAACCTTCAAGCGGCAATAGTAATTTAAAATATGCATTGCCACCTACGCTAGGCAAACTTGTATTAAGGTAGAGGACGATCGTATTACGGTATTAAATGGTTTTTAAATGATCCCACACCATATCAAAATGCGCTTGATTTGTAACTTCCGCCTACCTACTTCACACCTACAAGTGACAGCGAGCATGAAAAGGGAAATGCGAAGACTAGTGAATTGTTTCTCAACCACGGCGGGAATCAATCCGAAATTGTCATTTCTTTTTTACTACAGCTGGCCAGCCAGCAATTTAGTTCAACCGACTAGAGCTCGACAATTTGCATAAGTTCGAAAGATCGGCTCCCAAAATCAGTGGTGGCGGCGTTTTGCAAAATACGCGCTTTCCTAATTTTAGTTGTTTATGTAAATGGCCGAGCGCGCCAAAACCCAAACAGTATCTGCATGTGCCAGACTATGTGATTAGCTATTTAAATCAGTGCGTTTGATGTTGGCCGTTCACGTGACAGCGCGGTTATCGGCACTAAATTATATTCAATTTCGCCCAATTTTTGAATGCACATAAAATATAGACTAGCTCTCAGCGTCTGCTTTGTGGGTTTCAGCTCTTATCTCGATTTATTTTTACCGATCTTTCCGGCTTTTGTACAAAGTATACCTGTTGCAGCAACAGCTCTACCCAGTCACTTAGATTTTTATTGTTACTAAAAACACCATCTATAAAAAACAATATTATCAAGGATCCATAAAATACAAAAAAATATTAAGAAATATGTGAAAGATAAAAAACTTAATTCTTCTATTTGGGTGGACTGTTCATCTCCAATCTTTACATTTTTTCACCCAAATCAACTCTAAGCGTCTACTAGAGATAAAATCCAAGTTTACCTAGTTACTGCACCAGTCTTGTACGGTCACCCAATATCAATTAAATCAGCTTTGGATAAGCTTACTTTGATGTTTAGAATTATTATCTTGTTAGAAATAAACAAGTTTTCAATAGGATGAAGAGCATAGCCGTATTGTATTTTTTAAGATGTCTTTGTAGTCACATCGGTCCTCAATCCCCAAAATTTAACAAAGAGGGTCAATTCTGCAAGAAAATACGCATCCCCACACCATTACTGCTCTTCATCCTTAACAAGAGTTATTTTCTATTTAGGAGCAAATCTAGTACCCGTGGAAGAACTGATCTTGTTCTTTCTGTCCACTGACAGCGACCTTAGTGTATCTACAGCTTCCGCTTACAGATCAAAAGCTTTAAGATTAAAGTCTACCTCACATGTCCAGTAATGTTAAATAAAAGTCATTTCTACATACATAAATGATAGTCTTAGACAATTCTGTGGGTAGTTTATAAATATTTTGATAAATGCAATTTAGCATTAAATATGCTTAACCATCAGAGTAAACCCGTTGCAGGCTATTGAAGGCAGTCAGTTTAAAAAGAGGTAAGGTTACATTGCAATGGAGTAATTAAGTTTCGCTAAATATTAAGAAAAATGTAATGCAAGTGTATGGGACGGAAGCCATGAGCAAAAAATGAGTTTACGACTAGTTGAAACGCTTTTGAGGCGTAAATAAAACACCTGAGATCATTCGAATTGGCATGATTTAATCAGTGCGACAAATGCTGGCACTACTAATGATAACGAAAGAATTGGGTAACGGCTAAGACACGGTGTGCACAATTGTCCGCAAAGATTTGTATGGACAGAAGAGATGTTCTCGATTTGTACACAAAGTCAGAAGTGACATTTTAGTTTTGCGTAGGTTTTTTGTGTTGATATTATTTTGTGTTGTGAATTGCAATCAACATATTTCAATCGCTTTTGAGGATGACTGATACTAATTACGAGATTACAAACAGTAAACTTCGTATTTTGTTACGACATTATAGGATGAAAGGTCTGATCACAAAATATGCTGCTGAAGCAATTTGCGAAGTTGAAAGCAGTTGTTCAACTAACAGTGTTCTAGTGCTTCAAAGAAGAAGATTCTGATCTTAAAGACAATCTTGTTCTAGTCGGCCATCAAAATTGAACTCTTGAAGTTTCGTCCCAACAAACACAAAAGAGAATCCGCACAAACCCATTGAAGCACAATCCAACTAACGATAGCATCAAAGTTCTTCCGCATCTAGTCCAAACGTTACTCTATTCAACTACGGTCTCCTCTTGCGTGGTCACTGACTTGATTTTGTTGATAAAGTTGAAAAATTTTGTCAAGGATTCTTTGGTTAGGCAGAGCCAGAGTAATACTTTGTATAAGTCAAACGACTTGAAGAGCGCTACCAAAAGATTGTGGAGGATACTGGTTTTTATTTTGTTACTAAATAAATTTATGCATAAAAATGTAATTTTTGATATTGAACTTTGTAGAAAACAAAACGGATGGAAACTTTCAGATTTCTTTCCTGATTTGATGACGCCTGTGGTCTTTTTCTGTTTGCTTGCTTGTAGAGTGTCATGAAATACACACGTTTTGAAGACATATGACGTCGGTTCTGCGTTTGATTCTTAAAGAAGCCTTGGCTAACAGTTTCTAGGAAGTTTTATAAATATTACCAAAGATACGTTGTAAAGAATGATGGTATTTTAAAAGTCAATAAAGGTAATTTGTTTATATCTTCTGTTATGTTTATTTTTTAACACACGACGTATATTTTAATTGCAATCAACACATGAAAAAGGTATTGCAAGATGTACTGCATGGCCACATCTTATTCTGACGTTCCATTTCAGACTGCAAAAATTACAACAAAAAAAAAACAATAGTTAAGAAATTTTAGCAAATATGGAAACGAAAATGTGGCATCAAATTATTCCATCTACAAAAAATACACCTATTAGCATTTTTCGTGTTTTCTAAGCATTTGGAGATACCAAGTAGCAAATAAATATAAAATAAGAAGCATCTCAATAGACAAATTACAACCAAGCAACTTTATCTGTTTCACATTAAATAGACAATAAAACAATAAAACTCAATGCTTCATTTATAGCATATATGCATAATTTTCTAATATATGTGACCATGTTTCGGAGATCGAACCGGTTTCTAGGCCAAATATCTCCACTGTACATCCTACTTAGTCTCCAGATTTAAAAAAAATAAAATCATAACTGTATTGTACTTGCTGAACCAATGCATCAGTACGTTCTAAGATAAATATAGTAAAAAAAACAATAAAATCATTGCAATTCTACAAATATCGTGAAAAAGTTCTCGTATTATATGTACAACTTTTAGAAAACGTATTTGAGGCCTTAGTAGACTTCATTATACGGCAAAATTG
This sequence comes from Sinelater perroti, assembly GCA_036346155.1. NCBI lineage: Eukaryota > Metazoa > Arthropoda > Insecta > Coleoptera > Elateridae > Sinelater > Sinelater perroti. The sequence continues at coordinate 231,015 of JARFIY010000346.1, read as the reverse complement.
GTAAAAAGGTTTCTTTAATTAAACCATATCCAATGGAACTTTCGAATATATAATGAAGAATCACATTAATTGACAGAATCAATACCATTAAAAGTGATAAAGAGACTTAATAAACAGTCCACCATCTTTGAATTTTAAAAAATCAGCTTTCTTTCGACTTCGCCAAAGATTTGTCCTACACTAATTCAATAAGTATAAATAGTTTATTGAAAAAGAGAAACCCCTTTTTGAGTTTATTTATAGATGCGGCGGCCTATTATGACAAACTACCGAACTAGTAAATTTGATGAGATCTTTTGACAGACGTTAAGGTGAGAGATTCTTTGAATTTCTTGAAGTGTTGATAGTTGATTATTTACTACCCAAAAAATATGCAATTGTTGTTAGCATCGTTCTGAAACATGTCAAAGTTTTAGTTTCAAAAACCAAAAACAAGTTGGAAAACTATTTTTTGCAATGAGGTCTAGCAGGAAGCTTTATTAGTTTTATCAGTGAACGGCAACAAATGGACGAAATAGTCAAATAATAAATGGTTTACTTAGGGAAACGTACTAAGCATGCAAGTTACAAAGACTTGGTCCGAAAATTATATTTACACATTAAATACACCTCTATCCTGTTATATCACTTACAAACTACACCTACTTGATTGCACTTAGAATAACACATGTAAATTGTGGATTAAAGCCAATCTTGGTGTGAAAATCAGTAAATACGAAAATTCAGAGTTTGTTGTCGAATTTTTTTAATAAATAGTATTATTACTTCCGTCCCAATAGAACTTTACTCCTTCAACAAAAAAAAATGATTATTAATATATAGGAGAGCAAAAGCGACGAATTGAAAAATGCCTCCATCCTTGTGTTGTTGCCCAAGGAAACTACTTTGAAAATGATAACCTTAATTTGTAAAAACAAAATGTGTACGTGTGTGCGTGCGCGTGTGTGTATTGCCGTACAAAGGTATATTATACTTAAATAACCATTACCAAGAATAATCTGTTCACTACATTTCGCAACAATTAGAATTTGCGACTAATAGAACTCCTGAATAATCTCATAACTAATATATCACGTTAATGCTAGTATTGTGTTTTATCAATTTTTAGCAATAATTATTGTATTTTCTTTATTTCAACCATAAAATAAATCATGTGACCCTAATAAATATTTGTATTCTTTAGTTAAAATCAAATAATCAGATAGAAATTTTTCTTTCCCTTTCTCGTATCCTTTTTGGTGCCGGATTTGGGTTAGGTGCTTTTTATCCATCCACCCATTTCTTTCAGAGTTTTCTATTTAATGTCATTTTCTTCATCTCTTTTATTGTTTTGCCCCTTTTGCTTCCCACATCTACCATTTATTGTAACGCATGTTCTCCTTGATATTCCTCTCCTCATTTTTTTGTGATTTTCTGTCCCCCAAACCCTTTTGGTCAATCTGTTTGGGTTTATCCTAGTCTTGTCGCCGTACCAACTTAGTTGTTTTCTTTGTATTTTGCTCATTACTGGTTCTTGCTTAGTCACCTCTCTGATTGTTTTGTTAGTAATTCTATCCTATTTTGTTTTTCCCTCAATTTTCCTTAAGTGTTTCATCTCCATTGCGTCAATCTTTCCTAGGTGTTTCTTCTGAGAAGTCTAATTTTCGTTTGCGTATAACAGTGTTGGAATGGTTATGACATTGCAAATTCTTAGTTTCGTTTCTCGTTCAGTTCCGTTTCCCTGGTATTGCATTTAGTCAGATACAAATCATAATTGTAATTTTAATTGACTTCCATACGTAGGAATTTGCATTACCTATACTTGGCTATGATTGGTTGTTATATTTTCTCTTGCTATTTAAGTACATGTAATCCTTAACTAAAACCGCTGCTGTGGCCAACTGATCAAGAGCGAATGCTCCTCTGTTTGGAAACGCGCAGACGAGTTCGATTCTCGCTGAAAACTCATGGATGTATGTGATGTCTTAGTATTAAATGCACGTTAGTAGGCACAATAAGCCCTTGAGGCTTCAGTGCTAGTAAGTGCGCTTCAACAAAAAACCTAAAGCAGTCGTATGGGTAAAATAGAGTTTCTTTTGTTCAGATTTCGCTGAATAGGATAGCTTCAAATAAACCGCTACTTCTATTTGCGAGTGGTCAGATATTGTAGAGGTTCCAAAATCGCAGCCCATAATTATCGCTTACGAAATTGCGTGCGCTGCATGGGCGAAAACCTTACCTGTAGGTGATTTGAAACGCGTGGCGCTAGTCAAATCTAGGGGAAAGGCTAAAACGGCTAGCGTTTAAAAACACAATAATCCGGGTTAGGAATTACAGAAAATTTTGGCCACTGCAGAGATTAACAGATAATAACAATAATCTCGGAAAAAATAAAGAGGATCCCATTTAGACCCTATTATTAGGGGTCGGACATTGTAGTCTAGGACATTATCAGATACAATTGTGGCCAAGGCTTTAAGCCATTAATCATTTTGTCAAAATTTAATTGCTTCTAAAGAGAGCTCGGCTTACTAGAAACGGGAACGTGAAATTAAGTTAATTTTTGGGCATTTTTAAAGGCGTAATTATAAGGGACGCGGCGGTTAGCGCTTAATTCAGAGCAGTGGTCACATTCGTGTAATTTTATAAACATTAGCACGGCTGTGAACCCTTTCGAAAGAAAGATCGAATAAGACCATCGCAACTCTTATTGCAGCATGGATTAACACTGATCGTATGATACAAAAAGCTAATGTCACAATTCACATAGTTAATCGCAGTTTAGTAACAAGTTTAGTCGTGACTTCGTTTAATGATAGCCTGGCCCTAGTCACAGCCGCCCAGCTCGATATTGTCTCACCTGGCCGAGACTCGCGGAGCTCTCGGCTAGAGAAAGTAATCTATAATAAATTGCCAAGGTATTCGGAGGGTTACGAAACGGGCCCAACACAACGGCGCGTTATGAAACGCCAAAAAATCTATACTCTCGATGCCATGCTAATATACTCCCATATTTTTGCCGAAATTAACATTTGACATCCACGAGAAAAGCTGCGATGTGAGAACCACTGCCGCCAAAGCCACAACCGACCACCGCCCAACGAAAGTTTCGATTTACTTTTCGACACCACCCGAAGAAATTTTTGATAAATCTGCCAGATCGGGCGCGCGCTCTCGGCGGAGAGTTCACATGGACTACTGCACGCTCGCAGTCGCGTGAAAGAATGTTAACATAGTATTTTTCATGAGCGTACCTGTAGACGGTATTCGTAAACGCGATCATTTTTTCATTAGTAATTTCGTGTTATAATTAAAGTGTAGCTAATTAAAGGACAAAACACGAGTACGCAACAGACTCACGGTCAAATTGTCATTAAGTGGTCTGGTCGAGCTTTTTTCCTTCCTCGCTAAAGATAGTAATTTTCGACTGTTTATCAAACGGCGCCATTTGTTTTTCACATTCTCCTTTTCCGCTAATCTACCAACATGCACTTTATTGTGTTACGTACTTAGAAATTTCATTTAAAATTATGAAAATCTAATATTTTCTCGGTCAAATCCGACACAGCTTTTAAAGCCGAATCAAGGCGAAAAAGTCGTAGCAAGCCGAATTCAACCGAAGAAAATTGCATTTGTTCGAACTTAAGGCCAGGTTCTCATCAAGAGATTTCAAAAAATCGATTTTTCTTTTTTTGAATTTTTTCATAGCTAATTATCCGTAGAATATATTCCCAAAACTGTTTGTACGAAATTATTTTTTTAAAAAAGTTATAGCAAAAAAGTAGCGCGTGTTTTCCGTAATATTTTTGAATTTCCCACCTTTACGACCATACCATAGTGACCACGGTAAGTATAGCTACCTCTAGTGTCACCAGATGTCGGAATATATGCTATTACTTTATATATGTGCTTCTATATATACTAATATCAACGCTTATAGCGTGTAGCGTTAGTCGACCACGTGCTCCGAATACAAGCAGTTCGTGTACCAAAAACTTTAAACGCGTTTTTCTCGAAATCACGTTTTTCAAACTGGGCAGCACGATATCTTAAAAACTACTGAATATATCGCTATATATTTTTTTTCATTTCAAAGTAGATTAAATTTACTGGAGGATGAACCTAAAAAAATAAATAAATTTATTATTATTTATATTTTTTACAGCACTTTGAAGAGTAAAAAAAAGCGCGAAAACGCGACACTAATCTTTGCATGTCCGCCATTTTTTCAATTTTTTTACTTTTTGTTGGTTTTATAGGTTCATCCTCCAACAAATGTAATATATTTCATAAACATTTTTGGATTTCTTATTTCAGATGATAGGAACGAGTGCTGCCCGCTTGGATACTTTTTTTTTTGAGGCTGCCACGTTTAAGTACAAATAAACAATAATTATGACATTATTTTTCAAAATAAAAAATGTTTTTTCATACTTCAAGACCTATTAAATAGAACCAAAAACACCGAGTTCTTCATTTATTTTCTTCCATGGAAAAAAAAATTCGAAAAAATCGTGTCATTTTTGGGTCGCTAGATGAGAACCTGGCCTTAAAGCAACCATATCGATAAAATCAGAAACACGTTTTGATGAGAGGCTTTACTTTTGAAAGAAATGCTCCAGGTTTAAATATACAATAAAGATCATTGATAATTACACTGTCAGCTTAGTTTTCATGATATATTGTTGTTACAAAATTTTATAAAAAAAAACAGAAGAATTTACAATAAACAATGACGTATAAACTTGGTATGAGATAGCTGATAAATTAGAACTAATGCAGCAATAGAATACGATACTAAAAAACGTATAATTCAAAACTAACCAGACCATCAAATAGTGATGAACTTTTCAACTATAACAAAAAATCAAAAGAGCTAAATTCAACCAAAGTAGTAAATAAATCTAAATAAACGCAAAAAGCAGGTAAATAAATGGCGTAAAAAGTTTAAATTATAAAGGAAAAATAAAGCAATTGAAAAGACAAGTAAACAATATTATATTGAATTTCTAGCAGTCCATGAATGAAATTTGAAATGAAGGACAAAAATATAGCTAGAAGATTATATTTCTATGAATGGAGGCGCAGGACAGAATAGATTAGAAACAAGCATTTTATTAGTAAAACCATTGTACATTTATTTTAAAGTAAGAAAAGGCAGAATTTAGCATAACAGACATTCATTCCCCTACAGAGGATAGAGAATGAGGTTAAAAAGAATTGTTACGAATAACTAGAAAAAAATCCATGCTGAATCCCCAAAAAAAACGATATCAAAATTTTAATTAGGCATAATATTAAAACTGGACAGGAAGAACATTACAAACCAATTATAGGACAGCACAGCAAACACTAGACAACAAATTATAACGGACAAATAAGGAAATATATAAAGGCACATGACTTTGCCCAATGGCAGAGTCAACGAAGAAAAACAAAGGGTAGAATCTTCTGATTTGATGAAGAATGTGAGAAGTATTTGCAAGAGCTAATAAGAAAAAAAAACAAAAAATGCTAAACCATAACTCGGAAAGAAACTACAGAAAAAATAGAACTAAACAGAGAAGTAAAGAAACTTGTTTAACAAGCTAATAGAGGACATAGAAGAATGATCAGAAATATGATAATGTTTTACAAGAAAATAAAAACCAATAAAAAAATTTAAAAAACAAGAAAGGAAACATAATAGCAGGGGAGAAACATATAACACAAGGATGGAGAAAGCACTATCAGAAAATTATAAAGAAGTAGTACAGGTAGAAAAGAGAAATAAATCTACACACCAGAAAATGAGAACAATAAACCTAAACTAAAAAAGCCTGACAAATAAAGTTAAAATCAATAAAATTCTTGAAACTAATAAACTTAAAGCCTAACTTTTGAAGCATGGAAGAAAGAAAATAAAAATAATAGAATTTTTCACACAGTAATGAACAACACGCAAAATGCCGACAGAATAGAAAGAAGCTCTAATAAATTATTATAATTAATAATATAATAAATATAATAAAATTATTATAAACCAACCTTGTTTCTAGTAGCATATATAAATGTAAAATTAAAGAAAATAGACAAAGAAATGGAAGAATATCAAATTAAAGATCTGTAACCGAATATCTATTCTGCTTAAAAATAATCCAATAAAAAACAAGAATAAATGAATCACAGATGTATGTTTTGTCTGTCCATTTCAAGCAAACATATGATAGTGTTGGTACAACTCAACTAGTGAAGACAGTGAAGAAAATGCAAGTTTTAAAATATTCGGTTACTTTAGTAAGAATTTTACACTAATTAATACAGAAAACAAAGTCAGAATCAATACCATAACATTCGAAAAATATAAAGTACATAAATTACTTCAGCAGTAAGATCCCATGCCCCTAACATTCTTTAGCTTTTAGTTAGAACCTATAAGGAAGGGTAAAATATAAACAAATAATAATATAATTAACAATCCAAATCAAGTTTTAACACACACAGACAACCTCACATCGTTTACTGGGACTAAAGAAGAACTAAAAAACATTTTCCGAAAGTTGGAAGAAGAAGTAAGAATTTTTGAACTAGAAATATGAGAAAAATGTCAAATACATGACCTTCAGTACTAAACATGGGGCCGGCGAAGAGATTGCTCTGTAAGCAATCCCAGAACGAACTTAAAAAAACCTTTCGATTTCGATTTCGAATTTCGGGAAAATTCGAAATCGAATATCTGGAAAATTATTCGACATAGAATTTTTTCGACTTCATTTTCGAATTCAGCATAAAATTTCCTATAAGAATCACATTAAAATCGTAATGTCGAAAATTTTCCCGAAATTCGAAGTCGAATATCTCGAAAACTATTCGAGATAGAAACTTTTTCATTTCGATTTTGAAATCAGCGTAAAATTTCCTATAAGAATCCATTTTAAAATTTTAAAAAATCCATAATTTTGTGACAGTGACAGACAGACCGACAGACCGACAGACCGACAGACCGACAGACATATAGAATTCAGTAACGAACTTTTTAAGTTCGTTGAAAATCCGAACAGTAGTTCACTGATTGTCAAATATAAATAACAAATACATTATGAGTTCGAAAGAGTGTCAACCTTCTGTTTAGGAGCCGAAATAATCACCAACGGAGAACGGAGAAATATAAAAATCTAAAAAAGAATCAATTCTAAACCTAAAACGTGGCGTCAAGAGTAGTGAATGAACGCATTTATAAAATCATAAAATCATAAATCCGGTAGTTACTCTTGTTAATGAGGTAAAAACTTCAACAAAAATAAACGAAAAAAGTAAGTGGGAGCAAAAAATATTTTGAAATATTCATGGAAGTTGATGGAAGAAGATGGGTAAAGAAAAAGAACAAATGAAGATTTTTTTGTAATGTATACAAATACACTCGTTAAGAAAACTTTGATGTTAAGGTCACATGTTGGGAATGGGGTAGAACAGAGTTTCCAATATGATCTGTAAAGTGGAACCTAAGGAAAGAACCAGAAAAAGAAAACCTCCAAAAACAACTAGAGTCAGTTATATTAGATCTAGCAGAATGGGTATCGCAGATGGAAAACTTGAGCGAGAAAGAAAAATGGATGAGGGATAACTTTTTTACTCTAATTAAGAGAGGGGGATTAACTTATAGCTAGATTACTGTAAGCCTTATCTCTGAGAAAAAGGTAAAATGTGCTCCAGAAACCAACCATGTAAACAAATGTTCACAAATTTTAGCTTAAAATTGTAGTTTAAAGTAAGATTAAATATAAACACATAATCTTAAAGAATCCAACAACAGGTGGAACTTAATGGATCAAACTTTATTTCTCCTTACAATTAGCTCTCCTAAGCGCATCTTTCTTTAATATAAATTGTAGACCCTACTCCAAGGCAGAGTCTTGAGTCCGCTGCTCTACAGTCTATAAATAGAAGACATTCTAATCAATGAAAATACAGAAATAGGCACCTTATCATTACTGATAAGAGAATTATCCTCTTAACTGATGTAGACCCAGTAATAGGATCCATCACCTTACAAAACTACCTAGATCAAATACAGATATGGACACTTAAAAGGAATATTAAAATAAACAAGACCAAACTGTATTCTCCAGTATATTCGAATAACAAACAAATACCTTTGTCTACAAGCACACGGTATTTAAAAATGCAATTAAAGTATTTGAAAATAAAAAAAATACAATTATTAATAGGACAAAAATACAAGCTTTCAAACAATAATTAAATTAATTGTTCTCCTTTCAACCCCATAACTTTCGTCAGATTCAAAGATATTGTGAGATTGTATTTTCGACACTTTTGGTTTAAACGATAGCTTATTAATTACCAGCAAATAATAACGTGTTCTGGTAAGTATTTCGATCTAGCTGTGTTCTAGGACATACGTCTAGTTTCCAGTGTTTAAAGCTGCAATGTTTTCTCAGTCCCTGGTTGATTTGTACCTGTGTTTATTACTATTTTTGTCTTATAATACAAGGTTTTAATTGTCTTTATAAGATGTAGTAGGTATTTATTATCGTCCAAATCATATTTCAACCAACACGATCAAAGGCTTTTTAAACAAGTAGGGACGTGACACTCCTTTTCCACCAATGTTCGGGGCTTCTATACATCAACAAAAATTTGCGTCCACTTCCGATCAAACCAGTCTCGAGATTTTTCCAATCGGGCTGTTTTTTTGGCGTCTGGACTTGACTTATGGTCCTTAGTTGAACACTGTAAACGTTATTTCTCTATCTACCACAGATCAAAAATTATAAGGCTTGACAGAAATAGAAGTTGGTTTCCAACTTGGAAGCTGCCTTAATCAAAAGTTATAAGAAATAACATATTGGAAGCTGGGTCCGCTAAATATCCTTAATGCTAAATACTCACCTATGCCACCTCTCGGATGCGAACCCGGTAGGCCATGGACTTTCGAATGATATCCCCTTATGTCTTTTAATTTCATTATGTTTCCCTTTCAGATATAGAAGCCTAAAATCACTGAAAACTATATAGATCTCAAGATTAAACTCAGCTACTTCACTATGAGACTATTGCTGCGTTAGTCGAAATCCATTTATTCTTTTTTTAAAAGTATTTTTATTATTTCCAGTTGGTTGCTAAGATTGTTTTTTAGTTTTTTCAGTCACTTCTGTTGCTTTTGATGGAGAGGGAGATAACTTCTGTCGTTCTCCATAAATTTAGAATTTTACATTGCTGCTGATAAATATGACAAATAATATGAGGTGTCTAATCCTGGGACTTTTTGTGTTTTTTGTATTATGTAATGTATTTTGATATACATCCATCATAATCTTATATAATTCAGGGAGATTACTGTCATCATTAAAAAAAAACTCAACTTCCAATTCTTTGTACCACAGCTCTAATATTTTTCCACTGTTTTTTTTTAATTATATTAAATTTTACTATATCTTTTTCTGTTTGATTTAATAGCCCCATAAATTTATATACTAATGTTTGGCTTCCATGTATACCATGTTCAATATTCTTGGCGAGCTTCCTTTGTCAGTCTTTAGGAATAGTTTTTCTTTTGAGATATACTGGTTTTTGCTTCTTGTGTATTCTTATGCAGATGTTCTATAGAAGCTTTTTGCTTTTCATCTATGGCTGACTGTAATTCTTCGTTCCATAGTGTCAAACCCTTTTTGTTTCGTATTTTCTTTCGTTTCACTTGTGGATTTTTCTATGCTCCTACTTATATTGTCGATACTCTTGATAATGTTTCGTTTAGTCTATTTTTGTTTATTAATTTATGATACCCTTTTCCTGAGGTAAATATATTTTAAATAATTCTTGAATTCTTGCTTTTGAGTATATGAATAGATATCGTCACCTCAATAAACCCTTACATTTTAAAACAAGTTTTTTATAGCGCATCTTGAGCATCTTTCAACTTTTTCTTTGTTTCTATTATAACCCCAATATCTAATTTTTGTCCTTTAAGTATTTTATTCAATTCTGTTACTTTAGTTTCTATTTCCCTTATATTCCATACAGCTACTGTAATTCTATTATTTATACCAAATCGTTTGTCCATATCGCGCCTTGTAGATCTATCCGTCTTTGTTTGTAAAAATTTCGAGTATTTTTAAAAATCTCTCGCACAGGATACTAGTCTATAACTAAATAGTTGAAGTGATGGGTCTTTAGGTCACTTGACTTGCGTGATTTTCTGTTACGGTTGTTGGACATTCTAAAGTAGACTTGAAAGTTGATTAAAATTGATAGTCTGTTTTTTATCATTTGTTTAAGTATACCTAGCGACATCAGTATACTTTAACTAAAACATCTTTACTAGCCCTTTTCCTTCTCCTTTATCAATCGGGATTGAGACTTTTTCAATTCCATATGCAATTCTTTTTTATTTGTATTTTTTGACTCTTCTCAAATGTTCCTTTATAATGTAGACCTCTATTAGAATATAACTTTAACACAAACGTTAATTATAGTGAGATACCTAAACCATATACAGAAGCACATTTGTATTAGAAATTTTTAATTGGAAGAAAATGTGGAATACTCAACATTAAGCAGCTTTAGCTTTTCTAATAAGATGTCGCTTAGCTGATTTTACAAAATACAACGAAGGAAATCGATACAACTAACATTAATAATTACAGCGCCCAACAGAGTATCCAAATAGCTGTATCGTACATAGATCCTTAACAAATGAACAGAAAAGTCGTATAAGATTTTAAAATTTAGCCCACGTTAGTATAGATACCGAGGACGAAACTGGAGACGAAACCTCCTAGTTTGGAGTCCTGTGTTTCAAAACCACCGAACATAACAAATGTGTCGGTAGAGTTGCAAATATTTGAGGACAATATTTCTAACAATTATTAATTGCCGATTAACTCTATCATCGTTGCACACTTTCTATTTATACGCGCGAATAGATTTATTAGTCGCTTTATATGGGCCGCGAATGTTATATCATGAGCGAATCGGCGAATTTACATAACGTTAACCTGTTTTCGGGTAACAAATTAATACGTGTCATGTAAAACGGCTGCATCTAGACAAAGAAGAACACACTAAAGATTCGTTCTTTCAGCAGCGTTGTTAATCACAGTTGGGCAATTCGTGACAAAGTCGAGAGATTAAAGGTCTCGTGCAGAAGACACGAGCGCCTCGTTGTTTTGCCAGCTCAATGTCAAAAGCTCGAAAAGCTCAAGGTCGCACTATCCAATATTGAATTCTAAACACAAAACAACAACACTTAAAGAAACATTAACCGCGTCTACTTCGCAAATCACAAGTTCTAAATAATGTAAACAATCAAGTTCGCACATTAATATGGGTAATTTAATTCAGTTACAAAGGAACGTGATTAAATTTAAATTATTTATTACGCGAGGGAGAAAGAGCGATTCAAAGAACGGCACCGCGAAAGGGATGTAAGTTGTATTAAGGGATTCGCAAGGCGAGCTCCCTTCTTATCCTGGGGGACGCGACAACAGTCGGATTAAATGCAGACGATTGCAGATGTCACCTCTAGGTAATTTAATTAACAGCGCAAAGATTGCAACGAACAAAACAAACGCGCAAGACCTTGCCGCGGTTAACTTAAAAGGAAATCCGCCCTGTTTTAGTCCGAGGGTAAAGGCCAAAGCGGCCTTAATTTATTACTAAGAACCAAGAAGTATATATGGAAAGCAATGCAAAGAAACGTTGCTGCTTTACATGAAGGAATTCTCTGAAACCTATCGCACTGAGCAACTATATAATCTTGACGTAAAAGCACCAGTAGCAACGAGTACAACAATACTCAATTAAAATAACAAAAAAAGCATTTGAGAACGGGAGAAAATAAAAATGTCCGCAAACGAGTGGCGCCAAAAATAAAAAATTAAAAACTCGTTTCATATGGTGCAGCAGAACAACAATTTCGGTCCACATAAAAAGGAATTACAAAAACAGAGGCATAAATAATAAATAATCCGAACGTGATTAAAAAGTATACTGGTAGTGACACCTAACAGAAAGCAGCACACCTCGCTTTATATCGTCCCATTGCCGGTTCCAGTTCCCAGAGGAAATTATAAAATACACACTTATCTTCTGTTCGTATCGTACTACAGTACATAGACACCAAATAAAATTTACAAAGATATTTTATGCCTGTTTCCTTGAAATTAAATTTTATCCTCCATATTTGCAACACTGCCGTAAAATAAAGTATGAGGAGAAGGCATCAGCATTAGAGGGATGCGAATTTACGGGGAAGATGAAGCAAAACAAATTCCCGGTAACTTTTTGCCTTAAATTTTACAATTAACTCTAATTTAATTCCCAAATTCTTTGTAACGATTGACTGAAATGAGAAATGATAATATTTTAGTTTACGCGTTCTATTAGCATAGTTTCAGCTTAACCACCAGGCATAATTTTAAAATAAGTTTTCTTATTAACCCTAACCCCTTATAATTAGTCTATTCGTTTAGTTGTACACACAGGAGTTCAAAAATATGAACCTTGCCTATATTCTAATAGTAGTATTGTGATTCATTTTTTCACATCTAAAAACATCATCAAAATTAACTGAAAGTTATTCAATGTACACTATCGTTAATAGAAGTATAAACACTTTAATGTACAAAACAATTTATTATATAATATATTATCATACAACACGTAAAACTACACAAAAATCATCATCAACACTGGAAAAAGTTAACTTGAATTTTAAACATTTGTTTCTTTAAAAAAAACATGCTTTGCATTTAATTTTGCTTTTGCGATTCTGGAAATTCTTTTAATTTTTTTAATTTTTCAAACGGTAATCTCTCCAGGCACCTTGAAGAAGACTCCAAAAATTATTTTTGGACGTGGAACGCCCCTTTCTTACTGTTTTGTCCAGCCCATCCTACAGCAACTCCAAGGGGGTTGAGGTCTGGATTCTGTGGTGGTCATGTCAACAATTTAAGCATTTTTTTGTCTTTCTTGCTTTACTATATAGCTCTTACAAAACTTTAAAGTATGTTTAGGATCGTTGTCTTGCATCATCTCAAATTTCTTCCCGATTGTATGATGTTTTCCGTTAAAATATTTTTATAATGTCCTTTTCTCATAACGCCATCGACTTTTACTAAATCCCCCACACTAAAACACCTCTGTGCTTGACAATCGGAACAATACAGTCCTAGATCATCTTTCCAGTCTTAGACCGACGCATGAAGATTCTCCGTTTCTGACTAAAAATGTCAAATGTCAAATTATTCGTCGGTCCCTAATACCTTTTTCCACTGTTCACTTGTTCAAGAATGATGCTTTTGAGCCCACTGAAGCCGTTTATCCCCATTACCACGCCGTAACAACGAACATGAAGATTACTCTTCTGAAGACACCGCTTTATTCTGTTGATTGATATTGTTTTATCTTTTATTTCGCTTACTCATCATTTTGATGAATTGTTCGTCTGCATAGGATGTTACCTAAGATGACCCAGAGCGATGGCAACCCCTAAAACTTCCTGTCTCTCTCTAGCGTTATTATGTAAGATTCACCGTTGAAGCATAAACTATTAATTTTTTTGTGATGTTACGAACTGATAGCCTTTCTCGGAGTAAAGTGAGAGTGGCTAAACAAGTTTCTATGGAGAAAAGCTTACCACGTGGTAGTGAATGCAAAAATTCTAAACGAGGTGTAACAAAAAATTGAAATAAACGACACAAGGTATGATGATAAACTAGGGAACTCGAAAGTCGGAGGACGCAAAGTTTTTTTTTTAATGTAAACAAACATCTAAAACAAGGGATAGGGACAGAAAGAAAGATTCAGTGTTGTGTGGCAGTTCAAGGACGTAAAAGCACTGTGATTGGTTGATCAGTATATTCAGTTACCAGACGTATATCATCTGCATAATCAAAATCTGTAAGAAAGGACTGCAGAATCCATCGGATATCTCGTGTTCTGTAGCATACCTCCTTACAAACTGTATGTGTTTAAAAGAAGCAACTACAAAACAGCCTTGCCGTACTCCCATTATGATATTTATGGAAGCAGTAGTCATATACTTAAAGGTTACTTGACAGGTAGCGCATTTGTTAAGTTCCACCGCTCTGAAAACGTTCCGTATTGCCGCATGTCTAACGTTCTCAAATGCTTTTACAAAATTTAGGAACATATACATATAAAACTTTAATGACCACGCTACAGATGATTCTGAGCATTCTCAGTGTGTTTAGGTGATCCGTACATGAGTGATTCGATTAAAAACCAGCCTGATTTCTACAGAAATTAAGCTCTATTATGCTTGTTACTCTGTTTAAAAGTAAATAAACTAGTATCTTATAAATCAAATTCTACAATGTTATACCGCGTCAATTTTGTGAAATCTTCTATTACACCCCTTTCCTTCTATTTGTGGTGTCTCTTTTCTAAATCTGTAGAAGAAAAGGGCGGATTAATCTGCAGCAGACTATAAAATATTTTAAAGAGTACACTGGGTATATTGGCAGAGTCTACAGCTCTGTAGATTTTCAATTCACGTAGTACCTCTTGGATTTTTTTGTGAGTGGGCTAGTGTTAATTCGTAGATTCCCTATTTGTATTTGAATATCGTCTTCATTGTTTCCCGGCATTTCTTAGAAATATTCTGTATATCGTTTTACTTGTTCCTCTGGAGATGAAATTAGTTGTTTAGTTATTACTATATAACTTTCTTATATTATATTTTCTGGCAGTATCTTTAGCTTGTGATGTAAGTGTGCTGGCCCAAATTAATTTGTTCTTACTCGTGGATTTTTTAATATTATTGTTCAAAAAATTATAGAGCTACCACTTTTCTCTTATGTTCCCTTTATTGTTCTTTTTCTCCTTCTTCCTTAAGTAACACAACACTTGATTGACCTCCTTCTTCCTTAAGTAACACAACACTTGATTGACCTCCTTCTGTTCTATTATCCGTTTCCATTTTTCGCTGTCAGTTATTTTGTTTGTTCAATTTCTTATTCCTATTTTCAATCCTATTTCTAATTGTCTTTGTCTCTCTTCACCGTTGTGTATTAGCACGTATTCATTCTTATTGATTATGCGTTTCCCGCGCTACATAATTTCTTGTAGGGCATTTTATGTTTAATTAGCTCTTCTGTGACTTGTATCTTTCTAGCTCGTAGCCTGATTTGGACATTCCATGTTCCAGTATTAATATCTATATCCTTATTTTGCAAAACATGAGTATTTTTCTATAGGACAGTCCTTATTTATGACTATGAAGCTTTGTAGCCCCAATTTTTGACGGAGTGAAATTGCTAGCCTCACACTCAACTTACCTTCTTTATTTCTGCTTTAATTCTTTTTTTTTTGTCCTTTATGAAGTCGCATATATCATGCAATGTTCATTCTTTCCTTTCTTTTCCAGTGTTCTTTGCCAGTGTTCAGCTGTTAGTTTCAGAAATTCTACCACACCGCTTTACTCATCTGAGTAGTCGTGCTCTAAGTTACCACAGTTTGTTTGTACTGTCTTGATCTCAACCGCGTTTCGAGTTTTTTTTTCAATTTATACTGCTGTTTGGCAAAGTTTTAGATTTTTATTTGCTAGTTAATAATCAGTTTGATTTTAACCACGTTACATTTGCACCTTTTTTGTTAATAACATTTAATAGTGAGCTTATCTATATTTTAGATGTATTTGCTTTAATTTTTAGTTCTCCCATCTAGTAAAACCCATGCAAACTGTGGTTCCGATCACTAGAACGTCAGTGCTTGCAAAATTTGCTAATATTTTGTTATTGTCGTGCATTTGTTGTAATCCGTGTTTTTCTAGTGTGCCTTCCAGATTTGTGTTATAGCGACCGATGTTGATTATTTAAGTCTTCCATAACAATGGATATATTGCCGATAGGAATCTGTTAAAACATATATTTTTATTAGTCATAGCAGGTCTGTTTGTCATTATCAAAGGAAGATTTAGTTGAACATAACATAGAATGTAGCTAAAATTGCCATAATTAGCATGAGTTTCCATAATATTAAACTTTCTCTTGCTGACGCCATCTTTATAAATATTTTTTTGTCCATTCTACCTTCTTTCATCATAAGTCACAAATATGAAATAGAGTTATTCCTATCACAAAATAAAATAGATATTTTATTAATATCTGAAAGTCATTTAAACTCAAACACAAACTTAAAAATACCACATTACACAGTATACAACGCAGCCCATCCAGATACTGAACGCCACGCTCGGGGCGGATCCTCAGTCACCATAAGAAATTCTATAAAGCATCACCTGATAAATAACATAGAAGAACCTTTCCTCCAGACAGTCGTAATAGGAATAGAAGATGAAGTCCAAAAGTTTACCACGTTAATTCAAGAAGCGGCTTGGGAAGCAACACCACCCCCAGTAAAAAAGGAAAAGAAGATAAATTGCCCGCCAGTTATACGAGAAAAACTCAAAGAAAAGAGACGCCTTAGAAAAATTTGGCAAACAACAAGACATCCACAAGATAAGACAAATTATAATCGGGAATCAAGACAACTAAAAGAGTTTATAACTGAACTTAAAAATAACTCTTTTAAGGAATACTTAGAAAACCTGACACCCAATGCAGATACAAACTACGCCCTATGGAAAGCTACCAAAAGGCTAAAACAACCCTGCGAGCAAATTCCACCCATTAGAAGAACAGACGGAACATGGACAAAGACAGATAAAGATAAAGTCGAAGCCTTTGCAGAACATCTGAGAGAGGTTTTTAAACCTTTTCCACCAGCTGATGATAATGAAGACATTGAGATTAGTACATTCCTAGAGGAACCACAACAACCTGGTGAACACATAAAACCTTTAAAACTACAAGAAGTAAGAACTATCATTAAAAGTAACATAAATCCAAAGAAAGCACCAGGTTATGACCTGATCACAGGTCAGGTTATAAAGGAGTTACCTCGAAAAGGAATTGTGATGCTGACACAAATTTACAACGCTGCTTGCAGACTTGAATACTTCCCAGCGCAGTGGAAAATGGTCGAAGTAATAGTGATACAGAAACCGGGAAAACCGCCAAACGAGCCTGCTTCGTACCGACCTATCAGTCTTCTGCCGATAATGGGCAAGATATTTGAAAAACTATTAGCAAGGAGGCTACAAGACATTATCGCTGAACGAAACCTTATTCCAGACCATCAATTCGGTTTCAGAAGCCATCACAGTACCATTGAACAAGTGCACCGAGTGGTCGATATTATAAACAACACATTTGAAAACAGACGATACTGCGCAGCAATTTTCCTGGACGTTAATCAAGCCGTCGATAAGGTTTGGCATCAAGGGTTACTCTATAAACTAAAAAAAAGCCTCCCGGGGGCATTGTATAATATTCTAAAAACATACTTGCAAGAAAGGTATTTCAGAGTAAGATATGAAAACCAAGTAACAAGTTTATACCCGATAACATCAGGAGTTCCACAGGGCAGCGTGTTGGGTCCGATACTATACCTGATCTATACAGCCGATCTACCGACAAACATAGACATCACAACAACAACATTTGCTGACGATACTGCCATTCTAGCGGTACATGAGAACCCCATCGAAGCGACAAATGTACTATAAAGAAGTATCAATCATATCGAGAAATGGACAAAAAAATGGCGTATCGGAATCAATGAGACTAAGTCGAACCACATAGTATTCACCAAATGTCGAGGAGAATTACCAACAGTATCGATAAATAATAAACTAGTTCCTACCACAGACATTTAGATAAAGGGCTAACGTGGCGAACGCATATCTGGAATAAACGTAAGCAATTATATTTGAAATTCAGGAAACATTATTGGTTACTCGGACGGAAATCACAGCTGTCTCTCCGCAACAAACTTCTTGCGTACAATGTCGTCTACAAACCTATTTGGACCTACGGGTTACAGTTATGGGAACTGCATCAACATCTAACATTGCAATTCTTGAAAGATTCTAGGCGAAGTTATTGCGTGCAGTGACTGGTGCTCCGTGGTTCGTCTCGAATAAAGATATTTACAACGATCTCGAAGTGCATAAAATTAGTGACGTAATTGTGCAGTTCAGTGAAAAATACATTCAACGCCTAGAAGTGCACCCCAATGTGTTAGCAATTACTTTACTTGACAACAGTCAGCAAACAAAACGATTAAAACGAAAACGCCTTTAGATTTGGTGTATAGACGTTAATTTTGTAGATTGTAGGACATGACATAAGATAGTATCAGCATCATTAGTATTAAGTTATTAAGTTTTCACATAGAGAGTGCTGCTCATTGGAGCACACCTCTGCATGTCACTTGTACAAATTCAGAAAATGTGCTTATTGTTTGTAAAAAACAGATTGCATTATAAACTTACAAAATAAAAAAATTACGTTCTTTGACAAGTTGTGCTAATCTAGTTGATTCATAAAGTATAAATATATTCCAGCCTTTATTTCGGAATTACCAAATTCATTTAGATTCAGCCTTATGAGTGATTAACCCATAATGACCTATATTGCTGTTACGGATGGTAACTTCAGATTCCAGTTTTATCTCTGGTATCCCTAGAAGTGCAATGACATTTTCTTCGTGCTTCAATGTTGCAGTTATACCGCCTATATTTGGTCGTCAAAGCCTCGTTAGTTATAGTAATAGGGTCTACTGCGAGAAGATTAAGTTGACAGTTGGATAGGTGAAATTATTTGACACGTTAATTTATCCCATTAAGAACCCCATACAATATTAGAGTTTACCATAATGTATTAGCCAATATCATTATAATGGTAAAAACTAAATTAATTTAACATAGTTCAAACGTCTGCTACATGTAATTTTGTGACTACTTTCACTCTGACTCTTTTGAGGTGATCATACTGTGTCTGCCTTCAAATACTACTTTGTTCATTGGGATTCAAATAACATTCTTATTGACAGCTGCATTACAAATGTCGCCTTAAATATTTATTAACAGATTTTGAGCTTAAAGAAAGTAAAAGGTCAAACAAATTTGGCCTAATACTCTTATTCTCTTACAAAAGTGACGAGGCCTAATCAGGCCGATGACGATTTTTCCGGAGTAAGCCCGCAAATCTCCCGATGCATTAAGACCTTATTTAATTTATTAATAGACTTATCGTAAGTTCTAAATCCATAATTTAAAAGTAAAAGCACGTTTATGCCGCTACGCTTTTAAATTAAGTAGCCAAATGGTAAGAGATATCGCAAAAATTAAACGCAATCCAGAGGTGTGCATTAGACTTCTGTTATCGTATTACTAGTTTTAATATGGCCGAACTGACTCGATAAAAGACTATTTCTGGTGGAAAACATTTTAATACATCATAAAAGAGTTAGCTTAGAGTGTTCATCTCTCTTTCATTCATTTGTTTGATTAGAAATGACTAAAATATGTTCTAATTCATTAAATTAATAACCTATTAAAATATCTGTTTTAATTACATATAATATTCAATTAATTAATCGTGTTATTGTAGTAGCGAAGAGAGATGCTGTATGAGCACTAATTTCTAGGTTTAATTAGCGAGGCATATTTCCTAATATAGATACTTTACTATTGTTGTACGTTTGTTGTATCTTTGCTTTAATCTTTTATATACAAATAATTAAAAATTAAATTCTTTTGGTTGGCTAATTTTAAATATTGAACGTTTTGAATTAATAGTTAGTCCATCAAACAACTAGTTGTCGTATTTTAAACGACAATAAATTCTCTCAATTTAAGCTGAAGAATAGATGAAACATTCAAAATCGTTAATTATCAAGAAGGCAGTGCCGCTAGACAACACGTGTCAGTTTTGCACAAGATAAAGAATCTAGGTTCGGAATACGCAACTAGAAATAGCAGGTTAGATTAATGACACCGATTTATTTGCATAACAGTCCTAATTTGGCGGCATCATTAAGACTTAAGAATATGGAGCGCACGCTCATTAATATAAACGTTAAATACCAACGAAGTGCCGGCGAATAAACTTGTCCAAGAAAATAAGCAGATTGCAAAAACGCCCAAGATAGCATATTCGGAGAAGTTTTTGGCAATTAACTTCTGAAATTTGATATCTTTTAATTATGTACACCTAATTACTTAACAATAGAAGCGGTTCCTTAAATATGCAACTGAAAATAGACTACTACAACACACTGCCCATATATGCATACTCAAACAGATATTTGAGTACTCAAAAGAATGACTATAAAAACTGAAAAATGCTATCTCGAATAACCAAGTAGAACAAATGAAAGTAAAAATAATATAACACGATAATTACCACAATCAAAGTTTTTCACAACTTTAACATAAAAATTTGAAATCTGCTATAACAAACGAAAGAAAATTCAGAATAAATTTATATCACAACAACCTAGATCAACATATTTTAGAAATTTTAAACTGAATATGTAATTTTACTTAGTCTTAACAATATTATAAATAGACAATAGTAAATTAATTAAATAAACTTAAAAAAGTTTTCCCTTTATTTGCAAAAGTACTTTTATTACTTAATAACTGCATCTCGTATATACTACATTACCAATTTAGAATAATAGTAATTATTAACTTAAATTTATGACAAAATACTTTGATATTACTATTAAATGCTTTAAGTCCCATTTATTAATTATGGAGATAAACAAATATCGGTGTTATTATAAGTAACTAGAACTTTATTATCACCTTGGAGAATATCGCTAAGATAAAATAATTCTGTAACAAATCAGATATGAACAAAAACATTGTTAAATTATTTGGGATGAGTCTTTAAAAGATCCGGGTGATCACACTATTAATAGAGGATTTTTTAGGCCCAATCTAAATTTTTCAGTCAATCAACTCAACCGATTTTAAACGAATCCACTACTACCGGTTTAAAGACAGACAAAAATTTACAAATTACAACTTTTCATTTTCTCTGCTTTCATATCTGAAAGTGAACTATGGTTCAGGTGTAGTGTATAACCAAAATCAATAAACTTAAAGACTCAAAAAAAAAACATTTAAAATTTGATTTAACATACGCAAACACGTTTTGTTGGGATTCAAAACTGCTTCAAAATCCTTAAAAAAAAGAAAGAAGATTAGTTAAATACATTTATACGATAAGTATCATAATTTTCCTTCTAATAATATATCATATAATAATCAATCATAAAATGTTTTATTTCGTTGATTTTTAATTTCTTTTGCCATATAATATGTGAAAAACAATTGAAAAAAATGAAAACCTTAGAAGTTAAACGCACCTCGTACATATACTACGAGAAGACTTCTTGTTAGGTGTTGACTATATAACGACACTATCCGTGTTTCATTTTAACTTGTGTAGTGCCATCAATAAGTTTCCAAATAATAAATCTTCTAATAACGGCGTTATCGATGTCCCATAAGCTGATTTGATAATCGATATAAAATTTTCTCTTTTAGGCTCCAGAATTTCTTTTACATGCAAGATTTATAAATCTTGATATCTAACATTATTTTACAATTAAAAAATTACAAAAAAAATTGTTGAAATACCCTCTGTCCGCAACCTTTCTCTCCGTACATTTTCTCAATGTAAACGGTGTTACCAAAGTATATATCATATTTAATTATCCATTACTGATCCACCACATCCACACTTTGCACCCATGTTTTATTGGTATTTCTTGGAAAACAAATATTAATTTACGTACCTAGAGATTGTTTTTCTGTTAGAAATTATCACACCAATAATCTTTCTTGAAAAATATCTAGTACTAAGCTGAGCTTGTACAGTCAAAACCAGTACTCTCTATTTGATGTTAAACCTCATTATCGTGCTATCCAGTTGGTTCAGAAGTCATCTAAATATGTTAACAGTTATAGCTAGATTGCATTAAATCACGAAAGACTTTTGTATCGTTTGTTACTAATTATTAATTTAAATAAAAAAATTGTTACTTATTGAAAAATTATTTGATAATAAATTACCGAAATGTTTGCTTTATATGAAAAAATAGTTTGGCGCCTTTCCTTCAAGTTCTACATAGAAGTTGTCAACTATACTCGTCCAAATAGGAACTATAGATAGTTGTGACACACCTTATAATAATATGAAAAATATTGAAAACACATGATCTGTTACCATGCATCTAAAACAAAAATGATAATTACCAATACCTAGAAATCATTTGGCCAACGGTATAACACGGACGAAGTATTTAAAAGTTTAGATTATTCAGGAGATTGTTCCTCATTGCCGGGCAGTACATTTATTTGTACAAAACTCGCTGCAAGGTTAAAAGGTTTATCATCAGAATCACCACGTACATCGCCAAATATCTACGTCAGCTAACCAAACCGCTGAAAAGAAAAGAGCGTCACTTTAAATTATTATTGCTAGTGCTAGTACACCACGATCGGAAATATATATTTGATTAGTGATATCACTTGTAACCATCACCATTATAAAAATTAAGATAAACACATAATGTGTAGTAACAATTTTTCGAAGCCTTGTATATACAATAAAATCGAACTGTAATTTTCCCTATTGCTTTGTTCTTTTTATTATTTTTATTGTATTTAATGCATTATAATTTTTACATTTTCCGATTACCTAATATGCTGTTTCAAGTATATGGATTTATTCAAGGTTTTTTTATATTATTTTATTTTTAATATTTTTGAATATTTTTACGAAGTTTAATATTTTACAAAAAAAAATGTTTTGACTTTTGTAATCATAGTAATAACGAGAATGGTGTAAAACCATAAATGAAACTTTCGACAGCGGTGTGGCGAATTAACGAGAGGTGAAATAAACTAATGTTCCTTATGACGTTTGCTTTCGAATGAGGTATTACATGGCATATGTTATGTGATGGAAAAAAGTTTGACCTCACCGTTGACCCCTTGACCTTTGGCCGATTTGGCTGAAATTCAGTAGCGAAGAAGGTATTGACTTAAGGTATATGTATGCCTAGTTTGAAGTGAATCAGTAAACTGAATAACATACAAAAAAGCATTTAATAAATTAAACTAAAAAGCATTGCATTAATAAAAATAAAACGATAAATTTAAATCTCAATTAATGAAGCAGGCTAAACGAAATAAGATAATAAAAAAGGAAGTAAGAAAGAAAAAAATTGTTTTATGAGAAATTGGTTCTGTCAAGCGGTTAGGAAATCCTCTTCTTTTCTAGCAAGCTGTTGAAAATAGTTGTGAAACTGAATTGTATAAGGAAATAAACTTAAATATCTTAAAATACGCATGTTTAAATTTCGAGACAACCCCAATTGCGTTGATTTTCTACAAGTTGATGTTTTGGGGCCCTCTTGTATCCTTTTTTCACACTCTTTATGTTTGCTTTTGGTTTTAACAAACGGAGACTAGTTCTTGAAAACGGTGAATAATATTGAATGCAGTTATTTTCTATGGGCCGTTTCTCTTATTGAAATATCGGCCGTGTGCTCTCTATACCAATTATTTTCAAAATAATTGTACAATCTTTCAATGAAACTGTTGATCCTCTGTACAATATACGTTTAAGCACACTGTCCTGTAGGAGTCCTAAGTTAATCGGGCAAAGTGCTATATATTTGTATTAATATTTAACTAAAAACAGTTCCCCAGATAGCTATTGGAAAGGGGTGTTCTAATTTTGTAATTGAACCCAGTGTGTCAGATTTTATGCAAAACTGTAATTTATTTAAAAGTTGTATGCTTTGGTCTTACTCAAAATTATGTCTAATTAGTGTCTAGTAAAGATAAGTTATAATCTTCTTAGAAAAATTATCAACAATATCAATAGTAAACTATAATAATCATTAAATGGTTTAACCTACTTGAAAATGAAAATCATATCTACTACCTTCTTCGAGAAGAAAAAGTGACTTGTTCCTAAGATAGTGTTTTGTATCACTAGAAAATTTCTTAGAGTTTTAATTAATTTGAATTATGATTCCAAACATTAATGATTTTGAATGTCTGAAGGTAAATCTAGCTGGTAAGAAATTTACGAAAAGAATTCCACCTTGCTTTTGGACATTAAAATTATTATCTGAGGGAATGTAGTTGACTTAATCCTTGTTTTTTACAAATATGTATGTAATGATCGTTTGTACTTCTGAATTGACGTTAAGTAATTTTTCTTGTCATATAGATTAATAGTATATTTTGATTGCTCATAATGTTTCTTCTCAAATTTTTATTTATTTTCTTTGTCGTGCTTTAAACTATCAAGTACTCTCTTGTTCTAATTTTTTTATAGTTTTCTAATTTCTTTCTTTTTTACAATTTTTTTATTTTTCTTGTTTTCGTTAATTTTCGTATATTTATTATTGAATTTTTGTATTGTTTTCTATGCTAGATGACGTTCCTTATACCTTTGGTCAATAGTTGTCTTGTTTCTCTAAAGAAATCATTTCTCTTTAGTTTTTTTTAATACTTTTATCCAATTTTTTATTTCTCTATTCCTTCTATTTATTTTTATTGTACTTGTTCATTCCTTTTTTGTTTGTATTATTTTGTCATCGCTTTTACACCTTTCATTATTCCTTATCTCCCCACAGTTAGTCAGATTTAGCTTTTTCTGTTCAAAGTTTATTAATGTCTATCCTTATTATTGAGCAGAGATCAAATTTATTAATTCTGATCTAGTTGGTTCTCCTTCATCTTTTTTAAGACGTGTATTTAATAGTTTTATGTTAGAAAATTTTATTATTTACAGTATTATGGTTTTATTAGTTTTGATAAGTTTAGTATTAAGTACCATTTTAAAGTTGTGGTGAATATATTAATTAAAATTATATTTAAATAAAATGCGTAGCACATATTAAGTTACGTTTAAATCTCCAAGACAGCTGTTGGTTGGTTCATAAATAATAATTGCAGTATGCATTAAATAAGACAATCTAGTAAACTCTAAATCACTAAGTTGTAGATTAACGTTGGAATAAGTACTTAGATTAACAGGTTGTTAAAAAATAAATCGTGATTAGAGCATTCTAAAATAACCTTGTGTAACAAAAGAACAAACAAAAATGTAAATGCCATTCTAATTAAATTAGAAGTGCACTTATTATAGGTCATGGAGCCGCTTGCAGCTGCTTTTGAGCATTTTGCTGTTTGGCTAAAAATGAAGGCGATTTAGAAATGCATAAGAGCACGCAGCTAACAATGAAATCTGCATACAAATGTCGAAATTTAAATTTTTACTTTATAATTATTGTTTTACTGCCGGCCCCCAAATTTTATGATAAATTATTCGTCATTTCTTTTACACTTGACAGCTGCGAAGGTAATGGGTTCGTTGATGGTTCTCATGAGTACGTCACGTACAATAAATGACTGGAATCATACCACCGTAGATGAAAAACCTGCAGTACATTCGTATTAAAACTAAATGTGGTTAATTATAGCTAACTCCACTTTTGAATAACAAGCAACGTAACAGAGTGCGTTTCAATTGTAAAAGTCTGCCAAAAGTAATTCCGAGAGCGTAATGCTGTCGCCCATCTTTGCACAAATAAAACATTAAAACGTTTTTGCGTGTTAAAGTTCGTTAAAAACAGCGGAATACAAAAACGACGAACTTTTATATCCCGCAATTATCGCATCGCCAGGGTCATGCATATTTATCTTGGACATCCACCAAAAATATAACCTTGTCAACTACCATGCACAAAGAGGCACTTTAGTAAGAGAAATCTAATAACGCATCTAAAAAAGATCCAAGTGGCGTAACGTTACACTTGACGATATTCAGCGATATCTTAATGTATGGATCTCTACAGGCTCATTAGTTCAAGTGTTGGCCGTCAAAGCGACACCACTTCCGGCTAAAAGACAACGACCGCTGTCGTGATCCACCGCTAGTTAATACATTATTCATTTCATAATTAAATCAGTATATTTACCATGTCCGTACTTGACTGCTAATAAGAAAATTGTTAATGTGGTGCACACAGGAGAAGAAAAGCGTGCATCCTTGTGAGAGCTACCGCGCCGCTTCCGGTTTTGCACTTTCATATTCGCAAACCAAGGCTTACTACTGCGCAACCGAAGTTGCTTACAGAGGATTAGCGAAATAATGGAAATGCATGTGTAGAACTGTCACTTTTGCTCCTATTAAGCCCAGTATCGAACTGACCAGCAATGATCCCAATTCGCCTCTCCAAAAATTTTTGAAGAAATTAACTGTGGCCAGCAACATTTTTACCAAGTGTTGGAACAACATTTAGTATTCATATTGCGTTCCATTATGTTTATTATAAGTACACCTATAGATTACAAACTTGTTGTTTGATGATTTTTAATTCTAAATTTACACCAATAATTTAATCGACTTCTGTACACCTTTTGCTACATCGTCAACAGAAGCAACTAACAGAACTCTGTGCATTAAAAAACTTAATTGTATATAGCTAATAAATGATGTACAATATTTATATTTCATCGACTAATACACAATGTATTTTTAAAAAATTTTATAACAAAACAAAATAACTTAAAAATATTTTGAAATACGAGGGGCATTCGTATTTTTTTATTTAATACAGTATTTATAATTTGCTTAATAAGGTAACAAGTAAATGTGCTTAAATTACTTAGTCTGTCAGGAACCATCCATTGACTGTTCTCTAGATTCACCTAACTAGGTCTTCTGGACACAATCTTTTAAGTCTTATATTTATCTATAACAGTTCATTAACTAGGTGATTATTATAATTAATGCTGCGGTTTTTATGCTTGTTAGAGTAAACACTGATGACATTTTTTAAATAATATTTTGAGATCTTCGTTTATGGTGTTGTTGGAAACATACCAAAGTGAATTTGTTAACATGGTGATAAAGTTTTGATTAAAAAGTTTGAACAATTTTTGTATTTGATGGTTTACTGCAGCCCCGAAGTGCGACAGTATATGTCCAGATGAGTCTCAGTATTGTCCTATATATGACGAGTTTATTTTCCAATTTGAGATGCCAAAACCTGCTTCTCATTTTTAAGTCAAATTGGCGTCTTTTGGCTTTAATGTGCGATTTTCAGGTTAATTTCTCATCAAGGTGAAGCCCGGGGTGTTTATCTTCTTTTTTAACAAGAGTCGGGGTGTTATTTAAAGTAAATTAAGGACATTTAGTTCTTCTTGTAGTGAAAGTGACTTAACATTACCTATTAGTGTTTACTTTAATTCTCCAATGTTTAAGCTAATTTTAGAGTTGGTCAAGATAGTTTTGTAATTTTTCAGAAGCCCTTATCTGATCAAGATCTACGGCAAGAATGACTGTATCATCGGCGAGTATTTCTAGTAGCGTCTCTTAGTTAGCTGGTATATCAGTAGTGAATAGCAAATATCCCATTACGGTTGCTTGGGGTACGCCAGACTTAATGGACTGGTACTAGGATAGAGAGTCTTTGAGTTTAACTTGGAAGCAGAGGTCAGACAAGTCTGATTTAAGAATAAGAAAAAGTTGGCTAAATAGTCTTAGAAATTCAAAAATGCTAATGTACACATCTGTGTGTCTGAAGTCAAAGTGGTGGCTACAAATTAAGTCATCAATATTTATTATGTCTGCAATTCTAGTAATAATAAGTCTTTCAAAAACTTTGGACAATAGGTAGGAAGCTTATTGGCCTATATGAACTAACATCAGTTAAAGATTTTCCAGGTTTTGGTACCACGATTATTCGAGCATATTTCTATAGTATCGGATAGTAACATAGTTGCAACATGATGTTGTATATGGTTTCCAGTAACACAATAGGTTTTTTAGGTCAGTTTTTGAGTACTTTGTCTTTTACCATATCATATCCGGAAACTTTGTGATAGTTTAAGTCTATTTTTTCTTTTTCGACTTCCATTCGTAAAATTATCATCTCAAAATTATTGTAACTTTCAAATTATAATAAACTCTTAAATACTAAATTGTGGTTTTTACGAATTAAATATATCCAAGAAGAGAAAAGCTTAGATTGGATAAAAAAATTAAATTTTCAACTAAATCTATGGCTCATTTATATATATATATATATATATATATATATATATATATATATATATATATATATATATATATATATATATATATATATATTGTGTGTGTGTGTGTGTGTGTGTGTGTGTGTAACGCAAGTTAGAGCGTGCAACAACCTATAACGCGAATTAAGTAGTAGGTACCACCCGTGGCAAAAATTGCGTCTCGGCGGTCGCCTTAGAACGCTCTGTGAATAACGATTTTCCTATGGTAATCTGAAGAAGCGCCGAAGCATTGCGTAATTACGAAGACGTGGACGCCACCTGAGAAGCGTTGTAATTCATTTCTGCTAGCTCCAGACCTCTCGCTCTGCCGGAAAACAGATCGCAATAAACTTGCAAATTTCGGAATTTTTATGATGCCCCGCCGATGCGTCCTGAAGCGGCGCTTGCAGATTAAAATGCGCGAAAGCGGCACATTTGTCTCAAACACCCCAGGCAAAATTCATCGCTAAACTTTGCGCAGTTTATTTTTAATCTTTCAACCGTTTGGCGGTTTAATGCCTATTGATTCTGTGGTTACGAAAAAAAATTCGTCGATTCGGTTTTGCTGCTGATTAGTCTGATTTCGATTTAATTAAGTGAATAAATTACTCTCACCGGTACAGTCAGATTAGAATGCATAAATCGTCCGCGCAATTTGAACAAACATGAAGCAATAACTTGGGAAACGCGAACATATGAGGCCAATGATGCGCAGCTAGTTTTGAAGGAGATCTACAACTATAAGTCAGCTCCCAAAAGTTTTTTAATTATTGCAGGAATAATAATATACAACCCTGTCTTACTCTTACTCTTAATTTAATGGATTTCTTTGTTGCCTACTTTTACACTGGCACTCTGTCCCCATTATAAGTTACTAATTATTATCACATCTTCATAAGGAGAAACTGTAGTTTACCATGTTTCAACTTGTCGAATGCTTTTTCAAAATTGCTAAAACAGGTATTCATATTCAGACCAAACTGTGTATTACTTATATTTTCTTCCTGTTTTTTTATAAATTCTCTTATAAATAATTTTTAAGAACAATTTTAAAGTGTCATGAATGCAATGGTTTGGTAGTTTGAACATTCTTTTGTGTTAACACTCTTGGGAATCAAAACAAAAATAGACACAATAACTATTATTTAAGAATTAAACCAATGTCATAAATGATGTTGAAGAGGTCAAAAAGAACATGTAATACTTCATCGTCAAAAAGTTCATCAGTTAGTATATGTCCATGTTACTTCTTTAATCTTTTTGTACATGGGAAAGTTGTCATATTTATTTTCTAATAGCTCTACTTCTTCACATTGTTCAGAGAGATGTTTTTCTTTTGCTATTTTAATTTTACTTTTTATAAGTTTCTCTATTTTCTTCTATTCTTCTGTATTATTTTTATTCTTTTATTTCAGATTTATGAGATCCAAAATGTCCTGCGTCATTCAATGCGTTTTCTTCGTTATCTTATCTATTAGTTGTTCTTTAATTACAATCGACAATACTTCTTGTATCTTGTTCCATTTTCCTTCGATAATGACTTCGTCCGTTTGTAACTTAATGTATTTTTTTTTGTTATTATTTGTTGAAGTATATCAAGTATTCTAGGTTCTTCTAAAAGTATAGTTTCTATATAGTCATTTTGGCGTCTTGCTAACTTCTTCATCCTCACTATAACTACCAAAAGGAAGAAATGGTTAGTACTAAAAATTTCTTTCTTATAATTTTTTATAATTAACTACTTTGTATTTTTATTATTATAGATATATATTTAAATAATATTTTGATTTGAAAATATTATTATCATAAAGTGTGTTTTGCTAACACTATTAATTTTAATTTTACATAATTTCAATTGCCTTGTGACTTTTTGATTAAACTTTTTAAATTTTATCTTTTTGAGCTATTTACATTTTTTTACTGAATAAGAGGAAAATATCTTTAAAATATAAACAAGGAACAAACAAATCCCCGCGTAGTTAACATAACTGTTTAAATTTTTGCTAAACAAAATTGATTTCCGATACTCGGTCATTCTTGCGTTAGTCGCGTCTACTTTATTTATGGGTGCACCACCGCCTGAGTACAATAAATTATCAAAATAAATCGTAAATCACATGGACACTACAACAGGTATGGTCTCCCTGGCAGCATATTAATAACGATACTGCATAAATTTGTTGAAGTGTGAAGATATTTACGATATTTACGGTCGGTGAAGACAAAAATCTAGCCTCGCAGACCATCATTCATGGTTCTTGAAGAAGAATAGTAACAATTTTGATTAGGGTCACAGTCGCGGCCGGGTATATAAATATTCATGAAGGAACGAGTCACAGGAACGAGTGTGGGACATAAGACAGAGCAATCATTATGATAATGCACAGATGATATCAGCAGAATTGCAGTTACTCCCGACCGCCGATGTTATCCGCCGTGTTACAGCTAGTTCAACAACATTTGTATTAAAATTGTTCGTTCGCAAATTGCCTTAGTTAACTTATAATAATTGTTTCTCGGAAGAATTGCTTAAAGAAGTGAATGAGTTGCTACGCGCTTATTAATTCGACCGGGCACTTAAATATAACAATGTAACATAAAACACAATGGGCAACACGACGGCCATTGCTGACAAATTTATATACAAGCAGCTAGAATGCCACCCGAACGATCGGTTCCTTTAAAGGAATTTGGTAAGGGGATAATTTTACTAATTTATAATCCACTCGTCATTGACAGACGTTCCGCTCGACACTGGGAACTTTTTGCGGCTACAGTTTTCGCGTTTCTGCCTTATTAAACAAATACATGGAAATTAAAACCTGTCAAACAAACAAAAAAGTCAAACGTAAAGTAAAACTACAAACGCAACGAAAAACAAACTTGAAAGGTTTACGCTCCACGAAACTGTTTACTTAAACCAACAAAAAATCCAATATAACGTAAATAATAATTTAAATCAAGTGTTGCTACTGCAAAAACACCTAATGTCAGAACAGGAACAAGCGCCCCGAAGACGAAGCGGTTGCTTCAGAGTACAACACTATGGAATCTCTGCAGTCTTATTTTAAAATTGATGATTGATGCTAGATAGACTTTACCGGTGCAATACGCACTAACTTTGCTTTCACTATTTACCGCTGGGGTATCCAACATGGGGAGGTACCCCCACAATTTACGATTATTTGAGTTTTAAGAAGGATAATTCAAAACTGAGTTATTAACAATTAATGGCCTTTTAGTCTTCCTCCGCATAAATAATAGTTCCATTTTTGAATGATAAGAATTAATTATATATATGGGGAGGGATACCATTTAGAGAACGCTAAACCGCTCCTAGTAGGCAAGTTAGTGTCGCTACCATAACAAAAATTCTCTTCTTCCGAAAAGTTGGAATGATGAAGTTCAGATAAAATGATCCGGTACGCCCCTAGCAAATAAAGTGTAGCAAAGTCTGGTCTAGCTTGGAACAAAAATTTATCTTTGTTTAAAAAGTAAATAAAAAACACTATGGATCCTGAGATTTTCTTGTACAATTTACAAATAAATCGCTAATTAGAAATCTCTCCATTACCCATCATCTCCCGGGATAAGCTATACCGACCATAGCTTCTAATGCAGTTCAGGGAGAGATATCTGAACTCCACAAAAGTAAAACGTCTTATAGAATTTATGAGTTGAAAAATTACGCCATAGACGGAGTTCGGTATTTTTAGAGAAGCTCCACACAAGTACTGATGACTCTTGGTCATAATGAGCTAAGTAAAATTTTCTTAACTCAAATATATCGCCAACTTCCTTTCACAAAATACGCTAAATAATTTTCATGTTTCTAAACATAATCTGCATCAGTAAAAATGTTTACTTATTGCACATTACGCAAAGTTTAATTACCGTGCATTAACCTCGCAAAAGACTGTCAAACAGCATTACTGATTTAAGAGTCCCGGTAAGGATTGACTTTCACCGTTTATTATAGCCTGTTTTGGTAAACATTTGGTAAAGTTTCCATTCTTTTTATCGATTGCGTCTGAATTGAAAAATAAATAGATTTTATGCCCTGGATTTAAAGATGATTGTGCGTATATAAGCTCTTCACCATAAGAACAAGCATATTTAAAATTCACTTTCGAGGAAGTTTAAAACTAGTCAAAGTTTAAAAAAAAACTATTCATCCACTAAAGGAACCAAATTGTCTATATCGCCAGAGAAAAATCTAAGCAACAAGGCAGTCCTCTCTGAACGTAATATGGGGACGCATCGGCCTTAATATAAAAAATGTCGGAGGACGGTAGGTGAAAGTGAGAATGGACGACAAAACCAGTGTTTGTTTGGCTTACTAAAAAAAATCTCAAGCATCGGCAGGATTATAAACTTTGTACATTATATTTTTCTCAACCCCAAAAAAGGATGGATATATATATATATATATATATAAGTTGTCATAAAGTTGAAGAAGTAGCTTTCGTTCTGGTAATTTGTTCTATACGGTATCACATTCAAGTTCACTAAATTTATTTCAATAATTTTTGAACCTACATACCAATAAAAACTTTTGATTTGTAATCTAATATAAGATGATTGTTAAAAAAGTTTTTAGGTTAAGCAGAGTGAGTTTCCTCATAATTTAAAAAGATGTAGTATCCTAGAATAACATTTCAGAATATATAAAAATTTAGTTGAGTAACAAAAAATCATTAATAAATGATCGGTACAATACAAGTTCAAAATGATTATTCTTTATTAAGTAATAAATTCATCTAAAAAAAGTCGGGTTGGTGTAAAATTTTACACTGATTTTGCTTGTATTAATTAGAACTCTTAAGTTGTTTTGAACAAGCCTAACTACTTTGACTTTAAAACAATTAAAAATAAAAACTCATCTTTTTGTTTGTATTCCCATTTGTTTGTTTTTTTAAGTCACTTGGAATCTCTTTCTACATACTTTTTGCTTTTTATGTTTAAAGTCCCCATTATAGATATAGTTGCTTAGCTGGTATTTTTTACTACGCTTTCTATTTTTTCGGAAAGGTCCGTTATATTCCCCCATTTTTTGTTCCTTGCTCTTCCTTGTATGCTAATTAAAGCCTTCAAATACTACATTTATTAACAGAAATATAACTATTAATTACAACATAAATTGTTGGCGTCAGTAGAGCCAACAGAAAATGAGGCTCAGTATTTTTGGTCTAATTACTTTATTTTCATTTTCCAAAAAGGCGACAGAGTCTAATCAGCTGGCTCCTATAGGTCGTCCGACACTTTAAAGTCTCATTTGATTTATTAGTAAGTCTGCCGTAAATATTATGTCCAAAACTGTTAAATCTTTAATAATCCAAATGTTTCTGTTCTACTTTTTACTATTTTTATTTTTTCTTTGTTTTGTATGCATCTCGCATCACACCTCATCACACAGCCACTGAAGTCTACTTACTGCAAGATATAGGCCTCCCTTATATTCAAGGGGGATTTGGCAATTAAACGCCACACTTGCCGGGCAGGTTGGCAAGTGGATAGGGTGTATGGAGGATAAGAGTAGTAGATTGTGGGTAGGATTAAAGTTGGGACACGACTTTTCCCCAATGTTAGAAGATGGAGAAAAATCAAGGCTCGCGTGGGCAGGGTCGCTTCCCTGAAGTAGATTTAACCTGTATCGGGATCACAGAGGAGTATCTAATCTACCCGCTACCCAGTTTAGGCACCAAGGTATATTTAAAAATTTTCCAAAATCACCTTTAAAGACATTTTTTTCAAAATATCTTATTCATCAAATAATTTATAAATGACATGAAGTCAAATTGAACAACTTCGTAAGTGTTTACTCATAAGTTAAATAGGAACTGAAAAGTAATAAAATTCACTTATCAAAAAAAATTAAAGTCTAATCTAAATTGGATGCTGTTACTAAAAATTTCTTTACTATCGTAAATTTCTAACCTTAAAATTTTACGATAACAGCCATTTATAAAACCTGATATGGTAAAAATGAAAATTAAACAAACTCAACCCAGAAATGAGGCCCAGAAAAAGAAACATTTGAACCTAAACTTTAACTAAGTCTTAAAAAATGACCCGGTGAGCTTCAAACGACAATCACTAACATTAGATTAGACGTAAAACAGAATAGAAAATAAAATCAAAACAGTGGACTGGGAATTGTTATCGGTTTATCAAAAAAGGAAAAAGGTGACAATCGGTTTTTTAAAACGCCAAAAAAATTTGATAAAGAAGGATTGAACTATTCTTGACTAATTCTACATACACTTTAGACAAGCTCGAGTTTTAGAAAAACATTAATTCAAATGCTTACCTTACTACATCTTGGGATATTTCTGCATTTAACCTATTCGTCTGATTAGTAGGCATTCACATACGTGTATATATAGGGTTGCTTTAAAAATGTTTGAATAATGTTAGAAACTAAATTACAAACTAAATAATAATTATTGTTTTAAAATTATAATTATGGAAAATTTTTATTATGTTCTGGTATGTATATTATACTTTCCTTTTACTTTTTATGCATCCCTTAATGTGACCATCTTTTGTTTTTGATTTTTTCTATCCAACTAGATTGAAATTAGAGTATTTCTTAATAAAACTCTGCAGTTAGAGGTCAAGTGAAACGAAATGCAGAAAAATAATCCAGTATCTTGGATGTTGCAGAAGCTTTTATATGTAGCGCCATCTATTGAGCTTATATTGACTTTTAGCGAATTTAAATTAAAATTTGTTTTAATCTTTTATTTTATTATTTAGACGAATAGATAAATTTTTTATTATCATAATTTTATATAACTGTTAGTCCTTTTTTCTTTCTGAATATAACGGTATGTTTATGTTTGCATACTAAATTATCTGATCGTATATTATATATTCGAAGAAGTATACTCTTTTATGCAGTTTAAATTAACGTAACGATCACAACACTAATTTTCAACCACAGAGTATATCCAAGCATTTTAATTACACCATCCAAAGCAACATGATAAATTTTTTCCTTTATTTAAATGAGCCTTTTTACAGTACGCATTTCTAAGTAAGCCGAAGTTATAATTACTCTCTGTTAAGGATACACCTCTACGTCAAAATTCTTACAAGAAATATTATAACAATTAGTTTTCCACAAACAATTTAACACTATAATAGCCTATGCGTATTAGCGGGGAGACTGCTTACGCAACATTTCCAGCAAATACATAGTTAGTTTCCATTTGTTTTCAACATTTTAACAGTGCTACACAAGCACCAATTTTCCCAGTGCCTTGAAGAAATAGCCTAGCATGTTATTTTACTATCAGGAACCTGAATTTGAGACCCGACATTGTGGAATATCGCAGTCTGATAAAATAGTGGGTTAAATCATTCCTGTAGTTGTTTGGGACCAGTGTTCCAATTTTTATTAAAAAATTTAAACCATACTTCTTGAATAGATGACAGTCATTTTTTTAATTTTTATTTTTCAGTTATGCAACTTTGCGACAAATTGGTTTTGGAGACTTTTTTGAAAATGAGACAAAAGACATTAATTTTATTCTCTAATAACTAAATTAATGTCTTACTTTATATTATTCTTATTCTTCAGCCAAGATACCGTTTTAATTTTTTTTTATGTTGCTGAAACAAATGATTATTTCTCCGCCCATCTGCGAATACTAGAAAATTATTTAAAAGTATCTTTTTTTAATTCCTTCGTTTGATAGATAAGAACAAAAGAAAGTCATATTTTTCAGTTTTAAAAATACTTCCAGTCATGCTATAAATAGTGTAAAAATTAACAAATATAATTTATTTATTGGACTATCAAAAAACAGAATGCCGCTGTAGAAATCATAAATCTAATGTTAAATACATCAATAACAATAGGTCTAGTAAAAAGAAATCCACTATTTTTGCATGAAATTGGAGGTTTTATTTAACATACTTAGAATGAACCGATTTAGGTCAAATATGCGCCGTTTTGTTCGATAACTTGTTTCCATTTTGAAGGTAATTCTATTATGCCTCTCTTATAGAAGCCTTGTCCCTATTGGCAAAAAACTGGGACAGTCGATTTTCACAAGCCTCTCTTGAGGCGAATTTTTCACCAGCCAAATAGTTCGCCATGGACAGGAACAGGTGGTAATTACTTGGTGCCAGGTCTGGACTATAAGGTGGATGCATAAGAACCTCCCAACCAAGCTCGCGGAGCTTCTGGCGAATCGCTATCGATGTGTGTGGCCTGGCGTTATCTTGATGAAACACAATTCCTGTCCTAGTGGCCAAAGTTGGCCGCTTCTGGGTAATTGCTTCCTTCAAACGGTCCAATTGTTCACAGTACAGGTTTGAATTAAGAGTTTGGCCGTAGCGGAGCAGCTCATAGTATATGATTCCTTGCCGATCCTACCAAACGCACAGTAAAACCTTGCTGGCCGTCAATTCTAACTTGGCCACCGTTTGCGCCGGCTCATCGCGCTTCGACCACGACCATTTTCACTTGACTTTGTCGTAAGTGATCCACTTTTCATCACCAGTCACCAACCGCTTCAGAAATGGGTCGACTTCGTTGCGATTCAGCAGCGATTCACAGATGCAGATTCGGTCCATGAGGTTTTTTAGCGTTAACTCGTGTGGCACCCATACATCCAGCTTCTTTTTGTGTCCAGCTTTTTTCAAATGGTTCCAAACGGTTTTTTGTGCAATGTTTAGCTCCTGGGCAATAGAAACAGTACTTATATGACGGTCGGACTCGGCCATTTCCATGATTTTATCCACATTTTTGACAATTGACCTTCTAGAGCGTTGTGCATCTTTGACATCGAAATTACCAGAACGGAATCGACGAAACCAAAACTGCGTTTGATTGGCTATTACAGTATCAGAACCATAAACATTATTCACATTTTCAGTCGCCTGGCTTGCGTTTTCACCTTTATCGAAGAAAAACTGTAAAATATAGCGGATTTCCTCTTTGCTGGTGTCCATCTTTGACGTGAACTCAAACAAAACTGAGTCAACCATTCACAAAACTGTCAACTAAGTTTTTGTAGTACGAAATGTCAGCTTTCTAACGCCATCTAGTGTAAACCGATCGGACTTTTAGAGCGCGAGATACAATTTATTAAAGCCATCTATTGGAAAAATAATGGATTTTTTTTACTAGACCTATTATACATAATAAAATGTAGGTGCTTTATTTTTTTTATTTTTGAGGGTCAGTTATTTAAATAAAAACAATTCACAATTATAATAACTTGCATATTTTAGCTGTTCCGTGCATTTTTTAATAATACCTACATATACTACATATTTTATATATATTTTTTTGTAATAATTTAAATTGACGTTAAAGACTCTTTTGGAAATTATATAAAAATATTATTTTTATTCTTAAATTGGTAAAGTAATAAAATGTTTTGCATATTTTATTTTCATTTAATACATTTATATACTCAGTTCTCTACTCTTTTACTTATAATTCACAGCTTTATCGGAGACTACTTTGAACATTAGGAATTACTTAAAGTAAATATTGATTAAGTCGAATTTGATTTTAACTCGATAAAATGAAAGTAATGCCTTGGAATATAACTTTCGAATTGGTGAATTACTTTGGTATTGCTCATCTTGAGAACTCGGTGTTCAAATTTTGGATTACTTTACTAATATTCACTAAAATAATTTAGTTTCATTTAAGTACAAAAATTCTTTACAATAATTATATAAAATTTTGAAACCATATTGACTTTAGTCAACTTTTTCCTTTGGGTAACCATTTCAAATGTTGTAAATTATTTTAACCGATTCGGTCTTTCTTTTAACCTTCATTTCTTATCTTAACTCGTTGTTTTAATAAAATAATTAACAATTTGTTTTAAACGTCGGTGTGCAATCTAATCAATTTTGTGTTTGATATTTCTTTATATCGAATTCTAGTTTTTATTGTAAATTTATTTAGATACTATTCTATTTCGTGTAAGTTGACTTGTAAAATAATTTTTCAAAACATATGTCCAGCCATATTAAGAATAACTAAAGAGCAAAATATGTACATTTTTATATAATTGATATACTAAACAGTTATTTATCATTTCCATTCAAATTACTCCATATATATTTAATTTACATAATGTTTACTTTGCATATATGAAGTATACGTCTGCATATTTTATTGTATTATTGTATTTACCCAACTACCAAAAAATATAACTTATTTGTTGCTATAACATTTAACATTACAAATGTCCATTTATGTCGCACATTATATGCGTCTAATGTTTTACTAGAAAACTAAATTCCATTTAAACAGTTGTTAACAAAAAATATGATAAGCACATGTTATTATCAAATTATTAATAATATGTATTACTTAAAAAATAATATGCAATGCTTTTACTACACAGTTTCATTTTTACTTGCATATTGAGCAATTTTATTGAGTGCGGAATTGAGTGATAAATCACAACAAATTTTAAATGATCTGGAATGTATCTATTTTTATGCCTCAAACTTTTATCAATACTGGCTGAAGTAAAAATTAGGTTCTTCTTTGGTAATTTTGTTACTACTTTATAGTTTGACTTTAAAATATCTAGACAAAACGACCGTATAATGTTACCTACATACTAGGCAACAAAGGAGAGGTATTAGTATTTTTTTCTTTAAGTAGAGCAAACCTTGGATAACAACTCTTAATAGCATCATCGGCAAAAAATTCATCAATTTAAACCATTACTTTTCTGGCATAACACTTTCTCTTTACTTCCATCTTTAAACAAGAGAAAATCATTTTTAAAATGTTCTAAATATATTATATATCTTTTCTCTTTTATAACACCTAGTAGCATGTCTCTGCTTTGTACAATATTAATTACTTAATTTAAAAAGTTAGTAACTCAGCAGCAATTTCCCCATCAATTATTTTTATCGTTAAAATGAACTCTTTACGGATTCGTTTTAAGCCGACATTTCATTTGATCATTGAAACATAGAAAATAAAATAATACAATTTAGAAAAATAAATTAGACATATTTTCGTGGCACAATTATAAAAAAATGAGTTTTTCTTTTTTTTAATGACTCATATTGCTAAAACAATACAATGGTAAAACGTAGTATACATTTTATTGGGAGGAGAGGATATGCACAATTCCCAGAAACTTTTACAGTTGACTCCGCTAATTCCCAAAATTCAGCAAAACATCTCGTTCTTCTCTTCAAATCTTTTAAATCTTCAATAGTCGAATCTAATACACGAACGGAGTACGGAGACATTGCAAAAAATATATGCAATAAACATGGTCTTAATATTTTGCAAGAAAATTCAAACGATGCTTTGCATCGCAGTGATATTGATAAAAACATCGGCATCAGTATGCTCTTACTGTGTTTAGAATCAGTACGGCCAGAAGAGTTTTTTGTAATTCTGGTAGCATTTCCAAACTGTAAATTCCGCCAAAAATGATTTTGGAAGCGGAAATTCTTCTGTATCTATGACAACATTTTATGTCATACAGAGTCGTTTGGAACGTACATTCTCCTTAGTAAGTTAATAATGTCATTTTATAGTAAACATTGTGTTGAAGAATTCAATTTTTTTTTATCATTTTATGTATACTACGCTTCCTAGCCATAGTCGCACAAGTATGGCATTTGACACATTTTGTGTAGATTTTGCTTCCACAACATTCACGTTGCTTACGTGTTTTTCTTTATTTAAAAGTCAGTGTTACTTTTGGCATCTTAAAGTTAAACTGTAAAGTTTACAAAAGTAATATTTTCTTTTTCTATATATATATATATATATATATATATATATATATATATATATATATAAGTACATCCGCTATAAAGAATTTTACCTCTGTAGTTTTTGCCAAGCATCAACCATTTTTAACACGGTACTTGCAAAATTAATGCATATATCTATGTTTACATCCAAGAACACTACACAAATTATCATTTTCCAACTATAAGTTAAAACGAGTTGTTTGATTTAAAAATCTGAAAATGCATGTAAATTTGGTGATTCTTATATAAAAAATAGAGAAATCTAAAAGTTTTGAGAACAATTCCTCCTTTCCCCTTCTCTTTCTCCAATATATGTAATACAAAGACTCCTAAAGATATTTCCAACCATACTGTGCTCAAATTGTTTCTTTACCATCCAAAATTTGAATTCTCATCCGTTTATTTTCTTTGCAGACTTTCAAAAAATGTTTTTCCTTACTTCCTACGACAGTTTTTACATGTAGCTTTTAACAATTTGTATTTTCTCCATTTGCTTAAGCAAGTACCAAATAATAATTGTCTTATATCCCCATATGCACATTAATTTTACTATCAATTTAATTAAAGAAGCATATTAGGTACTCAAACAACGGGTAACAATAGTGGTCGTCTAAGGCGCGGTGCTTGCCACATCGCCCCGCATTAAGTAGGTGCACGACGACCGGGCAGTAAAGTCGGACATGTAAGAGCTTTAACCTCTCAGTTCGCAAGCCGTGCTCCCACGCGGGGCGTTAGAGCCTTACCATTATTATATTAGGTACTTCTCAGATATCAGTATATGACTGTAATGTAAATCCAAATTTAAAAACGATATGACAATTAATCTTATTGAAGTATATCAGAGTACAAATTTGTTGAAGCAAACCTAGTAAAATATTTAAATCGCCTTATATAACAAACTAATTACCTTTTTCCTATAACTGCTGTATAGTATTTTTAGCTAAATTCATTGTATTGTAATCAATAAATCACGCATGACAACATTAAGCAAAAAAGCTATAAAGTTACACATACCGCAGACTTTTCCACTTGAAGGTTATTAATGCTGGAATTATTGGAGAGGCAAGATAGCATCAGACGTTTATGATCATTAGCATACTAACTATTATTCGTGATATTCCGACTTATTTTTAGCTAATACTCTATATTTGGCTATATATAGTTGCGCAAAATGAAAATTATACAGCCTTTTTCTGAAAAAAGGTTTATCTCAAAACCTTTTGAGTTTTCTTCTTAAATATTTAACTAAATCAAAACGTATTAAGAAAAGATATTTAGTCTTTCATACATGGCAAAATGAAAATGCTTTTGTTTTATTAGTACTAATGTTGCCATCTATCGATAAATCGGTAACCTAAAACACTTCTAATTTTACGCAGAAACCTATTATGTATTTATTCAATGCATATATTTTTATATTATTGTAAAGTATAAAAAGCAATCATTACATTAATTAAATTTATATATATATTTAATTATTTCAATAATTTTTTAATTAAGTTGTTTATTTATAAATATAAAAAAGTTTTAAAATTTTTAAGGTACATATAAGTAATCTAAAAAATCTGTGAGGATAAACTTCGACAGTTTTACTATAAAAACTGCCACAACTTTTTATGGTGAATACACATCCGCTGATCAAGGTCAATAATTTTTTCTACAAAAGGAGGGGTATAAGAAATTGTTAGTTACATTAAAGAAATAGACATAACAGTACGTTATAATAGTTAATCAAGTAAAAATATAAGGGAACAAAACTGTTCTTAATAATGTAAGAATATTATACTACCCGATGATTCATTTCACTCCAACTACAATTGAACAGAACAAGCCGAAAACGGCTACAAATCAGTGAAAGCGGTGCTGGTTCACATGTGCAAAAATCTTGAACAAAAACAGTCGATAATGGCCGCTTTAAAGTGTTTATATCGCGCATATTAAGAAAGCTTTCAAACTACATAAAACAGAGTTAAACCAGATAATAAAAATAAAGCACCCGCTACAGCGTGACGCAAAAAAATACACAAAATAATTTTGTTCATTGAACAAAATATGTTTACTGCAGATGAGGTTTTAAACTCACAAAATAACAAAATGTACAAAGAAGCTGTCATCTTGTTTCAATCATGTGGAAAAAAGTGAGCCATAGCAGCACCACTAAGCTTTATTTCTAGAAGAAAAAAATGAAAACATCAACCAGAGTATATCAGGAAGCACCCTCTAGACAACAAATAAGTAATTTGTGCTTTAATGTGTCAATATCACCAATCTAAAACGGTTTTTTTTTTTAATACTTTGGAAGTATACTTTCTCTATAGATGTACGGTAAAATTTGTCAAAAGTAATTTGTTATATTTTTCTAATATTTGGATATTGAAAAAATTAAATAATTCACAAATAACACAATTTCTATTATGGGTAAAATCTTCAACCTGTTTGTATATATATTTTGCACATAATATAAATTAATATTGAAGTTGAAAAAGATTTTGACCAATACAAAGATAATCAAATAAAAGTTAATGTGTCCGAAAAACGGGAAGTAAAAGGACGTTGGCACCAAACGGAAGCATCAAATAAGAAGTCCAGGTTCAATAAGCTAACACTATGACTAAGTCAAGAAATTTGAAAAACCATAAACAAGACTTTGATGAACCTTCCCATGAGAAGAGTATGAACTATTGTCTGATAAGCCATGAGTTAAAAACGATCAAGAAAGACCAACCTCTCTGTGAATCACCTATAAAAAATAGAACTAACTAATCCGAAAGTCTCTAAAATATCGTCTCATAACCAAGAAGTTTTAAAGCAATTTTCCAGAAAAGGAAGCGACCTACCATTTCTACTTCAGTAGTGGGAAATCGTAAAGACTGTAATGATTCCTAAACCTAAAAAATCATCTAATGAATAACGACTTACATTGCCTCTACCCTTAATCTCTAGAGTATAAGAAAATCTCTTACCAACAAAAATAAGATCACTCTACTTCATCAATTTGTA
The DNA here is from genome assembly GCA_036346155.1 of Sinelater perroti. NCBI lineage: Eukaryota > Metazoa > Arthropoda > Insecta > Coleoptera > Elateridae > Sinelater > Sinelater perroti. Next base: position 188,282 of record JARFIY010000346.1, on the reverse strand, counting down.
ATTTGAAACATACATTGAATCTTGAACCAAGTACATCATATTGCAAATGTCACAGAAGAAAACCTGTTCGATTAAAATTTTAAATATAGTCTTTGATAAAGTACGGCATCCTAGATTAAACATTAAAATAGACAAACAGTTCGCTAAAAATTATAGACTACTATTAATATGTTGTATTTAAAAAAATATATTTTCTAATATAACGAGATGCTTACTATGATTTAAATTTGCTCACGACACGGATATTGTAACTTGAACAAACGAGTCGGAGACCAACAATGACTTTGCAAAGGGCGATAGTTTACATGTAGGTATTTGGAGCTGGAGAATAAAACTGAATCAGAACAAGTCTGTTTATATTAATTTTTAACAACTGAAAGACTGAACAACTACCAGTTATTATTAGTTGACATGTTTTGTAACACCAACAACACAAAGTATGTAAACATAAATCTAGATCCATTCAAAATAAAAAAAAAGTATACGTAAGTGTTAGTTAATATAATCTATATCCAGATTGTGATCTCTAGGTAATATACTACCACTTTCATGAAAGTTCCAGAATTGTGTAAACCTAAAGTCAGCAGACACAATTGGTTCAGTATTACTGCAATGTTAGTAGAACTATCTAATAACAAAATAGTACATAAAAAAATTAAAAAGTACAGTTTTTAACAAAAAACAACAAATCAAAAACTTAGTATTAGATCAACCATATAGGCAACCAATAATTCAGAAATTACATAATTTTGCTTTAAGCTGCAGACAAAAACAAAATTTTATTATTATTTTTTTAATTTATTTAACTAATATATAAGAAATACGTATTAAATAAAATAAAATTTTATAATTATATTAAGTTATTATGACTAAAAAGTTTTTATACAACCAATAAACTAAACATAAAATTAAATTAATTTATCTTATGTTTCCAATGTAGAAAGTACTTGAAAACAAAAAACCGAGAGGATTACCACATATATAAAAACCTAAAAAGTCAGGTTAAAAAATAGCAAAAGAAAAAGGTAAAATTATGAATATAGTTTGGAGTGAAAATGAAAAACATATGACCAAAATCAAAAACTATTTTCCCTATTTTAAGACAAATTAATCAGCAAAGAACTTTATTCAGTTGTTAAATGAAAAACAAGTAAATGATAGAACACAACCAAATACACAATATAGAACCTAGAAATGGAAACATCACATGAAGAACAAATAAACATAGAAGAACGGATATATGACGATAACTACAAATAACTATGGCAAATAATAAATGAAAGCCCAATATTTAAAAAACGGGACAATAAAAACTGCTAGAACTATAGAGGAATAACAATCTTTCCGAGTACTGTAACCTAAATATAAGCTAAAATAATAGAAAAAGGTGTGAGACAAATTATGGAAAAAACACACTCGAAGAAAGGCAATTTGTATTTTGGTCAAATAGGGAGATAAAGAATGCAATATTTACAACGAAACAGATAAAAGAAAAGCCAATTAAAAAAGGTAAAAACGTACATATGTGGTTTATAGATATGAAAAAAGCCTTCGACAAAATTTAAAAAGAAGTCATCTAGGCGGTATAATAAAAAAGAAGTGTACTAGATACGACAATTAGAGCAATACACAGTGTATACAAAAATACACAGAACTGCGTCAGAATAAGACAAGCAAAATCGAACAAGGGCACATCTTGCCCCGTTATTGTTTTCACTGTTCCTAGACAAAGTATTAGAGAAAAAACGCAAAAAAATTAAAGAGTATAAAATAGGTTATTAGATGATGAGACAAATTAAAATAAGCGAACTGTGCTATACAAACGACATGATTATCATAGCGAAGGCTGAAAGAACCCTAAACAAGAACTTAAAAGTATACAGGAGAGTATTCGAAAAAATCAATTTAAAAATAAATAAAGAAAAAGCAAAGATTATAACAATTAGAAAAGAACAACTAATACACGCGATATACTTAAAAGATAAGAAAACCAGATCAAGAACAAACATTTAAATATTTAGAAAAAATAATAACAAAAGATGAAAGAATGGATGAGGAAATAAAAGAAAGAATCTTTTCAACCGAATTAAGACAGCCTTCCTCAGAAAAAAGAATATCAGATAAAACAAGGATGTAAATTTTCCAAAAAGTTGTTACTCCGATACTTATATTTCATGAAGAAACGTAAATATTAACTAAACGACAAAAAAAAAGAAAATGGCAACTATACAAATGAGATGCTTAAGAAAAATTCAGTGTAAGACCAAAATAGATAAGATCAGAAATGTAACGTATAGAGATAAACTAAAAGTAAAACAAATAAAAGAACGTCAGTTAAGATTGTATAGGCATGTAAAAAGAATGACAGATCATAAACTAGTTAGACAAGTACACGAAGCAAAAACTGTAAAAAAGGTTCCAAGAGGAATACCAAGAATACCAGAGATGTGCAATGGTAAATAGGGACATCCCCTGGGAACGAAGAAGAAAAATAATACAAAACAAAGGCACTTGAAGAGAAGTATGGAAGAAACCAGTCAATTCAGGGAAGGAAACTCCCACAATTGCCTTACACTCAAAAGGGTAGAGAGGCCAAAAATTATGTATGTATGTATATACAGCCCCTAATTTTCTTTAATTATTAAAAAATATACTATAGCAAATGTGTTTGTTAAAAAACACCGCATACATATTGTTCCTGACAAAACCACAAATAAGTTTGTATTGGCTTTTGAACTATCTGTATAACAAACCAAACTTCAAAAAAATTATCTGTGCTTTTTGAAGTTTAAATTGATATCTCCAAAAAACTTGTTTTATATAAATGTACATATTTTGTTTTCGTATTGAATAATCCCTGATAACCGTATAAAATAACCATAAAAAATTGCACAATAAATTCTGTCACGTGCAAAGTCTTGAAGTACAATACTAGGTTACATAAATAGGGCGCCAATTTGAGAATCTCTATATAATATAATCAACACCAAGACTTCAAGTCATACTTTATTCTTTTTGTTTTGCCTTAGGTATCTTTAATATAATTCTGGATTTTTCAACTATTTCTATGTCTTAGTCACAAGTAAGTTTGGAGTGACAAATTACTGCCAAGTATCATTTAAGCCCTTATAAATTTTCTTTTTGTAAATTGTGCTACGGCTATTTTAAGGAATCTGAAACTTCAGAGTCTATTGCTTTTCCACCTTTTTACTACAGTAAATACTATACGAACAAAAATTCTTCTCTACTTAGTTATCTTGAAAACCATTTATAGCAACATTCCAAAATAAAGGAAATAAGCTTTCGATCTTTTTAGAGGTCTGAGGTCTTTGCAAACAATTTCGTATGTGGTATACTATTTAGCTTATGAAATGTATGCTCCTGTAGAACGTCTCTTTCATCCTACATCACGTGGGGTTGTTACTGAAAATGGAAAAATATATTTAACATTGCTTTCTATACCTAAATAGCTATAAACGGATATCTTTATTTTTCAGAAGTGCTTTCATCATCTTGGTAGTAGTTATATAATTGACATTGTATGAACTTCATCACGAAGAACATGCCGATTTTGAACATTTTCGAAATCGTTATAAAGATGTTTTTTAAATTTTGGATTGTCTTCCTCTTAGCATCACTCTTTTAATATATGACTGGTGAAATTGACCGTTGACCCCACCGTTATAATTCTTGTAATCTCCAGTATGATGACACTGAGTGTCCTCACTTGGATGCCGCACAGCTCTTTTAATTTTCTTGTTGGAGTCATCTACAATCTACATCTTCAAAATACTTATATAAATTTCTTCATATATCTCAACAAATAGTTACGTTTTTTGTTGGCAATCTTACTCATAGTAGCTGGCTTCAAAATGTCTCCAGCCTTTTTAACTCTTAAAAAAAATTTCACATGCAAAGTAAACTTGCTGATATTCTTACTAAACAGTTTTAACCATGTAATCTCAACCATGGGCAAGACAAGTGACTGATTATTTTGAGAGCTACCCTATAGGGCTCCATTGTTTTGGAGAGAGTAGTGTATATATATATATACTACTATATATATATATATATATATATATATATATATATATATATATATATATATATATATATATATATATTAGTTTTCTTGAGACAGAAAACAAAAATGGAATGTTTGTTTTTAGAAACCTAATTGTCTAACTTTCTGTTCTGACGTTACCGATGTGAAGATCTGAAATCAGCTTTTTTGTCCATTTTTGACAATATTTATCAAGAATATTACAAAGAGAACTGATAGTAAGTGTTGTTCAATAGTTCGTTTCGCTCCGGATAAATTATTTTTGTAACTCTTCCTATATCGAAGATCCTCAATTTTATTTTTTGTTACAAAAAAAAATATTAATTAAATCGTTGGTACCAAAATTCTTATTTTTAGCCAAAATTTACTAATCGTTGAGAGTAACATTTGGAAGTAAATTTAGTGTAAAACGCATTTAAAAAAGATAATGTGTAATCAGGAAGAATTGTTTCCTAACAAGTACATGGTCATAAATAAAATAATTTGTCGAAGATGAAACAGCAAGATGAAAAGTGCCTGTTATCATGACTAAGTAATCAATAACGGAAATGACAAAATATACAAATGAATCACGATCGACATTGACATTGACGTCTGCTTATATATTTAGCATCACAACTGAACGGTATAAAGCAGGAATCTAAACTTATCTATAATTTTTAATACATTAATACATACAATAGCATTTTGCGCATTTTTTATTTAAACCTGCAAATCTAAATAGCGTATCAGTAATAATACTGAAAATTTTACAGGACTTTTAAAGTGGTTCAAGAAACAGTTTAGTCAAGATATTCATATATTCATATTTTCTTTACATATACATGCGCATATTTTCCTATTTTTGTTGCATATAATTCACGGATATAGTTATTATTATTACTTTGTTGTTTAATTAATTAAAATAACACAATTACGAATTACTTGTTATACAAAAAATTAGTAATATTTTGTTTGTTTTAATTAGCAATCATAAAAAATAGAATGAAAGGGACTTGCTATAAATCTAATCTATCCAACCCAGTTTTTCCATGCTTTTTTATATAGATCTTCTGTTTAGACAGCTTCTCATTGGGCTTCTTCTTTTATATCTTTCAATTTCTCATTCTTCTTTTAGTTTCTTATGATTAATTCTTATTACATGCGTATATCAGTTTAGTTTACTAATCATCCTATCTCTTTATTAATTTCTATAACCTCTTTTTTATATTTTATTTTTCATTTTCCCCATATATTTCCTTTGTATATATTTACTACGTGTGTAGACGCACCAGTACCACAGCAAACAGATCAATTTATGTTTGAAGAGTATAAATATGCGCTACGAGCATAGCGTTTTCAGCCTCGTTTAAATATGTATTTATTCGACTCGAATCCGAGTTCGCCGATAAAGCAGTTGAACGACTTATTGCAGATGAAAAAGTAAAACAACCGGAGACGCAACGGTTGTTCCGTCAGTCGTTCCACATCTTAATCTATGTAAAACCGCGCAGAAACACGGCTAATCCATTTGCGCCGAGGGCGAGGCGCTATCACATTTTTAGGCTAATTAAGAGGGTACACTAATTGAAATATATGCCAATGATTAGCTGGCAGCCTTGCAGCCTCCATTATCGCGCATTATCGATGCTCCTGGAGCAGACTCCGGCCTTTTGGGGCTCCTCACGGAGACACTGGGGTCTGGGACAGGTGCGAAAACGGAAAAATAATATGTAATTAGTCATTATTACACACCCTACGTTTCGGTCCCAAGCCGGAGTTTCTTCGCAAGCACTGTGTTTGATCGTTCAAATCACAGCTTTTTTATCTCATAAATCATCCACTCGGACGCGGGCCCACAATTAAATCATTTCGCTTTGTTCTGAAAATTACTTTCGGCGGCTAATTGCAGTATTGCGAGTATTTATTTTCATCAACATAAATAACGTTGCCATTGCGGCGTTAGAAAAGTAGTTATAATTTGACGAAACGACAAAATAATTGAAAAGTAGGTACTGCAGCAATAAGTGAGAATTAAGTTCAGAATGCAATGAAATTGTTTGTTGTAAGAACAGAAGTTCCATACAAAAATAGCTAATGTAATCTGTTAAATAAGATAAACAATAATAAAAAATTAAACTTTATAATTCATTATTATCATATTAGATGTAAAAAATAGTAAGCGTACATATAGAAGTTACATATCTAATGTTGTAACTCCTTCCCAATTAAACTTACTACTTCTCAAATTGCCTCGTATATCTTTATTCCTTACATACATACATACAACACCCATGCATACATACATAATCTTCTACCTTACGATGTAGAGGTATCTGTATTGCTATTTAGATATATTTTTATCATTTCTACACTTTTTAAGTGTTTTTCCTGCTGATTATATTTCCATTGCCGATTAGTATCATTGTATATTATTCTAGATTGTATATACAAACTATTATAAAGCCGTTCGGTTTCATCTGTCTTTTATTTCTCAAATGCAAAATGTTTCCTCTTTATTTTTATTTTTTACTTTTAAAAATCGATTGTGTTCGACTGAATAAAAAAAAAGTTTTACTCTAATGCTTTTGATCTACTCTGCAAATTAAAAGATTCTTTCAAAAACACATTTTCAATTTTTTCTATAGTATATCTCTTATTTTTCCCATGCACTTGTCAGTCGAGTACATATACGTTTCCGCTTCCACATATATGGAAACGAAATCTTCAAAAGTATTTCAAAAGCTCAAATTTCTCAGAATTACTGTTTTCAATTCAGTTTTTTTAGTTCTTCTATGGAAGAGTTAGATAAGAAAGAAATATCTATAGAGAAAGGCCGTTCCCTCGAATCATTTGTCTACAATATTCTTTTTATTTATTTAACATGTTTATTTTTTCGAAAACATCCAAGCTCGTAAATGAGATTTTTCTTTGGCCAATTGTTAGTTTCTTATTTGCATCCATATTCACGGTTAACAAAAGAATTAATCTGCCTTTATCTTGTTTACCTTTGTGAAATTAATCGTGTAATATTAAAACATTTGTATAATAAAGATTTCTCTATAGTGTTCAAGATGTCTTTTGGGAATAATAATTAATTACCAAAAGTTCTTTTCACCACATGCAGCTTTACAATAAGTAAAATTTTTGGAATCAAGGGCTTTGATAAGTTGAATTACTTTTTGTCGTATTAGTATGCTGTTAACAGAAATGTTTTGATTTCAATAGTTAGTGAACCACTTCTCAATACCTGGAAGCTCTGCTTTTGTTTGTCTCTTAATCTCTTAAAAAACCTTATATTCCGTTTATTTTTTTAAAAAATCTTATTTCTTTCACAATATTCTTCCCCACAGTTAGTATAAATAGTACTTTTTCCATCCCAGTCTCGGTTAAAATAACAACAATTAATCGCTTGCCTTGACACGTGATTTCACTTCAAGGGCAAACCCAGAGGCGGGTACAGGTTAAACTAACAAAAACTTGGTTTTACTTGTTACAACAGAAAAGCAATCTAAAAAGTCAAATGAGATATGTGTAAACAACGAGTTCTAAAATTAACATATAGACTGAGATACCTACCGCTCCTAACTGTAATAATTGATGATTGGGATACTTTTATTCGAATAAACAAAAAAAGATGAATGCAAAAAGATTATATGACTCAAACCCTTTTGTACGAACGGTCAGACGTCGTCTACAGCAGACAGAATTGCATAGACCGAGACTTGTAAAGAAACCAATAATCAGCGAGAAAAATCAGAAGCTGCAACTTCAATGGGCGAAAGACCATCTGCATTGGGGACAGAGAGAGTGGAGCCAAGTGGTCTGGAATGACAAATGCAAGTTCAACCCCTTCAGCAGTGACGGAATAGCATGGATTCGATGTCCTGTCTGCACTCGCTTCGCCCAAGTACGAACTGCCCTCGATGACGCATGGTCGAGGATCGTGTCTAGTGTGGAAATGCTTCGATGCGAATGGAGTTGGCCCTCTTCGTCTTATTCCCGGAATTCTGGACCGATTCGGATACGAGAACATACTGCAGAACACGATGCGGCACTACGCTCTTCGTTCAATTATCCGGGCTTTTATTGTCTAACAAGACAATTCACTCGCCGTCGCACGACCCTCCTCGACTGGCCAAGCTAATCTCCTGACCTCAACATCATCAAGCCGCTGTAAGGAAAACTGACGAGACGTGTTGCAAGCCGTCGGGCGAAGAATGCAGCTGAGAAGTTCACTCAGCTGGAGGAGCGGCAGAAGATCTCCCAGTCCACCATCGACACTCTCATATACTCCATGCCTAGGAGATGCTAAGCTGTCATCGATGCAAAGGACTATGCTACCAAGTATTAGGATATTCTTGCTAAGAAGTCACTCGAAATTATGTTCCTACTTTTGTGAAAAATTATTTCGCTCAGACAAAGCTGATTGTCGATTATGATAATATTCTTGATTTTTATAAAATATTTATTTTAAAAAAATTATTGTGTTTTTGATCAATTTGGTTTGAAAATTCGATGCCCTGTATCTTCAGCAAACGTATATAGAAATTTCGAAAGATTTCGATGAGAATAATATAAGTTATTCAAGAAAAACCAAAATATAAAATAATTTTGGTCGGTACTGTAGATCCTCTATATATCCTTTCCATACATCAAAAATGTCTTTATCTTCTGTTAGAATTACCCCTTAATTAATTTTCCTGTATGCTTTATCATTAATTTCTACATCCAAATATTGTACTTTTTTACAGATATTTATTATGTACTCTTCTTTAACTCTCCTACTGTCTTTGTTTACTTTATTTTGCAGTATTTTATACTCTTGTTGTCCTTCTTTTGTGTTATTGTTTTTATATTTCCGTCTCTCTGCAGTGAATTGTATTACTTCTTCGGTTATCTAGTTTTTTTTTGTTTTGTTAGGTATATTTTCCCACTTCATTTAATATTGATATAATACCTTGTTTTATGTTCATCTATATGTCGTTACTATTTTCATTTTATTTACTATTTTTTCATAAAATTTTTGTAGTATTTTTTCGTTTTCTTTCATAATTTTTGTTGCATTTATACTTTTTCTTCATATTATATATCTTAATGTGGTATTTCATCATAATCATATTGTAATCGCTGTCTATGTCCGGTCATGGGTAGCTACTACTGTCTTTAACTTAATTTATAAACCTTGGACCAACATGACTATCTTGATTTAGTTAAGGTCAGTTAAAACATTTAAAACTGACAATTCAAAGCTGCAGATGTTTAGTTATAGTTCACTAAAAGCTTAACCGAATTACAAGTTTGTAAGACAATCAGTTTGACGTGTTTTTATTAAACACAAAAATAGAAATAATGTAGAATCTTTTTTAGGTGAAAATTAATAAAAAGCTAGTGCTTCAATCTAGCTAATTCAGATACACAACGAATCTAGACGTTTTATTAGATTTTAAATTTAGAAATCGTCCATTGCTGTAAAAATAATTTACTAATTAAAAATAAGTTATTAGATCAACAAAAAGCGATAAAATAGGACGGGTTTTAAAATTTTCTAAGTATTCGGAAGTTTATTTTAATTTAAAAATTAGTATAAAAATACATCAGTTACTGATTCTGATATATTTATTTAAGACACCATTATAACAGTCTTATTGCAACTTTAACTTTAACTTTAATTTAAATAAATAAAATTACATTTTATTTAACAGTTCACCACATTCAAAAGCCAGTATAGTTATAGATAGTATTTTTTGAGCTGACTTTGTATAGTTAAAGAACTTTTAGAAGTAATTTTCTTAATAATTAAAACAGTTAAAAAGCTATGTATTGCATTTATATAATGAAAAATCAAGCAAAACACATCCGTTAGTTCATTAAATTAAATAAATTTTATAGGAGCTTATAATTATGCTATAATAAATAAAACAGGGCTCTAACATCTAATCCTACAATAAATATGAATTCTATAAGCAATAAGTAATAGTATTCCTAACTTTTAAGTACAAAAACGCACCACCTGGCAAAACATTGACAAATTAAGTACGGCGTTCGAAACTTCCCTCTGAACGATAAGAGGGAGCCTTATAGGCATATCTACGATCGGGTTCGGAATAAATTCGTCTTTCCGGATTTTTCTTAGTCTCCCTGACATTCACGTCGGTAGAAACTTTCAGGGGATAAGGAGCTTTGGTCCTCTCCATTTCGTGCTCGTACCTGGATTTAGTGAAAGGATACGGCTTTCTGAAGTGGTAGCCGCCCTCCGCAACCGAAACCGACGGGGAGGTCACGTATCGGTCATCGAAACGGTCCTGATAATTGTACCTGTCTCTCAAATTCACGTTGGGAGGAGTTCTGACTACTTCGGGCAAAGTTGCGTAATAAACTATTCTTCTCTGCCTGGTGCTGAACTCCGGCCGATACCGATCGCGTTCTGCCGAGCTGTAACGCGGGTTATATCTCACTTCTTCGTATCGATAATAGGGGTCGTCGTAATAGGGGTCAAACGGCCGCGACAGATAAGGGTCGTAGTATTTTAAGTGCCGATCTGGATAATAACCCCTTTCTGGCTTTCTCGGTGGGGGCATATTTCGTGGCGATGACGTGGAAGGTTCTCTAGCAGAGTCCTTGACAAAATTTCTGGTTCTTCCTTCTCGATTATGGTTTTCAAAATTTTTCTCTGGCGGTGCCGATTCGAGCCTTCTCTGGGTAACAAAATGAACTCTAGGAGCTCTCACATCGCTGGAAGAAGGGACATTATCGTCATATCCGTTATCATCAACGTTTACTGAGTGGACTGGATAGGGCTGTTTCACCCACTGTTCCTTCGTTGCTCCTCTCGGCTCTCTAGACCCATCCGGAACAACATTATCATCCCTCATTAACATTCGTTCTGTTCGTTCTTGATTTCCATTATTAGATGTTCTCGACTGGCGAAATTGATTCAAGTCAGATAACTCTCCAATGCGACCTCCATTACTTATACTTACAGCCTCGATCTGATCTTCAGTAGCCTTTGCTGTATTTTCATTTCCTAAAGGTTTAGGATCTGGAAGAGCATCACGCCTAAAGCGTATGAAATCATTTATGCCAACCAATCCTTCATCTTTTCGAAATTCAGTGTTTACTGTCCCTCTAAAATTAATTTCAGATCCAGAATCAGATGGTTCTGATGATTTCCCAATTTGTTCTTCTGGATTTGTTTGAGTTAGATCACTAACTGTCGCCTCTTCAGAGTCATCCACATTTCTTCTAGCCCGGCTTTTTTCTCGATATAAGTTAAATCCTCCCGGTCGAGGAATATCCTCAGAATAACTTGCAGTAACTCCGGTGTCCTCCACATCCCCAGCGTAAGCTTGCAGATGCTTGAAGAAAAGGTCCTTGATATAATCCTCTTGATTAGCGTCCAAACTCCTGGAGTCGCGATACTCGACGTCGGAGTTGAAGGTCGGAGGCTGTCGTAGCCCAGCACCCTCGTAAGCATGGACCGCCAAAATCAACAAAATCAAATTAGCCATATCCACGTTCCTGCAAAATAAAAAATTGTTAGCCTGCGACAAATTGCAGGGTTAGATCGAGGTCGGACGGAAGCGTTGACCCGGCGGGTGTTGTCATTCCGGAAGCGGCTGAAAAGACCGGAACAGCCAGGATTCCGGCTTTGTTTCACTTGCGTGAGCTTCGACGCCGACGTCGATTCATGCCGATACGCCGATGTTCCCATTGTTCATTGATTAGTCGTAGACGAATGTCGCCGTTCGATGACGCCCGCCGTGGAATTCCTCGCCATTTGCTTTGTAAAATGAGCTCTACGCCGAATTTTGCTTTTAATTTTGTTTTGGAATTTTTAGTGGCAAAATAAAAATTTCACTTACATTTTTCTATAAACATAAACAAATTTAATTTAAATATTAGTCATTGTGATAATGCAAAAGAAAATATAACAATTAAGTTTTAAACCTCAAAAACAGATCAATATTAGTTAGCGTCCCATGGTTTTGATGATACGCTTCCACAACTAATTAAAAAAATTTTTTTTCTTTCACATTATAATAAACTTAAAATCACTTTAAATAATGCACAAAACTAATAATATTCAAAAATGTGAACGGTGGTCACTTAAAATAATGTTAACAACTACTTACTTTCAAAGAATTTCCAGAAGTAAGATGTTGGCTGGTGAATGCTACTAAAACATGACTATTTTGGTGAAAATGCAAGTCTCAACTGCCCTATGCTATATATGTCACTCAACTCCAAAGCGGCCTTTTTGGAGGGGTACCATCACGCTACTTCCAATGGATGAGTACCTAAATACCATGACGTTCAAACACGACAACAGATTTTGCCATACAATGAACTCGAACTGCATGGTTTACTGTTACCTTGATTGAAAATCGCATTTTTGTTTTGCCATATCTAAATTGCAATATCACAATAAACTACCAATTAAGCGGCTATAAGCTGGGAAAGTTGCACTGTGCGTACTATAAAATTTTAAAAGAATTTTTACGTCTACTAAAAAGTTTAATTTTTTTTCGACCGCGTTCATTTAACACAAAATTCAATTTTCAACGAACTTAAAAAGTTGGTTACTGAATTCTATATGTCTGTCGGTCTGTCGGTCTGTCTGTCGCTGTCACAAAATTATGGGTTTTTTAAAATTTTAAAATGGATTCTTATAGGAAATTTTACGCTGATTTCAAAATCGAAATCAAAAAGTTTCTATCTCGAATAGTTTTCGAGATATTCGACTTCGAATTTCGGGAAAATTTCGACAATACGATTTTATGAGTAATTCTTAAAGAAAATTTTACGCTGATTTCAATAATGAAATCGAAAAAATTCTATGTCGAATAGTTTTCGAGATATTCGACTTCGAATTTCGGGAAAATTTTCGACATTACGATTTTAGATGTGATTCTTATAGGAAATTTTACGCTGAATTCGAAAATGAAGAAAAAATTCTATGTCCAATAATTTTCCAGATATTCGATTTCGAATTTTCCCGAAATTCGAAATCGAAATCGAAAGGTTTTTTTAAGTTCGTTCTGGGATTGCTTACAGAGCAATCTCTTCGCCGGCCCCATGTTTTTATTTTAGTTATAAACATTTTTAATCATAACTATAAAAATTTTTTCGTAATAATTCCTTTATGAACTGATAAATACACATCATCGAATAAAAACTAATCGTGTCTGTATATATTTTTTTTAGTTAGTAAAAGTTATTGATCCACATCGGCGAGCATTCCAATAAACTTATAATTAGCAGTATCGTTCTACAGCTAGAACTACAAAAGCTACAATAAGAACTGTGATTGAAACTACTAGTAAATACTAACCATACTTATTCTACTTTCAATCACAATTTAAATTCATAAATATATATTCATATTAATTTTTATTATTAAAACTACCCTAATAAATAGCAGTCAACAGAAAATAAATAGGCATAAAATATGTAATAAAAAAGACAAATAAGAACAACATCGATGAATTGAAATTTAAGTTAATCTTAATTAAGGATATAAAACAAACAACATGAAAATAGCAAGAAGCAAATTATGGGGTACAATAGACTAAGAAATAATAATTAAAATGATAAAAAAGTAATATAATTCATTACAAGTGAAGAAAGTAAATAAATAAAAATGGTAAAGATGCACGTTTTACGTGACAAAAAAAATAAAGAGAAAAAATAAAACCATGGAAAAATTATCTGAAACAACCTATACATTAAGAAGAAAGTATTAAAAAGGTAATTATAACAGTTAACTTACCTATAGTACAGACGTAACACTTGAAGGTGTGATTAAACTGATTGTCGAAAAAAATTACACTAATTTTCAATAGGAACCCAATAAAGTAAGCAAAGATAAATCAGAAAAAAGAATCAAACACTGATACAAACTAAGCAATATTGACCAAATCTAAATATATTATAAAAGAATAGAAAAAATATATAAAAATTATGAAGTAAACATAATCCCACAAAACACAAAAACAAGAAACAATGATGCACTCAAAACTAAAAATCAATTATTAGTATAAAATACAGGATAAGAGGTTAAAAACACTATAAATATGATACTAAGCAAAATCAACAATAAAAAATAAACAACTTAAAAAGATCTTAAAAAATAAAAATAATATCCTACACCGAAAGATATTTCAGAACAAAAATTAAAATATGAATAAAAAACAAGAAGAAACAACAGAAACCCCTTAGCGCACATGATATATTATAGTAAGCAACAATAAACAATATTAATATATTATAAACTAATAACAATAATAAACAAACTGAATAAATAAATAAAAACAAATATCGACAGATGTAAAATAATGTACATTTTTACAGCATAAGATACGAAGGTGATATGGATATCAAAAAACAGGTAGATGATATAATACACACCCAGATTACACAGAAAAAGGTATTGAAATAAAAATAGCAAGAAAAAATAAAATAATAAAAATAACTAACCAAGAAAAAGTTAACAAAGAAACGAAATCTTAGTACTAAAGTAGAGAAGACTTTTTTAATAAATATTTCACTTTGATAATGACAATGTTTGTATAGATTGATTAATAAAATCACCAAGACTTCATTCAGACCATCGCCTGCAGTAAATAGCAAAACATTATACATGTGTGAAGAGAAAGTGGAAAAAACCACTAAATTCCTTGCCATAAACAAGCAGTTCTCAAAATTAAACTTTAATATTTAATAATAAGGGATATTTTAGAGAATAAATAATAAATAAAATAACCTTATTCAATTTGAAAACTTATAACTTTGAAAGACTTTTCAAGAAATTCAAACGATGTATCAGTTTTGCAGCTAAGGGATCAATGTATAATATAAAACCTGCAAATAGACTATACATAGGCAAAAAGTTATCTTAGTAGAATTTGCAATGAAAGTGACAAAACCGATATTACAAAAAATGACAACTTTTGCAAAAATATTAATTTTCAAAAAATCTTAACGATGTTCCAAAAGATGATTTAATCAGCAAAAAAGGTTTCTTTGGGGGAAAATGTAACCGAAAGAAGATTAGATGTTCCCATAAGAATAAAGTATGGCAGGCTTAAGAAAGACGACGACGAAGATCACATTCAAAGAAAAGATTATTTTGTTATTACGTTCAAAATAGTCTAGACAATGCTTTTAGGAAAAACAATCAGACCTATCATTAAAGAAAATTATTTTTCTGGTTTTTTTATAGCGGTTCTTTATTTTGATTATAGAAGACTGGAAGGTTATTTAGGTGCTTATTTTCAGATTGAAGTTAAAAATTGTGTTCTAAATTTTATTCATATTTTCCTCGCATCAGAAAGTTCTATAAACATCAAAAAAGTTTATTTGAAATACCCTACTCATCTAATAAGTTCTGACTTACATTTTAAATCTTCAGAAAAAAATAAAATGCAAGGTGTGCATTATATTCAAATTGGAAGAATATAGAAAAACACCAAGATTTTCACTATCAATTATCAGAATATTGCATATATATTCAGAAAAATGTCTGCAATTGTTTTTATCCTGCAATCGATTTACACCTGTAGAATTTTTTAGATCTTCACAGAACACAATCGTACTCCCCTGGTCGTATTCGTTTTTAAAAATTTAGATAGACGTTTTGCAAACATTTCCAGATGTTCATATTGATTTCAACTCTTTTAAAAAAACGTCCTTAATTAGTTTTTGTATGCCTCACGTTTTAACCAAAATGTGTCTAAATCTCCTAAATAAACAGAAAAGAAGCCCATTTTCATGATAATATAAAGAGACATTGAGCTTCGTATAAATTAAAAATACCTTAAATACATATGTCAAAATACCAGACAATAGTTACGGTTCGCTTTTGGAATTGTAAATTTAAAAAAACAGCTACCATGCAAATATTTTGAGAATTTCTTTATTAATAATTAAACTCCTAACTGAAATTTATAAATTAAGCTATTTATTTCTGCTCTCTTCCAGTTATTCCAATAATTTATAATATTGCTTACGTACAAGTGGTTTAATTTAAAAAACAATAAATTTTTAAAGTTTTATTTTGAACCAATGCAGAATGATATGAGTGATGCTTTATATGACAAATACTAATTATATATTATTTATGGGCAGATAAAAAGATTTCCCAGAGCGTATTAGATAACATTATAACCTAGTTTTAGCAAAATTATTCAAATTGCACGATAAAATTAAACGAAGTTAAATAATGTTGTGACCTACAAAGCTCATTTAAATTTGTAGATTATTTTATTTAACGTAATGATATAAAGTTAGAGTTGTGGTATTCGAACTGAACAAAGTGACTACCGTAAATTAATTAGTAGCTCTAACCGTAAATCATAGAAGAATGCAACTAAAACTGTCTATATATACCTGAGAGCTTCGAGCAAAACCGAAATGAGACCTTGACAACCTCTCATTTCCTTATCTTATGCTACAGACTTTTAGACCATTTTTTTCTCTCAAAATTGAGCTATGGACTTGCCTTTGATTAAAAGGTTGGGAAAGAAGAATATTTATAGTTATTTCTAGTATTTTCTTTACCTCAAGAACTTAAAAAACCTATTTTAATAGTGATAATAAAGAAACTTATAAATAAAAGAGAATAATTTTAACTTTAGTTTACAACTAACGAACATAATAACCATTTAGGCTACAAGACGTATGGCACCATAGACAGGACTTAATAATTAAAACAAAAACAGTTTAATTAATATTGTAAAGATAATTCATATAGAATTAACTAATTCTGAACGAAAATAAAAAGTAAACAACATAAGACCTTAACAAAT
Organism: Sinelater perroti; assembly: GCA_036346155.1. Lineage (NCBI taxonomy): Eukaryota > Metazoa > Arthropoda > Insecta > Coleoptera > Elateridae > Sinelater > Sinelater perroti. Next base: position 171,431 of record JARFIY010000346.1, on the reverse strand, counting down.
GACTTTCACTTATAGTCATGTATTTAATACTATTTACAGCCTACTGATATTAGAGCTCTTAAAATTAAACTTAGAGACAAAGGATAAAGAACTAGATTCAAGCCGTTTTAAACCCTAAACAACTTTATCATTAACGTATTGGTTCAACCATATTGAAGATTCAATAACACGCAACATATCACAAAGTAATCATTTAGTTGATGTTTTATGAAATAAACTAAAATTATAAATTCAAAAATTATGAGACATCTAGCAATTCTAATAGGCTACACCTTCTGAGGTGTTAAATAGAAGAATTACCCACATGGATCAAGAGAATTGTAGTAAACGAAAAAAGCCCACAATCAAAAATTGTTATTTGGGGGCTTACATCCTGTGTGTTTGGAAAATAGCAATTTCAAGGTACTCTAGTTAAACTGTCCCATATTTTCAACTAGTCTTATGGGTAGGCACTCCCTTTTATCTTTCTATCAAGTTTCTTCGTCCCTTTTTATGTTTCCCAATAGCTTTAAATCACGCATTGGAAATCCTAGATACTCCAAATACCTAAAGAAGTAGCTCGCTACATTCCGAGACATCCTCCCTATTGCTTAGTCTAAATCGTGGGAAACCCCATCAAACACGTCATTGCCTAAAAATGTACACAAGACCTAACTTGGGACAAAGAAAAGGGTAGGATAGTTAAGAGATGACGTCACTGGAAAAAATTAGATATACTACGAAACAATTCGATAGACCAACACGAAATAAAAACATTAAGCAGCAGCCTTATATTTAGAGTTACTCAAAAACCGCTACATATAACGAAAGAAAGGAATGGTAATAAAATTACCTTATTAGATTAAACCACACAAACTGCCGACAGAGAATCTATTCACATTATTCTTTTGTACACAAAATACAAAATGCAAGATAAAACTAGAAATTCAAGCCCAAAAATAGAAACAAAAAATCCCCCAAAAAGACTTTTTAATTTATTATTAAAAAACACCAAATTTATCCCCCATTATTTGTTATAATTACTTATATTTCTCCGTCTCTTTATGCCCCTAAGATGTCTGGTATTCTGTTCACTTTTTGTATGCTATCTTTTTTTGTATATCTATCACCATACTTTTCCCTTTCCTTTCCACTATATCTTGTATATTTTGTTACTATCCTGAGAAATTATTTATATGTGTCTTATCCATTTTAATTACCGTTTTTCTATCTTCATTACTACTGATTTTTCTTCCTTATTGTTGTATTTTACACTGGATCACGTTCTACATTATCAGTTACCCCTTCTCAGCTATTTCATTTCTGTTGTACTTATCGTCGATTTCTGCTTATCCATCATTATCCAGCTCTCTGCATTATTGGAAGGTACACTGTTTTATACATGTTTTCATTGCTCATTTTTCTTTTTCCGATATTATTTATCATATAAGATGTCTGATTGTCTTGAACCACCCTATCTGTTTTTCAGTCGTTTGTTATTATAGTTGTTCCCCCTTCTAAGTTTCTTCTTCTTCTACTCTTCAATCCTTGGGTTGGTCGGCAGCTCCTTTTTTCATATATATTAAGCTGCTATGAAAGGATAATGTGGTGGCTTCTCCTTTCTTTCCACATCGCAGTTCAGTAGCCGGTTGGATGGATGCCATCTTCGCCTACTGATAATATATATATATATATATATATATATATATATATATATATATAATAGTTCCCCGTAACAGGCCTTGAAGGCCCTTTGGGGTCGTAACAGGATAGATCTGCTATAATCTTGAGCCTACGGTACACTAGGGTGATAACGTGGCTAGCGATACGTACCGACCGCCTATTATTACACCAGAGTTTGACTTCCCAGCTCCCGACTCATTTATTGCAGCCTGAGTCGAGCTGGGCCGTAAAAATGCCAGCGATCGAATTGGCGAGAGCGGGATTCGAACCCGCAACTCTTGGTTTCGTAGTCTAGCGATCTATCCACTACACCACCATGGCTCCATATATACTACTGTGTACAAATATAACCCGGAATTTTGATTTTAGACTGCGCGGGCATTTCGTTGGGCACAAACCTTTTTAGTTTTAAATTGGTAGGACTGCTACTGACATCTGTGTCAAATTTTAGGTTAATATCTTAATTAATTGAAGAGTGACGCTCGTTTTCGTAAACAACCAAAATTAATTTTCGATTTTTACCATGTCAGAAAATATTCAACAAAGAAGTTCGATTAAATTTTGTATTAGAAATGATATTTCTGCTGCGGAAACGCTCAGAATGTTACAAAAAGCCTTTGGTGAACAGGCTATGTCTAAAACATATATACGAATGGCATAAAATGTTCAAAGAGGGTCGTGAAGGCGTTGAAGACGAACCACATCAAAGACATCCAAGAATTGGAATTGGTGCTCCAAAATCGTCGATTAACAACTAGAGAGCTTGCTGACATCGTTGGCATTTCAAATGGATTAGTCAACACTATTTTGAAGGAAGTTTTGTGCCTCAAAAAAAGTCAAATCTCGTTTGGTTCCAAAAACCCTCAATTTATTCGTGACCATTTCGCTAAAAATTTCACCCATATCATTCCGCAACCGCCATATTGGGCTGATTTAGCTCCATGTGACTTCTGGCTATTCAGCAAAATGAAAAGACCGCTCCGGGGACACCGTTTTGTCACGATAGAAGAGATTCAAGCCGAATCGAAGAAGGTGCTGAAGGCCATACCGAAACAGGACTTTTCAAAGTGTTTTGATGAGTGGAAAATTCGCTGGCATAAGTGCATTGCAGCCGAGGGGGATTACTTCGAAGGCGATGAAATAGATTTTTAAGAATAAATAAGGATTTCAAAAATTATAACAAAATTCCGGGTTATATTTGTACATATTTATGTATATGTGTGTGTGTGTGTGCGCGCGCGCGCATGTGCCAGCGTAGTCCCGTGGTTGAGAGACGGGCTGCAATGCTGACGGACCCGGGTTCAATTCCCGGTGCTCTCTGATGCCTGGCGGGTGGCCTACTCAGTCACTAAAAATAATTGAGTATCTGCGTTCCTTCGAACAAAGGGTAATAATGGCGGTCGTCTTAGGCGCGGTGCTTGCCACATCGCCCCGCATCAGAGATGGTGCGCGACGACCGGGCAGAGAGAGCGAACGTATGAGAGCCTCACGCAGTGCGTAGAGCCTTACCATATATACATATATATATACCACTAGAGCCATTAAAATCCACTGAAAGGTTGCGTCTAGTGGCCCCTCACTTAGTTTTGTCTGTATGTCGACACAGTTTACCGGGGTGTGGCCGCTATACTTTTGTGTGTATAGCTTCTTGGAGCCATAAGTGAGAGTTGAGAGTCATTTGGGAGCCAGTATCTCAGAGCGACCCTAAAGTCCGACAGTTCAGAGTATAAAGGTACTATTCCTAAATGATTTCCCTATACCCCTTTTTTGTCATTTTTATTTCTTCTGTTCGCATTTTTTGATTGGTTACTTCTATCATTTTAATTTTGTTTATGTTTATTTATAACACCATCTGCTTTAGTTTTTCTTTCCATATATTTATGTCGGTTTGCAATTTTCTTTTATTTTTGTGATCAGTACTATGTCATTTGAATATGTCAATTATTATATGAATACTAAAAACTGTGGGAATTACTACCCGAAATTATACAGAGAGGTGGTGGAGATTTACAAATATAAAAATAATTTTAACAGGTTTCTTCTGTGTTTTCTTGATATATTTCCAAATATAGCTTTTATATCTACAAATATTAAATAGAGCTGTTTCGCTTTTCCATGTTCTTTTCTTTCTTTTGTTCTTCTGATTGTCTTGCTTATAGTTCATTAGTTTTGCTTTTTAGTACTTCCCTTGTGCTTCGTTTCAGATTCATTGCCGGCTCTTGGAAATTATTCGCGCGCTTTTTCTTATAAAATATTTTAGTACGTTTTATTTTTTGAAATATCTCTACTACAACCTCAATCTACCTTCACTTTCGATTGCACTGCACGCATTTTTTATTTTTATGTTCGTTATTCTTCGCAACAGATTATTTTAACTCGCATCTCCTCTTTTTCAATATTTTTCTATTTTCAAAGAAATAAAAAATAGACAAACAATTAAAAACAAAATGGGTGCTGAAACATTAAAGGTAGTGCTGCTGTAACAGATTCTGTGAAAAACTTTTGCTACTTCTAAGAACTGGTGGATGGTAGAATGCTAAATATCTCTGACATAGTTCACGGGCACTTTGACGGCTGACTTAACAAGAAATCAAATATTCGGTAGTCTAGACATCCCCAATTTGAAAAACATGATAACGCTAGCTATTTTCCAAGGGATTTAAATGGTACTAGTATTTATATTATGCTGTCAAATCCTAAAAACTTTCTTACCTTTGTTGCTTAGATTAAATGAAGATTTTTTCTACCATCTTCAAATGTACACTACCGCTCATAGAAGTATAGACGCTAAATAAAAGTAGATTTATACATATATTTCCTTGGTTTGCTGAATAGTTCTTACAAAGCTTTGAAGTATATGTAGGATCGTTGTTTTGTATCATCACAAATCCCTTCCCAATTAATCACAACCCAAATGGTTTGGTGTTTGTCAATTTTTTTTTAACTATTTTTTCCCTCATAATGATGCCATCGACTTTTATTAAGTCCCCCACACCAGCCAAGGGAAACACTCCCACACTAAAACAGAACCACTTCCGTGCTTGACAGTCGGAACAATACAGTCCTGAATCATATTTTCCGACGCACAAAGATTCTATTTCTGACTGAAAATTTCAAATTTAGATTCGTCGGTCCATAAACGAACTCATTTAACCTTATTACCAGTCTTCGCGTGGATTTGCTCTTTTAACTCTAGATGTGGTAACAAATATTGTTTTTTCGGTTTTCGCCAGTTTGATATCTTTTCTCTCTTTGTGTAAGTGTTTATCATCATGGAAAAATGCATTATTCAGACTTTTTACGTCTGAATTTATTATCGAACAAATTTGTTTTTAAATGCTTGACATTTGGTGCATCACCCTTATGACCGTCTCTAGATCAGCTATAAAAATGGTGACAAATTGAACCTAATTTTTTTTTTCTACTATTATTTGTGTTATATCCTTCTACAAGTTTTGTTTTTCGTACTGTTCGTTCGTGAAACAGAAAACATTTACTTGTAATATAACTGATTGATTTAGATCTGTCAGACACAATTTCACTTCGAGGATCTCCAACTTAAACTCCAATCTTTTGAAATTACATCAAGTTTATTCGTCATTGTTTTTGATCAATTTACCATAAACAGACATCAGAGGGATTCGAAGAAATAGCACCCGACAGAGAAATATTTAGCGGTAAGCAAACAAAATTTGTAATATGAATTGATTTAGCGGTTTCTAGTAAAGCAAGAAACAAAAACAGTAAACAACGTCAATAATTTCTATCGAAGTATCCGAATGTCCAACACGTGGCAGTCGTGTGGCCGGCGACGCTATAGCCAAAAATAAAATTCCACTGGGCACAGCGCTTGTCGCATTTAATTCGTTAATGAATAAATTTTGATTACTAATTAGACAGTTATGTTATTGTTATCGCGGTTGTGAATAAAGTCTGTACTGGCAAATATCTCAGCATTGTCGGGATTTATCATTTCCTGAGCCTATCGCTGTTCGAGCGGTTCCAAAACTTTTACGGCGCATTTCGTCACGCCGGGCAACTGTACGAATTATCGCTTCGAAACTCAAAAAATAAACAGTCCCTAAATCGCCGCGAAACTGCACAGTGCCCGATTTATCAACCTGTTACTAAACAGCCGCGCGATAAACAACAATGCCGAGTACGTGGGCACATTGAGGTCGTTACAATTCAATTTAATAATCTTTTAAATTGATTAATAATGTGGTTAATTGCGGTGCCATATCATCGCGGCGATTGCCTCAAGAGCAGCGCTTCAAGGATTTGAATCACGTCGTCCCGTCCTAGCGCTTGGTGTTTTTGGCCGCCAAAAATATTTACGACCGCAGGCTGTTAAAAACTTCCTAGCACAGCATAGCGCGCGTCTCAAGGGATGAAACATCACACCAAAGACCGAGCCTTGTACTAGGCAATGGTTGACACCAACCAACGCGGCGCTAAATTTGACGAAATTGAAAATCCCAAGAGTGCACCTCGCGCGCTGTTCGCCCAGATACGCGAGCACTTGACACAAGTTGCGTGAATAAAAACAACGGCGCTAAGCAGAACGGATCAGATAGATAAGCGCCAGATTTGACGAATGCGTAAATTTCCAGTGGGCGCACTGCGCCGCGTCAGTGGTGATTTTGGCAGTTCGGATCGCGCCGTCCTCAATTATTCGCCGGTGCATAGGCATGCCTCCAGGAGACCAGTGCACTGCGGAGGCGACGGAGCCGGCATTCCCGCCGAGGCTTCCTGGGATGGATCTTCCGACCTTCGACGCGAATTTTAGCTGCGATCTCGACGACCTTTCGGCGATGAAGAGCTGCCTGGGCGAATTCAACCTGGACACGGAGTTGGACAGTGAGTTGGTCACCTCTAGTTTCGACTGCCTGGAGGATATAGTGAATCTGCTGGAAACTCCCCAGAATAACATTTTTGGTGAACGTCAGGAGGTTGTCGATGCGTTTGAACCAAGCAGAGCTGGAAATGGACTACACATGGACCTCAACGATTTTGACTGCGAATTTGGTGCAGTTTTTAATAATGAATTGCAGTCAACAACTTATGATGGCTCATGTGGAAGTTTTCTACCAGAATACTGCACTGACTACAAGAAAGATGACACTTTTTCGGTGCTAGGTGTCGATTTAGATTTATATTTCAATGACAATACGAATATATTGGAAGAAGATATCGATCGTGTTCTAGACAAGAATATATCAGTCGATACCTCTGGCGAAAAGAAATTCAGCGAGAAAATCGAAGACTTTTTTAACGAAACATTCGATTCCAATTTTTTTAACGACAACGCAATCGCTGAAAACATCGAGTTAGGGTATCCAACTCCGATATCTGCTGATGCCATGCAAATAATTAGTATGTTCCCTCACATCACCGACGAAAGAAACCGACGAAGAAGGTCTTTGCTATACGAAAGCAGCTACAAACCTAAAGAGAGTACTAAAGAACAGAAACTAAAACTGGAAGACGCAAGATCGACGCGCCCGTATAACCGTAGGCCAGATGCCTTGTTAAATCATGATTATACTCACAGAAAGTCGGAAGATGACAAGTACTTTCCGTGTCCTGTGCAGAACTGCGAGAAGATATACGCCAAATCATCCCACCTGAAGGCTCATTTGAGAAGACACTCAGGTGAAAAGCCTTTTGTCTGCAACTGGCAAAACTGCAGTTGGAGGTTCTCGAGATCTGACGAGCTCGCAAGGCACAAACGGTCCCATTCTGGAATAAAACCGTACAAATGTGAACTGTGCGAGAAGGCTTTTGCAAGATCCGACCACTTAGCGAAGCATCGCAAGGTGCATCGGAAAAAGATGGCCCAATACGGAAGCTACGTAATCAAGAAGCGGTTGCGTTACGCTGAATAAACAACCGTGCTACAACTAGTGCCGAATTTCAACTCGACCCGTTGACCTTTAGTGCCGGAGTATAAAAATTCATTCCACATCGATGAATGGTGCTGTCTTGATATTCATTCGAGTTTAATCTTGCATTTCCGGTAGGGGTCTCAAGTTACTCGTCTATTATAGTGCTCCGCCAGTAGAATTGATAACGAATGTAAGTCAGTATTTGCTTTGTCTCCAATGCAAAGAAGTGTAGCTCAATTGTAACGTAACGTTTGTCAATTATTATATAATTGTTATCGAATCTATGGTTTTCACTTTTAATTGTTTTGTTAGCATAAATCTACCAAATACTCGACAATAAATTATTGTCTTTAATGTAAATCGATCGTTCACATATATGTAATATTGTAATTTTATAGTGTAATTTTGGTTCTCGTGCATCCAATTTGACGTAATTAAGTAAGTCAACAAACTAACAGCATCATAATAGTGTAATGGTTTATTCTATTTTTGTTACTGATTTTTCGAACTCTAAAATTATAAATAAATACATTTCAAATTACTCGTTTTTATTTTTAACTATTGCTACTAGGCACAGTAAAACAAAATGTTACATATCAAGAGTAGACGCGGTTCTGAATGGTTGCATTCCAAGTAATATATGTGTAAGTATAACTAAAAAATATACTTTGATAATCAACTATCTATTAATTGCTTTTACAAAATTTATTATACATGGTTGCATCAAGAATTTTCCGAAATTAACCAAATAGACAGCTTTTCCAGTTAGCCAGATAAACACTTCAAATACCACACATTTGAGCACAAATGCATACTGCTTTAATAATTGTACAACTGAAACTCAACGTTTAACTTATGAAAGATTTGTTTATTTTCAGGTAAAGAAGCAGTAAAGATTCTAGAGTTATAAAGAAAAATAGAAATATTTAAAAGCTTGAATGTACAATGTGGTCTAAATCAATAGGTATGATATGCTTTTTAAGTTTCTTTTACATTTAAAGTTACAGATATAGACTTTCTATGAAGAAAGTCATTTAGATCGTTTACGATCTGTTCCGATATTTACGATGTGTCCTACCAAACCATTTTTTTTTAATTAAAATGTAACCTTTGCCACTTGTCCGTATCGTTGGCATGTAGTGGATTGTGGTATTTTTCTTTTTTGATGTGGTTGCTCAAATTTTATTCTAGAATTTATAAGGAATTCAATGTTATATAAATCTTTATTATTGTCTTAAAATTTTAATTCCAAACAGAACAGTGGGAGTGGCTTTTTAGTACCTTTCCGTCTTATGTTGCAGATATTACTGATGGTATGACCTATTTTTTTCTATTTCACTCTTTAATTGATTGTTATCTGTGATTTGATGGATGTTTTGGAATACAGTTTTAAAACTACACTCCTATTTATTTTAATATGAATAAAATTTTGCAGTTAGAGCTTTTGTAATTACTGAAAAGTCTTCAAAAGTTTTTGGTTGTATTTTCACATGGTCATTGACAAGTATTTTGATTTCATAATTGTCTTAAGCAATTTCGTTTAATAGTTTTATAATAAGGACTATATATTGTACCCCTGCTACAAATATGCGTGGTGGTTTCGGAACTTTTTCATCTTTCTTGTTTTTATCTTATTATTTAATGCGGTACTTAGAGTGGAGCACTTTGCTAATAAATGAAAAGTCGCACAGATTATAGTTATTCCAAAACCTGGAAAGCCTCCCGAGGTAGTAACATCCTACCAATACTGTCAAAGATTTTCGAAAAGCTATTTCTTAAAAGAATGCTACCACTTCTACTGGACGACATCCTAATCCCATATCATCAGTTTCCAGCAACAACATGCAACGATTGAACAAGGATACAGAATAGTTGCTAAAATCGACAGTGACCTCGAAGGCAAAAGATATTGGTGGGCATATCATAGGTATTAGACAGATTATTGCATGTCGGCCTACTATACAAAATAAAGAAGACCTTGCCACACGGATAGTACCAAATGTTGAAGTCATACCTATCCAATAGGTACTTTCTTGTAAAATACCAATAATGATATACATCGTTATTCCTAATTAGCTGGAGAGTCCAACGGGCAACGTTTTGGGACCAATCCTGTTCCTCCTATGCCAATCTACCCACAAACAGACCCACAACGGTTGCAACATTCTCTGAGGATACAGCCATACTAGGGTCACACACGGACCTAAGAATGGCTTCACGCAACCTTCAAATACATCTCAATAAGATTCAAAGCTGGTTCAACATATGGTGTATCGGGGTTAATAAAACCAAATCTAGCCACGTAACATTTATAATCAGCGAACAAACTTGCCCAGCAGTCACGCTATATAATCAGCAAATACCACAAACAGAAGAGGCAAAGTACCTGGAAATGCATTTTGACCGTCGTCTTACCTGGAAAAAGCATATCTGGACAAAAAAAAAACTTAGTCATAAGAAAAATGCACTAACTTATTGAAAGAACATCACATATAAGAAATCACACAATGCAGTGTAAAATACCGTGATATTTTAAGTGTTCATCCAAACAACTTAGCAGTGAAGTTTTAGACAATAGGAACTAAATGCGTGGACTACAGATATTTAAACATCCAGACTTAATAAATAGATTTCATGTAGACTAATAGTCTAAGTTCCATAAATTCTATGTGTCAAAAATGCTCAGTTTTTTTATGAGATATTTGAAGAGGCTTATGCCAATGGGTAACGCCTCTACAAGTTAATGTCATATATAAATTGCTGAACGTCCATGGGACAGATTGCAAATATACATAGAAAAAAATCCAATCTTCTGATAATGAATGATGGCTGACTTGCAGATGAAATACAAAGAATCGAGTGTTTCACAGTTTAAATTTTTTCATACCTAAAAAATATTTATATTATAAATATATTCATTTATGCACTACGACCTTGATCATATACATATTAAACGCCATATTAAAAATAGGATCATTTCCTGGCCATTGGAAAGTTGCACAAAAAGTACCGATTCTAAAACCTGGAAAATCACCCAAGAAAGCATCTTATTACCGACCTATCAGTCCCCTTCCTACCTTGTCAGAAATTTTCGAGAAAATCTTCTTAAAATAGTAAAACCTACCCTGCAAGATTTAATACCAGAACACTAATTTGGATTAATTGACCTAATCCACATTGATTAAAAAGAAGATATAGTTCACCTTTTTTAGATATTAGGCAAGCCTTTAACAAAGCATAACAAGCTTATTAATTCAGTGTCGAGTAAGTTAATATTCAAGAAAAGATATTAATTCTTATTAAAATGTTCTATTACGTTATGTTAGCGGTTACTCATTTATTTTATATTCAGCATTCTTCTATCAAAACCAAGTGGTAGTAAAAATAACGAACGATTCCAATAAAAGTGTAAATTGGAGTATTTGATCTGTAAAGTAAAAAATAAAATAATCTGCTTGAAATGTAACAATACTATTAGTGTACCAAAGTTATACAACGTTTAATCGTTATTATAAACAACATAAATCAAAATATGATAATTACGAGGTATTAGTGAGACAAGAAAAGTTGAAAGAGCTTAAGTTAGGGACTGAAAAAACAACAGTGAAACGACAATGCATGTCTTGTCGGAGTTGATGACTAAACACTCTAAATTTTTACTAAGGGTTATTTCATCAATTAAAGCTGCGGAAATTGTTTATCCTAAAAATGTGCAAGCTTTTCGAGCAATCTCGTTGTCTCGAAATACAATTGCGGAAAGAGTTACTGATTTGGCCGACAATTTATGTATATAGATCGATCAAAAAATTATTGGAACTAATACCGATGTATAACACAGGAAGATATATTTAACAGCGTTTCTAAACTTCCACAAATATATAATCTATCTCTGTCAAAATTAACTTCTGTAACTATAGATAAAGCTCATTCGATGGCCGTAACAAACACTAGTTTTGTGATATTCACTACAAAAAAAAACAAAGTGAAATTTATGGCGGATCCAAGATTCATTATAACAATCAATAGGTATTTGCGAAAATAATAAACATAAAAAATGTGTCGACATCTATCAAAAAAATCATCAATTTCCTAAGATTTTGAAGCTAAATCAGCAACAATTCTTCTTCTCACAGCTATATTCTATCCATTGTCCAATTTTGGACAAAAACCTCTTTAAGTTTCCAATTATCCCTAAATGTTATTTCTCTCAACTATATTTTCTGTCACCTTTCTAATATCGTCCGACCATCTCGCTTTTGGACGGCCTACATTTCTTTTTTCCTGCCCTAGGTCGCCATTCCAGAATGTTTGTTTTAATTTTCAAATTAGAATAGTGATGTTTTCTATTTTAGTTCCTTGTCTAATATGCTCACTTCTCAGTCTATCCCTGCGTCTAACATCTAACATAAATATTTCCATGAGCCGCTGTGCGACTTTCAGTTTATGTATTAATTTCTTAGTAAACCTTCAAGTTTCCTCTCCGTATGTCAGTACCTATTGGAAAGATACATTCGTTGTGAGCTTTCGTTTTTGAGTAGTGTTTGTTAATTTATTGTATCCTACCCACCCTAATCATATTCGCCATCCTAATCCTTTTTCTTTCTATTGCTTGTCTAGGATAACACATGGACCTAGGTAACTGTGTTTTTCCATCCTTTGTAATATTCTTCCTTCTATGTGTATAGGGTCATTTTGTATATTATAATTGGTCATAGTATTTAGTTTTTGATGTTGCATTCAGTTGTAGCATTTCTGTTAGTTTCTCCGGTGTTTGTGTTGTTATGACAATATCGTCCACAAATGCATCTATTTGAAGGCATCCTCTAAGCCATATGGGAAAAATTTCAAAGATATTGTATCTCTTTGTCTTATTTCTCATTCAATGTTAATTGGGTACTATCAAAGGTTCTAATAGTCACGGTTGTGTTTTCTAATTGCTTCGTTACAGAACCCACGTTTCTACAGTATCGAACACCTTCTCGTAGTCTACAAAGACCAGACGTAATGGTAAGTTGTATTTGTTTGTTTTTTTGTATTAATTGTCTTATTGTATGAATGTGATCCATCGTGCTGAATCCCTTGCGAAATCCTGCTCGCTCTATGAGCTGCAATTTGTCTAGTATATTAGATATTCTGTTATTTATAACTTTCGTTTGTATATATGTGACAATAGAGACATATGTCTACAATTTTTAAGTCAAAAATGTCCCCTTTCTTGTGTATAGGTATGGCCACCTATTTCTTTCAACTTCGCGGTGTTTACTGTAACTAACCATTTGTCAAATACGATTTTTAGGTGTTTTACCACTTTTAACGAGTTCAGATACTTTGTTATAGGCTTTAGTAGAATCTTTTAATACAGTTTAGGATTTCTTCTTACGTGCATCATACAGCATATATTTTGGTATTTCCTACTATACTGAGGTACGTTGGATAACCTGCTCTAGGATTCTTAAACAATTCTGGGACTTAAAAAAAAATATATATCAGTTCTTAATAACTAACAATCAAAACACAAACCTGTTTTTAATACAAGATGGTACTTATTCTTCGTGGTTAGTATAACAAAACAGTTATATAAATAAAATTTAAAATACATGATCGAATGATGACAGCTAGATAATCTTTAATTAACATGCAATTTATTGGTTTTTCAACGTTACAGTTCCCAAAAAGAAACCATTATTATATTATATATAGACTTATGGTATCTTTATTATATATGCAACATAATAGGATAAGACTGTATAAGAGTACGCACTGTAGATGATAGACACTAACAATAGCATCAATCAGCACCCATGTTTGTTTTTATAAAAAATTTATTGCTGAGGAATCCAATCATTAGATGACCCAACACCCTAGCTGTGCTATCCCAATTTACTAAGGTGGTGCTACTGCCGACTCATTGTGCAATTGTGGAAAAAGCCGACAAAAGATGTCATAACATATATTGAAGGATATATAAAAAGAATATAATTTGTACAACGGGTCCCTCTTCATTACTAAACTCAACTCTGATTGAACCTTCAACAACTATAATAATTTCACCTCTAAATTTACTAGTTAATTCCAATAGAATAGATAAAAAAGAAGTCAAAAAGCTACATTATGAAATATTGATAGATACGCACATTAAAGGTAATACATATTCAAAAAAAAGTATTTCGGACACAAACTAAAGAGTTAAATTAAGGACTGTAATGGCTCAGTGGTCAAGATCATGTTCCTCTGTCCTGAGCAGTCGCAGGCGCGCAACCCATGGGTGTATGTGATGTCCTAGCTTTAAGTGTGCATGTTAGTAGCCATTGTGGCTGCAGTACCGGTAAGTGCGCTAATAATAATAATAATAATAAAAAGGAGTTAAATTTCATAAGAAAAGATATCGATATTCAAGATAAAAAAGTATGGTTTGTTTGCTCCTAAAGTCTCTAGTCGCTCTGAAAAAGTTTCTTTGCCAATTGTGAAAAAACTGGACTCATATAGAATGTGTTGGAGTAATCAAACGCCACAAACAATAAATTTTTTATCTCCATTTTATTTTCTTATTTCTCGAGGTAACATCATTTGTGGATAAAAAATAAATAAATTTTGAAGGATTACGTTTTCTTAAAATTATAGTGTATACTCTTAGCAACTGCATGAACTTAAAAGTACTATCTTGCAACAGTTAAATTCATCAGCAATGATTTTAAAAAACATTTCTATTCTCACATTTTTGAAATATATTTTTTAGTTAATAAATTTTCTTTTTTTTAATTTACAATGTACAATTTTTAATGTACAATCTCAATTATCTTCTATAAATTCGTATTACAACCAAAATGCAAATGATTTTTGTTTATCTATAAAACCATTTCTATAAATTTTTATTTTTATAATAATGTGGTGTTTGTAATTGGCTCCAATTTACCAAAAATTTGCTTTCGCCTACAATACACTTCACAATAAATATTGAGAAAGCGCTTCACATAATTTTATTGAGCAAGCCAAAACAGCTTGCAATCAATTCAACTGAATACTTGAATTTCAAATTAAATAGACGCTTTTTATTTTTCCAAAATCAGAACTCGTTGATATTAACCTACTGACCCAGGCGATAAATGGTTAGTAATTAAAATTTTATGGTTGATTATACACACAACTACACGATAATTTTGATGTCGTTGCATTCTTTATTTTCTGCTTCATAATTATCGGTCTTTTTTTTTTTGATTGTGTCGAGTTTCAACATATTTATAAAGGGTGTTCGTAAAGTAAAGGAAACCAACTGAACTACAGCTTTCTAAGATCAAAATTGAGTAGATTAAACAAATTAATTGATAACAGCACACTTATACGGACAAGATAAAAAATTCACATATCAGATCCTAGATTAAAAAAATCTATATGGAACAGAAGAGAACACTGAAGACAAAAATATTAAAGATGATAGCAAGAAATGCATGCAAGTGGTTTTCTCATGGTGATGGACTGTATCAAGTAGACCTGAATCTCTATTATAATTTTAAGTTTACTAAAAGCTTCTTAAACCAAAAAAATTGACAGTAATGCAATGCCATAAAATTGGCCCAATTTAAGTCCAAAAGAAAATTTGTGAACTATGGTCAAAATAGTATCAATCCTAAAAAATGTGTAAACACTTGCAACATTGGTAGTTAAAGGAATAAAGAAATTAGTAAATATAAAAGATGCTATAAACATTTAAGCATTCATTCTACAATAAATTTTAAAAAAATCAGCTAAAATCAATAAATCTAAACAAAAATAACCAAATAAAAACTCATTGAATATAAATTCACCACGTATGATAAATTCTAGCAAGAGTATGAGTTTAGGGTCATAGTAGTTGAGAACAAACTAAGCATGTCCCCATATAAAAGATAAGGAGAATAACTACAGTCCATCTGGAATAAACATTGTGTCACAAGGCGTTAATAGTAATTATAATTAGATACGGTATATATAATGCTAGAACCGTGGTGGTTTAGTGGATAGGTCACTAAACTACGAAACCAAGAGTTGCGGGTTCGAATCCCGCTCTCACCAATTCAATCCCTGGCATATTTGCGGCCCAGCTCGACTCGGGCTGCAATAAATGAGTACTTGGAAGTCAAACTCTGGAGTAATAATAGGCGGTCGGTACATAGCGCTAGCCACATTACTACCCTTGTGTACTATAGACTCTAGATTGTAGCAGACCTATCCTGTTACGACCCCATAGGCCTTCGTGGCCTGTTACGGGGAACTATTATTATATATAATGCTACTGCAAACCAACTAATGACAAGATATAATATATATATATATATATATATATATATATATCCGGCAGTACATTCCTATGTGGAATTGTTGCCACTCTTTCGAGCTCTTCTGACTTTTAAATTAGTGGAGTGGTTCGTCACTCCTCTCCACATAATACCTTATATAGTCACTGATAAACCAAATGCATCTTAAACCTATATCGGCAGAAAAGTTTAGGATATAACTATTTCACTTAGCATTAAGTTCACATAATCAGAAATCATTTGTTACAGAAAATGAAATACAGTACTACTTGTTAATATAAACTTGGCTACATCAAATACTTTGTTATAACAAACTGCAACTAAAGTTAAGTTATTAATTTTCAACAGTTTAGTGTAGTAGTACAGTATGAAAAATGACCAAACATGATTGAAAAATAAAACATCTATCCACAATGGAAAATACAGGTCATTTTAATTCAAAAATTTTAGACGATTTTAAAATACATAAATGTATATATTTTTGAAATTCTGAGTTCATGCGGAGAAAACAATATACGAAAAATTTATATCATCTGCTTAACTTCATCCATAAGAAGTCACGATTTGCGGGAAAAACAAGCATTAGCTCTTTCAAAATAACTCTTCTGTGCATCGTTTTGTTCTCATCAAATTTGAGTTTCCAAAACATGGAACAATAATCCTATTTTATCTTCCATACCCTCTGCTACCCTATCCTGTTATATCATGTAAAACAAAAGCCGTGTCAAAAGCGTATGTAATCTTCAAAGAAGACTACAGTCGCAGTGAAGGAGACCTTACAATCAATTGTAGACCATGAATTCCTGGGATCCTTCCAATAGTTTTATTAGAACTAGCAGCACTGTATTCTAATCCAAGAACGTTAGTTCAAAAATGAATGCAGAACATCAGATATGTGATTAAAAACCACTTTATATTAAATCTTGCTGATAATATATAACTTTAAATATTCTTATTTTTATTTTTCAGACAGAATTATAAATGACTATCTTGGGTATTAAAATAACGAGTTTCTTGTTCACCATTCAGTTCTTAAACACTTAATGCAAAAAAAACGTAAATGAACCTTTTTTTCTGATTGCTATAGACTCAGGTTATTGTGATAAAACTGGACTTTTTAACGCTCAAAAACGAAAGTTATATCAAAACAAAATTATAACTGGATAATAATAGTTTCAAAAATACTTTAAAAACTTCCATTAAAAAAGACAGTTTTAAAAGAAATTTGGGACTTATGATCTTAAACTTACAAGAACTGGGAGAAACATTACGTTTCTCCTTGACAATTGTACATTTCATACTTGTTTGGTCTACGAAACATATTCATCTCATCAGTAAACAGCTCAAGTGGTGCTATAATATAGAAAATTTACTGAGAAATTTTGTTTTTACTAATAAAAATGCAATTTTTTCTGTTTATAAAAAAACCTCCAATATCCCGACATTGAAAATAGAAAAATTATTTTGGCTCAATACTACAAAGTGCTTAAAACACTTAGCAATAACCATAAACCCAGGACAGCATGGATTGTACGGCACCTGCTGCACTTTATGTATTGTTCACAATTTTCTTCATGTCTTACAAGACAAGAGCCACAAAGCAAGATAGATTTCTGCATATTCGAATCCTTACGCAATCATATATGTTCCCAGTCTATCCATAAGAGCCACACCGCAAATCTTAATTGTTTCTTAACAAAGCACCTGAGAAAAGCAATGGTGTTAGTAGTACAGGTTGGCATTTACAGCACAGAAGCAAGAGGTCACAATTTTCCAGGATTTAGCAAAACCTATTAATCAAGTTGTGCTGATCACAATTGATGTGCTTCAGAACATTGACTTTACGAGACTATTTAGAGCTCTCAGAATAGCATTCAAGTTCAGATCTGCAGATTTTCATTTTACTATACATGTCCATCATGCATCTAAGGTTGTATAAATAAACATACATTGCTGGTCGAGTTTAACTACAAAAAACAATAAACTTATAGCCGATTTTTTAACCAGATGAAATGCTAGGCATGCTTTCTCTCATCTATTACCGCTTCAATAGCCACTCATTTCAATAACCTGTCCAGTATGAGTACAAAGATGCAGGTTTAGAGTCTACAAAAAAAAAAGAGGGTCTCCACCAAACCACGCAACCTTCATTGCAAAGTAGATCATCTTCTATAACCTTTTAACTGTTTGGTTATAGCTAGTTCAAAAAAGACGACTGCTGCTATACAAAAGATGCAAAAGGAAACAAAGGCCATGGTGATTTTCCGTAACATATTTGTATTCCAGCAGAAGCTCTTCAACTGCTGGATAACCAACATCAAGTCCGAAGACTGAAGAGAAGAAAACCACGTGACCTTGTGTAGTGTGTTGTGTATAAAAGCAGAGCACAGTGCGCGAGTGCAGTGAAGTACGCAAAACAGAAGAAGCCTAGAAGACATCATTGGATGGACTCTAGTATAGACAAATACCTAGTTTAAGATCTCAGATGAAAGTTAATGGTTAGTCCTATAGACTAGTTTTAACAGCAGGCACACAATGCCAAATAAAAAAAAAAAAAAAAAATATTTGTATTCCTTGGAAACACCCTGAAAATACAGTTCACTGATCACCAGGTCAAATAGCTTTTCATGGGATTCCCCCTCCAATTTTAAAAGAAATTTATTAAAATAGGGTTAGCTTAATCCAAGGCTAGGGAAAGCGATTTCATTAGACACAGGTGGTTGAGAAGTTTTGATTAGAGGCCCTTAGTGATCAACACGTGGACGAATGAAGAGAGGTTATACTATTGAAACATATACGCAAAATAATAATTCTTTTACACATTCACGTTTTTCAGACTCATTTTCAATTTCCTATCAAAAATCAATTTATAAATTTATAGTAGCGAATTACAAAATACTGGTTTTTACTACTACAAAACTTTGGTATGCGAGTAAATTTGTGGTCATTGATCTTTACTTTTTTTGAGAAAGGCCAATGTGTTACTTTCACTTCCAATCAATATGCACTCAACTAGAAAACGTTTAATTCCAACAGGATGGAGCCACAACACATACAGCAAGAACCGTTTCTTGGATACTCAATCACTCAACATGCTGTCGCTCGGCCAGTCTACTCACTGGATCTTGCCTTATGTGGAAATCAGACACATCAATACATCTTGGAAAGAGTGATGAACTTTAAAATGTAAGAAACATCACTTGACCGATATCCTCTTAAAAACACATTGAAACAAACTTCTGATAAAAATAAGTCTGATAAGTTAATGAATATATCTTAGGCCCTATTAAAAGAAATGTACGATTTAAGTAAAGTAACTCTCCTGTTATTTACATCCTAATCGACAAAATCATTAAAAATGCAAGATGCACCCATTACGCTGGTGCAATATTAAGTGTGGAAATAGAGAATCACACACACTACTTATGAAAACAGTGAAAGCATGTTAAAAATACAATATACTAAAATAAAGAAAAACAATAAAGTATTTTATACCTTTATTTTGGTGGTAAATACAAAATATTACTTAATGAGATGCGACAGCAGTAGCTTTTGCCCTCTTGGATGATTTCTCTACTGTATCCTTAGCACCTTTCTTTTTGCCCTTCTTTGTGCCTTCGGGCGCACTCTCGGCTTCGGTTAACCACATTTCAATGTGGCAGGGCGATGACATGTAGGGATTAATTCTACCATGGGCACGGTAAGTGCGCCTACGCAGGCAAGCAGCACGGTTGACTTGGATGTGTTCAACCACTAGCCGATCCACATCTAAGCCACTGTAATCTGCATTACTCTCCGCGTTTCGCAGCATCTGCAGCAAGAATTCTGCACTCTTCTTTGGCCACCGCCCTTGTGTAGTTCCCCACTGCTTGGCTTGTGCGCAACGGCCCACTCCGCCATTGAATCTTCTGAAGGGAACACACTCCACATGTGCAATAACATTTTTGAGATATGCAACGGCACGTTTCAGAGGCATTTTGCGAATTGCATTTGCAGTTTCGCATGTATTCTGCAAAGAAAAATACATAATGTAGATTTCATTATTTAAAGTAATAAGAAAAAACAGTATATACTTAAAACACCATAATATTAAGTATCCAAATTACAAAGTATTTCACATGTATTGTTAACTGGAAATGGAATCGCATTAAAACACTTTCACACTTTTATGCTGTAGGTATGTCTAGTCACACTTTTCACTCATCCAACTTAATCAGATTGTTGGTGAATTATCAGTATTTGTTACTTTTGGTAATGTTAACTGTTTTTGTAAATTGGCACTGTATAAATGCACCCTTAAGGCCAGGTTCTCATCAAGAGGTTTCAAAAAATCGAATTTTATTTTTTTGCATTTTTTCATAGCTAATTATCCCTAGAATATATTCCCAAAACTATTTGTACAAAATTATTTTTTTAAAAAAGTTATATCAAAAAAGTAGCGCGTGTTTTCCGTAATATTTTTGAATTTCCCACCTTTACGACCAAACCATGGGTGACCATGATAAGTATAGCTACCTCTAGTGCCACCAAATGTCAGAATATATGCTATATTATCTATTATATATGCTAAATTATCAAATTAATTAATTAAAAAAGCCCTAAAGGTGCATCTTCACTATACTAATGAGTAGGTGATTGGTACTACTGCAAATTATGAATACTGTTAACTCACTCAATTCAACATCTCCACAGCTTTGGGAGAACAGTTCCCTGCCTGAAGTGGCCCATAACTGATCAAGGCAAGGGAATAATACTTTCATTCTTAAATAAAGAGTATAACAAATATTTTTGACAGTCTTGTGTAAATTCAACTTTATCAAGATAATATGTACTTTCATCTTCAAGATATATTGCCTAGGTCAACTTTCTAGTAGTTCTTATTTTAGCATCATTGAAATCTGATCTGGTGCTATACCATTTTGTATGAACAGACTTACTTGTCTATCATCTATGCACTGGCAAGAAAAGTTATATACAGTAAGACCTTATTCAGCATTAACATCGTTAAACGAGGTCATTTTAACATAAGGTGGGTAAAAAATGAACATTTCTAATTTAATTTTAAGTTACTAAGTGGCGAAACGAAGCGGAGTCACTTACTAACTTCATGTTGTCCGTCTGTCCGTGCAAGCAAACTTGAGAACGGCTGGGAATTTCCAAATTCGGTTTCACCAATCGACAGGTGACCAAAAAGGCTTGTTTGATAGTGATTTTGGAACTGATTGGTCAAAGGTCAACTAGAGGGTTCTCAAATTTTGGAGACTGCTTCGCCACTTCGCTATGCGTTGCAAGCTTTGCAGGTTTAATTTTATATTAATTCACATAATCATATATGTTGTATAACACATAAACAAGTACATTTTTGTAATGGTCGTAGTAGCTCTTCTGAAATTCTGGATTTATTGTGATGAAGTTCTTTAGTGTCATTTATTGCTTTCTTTTTCTCTTGATAAGCTTTTGCATTCCTTTCAAAATCTCAATCATTCTCTACAATTTGATCAATTTCGATTATCAAGTCCAAGTGTTATTAAGGAAATCTATAGCAAATTCTTTGACTTTCCCTCATTCTGCCAGTTCTTGAAAGTCGTTCGTAAAGCCATCACCAAAATCCTGCAGTAGTCTCAACATCCTGTTCATCTATATCTGCTGTATCAACTAGGTTGACAAGTGAAATCCTTAGTATAATAGTAGTCAAATTTAAAGCAATTCTAATGTCGATGTTATGTTCATCAGGTGAAATCTTAGCACCTGTATTTTAATTTAATTTTTAATGAACAAATAGTTTTTATCGAATTTATTACACAATAATATCATGATTACTTCTTCTACTCTTATATAAGCTTTTAGCCTGTTTCCAACTACACATTTCATGTAGTACTGTGAGCCATGTTGGACATATCCCAGGCAGGTGGCTGGTCTAACCCGTTAGAAGAAAGAGAGGCTAACTTTTGCTTTAGCAGAAGTGACAAAATCTTGGCCATCGGCTGTTAAAGGTAGTTTACATGTATTCCAAACTTTCGATATAATGAAAAACAGTTGACTTACTTAAGCATAGTCCTTAAATGAGCACTATTCGGCCAACGGTTTTTAATTTGCTTCTTCATTACATCAAAAGCGGCTAAATAATCACCATTCATTGTTCCCATCAATAAATTTTGCTTTCCTATTTGTAATATATTCTGGCATATTCATTAAACGCGGTTAGATCCCCTTGCATTCAAAGCAAAGTAAGGTTAAGTTAGACTAAGTGTAGTTTTCAGCGAAAATATTTTCATAATGTGTTTTCTATGACCACAGACAACATTGCTGTCCTTGTTTTCGTTTGCCCAACATTTCCTAAAAGTAGGAGAGGTGTCAATCCACTCGGCTCATCGATATGAATTGATCGACACCAAAATCGATCTATTTCGTTACTTCCGCTAAAGCAAAACCTTACCGAAAGAGAATATACTTTATAACCACCAAAGATGTTTGTATGCCGGCCGGAAAGCACTTAATATTTGTTGTTGCTTTTAACCTGAGAGTCAAACCCAGGATCGCTGAGCGCTAGTGTATCAAACCGAGACCTTCACCTCATGGCTATCGTGCTCTCTTCGTATCATGATTACAACCCATAAATTAATAACGTTTGATGCAGCACTCCAAATTGTATTGATAGCATGAACATTGTTTCACTACTAATGAACACAATACAGAGTACACTGCCTTACATTGAATCAGTGTTAATTGAGGCAATAGTAAACATGGTCTTACTGATTGTTCATTAGATAAAGCAGTTCAGAAACACCCAACAATCTAAATGCAGGCTAATTAAAAAACCACCAATACAACTACATTATTAAATTTTACATAAAAGAAATTATGTAAATAATGTCATATATCTAAAATCCACAAACAATAAAAGATTGCCTTCGAGTGCATATTGCTAACATGCAAAAATTTCATGGTTATGTTAACAGTCGAAATAAGTTAACTTCCATTAGGAAGCACTAAAATAACAAATTTTAATGTACCTTGAAGTGCACCCTCAAGTTAGACCCTCTTGCTTTGCAGGACTTTGCAGCAACTTCCGGCTCGCGCGAGTACCGACCCATCCTTGTTTATCTGCAATTATACACAATGAAAGAATCGCAAATGCACTAACAAGCTTAAAATCCAAAATGTCATAAAAAATACTGCCACTCGCACAAAAAGCAATGAAACAAAAATCAAAAAAACGGAATCTTACAATTCGATGGAATTATTTTGACCGTATAATTTCTGATAGTAGTAGCTACACCGACACGGCACACGTTACCAATACTAAAAGAAAGATGTCTGCGTTTGACAATCTGAGGAACATTAATATTACCAACATAAGTAAAACGTTAATTGAAATAATCCCTAGTATGTCACTAGGACAAAATTTTTGTTGATAAAATATTGTATTAAATTTCTTAAAATTATATTACAGCGATCCAAATTTATTGGTAAATCTTTTCGTCTAAATTTAATAACTAAAATTTGCTGCTATAGATTTTCTATTTTATTATACAGACTTGAAGTGTGGACACATTAAATTAAGCATAAAAAGTGTCGAAATAAAGAGGTGCTCAACAGTATGACGAAAGAATCTAAGATACTGCTGCACACCAAGGAAATAAGACACTTCTCATATATTTTAGCATTTCTATACAACAATTTACTGTTCTATTCAAACAACCTCAAAGTTACAACTTAATGGAATATTTAATAAAACGTTGAAGTAATTTCTTCCCGTGCACAAACTACTTCAAAGGAGACCAACTTTAAAAGACCTTGTTAGTAATATGGCATTGCTGGAGTCCCTCTCTAAAGTTTATGCTTATGATTAACAAGTTTCTTGATCATACTTTGCCATGTAATAATATGGGCTTTTGAATATCGTTTGTTTGTCATGAGCCCTATTTTAACACTTTTTGGCAATTATTAAGAGAGCTTAACAAAGTGTTAAGTTTTGATTTTTTCAAGTAACCATATTATTGCTTGACCGTTCTTTGATGAGATTGCTTATCTCTCCTTGATTTGGACAATTCCAATTCATTTCCTGATATTAATTTTTTAATGTTAATACAAAATATGAAAAATTGTACAATCCTTTGGGGTGGTAACACAACATTCTAAATTTCTTTATAAAAGCATCACTCATTGTTAAACAATACCCACTTGCTTTATCTACAGTAAATAACCAAGTTAGAACTTGCAAAGCTTATTAAAACGAATTTTAAGAAATTCATTTGTTTACAACACAGTAGTACACTATCCCATTTGTCTGAAATATTAACCAGAGGCTCTCATGGTACAAATTGTATATAATACTTCTAAAATGTTAAGAAGTAATTTTACAATACCGGGTCCAGTTTTTCAAAACACTAATACAGATGTTTTGAACATGGAAATTAACATGGTTATTAAGAGAAGGAGCAAAATGATGTATATTATTATTTTCCTTATTGTTCGATAGTTTACAGAAAAGTTTATTTAGTGTTGAAATTAAAAATATTCTACAGAAAAAAGATAGAAGTGATTAAATAGATTTATGGTAAAAATAATTTCAAACAAGTAAATGCAAGGGACAATTTTTTCCACAAAATATTTAAATAACTTTTTTTTACTAAAATAAAGACTTACATTTTCCCACTAAAATGTTATTATTCCAATATTGTGAATTATCATAAATTATTGTATATAGATTTAAATGTTTATGTATTTTTCAGTAGCTTCATTTGTTAATATCTCTTCAACACCCCATTTTATTATTATTTCAAAATGGAAAAATGTGTAGTAAAATGTGTTGAAGTATAAAGACGCTAATAATCCCTGCTTGGTATTGTAATGCAAATAAAATAAATTTCTATTCAATGTATCAATACAAATCACGTGAGAGATAATTATTTTGATTTATTGAATAAAGGAAAACGTTGCTACTTACATATATAATACTACAACATCAAGGTTATTGTAAATA
Source organism: Sinelater perroti (assembly GCA_036346155.1). NCBI lineage: Eukaryota > Metazoa > Arthropoda > Insecta > Coleoptera > Elateridae > Sinelater > Sinelater perroti. The sequence goes on along the minus strand of JARFIY010000346.1, from coordinate 146,604 downwards.
ACATATACATCTTAAAATGATTATGAAAAATATAGATATACATGGAAGACCTATACAAATGAATGACACATATTCAGTTTTCATAACGCGAAACTGGGCACTTGCAACAAAAGTAATTTGCCTTATTTCAATAGAATACTCAATGTAAAAATACTAGTGTCACACAAAACATCTGAATCAAAACAAGGCAACTACTACCACCACATTTATGACAGCTAGATCCACATGTTACTTGCAACGTTTTAAGGCAAGTGATCAGATTATAGTTAATACTGCACAACTAATTTATATGAAAACTGATTATTACATCGCAATATTCCAGAGGTTACAGTTTCAACTTAACTATACGTATTGTAACACGTTCCATTATAAAAACAAAACTACATGACAACTTAATTTCTACATGGTATATAATTAAGATAGACTGAAACACAATGAATATTAAAAATATCGTGACATGCAATATTTAAAGATAATACTACAAATGCACATCACTATATGTCTTATTGCAAAAGTAACTACTATTTGTTGCAGTGATTATACAAATTTAATGCATTTTAAATATATCAACTAAAGGCTACCTGAAAAAAATATTGTAAGTAGTGTAGACATTATACTTGTAATCAGGCTATCGTTCATTTTATTATTATTCATTCGTTTCTACAGAACTTAATAGAAATATTTCATGTTGCAACAAATATGCAGTTATGTACGTATGGAAAAACCACATTACTGTAACATTCAGATTATGTAGAATAGTTAGCATTACTAAAGGCAGTTAGGATCTACGTTTTTTTTTATTTACCTAACGACTACAAAAATATTAAAGCATTTAGCTAATTTATCAATATCCTATACAAAAATTTTTTATTCCTATCCTACACCACAAGAAATTGGAAAAGTTATCTTAAGTATTAGTACAGGATCTTTAAAGATATTTTAAAATAACGCATTTAGTTACAATATTTTCTTACTGTATAGATTTCCGGAACATGTTGGTATCAATATCATTGTCATGATGGCATTAATTTTGCGTTTAAAAATTTCGTTTAAAGGTTGAAAATGATAATTCAGGATATATATACACATATGTTAAAGCTATCGGAGTTAGTCCCGAATGCAAAAATATTTTACTACCATTTTTGCAGCAACAGAAACTTTCAGGCATTCTATTGCCCTGCTGTTTTTAATTTTTCAAAAATTACACTCACTAAAGAAATTTAAACCACAACAATTATTTGGCAGTAGTGTGAGTAGCACTATCAGAAATATATAGTAGGCTTGCCATTTACATGCACGGTCACAAATGCATATGTACTTTTAACATTAACTACAGTTACATCTTTCCCAATGTAAACATTTAGTTCAGTGCAGTAAACCTGTTTTAGACAAATATATAATCAGGCACTGCTCTGCAAAAAAAACAATTTCTTATCGGTCAATGTGTATCCATGAAATCACATAATGATAAAATATAAATAAACATTAAATGGCTAATTATTTTACAGCAAATTTATATAATTTTGTAGTAGTACATAGTATGTATTGCTTGTTCTCTTGTTGATTGGATTTTAACTATCACAAATGTGAGTGTAAGTAATTTGTTATAAATGTAATTCTTTCGTAAGAAGGCACCATAAGCATATTATACAATTATATTATCTATAACTAAAATAATTGAATCATACAAGGTACAGGTTATTTGCTTTTAGTAGATTATATGTGCAGTGATATGTGCAAACACTGAATTATAAATGGGGTTCATTAAAAAGAATAATATGCACCAATTTAATAAGGTTGGACATTAGTTCTAAGTAGCAAATAATTGCTTGATTCACTATTCAAATTTAAGCTGTCTTTTCTTTTTCATCTACATCGTGCATATGTAACTATAACTACCTTAAACTTAACTAAGCTCAATTCAAAATAGCTATCACTAATTATGTTATAAATAACTTAATTAACAAAAATAAATATTTAAAGCATCTTAGCCACAAATATAATGTTATATGTGAAAAATTAAATTATGTGATGGTAAAAAATAAAACTAGTAAACATAAATATAGAAAAAGATGTACATCTCCATTTACGTATTGTGTTACATTAACATAAATTAGGTAAATCCCATGGTAAACCATCAATACTATTTGATAAGATTTTTTACGTATATAGGTTATAACGATTATTACATCTCAAGAATTGATTGAGGGTTAAGGTTCTGACTAGGTTATGACTGAAGGTAAAAAACAGGTGTAATTGTAATACTTGAAGTGCTAAAATTGTTCTTTTAGACATTTTAAATAGCTAACGTCCAACCCTACCTCAATAAATTTCACATCAAAATTTACATACAAAATCACAGTAGTGCTGTTATTGAGCTTGCATCACAATTTTATATTTTTTTTCAGAAGAAGTAACCACTGGTTGAATTATCACACATAACGGACTCCAGTTTTTATTATGCCATTAAAACCTTTAAAGATCCTGTAAATATATCACTAACATTATTACAAGAATAATGCAATACATGTATTACTGAAGTTACATATGGTGTTTTGGTTTTCAATCTTCGATAAGACTTATGTACTGTGAAAAATGGGTACTTGCAATAGTTAGTATGTGATTGAATAAACAAGTTTAAGTACACTTTACCTGGCTGTGGCTATATTAATATTACAAATTTAGAAAACATCATTAAACCATACAATTCCTAGTTAATACAGTTTAAGATCAGAACAACATGTAATATAATTGGCGCAGGGTGTTTATAGAAACAAACAAAAAAAGAGAACGCTATTATAAAGTTGTTATGCTCAGACATCATAAATATGTAACACACAGCCATGATTGGAAAAGCTAACGATAAAGCTGACAATAAAAAGAGAAATACAGGTGTATCAAAAAAGTGCAAATAAAATTTCTCAATCATACAGACACAATGTAATTTAACTTAAAAGCAATACATGACAAATTTGAAAATATTTTGAAACAAAGAATAAAGTGAAAAATTAATCAGCAAACTAATTTATGTGAATATCATTTCACTTGCTATTCTCTGGTAACATTTAGTTAGTTCAAAACTAGGCTATAATTTACATGAAAATCCAATACAGATAATCTCAAAAATTACAGAATTAAAAATACAGTAACCAAACAGAAAGTAAAACATAATTTCAAGTATTTCCACAAATTTACAGATTTCATAAAATGGAAATACAGAAAATCGTGATGTTAACAATGAAAGAAGCAATAATTTGCCACAAAATTCATAATAGATAAATTCAACTCGACAGTAAAAAAAAAATAATAAAAATTAAAAACTAAAAAAATAATCATTTAAAATTTATCTTGAAAAATATTTACAAAATTTTTAAAAAACTATTCCATAGGATAAGATTCCATTGTTTCAACATTGTGTCACTATGATTGCAGAAAATCATAAATACAAATTCACCAAACATGAATTTATTATAAGCTAATAACGTGTATTTAAAAAGGCAGTGCCTATTTTGCACTCACATAACATAAGAAACAACTACCCCTCCTGAATCCTTAAAAATTTTAAATGTAGTATGCTAGCACTATATTGAAGTAATTTCAAATACTCTTACCTTCTCTCTTGTAATTTACAGTGAACGGTGACAAGAATTTGGCTGAATATCCATCGTTTTACAGACCCAGCCAGCAATATCAACGTTCTCTGCGTCTGACTTTCGTATCCATTCGTGATTCTGCAAGCAAGACATCAAGTAAGGCCAAACACTACATGTTAGCTTACCATTAGAGTTTTCAAGTCAGCACGTTCATCTGGATGTTTCTTGAGGCACCGGTCTACGAAGTCCTTAAATTCATCACTAAATATTCCTGATGGTAATTTTGGAGGCGGTTCATTAACTATGTAGTCGAGGAGTTCAAAAATAGCCATGGGCTGCGGACCATTTGTATGAGTGGGAGAGTCTCCATCCTGACGAGGTCCAAATATAGCAGCCAACGTTTTAGCATCCGGTGGAGGAATTGGATACATGCCTATTGCCATTTCTACTAAGGACAATCCCAGAGACCAAATGTCGCTTTGAACTGAGTAATGTGTTCCTTGCAATCGTTCAGGCTAAAAAAATTAATAAGAACAATGACAATGTATCAACTTTTGAAAATTATAAATAATGTTTAATTTTGAAACCTGCTTTCATCATGACATAGTATAATCTACTACTGGTATTATTTTCCCATTAAAAAACTATTAATAGACTGCTTCTGTTTATATTTAATTTTATATTCTATTGTGCTCTCTTATTTTCAACTATAAATAAAGAAATTTAAAATACAGAAACATTTCCACATTTGTTGGGGGAATTTACAAATTGGACGATTGGGGAAAAAGCATTAAATATTCAAACTAGTAGGTTTGCTCTCATTAATTAAATGTATTCTTAAAGTTAATATAGTTTTGCATAAATCAGAGTGTTCATTAAATAACTGATGATAAATTAAGTATTTGAAGAAATCAGTAATAGTGTCCTTCAATTCTTACATAGTTTTTTCAATTCTTTCTTCATAACTTACAACATATTTTTATTAAAAGAGATCAGAAATGGTAAGTGAATATGGAAAAAAATATTTTTTTTTAAATCAACAAAAAATAACACAATCCACATGATAAATAATACCATATTGTTAGAATATAAAAGCTTTTAGATCAAGGGTAGAAGTTTTTCATCTAATGTTTGCATAATCATTCATAGTACTTCCAAATAATTAAAGTCCTCAAATTCCCATAGCATTTATGTAGACTGAGACTATCAGAGACAACGTGGAAGTTTATAGTTGTCTTAAACAGCTGAACGTATATGCTTCATTCTTCTTACTGACTGTTCTACTACTATTTCAACAACAGTCACTTTAAACCACAACTCATCACACCAACTAGCAGTTAATTAAATTGCTCTTATTCTTTATAAATTATGATCATCCCTGTTAGTACCTATGGCTTTTTTAGTTTGGTGCAATGCATCTTTTACTTTTCCTGTTAGCAAAATTTTATATAACTAATTCTCTGATAACTGAATCAACAGATTAAAAAATAAAATGAAAAGTTATAAGCTAAAAATCTTTTAACACACAAATATATAACAAAGTACACTATAACAACCTTCAAATGTAAATGTTTATTTACTTTATCCCAAACGATCTAATAATTCTATGCAATATCAAATAATTTGGGGAATTGTTACGAGTGATACTTGATTTATAAACAAAATTAAGACTAAAACGATTACTGCAGCCTGCTATATTCGATTTTCACAAGTGAGAAACATCGCAAGGCGCTAAATTGTACGAATAATGTGTATGTTTGCTTTAGATAAAATTAGTCTAAGTATGATCTATCGCGCAACAAGAAATATCTGATCAAAATTTCAGAAGTACATACAACTAGGTGGTGCAAAATTGTTTTAAATTGACATATTGCACATGAACATTTTTTAAATAAAATGTTTATCATATTTTCCATTCATAAAATATAATTTAGCATTTCTACAAGCAATTAAAGCCTTAACTTTTGATGTGCATCATCGTGTTACCGTTTTATCCATTTCAGCAAGCGTCTTTATCAGTGAACAAAAACGTCAGAAGCAACATTCAAGGAGAACGGCACGAAATAATATTATTACATTATAAAATGAATACATCATTTATTAATTTATCTCACTACTGCCACATAATATCCCTACCTAAATACAATATTTTAATGATAAAATACGCACATACATTATTTATTACTACAAATTGTAACATAACCTTCAATTTCTACATTTGTACAAGATAAGGTTCGGCTGATAAATTAAAAAGAATGAGAAAAACTAAAGCTAATGTAAGCAAAATAATCTTTGAGCGTATTTTAAGCAATATTTGATTGAAAAAACTTTATCATCTACATTTATAAACGTCATTAAACATGTTTATTGGGACTACTGAAAACCAACTTTTTAAAGACCTGGTTTTAATCCAAAATATAATAAAAAATTCAAGTGACACGGTCAAAACTAAAGTTTTTGTCTATAAACTACATTTTTATGAAAAAATTGGTTCAAAAATAGAGTTCCAGTACAAAAACATATCACATAACAAATATTTACACTAATGCTTCAAGTAATATTTTGTTGTCTTTTTATAAATTAAATAAAATTTTTAATATTATTCTGATTAGTCTATTTCTATTTCACATTTTCCTAGACTGTCCTATTTTTTTACTCAATACCAACAAAATTTGCATATTAAATAATAAAATATTTCACAGTATCTTTTATATATAGTCTCCCATCAATTATCACTAATTGTGCAATCATAAAATACCGGTTTACATATAGCCAAAATCAACCCTTGCTTTCTGCATCGACCTCTTAAGTCATATATTATCAAGACTCACAAAAGACACATCTACACTGTAAGACCTTCGAAATGATATCCAAACCATTAAAATCATTTTACTCTTTTGGTGGATGTCGTCAACAAAAAGCAAAACAAAATTTTTGGTGTATAACAACATCCTGTTTTTTTTATATATAAACTTCATCAGATTCTTCTACATACTTTCCTAAACACCTGTTAAGGTTCACTTTACTCATTTTATATTTTATGAAATGTACATGGAACTCATCAAACCAATGCTGTATGGAATGGGTGAGTAGTAAAAATAATTCATTTGATATATTCCAAAAGACAGAAGTTAGTATGTGAACCAATAAAATGAATATAATAGGGAAAAATTTAGTCCTTTTGCTCCTAAATTCTCCCAATTTCCAAAAACGAATAAATATGTACTGAATAAATAATATGCAACATCCAGACTATTTTCAGTAGTCAATTCACAAAACTTTTATATATCTTTAATAGTGATCTTCAAACACATCCCATTCTGAAGAGTACATAAGTCCCATTAGTACTGAAATTACTCCACAGTTGCATTCAAACTTTAATTTATTTTATCGTAAATGAAATAAATAGACATGTAAAATACAGTTGAGCATTACACATTATGAACATTGTACTCTTGTTTGTCCTTCATAAGACATATGATCGGTCATATTTAGCATCAGTATCCATATAGTTAAATTACATTCACTTGTAAGCTTTTTCTATACTTTTGCCATAAATTTTGTACTAGAATTTGACCTTTTAAATGATAGTCGAAAATAGGCCAATAATCCACTGTCAATAATTTGTAAAAAACTTTTATTGTTTTTGATTTTCGATAAAAAAGACAAGTAAAGATATTTTAATCCAACAAGTAAATTCATCTCATTTTAGAAAAACCTGCTCTTTAAATATGATCCCTTCATCATTGTTGTCTATCTCGTGTCATAAATGTAATTTATTAATATCAAAATATTGACCATTCACCTATGTATTTATCTAAATACTTATACCTTCAAAAGCATTTTTCAATATTTTTTTAGGAGAAGCCATGTAAAAATATATCATTCACAATAAAAGTCTGAACATCATCAATAATTGCATAAGTTACTTGATATGTTACGCTATTGCAACAGATGTTTCTCCTTTCCCTCTCAAAAAGGATTACCAATATTTACTTTCAGTTCTGCTTTATTTCCACTTCTACCAGAAGTGCCACCAATAATTATGCTTGTGCTTAATATCGAGAATCCATCGATGACTTGTCGAATGCTGGGAGACTCTGGAGCACCCGCTGTATTCGCTAAACCTGGCTCTGAGCGACTATCACCTCTTAGGTTAATGGAAATGACCCAAATTTTCACCAACTTTTTCCACTCCAAGCCCATCAAATTCTACCGCCAGACATTGACATACTCCCCGACAAGTGGCAGGATTACTTTGACTATTAATTTCTCCTTTGTTAGGAATTACGATAGGGCCAATCAAAAATTAGTTGCCAGTCTATTGTACATGTTTGCCTTGCACAACCTAATTATGTTTATTTCATAAAACGCATAAATATAATTGGAAGTATTTGTTCAATACTCTGATTAGTGGATAATTTCCTGTTTGCTGATGTAATTCATGAGTGAACAAATTTTAAGTAATAAATTTGACATATGAAAAAAATATAATAAATCATACCAAACAAATATGAAGTCAATTTGATAAAGCAAAACTCCTCAAAATTAAACTAATTCTTCAAAATCTATCCATTGCAGTCACTCTATTGCTTTATAACACAGTAGCTTGTCATTGCTTCAGCAATTTTCTTCCTTTTTAAATACAAAATATTTTAAAAACCAGGTCATAAAATAATCTTTTCAAAATAACTCTACCATTTTATATTGAAATCAATATCAGTTAATATCAAAATCATTTTCATAAAATTATCCCGGGATTACTTTGATTACCCCAAATTTCGTTCATGTGTTCAATACGTTCATACCATGGCAACAATGTAAAATCGGTTTGTTTCATTTTTAGATGACACTACCACCTATAAAGCCAATATTGGTGACCAGGCAGTGGGGTAGCATCAGCCTTAATTTAACATCGTGGAGGATAGGAGATATATTTTTTGGATGTAATAAGCAATTAATATTTTACTTTCGTTATTCACAGTATACATCAATCAAAATTCTCTACATGCTTGCCTAATTGACAAAAGCAAATCTATAAGATAATTCATGACTTCTTGTACTTCCTCCCTCCATCATCATTTTGTCCTTAGATTTAATTTACCTTGACTTGACGCAAAGGTTTCTTCTTTGAGAAGAAAAGTGACCAACTGTGTTAGTACAAGAATACTATTTTTGTCTACAATTTCTTAATCCTCAGTAATGGTCTGCACTATAAAATCCACAAATTAGTCCAAACTGCTAAGTAAGATTATACTTCTTAGTGGCCTTTGGAAGAATCGTAAGTATATCATCTTTCGTGAATTTTCCCATTAACAATTTCTATATCTCTGGGAATCCCAAATTCCCAGAAGAACAGCAATATTGAGATAAACTGTTCAGGTGTGGCCCCAGATTAAGAAATATATCTCAGCAAGAAGCTCCTGTACAACCACTTTGTAACATGACTAACATAAGAGAAAAATGGATATTTTGATATATCCATCAATTTTATCCAAAGAATAGTAAAAGTTCCTTACAGATCCTACCCGACATCTTCATTGAGCAATGATGATACTAACGTGTAGGCAATAAGACAATTAACTCAGAATGCAATATTTTGAGGTTCCATTGACCTTAATATAGCAGTGGTGGAGGGTGGTAGGAAAAAATAGAGGTAACGAAATTAGTGTTTGCCTAACTAGAAAAATTTACAAATATAACCAAATAGTATGAGTACATAGAGATAGATGAACTTAAGTGACTCTGTTGGAATTAAAATCCAGATCAACTCACCCACAAAGTACATATGTTAAAACGTGAATGAAAACCTATAGGCTTTCTTGGCATTTAACAGTATATACACATTTAAAAGTTAGCAATCCGTGCTTTTGATATCTCAACATTACAAGATTATGGTTTAGCAAATAATTTTCATTTATATACATAAGATGTCAACATAATAAAATTCTACTGTAGGTCAATGATTAATTATCTCTCATTCGAGAGTATCCGTTAAACAAATGTTGGTGTTTATGTTAATTATAATAACTTTATATAATTAGTCCCAAATTTTTTAGAAAAAATTTTAAAATATAGACAAACTTGACCACATCATATAGATAGCTGAGAATATAATTGGTATTTTTCAATCAAATATTGAAAAATCAACATAAATCTGGCAAACTTACCGACATGTAACTCCTAGTGCCCACAAATGAGTTTGCCATGGAATCAATCAGCTGTCCAGAAACTCCAAAATCACAAATTTTTATATCTCCACAGCTGTTGACTAAGATATTGCTAGGCTTGACGTCTCGGTGCATTATAGCATGCTTATCTCGCAGATAACTTAATCCTTTCAGCACGGCAGATGTGATTTTCCCTAATATGTTTTCTGGTATACGGCCTGCTTTCTTCAAAATCAAATCCAATGAGCCGGCATCCATGTATTCCATGCAAATACTTATCTCGCCGTCACTGTAGAAAGCGCCATAGAAACCAACGATGTGTGTGAAATTGCACTCGTGCAAAACTTTGAGTTCCCTGATGATTTGTTTTTTGATTGCAAGCTTCACTTCTAAATGGATTAATTTTCTTGCCATAATTAATCGGCTGGACTTATGCCTTACTTTCATGACCACCCCTCCATTCCCAGAGCCAAGTTCTCCCAGTTTTTCAAAATCATCATCGCTGAGTTCCCCAATTTTCTCCTTCTGGCACAGGAATACTTCAATGCGTTTCCTTTGGGTGTCGTCCATGTCCAGCTCTTCCAAGCGGGCTGTCAAGTTATCTATGCTGGACTGTCTTACTAGATTGGTGGTGCTGCAAGTTTCAGGCATGAGTAATCTGCCAACCCCTGCCTAATTTGCTACTTACTTGCTGACTTCTTGGAACGGAACACTCGTTGGTGTCACAGTAGGGGTCTGGTCGATAGAACCAGGAGGCAAAGTTAAATTCAATTTGTTTTTGGACATTATCGAAACTAAAACAATCTCGTGAAAATAACAGGAAAACAATGCGCCATTTGGGACGCGGACTAATCGGGGAGGATCCCGCCGAAGAGGATATTCACCGTTTCCGTGGTAAATGGGCAACACAAATTTGGCGGCAACACAAAATAATTCAGTTACAGTAAATGAATGAAACGATTTAATCACATGAAGAGAAGCCTGCAATCGACATTTTCCTGCGCCGAAAAGTAAATAGACCGTCTACGCAGGTCATCACCAGCGTGCGTGATATATCTATATCGAAATAGTTCGAAATCGATGCATCCTAGTCTAATTACGTTATTATTGTTGGAAATAACATTTCTGCGTCCGAACATGTCAATGAAATGTGTAAAAATGAGGAGCCATTTGTAGGTTAAAAGGGTGTTCATTGAATTACATAAAATGTAGATAGTCCTATCATTTTATGTTCCCCTTCCTTATTAATATTTGTAAACAATTTCGTATCTAAATGAGAGCGTTTAATCTTAACTACATATTATTCTTTTGCAAAAACGGCTATCGAAGGACTTTATTACTGGCGCGTAATTTTTCCTTCCTAAAAGTCTAGCACGCTAAATCCTTTGTCCATTGATACAGAGCTGAAGTTTTCATTGATGAATCATCCAAATAAATGACGGCTCATTTACAACTATGAATCATAATCTACATTACCACCACACTTTATTTATAAAAAATAGACTTTTTTAAATACAAAAGATGCCTATACGTACAATATATTATTTAAATTTTATTTATAATTAATAAAAAAGAAATCAATTTCAAAAATTTAAAATTTAAAAAAAGTTAAAGCGAAAATTATTTATCTAAATGTGCACCGTGCAATCACTTTTTGAAGAAAACAGATAAAACACAGATAATTGATAAAATATTTTAAAAAATTTAATTTCTAAGCAATGTTGCCAACTAAGCGTTTACTACATATACAGAGTAAGTAAAAATTATATATCCTTTAAAATAATACTTATTATTATTTTTTTTTATTCACTTCATTATTAATTTCCTATTAACAATCAAATATTTTTGATGAAATAATTTATTTATAATATATTTTTTAAAATAAAACACGAAATAACCAATTTTTGTCCTTAATTTCCAAAAAAAATAATTGCAGGACAAAACTCCTAATTTGAGACAGTAATTTGATAAAACAAAGTCTGAAGAGCAAGGTATATGTGAAAGAGTCCCCTTAAAATCCACATTATGCACAGTACTGAATAATACCTAGGTAACCAGGCGGTCGCCTAAAAATATTAATATTTAAAAAACTGGAAAAATCAGGAAGCGGGCGACAAAATCAGAGGTAACTTCTGGAACCACCTGAGCCGCCACGTTCCCAAGGTTCTATATTATAGAACATTATGTCGAGATGCCTGAAAAAATAAACTTTGCTTAGGAACTTTTATTATTGTGATAAAATTCCTATTACTTGCTCTTAAATTTTTATTCAACCGATAAATATCAACAAACTATGTACAGAAAGCAACATTATAGGAATGTACTATGCTACTACAAACATTAGTGAACTGGTGTTTTTAACCCCCAAAGCAGGAAGGTTAAAAGAAGTTTTAGCAGATTACAAAGAAAAGTAAGTAGTTTGGGCTGGAAATAAACGAACATAAGACTAAATATATATGGAAATCAAGAAAATTAACGAATAAAAATGAGCATATGAAATGTATAATCTTTAATAAAAATAAATTTTTCATATCTTTGTCATACGTTTATCCTCACTGTCCAATCATCACTCACCATCTCTAATATAGAACGATGTGCTAACCAACGCGTTTTATCGCTTTATCTCTTGCTCGCATTGAACGCAGGTACTCAATTATTTTTAGTGACCGTGTAGATTACCGGACAGAATTTTCGAGTTCAGTATCGAACCCGAGATTTTTTGTACCTAAATCAAGCGTCTTGACCGTTTAACCACAAACCTATAAAAGATTATACGAAGAGATAAAAAGGAAAAACATGAAGAAGATAAACCAACCAGAAAATTATCTAAATGTATAGTCAACACACGATAAATACCATAAAAATAAACTTTAGTATGAATACTGAATATTAGAAAATAAAGCTGATATTAAACATAAAAGAGATAGACCAAGAAGCAAATGGATAAAAACAATAAGAGAGGATTTCGAAAATTAGAAACTAGAAAGTAGTGCTGATTATATATAATATATGAATTCCCGGTGTTCAGATTTATGAGTGTTCAGAACTAACAAATATAAAAACATTGCATACGACTAAAACCACAATAAGGTAGAATCTAAAGGATTACTGATAAGTTGTTCTTCTTTTAAATTCAAACAAAACCATGACAGTTGGGTTAGATATTTAAGAGTGGGTATATTACATACTCCTTAAGCCCCTAGTTTCTGAGTTTTGTGAAGATATTTTATGTAAGCCTAAAAATAATATTTTGGAGTTAAACAGATCCAATTTGGATCACTGCTCAAAGTTTTATTCTTACTGTAGGAACTCTACCCGAATTTTTACTTTACGTACAAAACGCCCTACGGTTTACTTGTCATGAATTTATTATCGTAAAAAAAACTATATTCACTTAAGGTTTCCAAAACCTAAAGTATCAAAATGGAAGAAAAAGACTCCTAGGTTCAAAAACTTAAAACAATACGATGGTTATTATCAATACTTGTGTCTTTAGCACACACTTCATAAGCTTTATTTCAATTTTATGGTAAACTGTAGATTTATATTGATAGATATCGAATTATCATGGTTTAGAAACTATAGCAATCTCTTCATTAATTCATCTCAATACATTCATCAATGAGTTGTAGCTATACCGTGAATTATTAATGATTAACGTTTTATTATCTATGTGTGAAATCTACAAACAACAAAAGTAGCAAAACGTTTATTTTCAAACTTATAATTCACTCAGAATTTAATAGATACTGCAAAATGAACTATAAATATACGATTTCAAAAATATTAAAAAAGAAATTCACTATTGAATATACAAAAAAAATTACTAAGACTTGTAGATTACAATGCTAAAGAGATTGCACAATAAATACGTGGGCAGTCTGAAAAGTTGTGAGCCTCAAAACTATTCTGCTACTACAATCGTACATACTTTGAAAGATACCAGTAAAAATCTCAATAATTTTGAACGCTTACTTGTTGTTTGACAGTCGTTTGTATCAGTCAATGTCAGTGCTTTTGTAAAAATGGAAAATATCGAATATCGTGCCGCAATTAAGTGCTTGCATTTGAAAGGCAATACGCTTATGCAAATTAAAGTTGAGTTAGACGCTGTATACGAGGATTTGCCGCCGTGAAAAAACGGGCAGCTGAATTTAAATGTGGTTGTACCAGCTTAGCTGATCATGAGCATTGGGGACGCCCAACAACTGCAACTTCCACCGATGACGCCAAAAAAGTTTACCAGATGATAATGGACAACCGTCTAATCAAGGTTACAGAGATAGCAAAGACTGTGGGCATATCCAAAAAAAACGCGTTTGTCATACATTGACTGAAGAATTGGGCATGAGAAAGCTTACGTGAGTTGAGTCCCGAGCTTGTTCACTTTAAACAAACATTCATTCAAATTAGAGTTTGAATTGATTGACCATCCAGCATATTAACCAGACCTGCCCCCCAGCGACTATTTTCTGTTTCCTAAGCTCAAAGTTTGGCTCAGATGACAGATATTTTCATCAAACGAGCCAACTGTAGGTGCCTATTTTGCAGGACAAAACACCAACTACTATTTGGACGGGTTAAAGAAGTTGGACCATCGCTGGAAAAATGTGTATCAATTTAAAAGGAGACTATGTTAAAAAATAAATTAAATATGACAGAAGAAATGCTTGTTTCTATGTTAGGCTCAATATTTTTCAGACTGCCCACGTATCCATTTTAGAAAAACAAGATGTGCCAAATGTTCTTAGATGATTGAAAATGTACAACAATTGTTATAGGGTTTAAACTACTCAGCGAATTTTAGTGTACCCTACATAAATAGTCACTAATCTGTATCATTTCTTTAGTCTCACATTTTCTTTATTTCTTTTATAATTTTACAACAAAGGTTTTTGAATTTTTGGTTATTATTCCATGATTGCTCTTATATTATAATTAGCTTGAGACAATAGTTGATATCATACCCATATAGTTTATTATCATAATTTGTAACATAAATGGGACAAATTAGAACATATATTAAAAATGTAAATTATCTCTACTATCTTACTACATACTAATGTAACAAAGACGATCCATATTATCTACAGTTTCACAATGATATGTGTGGATGCAATGACAAAAAGACAAAACATTAGAACAAACAACAAACTGTAAGAAGAAAAATGAATGTTTAAAATATTTACCAAACTATATAATGGATAAAATGAGTACATGAGTATAATTTTAAATTGCTACGATTAGTAACCCGTCAAGATAATGGTTCACGTGTTGTATTTGGAAGAAACAGGCAGAGAAGTCCTCCGCCTATGAGCAAAGCTGCTACAATAAATGTTGGCGCCGGGCAGTACATATCTAACAATGTGGCAATCACTATATTGCCAATTATACCACCAAGGCGCGCCGCAACCATGGAAATAGCCACACCTGTAGCCCTGTAAAAAAACGCGTGTTAAAATAAATTACACTATGGTTGAGCTCTCTTAAATCATACCTGAGATTAGTTGGAAATATTTCTGTAATCAAACAATCCAATGCTGCATTTCCACAAGAAATCACGCCGCTAAATACGGCAGACACAATCAAATTGTGCAGCTTATTGTATACGAAAAACATACAAGCGGCGCAAATTCCGGATGTTAAAGTACTGAAAACTGCAAAACATGGTGTAAGGCAACAGTTGGAAAAACTATACTTAGTAATTACCTAAAAAGAATTTCCTTCCAAGTCTGTCCATTCCCAATACTGCAATTATATTGCTGGGTATTGCCGATGCAACCGTTATAAGTGATTCCATGAATACGGCACTTTCAATTTTATCAGAACATTCTGTTCCATGCTGCTGACTTCCAGACCCCACCACATACTTGGTTACAGCACATACGCTTGCACTTTCTCCGGGATGAGTCCGTGAAAATTCATCAAATCGATTGAAGAGTTCTGGGAACCACATCATTAAACCATAGTAACTAAAAGGCCACAAATATAAAACACTCTGTACTGATAAATTTTTAATTTTTGTACTCACCCAATATGAAATGTAAAATTGATGGTGATTGATATAAGTGTAAATCTGAGAATAGGCGATACAAAAAGCTGTTTGCTGTTATCAACTATATCCGAAATCATGTTTTTGTATTTGCCTTTAATGGCTGGTTTGTCGGGGTTATTAATCTTTGTACTTAGAACATCTTCTATAATAAGATGTTTGACTGGGTAGTCATTTTTGTCTTTTCCCGTATTGATGTTATATATAGTCCTAAAGGTTTCTAGCGCTTCTTCACTTCGCCCCCGAGTTAACAAAAATTTGGGGCTTTCCGGTAGGAAAAAGAGGAGAGCAGCAACTACAAATGAAGGTACTGCACAAATGAGGAGAAAGATGCGCCAAGAGTTGTAAACAAAATAGTGAGAATAGTATCCTATTCCGGTCGGGATAACCAGCCATGCTAAGCCGGCCACGAAAAGGTTTCCCAATGTCCAAAATGCTGCCATAAATGATAGCATAGAACCACGTTTAGATTTGGGTTGAAATTCTGCGAAGTAAGACCAAATAACTGGCCCGCTGCCCCCTAACCTATAAGCAGATATAATAAATAAATTGCATATTTAACAAAAATGCTCTCTTACGCTGCCCCATTTAGGAATCTAAAGAGCATAAACAGCTCATATGTTTGAGTGAAGCTGGACGCTACAATGCATAAGGCGTTCATAAAGGATATGGCTATCAAAACCTTCCTACGCCCCAAAGAGTCCGCTATAGACCCCCAAGCATAAGCTCCTGCCATCATCCCAATGAAAATGATGGAGTTCAGCCATCCCTTTGCGTGGGTGTCGAGGTGTAGATCGCACTGCGCTGACGGGAGGATGAAGGACATCGAGATGACGTCCATCTCCTCCGAAGTGCTGACGAAACCACATACTGTTAACAACAGGTAATGAAACTTGCCATACCCTGTGAGTTCTATTGCACTTTCGAAGTCCGCTTTCTCGCTGACTCCCTTCTCAGGGTCCCCTGGAACCTTTCCTAGGTCTTTGAATGAAAACGCGGCGAGCTCAAGATCCTTGGATCCGCAGCCGTTTGGAACGCGCTCGTCCTTTACATCACAGTCTACTTTATTCTTCAGCGGTGGACCACCTTCTACCATTCTACGTTGGCTGTCGAAGTGTGATGGTTTTCGTCGGCAAGGAGGTTAGAAATGGGGCTCGAGGGCAGCGTTTATTGGGGGTAGCGGGCTGATGTGTGATGAGAAGCTCTGAAAACACATTTTAGCATGAATATTTGTGTCTAACCAATATAATATTTAAAAGTTTCAATAAACATAATTTAGTAAATTAATTACTTATGGTTTACTTTACTGTTATGTCTATGTATTTATGTATAATAACCTGTTTTGGTACAACTTTTATGCAAATAATTTGCAAAACCCAGTACGTCGCGTCGACATAACGAAGACCTGTGATGTCATCAGTGGAAGGACAAATTTCATTATTTAAAAAAGTTTTGTTGACATTGGCATAACTTTAAAAATAGATGATAATCCAGAAGAAGAAGTAGGCCCTACTGGCTTAAATGTATGGAAATTGTCTCTTACCATTTATTTAAAATTTTGATTGCACAAGAAATTAAGAAAAGCTGGGAAACTGTAGAAAAGAGATATTGTTAATCTTATTCCAAAATTGTCTTTATATCAAAAAAACATAAGCATAATTTTTTTTATAAAAACACTTTTAAGTTTAGATGTACCATCACGTAAATATTAAAAATTCATTAAATTCATCTAAGAAAGAAAGGCAGACCAAGGATGACGTGGGATGGACAAGTGGCGAAGATAATGAAGGCAAGAGGAATCTCAGGGAAGTAGGCTAAAATTTCAGCAAGGGACAGGGCTAGATGGAGAACAATGATAAAATAGTGAAGAATCAGTGTGAAAGTGGGGAAATAAGTGTGTTTTGCACAGAAAGATGACATTATTTTAAGTTATTGTAAATGAGGTATAGATTAATTTTTAAAAGAAAGGTGTATTTTATCCTCTACACCTAACGGTAGGAGAGGTACAGATTATATATATATATATATATATATATATATATATATATATATATATATATATATAGATTATATTATATATATATATATATATATATATATATATATATATATATTCATTTTAATTTAAGTATTCTACAATACCAAATGAATAATATTTAGCTTTTTCATTAGTCATCTCAATTTCGAGTGATAAAGTGATAATACATTGCGACGTGCTTTATTCCGTTAATAATTCTAGTATTAAACTCAAAATAAGATTCCGTCATAGTGAAAGTTTCGAAGCACCCGCTAAACAAACGGAGACGGCTAATACTAAGATGGCAAACTGGACATGGGTGGATTCTAATGAAGTAACAGCTTTAAGCGAAGCAATTTTAATATTATCTTCATTATCTTCATATTTATTCGCTAATTCCAATGTGCTCCAGTTTTGCAATTTTACGACCCGCGAATCCAAACCCGTTCTAACGCCATTTTTTGTCCGAGCGCTAGCGACCATTTGAAGGAATCGATAGTTACAAGCCGATCGTAACCAGTTAAGCAGGTGTTACCTAATCACCGAAACTGCATTTGCATATTAAGCAGTTTGGGTTTACATGTCGTAACCATTCGTACATAGTCATACAGACAATTCAAAATAAAACAAAAGCTGAGAAATTCGATGAATTTTGTTGTATTTTGTTCAGTTACAACAACCAATGATAAATGGGTTGTGCACGATTGTTCCAGTTCACTTGGATGCAACGAAGGTGATAGAATGAATCAGTTATAAAAGTGATAAAGATACATACATACTATACAAATAGGTATATAACTTTCAGTTTGAAATGTAAAATAAATTAAAGAAACAGGACAGGAAAATCTTGGGCCATTGGTTACATAGAAAAAATTCAGTTTTTCAGTAAAGAATTATATAGAAACCACCAAGAATCTTTAAAGTCTTTTTTATTTCACTATAATGCGAGAATTAGTTTTAGCTATATTGTCGGCAATCTAATGGTTACCAGACGTATTCTTCATAACCTAATTTACTATTTATAACCTTAATGTTGTTTATGAATAAAATATCAGATAAGCACTAAAAATTTCTGTCATGTTCTAATAATAATAGAAACAAAATAGCAATACTGCCAAACAACGCCAACGTTCATATAAATTTCAGCAGCCGATTTGTCTTAGTCGCGTAGCAACAGTTACTTGAGTTGGTAGCGGCGTGTTATTTTGCACAATACTCAAATGATGTACCGAACCGTGATTACATGTTTCACTAAATAAGGTGATATTAAAGAACGTTTGGTTAATGGTTTACCTTTATATTCTACTGTAAAGGAATGGGCAAAATAATTTCATTTAGAAGGAATCAAAGATTAACCATGTACAGGCCGGTCAGTTGAAGTGCTTTCGGAAAAAAACCGTCTGAATCCATTGATAACGGTTCAGAAACGTGTGACCTGTTGTGAACAATTTTTAAACATGTATCGCAACAATAAAGAAGAACTTATTTAACCCGTTGTTACAATGGATAAAACTATGATTTTATATTATAATCCGCTAGTAAAAAGAGAGTCAATAAAATGGGACTGCCAAGAAGGACAAAGGTGGCTCAATCGACTAAAAAGATCATGGCAACAATCTCTTGGGATTCAAAGGGAATTTGCTAATCGATTTTAAAGAAAAAAACGCATTGGTAAACGAATAGCATTACGCCATAAATTGCACAAAATGTTATCGAGGAAAAGAGGAGTGGTATTCTGAGTCGAACTGTTCGCCTTCTGTACGATAACGCCCCTGCTCAGATTTCTGTGAAGAATTGTGGTTTTGACAAAATATCTCACGCATCCTACAATCTAGACCTAGCCCTCAATGACTGCTATCTATTTTCAAAGAAACACCTTTGGGCTAGAAAATTTAGCAATGATGGAGAGTTGCTGGAGATTGTTTTAGAACATTTTGTAAACAAGATTTTTCCAAAGGTATTGAAATACTAATTTGGGGATATAATAAATACATAAAGATTATATTGAAAAATAACCTTATTGTTTTAGTCCTGTCACTCCTGGAGTATAGTCGACTGGAAACTTTTGGTGCTTGCCTTGTAAATGCCTTAAAGGATGCTCTCGTATTTTAAAGTCGTTCAATTGGCATCAATTACACGGTAAAGTTAATCACTGCCACTTCTAACGTAACGACCACGTTCACAAATAAAATCGGTTAATTTAATTCCCTGTGTCGCAGTTAAAAAGCCAGCCACAATAGTTTTTATCACTTTATGTATATATATATATATATATATATATATATATATATATATATATATATATATATATATATATATATATGTATGTATGTATTGTAATTTAAATATGGGGTCCGCCAATTCAGGAGCAGGAAAGTAAACGCTTATTGAAACGCCAGTAATGATTATATAATCAAGTAGGGTATTTTATTTTCATATATATATATATACATGTATGCCATTTGTGTATGAAAAATTATATCACTCAAATGTTCATTACGACTGGTTTTACAGACGTCGATACGATGGTCGAAATTTTCGATGGCATTTTCACATGAGTTATTTCAATGGCATTTATCTTAGCAATTATGTTGTTCTTGAGGCCTTATATGGTGGCTGGTGTATTGACGTAGACTTTACTTTTCAGATATCTCCTCAGATATCAGTCTAAAGGAGTCAAATCGCACGAACGAGCAGGCCAATTCACATTTCCATTTCTCGGAATTAAACGTTTACCAAACTTTGACTGTAATAACTCGATATTCCCACGTATTGTGTGGCATGTTGCACCGTCGTGTTGAAAGTAAACATCATTTATGCCAGTCTGATTAAGTTTCGGGAAGAAACAGTCATTAATCATGCTGCGGTATTGTTCAGAATTCACAGTATCGCATTTCCAGCCTCATCTTCGAAAAAAATATGGTTCAATGACACCTTTTGACCACAGAGCGCACCAAACAGTCACTTTTTGAGGATGCATTGGTTGTCGTTGTTATTAAAATGCGACAGTTTTAGTTGTTCACTGTCCTATTCAAAGTGAAATGCGCCTCATCGCTGAAGATGATTTTCAATGAAAAATTGGAATCAATTGCATCGAGTCGGGGAGGGGGGGGGGGCTAATCAGAGAACACATAACTTTGTGCATAATATGGCGTAAACTGATCTTCAAAATGTCCATTTTTTGCGATCGACTAGTTATGAGAGTTTTAAGCTCTCTTTCATACTTTCCTTCGCCGCAGCGATATTTGTCAATGTCCAAACACTTCTGGGTTGTCAATTCTTTGACATATCACCAATAGAACCAGTAACCTTTTTCTCACCAAAAGACCGACGTTTTATTTGGACGGTTATGATTACTGAAATAATTGCAGAGAGTTCGATAGGTGTTTTTTATTTTCTCGCCATTTTTGTAGTGTTCTTTAATCACTTTAACGCGGTCTTTAATCAAATATATCTCCATAGCAAAAATTAGCAAACCTTAAACTAAAACAAAACCGCTGAGTTGACATACAAAATATGGCGTCTCTGTCAAATTGACGTTTGCTTTCCTATTTTTCTGCGTCCCTATTTTAAAAACGACTCTCTAATTTTGCGTGTTAAAATAAAAATTCATTAAAAACACGCTTGGAATTAATCTTATGTTTGGATTTTGCGGCATTCCATTTTTTACCAATTTACCAATTCCAATATTCGAATAATTCAAAATATTCCAATTGTTAGTCAATGAATATTCAAATTTATTTAAATATAGTTTTTCTAAATTAAAGATATTCGATAAATAGTAATAGTAAAAATAATATAGCGTTTCTTAAAAAAATATACTGCCAATATCGTCCTAAATATGCAAAATTGTAAGATGCTTTTTTGCTTTTTTATGAACTTCCAATAGTCGAACCATTTTTAAAAATTTAAATAATCTAAACGTCATTTTTCAGTATTTGCATTATGTGAATAAATATTGAAATTACTATTCGTAATACCAAGTTTAAAAAAGTCCTAGGCCTAACTTTACCCTGTCGAATAAAATCGATAGACAAGAGAAAATTTGAGCATGATTTTATGCTACAATGAGTATTTGAATGTAAATTACTTGGGTGGGAACGAATCAAGGTCGGATAATCCAAAAATCGGTAGTTAATATATGACTGTATTATAAACAAAGATGGAAATTTGTATTCAAATAATTTAAATACTCCAATACATCATGATTAATAATTCAATACGTTAGAATATTCGAATAATCCAAATAGTCAAATTATTGGAATATTTCAATTATTGAAATAACAAACTAAGATTTATAGTGGATGAAATTGCCACAGTTGCAACTTATTTTAAAAATAAGTGCCGACATGCGGAGTTTTTTTGCCAAATTCTAATAGTCAATTTATTAAAATTTAACTAATTAGAATATATATGTCATTTCCAACTATTCGAATAAATATTTAAATAAATATTAAAACTAGAAAGCTTAAAAAGATTCTAGCCAACTTTACCATACCAAACGAAACAGTAGAATATATAAGATTGACTTTATGCTACAATAAGTTGAATAACAAATACGGCGGAGTAGATACATAAAAACCGGAAGCCAGGTTAGGTTTACAAGGAAAAGCCCTTCTGGTGTTCAGTTAAACTTTAAACCTGTCCTTCTGAACAAATGACTTGGCCTTGATTGGTTTAGATCTCACAACTTTTATGGGCTGAAAGTTTTTGGATAGAAACATTTATTTTTTTAGGGACTCCCACTTCTTCTTTCAAAGTTTTGTTTTTATTTATTTATTCCCTTTGACCAAAATCATGCACTCATATGTAATTAGGAGAGTAGGACTTAAAGTTATGACTTTGCAGTGATGGAGAAAAATTAATTAAACATAAGGATTGTCCTCAGAGTGTCAATTAGTTTTATGTATGTATGTTGTGTTTTGTGCCGTATAATTAAAAAATATATACAGGTTAAAAAAGTTAAGAAAGTGTGTGTAAAAAGATATAAATTAAATAAGAATAAATCACAAATCAGCAATATTTTTAAATCGATGTAAGAAAAAATCAACTATGTAAGCTGAAACAAAAGTTTAATGAAGTGGGATGTTTGCTCGAGTTCATTTAAGAATAAGCGCTTCTGTTTATTATTATTATTATTATTACTTTTGACTTGGCCACTACCATAACATTAATACGGCCCGGATTTTGAGTCTTTCAGGGAAATAGTTGGGGGTTCCGATCTCTTCCTTTATTTGTATACTACTACCTATCACAATGTCAAATTTCAAGTCTGTACCCCCACAGGAAGTGCCTCATAATTTTGAATAGTGAATGAGTCAGTAATTAGTAAAATTTGCAACTTTTAACACCCTGTATCATTGTTACATTTTATTATATGAGTTTAAAATTTCGCATGTAATATCGTATGATGATCCTTAAACTATATTTCAATTTCATAATTTCATCATAAAGGAAAGCAAAGTGTATAAGGAGGTTAAAATTGGAGCGAATGGGTTCGGGTAATATACACACGACTTAGGCCGGAACTTACCCTGCCGCACTACCATACACCTTGATTCGAATGTTCCTCGTAATACCACACCCAGTAGATTCTTGTAGTTATACTATCAATCGATTTAGCTAAAAAACAAATTGCTACAAAAAATCTGCTTTGCCTGCCAATTAATTCAAAAAAACTCATGTAGCAAGATTAATCTTTGGTTCGCTCAAAATACCCGAAAACTAATAGCCGGGAGCTGCTGATATAATTAATGAATTCGAAATATCTTTGAATTTCTTAGCGTCAGTTTGTAGTTCACCTTCAAAACTATTTTTAGTGTGCAGCTTTAAATCTTTGCAGACTTTTTCCCTCAAAAACTTGAAGTTAGTTTTGTTTTTCTATTTTTGTCATGTTCGATCAACGTGCAGTAGAGAATTTGGGGTAACAATGTGTTATGATTTATCTTTTGGTAAAATAAGGTCAAATTAAACAAAACTAAAAATAAAAAATTTATTTTCCTTAATATACAATAATAATTGTGAGGCTAAAACGCCCGCGTGGGAGCACGAACTGAGAGGTCAAAACTTTCATATTTTCGCGCTCTCTGCCTGGTCGTCGCGCACCATCTCTGATGCGAGGCGATGTGGCAAGCATTGCCCCTTAGACGACCGGCATTATTATCCCTTGTTCGAGTGAACCCAGGTACTAAATTATTTTTTGTGACTTAGTAGGACTCCAGGAATGAACCACGCTGGCCTTAATATACAATATCAACCAATGAAGATACTAAATAAGATGTATTTTGATATTAAGATACAGATGAAACAAAATATTGGATAAATATAGGAATAAACGAAATTATTAAAAAATAAATAAAAAATTAACGTTTTGGATATGCTAAAAAACTAATTAACTATATCTATATAAATAAAAATTTAAATGTTCGTTTGTTCAAAATATTAAATCTCTGAAAATTCTTCACCGATTGTTTTGAAATTTTGACACAACGTTGCATTCGAATACGCGCGTGTTTTTATATAGAGACATCACATCTGCGACAGGTAAAACCATGCTTTTTTTGAAAAACAGCGCCATCTGTTGGACGTAAAAGCAGAGCAACAGCAACGTGTGGCTGGGTACAGCTAGTAGATAATAATAATAAAATAAATGTTGGAACTTAAGAAACGCATCAAGAAGCGTGGAAAAAAATAAACAAATGTAAACTGAAAGGTTAAGGTTTCCTTATGCCCGGCCTAACTGTCGCTCAA
This sequence comes from Sinelater perroti, assembly GCA_036346155.1. NCBI lineage: Eukaryota > Metazoa > Arthropoda > Insecta > Coleoptera > Elateridae > Sinelater > Sinelater perroti. The sequence goes on along the minus strand of JARFIY010000346.1, from coordinate 122,022 downwards.
TTATTTTTAGTAAGTGAATAGGTCATTTATTAGGTATATGGAGCTTAGGATCAGATGCGGATCCGTTCGCACCATAGCCGAAAAATATTGTTAACTACATAAGTGTAGCATAGATCAACACCAAATAATTTTATTTGTAAAATGTGCAAGACATACAATAACTAAGCTGCGTAAACTTGCATCACAACCTTAAATGCGTTTTATGTTGGACAAAATTGGGTACCTGTCTGATAAATTAGAAAACTACGACCTCACACACTAAGAATTCCATAAAAGCTTACAAAATAATCTGTGACGTGATAAACAGAAGTTAGCAGATTAAGTTTGCGACGCATTCTTAAGCGTCCAAATGGGAAGTTTACCTTCCAAATTTGTTGCTGTCATGGTGTTATCGCGTGAGCTTGTGAGGAAAGATTATTTGGTTTAATAAACTGTAAGTTAAGGTAAATAATACAGTAAACCTACATGACTGTCTGTTATTGAAAATACCATGTTCTCCTAATTTAATATCTTAACTCTAGATAATGTGGTATAGCGTAAAAACTTAACTACATTGACGACGTTTAGGAAGACGTAACGATCACACCAATTTGTTTAAGAATTCGCGGAAATGAAGATATAAGGAAGCATTTTACATCGCTTGCTATAAATTAAAAAATATATAAACTATGTATACATTTTTGGGCCTTCCTGTATAAATGTAGATATTTCGTTAATCGACAAATATCGACATTTAGTTTCAGAAATTAGTAAAATTTGAATCATATTTTTCTGTTTTCTAAACACTAAGTTGCCTGCTTTAGTTTTAATGCCTCTTTGTTGCGTATGTCATATTAGTATATTTAATTTTTAAAAATGAGTTTTTTATTGCATGTTAAATTTTAAAATTTTAATTTAATTCATTATTAAAAATAATTTACAGGAGTGGAGTTATTTGTTTGTTTTACAAAATTTTATTGAAAGCATAAGTATGATACTATCTAATGCCTTATTTCACTTGGAAAGAATACCAAAAATTAGAACTCAAAAACAAATATCAAACTCACCAATTACTTTTTCATATGTAGGAGATACCGTGACCTACATAACAATAAATTTGTATAGCATCCGACTATAGTTAATATTTAATTTGCTGTTTATCTACACAAACCTTGCAAGTCAAACAACTTTTAAGATAAGAGAAAGTTCTTTATAGTCTAGCTTCCTAATTTCTCTTCTAATTTAATCTCAAGTACAGCCAATTGGTTTAATTTTTTATAACTAGCAATTCTAGTTCGTGTATAAGGACATCTGAACGGAAAAATGTGTAGCAGAGACGGTCAAGGAATCTCAGCATCAGTGCGAACCCCATATTGCTACATGTCAATGTTGCGATCTTGAATTACGTTCGTTAATGGATTTGCTTGGACATATAAGGATATTACAGGAACATTGACGAATTTAAGCTTGGAGGCAATCTTGTGCGCGACAAATGTATAATGAACCGTGAGGTCGCTTCGTCCGAACAGTGCGGCCAGGCTGCCAAGGGAGGGCATCGCAAAAACTGATTTGGGCGCTAATGTGATTAGCGCGAAAATTAACAAAACCCAATTGCATACTAAACGTGCTTAATTGATTATATAGGGCAAATATGGCACAAGGCTGACTTGTTTTAGATATTCGTATGGGCACCGGCAGTACGGTTGCAACCAAATCCGCTTTGTTTGGAGAAAGTAGAAAACAAAAACATAAATTGTCATCAAAATTCTGATAAGTGCGTGAAATTTTGATTATGGCAAAGTTTTCTTCATAAAACGTACGAGGTTGTTTTGTTCAGGTTAAGGTTTTTAGAAAAAATGGCTGTAACAAGCTATGTTGCAATTTTTTGAGATTAATGATGCCTTATATGTAATAAATCAGGGCCAACGCATTAGTGGACTAATTATTCGATTAAGCTGCTGCACAAAAAATTTAAATTTTTGAAAATCATTGAATAAACCTAATTATATCAAATACCAAGACAGCTAGTAAAAAGCTTTTTACTAGACGAACCGACTAATAGCTGCTTTTATTCACGACATGAATAGGGAAGTAAAAAAAATTGTTTATTACTAAATTTGATTTTGGTTATAAAGGGTAACCTAAATTGAATCGCGTATTTCAATTTGAAATAAAATAATTTCTGGATTAATTTTATGATTGGATCGGCTTCGGTTGCAAATCTTGGTTCTTTTACAATATTTTCGATATACTTTTTCCAGATGTTTCAATCACACACCAGATTCAGTTTTTGAGACTATCAGCTGATTATGAATTCCTGGTGTAGAGCTTGAATTTTCGGTAGTCGCACACTGATCTTGCTGGCCAGTTGATACCGACATTTTAAGAAATTGCACAATCAGGAATTGTTGGTGCAGTAAATCCACTGTTTGAACTGTAGTTCAGATAGCGCCGTCTTGCTAGAACTACATTTGTTCCAGACCCGTATTGCTCAGTTGGCGCCAGAAAAAACAGATTTATCATGTAAGCATAACGATCGCTATTCACAGTTGCAGCATTTTCACAATTCTATCATGCCACTTGCCCAAAATTCACACCACACAGTGACTCATGGGCGAAGGATTTAATTTATAGTTATGTAACGTTTTTCCGTATACCAAATGCGACATATCTTGTTAAAAACGCGCTGCATGGCTAAAATTAATATTTTGACTAAATTAAAAATCCACTACATGATGAGAATAGTCAGTAAGTTTAATCTCTTTTGTCAATTTATTTTTGACTGACGGAAGTTCCTCGATATGCCCAGTTGTACAATATGTTGAATTGATGTTTTTGGATTTGCAGCAATAATTTGACTAACTATGGCAATATTCTCATGGGACCTTACGCCACGCCGATATTTACAAAACCTTGCATCCATTAGCGATCTAGTTTTATCAAATTTTATGATTAATCTTCGGATAGTTGATTAATTTCGTGCCGTTTCTTTTCAGCAAATTTGCAAAGCGTTTTAACAATAATTCGTTGTTCTTTCGTATTTTTACTAACCGGAAGAATCTTAAATGATGAAATTTGAAACCGGAGTTTAATTTGAGTCTCTTATTATGTCAAATTATTGATATTTTCAATCACGTTACACCGTTTGTATCTTTTTTTAATAAAGTATCGCTAGATGGTCAAACAAAGCTATAAAAGTGTTGCAATGTGTTGCTTCCTACGGTCGTATAGAGTAATTTTGTAATTAAGAAATATATTAGTAACACCTCATGAGTAAAAAACAAATTAATCCAGGTACACAAAATTAATAAAACTAAACTCGATCTATTTTCGACTGATGCAACACTTCTTTTTTTGGACATACTACAAGTTGGTTTAACTTTGAACAAACAAGCTCTAATATTTGTTTGTAACAATTTAGTTTATTACTTTTAATGCCGTGTTGATTACCGTATTAAAACGAGTTTTTGTTTCTTATTTTTTATTTGTAATTTTTTATTGCAGTAGATCGCACGAACTAATATAAATATATTTAAAGTTAACTTAATGAGCGTTAGGAGTGCGACAGTGTTGTTAATTTAAATTAACTTATTTCGCAATGGTCTTGTGATAAAATTTTTGCGTAAATTAGCCTTTTAGTTGCAATTAAGATAAGCTTTTGACGCATCAGGTTTCATGAAAAGAAAAACATGACTGATTAAATGCTCACTAACCGTAATATGACTGTTTACTATTGTTTACTAATAAAACCTGCATGCATCGCAACAAGTGTTAAATTAGCGACCTTCAAATCTGACAATGAGCAGTTCACAGGCTTGTTCTTGGTCTCGGATAAAATTCAATAAACAGCGTACGACTCAAATAATGCAAATTTGGCTCAAAAGTGACTAACAGAAAAGTCCCGTGCATGGTATCTATTTTTCAATTTGGCAGGAAGGTTAATGCAGGCATTCAAATCAAACAAAAACGGTACCGGTTTCGGTAGCACAACCGACGCGTTGTTTGCCTGCATACACGGGAGACTATGCTTATGGTAATTAGCGCATGTCCAAAACAGCTAGAACTGCTTTCAGCAAACTTAAATTTTTTGCGGGTGAAACGAGACTGCTATTCCTCGTATATTTTGGTGGCAGTGCTCGCGAAAAGTCAAGGCCCTCCAAGGACGACCACTAGCCTCTACAACTAAGTTTAATACAAACAGAGATAAAAATGAGGTATCGAAGAAGATGGAAAGGCGGATAAACATCCCTGTTGACATTTAAAGTCTTTAGGTGTCTGCCAATTGTACAGATAATTAAAATTTTTCCGCTCATAAAGATTATAGAATATTTCAGTTCAGTATATATCTACACTGATGCGAACTTTTTGAACTAATTTTTCTCTATAATGACCAAGGTTTATAGGTTCGCTGCTTCAAATTTTCAAACTTATTGAACGGATCCTGTATAACGCGAGACTACTTGGCTTCCAAAAAACATGAAATTTGTATTTCAGTTTTCGGAAGGCCAGGAATCACAGAACTCTCAATTCTTCGGTAAAACCCAAGCCTCTTAAATTCAGGGTTCCAAAAGGTGCAAAAACAACATTAATTGAGATGTATTTCCTGGCGAACTCCTGAGGTCATGAGGAATCATGTGATAAAGTGAATTACTACCAGCTATAAGATCTTAAAGAAAATTGATACAGCTAAACGAGTATACCATAGGTGTTGTGGATTTAGTCGGAAAGATAAAATTAAGCTTCAGCAGGCACAATTTCAGTGAGAGATTAAAAAAAAGCATCAAAGCATCTCGAATGCTTAATTAATTTTTCATGTACAAGGAGTGTCAGAATTATAACCCTAGTTATTGCAAAAAATGTATTCGTATTTCAGAGCGCCATAAATTTCATGCCGCATTATTTAATGTAAACATCGCCAGCTGTGACGTTGTGAAACTTGAATTATAGCAATAAATCTAATAAAGGGAATTTATTTTTTCAGTTCATTAACGATGGGGAAATTAGTGGTGGTATAATGAATTGCCGACTAGAAATATAAATGAACTTGCAAAATATTGGGAACCGATGGTTTGACTACGATTATTTAAATAAACAATAATAGACTGGCCCAGTGTGGCACTTTTCTGTCTATTAGCTCTCTTTGCTTCTCTTTTATTGGTTTTTAATGCCTGCTTTACGACATAATATATATGTTTTTCAATGTAACTATTTTATTGTCGCCATTACGTGTTTCATCTATTTGTGGTTACTAACTATCGTTGTCTGCATAAAAACAACGAAAAAAATTGAATGCAGAAATAAATATAAATTTTTTACGCTAAAAATATTACTTACAGTATGCAAAATTAATAATATAAATAGTTTAAATAATGTGCGCAATAAAATCAAGCTAAATTAAAATAGCTTTTTTCCTGCAAAAGCTCTATTCAGTTTTACATCCTAAACTAACTTGATTGACTAAATTTTTTCGGCGATAACTTTTATCAGATTATTAACCGAAACGTGATACTTTAATAATGCTGACTAGGTTTTCAACAATTCCAGAAATAGCAGAAGCGCGCAATCCATTATTTGATAGCATACGTAACGCAAAAAAACTTACACTTTGCGGTGGAGAAAAAATGTCTTGCACCCAAAGACAGCGTTGAAAAACACTTTTCGAGGCTAAAGCCACTTCGGAGCTGGCGGATCACAAAATGCATCTACGATAAGCATCCCGTTCATTTCACTCAATATCGGGAGTTTATGACTACAGAGTCTGCCGAAAGTGCGAAACTGTTCGAATGCCGCGCGAAGAACCCAACGTGCCGGGCGAGCACTTCGTCCACTGTGTTCGGATCACTCAAACTGGCTGGTTTCGTTCACAGGATACGTCACTGCTGATAGGAACGAGAATGGGGGTGTCCATGCCGATTTGAGGTTGTAAGCGCCAAGGAAATCAACACATTACAATCGGCCGACGTTATCTTTTGGCATTGGGGAAGTCATAAAACATAATTATCCGCGAGCAAGTGGGGCGGCAGCTTCCTTACGACTTTGCGCGAAATTACCTTCAGATCGGCGGAGGTGTATTTCGTCCAGCATAATAGCAATCGAGGGGGTCTGCGCGAAAACCATAAAATTGTGTGGGACCACGCTTTTGCAATTCAACTGAATAATAAGTTTTTTGCCACGCCATTGTTGAATTAAGGACAATGGAAAGAGGCTCAGTTAAAGTTATGGAAATTTGAGAACTATAACTAATGCCACATTTGCATAACTAAATCGACGATTTACGACCTACTGTGCCTCTAGTTGTGTTATCTTCAAAATTTAAGTAATTCTGATCATTAGTTTCGAAAGCTTCCTTTTTACAACACAGTATTTGGTATTTAGCCTCTACTCTATTATGCAACTCTCACGGGGAGGTACTTGAATGTTAGTTTTAATAATCAATAATTGCCAACGCCGTCAACTGATATTACACCAATAGACTTCTTCCTGTGGAGTGTTAGCGAAGATGCGACAGACTTGCCGTGCATCAACCAATAATTTAAACAGCCGCAGTACAGTAAATAATTAATAATTAAAAATGACCCCCTAAATTACTTCTCGTAGACCCCATAACTCTAATAGCGAAAACCAATTTTGTAGAATTATATAATTTCATAAATTAAAAAGTTACTTTAGATTATAGGAGACAATAGCTGCTTTTCAGTAGGTTTACAGGTTGAACACCACTCCAGTTGTTCAAGGACTTCAGATCATTTTTAGAAAACAAACATAAAAACTGCAATAAACCTTAGTGTGATAATAAAAAATGCAAGCGATAACAACAAATCAGTAAACAGATGGCAAGCTGCAGATTTTCCATTATTTTTAGAGCCGCAGGCCTATTCATTTGCTAATTTAATTAGAATAATTACTTAGTAAGATCATAAAATGGGCACTTTATATACTGAGTCTATCCAGAAAGTTTTGACTTTATCTTTAAATATAAGGTAAATTTCTTCATAAAACATAATTATTATATGCTTAATAAAAGAGCTGTTAATTTATTAGGTATTTAGCAATGCAATGTTTGTAATGATTTAAAATGTATATACCAAAATATGCTATAAAATGACCATAATATGCAGTGTTTTATAATAAATTTATGGAATCAACATATTTTTATGTTACTGGTGCTTTATTAATCGGCTGTGAATTTTTGATTTATCTGTATTCTTTATTATTATTTCAGAGAAATATACATTTTTATCATTTAACTCAATAATATTTTTCTAAGCCTCTATTAAAAAGCAATGAAATAAAATTCTATTTATATAAAATATGCATTTAAAGCTAAATATGCGAGAATATAAAGTTTTAACCAATTATGTAATATAAAAATGGGTAGAAAGATTTTAACCCTGAAATTTAAAATATTAACATATAGAATGATAATTTTAAATAAGAATTAGTGGCGTATAACATAAGGAGCTAAAAATATACTTTTTTGACACCAAACGTAGAACACAACAAAAATATCTTTCGTTTTCAAATTTTCATAATTGCTTAATGGTATGGTATATTTTTGGAACTTTTAATGTCGTCTGGACATCTTAAAAATTTTTCGGTAAACATTTTCCATTAAATAATTTTATAAGCTTTTCCTCTTTATTTTTAACCTCAGTAGGAGCATGCACATCTATAATGTTAGTATTTCCAAATTACCCTTTTAATCTTAAGCTGCATAACTTATCCAATATTAGTTGAAATATAATGATAGTCAACTCAATGTGAACTAAAGAACAAATATTGTACAATTTTATTTTAAAAATAATCATTCAATTATTGGTACATCGTAATATTGGACCATCGTGAATAAATATACGCAATATTATTCATTGCTTTCAAGTACAGGATTCTGGCTTGAACCAGAAAAATTGTGCTTTTACAAACACAAACATACAGAGTGAAGAAGAAGGTGTACAAGGAGACTCCGAAATATCAACGATAGAAATGCAGCAACTGTTACTAGAGAGCGATATCGACAATTATCCAGAAGATGCGGTTCTAGCAAGATGAAGCCATAATGCAATAGTAAAGGCAATGAATATTACCGAAGTGAGTATAAATTGAATAATTAACACGTTCTACTGACCTTACAGTGGCAAAATTTTACCTATGGAGTTACTTAAATGAGAAGGTAAATCAAAATAAACCTTGAACCCTATAACAACCGATGAGCAGTATACGAGCTAAAATTCAAACGATACCACAAGAAAAACAGCATTGTTATAGAGAACGTCCCAGAAAGAGCTGTTTTGTGTGAAGTTTAAAATAAAAAACAGAAATGTTGAAAAACAAAAAATTTGTTGTGATTGTAAGTCACCTGGAAACTTTTGATTTGCCCTGTACAAAATTTCTCGTACAAGTTTGAAAATAATAACGAATTTGTGCAAAAATAAAGTGAACTTTAATCTAGTCTAATAATATACTACTTTGGACTAAAGACTTCAAAAATGAGAAATTTTTTATTTGTATATTTATGACAACTAATGATATAATTATTATAATATACCTAATAATAACGGCTACATTCAGCGTTTAGAGTCAGATAAATGTGCAAGAACTCTTTTATTTTGTTTTTAAAAATGTTGATTTGACTACTTTGAAATTTCAATTTCTATTGTTTAGATTTTCACGGTTATATCTTAAATATTTAAAAACTAAAGCTGCTTTTTTCTGAACGCCGCGTTTAAATAGCATTAGCGTCTTAATGTACAGAATGTTTTTTTGAATGATCCACAAAAAATGTACATAAAATAAAACCGCGATTTTGCTATGTAACTCGGTGTTTTAGTAACAAAGTCTTCTATCGAGCTTATCGCCGATTTGATATCAGTCTTATGATTAGTGCAATTTAAATAAATTGTTGTTTATAATACCGACTTTTGGAAAACGCTACCGAAAATGAGGAGCAATACCTGATATTGATTAAAATTGCCTACATTTCACATTTTCGGGCCACTCTGTATGTAATATTTGGTGTTTAATATTTTCTGTCATCACGTCACTTCCACATTTGCAATGCACCTTAATAATGAGCACTATGTTCTCATAAAAGTTTGGATTTCTATTATAAAAAAATCTGCGATGCTGACTACTAATTTATAGGCCAAGAGAGTATTGTTTGTTTCCAAAACTTGCAAATATTAGATTATAATTAATATTTATGAGCATCGCTTTTAATGTTCTAACCACAATACATCTAGATAAACATAATATTCTGAACAACTTACATTCTTAGAATCATAGCATGTTTAATATTTAAATAGCGGAGAAATTACCTAATGGGTACATTTAAAAACTGCTAAGGAATAAAATATTGCACATAACAACTTTTTTGTTTAGATCGAATATATAATTTGGTTTACCACGGCCGAAACTGCTAAAACATAAGGATTAGATCACTAAAAGCAGAGTTCCAAGATTCTTATCCATTTCGAAGTTTGACAGGACGGACGAAGAAAAAACAAAATTTGAGATACTCTCAACTAAATATTGAGTTATTACAATAAACACGCTGAAACGTTGCAGTGCCGTTTAACAACATTTTTGTGCTGTTAAACAATACACTGAAAACCGTAATTAGGCGTAACTAAACATTATTATTATACGATAATAAATTAATTATGCAAGTAATATTTATTAATTGTAGTGTCCTTAATTCTGTAAAGTGTAAATGACTACGTTTTAACTTTTTCTTTGAATTCTTAAAAAATAATATTAGAAGTCACAAACAATTGTCAATTTCTCGCCTAATTAGAAAATTTTCCCTTGTTTGTCAACAGAATCTGAGATATATAATAAAAACCATACTAACCATTCGTAAAAACAGTTTTATATAATGGTTAATAAAAAATGAAAAGAAACAGAATATCTTATTTCTTTCCCAGTTGCTAAGTGTCTGCATGTATTAACTCATTTCGTAACGCAGGAAATAGCTTTCACCTTCAAATGGTATTAATTTGTGTAAGTTACAAGCGAAGTATACAAGAAGTTTTCAAATATACACTGTATTTTAAATGGTATTTATTTAGTAAATAATAATTAAACAACCAAAAAACACGTTTTGTTAAATTATTAACTTAATAAATAGTATAAGATCCACACCTGTTAAAAGATTGGAATGCATTAGTGGGTGATGTCGCCATTGATAGATACGAACTATGAAAAAAGAACGAAAGAAGAATAAGACTAGTTGAATTTTGCGCAAAATAATGTAGTCATAGATAACACTCTTTTTAACACAATATACGAAGAAAGTATCTTTAGACCATGCCAGAAAATAAAAGATGTCAAATTCAGTATGTTGTAATATCACCAAAAAGTAATAAAAATAAAATGAAATGCATTGAAGAATACCATAAGATAGGAATATATAGAAATAAATAGTAAAAAGAAGATGTGTCTTAATATAATACACATGAAGAGGAAATATATATGCAATATTTAAATGAAAATGTCAAAACTCTACAAAGTATTATAGTTCTGGATTAAAAAGAAAATACAGAAAAACTAAAATACAAGAAAGCACTTTTAAGAAATACAAAAATATATACAGTGATACCAATTAATAACCGAAAGAATACTGAAATACTGAAAGATTATAGACGTTTTTGTTCATTCGTTAAGATAAAAGAAAAATGAAATTTTTTAAAAACAAGGGCTGAAGTGCAGATGAAGAAATCAACAACAAAGTTTTTTTGCAAGAAAGACTATAATGCAGCCTGTTTTCATTTAATTACTAATTAAGAAAATAAGACAAACCACAATTTTTACTCAGAAAAGACTAAGTTAAAAAAATAACTGAAAAATGAGTGATAAACCAAATTTTTGAAAGAACGTTGTGCAGTTAAAAATAAAGAGCGCCTGCTTTATATTACTGAGAATATTCGAATTGTTTGTCGTCACTCAAGAATAATCGCCGGTTAACGGTTACTAAAACGGCTTCTGAAGTTAGAATAAACTACAACAACGCCCAGCGCCATACAACTGCCCAAACTCAACAAGTTAAGGTTTTCTTCTGAACTATACCAAAACATCTTCTCTACAGCTCAGATATATGTCCTTGCGATTATCATTTATTTGGATCATTAAAAAGTAGTTGGGGTACAGATATTTGTCGACAATTCAGTTGTGGAAACGTTCGTGTGTGACACTACCGATCCGTTGGGAAAATGGGTTTTTAAGTCAAGATATGTTTATATTTTGATGATGTTTCAATGAATTAAAAAAGTAATTACGGTTTCTAATTGATTCAGCTGAAGACTTTCGCTTTGATCACGCCCCACAAGTCGGAAAACCAGTGGTAATACAAATTGTTGTATAGCCATACCTGGGTCTTCCTTGCCTTGTGGGCTGAGCGGAGCCCTTCTGGAATAAATACTCTTGCCCAACGGCCACTTTCTCTATCTAGGGTTTGACAACTGTTTCCAGCTATATATTTTAGTTGTAGCATAGAGAGCGTTGTATTTTATAATAACAAAAGAAATGTATTTGCTTTGTTAAATTAAAAATAAAATTTTATGCAAACCTACATTAATTACTACCTATTAGTAAATAAACTAGACGTTTATTGTTTTATATTGTATGATTGTAGATAGCACGTGTACGCACATTTTTATGAGAAAATGTGTAAATGTTTTTCTTCACTTCTGACACACGCATCTTTGTTACAATATCAGCCCATAACGATAAGTCGATGACCTCTAAAAAAGTTGCAAATTGTCTATTGTGATTGAGAGTTTTTATGATAGGAGACTTGAGGTCCCTCGCTTCGGTTTATTAGCACATTAGAAAAGCAGCGAGCTTTGTAGTCGCACACAATAACCTACTTAGTGTAAGGATAAATGCAAAAAGGTGCAATAACATTTAGAGATAGATCAAAATAATTATTATCAAGGCGGGAATTTGTATGCAAACGCGTGTATTCTTTTTAATAAATTAATTGAAATCTTTCCAAATCGACTCTTCCTGAACCTTTTTCAACTATTATGCTGCATATTATGGCAAAAATTTATTATTATGCATATTTTTTGAATATGTTTGATAAATATATATATAAATTAAAAAAATTGTTTTTAAATAAAGTTTTTGTGATTCTTAAGTGGATGTATGATAAAATGTTTATACACTTCGTATGAGTTTTAGGACTTTATGAAATTTGTAAAAGCTTGCAAAATACAAAAAAAAACACCAGTCAAAACTAGAAATGAGGAATATGATTCTTTTGAGTTCAATAAAGATTCTTCGACAAGGTTGCTACCTCTTCTCTAGTCCTTTTAAAATATTCGTAAACTTCGCTTTAATATTAGAAATAAGAAAAATATGTTATATAAATGAAGATCAGTGGCAAAATAAAGATGAATGGCGTTTGGGATCCGACAGACGGCCAAGATAAACTTAAAAGTCAAAAGTATTCAATTTTAAGATGTTTAGGGAAATTTTTTAGATTGTAACAGTGTAAGCTTGAGTGATTCATGACTAAAATTTATATTCAGAATTTTGAACTTAGAGAGAAGAACAAGTTGCTACCAGAAAGCCAATTTAACTCAAATTTTAAAAGCATAATACACCACTTTTTTGTATTCATATAGAACATTATACGGCATATTTCAGAATCTTTTTGATTGTATATAGATTCGGGCTTTAGTTATTGTAACTAATTGTTACAAAATGTTAGGTGTATTTTATTTGAGGTTTTCTTTGTTCATAAATATTTCGTCGTAGTTGTAAGTTTTAATTAACACAATGTACAAATGTCCTTATCACTGGTGACTGCCGATAACGTAAAATAAATTCCAGTTCAGTAAAAATAATCCAGTAACACACATTAAACGCACTTTAACTGCCGAAGCTTATCTACAGGTAATTAAGTGCTACGCCTACCGAAATCAAACAAGAAAATTAAAATTGAGAAATATGTAGCCGATTTAAGAAAAAAGCAAACAGTATTGTTTACGTTCGGCTTTATAACTACAAGAATTATTTTTTCTGAATCAAAAAATAATTTTTTTATATTATCTTGTTAATAAAAAATAAAGATACCAAAAGAAACCACAAGAAATTGTTATTAGAAGAGGTATAGAACGTAAAAAAGCTTTATAAAAATACAAAACGCTAGTGTCATTGAAAACACATACATTAATTAAACATGAAATAGAATATAAAAGTAAAAATAAAAAGCGAATGATATTAAAAAAATACAGAATAAAGGAAAGAAACCGGGAGAAAAAATGTTTTCTACATAAACATAAAAAAAAGAAGTACACTAAATCAAACTAAACAATAGAAGAACTACTATAGACATATGCTTCACCAACTGAAATAAACCCAATGTATATTGGAACAGAAAAATTACTAATATTTTCCTGTACAAATAATTGATATAGTACAAAGTTCTAGTGGCAGGTACTAAGGCAAATCAAATGAAATAACACATAATGCTCATACTCCCACAGGAAACAAAAGAGCCGATAAAATTGTCTTGGAACAAAAACACAACATTTTTGATTCGTTTATCATAGTTTTGACCAAGTTCACAAGTAAACCTCTAAAGACAAAATTCCAATGTTTTAATTCATAAACAAATATTTAAATACTCGCAGATACATAAGAAATTTGCTCGTAGTTAAATTACGTATAATCGAAGAATAAAAATGGTAAGGTTAGACACAAAAGATAAAAGAAGACAAAAGCTTAATACAGCAATAGAGTTGGAGGGGTACAGAACAACAGAGTAAAAGCTAGCCAACAAGTGCAAAGAAAGTTGAAAATTTAAAAACCATAGGAAAATAAAAAATTTCACCAAAGAAGCAATTAAAACAAGCGAAAACATCAAATTTAACAACACAATATAGTACAAAACAAGAAAATGGTAATAAAGAAAAGTCAATGTCATTGTCACCACTGGTAATGAGAAAGAGTTGTTGGCGAAGAAAACATTTTTGGCGTCGCATTATTTGTAGAAGAAAAAACATTACAAAAACGTAGTGTGACTAACTTAATATTGTTATTTTTAAGGTCGGATTAAAACTTTTCTTTAGACAAGTTATCCTTTAAAAAATAGATTTATAACTCTGTTTACTGCGTAATCCCTGTTGATATATGATAACTATTGTGTGGATATAAATAACACCGTGTTCCGCTCCATCAAATATTTGCTTAAATAAATCTGGTATTAGTAACTTAAAAAGATCTAGACCATAAGTGGAAAATTAACTAGAAGCCATTTTACAACTCATTTATATTAAACACACAAGCGAGATGACTATGTCTTGATAAATAATAAACAAATCTGAAGAATTGTGATTCCGCTCGAATGTACCCTGTGTTCTACGAATACCAACTCTTTTAAAAGTGTGGGCTAATACAAACAAGACCTTAATTAGAGCAAAGCATCCTACGATCTTCCAACTGCCATTATCAATTGTTTAAAATGTACAAATAGCCGTTATTAAGATAATCCAACTCAGCAAATTTACCAAGTAGTAACGTACCTCTAGATTTCAAACAACAGTTGTGACGTCTGTGATCACATCTCATTATTTTTATTCTGTAGTACAGTTTGTCTTCGGTGGCTTTAAAAATACCCTCACGTTAGAGAAATAACGTTAGCTCATCGTTACCTCAGCTAAATGGTTGTCAACAATGTTGTTGTGAAAATGACGAGAATCTGTGTTACCGGTAGAAACCGGATGAGATCGGCAGATAAAAAGCACTTTTTTCTTTAAGTATAAACGATTTTATGATTTTCATTGAGCAAGCACTTTCGACGATTATCTTCGAAGATTTTATTTAATGTTAATTTCCTCAGTTAACTCAGCAAAACCGGTTGTAGTCAACGAGTACAATTAGCACACAGATACTAATGAAGACGCGAAGTCTTGAAAGTGTGGACGTTTCTCTGTATGCGTCATTGTTCCAGATTTTACCTTTACGTTTAAAAAATGATAAACTCGAAACGAAGACATCGCGCACTCTTTTGGTGATTTTTCAATGGCCAACGGTAAACGCGGAAGTTGGTAAAAATTAGGCGAAGTTCGGTACTTACCCGAAGGCCTCAGAGGTGGATTCACAAAGCTGCGGGGCTGCAAGCAACCGCCACAGATCTGGTGTCAACTCATGACACGCCAACTTATATACTCATGTAAACAAGCTATGTATGACAATCTTTGTAGATTAAGCAGGAGCTTATGCACGCTGCTCCAAATCCGAAATTCTAAATTAAGCATTAATGACAGTAGCAAAACCGCGGTGCACGCGGGATAACTTCTGCAAATATTTACCCGCATGTTGGTTAATCCGCCTGTTTCACGCATAGGAAACGCGGCTAATTGCTAGTTGAAACATGGCGTCGTGCAGCGGCCACGGTTTTCAAAATCTCTGACGTCAGCAAGCGGCGTTTTGGAAATGAATTGCACAAGATCGCTTCAAGTGATTTGCTGTTTCGATTTTTAACGGCTCCCCAGAGGCGAAATTCTGGTTTATATAACTGTTTGGCCGCTCTCAAAAGCAATGACCTATGCTAAACAACCTGTCGCATGTTTATGTTTCAAATAGCTTTTACAAATTTGCAGTTTCGTCCTAAATTCCAATATTACCGTTATATACTAAACCTACTCGGTTTTTGCCAAAATCCAAAACGCATAATGATTTGAAGGCGCTGCTATAGTTCTTTATTCGTTTTATGTACATTACCTCCTGTAATTCAGGACAATCCCAAAAATTTCAATAATTTTTGATACTGATTTTTTCACGAAACAGTAATACAAGCGTAGAAGAATACAAGCACTACAACAAATACCTATAACATAACATAAATGGAGATGTTACTTATATTATTTTAAGTTGTTTTTTATAAAAGTAGAAAAAACCAATTATTGCTCACCTACAATTTTATATATAAGACTTTTCCTTTGTATACTGTGAAGATACGCAGTCAAAGAAGAAGAAACCGAACAAGATTCAACCAAACACAGCCTACATATATACAGATGGACGAGAGACACTAGAATTCACGAAAAGCTTTGAGCCGTGCAAGAAATAATTAAATACATTGAATATACTCTTAGAAAACATACGAAATTCCGCAATACGTTTTATTCAATGGCAAAAGTCAGAATCTAATAATTAAATAACAATCATTGTAATTAAGGAAAATTAAGATAAAAATAAGTGATAAAACGTCGACATCAAACAAAAGCATATAGGCAATTAGAAGCATTAAGATTTGTATGATGTACAAAGATGTATTTAAATTTAATGCTATAAATTAAAAGCACATTAAAAAATGTTATCTTACAGAAACAGTAAAATATTCTATGGTCTGTATATATCAAATCCAAACTCCATACTACAATTCCGATATAAAAATAAACTTTAAATAACATCAACTTAATCAAAAGACAAAGAATAAAAAAAATGCTGCAAAAGTTTTGATCAAATTTAAAAAAATAAACCAATAAATGTGTAGAAAACAGAAATCGTCGCTGGTATATTTGAAATAAACATAACAAATTCGTCCTATGTATTTTGAACTCCTAATTTCAATACTTGGGTCTCGCCGAGTTAGTCATAAAATTTATGAGTTGACTTCCAAAAATAGAATTTCAAAATGCCTAATCGTTTTTAAACGGACAGATGGATTTCAGGAAATGTGTAATGTTTTAGAATTAGACATGGAGTTATTCAAACTTTTAGAATGATCCTACAAGTGATTGTGTGGCAACCCCGCTCATTAAAGTAAGGAAATTCAAAAGTTTTCTGTTGGAATAGAAATTAAATCAAGCTTTTGAACCGATTGCAATACGCAAATACCATTTACATATGACACATTACCAATTAATTACCTCGTTGTTAATAATTGACAAGGCGATCAATATTTAATAGTTATTCAATTACATTTCTTCTTATACAATTCTATTCCATACGAGACCAGCGTGGAATAGTAAGTCCAAAATCTAAGCATTCTTAAAGATTCTAACAAATGCAGAAGGATAATCAAAAGATGGTAAGAATCTCAGATTCGCAATAAGCTGCCATATGCTACGTTATAAACAGAAATGTATAATATAAGAACTTTAGCAGAAAATAAGTAAGTAGAGATAGAATAAGATAGTAAAGCTAACACAAAGTAACAGTTTTTATAAATTTTGAAAGTAAAAGGAAGACTTTGATTTTGAATACATGCAATCATTTAATGTATGGAACTTTGTAATAAAGAAATATCTTCCTATATATATATATATATATATATATATATATATATATATATATATATATATATATATATAAAACTCAGCCTATAAAATAGGCAATAACTTTAGCAGAAAATAAGTAAGTAGAGATAGAATAAGATAGTAAAGCTAACACAAAGTAACAGTTTTATAAATTTTGAAAGTAAAAGGAAGACTTTGATTTTGAATACATGCAATCATTTAATGTATGGAACTTTGTAATAAAGAAATAGCTTCCTATATATATATATATATATATATATATATATATATATATATAAAACTCAGCCTATAAAATAGGCAATAACTTTAGCAGAAAATAAGTAAGTAGAGATAGAATAAGATAGTAAAGCTAACACAAAGTAACAGTTTTTATAAATTTTGAAAGTAAAAGGAAGACTTTTGATTTTGAATACATGCAATCATTTAATGTATGGAACTTTGTAATAAAGAAATAGTTCCTATATATATATATATATATATATATATATATATATATATATATATATATATATATATATATATATATATATATATATATATATATATATATATATATATATAAACTCAGCCTATAAAATAGGCAATAACTTTAGCAGAAAATAAGTAAGTAGAGATAGAATAAGATAGTAAAGCTAACACAAAGTAACAGTTTTTATAAATTTTGAAAGTAAAAGGAAGACTTTGATTTTGAATACATGCAATCATTTAATGTATGGAACTTTGTAATAAAGAAATAGCTTCCTATATATATATATATATATATATATATATATATATATATATATATATATATATAATATATATATATAAACTCAGCCTATAAAATATACGAATAGATAATAACTATAATAATGCAAGCAATTACAGGAACTCTTCTGATATATGAGACATATATTGCCTTTATATATTATACCAAAGCTTTGGATGTGGAAAATATTAAAAAAACAAAGGGTTTCTGAGATGCCTAATAGAAGTATCTAAAAACTTACACAAACACACTACTATTATTATTAAAAATAACACTGGTGAAAATACACGGCTAATTAATATAAATCAAAAGCTGCTTGACTCTTCTACTACCTGTACATAATAGATTTTATTAAAAGATGGAAGAAAAAAATACCACCGAGAGTCAAGTTACAACAAACCAAAATAGTAAATACCGTATTTTTTGCTGACGACCAGGCTTTTATTAGGTCCTCAAAAAATAATCTACAGAGAGCGATCCTAAGAAAAGATCAAATTATCTCAAAAATTGGAATTGATATTTGTCTAGAGCAAGTGGCGCATTTTAAATATTTAGGATGCGATTTGACCTTTGACTATGACCAGGATGTTAATAAGAAGATAGATACATTCCAAAGAATGTGATGAACGATAAAGAATACCCTAAGAAAATATTACATGAAATAAATCTAATAAAGTAATGGTTGTGACAACTGCTGTAAGGTAGTGAAACTTGGTATCTAGAAAAAAAGATGTAAGACGAATCCAGGCAGCAGAAATGAAATTTCTACGGTTGGTAAAGAGATTAAAAGAACAGATAGATTTAGAAATGATATCAGCAAAGAACTTAAAATATTCGCAATTAACAACAAAATTAGTGTCTACCAAAAACTGAAAACAACATGTGCTTAGAATGGACGATGGTCGTGCACCTAAACAAGCTCTATAATACAATCCACTAAAAAAGAAAGATGTAGGACGCCCTAAAAAGGAGGTAAAGTGTTGAATCAGAACAGGCCAACAGGCCTAACCCATGTAGTCGATGATGATGATGTAAAATATGAATATGATGAAATAAAATTAATTCGACTTTCTACTGGAAACACATAGACTTTTTCAATTCATATCTCCAAAATAGTACATCGACGTAGCGTTTCCGAAAACTTGTTAAAAAATTATGGAGATTCCAAGTTCAAGCATCTCTTGCACACTTTACACTTTGCCAAGGCTTCAGCGGAGCAAGTCCATTCTGTTTTTTCATGCGCAGCCTTCTGGAAACGGCCATTTATCAATCCTAGTGTTTCATTAAAATAAATTTTGCAGCCTTTCCTGAATCAGCTACATGAGTAAAGTTACCCACCATGTCAACGGTTGTAGGACCCCCAATTAACTCTAAAAAAACTCAAAATGACGTAACTTTAAGAAACAAATTATTAGCAATGATTAATATCTCTTGTTCTCATGTGATTCTTCATTGTAGGTGTTATTAATTCTGAAAACAAGAATACCTCACTTCATTTTAATTTAAAATTAACTTTAACCTTTATATTAAATTTAAAAAGCAAGAAACATGCGATAGGAAAAGTCATAATCATGAATACGAAGGTAACTCAATTAGTTTGTAGTGCGCAAGTGAAACAAATCTTAGAAAATGTTTTGTATTGCTTTTTAGAATACTCGCCCTTAAACTATATTCTATCATAGAGAAACATATGTTAATGTATTTTCCTACCCCAATTATTCATTCAGCAGTTGAGCAGCTTCCTGATTTTTAAATTTTGTAGAGAAGCTTTAATAAATGCCATTGAGATTCCTACTGTCGCACAAAGTTGCAAATATTCATATCAGCATAGACATTTTCCTTGAAAATCGTCCTTCAGTAATTCGTGTCTCAAGCAAAATTTGTTATACCATCTTTCTAGAATACTGCTTCAAAAACGTTTGCAATTTACATCCATTGTGTGGTAACTAGCATAAACATGGATTCAAAAAATATTTAATTGAACAAAAACTAATAATTTTTTGACACAAGGTTTTTCCGTATCTTATAATCAGATTGATAATAAGTGCGCAATAATTTTGTCTAATTTGTTTTAGCCGTTTTAGAACTGCTTCTTGCATTCCGTTATCCATGACGAAAATTTTCTGTGTAAGTTTTGTTTAAGAGAACCAAAATATTAATAGTATTCACAGTTGAAGGTTGCTGATGCGCGATTTATTGTTCACCCTTGTTTTTCCCCCATTTTAAAGACCTGGCTTATTTTACAGTCATAGGGATTTAACAATTTAGCAATAAAATTAAAATTTTATTACATTTTTTCTTAAAATTGAATTGAACAACACCTCTATATGACGTACCATACTTACACAGTGACTATTAGCATACTAAATCAGCTATAAAGCTGGCGTTGCTTCAGAAAGTGGAGAGGCAACATTACGATATTTATTAACATTTATTTTTATTACAGGGGCAGTTTGATAATTACTATTAAAGAGCAATTGATGCACCATTTTTGGAGAAAATAAATTTTTTAACAGAGTTTTTGTTGACGTTTACGCGCTTAGCCCAACGTGTTTTTAATTTTCTTAAGTCGTCGAAAAAATCAAATTTGCTTAAATGTTTTCTCATTAAACCAAGTTTTTCTATTTGGGTACAGAATAGAGTCGCTTGAACCTAAGTGTAGAGAATACAGAAGATAACAGATTATTTTAGACTCTTAACACCTTTAATTTTGTAATTCAAACAGTAAACCTGTGCGAAAACTGGCTGTATTGGTGTTCTTTTCTAATTTGATCAGAATGTGACAATCTCAAAAAAAAAATCTAGTCGTCACCTTTTCAGATGACAAAATGGTCTTCGACCACTTTGGCTCATGGAAATATTTTCGTGTGTGGTTAAGTATAGCTTAAATCCAAAATTAAGTTAGCCATTACAATACAAAAATCAAATTTTTATCACAAAACTTTGTCTCTTTTAACCAGTAACATTACATCAGAGTAGGATAGCTGTTGGTGAAAATTATGAAACTATGAAAAAAGTACTATAATCTACAAAATATTTTTGTTCTCGCTATTAGTGATAATTAGGTGGAAAATAGTGTTATATTTACAAATTATACGCTCCAAAAATAAACTTGTTAAGACTTTTTGAGATCACTGCAACAAAAAGGATAAAATCAGAAGAGTTATTACCAAGACTTACCTACTAGCCAAACGTCTACTATAATCACGCTTTGAGTATGCTACCAGTTACATTAAACAACAATTAATGATAAGCGTTTGTATGATATCACCTTTTTATAAGGATTCTAATCTAAAATGGATTAACAGAGTTCTTTAATAATATATTATATTCTTCCATCAATGTCACTTGACTAGGTAAATATAACAAACGGAAAGGTTAGAGTTATATAAGGAGCGTGTAGAAAGTAACCCCATCTTCCCTGTTATCACAATTTATTGCATAGAACAATTTAAACAACTGCTATATCATCAACAAAAGATGCATTATGTAGGAAGAACTAGGAAATCATTGAATAGAGAAAATAATGTTACACAATTGATCCCAGATGCATCTGATAACCCATTATTTTAGTAATAAAAATTGGGTTTTAAAAATCATACAATATAAACAAATTGCAATGCAATACACAAAAGTACTAACTACCATTAAAACACTCTTCATATATGAATTAAGATTCTATTATACTACAATGTTTCCATTAAAAACATTAAAATCTTGTATTTTTGTTGTACTACTACATTTACATGTGTTTATGAGAACTTTCCATATTTATTTTATTTAATAAATTATGTGCTTATGTACAAGATGATTACAACGATGATCTAAGGACTTTGTCCGAAGTTCGGGTACTTAAAATTCTGAACAATAATTACTTACTTAGATTTTTAAAAAATAACCAACAAATTCAAAATTGGTAATAATAAAAAAATTTAGTTCCTCTAACATGTAAAATTACAATCAAGAAAATCAAGAACTATCCGATTTAAACGGTAAGACTAATAACATGATATACAAAATTAGTGATTGAAAATAACAAATATATACTTGTATAATTAATGTGAAATACCGACTATAGCAGCACTATAAATATTCAAAAACCTTCATTTGATTTAATTTCAATTCATTTATTTTTTCTTCAACCCTTTCTTCATCCTCTACCTACCATCTAGCAAGTCCGCTCACTCAAAGACTATGTTCTCCATACGTTTTCTTCTCTGTCGATTTTCTTTTCATATATCTCATATTTAATTTACGTTTTTTATATTTCGTGTTGAGCATTTAATTCAATTGTATTTTTGTTTTATTTTTAAAATATATGTAGAATAAAAAATTAAGGTACCTGACATAAAACCAATGCACAGTTAGCGTTTTTGATAAAAGTTATAGCAGAACTGGACATACACTTAAAATTTTCAAACATAAAACAATGGAGTTTTAAACATCCAAAAATGCAATAGATAGCAATAACTGTGTCTTGATGCAATGTTGACATAAAAAACGCCCATAAATCGGAGAGTAAAAATAAAAGAAAACTTGTTTGACAAGCTTAATTAAATACTCGTTTTAAAATTCATAAAACGGTAGCTCACGTTTTGTTTAAATTAGTATAGAATGTTTAGTGTTTAAAAAAATTTCATTCGTGTGGCAAACACCACATCTTACTAGATCATAAGAATTGTTTTGAGTTTTTTTTTTAATTCTTATTAAACACATTTTTGAATACCCTAAAACTGGAAGGTGCCTTTAATTTTTTAATCTCTTAAGTGTTTAGAGTTATTTACTAACACTTGAAGAATTATCTAGTTTGTTTTAATTATTTTTTATAATCTTAATTAAATACTTTTTATAACGTCATAAAATGAGATTTTGAAACGTATAAAAATCAATTTTTGCATGTTTAAATATGATGAAGGCATGTTATATAACATGTTACAAAAGTTAAGAAAAAATGCAGTGGAAATGCTGCCAGAATGTTAGTCAATATATTTTTATTGTAACAATTTCGCCAGAAATTAGTTAAAATATATAATTTAAAAAAAAGTAGAGGGTAGATCAAAATATGTTGCAGATGCTCCGAAGTCCCTCTTATTAAGATCAATTTTTGTTTTACGAATCTAAGTTTCAGATTTGTTTATGTGTTTTTTTATGTGCCAGAACAAAACAGACTGTAAGCACAGATTTGTTGCTAACGTTAAGGTGTCTAGAACACATTCTTTGAATTCTGACCATAAAACAATTATTTTTAAAATAAAATTACGCCAGTTCAAATTGAACCTATTTATCATAAATTTTCCAGGCTCTCAATCTTGCATTCCAAAAAGGTAAACTAAAAAAACTCTAAATACGTGAAATTATTTAGCTCGTTTTGTATTTTTTAAATTATTACTCTTTAATCTGGTCTTAGATGAAGTCTTAACAAAACCCAATGATGCACAGCGTGGTATAGTATGAAATTTTCATCAAAGTTTAAAGGATCTAAATTATGCAGATAATATATATATATATCTTCTATCTCACACTTTCAACGACATGAATAACAAATTCCAGAAATTACAATAAGCATCCAAAAGTGAACTAAAGATAAACATTCGGAAAACTAAAGAAATGCGCATTAACACTCAATCAAATAACCAGCAAAAAAAGTTACTAGTTTTATATACCTTGGCAGCATTATAACCAATAATGGAAGCTCCCTAGCAAACGTAAAAAATAGAATTCAAAAACCAAGAACGGCAATTGGTCTTCTAAACATCTGAAATTCATCTCAGTACTCCAATAATGCAAAACTCCGCTTGTTTAATACAAATGTCAAGTCTGTCTTGTTATATGGATATGAATCTTGGATCGTAACAAAAGATATAACAAACCGCATCCAAGTCTATAAATAAATATCTCTGAAGAATCTTACGCATTTACTAGACAAATACTATTAGTAATCTAGACCTGTGGTGAAATACAAAAAAGAAAGCATGGGAATCCAGATAAAACGCCGCAAATGGAAATGGATAGGTCACATCTTACGAACACCTTTAGATAGTATGGCGAGAAAAGCCTTCTAATGGAACCGAGAAGGAAGTAGAAGAAGGGGACGACCAAAGACAACATGAAAGAAGCAGAAAACACAAATAAGTATTGGAGAGAACTAAAAGCTCTCGCCACCAACAAGACCAGATGGAAACTTTTTGGGAAAGCCCTATGCTCCCAAGAGATAACTGCAGTACACGTTTAATTTCTGTTCCAATTTTGCTTAATATTTTTTTGTAGATTCTTATACTTTTGATCTCGCTCCTGAAGCAAGATGAAAGCAATATGTAGCAATTTAGTACCTATAAAGTTATTTTTAACAAAACTGTAATAATCCATTGCAATCGAACAAACATTACCTTGCACTTAATGTGTTGTTAATATAACTCCATGAACTGTGCAATAAAGTGTTTGATTTGACACGCTTGTAGTAACAAGAATTACAATTATAAGAATAATATTCAATATGCATTTGCTAAAAGGGTCATTAAATTAACATTCAATAGTAAAATTACCCTAACAAAAGTTAATAAACCCAAAAAATAAGGAAAAGTAAAGTTAGAAAAATTGTGTTTTGATCTTAATTACAAGGAGCATACATTAAAAAACAAAACTCTTAAATGTAGTGAATTTGGTGTTACCTTTAATAAAAATAAAATAAATAAACCTACCAATTTTAATAGCTTAAATTGTAATTCAACCTGGTCATATTTATATGCAATGGCCTTTTAACAGCATGACGTGACTACATATCAAAAGTCAGCTAATAAACACTTATTCGCCGAGGTTCTCAGCTCGGTGTGTCAATATTGACCATGATCAGGGCAGTTGCCGAGCGTAAGGTTTATTTTCGATATAATCTTCTGTTTAACGAAATTATTTACACCAACTCTTGCTCACAATAAATGGCGGTTATAAACTTTGTGGATAGTAGTTTTGCGTTCCGTGCATTTGGCAATACAAAGCTGTTCAAATTTGAAACAAATATTTGAATGTATTAACAAAATATACTTTTTAAAATTAAAATAATAAATTAAACAAAAAGTTCTTATAGTTCTGGATAATATAAAAATAATAATTTTTGCTCTGATTTAGACTGATTTGGCTTGAAGAAAAATTTTATTCATTTATCTAAAAAAAGCAATAAAAAACAATTCACACTCAAGATATTGATTTACAGTAATCTGCGCTATATAACTCACCCAATCCCATGGTTACACAAACATTAAAATTTATTAACAAAATCTTGAAAAGTATGAGTCTATCCCAAATAAATTTAATCAACTTGTATTCTGAACGTAACGTGATTGTGGAGGTGCTATTGTTAGCTTCTTGCGTAATTCAGTCGTCAATACAAGAGAGTCAATGAGAATATAATATAATCGTTTTTTTTTGTCTATGAAAATCACTGCAACAGCTCTGCATACAAAAACTATTCTCAGATATTTAAAAGCGTAAAATGAATTCGAAGTTTGATTTAAATTTAAATTTTAGTCTTGTTGGTGCTAACCAAATTTTATTTTTGTAGAATAATTTTTGCAGCTAATAAAACACCAAGAGATATAGATGTGAAATATCACAATATCAGAGTCCAATAGCAAAGATCTTTGCCAAGACCGCTACATAAAATTATCCAACAATTCGAAACTCCCTCAACTATATATCATTATTGTGTTAATCATGAAATTAAAAAATAGATGTTATATAAAGTTATTTATAAAAAAAGACAAAAATAATTAGAGCAATAATCTACAAGCCTGTAAGATATTAAATTATTTATTTTCTAGCTGTTAGTCAAGCTTCCGGAAAGCTTTAGATAAATCATTTATAAGTAATGAAATCTTAAAAAAAACACGTGAGAAAACATTAGGATACCAACTTGTAGAAATAAATATTAAATTAAATAAGAAGAAAAATTAAAGTGCATTAATGCCAAGGAAGTTAAAAAATAACTCGCATCTTTCTTTTCCCTTTTTCCTTTGCCATCAAAACAAACTTTTTCGCTGTGATTTTTCTAAACTTGAGTTTTGCCTCACTTTCTCCAAAAATTACTTCATTTCCAAACTTAAAATTGAACTGAAAAATCTAGAAAATCCCAAGACTTTCTTTTTAATTACAAACAAAATTTTTTAAAATCTTATTTTTTCCTTAATTTCAAACCCCCCACAGTTATGTTTTCAGAAAATACGCCAGAATGCAAACCAAACTCCATATTCAAGCACAAGATTGAACTCATCTTTTTAAGAAATCTCAAGATTAATTTATTGCAAAATACACATAATTTTGCACTTCATTTTCCTTCCACAAAACCAAAATCGGCTACGGTAGGCAAAGCTTTCTTACCTTGCATCAACAGGGTTACGGACCGGACAGAAAAAATTTTTAATAAACACAAGGTGGAAACCTTTTATACTACCACCACCAAGATACGGAATTTACTTAAACCAGCCAAAGATACAAGAAACCCATAGGATACACCAAGGATATACCTACTGCATACCTTGCTCGTGCGAGCAAGTCTACATTGGGACTACGGGCCGAACGATTACCACCAGGATAAACAAAGGAGCACAAACGTCATCTATGCCTTAATCAACCCGATAAATCAGCAGTTAGTGAACATGTTTTGAAAAATCCTGACCACGAGATAGAAATCTGGCAAACACAAGTTTTATCCAGTTGTAGGAATTATTACCAGAGATTATATAGAGAGGCGGTGGAAATTTATAAATATAAAAATAATTTTAACAAGGACAACGGATTCAGTCAAAAACAGACCGCCATACGATGAAAGAGCGAGTGACGTCAGATAATGCGAAAATATTACCTGCAACGACCCGATTGACGTCAGCAGCTAGCCCAATCACGTTATCTACCATCCCGGTGACGTCAACCACACACCCCCAGCACGCACGAGTATAAAAGCGAAAACGCACGGTATAGTCACTTAATTTTTAGAAGATTTTCTTCTGAGGATGTCCGCCGCAGTTGTGGACGAAACGTCAAGTTTCTGAACTCCGACCACACGATTCACCATAAGTCAATATAGATTATTTTAATGAAGGGAACTTTGTCCTCCAATTTGTACCATGAACAAAATCATTCAGGATTCAACCAATTATACTGGTTATTTGGATGAAGAACTCAACTGTCCTGGAAGAGTTTTATGTCCTATAACGTCATATTAGCTTACAGAATATAAGAATCTGGTTGCTGATTAATAACGATAAAAAAATTGAAAACTTTCAAAATTTAAAACTTTTAAAATTATTCACATATGACACTGTTATAAAAGGGGTGTTTCAAAAATGTTCATAAGGGAAGTTGGAGATTTCATTTAAATATGTTCTTCAAGATCGTAATTTGTTAATTAGATAAGTTAAATTCAAGTAATGCACTTATTTTTGCCTTATACACTTTTAACTGTATCTAATAAATTTTCAAATGGTATTTCAGACTGTAATAAAATTGCTAATCTATAAGATTTTGTAAAATATATCTTCTTAAAACCCTAGACATATTTAAAAACTACTGCAAAGCTCGAAACTGGAATAAAAATTGTTGGTTGAGCAGTCGAGGTCATGGTTTAGAAAGTTTATACAAGGCCAACGGTAAACGTCACCACTTCAGTCACATTTTAAAGGATTCACCATAAGACCTTCACCTAAGACTAAAACTCATGAAAAGATAATTTTCCTTTTAGCCCAACAGTGCTGTACATTAAAACTCAGTATTTCCAACAATGATAAGTTTGATCTAAATTCATTTACTAAATAAATGCAACCATTTCTATTTAGCTATCAGAGAAAACACATTGTGGTTTTTTTAAATCCTAGTCCTTCAAACACAATGTTAACAATACCATAACTAAAACAAAGAAAAGTAAGTACCTCAAAACTTATCCCATACCAAACTCAAAAATTAATAAAGACTATCGATAAAGGGGTATATGTAAAAATTTTTTGAAAAAGGTTTTTTGTTTTGATTTATTTTTACTAAATTAGGGCTAAGTAGCTCCACTTAAAAAAGTTCTTTTGATAGCAAAAATATTTTAATGGGGATTTTTAGCATATCCATATTCACACAAAGATTTCCCCCTCTAGTATTCAGAAAACAAAAGACAAACTCACTTCTAAATAGAGAAAGTGTTTGATAAAGTTTCTGTTCCTCATTTCTTTACTCAGATCTTACATATCTTTTCGCATTCGTCTCTCTTGTTTCACACAGTTTTAATCTTCATCTGAAAAATCTAAATCTGTAAAACTTAATATTTTATCAGATAATTGCACTTAATTTTAAGACTATAAAGAATTATAGAAATAATAGAGACACATCACGGCTACTTATATTTGTACGCCTCTGTTGTTTACCAAAATATTTGGATTTTTCATTGTGATAAATAAATGAAAGAAATGTCATTTATAAAAAAAACCGTTTGTGTGCACTAGTGCATAAGAATGAACCATATGATTAATCAAATTTACCAATTAGGAAGAACAAGCTATGATTTCTTTAGTTTGTTGAGGAAATTACAATAAATTTAAACGTCTTCCTGTCAAAACAGATATATTAAAAGTGTTTTCCACTGAACAAAAAATTCACAATTTTTTAGCGAAAAACAAACTATTAGTAACCGATTTAAAAAACTAGTTCTTGGATGACTCGGGAAATTCATCTATCAAATGCAAAAATACGTAGCTATCACGAGGATTATGTGGGATATTCCTTATGCATTATTTTCATTGTTTCCAGAAAGTCGTTAAGTAATAATAAATTTTCTCGTGGTTTTACTTTAAAAGTGCAAATAAGAATGTATAATTAGATGACCAGATAATGTGATATAAATACCCAAGATGCATTTAATTTAAAGTAGAATTGACGTCATCGGTATAAAAAAGCTAATAAAAATGTTGTGGTTTGTGGTAATCATATTCAAAAAGGTGTTTAGGAAACGCGAAGTAGGATAATTGAGAAAACAGCACTAAAAAAATGTTTTGACCGGTAGCTGATATGTGCATGATAGCCTTCCAAGACAAGTCCGGCAAAACTCATTAGTTTTCACACACATAATTTACTCAGCGACGACATGTAATTGGATAACAACAAAATTACGTACAATCCGAAATTTACTTGGAAATGCTTGTTAAAACCAGGGAAACCTTATAATTTTTCACTTGTTTTTCTTTCATGTGCGCCGGCGTTTCATCCAAATTAAGTTCGTTGAGAAAATTTCCCCTCGAAGCGCTTATCTTTTCCCATCCAATATGTGCTACTAGGGCACCTAATCGTTGAAACACAAACTTTGCATAATAAGAAATTTATGGCCACGACTGAAACGTTGACGCCTATACGATATACGCAAGTGGACATTGTTACTATAACAATTTTAGCAACCTTGTATTCGGCAGCGCAATGTGTACTGTAAACATTTTTGAACATGTCGCGTTGTATTTGCATATAAAATGGGCCAGCCGGTAGCCTTTGAATGATAAGTGCAAGCTGGTTTATTATATTTTCAACGGCATGCCTTAGATTGATGTATCCGGACCAACACCTAATGAGTCTTGATTAAAAAAAATGGATTCCAATAGATACTAGAAGTATACTCACACAGTCATGATATGCTGTAGTGTTCTCTCGAAACGCTGCCACACAGCCGAACATAGGCCTCTTCCGGTGAGAAAAGACTGCCGAATTGCACTGGAGAACTGAAGTTCAGGAGTCGGCCGCAAAAGAAAGACATTTATTGGTCGATTAAATTTGTCGCAGAACCCTCAACCACTATTAACCGTTGAACGAGGGAGTTGTAGGCTCGTATGCAGTGTCGTTTCGCACTGGCGGGGTTTAACAATACATCAGTTTTGCTGAGTGCATGATAGCTCTGGAACGGTTTATTCTATTTGGTTAACGAGACTCTGAACAAGCTCTATTATAGCCCCTTTTCTTTATAAATTATTATTAGGTATTTACTAGCACACACATCGCGCTGTAGTGGGGCTTCAAATTGTCAAAATGCATATGTGGGTGTTATTTTTGAAGAAATAAAAATTAATAGTGCGACGATAATAATACTAAACAACAAAAAAACCGTTTTAGTAGACTGTAAAGCTTGTTCTAGTCATTTGTAATTTCCCAATCAAGAAAATGAGCTTGTGAAAATTCATCCAACTAAATACTAGAAGCAAGTTAAAGAACCACTCATTGTTGATACAAGATAAGTAAATAAATTAGACAAATATATTTATAAATAAATTTAATTTAAATTTTTAAGAGAATAAATAGAAGTACTGCTATAAGAATTTCTTCTTAAATAAACGACCAATCACAGCTCTTGATCCAAACAAGCCTTCATCCAAAAATTTGATTTTAATTCAACGCTATCATCAACTAAAACAGACAATCTAGAATAAAATGAGGAAAAGCTTCATAAAGAACATCTTCTGCATACATCCAAATAGGTGTTTATCGAAGAAAATATTCCCCTTTGAAAGTATTTCAATTACCATATTACACTGGTCAACAATAATTTTAGTTCTGAAAAGCAAATAGCTGGCCTAGAAGCATTTTTTTACCGAATTGAGAAATATAGTCCGTATTTCACTACCACGTACAGATCGGCAGATATTTTCAAAAATTCGGTATTAATATCAAGTGCTTTGTGAGTAGGGACAGGTTCTTCTGTCTGTTCATAAGTTGGTCACCCTGTCCAGTGTAACTCTAGTTTTAGCTCATAAAATTGTCAGCTGTATATTATTTAACAAATGTTAACAGTTGAAAACAACTACGTAATAGTCCTGGTTCGTTGTTGGCTTTCTTGCAGTAATATGAACTGTGTATTTTGCATATTTCAATGATTGTCGTTCAGTTGTGTTCATAGTGTACGTTTAAATTGATTTCTACTTTGAATGCATAAACAGATAATCTAGAAACATGTCACGAAAATGTACAAATGCTCCAAACAATTTCTGTTGCATATGTGGCGAGTTCACTGCGAAGCATCAAAGAAGGTGCATTACCTCTCATATAAAAACAACTTTTTAGATGCAGTGTTTGCGATCAAGATAAGAAATGGGCACCTCACATTTGATGTGTTTCATGTGCAAACAGGTTACACCAATTGCTTAGCGGTTCTCGTTCATCTATGCCTTTTGCTGTACCAATGATTTTGAAGGAACAGGAGGATCATTTAAATGATTGTTATTTCTGTGTCATCAAAATAGTAAGATTCTCTGCAAAGAGCAAGAAATCAATCGTTTATCCCAATTTACCTTCTGCTATACGCCCTGTTGTACATGGTCTAGGTCTTCCTATTTCTGTTCCCCCTGAATCATATGTTTTAAAACATGATAACGAACAAGAAGAAGAAGAGGTGGATTGCGAAGACGAAGATAATTATTTCAATCCCTCTAACATCAATGAACGCCATATGATCTCACAAAAGAAGTCAAACGACCTGATTAGAGACCTAAATTTATACAAAAGTCATGTTAAGCTGTTGGGATCACGATTACAACAATGGAATGTACCAGACAAAGAGATAAGAGTCAGCAACATCATACAAACGGAAGACAGCCAAAAAGTCCATGCAGTAAGACAAGTATACTGAAATAAGTACTTCACTTTTTCCGCAATTTACCAAATTTGATAAGTGATAAACTTGCCGATTTCTCAAAAACTATACGTGATAGGAAAAAAAACTAAAGGCACATCTGGATTCAGCAAACAATTTTCCGTTAGAATCACTTACTTTCATCCAAAAACCAGGACAAAAGTTCAAAATTGTTGAACCTTGTTATTAGTTTCCTTTCCTGCCTTTTCAGATTACGACTCTGGGGGGAAATTTCATCTCGTTGCTAAAAAGCGCGATTTGGAATCGTTCTATACAGCAAAACCCGACTTTTATAATTCTTTAAACTCATTATTCTTAGTATGTCGAAAATTATAAAACAGTTAACAGTAATACGGAGCATTTTTTAGGTACAGGACACGTGAAGTTAAGCGCAATTCAAGAAAAACTTCTAAAAGGCACGATCTAAAAAGTCTTATAGATATATAAGTAGTAATACTAGTAGTATGATATCAAGAAGAAATCTTAGAACCTTATTAACAAAACAAGATTAACTTGCCATATATTAAGTTATACAATTAAAAAGACATGCAAGCATTTCTACTAGCTATTTTTATAAAATTATAAACAAATTACAAAACAAAATGATTTTGAAACAAATTTTTCCATAAAAATATCCACGGGCAATAAATGACTAACCCAGTGGTTTGTAAATGGCTTATAGCCAATCAAATCCCAATGTAGTTAAAATTCTTCTATTGAAATAATTAATTGATGAAATCAATGACCCAAAAACTATACCGCTGCGCTCTTATTATATATAAATGTCCAGATCATATAAACTTCACATCTCCGTAATTTGTTTATTTACCTTGCCTGAAACGGAACGTTGTATTATTAGAAAATATTACCCCCAGAAATTCTTTGCTACTTCAATCTTCTTACAAAATATTTTGTTCGTAAATATGCAAACAAGAATCTCTTAAATGCACTCGATAATTTACTTAAATTTCTTGTACTAAAACTCAACAGCTCTATTATATATAAGAGTATGTAAATTATGCGTAGGATTAAAGTTGGGACACGACTTTTCCCCAGTGTTAGGAGATGGAACAAAGTCGAGGCTCACGTGGGCAGGATCGCTTTCCTGAAGTAGATTTATCCTCTATCGGGATCATAGAGAAGTATCTACCCGTTCACGGGATGAACCGCGTCTATTTTGGGAAAATTCTCGACGTTTCGGCATCGGCTCTGATGTCATTTTAAAGAGGTTAGCTCTTCACTCGGGGTCTCAATCTGCCTACTCCCCAAGGAGAGCTATGAGTCTTTGAATAAGACTGACCTTTCATATGACCTGCTTGATCTTTTATAAGGCTGGAAGTGAAAGTTGTTTGACGGGAGATGCGTTGGGTTGGGGAAAGTTTGTAGGATTAAGGGTGTTGCGTAATTGGCGGTGCGGAGGAGTAAGGGATTTTCTTGTGTTGAGGCACTGTGGGCGTTTTTCTATTTCAATTGCCTCACGTACTATTCTACT
The DNA here is from genome assembly GCA_036346155.1 of Sinelater perroti. Classification (NCBI taxonomy): domain Eukaryota; kingdom Metazoa; phylum Arthropoda; class Insecta; order Coleoptera; family Elateridae; genus Sinelater; species Sinelater perroti. The sequence goes on along the minus strand of JARFIY010000346.1, from coordinate 88,897 downwards.
GGTGAAATGGGAAATGGGGGCAATGGTTTTAGCCCCAGAGAAATTAATTTTGTGGCCTGTTTCTTTGTTGTGTTTGGCAAGTGCCGAACCATTATCGTCTTTCCGTACGGCCAGAGAATGCTCGTATATTCGGCTAGATATTTGCCGATTTGTTTGACCTATGTAGGTCCTTTGGCAGTCTCCACAAGGTATTTCATACACTCCTAGGGATTCATTGGGGCAGTGATCCTTTGCTGAGCGAATAAGCTCAGATATTCGGTTATTGGTCGTAAAGACCGTGCGGATATTTTGCCGCATTAGTATGCGGCTTATTCTATCGGTGATGCCTCTGATGTAAGATAGGAATGCTATTTGTTGGTCAGGAGGGTTTTGGGATTGAGAGTTAGTGTTTTTATTTATATTTTTGATTATATTAGTTAAGGATTTGTTGGAATATCCATTTTGCAGTAGGGTGGTGATAATGGATTTAATTTCCGTTTGGCGATTTTTCGTATCGGAAAGTCTGATGGATCTTGTTATGAGGGATTTTGCAACTGAATGGATTTGGGCAGGGTGGTAATGGGATTTGGCATTTAGGTAGCGGTTAGTGTGAGTGGGTTTTCTGTAGACAGTGTAATAAAAGCTGTCATTAGAAGGATTTCTTGTTATGAGACTATCTAGGAAGGGAAGGGAATTGTTATGTTCAGTTTCCATGGTAAATTTGATATTGGTGTAGATTTGGTTGAGGTGGGAAAGGAATTCTGGAAGGGTATCATGTCCATGAGGCCAGATAACAAAAGTGTCATCGACATATCGTATACAGCAGGTAGGTTTAAGGTGAAAGGAGGCAAGGGCTTTTGTTTCAAAATCGGTCATAAAAAGGTACCCAGGGAACCCATGGGAGCACCATTAGTTTGGCGGTAAAATTTATTTTGGAAGGTAAAGTATTGGATAGACAATGGTTTATTAGGGATATATATATATATATATATATATATATATATATATATATATATATATATATACATATATATATATATTTATTTATTTTTATTTTATATTTAAAAAGTAACTAAAAGAATTGTTTTATTTCGCAATAATAATTTTAAATATTTTAACAAATTAACAAAATGTTTAATTTTCGTGATTATGCAACATATCATACACTAATATTAATTATACTAATCATAGCAAGTCGTTTAAAAAATTATCATAGTTATATGTTACAAAAAAATACTAACATTTTACAGTATAGATTTAAAAATTATTTAAAATTTTGCAACGCAATCCTACTAGCTAAAATAACAGACAAAAAAACCAAAAGTATACATGTGAGCATTTCGTAAAAGAACATTAACTGCCAACTTGTTTTCCAAAAATATTTTTTGTGTAAACCATCTTTGTTGATCGTAATCTTGTGAAATGTACTAAACAACCTTTCAGTAGTGCTAATTGTACAAGGCCGAAGCAGAGAAATTTGCAGGAATTTTTGTAGCTGGAAAGCAGGATTTGACATCTTTGTCGTCATTATAATGGACATCTCAGTTTTATATATTTTATTTTTATTCCTAGAAAAACTATATTAGTTCATAATTAAAAAAAATAAAGAACCAAAAACTAATGATATTTTTATTTAAAATTATTCCTCCAAACTACAACAGTTGTAACTCTTTTAATCTCTTAATCTCTTGTATGCAGTATAGTGATTTTTTGGTACGTTTTACATCATGATGACGTAACAAGTTAAAATCATATTAAAACCAGAATGCAATAGATTAATTCTTGAGTAAAATGCAGTGTAACATCTTTCGCCTCGGAAAGTGCCTAGACGGATTATTGCATAAAAGGATCACCATGCTTCAAATATAACAAAAAAAGTTAATTATTGTTACTTAAAATTAGTTCCACAAATATATTGGTTGGATGTTGTAGACCTGCGTTCACTACTCTTCACTTAACTTTTTTATGTCAAAAGATGGTTGACGTATTAGTCACCAATCTCTTAATTATTTTATTACTTTATCACTTTATTAAATATTTACTATTTTTTGAACATATAATTATAACAATTGTTAATGTGACTACTTCCAACTTCAGAACATAAATAGCGACTTCAATTAAAATTTTATATATCTTTTTTTTACTATTTTTACTATTATTTTACTGTCTGCCATTGCCGTTTTTTAAAACTTCGAAATTTCTTGCGTAAAATTCGTTAATTTCGTCTTAATGCTTTTAAAAAATTTTGTAAACTTCCTGACAGTTCGGTATTGTGACTAAAATGATAAATAGACTAAAGCATTTCATGGCTTTAGTATTGTTCCTCAAAAATACCTCTGTATATTGAAATTGTTATATCATAAATGATTTATTGGTGTTTTATAAAATCTCTTTTATTTTTAAATTACCATTTGTTATTGGCCCATAATTACCTTCAATGTACTATTCCATTTAGTAACGCATTTTTGCATTTTTCTAGAAGAATTAGAATTTACAAAAAGTGATGTAATAAAATTACGTGCCCCACAAATGAGAAAAGACAAACAGTAATACAAATGTAGGCAAAAGGCTGCAACCAATAATGCGCAAATTTGTTATAAAATTCAAATTGCAAAGTGTAATAATAATGATAAATAATACCTATATTTTCCTATTTAATTTATGCAAATTTATTTATATACCTATATATCTTTAATTATTTTTAGAAGCTTTTACATTTTGTTTATTTTTTTATATCCTACTCCAAAGTTTGTTTTTTCAAATTTAAGGCTTTTTCTTTCAGTATTTTCCATTAGATAACACTTTTTTGAAACAATGCTTTAGCCTAAAAAACATCAATTTTTGCCCATTTTCTGTCCTTGACAATATTTTGTGTTCTAAAACAGATAGAAGACAAAATAATAGATAAATACATATAAGGCATTTAGACACTATAAAGAATTTTAAAAACAAAAACAATACATAAACGAAAGAAGAAATCAAAAGAAAGATGTGTAATGGAAATTTTAATTTATACTCATAAATAAACATTTCCTGGCAAAATTAACAACATAACGTCCACACAAAACTATAGTAATAGCGCCTATATTTTTGTTTTTAACTGTAATTTACAGTAGCAGAGAAGTTTTAAATGGTCAAATATAAAATAAAAATAATGTGTAAAGTGCAGTTGCATTTAAAAAAATCAGTGAGCATACTAGAAGCTTAAGAGCTAATAGTGTTAAGAAGTATATAAAAGTAAAATATAAAATAGAGTAGAACATAATCTATTAAAAAAATTTAACTTTACAAAGTTGATTAAAACAGACTAGTTACTAATGTTTTCACTTTCTTGCCTTAATGTTAAAGGTCAATGTTGAGTATGTGCTTCTCAGTAGGCATAGCTTAATTGATTTTATTGATTCATATTGTATTCGTCTGTTATTATTTTAGTTTCATTTGTAACAAAAGAAAATATTTCTGTTCCTTTTTCTATATCAAAATAAAATTTTTTGACCCAACGTAAAGTTCAAAATTTTTTATGAATTGAAAAATTCAAATTTATAAATTTGGCGCGCAAACACAGTGATGTTATCAGTTAATTAAATAAATAATTAAATATCTTAAGAAATACACATCATTTAATAATATCATATAAAGGACATCACTACACGTTCTGATTTCGTTTAAAGAAATCGCTCACGCTTTATTATCACTAACTATTTTTAATAAATTTGTTTTCTTACTGTGTTTGTTATATCACAGACAGTAAATGAGGTTTTAGTTTTTTTATAATTTTAATAGTAAAAATATATTATTATAAATTTAATATTTGTATTACGTTACATTATTATTACAATATTATTTAGTATATCAATAAATATTTATTCACATAATTCTGATAAACTATCGTACAAATTGCTAACATAAAAAGTTACCGTTGGGTTGGTAATTTGAACACCATTCCTCGATAATATAGCCGCAGATCGTTAAAGAGACACATCTCAAGGATGTAAACAACTTCATAGTGGTTCTTGCATTGTGAACCATGGACGTAGTGTCTTACGAGAAAAATGGCAGAGAAAGTTTATTTACCTTGATGAATAGCAAGTGATTATCCATCAAATGTATTTAAAAATACAGTAAACAACCAGTAGTTAACGACTATATGGCTGGGAATTGAAGTGCTGTATTGCAGATTATACTACACATCTCACAATTTTCCATAAAAATGCTTCAAATGATCTTTAATAATAGCTGCCGAGAACTCTGTTAGCATTTTTTGAGAAATGAGTCATTTATCACCCTTCAGACTTAATGTCCCCAACTTAAATACGGAACTATCTAGTAGTGCCTCAAATCCAAAAAAGCGAAGGAAAAATGTGCAAACACCTATTCAAACTCCTCCGAATGTTCAGGACTTACTACCTCCTCCTCTATCAGGGTATGGTGATACAATAGTAGCTTCAAACCCGTTCGACGACTTTCCCAGTAGTGTTAATAACATAAGTTCCGTTCAAACGGGACAAGGCATGGGTATGCCTTCAAGTATAGGAATGGAAATGCATCCGATGAACATGTGTCGCCCAATGGGTATGTATACACAAATTTTTACTGCTCATGTTAATTAACCTAAAAAGTAGGATCACAAATTCTCATGGGTGGATCTCCTATGATGCACAGCCCAAATGCACACCAAAATCCACAAATGATGAATAATCCTATGCTGATGAGTGGTCCCCGAGTGAACGGTCCCATGGGTGGTCAGATGAATTCACACATGATGCCTAATTCGAACGGTTCCCCCATGCATCCAATTGCAGGTACAAGCGTCATTCTTATTGCAAAATGGTATAATTATCTTGAATTTTTTAGGTCCCATGCATAGTCCGATGGGTTCCGGTATGTCGGGACCTATATCAGGAGTAAGAAATGGACCTAGAAACATGCCATTAGCCAGACCTGTAAATCCACGCATGGACGGACTCTTGAATGGAATGAATCCTTTACCTGGTAACATGGGTGTTAACACACCTAATGGAACAATAGGTACCTTTCTCCTTTTCCATAAATGTTATTTTTACATCAGTAATGTCATTAGGGCCTCCAATGAATAATAACTTTATGATGACTCCGATGAATAATTTATACTCGAAACCCATGCCTGTCAGTGCCGGTAAAGTTTACCCTGCAGATCAGCCTATGGTAAATCAACAGAAAGTTGTGTAAATGCACTTATGTAAATGTATTTGTAGGTATTTAACTCTCAAAACCGCAATGCACCCCCCATTTACCCGTGTGGAGTTTGTCACAAAGAAGTTCACGACAACGATCAAGCTATTTTATGTGAAAGCGGTTGCAATTTCTGGTTCCACAGGTAGTGCAACTTTTGCAGCAAGCTTGGGAATGTGTAGCATTTCATAACTTTGGTTTTAGAGGCTGTACGGGGCTGACAGAGGCTGCCTTCCAGTTGCTCACAGCTGAGGTGTATGCAGAGTGGGTTTGCGATAAATGTTTGGCGTCTAAAGATATTCCGTTAGTTAAATTTAAACCATAGCATAAGAGTGAAGGCATTATTCATTTTAAATATGAAGTTTTCAACTGACAACAAATCAAGACTGAAAACCTTTCAAAACACCATATGTAGACTTTACATAAGTTTACTTATTACTTGCTGTACAAACTTAACTTAAATCGTTAAAATTTATGTTCCCGCCTCATGGAAAGTGCTGCATGTTCTGTATATTAGTGGAGATGTTTTATGATTTGTTTTAATTGCGAAATGTGTCGTAGTTTTGCATTAGTTATTTAAATGATGTTTACCTCTGATCCATGTTGATTGTGTATTTTTTCCCGTGTCTAATAATATCGCACTTTATTTACACTCTGTAATGTTAGAGTTGTATTAAATATGTATTAAAACCTATTAGAACTGCCTTTTAACAATCATTGATTGAAACATGTTTAAAAACAATATTAAAAAGTATATTTTCGTGAATTTACATTTACTGTTAGCCAGGTGTATTAATTTGCAATTTCATTGGTTTCAATTAAATTAGTGGCCTTGCTTTAGTTGCATTTCTTGAATCTACAATAGTTTTGTACCTTCACCAGTTGGTCATCACGTAAGTCTCATTCTGTTTAAACTTGCAGCTAATGTGGGCTATCTAAAAAACTATTTATTCATAAGCGTTCAGAACTGATTGTATTTTTTAATAACTTGTAGAGGTTGTTAAAAAATATATCTAAATATTTTAAGCCATTAATTTATTGTAATGTAAGCACACCCAGCAAATGTTTCAGTTAGCAGTTTTGTTACTGTTCAATTCATTAAATTATAAGAAATACACTGCCAAGATACTGCTTGTACAAAATATTCAGTTAAAAGATAGTTTAATAGAAACTAAACCACACTAAAATACTTATATTGTTAAACAGATGTAAATATAACTTATCTGATACAAAAGTAGAGTATTTGTTTTTTATACTTTTTTGTCAAGGTTAGCAAGTAGGAATGGTCATATTGAGACGTAAAACTATCATTACATTTCTAAATTTAAACGATTTGGAGTTTTAAAACAAAAAAATTTATACAAAACACGTAAATTGATTGTAATGTTTTTTTTAATTAAAAGTTAAAGCAATGATGCAGATAAAACAATAACAAACTAATAGATGCAATATAAAAGAAAGGTACAAATTTATATACTAAGAACTTGCCAAATTTTAAGATTACCAATGATGAAAAACAAATACCAATTAATATCGAAAGAAAAGTGTTTAGTACATGTATATTTCAAATATTAACTTGCATCAAAATCGTCAGCGTAGTCCTGTGGTTAAGGCTCGGGCTGCAGTGCAGATGGACTGTGATGGACTACTTGGTCACTAAAAATAATTGAGTACCTGTGTTGTTCACTTGAACAAGGGATAATAATGGCGGTCGTCTTAGGCGCGGTGCTTGCCACATCACCCCGCACCAGAGATGGTGCGCGACGACCGGGCACATTTAGCGGACATGAGATCCTTAACCTTTCAGTTTGCAGGCCGTGCTCCCACGCGGGGCGTTTAGAACCTTGCCACCCAACTTACATTAGGAACGATCTTAAGAAACTACATTCATAAAGAAGATATCAAAACAGAATTAGAGTTATATGGAACAATAAGATATTTGAAACAGGTCAAAAATACTTTTTTATAATAAAACGGACGAAAAGATACAACGCAAAGAATATTTAGGAAATGTTATAGAAAAATGAATCAAACTATGAGAATATGTACTAATAAAAAAATAAACAAAATAAAAACTTATGAAAAATTAGATACAATATTTTGATCAAAGAGTCAAAAGTACATGATTATCTATGTCTAACTATAACAAACATAACAATCCTACTATATTAGTAGTTTTTGGGTTGTTGGTTATATTAAAGTTTTCTACTACTGTCGTTTTGCCTGTAACTAAGGATAGCAAACTTTTTTAACCAAAAAGTTCTCAAGTACTTTTACATCAACAGACCTTTAAATAAGTACCTGATTAAATGTCAACAGATTTTTAATTTCTCAAAAATGTATTATGCGAAATAATTAAACGTACGATTTTTTTTTACTGTTACAATTAATTTAATTTCCCATACACGGACTGTGAATCAGATAAATCTTCTCTATCAAAAACAGTTCTGTAAAAGAATACATTTTGATGTAATTATAATGTTTTATTTTATCATTTTCATTGCAACTAACAAAACTAATTTTACAACTTCATAAAAGACGAAAACAAATCGAATAAAACTCAGCATTCCGACTTTTACAACAGTTCTGTCAACATTCATGAAACAGCCTATGAACTTACTTTTCTTCTAGTTTTTTTGTCTAATGCGCATGCCTTATTTGTAGAAATTTAAAACGAAACTAAACTGCACATGAGCCCAATTGTTTCAAATTGTTATCAGAACATGTGCAATAAAGTTTATGGATATGGATATCAGGTAGAGCATACTTTTCTTCTCTTCCTATTTTCAATATGAAATATTTAAACAAATTTAATACTAAGATTTTCCATAAACAATACTCTAAACAATTAAGATTAACTTTTTAGTTATTTTGTTACTTTGATGAATTTTACTTGGTTGGTATATGGGCACATTTATTGCCTTTGTGCTTTTTATATCTTTATAATACATTTTGTTTTTAGTTATATTCTACAATAGAACGATATGGATTAAGACTAAGAAGAAACTAAATAATTTCGATCCAAGATGTTTTAATATCATCTGAAACCTCGAGTCTAATCAACTTTAACGCTATCTTTAATGTACTAATAATTCTTGCGACATCCCTTTCGTTAAAAAAATATCAAAATTTACTATCTCATGATAACTAAATTAATTGAACTGATTAACATACTCTTATAAGTTACACCGGTACTGATTAGAGAAACCTACATATCTTATAGCAGTTCATCAATTCATTAGAGCTCAGTTTCGGCGGATTCCCGTTTTTACTGAAGTCTAGGTTTTTGCAAGAAATAATCCTTATTTCCTATGTAACATGGTAAATTACCCTAATCTCTGACCAATATCAAAGATTTTTCAGCAGAGGTGGTATTCTCTACCATGCTTTTTTTTCTAGGATGATTTTGGGTCTATTCCTAATAGATAACTATATTTACAATAATAAAAAAAAGGCTAAATTATTTTTTAAACTAAGTTGTTCTTATAAGGTTGAGAGTGATAGATGCAGGGAAAATAAATAGTTAAACTGTTAGAAGTCAAAATGTTTGCTTTATGTAAAAGAGGAATTTGAAGCAACTCCAATTTTGATAACCTTCCCTATTTTCTGAATGAAGCGATCTTAATATTTACTAATTTTTTTATAAAATTTAAAATCATCAACACACTGCCCGAGCGCCAACGTGGCCGCGTGGTTGAAGCAGGCTCGTTATTGGAGCTCTCCGAGGCCTAGGGAGTGACCTACTTGGTCACTAAAAATAATTGAGTACTTGCGTTCAGTTCGAAAAAGGGTAATACTGGCGGTCGTCTAAGGTGTGGTGCTTGCCACGGTTCACAGGCCGTGCTCCCATGTGGGGTGTGAGAGCCATATCATACCACTACCAATACATCACCTATACTATCTTTTTAGAAAATATTGCAACAACCTTTCATGTTTTGAACAGGTAATTAGTCGATATGAAAAAACGAGATATATTTAGATTGATTAGTAGTGGAATTATGATCTTTGAAAACAGTATCCTGGAATATCCATATCTTTTCAACAGTCAACTAGTTTCTAGTTTAATTCCCTTCAATTGGAATTATATTTTTAGACCAAAAATACAGATAATTAACAATTAGTATTACTACATTTTGATAACTTAGAAATTAGTCAGTGCCCAACCGCTTGTTGAAAATAAAAAGAGGAAAGAATTACCCATTATAGAATGAAAATGTACACATAATATTTACAAACAAAGAGATGACATACTCATTTTTTTCTATCACTTAGATGTATTATATCTTAGGAAACAAAATATTAAAGTAATTTTATACGTATGTACCAAGAGATTTAAAGCAAAAGATTAAAATCAATTTAGGAAAATTTTATTCATTTATATTTTCTCATCAAATGCTCCATTAAAACAAAGAAAAAAAGTTAAAAAACCACAACCTACAGAATTCATTTTTGTTTCTGTTAATCCTCATTACCAATAGTTTTTTACAAAAGTGGTCCATTGCTTGAATTTTCTTACCTTATGTAACTAAAAGCAAACAAAATTTGCCTATTTATTCATAGATACAATAAATAGTTAATGTTAGAATAATTGAACTCCGCCTGCAGTAACTGCTGGGTGGATTGAGTAGCCCAGTAAGTACTGTTGCCAGTCCCAAGCCCGGATAAAGGAGGAGGGTTGGGCGTAGGGTTAACACCCCTATCCTGTAAAAAAAGCAATGTTGTGAAGACCCATATTGAGCCTCGGAACTACGGACGGATGTCAAGAAGACGAAAACGGCGAGAAAAGGACATGATTATCGGAACATGGAACGTAAGAACGTTATATCAAATAGGCGCTCTTGAAACGACTATGAAAGAAATAATCAAATATCAAATGGACATAACAGCCCTACAAGAAATAAGGTGGTTGGGGTGTGGAAGTTTGACTAAATCAGGACACCAAATATATTACAGCAGGGCAGAGGATACACATAAATTAGGAACAGGATTTATAGTAGGGCCACGAGTCAAAAACAAAATACTACAGTTCACACCAGTCAATGAAAGAATATCATACATACGAATTAAAATGAAATTTAACAACATATCTATGTTCTCGGTACACGCGCCAACAGAAGAGAAAAAAGATAACACAAAGGAGCAATTCTATGCAACACTAGATAGAGAAATGCAGAAAACACCCAGCAATGATATACATATAGTTATTGAGATCTAAATGCCAAGGTTGGCAAGGAAGAAGTATATTTCCCACCATAGGCAAACATAGCCTACACGAGGAATCAAATAACAATGGGGAAAGACTTATAGAGTTCGCGACAGCCAAGGGACTGACAATTAAAAGTACAACCTTCCCACATAAACGGATACATAAGGGCACGTGGATGTCACCAGACGGAAGGACAGTCAACCAAATTGATCATGTCTTAATATCAAACAGGCATCAATCCAGCTGTATAGACATAAGAACAATGAGAGGAGCGATGAGTGAATCTGATCACATGCTAGTTAAGACAGTGTTCAGGGGCAAAATAGATAACGCTCGAGCTATACCCACGCAGAGGAATCAGAAATACAATATACATAAAATAAAGGACGAAAGCTACAGAACGAAATACCAACAGAAAATGGAAGAGAGCATTAAAGAAAAACGAAATGAAGTAAGCGTGGAACCGATAGAGTCAGTAGAAGAAAAATGGAAGCAAATAGAAAATATTATTGTCGCTACGGCGGAAGAGAACATAGGATACATACAAAAGAAACCAAGAACAACATGGTGGGACACAGAATGTGAAAAGGCAACAGATAAAAGAAATGAAGCAAAAAAGAAACTGCTACAGAGGCCCACCACGCGGAAAACCGAAGAATACGGAAAGCTAAGAGGAGAAGTAAAGAAACTGATGAGAAGAAAGAAAAGAGATTTCCTCGATAAACAAATAGATGAAATAGAACAGGCAAGAGAAGCAAAAGAGGTTAAAAGAATGTACAATATCATCAGAAACACCAAACAAGATTTCCACCCCAGACCCTCAATGTGCAAAAACAAAGACGGAAAATATATAACACAAGAAAATGAAGTAATAGAACAATGGAGACAACACTTCGCAGAGCTGTTAACACAAGAGGAACGAAACGATAGAATACCAAAGATAACAAGAGATACCGTATAACCGGAAATTAAAGAGCCCACAATAGAAGAAGTAGCGGCCGCCATACAAAGAATGAAAAATGACAAAGCACCGGGAATCGATGGCATACCAATCGAGTTAATAAAGTACGGGGGAGACGCACTAATCAAAGAAATTCAAGAGCTAATCAACCTCATATGGAATAAAGAAGAAATGCCAGAAAAATGGAACACAGCAATTATCTGTCCGATATACAAGAAGGGAGATAAACACAAGTGTAATAACTATCGAGGTATATCCTTACTGTGCGTTACATACAAAATTTTCACAAATATATTACAACAAAAAATAATGGTATATGGAAATGACATAATTGGAGAATACCAAGCCGGCTTCCGACAGGGCAGATCTACAGTGGACCAAGTTTTCACAACAAGACAAATACTGGAAAAAGCATGGGAGTATAACATACCAATATTTCAACTATTCATTGACTTTCAGGAGGCATATGATAGCATAGATCGAAACAGCTTGTACAACATCATGAAAGAATTAGGCATCCCGAATAAATTAATTATCTTAACAAGAATGACAATGGAAAACTCTAGAGCTGCGGTAAGGATACAGAATAGAATCTCCCCGATGTTTACAACATCTAAAGGGGTAAGACAAGGAGATGGACTTGCACCAATACTGTTTAACCTAGTATTGGAAAAAGTAATTAGAGAAGCTACAGGCAACACTGGCAGCACCATCATTAACAAGTCACACCAAGTGATCGGATATGCGGACGATATCAACCTGGTAGCAAGATCGGAAAGAGAAGTCAAGGACATATACAGAAATATAGAAACACAAGCACAAAAGGTGGGACTGAAGATCAACGAACAGAAGACAAAAATGCTAGCAGTAAAACCCCCAAGAAGATTAGGTCAAAACTATACAATAGAGGATAAAAATTTTGAAGTGGTACAGCAGTTCAAATACCTGGGAACCCAAATAAATAGTGAAAACAAGATAACACAAGAAATTCAACTACGCGTAACAGCAGGGAATAGAACATATTTCTCATTAACATCAATCTTTAAAGCATCATACATAACAAGAGCAACAAAATTAAAGATTTATAAAAGTATGATCAGACCGGTAGTCACATATGGATGTCAGTCATGGACAATGACCAAAGAAGCAGAAGAAACACTATTGCGTTTTGAAAGGCGAATATTAAGAAGAATTTTCGGCCCAGTACAAGAAGATGGCATATGAAGAATAAGGTACAATTTTGAACTGAGACAACTACATAAGGAGGCAAATATAGTAGAATTTCCAAAACTACTAAGACTGAAATGGGCAGGACATGTAGAACGAATGGAAGCACAAAGAATACCAAAGAGAATATTCCAAGGGCGAATTGAAGGCAGAAGAGGTAGGGGCCGTCCAAGACAAAGATGGTCCGATAACATAGAAGAGGATGCACAGCAAATACTTGACATCCAAAACTGAAGGAATAGTGCACAAAACAGGGAAGATTGGAGGCAAAAATACGGGAGGCCCAGGTCCAGATGGGACTGTAGCACCATGAAGAGAGAGAGTTAGAATAATTGTTTTTGATTTTTCATGTTCTTCAAACAAAATTTCATCTTGACAAAAAATTTAAGGAGAATTAATTATGGTAATAAGACCATATTAGTTTGTGTTAAATAAAATAGATAATAACAATAAAATGATTTGATCACATATTTTGTACATGAACAAAGTATCGTGTTTAGTTAGCTTGCAATAATTTTTCTGAACACTCTATGTTGCTATAATTACCCACTTAAAATCAGAGAGATTAAAGGCGTAATATCAACCGTATTGAAATAAAACACACATTGGATGTATAACTGTATTAATTTGCAAATTATTTAGCATATACCAATGATTACAAAATTGTAGAAAACATTAGTTTAAGTCATGTACATACATGTACCAAAATATATAACACAGGAGAATATTGACGGATACAACACTTGCTTACAACATCCATATGACTTTACAAACAAATAACAATTACCCTCGATTAGTTCTGCTGCGCTTAGAAATATATGTACAGTGTTCAATATGATGCTCTAATAGACACAACAATCATATAAAATAGCAATAAATTCATCTTTTAAAGAAATAAAAACATATAATACAAATAATCAGTAAAATTAGAAAATGACTAATAGTTTTATACTAGTCCAAGTCTTACGTAAAACTTAGATTCAGGTCCTTAATTTATCACTCGAAAAAAACATATGGCATGTCATGGTTATTTTGACAAAATTATTGTGCTATGGCACTGCTTGCCAGCATTAAGTACAAGAGGTTGATAATGCCTTTAAGGAACTACAAATTCAGCTCTAAAGTCAACAGGACTTTCTTTTACTTTAAAATTTACTATTTGGAATGACAATTTCAAATGTATATAGATTTTGACTACGTTAAGGCAAGATATGATAATTAGTATCTAATATAAACATATCACAATTATAAATTAGTTAAATCATTTATCAACTAAGTTAGTGCTTAAAATCAAATAAAAATTTTTCGCTACAAATTATTTTTAGAGCTATGGTACTAAAAAAATTGTATCATCTTATCAGAAATTTTCTTTTAATTAGTTGTAACACTTCATGAAATAACAATTGTGATGGGTTTAATAAGAATACTAATTCTTTTGAACAAAACAAATGAACCATGGTCGTTTAAGAAAGAATGTTATGCCATATTAAAAAGTAACTCCCCTGGTTTAATAACATTTCATTATATTGGCACAAAAGATACATATGTATTGCGTTTTATACCTTAATTTTTAATAAAAAATTACTTAATCTCCTAACATCTATAAAGATGAAGCTTAAAAAGAAATTTTAGTATAAAAATTCCTAAGTTCTTCCAATGCTCGTAAGTTTACATGACCAAAAAACTACAAAAGCCAAATTTATTCAAACTAAATATTACGTATATCAAGTACTGTACTTGCCTTATATCGTTAGATAAGGAAAACTAAATATAGACTACAGTATATAAAATTGAGAGTTTAAAAATCATATCGTTCCTAAAGTACAGATAGTTCTAAAAATCAAGAAAGCTAAATATAGCATAGATAATTAAATAACCTTGCAACAACTAAATGACGTTAAATTTAATTTTTGGGATAAGAATGGCATCAACCTAAGCAAAAAGTCAGAGTGCATTGAAAATATTAACAGTAATAACAACACTACAGATAAATTTAAATTTCATGTTTGATATCAAAGGTACCTTTGAGAGTTTCATTTTATTACCCAAAACATATATTGGTCAATGTAACGTAAGCAAGGTTGTCAAAAAGAGATATTCAAAACAAAGAAAAGCAAAGGAAATGATTAACAAAGGGGTTATACAAAAAAATTACAAAAGCCTACATAAGAAAAAGAAATAGCAAGTGAAAACTCAATAAAGAAAATGTCTAACTAAGATGAAATCGGAGCTGACTTACTCAAATAACAACTTAGAGAATTTAACAAAATCTTTTTTAAAATTTTTAAAATATATCAAAAAAATTAATAGTAAAAATTTTAAAGTAAAGCTTTGCAAAGCACACAGCAAAAGTACAGAGTGAAAGAAAAACTAGTAGAATCAGAGAACTGTAGTTAAAAAAAAAAACACAGGGTGAACTGAGGGAAACTCTTGTTGAATTCAAATTCTAATTTTTCTATTCTGATAATTGATAATCAAATTCAAACAAGATACTGTGATTGCTCATATGAATTTTCTAAACACTGTAGAAAAAACCGTTTAGATCTGCAAACACCATATACCCTTGGAGAGGTGTTTGCCGTCATTTTTGGTAAGAAACACTTCAACCTGCTGAATGTTACTTTCAGTGCAAAGTTAATTTTTTAACAATTCGCATTTCCAAAAAATCATGCAAAAGTACCCATAATATACCCTTGATTTATTAAATTATATTACAGTATGGAATCAAAATATGTTTGAGAACATTTAACAGCTATCTAAAACAGTTAATGAAGTCTGACAGACCCACAGATCCACCTGTTACTAACTTCATAATAAACTATAACAATAAATAATTGTGATAAATCCCACATAATTTGTTTGGTTAATATACTTTTTTGTTGAGCTAAATGTGTTTAAGCATTTCTGCATAATTGATCAGTAGTCCATGTGTGCTTAGCTTTAAAATTAATAGACATACAAAATATGTATTTCAAACAGAAAAATACAAGAAATTTACAAAGTTTCTAGATAACAAAACCTTCACATGACTAAAACCTAAAAAAATTTCCAACTTACAAAAAAGTCAATTAAAGGATTAAAATAACATTCAGAATTTATTAATCTTGAAATAATAAGCCACAATTGTGTAGACATCTTCACAGGAAAATCCTCACAATTATTTAGTTGATCTTCACTTTCTCACAATATGTGAATGTAAGAAAAACTTATTTGAGTATTCTTAATAGACCAAAAGTTTTAGATTCGAGGACAGAAAATAAAAAACGCTAATGATAAGAGACAGATAAAGTAAAATAGTGAACAGCAGGGACGTGCTTCAATTTGTATATACTGCATAACTGAACATTAAATCAATCAATTAGTGCAAGAATTCATATAAAGTTTACATATTGATATCTTCAGTTAACTTAATCTAAAAAAATTAAGACAAGTTGGAACTTATATTTAAAGGTGATTGCTTAAATAGTAAATCATTAACAAATATGTAGATACAAAATTGTCAATTTGGATTTAGAATTGACTATCTAAAAATACTATATAGTGATTAAACAACATGCATAATTAATATAAAGAACTGCATTTCAAATATTTGTTCTGCTGATTCAATATGAATAATGTACTTGCTATTTCTTCTCTTGTATTATTTTGTAAAAGAGCCGTGGTGGCTTAGTGGATAGATCACTAGACAACGAAATCAAGAGTTGCGGGTTCGAATCCCGCTCTCGCCAATTTGATCACTGGCATTTTTACGGCCCAGCTCAACTCAGGCTGCAATAAATGAGTACCTGGAAGTCAAACTCTGGGGTAATAATAGGCAGTCAGTACGTAGTGCTAGCCACGTTACTACCCTTGTGCACCGTAGGCTCTAGATTGTATCAGATCTATCCTGTTACAAACCCAAAGGGCCTTCAAGGCCTGTTACGGGGAACTATTAAATTATTATTATTATTTTGTAAATGTATTACAGTCTTTTAGATATTACCTTTAATAGTCTTAAAAATATGTCTAAAGCTTTCCAAAAAGATTATACCAGAAACTAAACGAGGATAAAAACTAGCCACAAGAAGCATATAAAAAATAAAGTATAGCATATAATAAGAAGTAAAAGTACAAAAATATAACAATAGAGGTATACGAGCATAGAAGAAAGTATCAAATAAAAGCAAAGCAGTAGAAGTTTTAAAAAAAATTAAAAGTAGAGATGTGAAAATAGAAAGTTGTTAAAAGATAAGGATATTCAAGAGATCATAAACAAAACAAAAAGGGAGTACTGTGTCCAGAAATCAAACTAAAAAGCCCTCGAGGACATCAATCATTTTCATCACCATTTAAAGCTACTAGTTTTACTTAGGAAGCAGACAGATTAAGACTACAAGTAAAGAAAAATATTTTAATTTGTCACACCTAGAGATAAAATTAATAATTAAGCATATGGGTCCATTTATATTTGGCTATTAAGATATTCGTTTTTTTTTAATTGACCAATAAATAGCTGCCATTTGGACAGTGGAATTATTATACTCATTTCATGCATATATATTACACTTCACAATTAGTAAATTCTGTTAATGCAGTCCATATTAAGAATTAAAATTGTTATTTTATATATATTTTAGTTGTTGCAATAATAAACCAGCTTCTAAACATAAGGAAGTATTTTCGAATTATTGACTAGATGTGTGGCTAGAAAACTGATTAAAACCACTTCAGCTTATAAGTGAATGGTACACATATATATATATATATATATATATATATAGTATATATATATATATATATATTATATATATATATATATATATATATATATATATATATATATATATATATATATATATATATATATATGTATATATATATATGTATATATATATATGTATATATATATATATATATATATAAAGTTATTGTTCAATTGCTTAAAAATTTCAATTTGAGATAAATTCTTCATCACCATGTTTCATATATCTCAACTTATTTAATTTCCTGTTTTATCAAGCTTTTATGGAGCAAATAATAAATAACTGATACATTTAACAATAAAATTAAAAATCTTTACATATCTAAATATGGAAATAAACTAAGTTTGTTTATAACATGTTAATTATGTTAGTACAATAAAAATAATACGTAAAATATATAATCTAGTACCAATTAACCATCTTGCCTTAGTTAGCATTTCGAGTAGTAAATTATGCAATTACTTTTACACAGTTAATAGCTGCATCGGTAATTTCAAATATAAAATATGTAAGTATATTATGAGGCTACATACAAAACCTTTAAATGAAAGCTAATATTCAGCAACCCATGTCAGAATTTCATATAAAGAACTCCCAAGCAATGATCTTAGTAAAGCTGACTAATACTACTAAATAATTGGTTCGGTTCTTTATACAAAAATAAAAATGGAATAATATCAAATTAGCTAGCTAGTTCCGTATTAAATTAAATTTGCTACGTGTAAAAAGTACGGTTTTCACACAAAACCCTATGATTAACTTCCTACCAGTTCAATTTGGCGATACTTTTTTCTTAGATTAGACACTGGATCCTTAAAAAGCACTGGATCTAAACGCAGGTTGGAACGGAGTAACGGCATGTAACCAAATACAGCTGCAAAAGTGTTAAGGCAAGTCTGTCTTTGAATGAAATGATCCGGATCATTCCAAGGCGACCTTCCACCACTAGAAGGTTGTTCTTTATACTGTTTTCGCTGAGTAACTTTAATAGGCGGCCTACGCGTTACGTGACTAACTAAAAAATTCATTAGTATATCTTCACAATTTTGACTTTGTTCCACAGTCTTATGTAAAAGCGGACTAAGCCATTCTGTGTATAAAACATTATAGTAACGATGATAAAATGCTGCACCTGTTAACACGATGGAATAATCATTAGTCCATTTGGAGGTATAGCCCCAGGACCCCTTTGCATCATCCCAATAATGGGATCTTGCAGGGTAGCCAACTATGCGGTCGGGAAACTGAATCCACACCTTAAAGGCAAAATCAATTTCGTCCGTTGTTAACACTGTATCTTCATCCAATGACAGTACTCCAGGCGTTTGAATTAATGGATGAGGGTAAAATCTCTGCGATATACTAGGCTTGCTAGGATCTGATGCAAACTGCAGAATATTCAATGAAACGTCTATTGGCAGAGACGGCCAACGAGATTTAGGCGGTGGATTCTTTTCATTAGACCATACAATAATGATCTGCAAATGCAAATGGTTAAAAAAATTTATAATTAAAGGCATACATAAACATCTTACTCTTGCAACATATTTACTACGAGCAATACTAGTGATTAAACGATAAAGAGGAGATGATGGTACGACCAGAGAACCAAGTTGGCAGTATACCACTGCTGTGAACTGATCCATATCAGTTTCTAAATGAAATGGAAACTGTAAAGGTGAATCTGAGAATTGTGGAAGTGTTAGCAGTGCTCCTGGTGAATTGTTCCAGACGGTACCATCACGTGGTGGTTGTTTAGGCAGTCGTTCCCTTATTATCTGAAAAAATAGTTAATATACAAGGAATTGCAATAAAAATGGTTTAAAATGTATTTTCATTAACTATAAAAAATAGCTACAATTTTTTGTATACTTATTGGGGTAAAAAAATTTTTTTTCATATATTAACAAGGTTACATGCTAAATAGCCAAAGTTTAAAATAAGGAATACTATAACAAAAAAAATATGTGAAAAAAACCTATATGATTCATTAACGCATAAGATGTCTCTCCAAAAAATTAGTAGCAGCTTAACAATGATTTGAAAATTATGCATTTAATGAGATTCTAATTTTATATACGGTGCAATTTATAAGTTCAAAAATAATCTTAATCCTGATTTACATTTTCAAGGTAACAATAGTAGCCCTGTTACCTGCATTAATTGTGTCAGGAATAAAATCTCATCACTGACTTTACTAAGTATGAGCAAATATAAAAATAGGTAAAATACTAGTTCAAATGCTGCTGATAAGGGCAAAACGTGAAGATTTCAAAAACTCTTAATGTCGTCTGACAACATGAGAATTGCTGAATCAACATAACAAAAAATCTAGTTGTGAATACTTTCATAATTATCCTCTTGCACTGCTTTTTCTTTTTATACCCATTACTTCTTCTTGGAATGCTCTTTTTGTTTTATATGAGTTAGCCATTACAGTATCTAATCTTCAAATTCATTAGTATTGCAGCATTTTCATACAACTGCATTACCTTTCTATTTGATTCAAGTTCTCATTCTAAAAGTTAAAATAAATAACTTAAATAAATTGGTTGGGAAGGATGAGTTTTACCTAAAATAATGTTTGCAGTATTATTTAATTTAAAAGTTGCTGTTGGTTCAAAAAAAAACAGCATACTTAGATATAATAATAATGGAAGTCGTTTTCCTTTAAGAGTTACCATATAAAGAACATCTATGTAATATTTAATGTCAATATCTGTAATAAAGGACAAGGCAATCTGGCACTATATCAACAGCTCGATGTGAAATAGGATATCTGGCTTTAATCCAAAACCCTTGAACTATAAGATCAAAGTAGCAGACGTATTTTTAACGTACTTATAGTAGAGAAGTTCAGGACAAACTTCTACATTTTTCAGCAAATTAGAAGTTGTTCATTACAAATTTGACATGACAACATACTTCTTGCAAAATTAAAAGTTCAAAATCAAAGAATATTAAAATACCTATCAAAGTACCAGATGAGAACATTATCACATTGATCATTATGTATACCTAGAAAGTACGCAAACTGAAAAGAATAAGAGTTAGAGTAAATCAGCTTTGTATGGTTATTTAATGAAAACAAAATTGATAATCAGATTGTGAAACTACTGAAAACGTTGAGGAGTACAAAAAAAAACAACAATCGTGACTGAAACTGGGGACTCGGAAAGAAGCACATAGGTATATAGTTACACAGTTCTTGGTATCAAAGGAAAGTTCCATGTTAATATGGAATATAATATTCTCTAATAGAAATGTATGCCATACAATAATGTGACATATTGCAGATAGGAGTATCAAACTGTTCTCCACTATTGTAACAATATTATATGCAGGTCATGAATGGAATGATGTTCTCAAACGCGACTTTCAAATATATTTTAAACGTATATAATGGACACTTATGTAATTATACAGTTCTTGGAATGAAAGAAAATTCAATGTACTACAAAATGTTAATATGAAATATAATGCTAATAATATGGCATTATGTGGATAAGAATATTAAACTGTTTCTAAGGAACAAAGCGCCGTTTTTGCGACAATGCTGCACGTGGCTCATGAACAGTGTGATCCTAAGTGTGTGTTCAATACAGTTTAAATTTGAGGATGTCGATGATTAATCTATATGGAAGATATCCCTTGTTCACAACATCCACTCAATGGATACATAAACTGTAATCCATAAATAAGAGTATGTCCTATTGGCGCCCTAAATAAACGGACATATTGAATAATCACATCATGGTATATCTGGCTTGTGATTGTATTTTATTCAAAACAGGATCTCAATAATCTCATTCATAGATGTTTTCTTCCACAATGATATACCATGTTAGGCGGATTTTTCTCTGATCTAACATCCATCTTATAAAGCTATAAGCACATAACTATAAACCTTCAGTCGTAGAGCGACAGTTTATCTAGAAATTTGTACTCTAATAACTGTTGTAATATCTTTGCTAAGATCGCTTTCTCACATTAATTTTAAATAGGAATTTCGTGCAATCGTTCTATTTCGTTCGCCTGCTTCTATATTGTCAGATATTTCAAAGTCTCTTGGATCATCCACCACAGCCTTATAATAACTATTCATTGGGTAACAGCAAAATAAAGTCTGCTGATGACCTCAAGAAATTCTAAACTTTTAACGAATTGTGGTTTAGTTTTGGTAATGAGCAATTTAAAACAAAAAAGAATATTTAAGGTAAATAGAAAATTGGCAATTTTTGAGAAGAAAAGTTAATCAACACAAGATACAGCAAAGACACATGCAATGAAAGCCATTAAATGATTTAAACCAAAAAGTTGCACGTTTTAATAAAACAAATAAATCATTTCCAAATCAAAATATGAAAATATGAATGCATTAGTTAAATAAAATACCATAATAATGAAAAAATCACTACAGATTCAGGTACCTAAATAAACCCTTATAAATAAATAAAGAGAATATAATTAATTGAAATTGTATGAAACCCTTTTCAAAAATAATATAAAAATATTATATCCCACTATGTATTTAAAACCATTTAAAAGTCATTTGTGTATACAATAAAAGTAATAAGAAATAGTTGCTTACTTCTAAAGTAGTGAACACTATTTTCTCAATGGAAGAAAAATATCTTTCCCACAGGACTTGCGTCTGCTGCCGTAATTCGAGCACCTTCGTAGGCGACACCGAGCGCACGATGTTGGGGACCTGAAAGAACAGCGGATTATTAATTGCGAAAAGCATAATTACGCGAGTAAACCATGCGGTAAACCACATGGGTGCGACGACTGTACTTACCTGAAGCAATAGGCGCTCGTCGGCCCAAATTACTGCCTTCTTCCAGTCGATAACTTGTGCGAAAGGTAGAGCCCAACCATTAGAAAGGAGTACCGGTATGCATCCAGCCTGCAGCGCCTCGAGGAATCGGTAGGACCCCAAGCGACGGCCACGCGGAACCAAGCAAAACGTGGAATTTTGCAGGAGAACCTCGTAATCGTACCTGAGAAATAATAGACAATGCAGGATGTTGTAACACAATCTGCTGCATTCTAAGCAGTAATCAAAACGTCACGCAAATAAAAGAATATTCCGCTATCTAACATCTATATGTATATGTAAATCTATATGTAAATTCTAATTTTAAAAACCAAACATAAACATGTCAATTTGTGAAGATGCTATGAGATAAAATGAGAAAAATAGATAAAATACAAATAAAGACCAGCATGGAAATTTATAGAATGAATACTAATAAGACTGACTCAGTTCAGAAAATTATATTAAATGAACTAAATTTGCAAGTTAGCTATTCTTCAGTTTAAATCAGTTTTAATTATACTAAAAATATCGAGAATTTAATTTATTATAAAGTTCATAGTGAAAGGACAAATAGCAAAGTCGTTTAATTTTATTAATTTTTCAACAGGTTTGCACAGTACGTATTCAGCGAGACTTAAATGTAAGATAAAATAATAATTAATACGACAAACGGTCTATTGTTTTGAGAAACCATCCACATTCCTTAATCAGAGCTGGAAAAATTTTGGAATATGAAAACATATCTTTAGAGTCACATTCACCAGAAATCAACAACCCAAATAAATTCACAGAATTCAATCTGCATATTGTTATAATAATACATACAGGGGGATACTTATGAAAACATACTTTTTAATAGTATAAAAAAGTTCTGATGGAACAATGTAATAATGCAAATGCCACTCACAAAGATGTTTCAATTTTCATTTTAATTTCGCCTATTTATAGAAATCGTGAATAAACAATAAAAATCACGGCTTCGCCAGAAAAAATTCTTAATATAAGTTTTTGAAAATTGAAATAAAAAATACATTTCAATTGTTTCTTGAATCTGAAACCTTATTCTTGAATGATTTCCTGCATTCTAAATCTTTTCCCCTAATAATGTCAATGAAATTTGGTAGCATTTCTTCAAAAAATGCAAAACTAAAAAGTGACTGAACATTTCAAGTCATACAACTCCCACTTTTTCTAAAACCCAGCTTCTTAGTTGGCAGATCAGATTATTCTTGAAACGATTTCTGGTGATATAAACTTACTTCAATTTTGTTCTGTGATTAAACTAAGTATAACTTGATTCTATTTTAACGTATTAATCGCAGATGGTTCTTAGTTTCTGAAAGAGCTCACGACATTGTGATTTCCTGGCATAAAAGTTTTTGAAGTCGAAGTTGCAAGTTGTTTATTTGGCCGACAGCAACCAATTGTTGAAATTCTCGATTTAATTTCTTAATTAATTCTTGCTTAATTGTGGAAGATGACGACAAAGAATTTTTTTGTGACAAGTTTATTCACTTTTCTGATAGATCATACGAATTTACGGACGGCAGGAAAACACACGACTCAAATCTCCTTCGTTTATGGTTATATTATTGTATTTTATTTATAAATATATCCAAAAAAGTAAAGTCGAGAAAACACGCAACGTGGCTCGATATAAATTCAATTGAAAATCTTTCTATAATCTCATAGTTATCCAAATAAGACCCAATGTCTTTTTGATATATAAATTAAAAAGCATAAAAACAATAAGTGTGTACACAACCAAAAGTGCATACTATATTACTCACCGGTTATAGTGGATCTGAAGGTATTCATATCCACTAATAACGTTCCCTAATATTCTATTAGAGGTCACTGTATCAAGATTTAAAGCTTCATATTTTAGTAACACAAGTTCTGGATTTCCCTCTATAAAAATATGGCATATAAAACATGGATGTGGTATTAATAATCGAATTTTCCACTTCATGTACTTCCACCTGCACGTTTTCAGACATTTCTACTGAGAAATAAAACGTTTAAGAAAAAGATTATTTTAAGGATCTTGACTTTCGCCACCAATTTCCAAAACATTTTTAAAATGCTAAACTTGTAATGCTTTATACGTCAGCTCTTATTACCACTAGAATAACTCATTACTAAGTGATCGTATATTTATCCTACAATTCCCCTTGTAAATCAATATTTTGTATGAAAAGGAAGAAAGACAGTGCTTTCAACAAACTTTTCAATAATTGAGAAAATCAAAATTAATACAGTGATTAAATATTTGCAGAAGAGAGGTTTAAGGCCAAAACAAATACATGAAGACGTGGTTGATGTGTTTGGAGATAATACTCCTTCTTACCAAACAATAAAATACGCTGTTCATGTGACTCCACAACTTGAGAAAGATTGCCTCAACCCAATTCTATAATAACCAAGATCGTTGTTTGACCACTAGATATATAGTTGGTATGGTGGGCCTTTTTAATGGTGCATTAGAAACAACATTCAATGACTAAGTTTGCATAAGACGTCAGTAAGATGCATATTCTTAATATTGACACATAAAAAAGTGTTTGAGTCCTTCTATTTTGAGCACAAGCCAAAAATAATTTTATGAAAATAGATAAAGTAGAAGATTCATCATTTAGATTCGGAGTATAAACGACAAAAGGTGCCCCATTTGATATCTTAGAACAAAATTTACGTAGTTGGATCAATCAACATACTCTCAGTCTAATTCCTAGACAAATACTTCTTCAAGAAAGGTATGCAGACTATAGTAGGAACAATAAATTCTGTACATTCCTCGCATTTTGTGATGCATGCAAATGTAAAGTAGAATAGCAACAAAATTATTCTAGTTCTCGCCTTGAAAACGTATGTTCTAAAACCTTGAGTTAAGCTTATTTTACAAATTTATAAATTTTAACAAAAATATGTTCAACTGAGCATTGTTAAAAAAATTTAGTGGCGAATAAAATTTCCAGCTCGTAAAATTCTCCAGTCAAATTTTCTCCAATTTTTCTCTCAAAAATGTAAACTAGTTCATTAAAAAGGGATTTTCAGAACGCATTCTTCGTGTCTGTTTTTTAAATAAAATCGTTCAGGTGGCTAATGCTAAATAACAAAGAAGATAAAAGGAAATGTGGAAACTCGCTTAAAAGTGACTTTTTAAGGTGCTTTTGAGGCGAGATGAACGTTAGTGACGGTGTATGATTTTCAAGTAGGCAGATTTTTAAAAAGAATATACAAACCGAAACAATGTTAAAGTAGTAAGTTTTGATAAACATTAGCAGGCATGTACTTCAAGCCGAATGCATAACCAGACACGCGCAAGAATCATCAAATTTGTTGCTCCTAGGTAAGATAATGTTTGACTAATTAAAATTGCACTGTGCAATATGTCTAACTGAAATACTAATTAATCGAAGTTATAGTTTCTGGTTACATATTTAAATGCACTAAAACACTAAATCGCAGTAAGTGGGTAATTTTAAACTGTGTTTTCCAACTGTTTCTGTATGTGCCACAGAACAAATTAACTGAAATTACTATGTTCATGTTTGAGGACATTAATTTCCAGAAATATAACCAAACTTTTAGGTAAAATGTAGCCATTGAACTTAAATAATATACAAGATAATTTATAATAGTTCTTTAAAAAAGTTAACAATTCACAAAATATCAAACCAATCAATATTCCCTGCAATCCAGATCCTTTACAAATATGACCATTTAAAAAAGAAACTAGCAGTTTTCGGATGTTTATGAAAAAATATGCCCATTCAAAACTGTGTGTACAAGAATAGCTTATAACATTTCCAAAATCATTAGTAGAATTTTTTTAATATATTTATGTCGTCATGTAATTAATTAAATTAAAACTCTGTTGAACTCTTAATTATGATACATGTCGGTAGTGGTGATGCCAATATTAACTTCTTACCAATCATACTGACGATTAATTCAGGTTTTCCTTTAGATGTTGGCTCTCTTCTCTAGTTCCATTCGCTCTGTCCTTTTTTCTCGTTATTTTGTTTGTTACCCTTTGAACTATGTTCTATGCTTCTTTTCACTTCATAATTATATTGGTCATGTTTTCTACCTGTATATCCATCCATACTTCCAAAAAATGTATGTTTCACTATATTCTTCTATTTACAGTACATACAACGGTCGTCAAGGATTTTCTAGATTCTTTCGTACAAACCTTATACGAATCCTGTCCCGTTAGGACTTCTATATGTGCACTTTATACAGGTTCACACAATCAGTATCAATATTCTCGTTCACTGTCCTTTTAGAGTATGTTCATTATTATGTTTTTCATTTTCGTCTGTCGCCTCTTTCCCGTCAATAGGTCAATAGCACCACTGCTATAGTTGAAGTGGTCCTATGAACTAATCTACGCATTTACATCATTTTCCTTCTCGTAATGGGGTTCCATTTAATAGATAAATTCAAGTTTGACAGCAATATAGAGAGAACAGCTACTCTTTTTTCTACTTTTCCAGCCTCCGTGTTGTCAGCAAAACTATTAATGTCGTCGAGGATTTGTAAGTTATACTTTATGTTTGATAGAGATTATTGCGGTGTCTCTTAGGCAAAAGCGCACCGCGTCTTTCCTCCTGGGTTCCCTCATAACCAGTTTCTGTTTTCTCCGGAGCTAATTCACGACTATGATGGGTACGGCCATTTTTCTCATCGACTTATTCATTCAGAACATTAGTTCTTCCACTAACGCTAGATTGTGTAATGGGTTGCTTCAATATCTTGAGCACATTTTATGGTGTAGTCCTAATACCGAGCTCTGTAGAACTTCTGCTCTTGTTTCCTTTCGTTTCTCCGTTGTTGATCAATACTAACTTAACGTAACCTAGTCTAATCTAACCTAATTTAATCTAGTCTAACATTAGGTCAGTTTAGGTGTCATTCACGAGTTGTGATCAAAGAAACCGTTTCGCTCAAAAATTTTCATAAGTAATATAGAATTTTCCGTACCTCATCGCCCCTTAATAGAAAGAAAAATGTTTGTTATTAACATTAAAAGATCAAAGACCATTCATAAAAGAAAAAATTGACATATTTTTGATTAACAATTTTCACCAAAGACGTCGCTTACCCCTATTTTACACGCTCCACCCACTGTCCCTCAATTTCGTGCACTATTTAGAAAACAACCTTCTCCAGCTAGTATTGCCTATTCAGTTAATCCTTCCCCGCTAACAAGTTAGTAGCGCTCTCTATTCAGTTAGGTTTTGATATTCAGGTTAGGTTTTATGTTAGTGGCAACTCCATTATTTGATCGACAGAGAAATATTGTCGTCGAAAGCCCAATTAACTCCTTCGGATAAAATCTCTTTCATTGACAAGGAACTTTTTTAAATACCTTTGCTACTTCGCCTCGTTTAGATGTTAGAATTTGGATTTGGACTACCTTTCAGTGGGCGGGATTAAAAATAATTGTGAACATTCTGATTCATTCACCTGGAAGGTCTTTTAAAATTTTAAGTTTAATATAGTCTATATTAACTTTGAGATTTCTTTTCTTACCAGCTTGATTGATCTATCTAGAATAATATACCAAAGAAATTTTGAATGTAGGCTTCTTTAACGGAAGAAAAATCTATAAAAACGGTAGTCAAGTGTCCACAAATGTTTTCGTTTTTTCATTTTCGTCCCTTGACCATTCGTCATGTTCAGTCCTATACGAAGAATATGTATTTAGTAGTGTTTAATACACCAATTAATAGTCCCAGAAGTTGATTACTAAATAAGTTCTTGGACCGAATATGTTAAATTTTAAACTGCTTCGTCTCGTTAGTAGGAAATTTTAAGAAAGTTTTAATTGTACTAGTTCTCTTAAAAGAAATGTGCAGGTTTTTACAGTGCAGTCCAGCTGAGGAACAAACTACAAAAAACTCAAATTTAGGTTAATTACCTTCCTTAAGAATTTATTATTTTCATTTTCTATTGAAATGCATATAAATCATAGACTACGTTCAGGTTATTAATAATATTCTCGACATAAAGTTGGAATGTTAAATGCCGCTGAATAAAACTACTTGAGATTATGAGGTCGTAGGAATTTTTTCTGAATGAATAAAGATGTACTTATTTTATTTGGTTCAACACGGTGCCGAATTGGAATGTTTCCCATAATTAAAAGGTTGTTACGAGCGTTTTTGATATGGGTATTCACATTGAAATTTATTATTTCTGTTTGAATGTATGAATACCCGTCTGGAACATTTTAATTGTTGAAAGCGCTGCAATTCCACCAGACCGGATAATATAATTCATATATGAATTGGATATGGCAAAATTTTTGGTAAGGTGATTACCATATTTGCTCAACCAAGAGCAATAACGAAGTACAAGATGTGGATCCCACAACAAATAAAAACAAATGGGCTAGAAACTTAAAACATTTCTATACGGATAAAAATTTCAGTGAAGATTGTGAATGATTATTTCAAGGATAATGAAGGAAATCAATTATATGGATAAAACTAGAAAACAAAAAAACATTGGTCTATGAGGAAAGTATACCAATAAATAAAATACTATTTAAATCAAAATTATTATGTTTTTTATTGTTACTCTAGACTTTTGGACATATACCAGCAGCTAAAAAAATGCGTACTTGCACAACCGTGAGTGGCTTACTTGGCACTGGTAACTTGTCTATCTGTCAAAATAAACAATCTGGGAGTACAAAATCACGACAAAAGAACTTCATTAAAAAATAGTACATACCCAAAAATACAGGCTTACATTACCTGGCGATCTCAGAAGAGTTATTATTGATAAAATATTAACTTACCAATATTTACATCTGATAGTGGTTAAGAAACTGTACTGTTCCTAATCATTGATCCACATAGTCATGGAATAACAGAATTTAATTAAAATGCAATCATGCCGTAAAAACAAGCTGCACAATTTAAGAAAGTATTTTTATTACAAAAGTTTTAACTGTAATTTCAATAAAAAAGAGAAAATCTCTGTTTAATACCTTCCACAAATTCATATTTAGACCGATACTATTACAATATGTTGGTCCCTAAAACTACTGTCTCGTCGCGTACGTGATAACACCGAAAATGTTCAACGAAGGGCTTATGTTTATGGAGACATGGATGACGACAGAGGTAACTTGGTCAGACTTTAATTAGTCTCCAGATGTTTACAGAAAACTGAAGGACAACTCTAATAAATTTTCGCCAAAATAAATGATAATAACAGGTCCTATTGGTGCAATTAATATACTATGAGTTTAAACCTTGAAACGAAATACTATTGGATGGTTTTTCTCTACTGAAAATGTAATAATAAGAAGAATTTACATATTTTATAGCAGATGAGCCATTTTCTGACAAATTACTGATATTTATGGGTTTTTCTTAATCAAATCGTTATTAAAAGTTACTGGTTTTCCTCATGCCACGGTTTAATTTTTTTCGAAGGTAGTGGATAAATGTAGTAGGGAATACTAGCCATTTCTCTCTATTGCGTAACCTTTCAGAAATCGGCAATCGTGAAAAGGTATATACTTAAAAATTCCATAACAATTTGTTTTTGTAAGGTTCAGATATCTTTTTTTACTTTACCTATAGTTTTAACCAATACCACACATTACAAACAATGAATAATTTTTCTAAAAGTTGCTTATAGAAGCTGGCGGTAGTATCCTTATGTTCACCTTGCCAATACAGTAAAGTTATGCTCTAAATTGAAATTCCCTTCATTGTTGAATTGTCCAAACAGTCTATCTGTTGCCTCTTTGGAAACCCCAGTTTTCCAATAGAAGCAAATTTTTTCTAATAGCAATTTTGAGTACTAAGAGTAGTTAGGTGGCGTCTGGGTAATATTCGCACAACACAGCGACAACAATAACTAGTCTGCTGGTATAATTTGAGAATATAATCATTAGTCTTTTTTATTGAAAGTTCTACTCATATGCGACAGACACAGGTATTTCTTTTAATTGCATATAGTGCACTTAACTTTGTGGCAAGCCGTATGTTCAGGATTGTTTGCAAAAAATTTAGTACCGCGGAGAGCTTGCGAAACAAAACACAAGTCACTTGGCATTTTTTCTACAGAATTAATCTTCTAATCAGTTTCTTGGTGGTAATTATTCAAGACATATACTTTAGATCGCCATTTTTTTTATTTATTAACGGGAACTATATCTCTCAACATATCCGAAACCAGTATCCTTTTTTCACTGACACAATGAGTCGCAACTTTTTTCAAAAGAAAGATTTTTTGCATCAAGCAGATGCAAAAAAGAGGTTGCTGTCAGCGGAAGATTCCAGACCAAATTGTAAAAATGGCGATAGAAAGATACGCCGATGAATTTATAAACCTGTTGCAAGGACAATAAATTAATTCGAGATTTTGTTCCATATTTAAATTTGCGGAATAAATACAAATAATTCGTGCTGACAAAGAAAAGTATTTGGATATTTTTAACCGACATACAATGTATTCACAAAGTCGAAAAGAATTAAGCCGCTTTTTACCCGTCCACTAGAACTTCTCCTCCACTTATCATCGTAATTTTAAAATAAGTCTCCAAGACCAAAAAAAAAACTTATGTCCATTATATAAAGAACTAATTAATTACACAGATTATAAAGTCTTTGCAACTATTATTATCATCAATGTCAAAAGATACAAATTGACAAAAAAAAATCATCAGCCAGCCAAAATAAATTGTATGTTTATGTCTTGATATATCCACAATCAGAGTTCAATTTTAAGTGTTTTCCTAAAAAAAGATCATGACTTACTTCACCAAGGCAAAATGTAATAATAAAAAACGCTAAAACTTATATAAAAGTTTCTTTCACATATTTTTTAGAAATCTTCTTCGACTAAAAAATTCAAGAAGTCAAATAGCTTAATAATTAAGAAAATTCAGGAATATGGCTTTTAAGCATCACAATAACGTCAATGCTCTACCAAAAAGATTTAGTCCAAGAAAATGTAAGAATAGCGCCAAGAAAAAAACTTGTTTATAGAAAAAACAAACATATAATCAGCAACTTCAATATAATCACCCAGGTATATTAGGCACAATAGAATAACTGATATAAAATACAATATATAGTATCACCGTGACCTTAACTAAAAAACCAATAAAAAGGTATGGAGCAATACAACGGTCATCTATGTTATTGGATCTTTCTTTCGAAAAAAATGTTGGTTACTGCGCATTATTCAAATAAGATATAATAAAGAAATATAGGCCAACGGAGGTATCTGGCAGCATGGAAGACTGTTTCAAAACTATAAATAAAATGAAAACAATACGTTCAGCTAGACAATTAATCTAAATACTTGTCATTGGATCGCTCTAAAGACTTATGGCAAAATTATATATAAATGGCAGTACAGAGAAAAAGAAACCATACCGGATGATCAAGGAAATCGGCGAAGTGATCACAAAATCGAAAGATTACAGTTGTTTATCTTCATCAAGTCTCTTCTTTCTGATATTATAACCAGCGTATAAAGTTTCAGTATGGTGGTACAAGTATAAAGTAAGAAATTCAAAAATAAAAAGAAATCTCAGGTTAAGCTGTGAGGTTAGATTCATAGCAGTAGGTAAAGCCTTAGTAATGAAAAATTGTCTAGTGATATATAGTACAGGCGAAATACTGAAAATTAGCCATGGTTCAGCACATGTTTCTGGCAAACAACATGCACTAAACTCAAAATCATAGAAATGACTAAAAAAAAATGTAAAAAATTACACCTAAAATACATTAAAACAAAGAGTGAAAAACGCATTCTATTATGCGATTGAAGAAAACATCAAAGGACATACAAAGAAAGAAGAAGAAAGAACATAAAATAAAAAGGGAAAAAGTATGAAATCACGGGAAAAGATAAAAATAATAAATTAGCTGAATCAAGATGGAAACCACTAAAACGAAAAAAAAATACAGAAAATGATTAGGGTTACTGATCTAATCGGAAGAATGTACAACAAAATGTAAATAAAACAATATAAAAATATAAAGGTAAGAAAATCCTGTATGTGTTATACAACAATTACTAGAAGAAAACAAGAAAACTTTTTTTTTAGAAAAATCAGGGACTTTCTAAGTGCCACGGTTCTTTATTCAATATAACGGATATAAAAAATAAAGCAAACTTTCATTCAATAAATTATAGAAAAAAATATCGATGGTTTTTAGTTGACTTACCCTTGTACCTTGCAATGGATGGCTTTTGTTGGTAGAGCAGTTTTATCCGATAAATGCATTTCACTGTTTGAATACTCTAAATATTTGCCGTAATTAAGACCGCGTTGCTTCACTGGATTTTGCATTAAATCGAGTTCGTTATCGAGAAGGAAAAAAGTATTGAAAACGGCGACCTTGCTAATAACGGTATGAATTTGCAAACTTTAAAACGACAGATTAATGATATTCGTGCCAGCAATTTTATGTCTAAAATTATTGCCGAAGACTATTCACTACGCTTGCAATTGCTAAAGCCGAAATAACCTGTACTTAAGCTTTTAAACCAGAAATTAGTCCCTCTAATGCATATTTAAATATCACTTACTATTCAAAATTAACATGAAACAGTGCCGAACACTCCGAATATTAATTTCAGTGGCACGGAAATTTTGGGGTTAAATTAGTTGAAAAGCAAACTTTGCTAGCATGGGGTCCAAAGGGTAGTTATAAATTAACTTTCATGATTAGGCATTTTAAATGCAATGACAGATCAAAAGATCACTGCAGGGTAGGTGTTCGTATTATACAAGTAATATGGAGACGCATTATGCATGAAAAGCCCAAACACTGACAATGGCTTAATTGCCGTAAGAAATTTCGCGCACGACGAAATTTTTCTTTTTTGCTTTATCAGTTGGAGTTGCTAATCGTTCCTAGGCAAATATAAACATGGAACACATCTTCAGAGTGCACAGATGAAAGGCCTTGTTACTTAGCAATTACGCCAACAGGAAGTTTAGCTAGCAATTTTTAGAAGGAATAATATACACCAAACCGTACCTATACTACTGTGTACAAATATAACCCGGAATTTTGTTATAATTTTTGAAATCCTTATTTATTCTTAAAAATCTATTTCATCGCCTTCGAAGTAATCCCCGTCGGCTGCAATGCACTTATGCCAGCGAATTTTCCGCTCATCAAAACACTTTGAAAAGTCCTTTTTCGGTATGGCCTTCAGCACCTTCTTCGATTCGGCTTGAATCTCTTCTATCGTGTCAAAACGGTGTCCGCGGAGCGGTCTTTTCATTTTCTGAATATCCAGAAGTCACATGGAGCTAAATCAGCCGAATACGGCGGTTGCGGAACGATATGGGTGGAATTTTTAGCGAAATGGTCACGAATAAATTGAGAGTTTTTGGAACCAAACGAGATTTGACTTTTTTGAGGCACAAAACTTCCTTCAAAATGGTGTTGACTGATCCATTTGAAATGCCAACGATGTCAGCAAGCTCTCTAGTTGTCAATCGACGATTTTGGAGCAGCAATTCCTTAATTTTCGCGACGTGCTGTTCGTCAGTTGATGTTCTTGGACGTCTTTGATGTGGTTCGTCTTCAACAACTTCACGACCCTCTTTGAACATTTTATGCCATTCGTATACTTGTGTTTTAGACATAGCCTGTTCACCGAAGGCTTTTTGTAACATTCTGAGCGTTTCCGCAGCAGAAATATCATTTCTAACACAAAATTTAATCGAACTTCTTTGTTGAATATTTTCTGACATGGTAAAAATCGAAAAAGTTAATTTTGGTTGTTTACGAAAACGAGCGTCACTCTTCAACTAATTAAGATATTAACCTAAAATTTGACACAGATGTCAGTAGCAGTCCTATCAACTTAAAACTAAAAAGGTTTGTGCCCAACGAAATGCCAGCGCAGTTTAAATTAAAAATTCCGGGTTATATTTGTACACAGTAGTATTTACGCAATGCATGTTCCTATAATAGTGCGACGCTGATGACGCAAAAATTCGTTTGTCTAAACAAGTCGATTAATCGATTATAAGACATTTCTAAAATTTTGTCCCGGTTGTACTTACAAGTATCAAATTTTATATGTTCTAAAATGATATGTTGAATAGGATGTTGCAAATATATTGTTAATATAAAAACAAGAATAACTACTATGACATATGGTGAGATGGGATGGACAAAACGAATGATAGACAAGAGCGATGTAAGGCACTTACAACGTATATAACAATGGTGAGGGTGAAACCTTCTGTGTAAGAGCATGACTTGAGAACTGCTCGATCGTCGCGCATCATCTCTGATACGGGGCGTTCTGGTAAGAACCGCGCCTTAAACTATCGCATTATTAATCTTAGTTCCAAGAGAACATGGGTAATCTTTTTTACTTATTAAGTAGACAATCCGCTAGCTAGCTGGACCTAGGTTTTGTACCCGACTTCACTCACATTGTAGCCAGGCGTCTCAACCGTTCGGCCACACTAGAATTATCCCATCACCTAGATAAACAATATTAAGGAAAGAATAGAAGAAAAAAATAGAATTAAAACAATGTGAAGTGGTCTACGTCTGGAAATTAACTAAAATATATCGGGTATCTGTAACGTGAATGATTAGACGCTATAGAGAAAAAATACAACAGATGACATGATTTGTAAAGATAAAAACTAACAAGGATAACACTCAGGTTTTTGTTAATCATCTTACAGAAGTTTTTCAACCATATTCTCCAGATGGCCATCTTAATAGTGAAAATGAAGCTGAACTGTTCTTATAAAATCCTTGTCAGCTGGATTTGGCTTTAGGAATTTTTACGATAAATGACAATTTAAACCTTAAGAAGTCCCTTAGATATGGCCTCAACTTGGGGAAGATTCTTAAAGAATTTTTCGAAAGGGGTTTACAATACCTGATTCAAATAAACAGTACTATCTTGAAAACAGGCTATTGCGTTTCAATAACCCCAGACAAATTTGGTTAAAAATAAAAAAACCTAAATCACATATTAATCTGTACGTTAAAGCTGGGATTCCGATTCAGAAAAGTTTATTGGTTAATAACAGGTAAATTACAACTGTTAATGCTAACGTATAAAATAATTTTAAAACCCTTCCGGAGCTGCAGGTTTATGAGGGCTACCTTTAACATTTTTATTATAATAAACACTCTTCGATAAACAAGAATTGAAAAATGCTTACAAAAAATACAGGGTGTTAAAAAAGTTATGCCTGATTTCTATTCATGCATGCCGTACCCCTTACATTCTTGAACAAGATGTAAATATGTCAAGAGTAATTGTATGCGGAGCCATTTCTAGGCACAACACCATCGGAACTTAATTTTTTAATTTTAATGTAATTCGGTTAAGCATCTTGACGTGCTGTAATCGTACTTTAACCCTACAGCAGAATATGATATGACACTATATATACCCTATAATGGAGAAATTACCAAGTCCTCAATTAAATGTTCACGATTCCCTGATCTCACATTCGTGAACTTTTTCCTCTAAAAGGTAATTTATTATCATCGCAAAATGATTGCAGAAGAATTCCGATTTGTGGATGTTGACATGTGTCCCATGGTTTGTTGTTATATTTCACGAATGCAAGCATACATTCACATCAATGATTCCCAATTTGAATAGAAAAAAAGAAAAATATTGACTGACACTAAAACTTTTAACATTTCTGGTAGAAAATAAAATACATAATAGTTCTTGCATTTAAATTTAGGCATATTTTTTACACATCCTGTATATATAAAAATTATATAGAAAGTATTAAAGCTTAAAGTGTTTAAACAACATAAAGATAAATCAGTGACGCATAGCTTCCAAAGAATGCACATGCAGAACATGAAATAAAATAGTTATTTGGAAGGTATTGGAAGGGCGGAACGTACCAATATTTGCCACAGATACTACTCTTTTTGCTCTCGTGTCACTTTTGTAATCTTTCACGTACAAGCAAGAGTAGATATAACAAAAGTTTCGTCAAATTTAAATAGTACTGCTTTGTTTAGATTAGGCTAAGAATATTACAGTGTAGTGCACGAAGTAAAACAAGACAGACATACGATTAGCCTATCTTAACGAAATTAGACATGGTGTCTTATCATGAAATAGTAATCGCTGCAGAGCCAATCTCCCTAACTCGTATCGAAAATTCTGAGCACGCAACAAGGTTTTTTATGCAAAACGTCCGATTTTCGGTGTATCGTACGTTTAATTCAAACTTGTCTATTCTTTATTGCAAGCTATTGTTACAGTCATCCTAACAAAAGTCAAATAAATTTCTGGTGCCATGTGTTTTAAGGACATAAAAAATGAGGAAAAACATCAAAAATAAAACTTTCACTCGGTAAACTTTTTATTATATAGGACGCAACAAAATTCGTAGAGATATAAGCAGAAAGATGTAGATAATGAAACATTACACTTTATAAGTAACAATTTTTATATGAAAATTCTGTATATATCCATTAATATACTTAAGATATTATTCTAATAGCCAGACGAAAGTTTTTATTACTTGATCTCACGTCCTTCCACAAGTTGTTTTTAAAATAAGCTAAAGCGTGATAAACATTTAAAACTTCAGGTCTAAGGCTGTCAAATCGTGAAAGTATATTTCCATTAAATGACCTTAAATCTAGATAATAATCAATTGCAAAAAACCCTTACTGTTACACAATTGAGCTGTTAATTAATTAATTGTAGCTCAGTTAAAACGACCGACTGAATATTTATTTATGTCTGTGTATATAGCTGTGTATGTATGTATGTATGTACGTATGCATGTATGTATGTATGTTTGCATGTTCTACACACAAAAGGGAAGATAAAGACAGATTTTTATAAAAAAATGCGAAAAATGATTATTTTAGATTTGGATGCATTGCACTTTCGATGCCAGGAAGATCAAATGCCCCAAATTGCTCAAAAACAACTAACTTTAGCTTATTTTCAAACCCCATAGTTTGTATTTACTTAAAAATTCTAGAAAAAAGGGAGAGAGATGCGAATACAATTTTACATATTAAAAAGAAATATAGAAGAAGTATTGTGCTGGTCTACTGATCTAGAAAATATTAATTTTTAGAGAAGTTAAAATTGTAAGCGGGAGAGATAAAGAACTGGCTATTTTCTCGTACAGATTACTACACTCTCAACAAATGAATGTTTCGTTTTATATTCCTGTGGCGAAGACAATTTGAATGATAAGGTGAAGAGAGTAAGTCAACATTTTCAGCCCCGATACATACTTAACAATCGATAACGGAGAACTACGGATTAACGAATTCCAGGAGCCTGCATTTACATAAACATTTCCTGTATCCTTGAACAACCGATATGTGTTCATTATGATATAAATATGATATGTTTAGGTTAGGATTTAGAAACTTGACATAAAATTTTTTTTACGACTAATAACAGAAAATCAATTATTAAGTGGCGAAACGAAGCGGAGTCACTTACTAACTTCATGTTGTGCGTCCGTCTGTCTGTCTGTCCGTCCGTCCTTTCGGGCAATAACTCGAGAACGGCTGGAAATTTCCAAATTCTGTTTTCACCAATCGACAGGTGACCAAAAAGGCTTGTTTGCTAGTGATTTTGAAACCGATTGGTCAAAGGTGAACTAGACTAGAGGGTTCTCAAATTCAGGAGACTGCTTCGCCACTT
Organism: Sinelater perroti; assembly: GCA_036346155.1. NCBI lineage: Eukaryota > Metazoa > Arthropoda > Insecta > Coleoptera > Elateridae > Sinelater > Sinelater perroti. The sequence continues at coordinate 51,062 of JARFIY010000346.1, read as the reverse complement.
CGCTATGCGTTGCAGGCTTTGCAGGTTTATTTAAGCAATATTTGCCCGTTTCCGCTAGACAACTATCGGAGTCTATTCCCCTAGTTCTCAGAGTGGTTTAAAATATTCCATTCCTGGTAAGTTAATAGTGGGACTTAAATTTCAAAATATTCCTTATTTGTTTTCCGTTAAAATTTTGAAACTTTCCAAAATGTCTACTATTATATGATTTACTCTCACCTCTCCACTCTACCCCTATTCACCTCATTATATCGCCTTCTCTCTCTTATTTCTTCATTTGTCTTTCTCCTTCTTATCTCCCATCCTCTCCTACCTTTCTTTCTCTCCCCCTTCGATACATCTTTCTTTTTTCCTCCTCGCTTACCTCTTTATTTTTCATTCTTTTTTCCTCCTCGCTTACCTCTTTATTTTTCATTCTTTTTTCTTTTCGGATGATTTTATATTTTAGAAGTAATAAAGAGTAGTGTATGTGAATATAAATGTAATGGTTATTGGTTTTGTCATTACATATAACGGTTAAATAAATAAGTGTTGATAAATAACAATTTTAGTAATCAAATACCACGGAACTATACAAAACAAGATATAAATTGCAGTAATTTTTAATGTAACACTTAAGAAAGCTATAAATGGAGAATGAAAACTATGTAGCTTCTGATTTTAACAGTCAAAAGGACAAGAAAAAAAACTTAACACTAGGTGTTGGCTTCTCTTTTGCACCTGTAGGTAATTTCCTTTATGTGGTGTATAGACTGTTTTATTGTTTTACAACCTTAGATTGGGGAAAGTGGTTCCATTTGGTAATAATAAGGTTTAAAATTTTCATGAGAAAATGTCTGGAATTTTAATATTTAACCTTGATCTTTCGCTTGAAAGTATTGCTTATTATCAAGTAGCAGCTCCGATAATAAAATTTCTCCTTTTTCTGCTTTTCGAAATATAAATCATAGAATTTCTAGGACTATGCAAATGAGTAACGCACAATATTATGAGATCTTAGATTGGATTATGTTGATCTATTTTATTGATCTACCACTAAGCATTATGTTCCTCTAACTGAAAACCAAGTTTATTTATAGTAATTTACAGAAATTCAACTAAAGACTACTCGTTTTTATCTTCGTCTCTGTTATCAACAGCTGCTTTTTCCTCTTCTACAACTTCAATACCTTTAAGATGATATTCAGAAACGTTACTAAACACTGTCTCCGGGAAGTGCCTTCTATCGATTAAGTATCATATGACTAAAGTATTGTGAGGTCAAGGGTTCGAAAACGGAAGAATTTAAATTTCTCAGATATCTGAAAAAATCACCCGAACCAGTTCATTCCCAGGAAGATGCAAAAATTTCGAAAGATGGAACAAAATGACACGTATTCGGTTGAACAAATAGATGTGTAAATATTTAAGCATTGTCTTTGAATTTCATCTGAAAACACTACAAACTGTTCCATTCCTATACTATAAACAAATATAGGCGGCTTCCCGTTTCAGTATTTCCATTTACTTCTAGAGTACATAGCAGTAAATTTTGATTAAAAAATCGCAAGTCGATTAAAAACAAATTTCGCTCCTACTGACGTACATTTGAAGGAGTCTCGCCTGCAATTGTCGCAATTTCGCAAACTTGAACTTCTTTGTTGCCACAAAGTCAACTTCATTTAACTTGTCTGTCAACAATTCGTGCCACATTGAGCTTTCGGTTAGACTTGTAATTGAATTATTTGTAGTTAATCGTAAACGAGCTTAAGCAGAATTACAGCCTCGCTGGAGCTCAAAGGGTGCCGATCTGCGAAGTTAAAAGGAGACATGGCTCTGGCGCACTTTTTGCTAGATGTATGCAGAAGGAAACGCAGTCAGATGTCTGCAAATCGCGGAAATTATCAACGCGCAGTCGTTTTTGGGGAGAAACTGTTTTTACTTCGTCTAACGAAACTAGTAGCGGCTGCAACAATAGAATTCTGCGAGCATTGTCACTGGCATAATATAAACTTCTCAACCGTATCGTCTCTTCTGTAATAATAGCTCTTATCACACATTGTTTTAACTATCTTGCCGTCTCTGTTGCATATTTGAGAGGTAGAGCACGAATCCCGGCTTGCTTTTGATTTCATGTACTTGCACAGTTGCGTAGGTTTAATTTGATTAAGCGTTTTATGAAGTAAGCCGCTTTTCCGAGCTTGCTAATAATAACACATAATTTCATAGTTCTTAAAAAACAAGGTTTCGTTCAAGTCCATCAAGACATTCTATCTAAGGCAGAAATTATCTAAACCGACTGTAGGATATAAATTCTATGGGTAACTATGGGTAAACTATCGAAAAATGTCAAAAAAAAATTGAATATTTCAACCCGTCACATTAGAATGTCCCCTTAAATTATATCGAAAAATACAAGATTCATAGACCTGAAAAGAGCATGCGAAAGACTAACATAAAAAACTGCAACAATGCTTAAAAATTAAACTACATCGGTCGTTCTTTGCGACTATGTATTAAACAAGGTAGTAGAAATAAAATTCAACGCTAAGTATATGTAAATACTACGACTAGAATTTTGAAATATTAGATGGTAACTGCCCCTGATTACCAAATGAACGAGATTCAAAAGGAGTATTACCATGGTTATATGACGCTGCTTCCTGGAAGCATCATGTAGTGTCTGCTACTTGATTGAGTAAAAACCAAGGTTTTGTATGGTAAAAGGCAGGAAAGTTGTTGATGTACTACTCCATGTATATTTCATAATACACCAAAAGACTCAAAGAAAGAAAAAATAAGAATCATCGCAACAATGCAGATAAAATTCAGAAGACATTAAAAATAACATAAGATGTGGCACACAGAAAAAACAGCGGAAAATGGCCATCAAATAAAATATTTAAAAATAAGAGAAAAACTTAAAAAGCTTATATAGGAAAGTAGACACAGATTAGCAGGGATACAGATAGCAAAAAGACTATTTTCAAGAAGAAAGAAACTTGTAAATAAGTGAAATATAAGGTAGTAAAATTTATAGTAACAAGCAGTCCGGGCGTTATTTGATAGACGTTCTATATTCGTGGAAAATTTCAATAATTCTCTTGCATTTCAATGGAAAAGTTTAGATACATACCTTTGCCATTTTCTATGCGGTACTGATGCAGCTGTAGTTTATAAGGATTACACTTTACAGAGAATTCATTATACTTTTGATTACAAGATATGAAGCTCTAATCTTATACGTATAGTAGACTCGTGGGGGTACGTTGATAAGTTTGTCTGGTACGATTTACAGTTTCTCCTTTTGGTATTGGATGTCTCAATCAAGAAAAATTTCGCATACCACTACTTGATAGTGGTGGAAACAGGTACCGCCTTCCAGAATTTTACTAAAAATCGTCGTTACAGTCATAAGGGATAAGGTTTTTACGTAATCTAACACACAAAATGATTTCTGATTCCATATTTGCTACTGCTGCTTCTTGGCGGCAAACTACGGCAGCTATACGCATAGATCTTCTTAAAAAAATACTAACAAGCGGTAGGAACTTCTGATACAACCTCGTATTTAAAGAGTTTCTCTCTGCATTGAAGTAAAAATTATCATAACCCGCTGCACAGTAATTTGTTGCAAGTACTTTAAATGTTTCGCGGACTTATAAATAATATTGTATTACAAATATAGACATTTAAATTCAGGGTGATTAGCAGATCTTATAAAATAGTTATTAAAAAAATTCAACAAAATATGCACCATATTGATTATTTTGGAAGTACAAAAGTTAGGAACATAAAAAATTTAAAAGAACTATGTCTCATTCATTTCTCCTATGTATAGCGATTTTTAAAACACCCTATAGAAGGATAATAAAGGTGAATATAAGGAACTGAAAATGTGTGCTATAGACCGTTTACAGCAACAGGTACAAATATTATAGAAAATAATGCAAATTAGGCATTGAAAAAGGTGTGAAGATAAATAGAAAGCAAAATTTTACAACTGGTGCCACAAACACAAGTAGATTAAAACCATATAGATCAGGAATAAAAGACATATAGGAGAATAAATAATTATTAAGTTTTTTTTTTGACAGAAAGCTTAAAACCGTTAAAAATTTTGAGAATGCTTGAGACACACTTTAAGGACAATACTCTTAATAAGACCGAAACATAAACAATTTTTAGGAGAACGAGAAGAGTTGAAAATTAACAAATCGACAAGCGTAACTGAGAAGAGAGAGACTAAATAAAAAGAAAAATCAGAAAAGCCGTTGAAATTATCTGAAAGAAGATAAAACCGTGTTGATAAAAAATATCCAGGTAGCTGTAGGAATGGTACCAATACTCCTACTTGTGGAAAAACGGTACAATAATGGTAAAAACATCAAGGAATAAAGAAATTTTGAAAAATCGAATAAAAAATGGGCTAGTAGATGTAAAAAAAGCACGAAGAGATATAAACTTTATGATGTAGTGTTTGGCAATACATGAATATTTGAGTAGCTACTTACAAACTTTTTCTATAATACAAATGAATGCAATAATGAAACGCCAGAATAAAATATTTTGGGTGTCAACAAATATTGAAGAAATAACTACGACGATAAATGTAATAATAAAGTTACAAAGCTTAGAAGACGACGCAGAAATAACTCCCCATAAAATGGGAACAAATTTTAGTAAACAAGAATTTCATCTCTCCCTCCAAAGGGTGCCTACTAAATAAGCTTTAGCTTTTCTCCTATGCAATGCATGGCTCTTGTGCACATATTTTGAGTGGCATTTTCATATGGACAATATCATTTTAGCAACTTCGTCCTTTTTTAATATTTATTGGAAGCTCATTTAAATGTCGCCTTGGGTACAAAGCCCAACATGTAAATTTTTTAAATAAAAAATGTATCACCAAAAACATTGAATTAACAGTAGTCATGGGCTGTTTCTCCAAAACTATAAATTTTTCTGAAGATTCACCAATTACTTTTTTGATACTGAACATGCCAAGAATGTGAAGAAAAATAATATAATTTTTATTAATTTATAATATTCAACTATTGGTTCCTAGAATTAGTCAGTGAATCTCTGTATAGTTTGCTGTGTCATTACTAAAATTAATCGCTTCTTTTAGCTCAGTAACCTTTCGTGGTTTGTCGATGTACACATTGCTGTTAAGATACTACTTAAAGTACAAGCCACACAGTAAAGAAACTGTTCGTGCAATTGTTGTGGGTTATTAGCAAACCAATAGCTAAGGTTTATTTCATTTACACACCCATACAAATAGAACTGTATTACTTGGCTCATAAGAAAATAATGTCATCCCTGTATAACCACAATTGCTACAGAAGTTGATCTTAGGTTCCACTTATAACATGTTAACTGCTACAATATCATCATTTTATGTAGATAGAAATGTAAATCGTGTCGCAAAATTTGCTCTGCTTATCTGCTAGAAAAACAAAAACATGGAAAGCTTTGCACACATTAAAACGTTATCAGTATTTTTGTTCACTATAAGTTTGTCACTTGACAAATGCGACGCCATTTACTACTCCATTGTATCTGACATGGTCGTATTGTACAATGCCACTACTCTGCCAACGACATCTATACTCTAATTAATATAAGAGAGCATATTAAACGATAATTTTTGTACTACACCCTGTATAATAAAATGCAAATTATATCGAGTTCATAACTAGCAATTTAAATTTTTAGCGCGTATTTAACGGTGTACTGCATATTTATTAGTTATATTTAATTGATTAATCCAAATCTATTTTAAGATGCCGTTCCCAAAAATGCATAAATATTACGATACTTATCAATTGGTCCACTATTATACGACCTCAAATGAATAATTATCGGTGTAGTCAAACGCAACTTATAGGCTAATATAGTTAAAGAAATAACCAACAAAAGAAATAAATTTTTCTCTAAGGCTGTCTGCGGCAGTTTAAATGTAGATGTGTTGTAACGTCCACCCTATTTTAGCCCTCCTAAAATTCATATTTAAATATAGTTCATTTCGTAGCTGCAGAGAAGCTAATGCAAAAACAGTATAGATCCTGAAACCAAAGGAAGTGCAGTATTGCCTTTCAACACACCGAGCGTCATCATTTGATGCAGCTGTATGTAAGCGCTATAGAATTACACTGAGTAAGTCAAAGACCGCTCTTCGCTATACAGGAATAAAATTCTACATTTTTAATTAAACCTAAATATATTTTTAAAAAGAAGTTTTTTCTTCATAATTGTCTTTCAGTAGTCTCAGTCGTTTAAAGAATTAATTTTCTAATAGGAAAAGCTGCACCATATATTCAGATCTCAATATACAAAATCATCAGATATTAGCTCTTCCAGCCGTGGTTAAATATAAGCATAACATGAAAATTTAAGCATTGTTTCCTACAAATTTCTGACAGTGGAATTCACCGATGTTTCCACGACCACAATTTCTTCTAACGCACGTGACAAGGGCGGATCAAAAAGACACAAAAAGAAAAATAAAATACTGCAAAACTTTACCAAACGTAGTTTTTTTTTTCTCTCGACAAGATTAAGTTCTTAGAGTAGTCAATTATATTTCCATAACTTTACGGTGGTTTACGATTATTTCAACTTTGATCTTACGAAAAATTGAAAATCAACATAGTAAAGACTCTAAACAACGTCTGACTTATATTTCAGCCTAGAGTCAATGAACTTGGAGTCGTCAACAACCGTTCGTCTTGTCTTTGATAGGCACGGCGAGCAAATTAAGAACAAGAATTTGGTTGCCTTGGTTTCTAAGTGGTTCTTGCAAGCGTCAACAAACCTCAAATTAGTATGATATATTCCTTTAAGAGGCCACTCTTTCATACCTCTGGACAGAGTTTTTAATGCACCAGAGAAAGAAATGTGTAGACTGAATGTGATAATTAGTCTCCAAAAGTATGTGACACCAATTTCAAATTACACAACGGTCTTCTTCAAAAAAAGACTATGAGTTCTATAAGCGTGTACTGAAACATTTTACCTTTTAGCACTTTAAAATGGCCAAAAAGGGACTATGTAGTTGACACGGGTGCCATTTTGAATTCATTTATCTAAATCAGTGTTTTTCAACCTTCCTGAATGCGCGACCGCTTTACAAGTTAAAAAATTCTGACGACCCCCCAAGGCTATAATAAAACTATGCCAGTAATTTTAAAGACTATGTATTTAATTTTCTTTCTGTTGAGGCCTATAGACACTTGCTTTTTTTTTACCCGCGACCCCTCGAGTAAGGCTTTGCGACCCCCCTGGGGGTCGCGACTCACAGGTTGAAAAACACTGATCTAAATAATTTATTTATACTTCTAGTCCATAATGATACTATTATTTTAAATTATTTGTGTTTCTAAAATCATGATTGAGCACTTAGCTGAGCTGCAAAATTAGTTTAAATGGAGTTTGTTCTTTTGTAATAAATATATATATAGCAGGGGAGCATTCGCTCGTGACCAAATACGGACCGAAATTAAAGCTGAGTTATTTGATGTTAAGGAATCGACTAATCAACATTTACAATGTGATGGAATGTGTGGATCCTGCCTGAAAGATGTTTTGAACTCGTTAGACATGTCTGAAACATTTGATTGCAAGAAACGAAAGACATCAGTCTTACTGTAATTCAGGAGAATTGTCGTAATCAGTTGTTAAAATAGATGCGCAAGCCAAAAAACAAATAATAAGTATCTATTTGGTAGAAATTGAAAGGGGTTGATATTACAAGGTACTTTCATTTGGTCGACTGAAAAAGTACTGTTTTCATTTGGACAGATTAAAGTTAACAATTACGAAAATTACCAAAATTGGCGAATAGGAAAAGAATGGTTTCCTACCACGATATCGTCAAACCACATACTACCTCTTCCTGTCCTTTCAAAACAATCTGGACCGCAAACGATTAGATGCAATTGACAAAAAATACATAGCGCTTAAATTACTAGGTGATATAATGATCTTACCAAACGTTAGTAGAAAGTGTGTGGTCGCAATGGATAATACTAATATCAGAGGTTCTCAATTGAACCAGTTTGGGAAAATTCACAATCTTTTATTGTTAACAATATTAAACTAAATGCACACAAAAATAAAATTCCGATTGCCAAGTTGACTTGAGCTTGAATTAAAAGGTCGTTACTTGGTAATTAGTAATTGTGTAGAAAGCAAGAAATAGAAATATCTTTTAAAACCGCCTATACTCAAACTAGACGAAATATGAAGAAAAGAAAAATAATAAATAACACGACCAAATACAATAAAAATTGAGTATTTAGGAGAAAGTGTATGTCGTATTTCTAATACAAACCTGTAAGCCATATAGCGTCTTCTACTCCATAAAAGTGAAGAGAAAGAGGAAAGAAATACTTAATTTGTTTCTGCTAGTTTTATTGTGGTGCCTAAGTTTATTATTCTTTGCATTTGTCTTATGTAAGCCTTATTAATTATACATTTTGTTGGGTTATTAAACAATGAAAGAGTGATCCATATATAATCTATATATTCTTCGATATTTTCATGAGACATTTTTATTTTTGTCGTTCCATTGGGATACTTCATATTACTAGTCACATAATCTTCACTCCTAGCAAATTGATTAAATTTTATACATAATAAAAGTTGTTCTCAAATATCTTAAAGTATCATATACGTATAAATCTTTTTTCTCCATTTTTTTTCAGTTTGCATTATATAACTCTGAGTACCACAAAACCAACTGAAGGAATATGCAAAACTTCAAAAAAAATGATTAATGGGACTCCATTGTAATTGAATATTTTATATATTTCAAATATATATCAAATTTCAAAGAAAGATCATAAAGCGAAGAATGATTCGATGGTGGAAAAAATTATTAGACGCAAGTAGTCGGGAAAATTTTCCTAGAAAGACCCTCAGTATACAACACGTCGTGGGCAAACGAACAGAGAGTTTTTGTTGTCGAAGCATACATTTGAAACAATGATCATGTTATGGGACGTGTTTTTGATTTTGTTGTGGGTAAGAAAGCTTTAGAAGTACTGGTTTTGTAGCAAGAAATGAAGGAAAAATCTCGGAGTGGGCAAATACTGGACAACATCAATGCAACAAGTCGTTTCATTTTGCAGTCTCTAAGGAGATCTATGCGAAAACAGGACGTTGTTCTTAATTTTTTTAATTGTATTGTATGGCGAATTTTACACAAAGACCTTAGTTTTCATCCATATAAGATGGTTGTTATACAAGAATACTTAATGTCCCAACACGGCGATGTAGTTTGGCCAACCCGCTCACCGGATTTCACTTCTTTCTATAGTGATATTTTAGGCTGGAGTTTGCAAATATAGTCTTAGAACTTATATTAGATAGAGTAATAATGAATTTCAGAAATAGTGTATCGAAAATAAGGAACACTAATTGGCTGATATCCTCTCTAAGACACACTGAAATAAAAGTTCCAGTTCTATAATTTTACTCTGCAAAAATAAATTTTGTGTACCTCCTTTTTTTTTTTTTTTTATTCTGAAAACGAAGGTTTTATCCCACTTCATATAAGCTATTTCTGTAAAGTTACATGTTTTGTCATTTCCAATATTTTTATCATACTTGTATTTAAAACCATATTTTTTAATCTTTGAGTATTTCTGTCTTTTCAAAATAATTTAAATTGTTTACAATAGTATCAAATCTATTTATGTCTTTTCGAACACGCATGCCATTAGGTTCATCATTTTTGTTCAAGTAAGTTCCAATTAGCTATAAAAAGCATTATATTACTTTTCTACCTAATTTCGGTCGTTGTTGATACAATTATCATATTGTCGTATAAATATACTAATTGTGATGCATAATACATGTTAAAAATTTGATGAAGAACTAAATATAAAATCTATGGCAACTATCAGAACAGTAATATGGTGGAAAATCCTGACTTATTTAATATTCTCAACTACACACATCAAATAATCAGCAACTAAAGGCAGTTATCCATGTAGTTCATCGTCGTTCATTTTTAAGCCTTTCTTTTGTACCATTGCGTCATAAATTTGATAATTTCATTTTTTTAGATAAACAATAGAAACCCTGTACTATATGACTATCCAATGGGGTCAATGTCTTACTAACGGATCAACAAATTTACTTTTTGAATATGCCCCTGTATTATTAGAAATAAATGTTTAAAATTACATAACTCAATTTATTTAACCGGGTCTTATAATATATAGTTCTAACAAAATTATATTAATTATTTTTTTTACAAAAAATAATTGATATTAGTGAGACTACCAGACTTTGAGCTAACAATACGTCATTCCAAATTCACCAATAGTACGCCACAGAAAGTACAAGACGTTTGTTCTATAAATAGCTAACTCGTTGAACGTGCACGCAGTAACTAGCAAAATAATGCTAAATTAATTAATTTCTGCAACACAAACAGCCACCGTTCTGTCACTGCTGAATTTGAGCTTTCAAAGGTCTCAAAAGCAACAGAGTTAATGTTATTAATACAATTTCTCCTACGTTTAGCAGATCTGATGATGTTAACAAGGTCCTCCCTGCCCATTTTAAGTCCCATTTTACATTCGTTGCCTTTCAATAGCTCTCTATTCCGCAGATAAAAATTATTTTCATTATGCGCAATCCTCAGCAGGAATACAAAAGGATAAAGTCCAACATTCCCACCTTCAACTCATATTTATAATTAGAAAGTATGATCGTATTTGGTATGATCTAGATGTGGTTAAGAGGTTGAAAGTAAATAACATATACTATTTTTTTAGTCCTACTTACCACGAAATTATATCATTGTTGCAATAAATCAAATTCAGAATAGAAACAATACTTTAATTAATATAGAGGCTTTATTGCAATATATAAGGTCATTGGATTATTTCTTGAGGGTTCGTTTGTTAAGTCACCCCACTAAATTCACTGTTGTAAAATTAATAGCTCCAGTTGTCTTTCATATTCATGCAACATGACTGAAAATTTTACGTTCAAAAATAATTTACACTAAATCAACTGTAAAAATTTAGCTGGTTTATTTTTTTTAAATTTCAGCCAGCTTTTATTCCATATTTAATTCCCTTTCTAAATCTCGCCGATAGAAAGATATTCTCCTTCATCAAAACTAGAAGTCTCGCCAGAAGGGATGTAGAAAAATAATCACTGAACGTTATCAATGAAACAAATAAACGTCGGTTTGGTTTCCGAAAGAGATGGTATATATATTTCTATAGATAAAAACTTTCTTTACTGTGCTTCGTTTGAAAACACACGTACTCAATTGTTATACATTAGTAACTTATACCAGTATTACAAATTTTAACAAAGAATATAAACTAACATTCTATATGAGGGATGTTCAATTGAAAATCGTTTGTCACTATGACACATATAAATTTTGAATAACTAGACCCAATAACGTGTGTGATGTTGAATAAAGAAGGATAATAAAAAAAAATAATTGAATGAAGAAGTGGTATATTTGTTAACTTTCGAATGGGGATCAGAATGACACACAAACGTAGATTTTTTTGTAAATATTTGGGATAATAAAACAAAATCATAAATTATCCCCTTCCCCAAAAAATAACATTTTCGATGCTGTTCGTTGATCTATTGCCACTGCTGGCTTATTAGCTGGAGGAATTAACTTAAAAATCGGATGGTTCCAACAATACGAGAAGGGACCAGCATAGGTGCTGGAGCTATAAATACCACGCAGCGTAGCAGCAGGGGAAGTGAAGTTACCCGAAGTGAAGTAAACTGTTCTAGTGCAAAATAAATTATATTGCAGATAAATAGAGTTATAAAGGGTAATTTTAGATTATTAAACACATGTGTGTTAGTATACATAAATGTTATTAAATAACTCAATTTTTGTAAGTAAATTACAAATTAGAAAATGTAAATATAAGAAAATTGATGGAAAATACTGGGGAGATTTGGATAAGACAAGTATGGAGAAATTAGTAGAAAAGGTTGCAAATATATTAAGGACAAAAAAGGCGATTATGCTCCCAGAATTATGATAAAATGGGCCACGTGAGAAGTCGATATAAGACGCAACAATGGGATTCTGGAGGCCTCTCCACAGGAAAAATAAAACGGGTTGATTGGAAAGGGGCAACTGTCGAGCCATAATGGTGCAGCTCGAGTCAGGAAAATACAGACTGGGATTTTAGAGTATAATACAAAGAATGCGGAAACTATTGCAAAACTCGAAACTTCCGGATGTTTTCTGCCAACCAACTGTTAACTTTAGACGGCCAAGTGGGTTTCAGCAAGAGTTCATAGAGAAAGAAGCCCAAATAACTACTAAAAACGTTACCTTTATATTTCGTTTACAGGTAGCTGACATTGAAAACGGCATAATTCTCAGAATAGACATTTTTAAAACTTATGGATACGAAGTTGACTTGAAGCATAGGGTACTGAAAATAAAGGAAGGAGAAGTTGCTCTCTAAGATCGAGGCAGAGTCGTGGCACGAGCGAGAATAGGTCACCATTCTCCCAGAACGCAGTGAATTGATAACAGATGCAAATTTGGATTGCGATCTTCCAGCGAGAAGTAACGGCGAGAAAAAGACAACGTCAAGCAGGGTACCTAATTAAATCAAGTCAGTGATCGTCATATCATGCAATGGTTTAAATCCTGATCAGCAGACAAAAGTTAAAGATCTGTTGCACCGGGATCAAGAAATGTTCCAATATAAGGGTTCAAAAGGCAAAATAAATATTGTGCTTCCCAAAATAGATACTGGCAATGCCACTCCCATATGACAGAGTGGCCGACGATTTCCACTAGTTAAACGAGAAGTTTAAAAGATAATTTCAGATATAGAAAAGGATGGCGTAATTTAATCTTCAACAAGAAGGCTTCGCCAGTGGTGCTAATTAAGAAAAAGGATGGGTCCACCACATTTTGCGTTGACTACCGTCTGTTCAACGATATCACAAGAAAAGAAAGTTACCTACTACTACCCACTGCTAATATGTTGGACACTCTAGTCGGATCGAAATGATTCTTGATATTATATTTTAAGAGCGGGTATTAGCAAATTGAAATGAATCCTAGTCAAAGAAAATGCAGCTTTTTCTATTGGATCGGGGTATGACACTTCACAATTATGGCATTTGGACCTTGCAATACTTCTTCGACCTTCGGAATATTAATGGAAATAGTGCTTAATAGATTATCTTGGAAAACATGCTTGATATACCTAGATAACATAATAGTGACTGGAAAATTGTTCGAAAGGTACCTGAACAATTTAGAACAGTTATTTGATTGACTAAGAAGCTCCAATTTAAAATTAAGTCCGAAAAAGTGCTCTCTTTAAATAAGAAAGTGAACTTAGACATATAGTTAGTAATGAGGGTATAGCCTCTGATCCAGAGAAAGTCAAAAGTGTAAAGGAATAGCCAGTACCAAAACAGAAGCACGAAGTTAGAAGTTTCCTGATATTGTGCACTTACTACAGTATATACATGTTTGAATTTACCAACATTTCGGAGCTTTTGATACGACTAATAGAAGATGGTCGAAGTTTTAAGTGGGACATAGAATATGAAGAAGTTTTTGGCAATCTAAAACGTGACTTAGTAAATGTACCAATACTTAGCTACCCACAACCAGAAGGAAAATTTATTCTGAACCCAGATGCGAGTATATCGGAAATAGCTAAGAAAAAGTCATCCGCTATTTCAGTAAAGTATTCTCAAAACCCAAAGGCAATTATTGCGTAACTAGAAGAGAGCTAATTGCCGTTGTTAAATCCGTTAAACACTTTTAATAAAATTTGTATGGCAGATGGTTCATTTTGAGGACTAATAATACTAAACTGAAGTAACTCTTGAATTTTAAAAATCCGAAAGACCAAGTAGCAGAATGTGTTGAAAACTTCAGCAATATGACTTTGAGACGGACCATAAGGCTGAGAGTAGTCACAGCAACGCTGACGCCTTGTCAAGGAGATTGTATCCAGAAGACTGAAGACGCTGTAGTCGTGCAGAAGAGAAAATGGTCCTTACGCTACGAATGATTGTGACTAAAGACTCATGGCAACCCAACGAGTTGAAATGTGATTAGAGAAAAGATCCAATTTTAAAGTAGGTTTGGAAATGGAAGAAAGCTGGAAGAAAACCTAACTGGGTAGAACTAGTAAGTAAAATCATATTGGGCGCAATAAGATTCCATCACAATAAAAGACGATTTCTTACAATGTGTGCTTGAAAGCAAAGGGAACTTCAGTTGCTGGTTCTAAAAAATAGAGTCCCCGAAGTTATTGCAACAACTCCATGATGGTGTGACTGGTGACCATATGAGTAAGGGCAGACTTTGTAAAAAATTCATGAAAGATTGTAATAAGTGAATTACAAGAAATATGTTAAAGATTGGTGCCGAAAATAAGCGATATGTGCAACGAGTAATAGTCCACAAAAGAAACCGAAGGCACCAGTGAGACAGTATAATGTCAGAAGTCCTTTCGAGAGAATTGGTATTACCGTAGTTTACTACAAATGATAATAAAAATAAATTTATTCTAATGACGATGGGTTATTTTAGTAAATGGATTGAAGTATATGCATTATCAAATCAAGAAGTATGAGGTATTAGTATTAATCATCAAATTTGGAGTACCATTATAACTACATTCAGAACAAGATTGAAATTTCAAATCAGCCGCGTTCTAAAAGGAACGCAGAATTTAAATTGTGGGCCATTTTTTGAAAGGTTAGTAACGTCCTCCTTGGTGACATTTTGGAGTAAATACATTGCACTTAGTCAGTATGGAGTGACGATTGTTAATGTTCGTTACAAGTACGGAGAATGTTTCACCGAGACTGTACGCAAATTACGTGGATATGTTAAAAGCAAAGTTATCGCATTTGGAACATAAAACATCCTCGGGTCAAACACCGACCAATGTTCCCTTTGGTTGTAAACTGAAGCTACCAGCTACGTTAGCAACTTGAGGAGAAAAATGATGAAGCTCCACGACAACGTGTGATACAACATCAATATCGCGAGTGACAGGATAAAGGATCGCTTATGACATCGACGCATCGAGTTATAAAGAAGGCGACCGAGTATGGTTATATAATCCAAAACAGCGACGTAGGTTATCCCCAAAGCTCTAACGCTAATACGGACGTCCGTATGAGATGCTGAAGAAAATAAACGTGTACCTACCTAATTTTGTTGGTCTCCGTCAAATATGGGTTTGCAGCATTGGCATGCCGTCTTATTAATCCTAATTGTGAACTGTTAATTTACTAACACAGATATGTGCAATTGGACGAATAATATGCTGGCGATTAAGCGGAACTGCTTTAATTTGTTCTAAATCAAGCATTTTTGATTTCGGTCCACCCCTTTTGAAGATAGAATACATCAACAGCTACTATTGACCAATCCCTCACTGCCAAGCTTTCCTAGCAGTTTTCTCTAATACACTGAATTTATTGACAATAATTTTGATTGAAACGTTCTTTGGCTTTCCGCTGTTACTGAGTTCTAACAGTGAGTGGTAGAGAGCTTACCATATGTTTGTTTTGTTTTGAGAATTTGCAGTGAAAACAGTTTAAATTGTTCATATTTAGGAAAAACTGGGGTTCAAAATTTTCCGTTAAAAAAATAATTTGTTTATAAATTAATACACTTACTTTAAATATTAAATCTTATTTATAAAATTTTAATACTGACTTCTGGACAGAATTTTTTTTTATTGTGCTTTTCGACGTGTACACGCAGACGCTTTTAATAAATAACGCTCAGTGACCCAGAACAAAAATCTGAGAAACCGCAAGTCTAACGCGTTAACTACTCCGTAATCCCCAAACCAATTCAAATTAGATCACATATTACGCTGGATCTATTTGCATACATGTGCAAATAAATCTCGAGCTGATATGTCAAACGGGTTAGCGTTGCGCATTTGAAATTGTGGATGTCAAACGCCACAATTAATAATTACTCCAATTACATGAAATTCATTATCTCACCCAAGAAACGTGAATATGTAGAGACTGGCAGTAAAGAGACCTAACATCTAAGTTTAGTGGGTTCAGTAAGAAGCTGGATAGCTATGGTTGTAAAGCATCATTGAGCTTTTACAATTCAGGGGATTTTTATGCTTGATATTAGTAAAATGCAACTGTTTAGTAAAATAATATTATTTAAGATTACAGATTAAATTAAAAAAGATGATCGGGACAAATAATTTTTTGATTTTGAAGATTGTTAAACAAGTATGGACTTGGAACTCCGGTTCCACAGATGTCAGGGGCTTCTATACATAAACAAAAATTTGCGGCCACTTTCGGTCAAACCGGTCTAGAGATTTTCCGATCAGGCTAATTTTTGGCGTCTGGACTTGACTTTATTGCCCTTAGTTGATTACAGATCAATAATTATAAGACTTGACAGATGTCAGAAATGACGGGAAAAGAAGCTTATTTCCAGCTTGAAAACTGCCTTGATCAAAGAAAAAGAACAAGAGAGTTGAGAGGTCATGCCAATACGATGGCTGATCATCGGCTGGCCAAAATAGCTAAAGAGGGCAAACCTGACTCCAAAAGACTCTTTGGGTGATCACTAAAGCGCTAGTACGAAAGCTGAGCATCGGTGCCACAAGATTTACTATAATGAGGATTTTATTAATATATAGGACCAAAGTCCTAATTTAAGAAGAAAAAGAATAAATACAAATAATTGTATGTACAAAATATGACATCTTACTAACATAAAATTCCTAATCTTAATTTAAAAAAAACCTTTGTTCCATATTCTTTCTGTATAAAAAATACTACGAATAGTAAAAAATTGACACCGATTTTTAATTGACTAGCCCATGTATTATCATATAAATCAGAAATCATGCAATTTTCATAGTATTTGCTAAAGGAGGATCATTTCAAAAGCCTACGGGCTAGGTATTGGAACTTCAGGGCATTACAATAATTCCTGGGATAATGAAATGCTGTGCTCGACCAATATGTGGCATATATGCAATCCATGCAAGCGTTATAGGATTATAGATTGCGCTGGCAACTTCCAACTCAAACTCGAACGGAACTGAAGTCGGCTATCGATTTGCAAATTTTGCATTTCTTGTGCAATCTGCTTATCTAAACAATCCAGTGGCCAGGAACATATCGACGATTTCCCGAACATTTGGAGCAGAGTCGCTGTGAAACAAATCCTCGTAATTCACGTCTAATATGCTCTGGAAGTTCGGAAAATTCATAACAAGGATTTGAGTTAAAATGCAGCCGAAGGAAAAGCTGGCGACATATGCAGGCTTTTCTTCCTATTGCGGTGCAACCGGCTGTAATTGATTCAGGGCTCGCCATATAGCAGAGTTGTTTATAACGAGCGCCGCAAACATATCGTGTTACGATTCAGCGGCGTAAATTAAATGTCGATAGTTAATGTAAAGCGGTTCAATTTACGTTCAATTGTTAAATGTTGGTGCTGTTACTTTATAATTTAAATGTCAATGAGAAAAAAATAGCAAATTCAAAGAGATATTCACACTCTTATCTGTTAAAAAGTTATTTTTAATAATAGACACTTCGCTATTTCTAACTTTGCGGAGTAAGGCAGGACTAATGCCTAAAGGTAATTAGGAAACCCTTGTTAACCTCAACATCATGTAAAACCCAATACGAGTAAACTTGCTTCAGTTAAGTGGTTAGTGATTAAATTTCTTAAATGATTTATATATATATATATATATATATATATATATATATATATATATATATATATATATATATATAATTAGTTATAAGATCCAAATTATGTAAATCAATATTTGTTAAGTATGTTGATAAAGCAAGTAGGTTCTTATTCCATAAAATAAAAACTACGCCTATCAGCTCATCCAACGCAAAATTCATCGGGACGTCCCTGCAACAACCCACTATAGAGTCTGCATTCTGACTCCTACTCATTTCAGAAAAGAAGGAATATCCGAACATTTTCCTGACGACTCCGTCATCACAGCTGTGAAAAATTAGGTCGCCTCCGCTGGTACAGATTTCACGGACGCAGCGTACAGGATGTTGCCTGCGCTGGCAAAAATTCACAGCAAGTTGTAGTGATTATGATTATTATTTAGATTTCTAGCCCTGTTGATGAAAGATGCACAGAAACATTAAAAAAATCATGGTTCTACGTGCATTCGGATAACTCTCAGTGTTGGAGAGTAATGTCAAGCCATTAAAGACAAGAATATTACAGAAGGAAATCTAATGGAAAAGAAGTGCAACAAAAGAGAAAAAGAAAAAATAGATGGAATAGGATTCTATATAAACAGAAAAATAGCAATATTACGTCTTTAATAAAGATCAAAAACTAACAATATTTCATGTATATACATCCACAGAAACAGCTTCAGAAGAGATAAGGCGCGTCTCGGAAGAAGATGAACTGGAGAGTACCGAACGGAAGATATCAAAAAGGAGATTTAACATATTAACAAATAACAAATAGATGATAACAAAAACGGAAGTAATAAATCAGTTCGAACTAAGTACAGATCTCAGACTAGTACGCACAACAGTAATGCTACATAAAAAATAGTGTAAAACTAGGTAGAATAAGAAAACATGGGGCCGGCGAAGAGATTGCTCTGTAAGCAATCCCAGAACTTAAAAAGACCTTTCGATTTCGATTTCGAATTTCGGGAAAATTCGAAATCAGCGTAAAATTTCCTATAAGAATCCATTTTCAAATTGTAAAAAATCTCAAATTTTGTGACGGACCGACAGACCGACAGACAGACGTATAGAATTCAGTAGCGAACTTTTTAAGTTCGTTGAATATGACGGGATATGTGATCAAAAGATAATAACTGAAGAAAAATTTATAGAATCAGCTATGAAGTTAACAGAACAACAGATGCTTACATATCATAATTTAGAAGGTATCCGAAAAAAAAGTTCTCTTAAAGATAGTTATAAAAAAACAAAGACGTCTATTAAAAAAAATTATTTGTTATTAAAATACACACATTAAGAAATTATTTTTAAAAAATAATTTCATCTAAATATGATCTTATATACTCGCCACACTCTTTTAAACGAGAAGCAAAATTTCTTAGCACTGCGCGGCACGTAGTCTTCGCAATGGCTGCCATTTCTTGAAGAATATATTCCTTTAATTAAACCAGAGAGCCCGGATTGCTGTTGTATAATCTTAATTTAAGATATCCTCACAAGAAAAAACCCATAGGAGTTAAATCAGGGCTGCATAAAAATCAATTTTTGGGGGAAAATTTCACGAATTTGCGACACACTTAGAAGTGTGCGATATTGCTCCATCCTGCTGGAATTATGTTCTTTGATTATATCTAGCACAATTTTGCAGTCAGGTACCAAGAAATTGTTCAGCATCTCCACATAACGCTCTGAAGTCACTGTTAACACGCGGGCCTTTTCATTTTCAAAGAAGTACGAGCCATTTATTCCTCGCGTTGACATTGCAGCCCATACAGTCACTTTTGGTGAATTAAGGGGTTTCTCATGCTTGCATTGTAGGTTCCTAGCGCAAAAAAGAAAAATTAAAAGAATGAACAGATGCAAGAATGCGTAAGAGAATACAGTGAATTAAACAAAATACCAATAAAAGCAATTAAAAAGGATCTTCGCAAATATACAAGAGAAAATATAGAAGAAATAATAATCGAAACGGGCTCAACAAAAAAAATAAACAAAGAGCTAAATAGCGGAAGACCATGAATAACAAAAATAAAAACAAAAGAAAGGAATAAAATACGAAATAGACGGGAACTTATAAAAGAAGCTACTACATACTACAAACATATGTATGAAACCTGAATAAACTTTGCGATATTACAACATTAAATGTTTGACACATTCATCTACGTTATCTATATGTTCCCTCTATACTAATCTGGACGTTGTCTTTACTCATTATTTTGGTTTTGCGAAGATTCATTCGGAGCCTTATTCTTTCGGTTGCTTGATTGAGTTCCTCCGTCACCTGTTGCAGATCATTGGAATCGGAGGATATTAGGATTATATCGTCCGCGTATCTCAAATGGCTCAGATATTTTCCATCTATTTTTATGCTTCTTTGCTCCCATGAAAGGTTCTTGAAAGGTTGTCCTAGGGCGAGGGTAAAGAATTTTGATGACATTGTATCACCTTGTCTAATTCCTCTTTCAATTTGGATTTTTTCAGTTTTCACGTCGTTGCTAACTTTTACTTGTAGCGTGGCATTCCTATGTGTATATATTCAATCATTTTTGTATATCTGTAGTCCACTCTTCCGTCTTCCAGCGAACACCATACTGCTCATATTTCAATGCTGTCAAAAGCCTATAAAAGCTAGGAATTTATATTCATTTGTTTTTTCTATTACGGTTCTTAAAGTGTATAGATGGTCGATGGTACTAAATCCTTTACGAAACCCTGCTTACTCTAAACTCTCCTCCTGCTTTAAGCAACTCTGTTGTTATTTGGTCTTCTCCTGGACACTTTGTATTTTTAATTTATTTCAAAGCTTTTCTAAATTATATTAGCATAACAGATTTTCTCCAATTGTATAATAGTAGAAGCAAATAATATTCTGTCTTCAAATCACACATCAGTCATGGTAAACTGAAGTACCTCCACTATTAAAAAAGAATTCAACCATAAACGTGTGTCGACACACGGGAATAACAAACGAGAATAACATAAGCCTTAAAATGTCAATAAAGGATCCTGACTATCTAGACGCAGCAACTCATTACCTCACAAACATGATCCAAAAGGCTGTATAGGAATCTATCTCCAACAAAAAGAACCCTGAAGAAACCCACAACTTGTGTACCTTTAATAGTTAAAGACTTGATTTATAAAAAAAAGAAGAGCCAGGAAGAAATGGCAGAGAACACACAACCCTGTCGATAAAACTATCTACGATCGTTTAACACGAAGACTACGTACCCCGTTAAGGGAGATACAAAATGATACTTTTGCTGAATATATCACAAACCTTAAGCAAGATGATTATTTAATTTGGAAGGCTACGAAGAAATCAAACGCCCAAACGACTCATCAGGAAGGCAAATGTAAAATGAGCTAGATGGATAACGCAAACACTTGCAAAACATTTATCTAAAATATTTACTCCTCTAGAAGTAACGACAACCCAAACAGATGACAAAATACAAGAATTTCTAACTATTCCGTGCCAAATGACACATTTTCGCCAGCTAAAGTTATGTTTCAGATAAAAAGATAAACCAGTTTAAGGCGCCAGGTGATGACGTGATAAATGGTAAAATTTTACAAAAGCTGCCCAGAAAAGCCGTGATATTACTGACTACGATTTATAACCGTATGCCTGTCTTACCACCAAATCATATGGAAATAGGCATACATAATAATGATACCTAAGCCCGGATAGGAGGCAGAAAATGTGACCTCATATTGTCTAATTAGCCCCTTGTCCATGATGAGTAAGTTGTTCGAGAAACTCTTTCTTAAAATACTACGAACAGATACAGATATATTTACATACCATCGCTCAACACCAATTAGGATTCAAGAGGGCCATTCAACTACACATCAAATGCACAGGATAGTAAATTAATTATCATCTACCTGGAGGAAAATAAATATTGTAGAGCTGTGTTTTTAGACGTATCTCAAGCGTTTGATAAAATGTGGCACACAGGACTTCTCTTTAAATTAAAAATGCTGTTACTAAGCTACTACTATTTACTCCTTAAATCATATCTAACTGGCCGATATTTTTCCGTCAAATAGGATAATGAACTATCCTCATATCATCTTATCAAATTTGGTGTCCCTCAAGGTAGTGTTTTGAGCCCCCTCCTTTACCTTATCTACACAGCTGACTTGCCAGAAACTAATAACACTGTGACTACCACTTTCGCTGATGACACCGCAATACTGCCCACCCATAAAACCCAGCAATTGCAACTGCTAACCTCCCACGGCATCTAAACACATGGTTCCATAAGTGGTGGATAGAAATTAACCAATCAAAATCAACTCAAGTAACATTTACTATAAAAGCTGGTGTTTGCCCATTAGTTAACATTAATGATACCCTGGTACTGTTAAAAACGGAAGTTAAGTGCTTAGGCCAACATCTTAACAAACGACTCACGTGGAATAAACACGTACAAGCTAAGTGCAAGCAATTAAACTTCAAATTACGTGAAATGTAATGGATTCTTGGTAGGAAATCTAAACTATCAATTAGAAACAAACTATTACTTTTTAAAACAATGCTAAATCCAATTTGGACATTTGGTATATAACTTTGAGGATGTGCCAAGTCAACTAGAATTAAAACGCTACAATTCCAGTGTAAAACACTTCGCGCAATAGTTGACACGTCTTGGTTCGTTGCCAATGAAACAACTCATGAAGACCTTGACATACCATTGGTTGCTGGTGAAATTAAAATTCGCAACGAAGTACCACCAAAAATTAGACGGACACAGCAATGAATTAATTCAGCAACTGTCTATCAATCACCCTCTACTAAGACGACTGAAGAAAACATGGCCCCAAGACCTGCTATAATCAAATCGCCGTGAATAGATCTCTTTAGGAGTATCATCGATTGATGGTTTCTCCTGTCAAATTTACTTAATACTTTCTGTAAAATAAAAATGTTTGTTAATAATAAAAAAAAAATCGGGACATTTCTTTCGAAGTTTCGTTCAACTAGATCAATAATACTAAGACTGAGCAGATCCGAGCCTACTTGAAGAATAAAAATCGCGCACCCTACTCATATTCGAACAAGATAGCATTGCTCTTGACATATTCATTGCTTTCGGTTTTATTTGAAACACCACACCAACGAATCATAAGTTAATTTGGGAACCGACAGGAATTCAAGTTAGCAACATTTTACCTTAAGCCAGCCGGGGGCGCTGTTTATTCAGAGCGTACCAAAATACGCTGTCAGGTTTCAATGCGGCGAATTACAAAGGTGCTTATTGTTTCAAATAAAATGTGCTATGACTGTTCGTAATTGGGCGAGTTTTGAATTGTTCCATCCTCTAAAGGGTTTGCAGCATATCGATGTAGCGCATGGAGGTGCATTTGGCACAATTAAGCAGCTAATACCATTTACATGTACATACTTAAAGCTAGCTGAATTGATCCGTAACAGGTATAATTTCAGTATTCCAGGAAGAAATCTGAATGTGAAATCCCGTTTCCTTTAATTTCTCCTGCTATTACACGAATTTTGGAATTGAGGTTCCGCGTGCTTTCAGGAGGGTATTATAAAGTCATCATTTATGCTACAGCGAAATTTAATTGTAGGCTGAGCGATAACGCAAGAGCTACGACGATTTGCCACTTTGAGGGACTGTTAACATATAAAAATCGTGAACAGTCCACTAATTTAATTTTAAAAGAAACTAAAAGATAATTAGATACTAGACGCTTAAAACGTCAACATTTTTTTTAATGAAACAATTGCAACATGGCTCTAAAACAATTACAATCACTAATTATTGAGCTTAAAAAATAAATTATAAAATAAGATAAAAATTATGCAGCAACCTTATATAATAATAACCTTAAACGTTGCATGATACTGGGGCTTCAATCATTAAAGATCTCTCTTTTTTATTTCACAATAAACTACTTAATTTTGTGTCAAAAACCATACACTTGATATTAAATTTGATATAACTAGTAACAAGCAAAAATTTGCAGATACACTTGACAGGTAAAATAATATTGCTTATACATAATAAATAAAGAACTAGGAACTGCATTACTTTAATATAAAACAATTATTGCTGAAATAAGAAACAAAATAAACCTGCAAAGCTTGCAACGCACTAACGCTGACCTTTGACCAATCAGTTTCAAAATCACTAGCAAACAAGCCTTTTTGGTCACCTGTCGATTGGTGAAAACAGAATTTGGAAATTCCCAGCCGTTCTCGAGTTATTGCTCGGACGGACAGACGGAGAACATGAAATTAGTGACTCCGCTTCGCTTCGCCACTTAATAATTGTTTTTGTTTAAAAAACTCAGTTTCTGTTTTGTTTTAAGAAATTCACAAAAACTCGTTATAAATTAATAAAAGGCTATTCCATTTAAGTTATGTAAATTCTTCTTGTTCTTCACGATAACCCTTATGTCCGTTATGGTGTCGGATTTGTTATATGGCTTTATATTCTTTTATCCATTTCTTCCATCTTCTGCGGTCCTATGCTATTAATTTCATATCATATATTTGTTTTCCTCTCTTGTATTTTGTCTAGCCATGATTTCTTTGGCCTTTCTCTTTTCTTCCTTTTTTTCTTTGCCTGATTCTATTATATTCTTAACTGTATTTTTTTATTTCATTCGGGTGATGTGACCGTACCAGTTTAGTTGTTATTTTCAATTTTTATTGTTTTGTTCTGCTTTTAATTTGTTGGTTTCTTAATCTGTTGTATTTCGTTTGTCCACCATTTTTCTTAGATACTTCATTGTAATTGTGTTTATTTTCACCTTATGCTACTTTAGCATCACCCATGTTTCACTTACTTATAGTATAGATGGTATTGCTATGCATTATATACATGTGATTTAGTCTGCATGTCTATCTCTTTTTTCCTGGTACCGTTTCGTTTATGGTATAGAATATGTTTATGCCCTTTTGCTTCTTTTTTGAAACTTCTAAATCTAAGCTTCCATCATTAGTTAGCCCACTTCCTAGATATTCAATTGTGCTCATTAGTTCTTAGTTTTCGTTGTTTACATTTTATTCTTTTATCTTCTTCTGTTGTTGTTTTATTTATTATCACAAATTTACTGTTATTTATGTTTTTATTTCCATTTTGAGGGTTTATTGAGTCAAAATGTTTACTAAGTTTTGCAAGTCTTTAGCTTTTTGAAATCAGAACTGTTGTTTGCATAAAGCAGACTGTATTTTTGTTGGTATGAGGTTTCGATATTCAATAATTGTTAGTTCTGATTTTCCTTTGTGATTTTTATTAGCTTATCCATTACAATTATAAATAATAGTGGGCTCAGGCTATCGCCTTGTTTTACGATCTGTTCGAGTTCTGTTTTTTTTTGTCCCTCATTTATAACTTGTGCTCTTACGTTTTTATATACACTTTGTATTAATTTAAATATTTTTATTTATTTTCAGATCTTTTCGGAGTTTCCACAACACAGATTTTTTTTGTTACCAAATGAGGCTCTTAAGTCTACGAATGTCAGATATAACGGCTCATTGGTTTTTATAGCCCTTTCTATCAAATTCCTTATTATAGCTATGTTATCTATTACTTACTTGTTTGTTCTATATGCTACTTGTTTGCTCTCCAATTTTCCTTCTATTTGTTTACAGAGTCTTTTTTCGAATATCTTCGTATACACTTTATATCCTATAGTAGATCTTTATATTGCTGTATAATTATCATATTTCGTGTGTTCTCCTTTTTTGTGTACTGGCAAAATATACTTTTTCTCCCATCCTTTTGGTATTCTTTCCTTTGCTCGGGGTTTCTTGTAATCATCTTTTTCATTCCTCGCTTAGCTATATATTTTTTCTATATAATAATCTCTTCATATTTGGAGAATCTCCTCTTCTTTAGTTATTAACTTATTATTTTCATTTCTGATAATTCTTGTTTCTTTCTTTCTTCTTCTCTTCACATATCTGATTCTGCTCCAAAATTTCCTATTGCTACTTTTAGTCTTCCTGTAATTCTATTCCAAAATTTTGGCAGCTTATTCATTTTCCTTCTTTACTTGCCTTTTTTGCTTCGTTTATTATAATCTGATATTCATTTTTATGGAAGGGATTTTTAGTTCTTATGTATTTCTTCCAAGCTTGTGTTTTCTTTTTAATTTTCTCTGTCATTTCTACCAATCATCATTTTGTACATTTTTTTTTGAAATTGTCCTAATTGGTTTTGGTTCTTTCTATATCGATTAGCTCCTCTTCTATTTTTTCTTGGTAGATCCTTCTTATATCTTCCTGTTTCGTTTTGTAAATTTTTATCTTGTCATATTCGTCTGCTTCTATATTTGCAGTTACCATTCAATGATTTGAACTAATTTCATATTTGGTGATCGGTTATCTCATGTTCCATATTATTTATGTAGATTATATAATCTATTATGCTTTTTGCGTTTCTTTTCTCAGCTACGAAGGTGTATTTATCTGCTATATTCTGTTTAGTAAAACTATTATAGATTATTAATAGGTTGTCCAAAAAGTTTCCGCAATTTTGTTTTTGTTTTTGTTTACTTCCATAACAATTTATTCCACACAAAAAACAACTTAATATTCGAAGTGGCCTCCTTTCGAATCTATCAAACATATCAATGCCGCGACGTAAAAATTCGAATCCTTGGAGGTGAAGCAGTTGATCACAACATTCCCCAGTCCAAAGACATCTTAGGACTTTTTGCTTCGCAGAAAATGCTCCATTTATCGAAAGAGATGATAATTGCTCAGGGAAAGATTTAGACTGCAGGGCGATTGCTGGACAATCTCCCAACCAAAGGCATTTAAAAACAATACCAAAAAGTAAAAATTGGGGGAACTTTTTTGACCACATGTTCTTTCATTTTCTATTCAGAATTTTCTCATCCTCTTTCCGTTTCTATTTTCTATTTCTTCACCATATTCTCCCATGTAGCCTAGTCCTAATTCTTTATTTTTTCCAATTCTAGAGTTCCAATCCACCATGATGACCATCTTTTCATTTTTCTCTTTACATTTGTACGTTTCTTCTTGTAATTTTATATAACATTTATTACTTCATAATGGACCACTCTTTTTTGAATTTTTTCATTGATTATTATTCGAACCCCCTTCTTTGCTCTTTGTCCTTTTTTACTCCCGAGTAGTATACTGTATATTCATTTATTACATCAAATTTGCCTACTCCTTGTTTTTTGGTTTCACTTAGACCTAGTAGCTTTATGTTTAAGTCTTTCATATTTTCAGTTAATTCTATTTCTTTACCATTTAGTGTGTTAAAATTCCAAGCGCTTATGTAAATGTCAATTTAGCAAGTATACTAGGCGAGATAAAAAAAATAAAAAATAAATGAATAAAATAAAAACTCAAAAATACCTCAGCATTAATTTATTAGAATAGCAATTTTGAGAAAACGTCACTATTGATTGACCATTTAAGTTTGTAATAATGAATAAAAAACAAAAATAATTGCTTTCATTTCTGAAAAAAATGAAATAATTATATTTATTCAGCTATACTCGTATAATCAATACCAAATTCGATGATTATTTCGAATGAAATCTTCGATCGATTCAACACTTAATATTTACAAATTTGTAAAAAAAAAAGAAAACCTAAGCAACTTACTATTATTAACAATGAATGTTTAGATATAATTACTATTTTTGTTATTACTTTATACAAACCTATCAAATCTAATCACAGAAAAATTAGAGTAACAATATACTTCCAACAATTCTCTTTAATACCAATAAATGACCGAAGCATCGAATTTGGACATTATTTAATGAAATCTCCGCCGCGATTAAAGCTTTACAATCACTCATGTATATACCGGTCACTTAATGAACTTTTATGTAATATCTCTTCATCACCGTTTTTGATCCCAACCATTAACGAGCCTACTTCCCATGCAAAATTAAAACCGAGAATTCCCAATGGAGTACTATTAACAGAAAATGAAATAGTAATTTGGATATCGATTAGATATCCCAAAAAATGTATGTACCTAATATATTTTTTCTTAAATAAATATAACGATTATCAAAATATTACATGAAAGTCTAGGTATATGCATGGACTAGACTAATAGATATTCAAAAGAAAGGCAAGTAAACACACTACAACAGTTTTAGAATACGAAACGCAAAAGTCACATCAAAAACATATAATAGAATTTTAGAGAAGCTACATAATTTATTATAAACAAAATCATAAAATTGGTTTGTGGGAGTGAGATGCTCCTACATAAAAACTTTCCTGCAAAAGTACCACAAAACGCAAGAAAACAGTTGCTTAAAACGAATAAATTACATTAGAATCATGCAAGAAAAACACTTTCATGATACGAACGCTTCAATAACTATTTGAAGAACATGAGTAAAACCAACGCTAATAGAATAAACGTAATACACAACATATGGTTTTTATGTGTGCAAATGAAACACATTACAAGAGATATTTGGAGTGGTGTTTCTGAAAGTGAACACTGTGGTAGCAGTAATACTAAAATCGGAGTATGGAATTTAGACTTCTTTATGTTTGATACTGAAGCAGAAAGAGAAATATGATAAAACAAAATAGAAGATTAAAAACGAAACAAATATAACCTTTTTTAACGCTGAAAAAAATGAAAATAACATCGCAAGAGCTTTTTAGCTAGTGACAACGTTAATACATAGACAGGACAGGTTTTTTCTTATCCATACAATAATTTATATTCTGCTACATTTGTGAGTATTTTTTGGCAATTCAGGAAATAAATTTCTCAACAGCCCAAAAAGCTCAGTATTGAAAGATAAAATTAAGAATAAAAGTTAAAAGATAAGATTATATCGGATATTTAAAAGAAATAATCATATTGTGGATATCATCGGATTAGTATTAAGAAAAAGTAGAACGAGACTGCCGATATCTTCCCTTTTTTTGGATAATCTTGGGCAGTTTGGATGCGGCAGTAAAACTTTTCTTAATACGATAAGTAGACTTCTCAATACTTAAATAATAAATTCAATTTCCATTGTACTGACACATAAAAATACAAAAAGTTGCCGAAAGAGGAATCAAGCGAATACGAAACGCAGATGATAAATGTGACGAGTTTCTTACCGAATTCGATGGGTATTTGAATTTTATAAGCTTTGCATTATTTTGACACGGGGTACTTTCCGCAACTTTTCTGAAGTTCGAAGTAAATATTAAATGTTAGTGAATTTACCCCTGGAGTGTAACAGCCACGATTAATCTTCTTTCTTGCAAATTAACTTTTTAATTTGAAATTCAGTGCATTCCTTCAAGCAACATGTGCATGGGTTCAATATATCCTTCATAGGTGTACATTTTACAAAATAAAATAAATCAATATCAGTATCAAAATGCAACGTCTATAATTTTTTAAGGTAACTAATGTAAGAACAATTGTATAATAAACAGCTTAAGTTTTCTTTTTTACTTCGTACTTAATTGTAGACTAAAAAGATATTTATTTACCAATGTGTTTCCATAGATCTACCATAAAATGTTTTATTTAATTGTTTATGATCTTCAAGTCTATATTGTTTTGTACGTCAGTAACCTATTGCTTTAGATTATTTGTAATAATTCTATCCCCACGATTTCGTATTATTTAGATGTATCAATACCTTTTCTAGTCTCTACATTAAATGTTATTATTCTTCATGTTGTTACTTTATATACTCTAATGGTATTCTTAATGTGCATTGCTAAAATACAAACGCAATATTAAAACTACCCACACGAGTGATTTTCTCAACACCAAAAGATTTTTTTTGCTCAATAATTCTACCATTATAATTATACTAAAGGCAATAGAAATTTAAAAAAAACACACCATAAGTATCTCGAACAATTTAATACCAGGTAAAACTTTCCTGTCTCCACAAAGAGATGTCTTAAATATTTCTTTCTTTTTCTGCATTTAGAATGTTGACTTATATTTGAACTTTTTGTTTCTTTTTTCATTTAGAGATATTCCATACTGTTTTTCTACTTCTCTGTTTGACGTCTATTTTTCATGATAATACTTACTATGCATTTCACGTTTTCATTGTACTGTCTTCAATTTCATCATTAATTGAAGGGCAACTTTTTCTATTTTCTGTAAATTGATCTGAAACAACACTTTGGTTGATTCGATAATTATCTTAAAACAAAAATTTCATTTCATCTACTTGTAGCCCCTTGATTACATCCACATTATCTCCTTTAAATCAGTGTTTCTCCTTAAGCTATATTAAAACCGCTTTAGATCAAACGCAAATGTTACAAATATTATTTAACTATAATCATTAAGTTTTCTTTTGGTGCAATGCTTAAGACTTCATGTAACGATTCTTGATTTTTATTTTGGTCATGACTGTATCAAAAGCAAGCTTAAGACCAATAATGCGGACGTATTGCTTTACAAATAGTTTGGATATGGATAATGTTTTTAATTAGATATTTTTTACAAAAACGATACGCCAGTAGTAGATGTAATAAATGTAAATGTGAATTTCAATTTTATTCAATTCACATTCTATATTTACGCTGTTGCAAGTATAGCAGTTCAATATTACCAATGTCGCTAGTTCAATAGACAGGCGAATACAAAGTTATTAGCTAGTGGTGTCAAATTCAATTGCCCTAAAACGATATTTTGGAAATGTGAATATTACTTGTGTCTATGGAAGGTATGTGGCAACATTATCATATCGGACGGTAGTTTTTTTTTTTTTATTCAATTCAATTGAAGTTGGGGGTACAAAATGTGTCGCACTACTCAGAATAATATCGCCACGAAAGACGAAACGTCGACACTCTCACCTTCATCATTTTTCCAGCCAAAACGTTTGAAAATAAAAAAAGTAATAACAATAATGGCATACAATATTTGCTCCTGTTATGAGGGAGTTGTTAACATAGTATAGATACTACTATTTAGTGTGCTTTAAAGTAAACGGACCCCTATGTTTATCACAACATATAAGAGATAGCATAGTTCAGCTAATAAGCGCTCATTAGCGGAGATCACCAAACATTACAGTGCTACTGGTATCTAAAAGTATGGCAGAAGGTGTATGTTGGTTTTAGAATAAAATGTTTGTCCCATATAAATATAACGTCGAAACTTACTTTTTAACCCCCTTGTAGTTATATTTATATTAATAAATTCAAAATATGTATACTTTCTAATGCACAACAAGTATAAAGACTTAACCTTTGTGTATCTTTCTTATATTCTTTAGTAAAAAATGGGATTAAAACGCAATCATAACGTTAGATCGGCTTTGTGAAAGATAAATTAAAATAAAACTAATATGTATAAAACGAAGACCGGATCGTTTAACTATCGTAAAAGTAACAAATATATAATAAAAGTCAAGTACAAAAATTTTCACTCTCCATGACTGATTAATTTGCCAGTGTCCTTCGATAGCATATTCTGTTAAAAGCGATGACGTTAATAGGTAGCAGCTACATACTTTAATCGCAAAATAATAGAAACCAATTAAGGTTAATAACGGCCGATTGTTACAACTTAATTTGAATGTCTGCAATACCAATGTGATGCTGAAGAAGATTAATATTTATTACCCCGACACTTAAGAATTAGCAACCAAACTTTACTTTTTTCGGTAATTATTCTGACCTTTAAATCTGCCGATGTAATAATTATATAATGGCGAATTATATAAAGGCGAATGAATATATATATATATATATATATATATATATATATATATATATATATATATGATGCCGTCGAAAAATATAAAAGGTTATGTACATTGCTGGTAAAAAAAATTGTAATACTTGGAAGCCAAGCAGCTACCAAGTCCAAATTGGAAAATAATTTAGATAACATAAGAGAGCTATATAAATTATTTTTAGGCTGGTGCAAAAGTTTTTTCGTTTTTTGAGTAGTTAGATTTGATTCTAAATAAACTGTTGAAGCAATTCAACTAATTGATCATCATGTTAAAATTGTAGCCATTTTCGGTATTATTTATATTATCTTGGAACAACAATATTTCAATATTGTCAGTTGAAAACTGGTGCTGCTGCAGATGGATAAGGCCAGATCCTATACAGTCCAAAGAACTCGGGAGGAAATAAAACTGTTACCGCATCCCGCCTGTATTTGGCACCATCGGATCACCATCTGTTCCGATCAATAGCTCACTTTTTGGTCGGATATCAACTTTGTCAACTCATAGGAAATATAAGACACCCTTCTTATATCAGTTCTTTGATTCCAAGTCATAAGAGTGGTACCAACGAGATATAGGAAACTTGGCTCAGATAAATACTATACAAATGTATACATTTTGATTTTTAATATTGTGCCTTCTTCAGAAGATGAAAAAAAATTGATATTAAAAAAAAAGAAAACTTTTACTCCACCCTAATAAAATTACAAATAAATATTAATTTAGTACACATGCCATTATAGAGAAATAGCGCTTAAATTAGCCACTTAGTTATATGAGAATGATAAAAAAAAGTCATCTCGATGCCTCATAACATGGTCGACCAACCTTTAAGAATATATAACGGTACAAAATACCTCTCTATGTAATGTTGGATCTAAATATCTCAACACCATCAAAATTTTATCTTACCTAGTATCGTGAACTTCAATTTTGTTATAGGAACGGCATTCGATGGTGTTTTCTGACGAATTCTGTTTCAATCTGTATCATATCCGCATTCATGTGCATCAACAACCAGTGAGAGGTCCGCATATGAGATAATTATGAAAAGCGATCGTATCTATTGCAAATTGGTGGAACCTTTACGTATGCCCGCTATGTTTCTAAAATAATCTAGGTAGAAGAGCATTCTTTTGTTTAAAGGGTTTCTGACAAAATATGTCAGCAGACAATATATATCCATCTATTTTGTGACACATATCGATTCTTCCATAGCCCTTATCAAATATGTCTAGGTATGATAATGTGGTTTTATTATAAACGAAAGAAATGTAAGGACTAAAGCAAAAATAGGTTGGTATAATCTATTCTGGAGCATCATCCAAACTATTCGATTTGATAGAACGATAACTACAATGCATCATTCAAGCACGAAATCGGGACATCCGGTATTAATTTTTCGTATTAAGGGTTGTTCAAATTGGCCAAATTTCTGAATTGATAGTTTCCAAAAAAAAAAACACTCGATCGACCTCAACTAGTATATAAAGTGCCATTGCCAAGTTTGAAGAAGTAATTTTGTTCTGATTTAAAGTCTTAGTGTTTAATGCTGGGCCACATTTTTATAAAATAATAACACTTTTAATTGTACCAATCCTATACAGAGAAGGGTAGTTCTTGATTATATGCATTAAGAATCTAGCAAATCCCCCCAGAGTTTTAAAAGGTTTAGAAAAGACGATTAAGCCCTGCAAAACAAGCCAGGTTTGTTCGAAGTCAATGGTAGATAATAGAGAATTGCGACCCAATCCGAAGTTCACAATAGTTCAATTAACGATTTTTCTACTAAGAAAAATAAGTTTTCCGAGCCTATAAAAAAAGTCTTGTATGTCAATTAAGTGCATCAAATAACAGATAAAAATATAAAGTAGAATTGACACCTAAATCTAGGTTGTTCCTCAAAGAACTTTTTTGTGTGCTCGGTGGAAAAAAATTAGCAATTCAAGATAGTTTCAAAAACTTCTACGCCTTGCATATGTATCAGACATTCATTCTTCTGATTATCACTATTCCCAATCACCAGAACACTTCCTAAAGAGCAAACAATGTGAAAATCAAGAGGTCATTCTTTTCTTACAAACTTACTGTACAACTTTCACTGGTAATTACTAGATATAATTCAACTTTAAAAAATATTAGATATAGTAGAACAAGCAATAACCCAATTGTACTGAAACATCGACTTAGTAAGCCATATTTAGTTGATGATTTTTGATAATCTTCCAAATTAGCTTTTTTATTTGATTATGTTTGCTAAAAATCGCCCCTATATCCCAATCTACCAAACTTACACATACCATGTACAGTCTAAAAATGGTTTAGCCACAACGAGAATATTTACCACATTCAACAGACCTTAAGCCAGCTTTGAGATTCTCAATGCACTTAATTATATACACAATACTCTAAATAATTCTATGAATATTAACTTGTACTTTACGCTTTGAAATACAGGATGCAGCAATCTCAACAACAGACCAATCAGAACAATTTTTTTAAGTAAAGCCCTAGAATTTTGGAAAATATAAAACGAATAAATGAACTTTAATCTACTCAAATTGCTCTTCCTATATTGTTTTATTTTTCTAATTGTAATGGCCTAAAAATTACCGATGAATTAGAATTATTGGCGTCCCAAGAAACGACATATTTATTCTCCGATACACCCTTTGACCATCACTAGCTTGTTGCTCTTTTTAAGGCTCGTGCGTTTTAAATTTGAATAGGCTATCGCCGCTTGATTTGCTTTATCGGCTCCCAATGCCACAAAACTAGATAGAACCCTCTCATTTAATTTACTTCTGGCATGAATATGACTGCTGCACGAGATCTACTCTAGTCAAGAGCTGTTATGCTTAACGAATTCATTAAACATAACATAAAGATTTGGAGTTGAGTAAGGCCAATTCAGACTCGGTGCAGCACATGCGAATCTTCTGATTTATCCCACCAACACATTTAGAAATTCTCGTCGGTTTTGAAATAATACTCGTGTTATTTGCTACCTACAAACATATTTTGGGTAGTTCGCATACAACTGAATTTTACCCTTAAAATACACAAGCATTCAGTATATTGATGATGGATAGGGAATAAAGCAAAATATTGTTTTACATAAAAAGTATTACGACTTTAGGCTACTTTTTATTAAAGTTACCCTTTACTATTTATTTTATTGCACATCTTTGTTATTTTTGCATTACGATGAAGTGGGATTTGGTAACAAAATCTTATTTATGTAATCTCCCTCACGTTTGAGAAACTTAAATCACCTCAGAACCAGACCTTCAACAAACATCTCAAAGGAGTCGTCGCCTTTAAACTTTGATTTTTAACCATAGATGTTCATTTTTGCATGCACTTGTTTCGCTAAAATCTATTTCTATTTGTTTCACATAACTTGTTTATCTAAGCGCTTCATATTGTCAGCAGTTTGCGTCATTTGCAACAAATATTGAATATTGGCATGTTCGTTCTCACTAGATGACTTGTATGCCCAACGATGAACGAATGGACAGCGTTATTTTCACACACACTATTTTTAATGTCTTGGATGTGTTTTCGACAATATCATTCTCATAAAGCAATGATGAATATTAACTACAGCCAGTCATTTTAAGGAGGTAGTATAATTGTAGAAACACGTGGGAACAGATATCAAATTTTATTAGAAGCAAAAATAACGCTATAAAAGAATATACTATATGGCTAGAAGTATCTAGACACCCCTCTAGAGAAGTGGATCTGGCTGTTATGTATAATGAAACATCATAGAACGATACAAAAGTAAAGATCGTATGTCATATACGCGCATTACACAAACAACGAAAAAGTTGTGTTAAGAGATTTTGAACGTAATATATAGTAGCTATCGAACTCTGAAGAGAGTAGTGATGAAAAATCGGATGTCCTTGACGGCAACGATCACTTGTGATTTTCAATGTGCTCCTGGCGTCGTCGCTAGCATCAGGACTGTTTATGGGGTGCTAAAAAATATGGGACTGAAAAACAACGGAAACAAGTTCTAAGAAGTGATGAATCTCGTTACACGATTTGGTAATTCGGAGGACGCGTCTAAGTTAACTTTGACAACTCTGTCCTTCCAGTTTGAAAACCAATGAGATAACTGTTCTCTTCACATAGCACAGATTATTCTAACGTAGTTTGAAGAGATGGGTGTTAAAAACTTCCAGAGCCTCGATCTCCATTCCATTAAACACTTTTGAGAAGAATTGGAGCGCAGATTACATCCACCCATCATCAGTGGCTAGACTCACTGTATCTATCATGTAAGAATAAAACGCAATTTTTTAAAACATGAAAATCTAGTGGAAAATCTTTCCAGACGAGTGCAAGCTGTGATTGATGCCACGGGTGGACGAAAATTCTTTTAATATGTACCACACGAGTTTCTGATTTTACAACAGTATCTGTCCATATACTTTTGGCCACATAGTGTACGTCCTTTATTTTTGAGTATGCCTTCGGGCGGTCTGATCATTGGTTTTTGTAGAATTTCTAAATTTTCCAAAAAATAACCACAACCTGCATTTGCCGAAATAGTAGAAATTTTTATTATGTGATTTGATACACGTTTTTCCTTGTGCTTTGTGTTTTACATTTTCAAAAGTATTTCAATTTTACAGCGTTAATTTAAATAAAAATTATCTTTTCATAACAAATTTATTAATATAGTATATAGGTACAAACAAGCGTCAAAGATTAGCGGTCGGGACGTTACGTCGTCATGAAATTTAGTTTTCCACTTAAGAATGATGCAGCCAATACTAATGTGAGCATTTTAACATTCTAGTGGCTGCATACTGGGAAGCGGCTCATACGTTAGTCACAACTAATATTAAATCCAGAACACATTAAAAGCGCAATTGTTAACTCCCAGTCCAAGCATGAGTCCTGTGAATAAAATTTGCATTTTATTTTAAATGAAATTTTTATATTTGCAGTTTTAACCGCAACTGTGCTAAAATATCTGCCAAATTAGAGAGCAAATGCTATGCCAACATACATGAGAGATTCCAAAAATGCATTGAAACCTGTGAAGCATCGTCAGCATACCTCCCTCCACACCAAAGTAAATATTTGTATTAAAAAGCGTAACACAGGTAATGTGTGCCTTAAACTTTCATTATGCAAGTCCAAAATTTGTTTATTATCTGAAATTAAAACCAAAAAGAAGAGGATGTTATCTCTTTGAATAAAGAATTTTCTTTTTGTATTAAAAATCTTGTAAATAAAAGGAATGGTGCAAGAGATTGTAATTCAGATTAAGTTTTTGTAGTTTGCAATGTACTATTAAAACCAGTATCGTGAAAATGAAAGGTAATTTTTATTTATGGTCACATCTGATTGTTATAAAATGTTATAAAAATTAAATAGCAACGATAGATTTATAAAGTAATTTATTTGATAATTCCAAATCAGTATTATAAAGAAATGAAATAAACTGTTGCCATATAGACAACACATTACTGGTTATATTTATTCTTCTTCTTCTTCTTCTACTCTTATATAGGCTTTAAGCCTGTTTCTAACTACACATTTCGTGTAGTACTATGAGCTATGTTGGGCGTACCCCGGGCAGGTGGCTAGTCTGACCCGTTAGAAGAAGGAGAATGTACTTTACGACCGCCAAAGGTGTTTGTATGATGGCCGGAGAGCACTCGATGTTTGCCGTTAATTTGACCTGGGAGTCGAACCCCGGGCCCGCCGCGCGTTAGTCTGGCAGGCCGAAGCCTTTGCGTCGCGGCTGTCGCGCTTATATTTATTGTATGCAGAAATTAAAATATTTAAAAAATCATTATTAATCAATCAAAAAATCTTTTGCCGTTTATTGCGTTTTACCCAATCATTAATCTGGATGTGGAACATCTCGCTAAATAATTAGAAGCTCTGGTAAGTCAATATTGGTAAAAACAAGATTTCTCAACTAAACTTAATTTTCAAGAGAATCATGGAGTATAAAAAATCCAATTAGAGCTACATAAGAAATAGTTTTGAATAACACCATATGGAAAGCAAATAGAAAACATGTTATCAACTTTTCAGTTGCATCCATAATGATGACTTTAGGACAGCAAATGGAAAGATTAAATATTTCACTTATATAATGAAAAATATTTAACAGTCGAGCTAACCTACAGATAAAATCCTTTAAGTTTGCGAAAGTAAATTTCTTTGTTCTTTCAAAAAATGTGCAACTCTGTCCGACCATTTTTGACAAATTCCTTAAAAATATAATAATTCGAAGAACTTTTGATAAAATAGATAATCGGTTGGCAAAATTCCTTTAAGGTTGTTACAAGTCTCCGTTACTAGTATACATGCGTGAAAGGCAATGGCTAATGATAATTTCAGAAGCTTCTTTTTCCCTTGAGGAAGCAAAAGAAGTTTTTCTTTCCAGTCAAATTTTTCTGTGTAAAAGAAACATCAATATTTTTTATATTTCCCGAAAAAGACTCGCAAGATAAGAATTTGTCTTTGATGGCATCAACATATACATAGCAAACAGAGAAAAGTATTAGCGTAATACAGAGCAATGAGGAGACTATCTATTTGTTCCAGATATTAAGACATTTGCAAAGAAAATAGCTTCCAATTTTCTCTCAAATCAATTTAACCATCTTCAGTGCACGTAATTTTACCCCTCTTTAATAATATAGACCTTTTTTACTTGACAATTAACATCATAGAATATTTTTTATTTTTGCTTGATTTCTACTAATAAGCGCTTCTTTGCACCCATTGTCGAATAAATTTGTCCTGGTTGGACTGGTGTTATCTGCCAATGTTTTGGTTGTCTTCAAAATTATTTTTTCCATGACTTCCCATTTCTTTTCTATACCTAACAGTACTTTTTTATTTTGTGAACTTGTATAAGTTATTCTTATACATGTTCAACAATTCCTGTATCACCCTCATTGATTTTTATATTGTTTATTTCTATGTTTTCTTTCTACCATTCTCCTTGGTTTATAACGACGTACTTTAAATCTAATAAGAAAATGGTCTATTCCTTTATAGCTTCTTACATACTGCATGGCCTTAATGTCCCTTGCAAGACCAAGACATGGTTTGTTTGATTTATTACAGTGCCATTTGGTAACTCTAACACTAGAAATGCGTCGACATGATTCTTAGGTTTCCTTCAACTGCGAATTCGATTAGCTTCAAACCGTTTCCATTACTATCTGCATGTTTGCTATACTGTCCTATTGCTGGCTTATATACTTCCTCTTTACCGATGATGGCACTAAAGTCTGCAATCATCATTTTAATGTCATGGTTAGTCAATTTCTAATAATGTTTTTCGATTTCTTCAAAGTATTCGCTTTTTTTCCTTCATTTTTGGCCTCAGTAGTGGCTGATATTTTTTATTTTCTTTTTAATCTTACACTGCATAATTTACCCGACATCGGTTGATATTTGATTATTAAATGTTTCAAGTCTTTGAAGTCCGATGAAAAAGTTCTTTGATCATTAGTTTCGCTACGTTTCTTGCAGAACAATAACGTTTATTATATATTTCCTCTCGATAGTGCCCCTCACATTCCATGTACCACAAACCATAATATATTTTCTTCTGTATCGCCAGTTTCGTGCAATCGTCTTCGAAGCTCCATCCTTTCTTGTAACTTTCAGTATTTTGTTGTACATCCGATCCACTCTTTTTACATCAAACCGCCTGCTTTTATATTCTAAATCAACACATCTTTTTTAATATTCTACCATGCAATATCTTCCTTTTTGTATTTCTTCTCGGGCCGTTTTTCTGATTTTTTACTTTCTTTCCGTGTTAGATTGTGATATATGAAAACTTGCTTTATTTCAGTTATACAAATTCTAATTATGCACATTTTTTGTGGCCAAACTGCAAAATAAATATAACTAATTAATATTCAAAATTAAACCACTAATGTTTTATTTGACAATTAGATGCATTAATCGTTGAGTAATGACAAATAAAGCCCGGAAAATCACACAAATCCGGCTGAAATGTTTTACTTTCAATTTACAGCTCCGAATCAAATAACATGCGCAAATGTAATAGAAAAACCATGTAGTTAGGTAAAAAAATAGTTGAAAAGTGTCCATTTTCGCTGAAATGTTTGTTTTTGCACAACAAATGTTTTTGTGCATCTAAAAATACGATAATGTTTTATAATTGAGAACGAAATAATTATTATAGAAAAAAATGAGGTTGGTTGATTATAAATTTTGGTAAAAGTATGCATATCCTCTATTCTTATCACAATCCCATTTAAAAATAATTAAAAATTTAATTATAATTTTCAATATTATTCTGTATTATTTAGGTTATTCAAAAAGTTCATAAAAATTTTAATAAAACAAGAAAAAAAATTAAAAATTACACAAAGGTTTATTACATTATTGAATTACAAAATTCAGCAGTTCCTTTCTATATAATCAAGTGAAAATGACAACAAAAAGGCATTTCAAAAATGCATTATTCTGATGCGGGCATACAGAAACATGAAACGTATAACAGAAAACGCTTCTATTACGCGACACTGCTAAATAGCCATTTTCCACTACGCGCTTCCGGTAATTCAATTTGCATGGGTTTTATATTAAACACGCTGTTGGTGCGCTTTCGTTTGATGTTAAAATTTCTTGTTGACACAAACTTAATTATTATGTGCGCAATTTGCTCCGCATTTTGCGCTCCAGATAATAGTTAATTTTATTATATTGCTGAACATGTACATACATCGAAATAACTATCCACCACTCAGCTGCTTTATTGTCATTCACAACGTAATTTCTGTTAACAGGATAAGCCCATAGTCGTGTTTTGGCGCTACCTGATTTAAAGATTTAATTTATATTATTTATCTATTGTCTAGCTCTACAATTCGAGGTTTGTAAAAATAAATCTATAAATGATGTAATGAAAATCTTTCAAGTAAGTTAGACACCTTCTCCTAATAAAAAGTCTTTACGGGCTCAAAACAAGTTCCTTTTAATGCAGACTTTTTTGCTTCACTAAAAACTGTTGACAATCAGAGTATTCATTATTTACGCGCTCCCACAATTCATCCAGATCCCTTGGAGGTCCTGGATACCGCTACATCCTCCTTCGGCCAATGATATTCTACACTTTGTATCGGTGGTTCCACTATGTTTTGTTGAAGGAAGTTCAATCTGTTAGGTACCACATGTGGTTAAACATTATCTTGTTGAAAGTTTACTTGGGGCACCCCCTGAAAGAACGGAAGTACCACGTCCATGTAGGTCTAATTGATAATGTTGACTCTAACTCCGACTAGAAACGACTTGTTATCAGAAATGATAGCTTCCAATTTTGTAATACCGATGTTTGGAGTTATATGTCTCGTAGTAATGTAGTACCCTTGCTTTTGTTCTTCGCGTATACAGCATATTAATTTCGACCATCGTTTCGATTCAAACAAAATCTGGATTTGTGTGCCCACAGACGCCTTTCCATCGCCCATTATAACCTTTGTTGTCAGTGTAGAGAAATCAGACAGGCAGATGATCTGTACCTTGTAATGGTTCATTATTGTGCTAGGGCGTATGGATTCGCGCTACGGTCTGTAATCGCAAGCCTTTGAAGATGACAATTCTCTCGGTTGGTTGTCCTGCGTACTGCTCCATACATCGGTCTTCGTGAATAACTACTTTCTTCGACCCAATGCTTCTATATTCGCGCTATAGTATTACTATGGCGATCAATTTTTTGGTCCATTTGTCATAAAGGAACACCCACTTCATATATGCTAACAAAACGATTACTTCCAAATTCACCAACTTGTTAATAATGTACCCTTTGTCAACGATGAGGAATTCTTACAACGTTTGAGGTACACATAATAAATCTGAATGGCCGAGAACGCTTACATGTCTATTTTACATATACATAAGAAGTAATATAAACAAATCTCGGGCAGATGTAAACAAATGGTTCTCAAACTTCAATCGTTTTCTGATTACAGTATGCTTAATTTAATATAAAGGTGTCAACGCAAGAATATACGTTGTTTGACGTACTACTTAGATATATTTACCTTACGTAGTTGAAATCTTCAAAATAACCTAAAATCGAATAAAATTTTCCAAGCTATAAATAAATAGAAAACAGAATCGTTACATTATAACCAGACCTTGTGGTCTTGAAAATAAGAAAATGCGAAAAGATTTTCTTTTGAAAACAACCGTCTTTTTGAAGACCTTTCAGGTAAAAAAATATCCTACTCTAAACTGGGGTTGTAGCCCAATAGTGATCTCAATGTCAAAAACCTGGCAATTGAAATAAGTGACTGTCATAAAACTATACCAGGAAAAAAATTCTCACCCATCACTTCAGAGAAAACTTTAAAAAACACGTATTGAGACTTTCCAAACTGATGAGGTTTACAGCTTCGCTGTTAGAACTGAAAAGGCCAACCATTCATCGAATGTTCTGGTTCTAGCTAAAATTTGTAATGGTTTATGGTTTAAACTAATGTTTGTATGTTACTCATATCAAAGATCTCATTCCAATACACAAACTTTATCGCCTTATGAAATCTTCAATATTTAATTAAGAAAAGGCTTCTTTCTGACATATAAAATTAAATTCATTGCTAAAGGTTCATAGGTTAATATTTCTAAACAACAATACCCATTCTTTGAGGTACCAAACATCAAAAACATCCAAAACAACATTATAGTAGTTTGCTCTCTCTATTCTTAGTGTTTATAATATATTGAACTTTGTCCTTTTATCATTAGAAAACCTTAGTGTAAGCGACATTATTTGTTTTCTTTTTATTAACGCGACTTTGTAACTATATACAACAACATAAAAAAAGCTAACAGTTGGGAGGGAGTCATTAATTTTACACAAAATACATTAAAAACTGAAAGTACATTTGCAAAATAAATTTCCATATTGAACTTCAGAATCAATAATGTTACATACTGTAAGAATGTTTGAAGACAACTGTTCTGCTTTAGATTTGAGAACATTTTGAACATTCAAATACAGGTCTCGACTTACAATATCTTTTCGCAGATGAATTGGGATGTACAATAAATTCATTGCTGCATCATTGTTTAGATTAAGAATAAAATATTTTGAAAGCCATTACACGAATGACATGTGGATAATTATTTAATTTCAACATAATCAAGTTATTTAATAATAAAAGAATAAATTAATACGATATAATGCATTAACATAGATTACTTCGAATATCAAACGAAAACTCTATTAAGGTTTCGGAAAAAATATATAAACAAGTTTACTTCTTCTGGTCTTTTCAATATTTACGGATAATGGCATTTTATTATAAAATTAAAAAATCTTTTGAAAAAGACTTTTTGATTTTGTCTTTTTTTGTATATGTTCTTGTCCTCAACTGCCACTCTATGTTTTTTTACGTATACTAACTACTATGAGCTATTTTACAAGATTTCTTGGTCTTGGTCTAGTTCTTTTTATTAACTTTCTACAGCGGAGCTTATAGAAAGTTAATGAGATTATCATCCTGTCTGTATGTCTGTGTGTCTGGAGACACTATAACTTCCGTTTTATTCAACGGATTCACTTCAAACTCGGCATACACAGATCTTTGGTCAGTACCTTTCATACTCACATATGTCATGCAGCATATCATTCGACAGCATTTTTGACGCTGATCATTATGAAGACATTAATCAACATCTTAATTCCTTTTAAAAGTTTTTATCCTAATTTCATCGCACCACTGTAGAAAGTTTCCTTTACGGTATTACACCGTTCGTGTTGTAATTTTCGTTGAGTAACATTTTCTAATGTTT
The DNA here is from genome assembly GCA_036346155.1 of Sinelater perroti. Taxonomy (NCBI): domain Eukaryota; kingdom Metazoa; phylum Arthropoda; class Insecta; order Coleoptera; family Elateridae; genus Sinelater; species Sinelater perroti. The sequence continues at coordinate 7,799 of JARFIY010000346.1, read as the reverse complement.
CATCTATTCTAGGAACTCAATCTATTTTAATTTCTTTTATTATTAATAAATCCTGAATAACTAAATATGTTGTATTGTTAAAAATTCTCTATACGGATACAACTTAGAGTTTGTATAGATCTACATCCTCTCTCTTCTTTTCTACCCTTATTTTTTATTTTCCTTTATAATTATAATGGTAGTTGGCTTACTACCAAGCCATCTACTGTATTTTACTGTATTTTAAATAATTTTTCTTTTAATAGTTCCTCCTCAAATATATCTTTCAAATAGAGCGCATAAGATTTTTCATTTTGTGCAAGAAAATGGACCTACTTGTTTGTTAATATTACAATCAACATATATTCTCGTAACAGATGCCTTTCCTTATTTATTTTCACAATTTTCCCTGAATTTGTCATGTTTTCTTTTCCTTAAGCAATACATATTTATACAACCTTTGTTAAAAAAGTTCCAGGACTAGGATCGTAAAAAATAATTTATTCAACTTAACAAATAATGATTCTAGGTCTTATCAAAGAAATCGCCGTTTCTCGAAGTCATAGAAGCAAGCAAAGAAAGCTTAATTGGAGATGCTTCTCAGTACATCTGTTACTAGCGTTTGGATTGTTGTAATATCTTTATGACATTTCCCATTCAGCGGCATTTTCACAAAAAATTACACTGCGACAAGTCAGGTAAATATAGGGGATGTGGTAGAACACGAATATAATAGTTGATCAAATGTTCCCGGGTCTACTAAAACAATATGGTGATTTCCATTTTCGTGGATTAAAAACCACTGCCAAGATGTCTGTAAATCAGGACGGCACCTTCAAATTGCTTGACGTAAACGTTTTAGAACAACAACGCAAAAATTTTGGTTTATCGTTTGAGCTTCGAACGGATAGCACCAAAAATGTGATTAATATTCTCCTTAGTTTTTCGACGATTGTCACTTTACTTTCTTGGATACTGGTACCACAAACTTTTATAATAATAATAATGTTTAAAGCAAATGCCTCATCCCCATATGCTTACCGTATGATATTCCATGTTTCACTAGGGGATTCCCTAGTTTAGTGCAGCACTTAATGTTAATTCTCTGCTCGAAATCGCGTCCATCGCGTCAGTCGTGTAACTTCCAATCAAATGCGCAAACAAATCAAATAATGGGTTGCTAAGCATAACCCCGCCGCTTGGTGAGTTTATATGGAAAGACTTTTAAGATCATTTCTATTCAGAATACATATCATGTAAGTGAAAAACATCCATATCATGTGTTTCAGTATCACAGTTAAAGAATTAATGAATTAGTACCATAACTTTTCTGACCAAGGTCGTATATTTATATTCATTACAATTTTTATTGTCTTTTCTGTTTAGTTTTTAATTTCATATCTTTTTAATCCTGAAATTATTTAGATCCCATCCGGTAACAGTTACCTTCACCAAATACGTTTTATATCTAAAAAAAACTTCAGAAAAGCGTAATACAGACACTAGATAATTATCCTAATATTCAAATGTGACGCCAAACAAAAAACCGATCAATCATTATTGCAAAAACCAAGTCACGGTTTGCATTGCAAAATACATATATTTCAGTTTCAAGTCAAGGTTAGATGGACTCGAGTAAACAAGAATAAGTTCCTCGAAGTAACAGTTTATTGTCGGATTTGTTTTCTATGTTATTTACGCAACGTTTTTGCAGCGGGAGGTACAACGAGTTTGGAAATAACGGCATTAAAAATAAAAGGAGATGTTGAGTGGCAAAATAAAACACGGAAAAGTTCGAGCGAACTCAATTTATACTCTAGAAAACGCTTGAAATTGGATGGAGCCCATAATTAACGGAGAATCAACCATTGTTATGAAGACAATCGGGAAAGAACTAAGAACAATGGAGAGACCTTTTGTTGCAATTTCCCCACGTTTTTCAGGATTTCGGAAATGGCCGTTAGCTGCAGCGTCAAACGGAACGATATCAAAAATCGCCGAAGAAGCCGCGAGTGGAAGACGAATAATATTGGACACACAAATTCAGTTCTTTTAGTGAACAAGCAACAAAAATGAAGGACCGCAAACAAGCAGCAGTGCCATGGAAGTTGATTTAGTGGCCCAGCCCTTGTCAACCAACTTTACAGTGCACTGTCAGCTGTATATACAAATCAATAATTTCATTTCTGAGTGGCTATAACGATACGGACTTCAAATACAGCGACGAGAAATCAATAGGGCTGAAGTACATCGATTGTTACCTGATCTCGGTTTATTTCACCCCACACTTTTCGACCGCGATCTTAAACCATCTCTTCGCTGGTTACCCGTTCAATTGAATATTCAGGTTCCATGTACTTGGCATGTGCGATAAACATTAATGTTAATATCGGCTGCGTCGGGCGAATTCACTCCACAGAACAAACATAACCTTGATCGCAAGCTCTTTATAAAACGAGTGCGTCATTTCTGTGCCAAAGTGCACGACCGCTTTATGGAGCTGTATGCAAACAATACTTGCTTAAACATCGCGCCGTCCATTTAAACTGAAAATATTCTTAATATCGTAATATGAACGACGAAGGTGCCAGTCACATTAATGCTAATCGACCTACTGCATACGTTGTCTACGCTTTCAACTAGCAATATTCGTAAGTTATTATAGGTTTAAAATTTGATAGTACTATATATTTAAATTTAATTCAAACCTTTATTTGAACTTACTACTATTATAGTGATATCATAGTACGATAAAATTTTGATTAATATTCAAAATCACATCGATAATAAAGTTTCATTGATATAATTTTCCAAACTGTTAACCTATATTACTAGCAATCATAGATTGTCGCAGTGATTTGAAGTGACATGACTCTGCGCTACACACACACACACACAAACGCGCGCGCGCACACATTCGATATCTAACTTTATTTACAATTTATCCTCCAACAGATATTCAGTAAATTATATGGTATTATCTAATACATATAACACAGAAGAAGAGCGTCCTTTGGCGTGCTCCATTTAGTATATACAATAATGATGTGTTATTATGTGACTAATAAAGTAAGAAGTAATTAGTTATGTATATACATATATGCAATGTAGCTAAAACCTGCTGGGTAGATCGACTGGGTCATGTCTTTTTGTGGCAGGCATGTTAAGTAAGTTGGCAGCGAGTGGAGTAGGATGAAGTTGAAGGCGCAGTTTATACTTAGCACTATGTTTTTTAATTGCACTTTGCAGTTTCTATCTGAATATTACGATGTATCACTTCGTTAGGCACATACCACGGGATATTAATAATTGATCGGAGCACTTTTGATTGAAATCACTGCAAGATTTCTATGTTCGAGATGCTTGCCGAACCCCAGAGTTGGATCCCGTATGTCCAAACAGGTTTAATAATCGACTTATAAAGCAGAACTTTGTTTTTTACTGCCAGTTGAAAATTACATCCCATACATTTTTGAAAATGTTAGGCCAAGTTGTTGACGTTTGTTCATGATATGAGTACGCCATATCAATATTCTGTGTAAGTGTAGGCCAAGATACTTTGTTATTTCTTTTTAAGGTAGTGTACTGTTGTTCAAGGTGACAGAAAGGCGTGTTTGTTTGTTTAGTGTGAACGTAATATGTGTAGATTTTGTTTTATTTGCTCAAATGCGCCATTTTTAAAGCCACATCTGGATCTGGTTTAGATGCCCTTGAAGATTGAGGGATGCAGTTGTTGAATTCTTGCTAGATGCAACGATTGCAGTGTCATCGGCAAATGTTGTAATTGAGGTTAATCTGACTGTCGGTAGGTCAGTTGTATAGAGCAGGTTCGAAACTGGTCTAAGAACGCTGCCCTGTGGGACGCCCGATTTTATTGGAAATAGTTGTTAGATAGGATTTTAAAACTTGATAGAAATCAAGAGGTAGTTTTATTTTGAGTTTATATAGCAACCCATCGTACCAGACCTTAGCAAAAGCTTGAGATATATCCAAAAAGGCCCTCGAGCATTATATGCCTGTCTCTAGATCTTGCTTTAGTTTTTTAATAAACCGATGGACCTGTTCAATGGTGGAATGATTTACTCAAAATCCAAATTGATGTTGTGGGATAGTTATCTCTTTCTAATATTAGTTTTAATTTTTGAAAAAAAAATATTCTCAAACAGTTTAGATGTTACTGACAGAAGGCTGACAGGTCGGTCGGTAGGAGCTTGCCTCTTCCGGATTGTTCCCTAGTTTTAAAATCATTATTATTTGCGAGCCCAGTCATAGAACAGCATTAAAAATCATTGTGATAGTTCTAAGTCCTTCGCGCGGAAGTTCCTGAAGTACTAATCCAGTTATTAAATCGTATCCTGGGGCTTTTCTTGGATTAATGTCGATCTTAGTGGTTTTCTTGATCTTTACCTTAAAGGGCTTGATTGGTAGTTACGTCTGATGTGAAGTTTCTAATTCCTAACAAATTTCATTTTCTTCTTCTTGCGTGAGTTGTGACGGATATAGTTCAAAAACTTTAACCAAGTGTTCGACAAAAGTGTAAATTTTTTCGTTTTCGGTTCCTGCCCAGATTCTATCAGTTTTCATGATGAGTGGTGTGTGTTTCTATGGTTTATTTGATTTTTTGGTGGCTTTCCACAGAGAATAATCGATTGCTTCCGTTAGACTCAATTGGCCAAGATAGTCTTGAATGGCTTTGTTTTTTGCATTATTTAGTAATGTTTTGAGTTCTTTTGTAGCTCTGTTCAGCTTTCTTTTATCGTCTGTATTTTATTAGGGTTTTCTTAGTTTCGTCTCTCTTCTACTTTTTGCTTGATGTAGGTTGAACATTCTTCTTTGTTACTGGCTATGCTGTCACAAGAAGTTGCTTCCCATGCAGCTTATTGATTGGTTTGAGTTAATGCTCAACTGCTTCGTCCACATCTTTTAATGTTTTTAATGGTAATATAGTCGATAATCTAACACTTATCAAACTTCTGAATAGTTCCCAGTTTATTTTCTTACTACAGATAGTGGGGGTTGTCTCTTTAACGATAACACGTGTATGAAGGATGGCAATAATTAGTGAGTGGTCTGAAGATAACTCGAGGTTACTTTTTATGTTGAGGTAGTTCTGTGGAATTCCTTTGGTTGCACAGAAGTCAAAGAGATCTGGGATTTTTCTGTTGGCCAATATGTAGGTTCGCCAGTGGAAAGATATTGGAGATTATTATCGTTCATTGCTTGCTAGAATTGTCATCCTCTTGGCGTGATCAATCTAGATCCCTACTGTAGTTTTATAAGTCTTCAAATTGTTCTTTTTTTATTATTGATTTGAAAGGATATTGTATTGTTGCTACATTCAATTGTCCATTCCAGTCTTCAACGGCAATACTGGCTGTTTGTAGATGATTTTCACTAAATTGGGTAATTCTTGATGTTTAATAATATTTTTAATGATGGTAATAGTACCTTCGTGTGGATTTCCGTCCGGATGTTGTGTGTATATTAAATATCTTGAGATTTTTTTAATGTGTAATGTGTTTCTGATATCAGCATTTAAGAATGTTTTTATTTCTTGCCCGTGTTTTACTAAGCCATTGGTGTTCCAGATAGCAAGGCGAAGTGTCTTATCCACTATGGCATTTTTCAAATCATGGTAGTAAGGAGGTTTCAAATAGTATCTATTCTCTCAATTATTTTAATTATCATGTTTTCGACCGTGCTGTTTGCTGGATGTTGCGTAATGTAGTTTGGCCTTGGTTTTGATAGTTTACTGTTAATCTGCTGTCGGGATGATTTGGTCAGTTCAGCATAGGATGTTCCGGCTTCCACCAAGGTTGCTAGTGCCTATTGTGTTGCGATTTTTAACTGTCGTTCCTTCAGCCGCGGGAATTTCTTTTTTATAACTCCTTGTATACTACGCACCCTCTGTAGTTTGCCGGATGGGTACCTTCGCAACTTGTGCACTTTAAATCTTTGCTCTTCTCTTTGCGTTAACATTGGCTGTTTAGGTGGTTACCAGCACATTTCAGAAGTTTTTAGTATGCCCATATCTTTGGCATTTTAGGCATGGCAGTAGTTCCCTCTTTGGATTACTCAAATTTTACTATGCAATGCATTAACCGGACTACATTGTATATTTCTGTTATTAACTCTACATAGAACAAGGGTAGTGCTTTTTTATTAATTATGCTTCATATGTTGCTAATGTTAATAATAAGATTTTGTGTGGCCTAATTTTTCAATTTTCTGCTTTGATTTCAATTGCGTTCGTTGACCCAAGAGACAGCCAGCCAGTACGTAGACGTTGAGCGAAGCAAGAAAAAGAAGAAGTTTATAACTCAACTCCACCATGGCAGCTCCGTTGTCAGAGAAGTAGTTTGCGGCGTTGCTACGATCCATTCGGGTCCAGACGGAAGTACCAGCGCCTCAGAAAGACTTCGCACTGTGCACTGCCCGATACAAGGGGGAGACGGCAACATCGATAAGATGAAATCTGGTATCCGATATATGAGTACTATCAAGTACCAGGAGTAGTCTCTCCAATAATAAAACAAAATCCACATTTGTATGGACGAGAAATCCCAGCATTGGTTTGAGTCGACCAAATAGCAGCACCCGTGGTTCTAGAAGCAGATCAGACATAGCTACCTTATCACCGATATAATTCAACAAGAAGATGTACAAGCCAAGTTCAGCTAAACAAGTTGCAGTCATTTTACAAGATATCCAAATCCAGTGTCAGCAATTTCAAAGTAATGGCATAGATGAAAGTAATTTGTTCCCACACGTGTCGCGGAAGAAACTCATAAATTGCTCCATATCGCTCCCCTGGACCTAAGATTACGACAAAACGAGACAATCCACTTGAATGCTGGTCAACGTTCTCGTCTGAATAAGCAGTTATAGTCGAGTCAAATTAGTAAGAAAAACGCTAAAAGCTCGAAATTTTTAGCGGGTACACGTATCGAGACGTTCCAAAGCGCATTCGATTCGTAAGAGCATCAGAAAAAAATGTTACCACATATTTTTTTGTTATAATACGAAAATGCATTTGTGCACGCAAAAAACGCATTTATTTGATGCACTTTTTGCAGACCCTAAAGAATATTTTATTTCACACTTGATATTGGCCAAAATAACCTCATTCCCGTTATACAGGGGTTTTTAGGGTCGCTGATAACGAATACGATGCTTAGAATAGTTTATAATACTAGTGATCAAAAGTTGTTCTTTCGAAAACAGCCCGCGCTTGCTGTAATATTTTTCACAAGATGACATAGACAATCATTTGATTTTGCATTTAATATATTAATTTTATATATACCACAGCACATAAAACGATCAAAATCAACAAAAATGTTTTAAAACAATGTAAAAGACCTCGAGTAGTGGCGCCATTTGACATTATATATTTTAGTTCTGCAAAACTAGAAGATCCGTAGCTTGATGTGTTTTTTGTCTACGTGCTTTTTGTTTTGTTTTTTCCCTGAATTTATATAGTAATTCTTCATTTCGTCTTGGTTCTATTCCTTCATATTGATTTTTGCTATATCTTTCTTCAACATTACGACATTCGCATTATGATTCTTGTATTTTTCTTTTACCATCATAAATTTTGTAAGGATATTCTTCCTTCAAGCTCGCAATAGTAATTTAAATCTGAATACTATAGTCAACATTTTTTGGTTTGAAAATATTTGGATAACTTAAATTATGTTCGGTTTTTTGAAAAAAAAAAAGCCAGCTCAAAGCTTGCAATAGCAAGATCCACGTTGTTCTGTTAATATGCGTATACAACTAAATAAAATTGAGTGCAGCTTTATGTTTATTTAACAATT